>JAWNPM010000070.1:2515100-3772650 GCA_035047505.1 Drosophila parthenogenetica
CCCTTTATCGAACTCCCTCCCGCTCTCTACCAACGGCGGGTGCAATGTGAAGGAAATTTTCTAGTATTAAACTTATAGTAGATTTTAGTATGCCTCACAACGCATGCGCAGAGTACTTTGCCACAGCTCAGCTCGTGTCTTGTTTGTGGAGGTACTTGAACCTTGTTGTGTTGCCACAAAATGGCGGCAGCTACCATTGCTAGCATTACCTTTAGCAGCAGTTACTACTGCTACCATATTTGTGTACGATATATGATTGTGGGCGATTGTTCAGACATTGAACTGTGTTGTGTGGGAAATGCAGACAAAAAGTCTTGAGCTTCAAGAGATGACGAGGAAACTTAAACTTTAAGTTCAAGTCTAAACACTAAAAGGAATGTCATTAATCCCAGATTGCCCTCTCTGCCTCCCATCATGTCCCTGACCTCTGTCGAAGCTAAGCTGAGATTTATAATGCGCCCCAAAAAGTGTCAACCCAACCCAGTGGCCTAATAACCTCCATTTTGGGTGTCAGCTGCCTGCAATTTGAACTCAATCGAAAACCCAAATTGATAAGTTAATGTACGAAGCACAAAGCAGAGTCAAAGAGAGAGAAAAAGAGAGAGAGAGAAAAGGCAGAGACTGTTTGAGACAGAGATAAACAGACATTCGGGGAATTGTTGGCATAACTTTTGTTTTTTTGGTGTTTTTTACTAAGCGCGGCATTTTTTGTGTTGTCTCTTTATGCAGATTCGCTAAAAGACAGAAAGAGAGGGAGAGATGCGCTGCAGCAGGAGACAAAGTCTCAGACATAATGGAGAAATGTTGTGAGGCCTTTGCTGACTTTACTTGTTGTACTTGTCATTTACAAGCTTAAACGTCCATGACCCTTTGGCCTGTCTCAGCAAGTGGTAAGCAGAGACTGAGACAGAGAAGGAGAGAGAGAGAGAGGCTGGAAGATAAAGACGGCAGATAGAAAACAAAAGTATAAACAAAACAAGAAGCAAAAACATGAAGCACAGCTGTTGACATAAAGTTTCAGTTTTGAGTTTCGCTGAGTTCATTAAAAGCCGCCGAGAGTTGATGAAATTTGAAAGAGCCAGAAAGAGACACAAATATATTTATAGAGAGCGAGAGGCAGAACACGAGGGAGAAACGCATTGATTTTTGGCTGCCAGACAGACTCATCAATAAACAAGTATAAACAACAATGAACATTCAAGCTAAATACCCCTTTCTAATTGAGCACACCAAAAAGGGTCTTTTTGTTTTTGAGTGTATACAAATACAACTAAATCAACAAACAAGTTAATGAATATAACGATTGTCAATGTAAATTGAGACACTTTGAGCATCTCAGAAAATTAATTCACTTCTGATGAAAAACTTGTAAATAATTGTATAATTTGTGAGGTAGATACATGATTTCATATTAAACAGTTTTATAAAGTATACCTTCCGACCGACTCTGCATTTTACAGGGTATTTGTAAAACAACGTTGGTTGTGTGCATTCGATTAAAACGCAGACATTTCCTGCAGACCATATAGAACCAAAGATTATGCAAAAATAAAAAAAAAGACAACGTGATCTTTTGCCGAATGTTTATAACAAGTAATATTAATAATAATAAGTCATAAATGTAAAAGTTTGATTAACAAATTTAACGCGTTGTCTGTCGGCACGTGCGCGTAGGTGTGCCAATAGAGCAGAGGTGCGAAAGAGAGGAAAATGTAAAGAGATAAGGACAGGTAGACAGGTAGTCAATGATTACCATGCAAAGAGCATGAGTTGTATGATTTAAACGCCATCGAATTAGCATGATTCCAATGAACTCTACACCTGACTGACTGACTAACTAACTGACAGATTGACTGACGGACTGATTGACTAACTGATGTGCAGACCATTCAACTGACTCAAGTTATTTAAACTGAAAATTGGAAAGCGTTTAAAGTGACTCACTAAAATAGACAAAAGTCGTGGCGTTTAGGGGCAACTGATTACAAAATATTAGCGAAGCTTATTTAAGTTTACTGATTTACTGATTTTGCTGATTTTTTGTATACTATAACTAATGTTGTTCTTCACTTCTCCTCTATTTTGCAGCCACAACAGCAGCGCAAATTGGCAGTGAATGGGCAAATTTCATAATAAAACGCAAAACGGCTAAGAAGAATCGCGTTTCGCTCGCTCTCTCTCACACCCACTTGCTCTGTCTCACTCTTAGTCGCTCTGTGCCGTTTACTCTCGCGAATCTTACAGCATCTGACGCAATTCAATTTGGCAGCTACGAGAGACGACCACAAACTCATAAATTGAGATTAAGCAAAAGCTGTTTGGCGGCGCTCCACGTACGAAGGAGCAACAACAAAACTCAGTAGATACAGTAGGAGAAGGAGGTGAAGAAGCAGAAGGAATAAAAAAATAGTAGTTGTAGAAGAAATCAATCAGAGCGCACTCGACGCTCCACACAATTTGCATGAGCCAAAGCATTAACCAACCGATTTTGAATACAAATCTTGGCCACAACCAACGTCATAACCAGAGTCAGAGTCAGATTCAGACTCAGAGTCAGAGTCAGAGCCACTGTTCGAGCCAGGCTAAGAATCGTGGTAAGAGAGGCATTTTATGGCAATTGCGCCATCAGTTGCAGCGACGTAGCACGAGAAAAATGAAAACAATTTCATGATACTACAAGTGGTCTGAATCGGTGCTATTGAACTATCTGAGAATGCCATCGACACCCTACGATCTGGTGCAGGATGATCAGGATCTGCGTGTTCCTCTTCATGCCGAGCAGGCCTTCTTCCACGGCATCACGTTTCAGGCCAAGGTGAGTGCTTTCAGTCTTTATAAACTAGAACTGTAAGTGATGGGCATCCTGCGGAAAGCGAGGCTTCTATTGTTGTGTTTATCTGAGTCTTTTCTGCATTTCATATGTGTTCCAAATCTGTTCTTGATAGTACAAAATACAGGGTGTCTTTGTAGCTACCTAACCATTTTTTATCGCATTCTTTAACAAGTTTTATCTATCAGTTAAATGCATTTCTAAGCTATAAAATCAATTTATTTGTGCTGAAAACAATGTGAGCTTAGCTTCAGTTTAGCATTTCTAGACAACTAATCTCTGTGTTTATCTTGGAATTTATTTAAAACTAGCACGACAAGTTAAACTATTGTTTGTTGTCAAACCCACAGAGCAGTTAAATTTCTTTTTATAGCCACTGATATTAAGTAGTTAAAGTTGAGTTCTTGTTGGTTACAAGCGCACTTAATTAATTCATTTCTTTTAATAATTTATTGACGTAATTAAAGTAAGATATCAAGATTAGTCACCGACCAAAATTTATGACTCTCTCCACGCAAAATAAAAAATGTTTAAATACTTTAACCGCATACTAATTCCCAAAATGCTGCTAGTTAAAGTCGTCGGCTTGTCTTTTAAGTGCTACCTTTAAAAAGAAAGAAAGAGAGGGAGGTGAAAGAAGAAATGAGAGGAAGATTAAAGGGAGGAAAAGGTGTGTTTGTTTTGTTGTCAATTAAAAATTTCTTGATTGCAAATTGCAGTTATTGTAATAAGCATATCGATAAAGTTTGTATCTTTATCCTTTTTTTCATGCCACCGGTTGTTGCACACAGCATTGTTGTACAAACAATACATAGTTGCTGTGTTTGTTGTTGTTGGCAATTTATAAATGCAATTAAATATTTTTGCCATAGTTTGCAGCTGCTCAATTGAATTGTTGCTCATTGTTGACGGAAGCAAAATGTTTATATGCATAAATTTTAGTAGTGGAAAGAGTTTTTCAGCATTCAACGAGTTAGTCAACTGTCACACTGCCAAACATGTTTCCACAGAGACCGACACGGCGACACAAGCAGCAACACGAAACGTGACAGTGGAGAGGGTGACGGGGGGAAAGGCGCATGGAGGGTGCAGTGGCAGAGGTCGGGTAGGTGCGTTTGGAAAATTGTAAACAAATTTTCCTATTATTTTTTTGTGGTAGTATCTGTTCGCATTCAATTATTCACATTTGTTTAGTTTACTGTGTATATGCCTGCATGCCCTGTACTTATAACAATGTTTAATGTGGGTGTTATAGACGAGTAGATATTTGAGACATAAAATTTAAGTATTAGCAAGTCATGCAAGCTTTACTTATCTATTTGCTCAAACCACAACGTGTTTGCTGGTCGGGTGAACTCTTGTTTTAGGTTTGTTCAATTCTGTAGAGTATTTAAAAGTCGCTTAGACTAGCAAGCAATTGCTATAAAGTTTAGTTACAGTATTAACTAGGCAACCAAACGTAATTAAAGTGTTATTAAGTTTTATTTCTTCACAGCGAATATCTTTCTTGCCACACAGGGTATTTGTTAGTCGTGCACTTGTCACTCTTTTGCATTTCTCTCTCCTTCTCTTCCTTTGTGTCTGCTGTTTATTATTTTTGTGCAATGTGTGGAAATTGTTTGCGTGCCAAGCTCACAATTTGTACATATATATGTATATATTTTCTATATGGAGTGCTCATATCAAAGCTTGTTATTGTTATTATTATTATTCAATTTGTTGTTGTTGTTACTATTACTGTTGTAGCTAGTATTGTTTAATTTAATATGCTTTGGTTTGATGGGTTTCTTTGATTTGATTAGTTGGCCAAAAAGGTTGACCAACATTACAGTTGTGCGGGCAATGACATTGCCTGTTTGCTTTTTGCCAAGTTTCACAGGGCTTTAAGCCCTTTTCTGTAGTTGTTGTTGTTTGAGGTGCATTGAGCTTTGACTTTGTAGTTGCAGTTGCTGTTGCTGTTGCATGCAACGTGTGGATGGCACAGCACTTTGTATGCAAAGCGCTTGACATTAGTCGCATCAAGCATTTTGCATAATTTCTTTTGGATTCACGTAGGAGACATTGCACTTGGAGTTGTTACTGCAGTTGTTGCTGTATGTGTAGTTGTTGTTGTAGCTGTTGATGTGCTTATTGTTGTTGTTCTTGCTGCAGTTGCAATTAAATGCAGTCAGTTGCAGCAGCGACGAAACCCACGCTGCAGTAAACAATTTGCATTGACACTGGCAAGAGGGCGCGAAATGCGGAAAAGCGGAATGCGAAGGGGAAGGGCATTACACACATGCACACCGAGAAAAAGTCGAGTAGATCGTAAGCATAGCCTTGTTTATACTATTCATTTAAGGCTTGTTTTTGGAACCTTGATCATAAGTTTCAATACTTATTTCCTTCCTTTACTTTTACCTCAATCAAATATCAAATAAAACTTTTTTATACTCTCTGCAAGAGTGTATTGGGTTTGTGCAAATGTATGTAACAGGCAGAAGGAGGCGTGGCAGACCCCATAAAGTATATATATTCTTGATCAGCGTCACAAGCCGAGTCGATATAGCCATGTCCGTCTGTCCGTCTGTCCGTCTGTCTGTCTGTCTGTCTGTCTGTCTGTCTGTCCGTCTGTCTGTCCGTATGAACACACAGATTTCAGAGATGGTAAGAGCTACAAATTCGAGTTTGGTCTCAATCGACTCGATATTTAGTCAGTCAATACAAGAATCTTTTTTTTTTTTGATGCCACGCCCCATTCGCCCACAATGAGCAAAAAACTGAACATACCTCGGAAAAAATAGATGTTTAAAGCGAATATCTCAGTAACTACGGCACTTAGGAACACCAATTTTGGTATGCGTGTTCCTAGAGACAGTATAAATGCATTGCCATTAAAAATTGTTGGCAGCCACGACCCCTTTTTTCGTAGGAAAAAAAAACATGCATGCCGTTTCTTCTTATCGTACAGTATTGTTATTTATGATTCCTTTGAAGACAAATTATATAAAACTATGCTGAAAGTTGCATAAAAATCCAACGATAAACAACAGAGATACCGATTATAAAGTTAATATTTAAGACAATGCATGAGTGCGAGCTCGACAGAAACATAAAAGTATATATTCGAACTCTTTTGATGCAATTGTGGCGGCAATAGTATACATACACACATATATACATATATATGTGCATACATATAACGTCATTTTCTATGTGCATACAGACAAACATGTATGTTCGATTATAAATTGCCTTTTTTTGTTGTAACGTGTTCTAATACAAGAACTATCTATTGTAATATCCAGATACTGATGTTGACATTAAAATTGGGAATAAAAGCAGAGAGTATTATACGGTCGGGCTGGTTCGACTGTACTTTTCTTACTTGTTAAACTTGTTTCGATTTGTCTCCCTCTTCGCTCAGTGTACACAAATTTGTGTGTAGGTTCTTTGGGCCTATGCACGTGCTCTTTCTTTGTTCGTCTGTTATTTGCATTTCGGCAAAAGAAAAATGAGTAAAACTAAAAAAACATTTGCACTTTTTTGTTTGCAGTTTTGGTTGTTTTTTTTTGTTTTTGGGTAGCTCCGTATGAAGTACCGTTAGCATTACTGTACGTACATATGTTCTGGCTGGCTGACTGCCTGACTGGCTAACCCAAATACGTTAACACGGGCGGGCTTTAAAGACGCTTTCTGTCTGTAGTTCTCCTGTTTTTTAGACGTCTCTTTTTGCTGTGTCAGCTCCACTGATTCATCTCAAATAACACGACTCTGAGTCATGTGTGCGTCGGTTTGTGTGTGGTGTGTGTGAAAAGCTGTCGCTGTGCGGCATTATTTATGAAGAGTATCGGACAGAGGATGCCACTTATAAATATATTTATGCCAACCTCTAGATCTTTTGCCAAAAAGCTGATCCCTCAGTCGAATTGCCCCAGTGTATAATATATCCCCTTTTCCACTCTCTCTTATCCTCTCAGTTCCCCAGGTTGCCCCTGCTTAGATTAATTGAATTTCACGCTTTGATTTGGCGTTATACGAAAATTGGTTTTTGCAGCCGCCTTGGCGCAATAAATCTTTCAAAAGGTGTATAAATTATTTGCTCACACGCACTTTACGTGGCGCCATTTCAACGTACACTTTGAATACTCTAACTAGAGGTAGTATAAACTACTATTTAATTAGTGATCGATTATAAAAATAGCTAAAAACTTCCCAAAGATTACAAATTTAGAATGCAAAGACAAATGAATTTTTACTAGAAATAAATAAATATATTTTTGAGATTTAAGGGTATTTATTACTCTGCTCGTGGCAGCTATAAACTACTATTTAATTAGTGATCGATTATAAAAATAGCTAAAAACTTCCCAAAGATTACAAATTTAGAATGCAAAGACAAATGAATTTTTACTAGAAATAAATAAATATATTTTTGAGATTTAAGGGTATTTATTACTCTGCTCGTGGCAGCTTTACTATAGTCCTGTTTTTTTTGTTATTCCTGCCTACCGCCTGGCAACCATTGCGTATACTTAACATTTGCGATTTGCTTTTGTTGTGCGGTTGTTGTGCGAATCTTTGACTGTTGGCTCTATCAAATATTTATTCAAATACCCTCAAAGTTCAATTCGATTTATGTTTCCGTCTTTTGACGCGAATTTCTACACTTGGCTCATCAATTATTGAGGTGGAAAAGCCATGTCATAGGTGGTTTTCCCCACTGATTCCTCACACATATTCCAGAAGCCTCAAACGGATTTGTTTTATTTATTCGAGACTCTTATTTGTGCGTAGAATTATAAATCCCACAGTTTATTTATATGTATTCTGTGTGGGCTTTAAATGTCATTCAAATCGTCACGAACAGAATAAGAAAATATCAGAATATTTCTCAAATATTTATAAGAAAATATAATAAATGCTTCTGACATTTTTTGAATTCATAAACAAATTAATATAGTTTATTGTCACTTATGTCTAAATTGTTTTGATTACTATGATCCCAAATCAATTTCCTTTTTTACTGCTGGAAATTTGTACATAATTGAATTACCACCTGTGGATTTCCCCTGTCTGATTGGCATAAATTTAGACAATTTTCGGATTTTTCTACAAGAATTTATTTGTGGCTGAATATTTTGTGTATGTTGATGTCTGTATTGCAGAGTTTAATTACTATTTACGTAATAATATTAATTAAGGTGAAGGTGAAACGCATCTGTTCCCATTTCTGAAGGAAAATATAAAAATTCGAATATATTTCATGAAAAATTGGCATAAAAAAAAATATGGCGCATAAAGAAAATATTGAAAAACATATAAAAAAGCTAAGAAAATACACACACGTGCGGTGTGTTGGTGTGTGTGTTCGTGTGTTGTTGTGTTTACCCATTTTCCATTTGGTACGTACGTAAAATTATGAATTTTCATATGGTGCAGAGACTTTGGCATTGTCGGTGGCGTATACGCAATGTTTCCGCTCTACTGCCGCTGCTGCTTCCACCGCCTTTTCCATTTTCATTTCTTTTCTGGTTTTCCTTTGTTTTGTTTATCTAAGCGGCACATGCAGCGCTCGTTTTGTTTCAAGGCAGCAAAAGGGACAAAGAAACAGAAACAGAAACCGAGACGGGCAAAAGAAAACGGCCTCTTCATATATCAATTTCAATTATCTGAATGCTGGAATGAGTTTTCAGTTTTTGCTCAATATAAATTATTGGTGGAGTTTTCTGTCGACAGCAAAAGGACAAAACCGTAAAGGATTATGCGGTCCTGCTGCTGGCTTTTATCAGCCCCAAACTGACACAACCAGACGCACACATACCCAAACGCACAGAGGACCCTCAAGGAGGCGTGAAAAATGAGTCATAAAATGCAAATAAAAACTCAAGTGTCCTTTCGGAGCAAACCGAGCAGACTTCTTCAGTTTTCAGTGTCATTGTCAGGCCTGCTTTTTGAGTTTTATGTCTGTCTCTCTCAACTGACAACTGCTGTGGGGTGAACCAAGAGAGAAGACCCTTTCCCCTCTGGACCACAATTTAAACCGTGTGTGTTTGTTTGCTTAACCTTTTGGCGCAAAGTTCAATTTGCTCGTTAAAGTTTTTGATAAACATTTTTTTTTTTCTTGCATACAGTTAGCAGAGAACACGTCAATTCATAGCTAATTTCCGGGTAGATTGGCACAGTGCCATTGTTTAGATTTTGTCTGGTTTACATGGCATAATTAACTTTGCTGCAATGCCAAATCACAACGAACTTTATGGCCCACACTTTTTTTGCATTTAACATGGCTATCAACTGACTTTGTGTAACAGTGGCAAACAATTTCGATCAAAGGTCTGTTGATTAAAACTGCGGTTACCAATTTCATTACCATCGTAATCATGGTCCAGCCAACACTAACTATAAACAAACAGACCGTGTATCATATTCAATTTAACAACTATGAAAATACCTTTTTAATATGCCGAGCATCGCGCTCTCTCTGTCTCTCTCTTTCTGCTCTCTTTTATTGCCTTTCTCATCCGTTTGGCCATAAAAAGTTCAATAAAAACAATAAGCAGAGCCAATAAAATGTATCTCACTCGTTGGCTGTGCGTATTAAATGGATTATCTGCAATAACTGCGCCTTTTAGCTGAAGATCTTCATATTCATTGCGAATTATCAGCTAAACATTTTTTATTACCTATTCAGGTGTTTGATGGAATTGGCAGGAAGAACATCATAAATTTCGTTGCCATTTTAGTTAAGAGGTTTTTGTGCATAGAAATGTTCAATTTCTTGACTAGCAGGAGGACTGATTGATACCATTCATAAATGTTTGCCGTTTTTTTCCAGTCGGCTTTATTTTTAAAGAGGTGTAAAGACAGAGATTCACTCTTTCTTACTTATTTTACCCGCAATACTCTTTTTTCGCTAGTTTTCTTCTATCTTTTGACTTTTCTTTTCCCTCACCTTCCATGCTTTTTCAGTTCTTCTTTTAATCGTTTGGTAATCTCTACTCGTTGCTTACAACTATTTACTCGTTACACTCTTTTTAAGCTATCGACAAGCTTCTTCCCGATCTCCTTACTATCTAATTGCTACTATCTTCGTCCCTTCACTCATTCTCTAATCAGTACTTGCTAATTGCTGCTCTCTAATCGGTACTCTCTTCTTCAAAAACACTTAGCTTTTACTCGTTAATCTCCTAAACATGTATAAAGTGAACATTTATGCTTATTAAATCAGTTAAGTTTTCTTAAATTACATAGGCGTTTCAAGTTTGCTGCTCAGTTTTATTGCATTCTATTTGTTGCCTCTTGTTCCCTACACTTTAATCAAACTACCTAAATCTCCCTCTCAGCCATCTTTTTCATCTCAGACATCAGAGCTCTTCTTCATACGAGTCCATAAACTAATGCTTCACTTTTAATGTGTGTCAAGAGCAATATTTATGTTGCTTGTCGTGGATTAAGTGGCCATTACAATGGCTATCAATGTTTTTTGGCTTGTGTATGGCCCTGTTGGGGCTCGTCTTACCATTTTTCTCCCCCTCCTCGCTTCGCTTTTTCCCATTTCCCACATGACTCATTTCATTGGCATTGCTCAATGAGGCATAAATGCGGCACATGCTCATTTATTATCAACTTATTACACAATTTGAGTGCCTTTGTTGTTCTTATTTGTTTTATTTTTTCCATTTTATGTTTGCTTTGTTTTGCATTTCGCAATTTTCACCTGGCAGCATTTAAAGCCCAGCTGTGTGCTGCATATGTGAGTCAGCTCGTTGCGCAGGCGCATGAAACCGCAACGGTGGCAAACTCTCACCCACCAAACAGCAAATCCAACCAGATCAGCAACCACCGAACCACTGAGTCGCTGAATTGGTGGGCCACTGAGCCACTCAACCACTTGTCTGTCCCGTTCTGCCAAGCAAAAATGCGTAACGCACTCCAAATAGATGTTGTTGTTCCCCTTGTTGTTGTTGTTGTGTGTCTAGCGAAGCGCAACAGCATTGCGGAAGTTGCAACTGCAGTAACAGAAATAGAAACAGCAACAAAAACAAAAACAACACATGTGGCAGCTACAACAAATGTGGCAGCTGCTGCTTCACGTTTTTCGTATTCATATGTGGCACACTCCCATTTCCATTCCCAATCGACCCTTTCTCAGGCTGTCTTCCTGTCGCTCTGTCTGTTCTGTCTGTAGCTGCCAATGGACGTTGACAGCTGCCGTTTGCAATATTTGGGCTTGGCCATGGCCAAAATAGAAAACCAACAAAATATTGGCCAAGAATCGTCATCAATACAGTAAATTCTTTTTGCCAATACGTCGATATCTATATACTCTCGCTGAGTCAGAGAACTGTGAGCTGTTTAGTAATTGATTCAATTAAAAGTGACTTAAATTAAGCTATTGGATACTTAAGCTAATTGAAGGTGAATCAGTTTTAAGTGGCGTTGCTGTAAAAACTGTTTTGAAAAAGACAAAATAAATTAAACTATTGAATCATATTCTATTGGAAGATCTTTCTCGTAAATTGAAACGTCTTTAAAAAAAAGTTCCCTCAAACAATTTTAAACTTAAACAATTCCACACGCAAACTATCAAGCGAATAAATAAGCTGATAAACTGATATTCTGATAGTTTGATTCCTTTTTCCCCTATATCTAGAATCAACCCCGATATGCTTTTGTTAGCTCAACAAATGTCGCAGTTTTATTTCTGCTTTCCTGTCTTTTTTTTTAATGACGACCAGTCGATTGTCTGCAATCTTTTTTGATGCCAAAAAGGAAAAATAACTGCCAAAAAGGGTAGCTGCAAATTTAGCTCGTTAACTGCTGCTCACGTTTCAAACCAACCCAAGGAAAATAAACTGGGAAAGAGCATTAAATGGAGAAGGAGAGGAGGAATAGAAAAGATTGAAAATGATGAAAAAAGTAGCAGAAAATTATCTTTGGGACGTCATCAAAGCGGCAACTGTGAGTTTTGCTGGTTTTTAATCAGCGACAGGCATTGAATGCAATTGAAGTCACTTTGCAATGCAATCTTTCACAGTTTTGTGCTCGCAGTTGGAACTGCCACAGTGGCAGCTACTCTGTGGCAAGTTGGCTTCTTTTTTAGCTTTTTTGCTATCGGGCTGCTGCTTATCTGAGCGCACGCTTTGTGGCATTTTGTTTTTGTCTGTCGACAGTTGGTAATACGAGTAGTTGTAGTTGTTGCAGGCACTGTCAAGTGCAATTATGGGGCAGACGTTCACTGTTTGCCACACAGCGCGACCTTTAACATAAACCCGATAACAGATATATGTACAAGTATATATACAAAGAGAGCGATGACAATTTGACCTCTGACCACTCTCTTGCCGCATCACAATTTAATTAACTATTTACCTGATGCGTACAACTTTTACAACTCACTGTAGGCCTCGTTTGTTTTTTGCTTTTGATTAATCTATAGCTAAAAATTAATTAGTTTCTGTCGCTGCCAACATTCTGTGATGTCATTGCTTTTATAAGCATGAATAAATCTGTTTCTATAGATAAAAGTTGTTTGTGCTGCCTGAAAGATTTAGTTGTTGCAAGTAAAAATATTTTAAATATTTGGAAAACTGTAGCGTAAACAAAAAATTTACATAAATAGATTAGTGAGTTAAATAAATAAATAAAATACAAATTTTAATTTGATAAAATTTATTAAAATAAATAAAAGGTTTAATTGCTTAGCTCTTACAAAATATTAACTACAGGAATTTAGGCTGGAATTTCTTTTCTTTCCATAAAATACACGGACAATGCTGCTTTACACCAGCTGGTCTATATACTATATACATATATGTATATAAGTCTGTATATTTATAAACGCATTAATAACTTACAAGTAGCTGCGCTGTGTTGACAAGCAAAACCGCTTTGTTGTTGCTTAAAAAATGCTCGAAATTAAATTTAAAACAAATTTTTTTGGACAGTTTTTGGGCACAACCGCGACCTTCCTTGGGCTGAGGGAGAGGGGTGTGTTCAGGGTCAGTTTATGGAAAGATTTTCGTTGTCAATTGTCGAAACATTAATTGAACATTTGCCACACTTTAATTGACATTCTCTGGCCGCAAAGTGAGACAAGGAGCAAGAGATTTTTATTTTCATTATCTTTCCCCCATTTTCTTTCGGGGCAATTGAATTTTGTTTTCTTTTTCTTGTAGTTGGCCAACTAATTTGCATACCGTAGCCGTGGTCGTGGGGCCGCATGTGAAGTTAAAAGTTATTGGGCCATAAATAACGCCTGGCCAAATTCTAAACAAACATTTTCCGACTCGACTTGACTTGTCGAAGAGACTGTGAAAGTTTTCCACTTGATGCTTAGTTCGTCTTGCGATATGTGTGTGAGTGTTTGTGTGTGTGTGAGAAAATTAGCATAAAACGTTTGCCATTTTTGGCAGTTGCCGCGTGCTGTCAATCGTAAAAAATGTGAAATATTGCGCATACGCCGTGTGGTGCAACCCGAAACAAAAACTGAGCTCATAAATGGCCTAATTTTCTTTTACTTTTATGCGTTTATATTCCTATTGTATTCTTTTCTTTTTTCGGGCTTTTCACTAAACACCGACGCGCCGCAAATTTGTGGGCGACCCCAAACAGCAGCTGTGCTGAAAATGGGTGGCTGCTGGTATGCCAGTGGGCGTGGCTTGTCTATGACCGATATAATTGCCTAATTGAAAGGCAAGGCAAATTAATAATGCCGTCGATTGGCGCCTAATTGTGAAATATCAAAAGCCAGCAGCAAACACGCGGCGTATACGCAATGCTATTGTTCTCATCCGCTGTTTGCTGCTCAGCTTTTGGCTGGTCGACTGCTGAAAGCTTTTTAATTAGCTGCCAATTAGTTTGCATTTTGCTTAAGTTCCCAATTAAAGCGCGAAATTTTCAATATATTTCCCAGAATTTTCCTGGACACACTTTCTCAGCAGTTGAAAAAATTTTCAATGTTTTTTTTTTTCTCAACTGAATTGCTAGCCATAAATAAAATGGCACGAACCGAAGAGGTCGTGGTATAAACGTAAAAATTTATAATGCGTAAAGCAGCGGGCAAATTGTATGAAAAACTGTGGAAAGCAGCGAAAGTAAGCCAACATGCATGTCCTTGTGTAGGCGATGTCCTGACAGTATATTCCTCTGTGTTGTGTGCAGTGTGCTGAGAACTTTATTCTGTGTGTCTCAATTTCTGCTACGCTTTGGTCTATTAAATTTGCAAATTACGCATATTTTTTGGCGCTGAAAACTTAAATTTGTTTGTGCTCTAACAGAGGATGTTGTAGTTTTGCCATAAACTCTGGAAACAGCTCTGAAGATCATGTGGATTTTCGTTGAGAAAATTATGTTGTTTTATTCACATAAAATTTGACTTACTTTGACTATCTTGAGCCTAGTGAATGTGTGTTATTTTATACACTACTAAAGTAGTGTAAATTATGACACTATGAGCATTTTCAATAGAGCATTTCATCTTCGTTGCTTGTTCTGCTTGACTGTGAAATTCTTGTTAAATTTAAAATTTTTAATTAAACACATTTTGTCAGCTGTCGCTTAAAGAACCGAAACTTTTGCTCGCTAAGCTGCATAACGAATGTTTTCACAGAGGCCCTTCATAATTGGCTAATCATGTTGCTGACTCGACGTAGGGCAAAGGGAAGGCTGGTGAAAAGGAAGCGTGGAGGCAGAGAGGTGGGGAAAGACGCCTCTCAGTGAGGCACTTGAAAATGATTATGCAAACACCCACTCAAACACACTCAAAAACACACTGATCCACTAACTAACTAACTCAACTCTTGCATGGCTTACATTTGGCCTAAAGGGGTCTAAGTGCTGGCGAAATGTAGGCGTGTGGGGGGGTGAAGCTAAAGAAAAACGGAGGCTCTATTTGTTGTTGGCCGTGTTTTCAATGTTTTCTCAGTTTGTTTTTGCTGTGTGGCAAATTAAAATTCTGACTTTGGCACTTGTTGGCTGTCCCAAGCAGCGCTACATTTGAGTTTGAGTTTAAGCAAGAAAAAGGGAACTATTAGACAAGTCGGTAGTTGAGTAAGCTCAACAGCAGGTGAACCCTGCAGTAGGGCTCTATTATGTTTAGCTGTACAGGATTGGTCCTCCGTCCAATCAGTCTATAAAACATTTAAAAATTAAGCATACTCGATTGTTACAGACTTTCTAGCTGTATGTAGTGTTATTAATCTGTTATGCCTTCTGAGCTTGTTTCACCTTTGCACTTGTTTTACTACAGGTACTGAAAAGAACTAGAGATTCTGTCTTTGGCTTTTTAATGAGCTAAACGAACGCCCCAAGGCAGCAAGGCAGAAGAGCTCTCTGAAGAGTAGGGAGGAAAAAGAGGACTAGAGGAGGGGATTCTAGAGGAGTGCAAAGAGTACAACCCACAGACAGCTGCTGCCTGAACTGCTGTCTAATGCAGCACACAATTTCATATCTGGCTGAAAGTATCTTTGCAGTTCAGTTCCCTCACCCCGAGCGAGTAAGAGTTGTACTCTGCTCTGTTCTTCTTTTATCTCTGGGCCCAATTCATTGTTTGCTATTTAGTTTTCTCAAGCTGTCGCCCAGTTTGTCCAGCTTCTTCTTACTACTTGTGCCCCGCCCACAGTTCAGACGCCCCTTTCCTCGGTTTTAAGGCTGCTTATCTTGTGCTTTATTTGTCTGGCTTTTGTTTTTTGGGTTTTTGGTCTAAATGAAAATAATGAAGCACATTTAAATGGCACTTGCCGTACAGCCAGCATAATGAGCAGCTTTGAGAGTCGCAAACAAACGTGGAGCACAAGAAAAGGACATCTGTTTTTCGCTCAGTGTAAATGTGTGTGAGAGTGTGAGTGTTTGCTATTCTTTTTTGCGTCTTTTAATTATTCAAATTTATTTGTCAGCACAGTGTGTATTTGTGTGCGTGTAGAGTGTGTGTTCTGTGTGTGTGTTTAAGTGGGCAAGGCATTTCCGGCTCTGCAGCTGTTGCCCTTCAATGGAACCACAGCGAAACTTTTTAATGAGTTTCGATTCATTGCACACACAGTCACACACTCACACACACACTCGGCCACAGCTTGCAAGGAGCACAACAACTTGTCTGCCATTTATTAATTAAGTTTGTTCAAGAGCGTTTCCTTCACTTCCTTCGTTTCCTCCTCTTCCTTCGCTTTCTTCACATCCTTTATCGGTTGCCTAAGCAAACGTTCAAATAGATTCGCAGTAACCTTCTGATTGCTGCTGATCTTTGTGCAGCAAACAAAACTAACAGCAATCCTTCTTTAATATTCTACCTTCCTTTTTGCCTAGGCAACCTTTTTGAAAAACTTTGCACGTGGCTTTAATTGCTTT
Organism: Drosophila parthenogenetica; assembly: GCA_035047505.1. Lineage (NCBI taxonomy): Eukaryota > Metazoa > Arthropoda > Insecta > Diptera > Drosophilidae > Drosophila > Drosophila parthenogenetica. The sequence continues at coordinate 2,531,257 of JAWNPM010000070.1, forward strand.
TGGCCCCCAGTCGTCTGAGTTCTCTTGCTCTGTGTTATCTCTGCTTAACTTTGATTAAAATTGCTTTTGATTAGTCAAATGAGTTGAGTGTGGTTCAACAAATTCCATTTGAAAAGTCAATAATTGCCGTTGGCCAAAAACACAACTCTAAGTCGTAGGCCATAAAAATGCCAAGCACAGTAATAGTAGCAGAGGAAAAGCAATTGGAAAATTCCCACAACATTTTGAGGCTGGAAAACGTGTCAAGTGCAATGCAGACACTTGAAACGGTGTCAGGACTTGGCCTAAAGTCTGCTTCGATTGTTGTTACTGAAGAGGCCTCACAAGCTGCAGCAGTAACAGCATCAGCAGTGCTACTAGGCCAAGGCTTAGCGTTTGGCTATATATTGCGCATACGACGTGTTTACTCACTCACTGCATAAATCACATTTGATGCTTTACAAATGAAATCGCTCAGAAACAAAAAAAAATAATAATTTTGACGCAAAACAGACACGAAAAGCGGCGAAGAACATGAAGAAACATGAGGAAAACACGCACTAAATGTTATTAAAAATGACAACAGCAAAACGAAGGTGACACATGAGCAAGGCGGGCAAGTGGGCGGTAATGGGGGTGTGTCGGCAGTCGCTCAATGGCACAAGACATAAATAAATAATAAAAACTGAAGGATTTTTTCTCCAACAAGTAAATCATCATCATCACCATCGTCATCGTCATCATTTTCTATGAGCATTTTCTTTAATTTTCCGTCGCGTTTTTTATGCTTTCCAAATAAATATAAACGCGTGGATATTTTAAGGTTTTTTTTTTCGTCTTTTTTTTGCTGTGGTGGCGAAAGGCGGACAGCTTGTGGTAAGAATGCTGGCATTTTCCGGGTGGGCTTTTCACCGACTGAAATGTGACAAGATAAAAGATAAGAGATCAACTGCTGACAGCTGTAAAAACCGAAATTGAGATGCTTTCCCGCCAACATGCTTCAAGCGGTCAATAAAATATGAAATACATTTTCTGTTTGAGCTTTGAAGTTGAAGTTCGGTGAGAAAAATGAAATAAAATAAATAAAATACTTGGATCTTAAAAAGTTCGACTTCTAAGAAGACATTTAAACAGTTCAGGCAGAGACATTTATTAGAACTTGTGGAAAGATTATGCCTTTTTGGTAACCAATAGTTGGAGATATTTGTAGCGTAAGTGTTGGAAATAAACTAAAAATTATGCGGCATAAAATCTGATGGCTTTCCCACACTTTTTCTTTTTGGCTTTTTATAGCCAGAGCGCTGTCCTGATTGGCAATAAATCAATCAATCAATCATTCGCTTTGTCGCCATAAAACTCTAGTTTTCCTGTTTTACTTCTGTATTATTTTTAACTACATTTAAATTCCCCCCGTATTTAATTTGCCTTCTCTTTCTCTGTGTTTTTCATTCACCATTTCAAATTGTTTATTCGAGAATTAATCACACTTGCTAAGTCTTTGACTTTGGCCCCAGCAATTTATAGACAATTTCAATGCCTTCAATGTGAATTGTCTATAAAAAAAATAGAAATAAAGCTAAAAAGCAAAATAGCCATTATTTAATTAAGATGGCAACTCTGGCTGTTTCCAGTGTCGGCTCGGTGGGACGGCAATTAAGATAAATGTCAGTTGGCGCAAATGTAAAGTAACATTTTAATCAATTTAATCAATTAAAAGAATGGACAGACAAAACTCTTGAAAAGCGGTGACTTAGGAAGGAAAAGGGAAAGGAAGAAGTTAAAGCGAGGAAGCTGTCTGGCAATAGATTGACAAAATTGAATTAAAAAACTGTCAACCCAAATGAAACTGACATTTGCAGTTGCTTTTAAACAATTTAGTTCATGTTACAGCACAATTAAATTAGCCAAGAAGAACGAACTCAGAACTGAAAAGTTTTCCCAACAGGAAATGGAAACTGTGAAATGAGTTTCCACTTGACAAACATTTTCTATTCGAATAATGAGTCACAGTTTTGCTGTGCGTTGGTATTTTTCAATAAATAATTAATGAGCGGCAACTCAAGGCAAATAAACAATCAGCTAAATAATCGTAAATAATGTGAACAATGCATGGCAAAAAGTGCATTCATTGAGTATGCGAGAATGAAAACAAGTACGTTCATGAACGTACATGTTCGCACCTTGACACTGACTTTGCCTCAAAGTGCCACAAAGCGCCACAAAACGCAGTTTTTGTCGTTATGTCCTTTTGTGGAAGTGCCGCAAAAAAGTTGCTTTAATTTTTGCCTCGCAGTTTGCGAAAGTCGAACGCGATTAAGTTTTAGTTTTCGATTTAGTCTTAGTTAGAGTTTTTTTTTTTTTGCAAAACCTCTAACTCAAATTGCAATTTAATGTGCGTGCCCTCGTTTCACTTGATTTTCACTTGGAAAGTCGCATTACATACACATCACTCATACGCCGCATTTTGCGACTAAAACAACACACAACAAATGCTGTGACATATGTCAGTAGTTAGTTGTCTGTTAGCAGTTCTTGTTAAATAACTGTTCTACAGCGTTTGACACACCCATTACTAGGCAGCCTAGCTAGCAGAGTGTAGTAAGTAATTATGTTTCTGTGGGAAATTTAGTCTGTTCGTTCTGAAGCTCAGAGTCTATGGGACTTAGTGGCATAAAATTGCCATTATACTTAGTAAGAAGTTTCCATATTACCAAAACTAGGTAACTTACAGTCGAGCATCTCTAGTATAGCTTGCTTTCTTTTTTTCCTTAACACCACAACGCATTGCGTGTCATTAAATATGTTTTTCCCCACCAGCCCAAAACACAAAAAGTTTGTCGCGTTCTTGTGCTTTTGTGACTCGCCCACAATTGTTGTCCTCCCCTTTTTGGACATGGGCGTGTCGCTTATTGATTTCCCCCAGAAGACAACCAAATTTTGTAAGCCCAACGAGGTCTGAAGGCAGCCAAGTGTGAGCAGTTAATAATCCATATTCCTAAGCTTGGCTACATTTAATTTTGATGTTGGTTCATTGAGCGAAAGTTTTTGATAAGCTGCAATTTGCTGTTAGCTGACATATTTTCTTGGCCCGCACTGTTCACACTTTTGTTTTCAGCCTGCAGCATTGGCAACTTTTGCTCTTGGCAGTTGGCAGTTGTCAGTTTGGTACAGAGTTTTCAGCTCATTTTTGATGGAATACATTCGCTTTGTTTGCCAAACTGACAGCGATTTGTCATCGAATGCGATTTTGGGCATTAGCAGCTTTCTTTTGGGCACACTTAATTACATTGCATTGCTGCTGACAATGGCCAACGTGTCAGCGGATAGAGTTCCCACAGAATGCTGACAGTGTTGGCAGTAAAGATATTTAAAAAGCTGAAAAATTTTGTTTAGTAGAGATGGATAAATGAGCGCTGGTGAACAATGTATTTTAGCTTTATTTTATTTAGCTATTTTTAATAATTTGGTTTTATTACTTTAGTTATTATGGCCAGATAAATTCTGGCAACACTGAACTCCTTAGAATTTACTAGAATTTCCTTAGAATTCCCGCCACAATCCCTAAGTTGCCTTGTCACGTGCTCGCATATCGCTCATACGCAGCATTCGCCTGCCACTTAACATATTCATATGGGTAATCTGCACGCGTACGTGTGTGCAGTCAGCAGTAAGTGGGGGACTGTGTATGTGTTAACTAGCTGATTGCATGAGTTGCACGTGTTCTCAGCATATTATCCTGCATCAGTTTAGCTGCTGTGGCTGCTCTCGTTTTTGAAATCTGTGCAGCGTTTGAGCTGCTGATGTTGCACGTTGCTGCAGCGTTTGCCACACAAAATGTATGCCAGTTTAGCAGCTGGTAGAACTGGCATTTTTATTATTTTTACTGAGCTAATAGTTGCCAAGCCACAACACTGCTGCTGTCTTCATTGTTCTACTTGCTATACCAGTAACAACAACAACAGCAAAACAACAACAACAACAGAACAAACTGCAAACGATTTCTAATCAAAATTATGTAGTTTGCTTTCATTTTGTCCCAAATGAGTTTTGCACTTTGCAATTTGTAGTTGTTCTTGCGGCTTGCAACAAGTTGCAATTGAATATAATTAGAGCTATCTTGCTGTCCCTCTTTCTCTCTGCCTGTCTCTGTCTCTTCACCCTATCTAGCTGGTATCAAATTGCATGAAATTACTTCATCTATGTGAACGATGAGCTCTCACGGCGGCTACGCCGGATGCCGTCATTTAGACTATGAAATGCAGACGCAGTTAAAATCTTAGTTGCAGTCACAGTCGCAACCAACGTCTAAGTCGCAGTCATAGTCTCTATCTTAGTTGCTATCTTAGTAGCTGTTAAGTCTGCATCTCCAACTGCAAATCGTCAGCTTTACAGCCAAACTGTCGTTAAATGTTGAGTGTTAAATATGGCTAGAAAAAAAGCAGCAGAATTTCACTGACGCCTTTAAGCGACACACAAAGTGAAATGCGCCCGCTTAAATGGAAAACTGGTGAAGAAGAAAACAACTTTGTCCACAAACGGTCAGAGACAAAGGCCAGATTCGAATCGGAGGCTGTTAGCAGAAATGCTACGCTTGAGTAGGCAAACACTTAGAGGCCCTGTAGTTATCTAATACAAAGCATATTATAGAACAGGCAATGCGACAGAATTAGCAGGTGTAAATCAAAATGGGTCTGAATATATGAAAGGGCTTATAAAACTTTGTTGAGATTTCTCATGACAAGTTTTCTAGCAACATATTTTGTTAACGATTTCCTGTCCATTTTTTTTTTTTAGTAAACCTTTAAGACCCCTGCAGTTTTGTATACAGGGTCTAAAAAAGGAAAATTGTCAGACGCACGCAGCTCAAATTGATGCGCAGCAAGAGAGTTGCAAGTTGCAAGCTGGGCTCGAAAAAACAACTAGACATAACATGGCCATGTTTGAGTATTGCAATTGCCAACATTTGGCGCTGGCTTTGATGACTTTGACTCGGTCTGTTTATATGTTTCTCTTTCCCTCTTTCTCTGCCCATCTTTCTGTCTATCATCCTCTCAGTCTGCTCTTGGCTCACTGTGTGTTCTCAGGCATCAATAGCTGCAATGCATTTGGCTTTGACTCTGACTGTGACTATTGGCCAAGCCTCGTTTTTTACTTACTTTTTAGCCTGCTGTGTTTTTTCATTAAACAACCAAACAAGCAAACAGTCAACAGCTACTTGTAGCTCTCTTTGTTGTTGTTGTTATTTTCGTTTGTTGCTGTCTCTTTGTCTGTCTACTAAATTTATTGCAATGCATTTTTCCATTTACGTCACGCAGGTATTCGCAATTTTAACGCTTTAAATCGCATTGAAAATGCGATGCCCACTACGAAACTGTAGTCAAAATGTTGGCCCAAATGTTGGCTATATTTAGCTAGTTATCTACACTTAATAACTCTACTCAATTTTCAACAATTTTCTTTCTATTTTCTTTTGCTTGCAGGTAAGCTTCACAAAACTACTTACACTGAGGGGTCAAGGGGGTAAAAGGGTAAGCTAAAATGAACTTTTACAAGAGTTCATTAACCTGGAACAAAAGGGAAGTAATTGCTTTACAGCTTGAAGCTGCCGTTGGACTAGAAAATACCCTGTAATTGCCAAGAAGTTGGGCTTAAATGTAGTAAAGTATAGCGAAATCATTTTTTGAGATTGGTTTATCATTTGTATTAGGAATTTGAAGCTCAAATAAATTCGGTAGTTATTGATTGAGAGACTCATTAGTTTATAGCTTGAATGTGCCTACTTTTCAGCAATTTCAGTTTAAAGTTTACTACAGGGTATATTCAACTGAATAACACCCCCAAATTGCAGCCAGGCAACCCGCAACCACAACGCCCAGTCCTCTGTAGGTCAGTGGTTACCTAACAACCCCCTCGATAAGTACAACCCTCTAAATTCTAACCACAAACTCGTTTCAATAGCTTGCCACAACACATTAGTCAGCTCATTACTCAGACTCAAACACAGAGGCAGAGGTGGAGGCAGAGCTACCCAAAATAATAATGAAAGTGTGATCAGGCAAACAATAAATAAAAGCAACTAAACGAAACCAAAGTGGACAAAACCAACAAAAAAGCAGAATTGAAATCAATTGAAATTATTTTAATCGAAGCCGTTTAAAAATTATTTAACACTTTTGTGTGAAATGTGAGCCCGAAATTTGAACAAAATGTTGAAAAATTAGCGATGAAAGAGAAAAAAAGATAATGGGAAGAGAAGATGGAACGGTAGGGGAAGCTAAAGCCACACACATACAACGACGGACAGACTGACTGCTGATTGAATTATTAAAACCGCTAATTAAACGCTTCCGGTCGTTTAGTTTGCCGCGTTGCTCATACGCTCCGTTTGCCACGCAATTTATTTATTTTAATTGATGTTTGCCTTGCTGCTCTTTCGCACAAGCTCTCTCCCTCTCTCTTTTACTCTGTCCCACTCTCCCACTCTTTTGGCTTTTTAAAAAATTGACAGCTTAGTGCTGCTGTAATTGGCATTGTTGTTGCCGATATCTAAATAATCACTCAGTGCTAAATTAGACGCCGGTTTCGGGGCAAGCTTTGCTTCTATTCTTTCCGAAGGTTTGTGAAAAAGGGCAGGGGCAAAGGGTGTGAGGGCGTGTCCCTGTGGCACCCTATTTTCATTACACTCGTGGGCATTACATTGAAGTCCCCATTGTACTCGACTGCCATTGCCCATTGTGTTTGCTTAAGTACTTCAATTGATTTTCTGCTTGTTGTTTATTGTTTCTGCCTCTTGTTATTGTTGTTCCTTTTGTTGTTGTAGTTGCTGTTTCCACTCAACTTTTATGCGCTTTGTCGCTTGTTGTATTGCTCTCTGCGGCAGGTCCTTTCAGCAGGCTCTCAAGTGTGTTCCTTTCGTCCTTTGGCTTGATTGCTACAAAAGCTGGCTTATTTATTGATTTTATTTCTCCCCTTTGTCGATCTCTCACACAGAAGTTGGCATAACAATTAATTGCTCAAGTTCTCTGTATTCATTCTCCTACCAACTTCAGCTCTACGTTTCTTACTCTCGCTCTTTCCCTCTCTCTATCTTCATATCTACCTCTTGCTCCTACTTCATAATTATATGTAATCTTGTGTTGCAGCTGCATTTGCATAATGATTGTAAGAATGCTGTGAGAAAATATGTGTGCTGGGAATTATGTGGGTCAATGCTGGAAACTTTTACTTTTCATTTTGCCAAAGAAACTTTTATTCCCCATCATTGTTGCTGTGGCTGTTGTTATTATTGTTGTTGTTTCTATCAATTTGGTTTATAAATTGATATGGGCGTAATATGACTTAAGTGTTTGCTGCTTCGCTGGGTGCATTGAACCGAACGTTTGTGAGCTAATAAAACTTGACACTTACAATTACAATGCTAGAAGCAGCGGCGAGGAAAAGCGAGGGAAGTGGCAATAGGGGCAGTAGAGTCTTTAAAACTCTAGCGAAAGTTACAACAAAGAACAAACAAAGAATGTGTGTGCTGCATGGGTTTAAGTTGTGCGTTGTGTGTTTGTAACTTTTTTTATGATTGCTTATCGCTTGCTTTTACTTATAGTCGCTTATTATTATGGCTTTTGAGTGTGAAGCGCATAAAAAACGACTCGTAATGCTACAAAGCATTGAGTGTGAGTGTGAGTGTGTGTGCTTGTGTGTATTTATGTCAGCCGAGGGTTAAACCGGAAACAGCTTATTAACTGGGCTTTAACTACAGGCAACGCCCTTTGAACAAATCTTTAAACGAACTTAATCAATGCGTTAAATTCTTAAAAATGCAAATTCCATGCTTTAAAACCTCTTAGCCAAGATTTTATGTTCCAGAAAGAGTTAACTGCATATTCTAACTGCCATTTTATGACACAAACGGCAAAGGAATATGAGTTCGCCAACTTAAGGTGCTATTTGCACCTGAAACACAATTGTTGAATTGTTGGTCGAAAAGGGAGGCTGGAAACCGTTCAAGTCCCCGCTGGTTTTGGCTTGAAGCCAAGTTGATTTATGACGCTACTTAACAACATTTGTTGGCAGCTCGTTCTATTTGGCCAAATGTTGCAGACAACCAACATCAAATTATTTGTGTTGTATTTTATTTGACTTAAAACTATAATTTGCCAAAAATAAAATACGGAGAATGCCTTTAAAATTGTTGAGCAATTTTTGGTTACTGGTTAGCCAGGCCTGCGGCAACCGGCGTGGGCCATTCTGCAGTATTCTGCGTTAGTTCAGTTAACAGTGCGAGTTGCGCAAATAATTGTTTTAAATTAAACGCAGTGCAAAAGCGCCTAAAGTTATGCGCAGCATAAAAAGCCAGCCGCAAAAGTTTTGCTACGCTATCATTAAGTTGGCAGTAGAATGATAATGAGTACTGCCAGGGCCCAAAAGCGGGAGTGGTCGGGAGCGGGATGGGCGTAGTGCCAAAACAAAGGAGAAACAGTCAAGGAAGGAAGCGCAGCACAAAACTAAACTCAAGATGAAAGCTAAACAAAATGTGAGTTGGGCGTGGCAACTACCCTGATTATCTGCGGTATTCATGAGGGGTGTACCCATGGGAGGGAGGAGAGGAGCGTGGTTAGAAGCGGGCTTGCTGCTGGTGGCAATGGAATTAACATTATTAGCGGAAATTCCTCTGGCAAGAAGGGAAGACGCCGACTCGTGTCACTTTTAACTTTGCGCTGTTGATTTTCATTTTCATTTTGTACTTGTTATTTTTTTGCCTTTTAAATGTTTTGCTGTTCCTGCATTTTTTATGACTTGAAGCGCAAAAAGGACGAGTGAAATGTGCTTAAAAAAAATTAGTTTACCGAGGCCATTATTAATTTACAGCTTGGCATAAAACGCATTTAATACGTGTGCAGCCAGAAAAATGAGACAGTGACGGAAAGAGAGTGAGCACTGAAAGTTCGTGCCATAAAAACTAGACCACGAATTGGCCAATTAAATGTTTCAATAAACAACGCAAATCATAAATAAAATCAGCTATTTTTGCTCAATTTTTTTTTTTTAATTTTTATTTGTTCCGCTTGTTTTTTGTGCACATTTGTTATTGTTGCTCATATTTGACAAACGCAAACAGAAGCGAAGAGAGCAGCAAATATCCAAAATGCGCTCTTTGCTTTCGCTGTGCATTTTTCTGTCGCCGCCGGAAAGTATGCAACACAATTTGTGCGAACGCAGCATTAGCTGATGCATGGGCAGCACTGGCGGATGGAAAAAGTAGAGGGAACTGTGCGCATAAAAAGCTTTCAAGAATTTATTCATTTAAAACCTTTAATTCAGTCACTGTTAGTGAATTGGCTATCGAAAGGCATTAAACTAAATTATTTATAAAATTTCTTTATTTTTACTTCAATTATTGCCTTACAGTCACTACGGTAACTACTGAATTATTCCGCAGTAAATATTTAATCGTATTACCTTTAAGCAGCTCTTTTATGCACTGTGTAAAGTAATACAAACAATTTGATGCCCTGTGGCGTCAGTCAAGCAAAGGGTAAAAGCGAAAAGAAATTATTATATGTGAAATAAATATACAAATTTATTTATGAATGGGAGAACTGAATGTTCAACGCTGCTAAAAATGTGGGCAAACAAATGTTTAACATTGTTGGGAAACAGTCAAAGCAACACAAATATAGAAAGAGCTTAAACAAGAGTGTTCTACGACAAAATACCCTGTATTAAATGAATCAAAGGTAGCATATTGTTGTGAAACTTGTTTTTTAGATTCATTTCTTTGAAAACACTGATTGATTGATTGGCAGACAGGTAAAATAGGTAATTCTTCTGACCTTCCATGGTATTTTCAGTGCATAACAAATGGTGGTAGTTAAAACTCCCCTTCCGATGTCAACAGGGTGTACTAGAGAGCAGTGAAAAGAACATTGTAGACTGCTTACATAAAGGCTGCTGTTGCCCATTGTCCAAGCCATTTGGCCTGCAGCGCCATTAGCCATGGCCGTAACGGACACTGAAAGCAAGAGCAGACAAACCGACAGAGAGACTGTAAAAAAAAAAAATAAAAACGAATCCCAAAAGCAAACCAAAACCAAATCTGTATCTGAATCTGAATCCTTTTCATGCAGCGATTTCTTTTACATACATTTTTCTATTCTCTTTTTTTTTTGTTTTTCGCTTTTCTTTCATTCTGCACTTCTAAGCTGTTCTAATCTATTTGCTTAAGGCCCTTCGGCGGTTGCCACGCCTCTACTACCTCTCTTCCTCCATTCTCTTTTTTTTTTTTGGGTGCTGGATTTGCATTTAATTTCGTTATGATATTAGTCAGGCTTTTAGTCGGCTTTAAGCACTGCTTAATTGCCCCACAGTGCACACCTTTATGCGGCATTAATATTAATGCCGCTTGGATCACATCAGATTTTGCACGCTGACGTCACTTAGCCGCTTAGTGGTAGACAGGCAGCAGCCGTTGCCTGTTTTCGCACGTTGACTTTTAAGTTTTTTATTATTTCTTTTGTTTTTTATAAATGTTTTCCATCAAAACGCAAATAAACAAATGCACAGAAATAGAAATAGAATTTCCATGAAAAAATCGATGGACCAAGAGCAAAAGAAAAAATCAAAAATGTGTTAAACCAATTGCTGGATAAACGAAAAGGACGAGCATAAAAAAATAAAACGAAACGTGAGCTACATTACAAAATAAACAGTAAGTCGGTTCAAGTAAAGCTATATACCAGTAAACGTGTTCACCTGTAAAATCAATAAAATTAATGCGCCCACAAAGATGTCTTCATGGACCCAAGGAAAACCAAAGAGAAAACGGACTCGGAAAGAATAAAACTGCAACCATTTGTTATTAGTTAAATTATGAACTCGGCCATAAAAATACGAGCACGAATTTCTTTGGGGTCCATAAAAAAAGAGAGTAATCCAAGTTGGCCATTTTTGCTGTTGGACTTTAATCAAAGCAAATGAATTCAAACGAAGCGACTCGAAACCATTTGCATAGCTCAAGTCTCGGGACTCGAGTTCAGAGTCGGGTGTCGGGAGTCGGGAGTCTGAAGACTGAATTCGCTGTAGTGAAACGTTTTTTAAGTGAAAAGTGAAAAGGATGCGAATGGCAATAGATGGCAGAAGCATAAAAAAGACGAGCACTATAAGAGAGAGTGGATGGGGAAAGGCGGCGGGTAGGGGAGGGGCTGCTTTTTATTTGCTCGAGGATTTGTATAGCTGGAGAGGATAAGCGCTGTATCCGTTATCCTTTGTGTTTGCATGAATTTAATGCAATCTAAATATTTGTGGGAGTCTGCTTGCTCGTCTTCTTGCTCTTTTACTCTACTATCCCTCGTTTTCCCACTCTTTCTAGCCATTTTTTAGCAGTTTTTGCTGAAAATGCTTTATTCAAATGGATTTAGTTTCGGTTGCTTTGTGGTGTGAACAGGCGAACAAGTTAATGTTTTAATGCCCTGTGACACGAACTAAAGCCACGGCAAATCCTTTTGCATAATCTAAACAAGTTGGAGCAAGCAGGACGCAGCTACTGCCAAGCTTTAAGCTTAATAGCATCAAGTGCAACACTTAATCCTGCCCTCAGTTACTTTTAAAAGCTGACAAAGCTCGCTTTTAAGCTTTTAGTATTTGTTAGTGAATAAATCTGTATACATTTGGAAAGTAATTAGAAAGTGCAATTATTTAAGCTACTTTATAGCTAAAGTTGTAAATTTAAAGAGCTTTTAAAACTCTTTACTTCTTGTTTTTATATTGTTAAATAACCGTATTTATTGCTTGATTATTCTGAAAACTTTTTACAAATGTTTCTTCGTAAAACGCTTTTAGCCAAATTCAACAGTTTGGCTATAAATAAATGCACACATAATGTTTTTTTCATGTTAATGAACTTATGTGTAAAAATCATAATTCTCGTAGATTGATTCCACGTGTGTGTGTGTAGCTTGAAAGCTTTTCATTTTTGGAAATTTATTATTAATTTTGCCATTATGCCAAAATCTATTTTCTATGAATTTTTAAACATTTGCATTGCTATTTTTAGCACGACATCTGGAAACAGGTAATATCGCTGGGCAAGAGGCAGGGTGGGGAAGGGTAGCACGGTGAGGGCATGGCCGTTTGGGGCAGCTGTAAAGGTGCTAATGTGTTGATCTTTCAGTTACGGCGTACGCCGTTCCAAATGTTTTTCTAAAATTAAAACTGAAATGGGTACGAGGAAATGCGCAGGAAAATTACGTTCACAATAAGCAAGTTGTGCTCACAATGGAATACGGAATGCGCTACATATGTGTCAAGGATATGCAAGGATATGTATTCAGGATAAGCATATCAAAGAACGGACTCAACTAGTCTAAGCCAGATCATAAATATTTGGTTTTATTACCTTCGAGGGCGTTTCACGCACATCTTTATCAGCCCCTTACCAGACCCCCCGCCCTACTCCCCTATATTCTTCCCCCCCAATCTGTGTATGTCTGTGTGTTATGGCCATGTCATTTCCATTCTCATTTAAATTGTTGTCGCTGTAATAAAATGCTTAAATCTAGGTCCATATCTACGCATTCGTTATCCTTGACAAAATGTATAATTTGTGCATGAAATGTGCAATTTATTTTGTGTTTTTTCGAATGTTTTTGCTAAAATGTAATTGCTGCTTGTTTTCTGTTGTATCTCTATCGCTCTATCGCTTGCGGCCACAAATTTATTGGCCAATCTGCCACGTTGTGTGTCAAATGCATCAAGACATCTTTAAGTTGCATACAAAATTTAAATGCACAAAATTTCTTAATTGCAATTGCATTTAATGACGTCAGTTTGCTGCTCTATAAACTTATTTTAGCTGCCTGCAAGGGCAGTTTTACTAATTGTTTGTTTTGGTTTAAATTTAGAATTATATTAATACCAATTACAATTACCATTACAATTACATTAACTGTGTTGCTTGTGGCTGCGTTTGACGTGTGTGCAATTAGCAACAGTCGCTAGCAAACTTGAAAATAAATAAATATGCACACCAGCTGCGGATTTGACCGGACGCTCCCCTGGGAGTACCCCTACTCAGTGGTGGCTATATTTATCTAGCCAAAATAGCTAGAAAGATAAAAATATAAATGCTGGAAGTAGCTAAAAGTTAACTAAACGTATTTAATTTACATTTAAAAAGTAGCTGCAAAGTAGCCAAATGAGCAGCACTGCCCCTACTACTGCTCACCCTCTGCACCATCTACACCCATGGGAGGTGCCAAAATTTTGTGCAGCAGCGCAAAATTGTTTCATTTGCCGGCGCCAATGGACTTGCTGGTTATTTATTTGCTCAGTTAGGGGGAGGCTGCTCTAGGGAGCAATAATAATCATAATTTGGTATTTTTCTATCTCCCACACAAACACACATCCTCAAACACTCTGTTTTTGCTCTGTTTTCACTATACTTGATTATTATAAATTATAGCGTATTTTACTTATTGCAGTTCGTCGGCTGGGAGGAAGTGCCGCGTCCAAATACACGAGCCGAAATTGTTCAAGCCATGCGTCGCATACGGGTGAGTAATTTATAGAATATTAAGCATACGCAGTGTGTGTGTTTGGCAAAACAATGTTTGTTGCTTGTTGCTTTGTGTATCCCGCATGGGAGAACATGTAAAACTTTCATTTCCTTTGCTTTAATGCTGCCAATTAAGTAAAACTTTATTTAAAAATTGTTTCCTTTTACTTTCTTGCGCAGACTAAAAGCAGGCAACGCTTTTTTTCTGTTTTTATACTCTCTGCAAGAGTATATTGGGTTTGTGCAAATGTATGTAACAGGCAGAAGGAGGCGTGGCAGACCCCATAAAGTATATATATTCTTGATCAGAATCACAAGCCGAGTCGATATAGCCATGTCCGTCTGTCCGTCTGTCCGTCTGACCGTCTGTCCGTCTGACCGTCTGACCGTCTGTCCGTCTGTCCGTCCGTATGAACACACAGATTTCAGAGATGGTAAGAGCTACAAGTTCGAATTTGGTCTCTATCGACTCGATATTTAGTCAGTCAATACAAGAATCTTTTTTTTTTTCGATGCCACGCCCCATTCGCCCACAATGAGCAAAAAACTAGACATACCTCGGAATAAATAGGTGTTTAAAGCAAATATCTCAGTAACTATGGCACTTAGGAATACCAATTTTGGTACGCATGTTCCTAGAGACAGTGTTAATGCATTGCCATTTAAAATTTTTGGCGGCCACGCCCCCTTTTTCCGTAGGAAAAAAAAAATTTTTAAACTTGCATGCCGTTTTTTCTTATCGTACAGTATTGTTATTTATGATTCCTTTGAAGACAAATCAGATCAAACTATCCTGAAAGTTGCATAAAAATCCAACAATTAACAACAGAGCTACCGATTATAAAGTTAATATTTAAGTCAATGCATGAGAGCGAGCGCGACAGAAACATACAAACATATACTCGAACTCTTTTGATGCATGTGTGGCGGCAATAGTATACATACACACATATACATATATGTACATGTGCATACATATAACGTCAAACGAATTTGTATGTGCATACAGACAAACATATGTATGTTCGATTATAAATTATCTTTTTTGTTGTAACGTGTTCTAATACAAGAACTATCTATTGTAATATCCGGATACCGATTTAAGCATTATAATTGGGAATAAAAGCAGAGAGTATTATACGGTCGGGCGTGTTCGACTGTACTTTTCTTTCTTGTTTTGTTTGACTTGACGTCATACACTGCCGCTCAACTGAATAGGTTCATGATCTCAGAGGTAGGAATTTGTCCATAATTCCTAAACCAGTATTCCGATTTACATAATTTTTTTTTCTTTAATTTTTAAATCATATTAGAATAAAACGCTAAAGTACGATTTTCGAAAACATTTGATTTATTTTATATTTATTTAATCTTCTGAGAGAGTATCAAAATTAGTGATTTTTTTTTCGTTCAACTGAATAGGTTCAACCTATAAAAATAAAAATTATGTAACAAACTTAAGATTATTTTCATATTTTTGACTCTTAGCTTATATTTAGAACATTTTTAAAGTAATTTTAAATAATTTTAATAATGCGTGAATCCTCCGTTGTTAGAAATAACTTCAAATACACGATCGGGGAGTGAGGTGTACAAATTTTGAAGTATTTGCAGCGAAATGGTTGTCCAGGCCGCTTTAATTGCCGCAACTAAAGTTTTTTTGGAATCAAATTGCCTGCCTCCTTCATATACTTTGCGCGATAACAACCCCCATACGTTTTCCATTATATTTAAGTCAGGTGAATATGGAGGCCATTCGAGTAAGTCCACCTTCTGAGCCTTAATCCACTCTTTTACAACCCTGGCGGTATGAATGGGAGCGTTATCGTGCTGGTAAGTCCATTGCGTAGTGTGAAAAATATTAGAATAATGCGGAAACGCAGTCTGAATGATAGATTTGTAGGTTTCCGCGTTCATTTTGGAGGTAACAAACTGAAGTTCGCAAGTGCCAAAAACTGACACCGACCCCCACACCATTACACCTCCCTCACAGCTATGGCGACGGCTCAGAAAATGCTCTTCCTTTCGAAGATCATGATAATAATAATTGTACCCATCAGGGCCGTCTAAATTAAATTTTTTTTCGTCCGAAAAAACCACCCTGTGCCATTCGCTCGTCCAGCTCATGTGCTGGCGCGCAAAGTGCAGTCGTGAAGCTTTACGTGCATCATTTAACGGTGGTTTTTTTTTTAATTTCATTCGTTTTAAATGCTCAGCCGACGAAATCACACGTTTAACAGTAGACACACTGGCTTTAACACCGCAAATTTCTTTAATTTTGGGTGCTGATAGGTGGGAATTGGACGCAGCTCGCACAATATGCCTCCTGTCTGCCGCAGAGGTGGCGTGTTTGACTCCGCCTTTCATGTTTTTGCCGTATTCTGACTTGTTTCTTAAAAAATGACTCACAACATTTTGGCTCCGTCCAATTTTTGTACCGATTTTGCGATGGCTAAGACCACTTTTGTGATAGGCTTCGATTTGGCCTCTTTCATACTCGGATAATTGATCCCCGCGTCCCATTTTTCATTAAATTTAAAGAAAATATATTAAATTAAAAATTTGCATCAAAAATGGGTCGCAACATCGCCCAGTTATACCGCAAACTAAAAATCTTTCAGCTGAACCTATTCAGTTGAGCCAAAAAATTGCACATTAATTAGCGAAAGAAATAATAAAACAGAATATGCAAAGTAACGGTACTTAGCGAACGGTTCTTTACTAGCGCACACTGATTGACACAAATATAGAGTTGCACTGAATTTCAAAGAACATGCGTTCGATCAATAGGTGATGAAAAAATCATGAAAATGCAAGCATAATTATGTGAACCTATTCAGTTGATCGGCAGTGTATGCTCTGATTACAGTTACAAGCCACACACAAGTCGATTCAAAGGCAACAGCGCAGCTGGCATGTTTATCTGCCACGCCTCTTATCTCTTAACCCGCACACACACACACACACACACAAACATACACAAAGCATTCGACTGCCTGTCTTCATATCTCACTGTCTTTAAGTCGTGCGTGAGTTGGCTTAAATATTGTTAGCTGATTCGACACATGTGTGTGAGTTTTTGTATGTGTGTGTGTATTAGCCTTGTCTGGCTTCAATTTGGGGCGCGGCTAATATGGCGCTTGTTATTGTCATGTCTTGCCATTAGAGGCAAACGTCAAAGGCAGCCAAATGTTAATTGAAAATTCGGCAATTTCCTCAGCCGAATACGTGACATTTATAACGTTGTTTTCATCCCTGTCTCTTCTCCTTTTCTCCTTTTAGTACGAGTGCAAAGTGCAGAATCTTAAGAAACGTAAGGTTACCATACAGATATCAGTGAACGGCGTTCGTGTTGTGCTCAAGAAACGTCGACGAAAAGTGAGTAAAAGTCAAAAAATTCGGTTGCTCATCCATCATTTGACTGCGTATAAACAAAACAATTGACTGACATTATTATTATTTGTTTTTCTTGTATTTTGTTTTCGGTTAGAAAAAGAACTGGACCAATGACCCCGAGGAAATCGAGTTGCTCAATCATCCCATCTATAGAATATTTTATGTGTCCCACGACAGCAGCGATCTCAAAATATTCAGCTACATAGCACGCGATGCCAGCACGGATACATTCAAATGTTCCGTATTTAAAAGTCACAAAAAGGTAAGCTCATAAATCTTATACATATTTTTCAAAATGCAAACAAACAAATATGAAATTCTTAATCTTTAAACTTGTCCGGTGATTATTTACCTTATAAATTATACGCAAGTGTGGCGTAAAATACTCTTTTGATTTCACACAGCAAAATTTGTCATTTTGTGAATTTTAATTACCAGCACATTGCACTACTTGACTTCGTTACTATATTTCACATAATTCTACACATTTCCACCCCCTGAGACTCCTCCTTTCCCCCTTTTAGTGTCTAAATTTAAACACATTTGTATATGACATTTTGACTGTCTCGTTTTTCGCAAAAATCTTCTCACAAATGCACAAATTTGGCTGTCATCCAGCCAGTGGGACGAGCGGTAAATAAACAAATAAGTACGATGTGCATTACTTATTATTCAGCTATTAGTTAGTTTACACTACTGTACTCTGCGGTTAAATGAAAATTCAGTTTTATGCTGTTCTCAAATCAAATTCAGCTGCTTAAAAGTTTAGCAGAAGAGAATAATTGTCTGACGTGATAGTTAATTAACTTAAGTGGGGAATAAAGTACTAAACAGTTAAACCAAAAACTCTACTCTAACAAGAACTTGCTAGTCCCTAAAGTTTGTCAAGAGTTAACACAAATAATGTTCAGTGATGAAAATTGATTCTACATTTAAATTTAAATTAAAAACTAAAGTTTTTTCAAGATTTTCCACTTTCAGTGACATTACTTTCATCTGATCAGCGTCGGCAATTGCAAATGACAATTTATATAGCCACTGGCATTCATCAGTGTCCAGTTGAAAGACACATATCTTCAGTCACATTACTTGGCACTAAAATCCAAATGTTCAGCGGCAAATTTAAGACGCAACTGTCTGACTATCCCTCTGTCTGTCTGTCTGTGTGTCTGCCTCTCTGTCCCACTGTACATAAAGTTGTATTTGCCATATTTCCGTATTACGGCCAATGTCTGCTCTGGCGACCGACTAAAAATGTTGGCCAAAACTGAGCGGTGAGCGCAATATCCACTCAGTTTCTGACCGCGTTTTGGTTCGGGCCATAAATAAATGGCTTTTACTTTGTAGTTTGCTAGAGCAGCCGCAGAGATGTAAATTTCTTTGTTGATTGATGACACGCCCCCTTCATGTTTTGGCCTTCAACTTTGGCTTTCAGCAATGTCAAGTCTGATATTCTATTTTTTTGCCATTTTCCACGCGCACACACTGTTTTTCACTCTGTTTGTTTTGCATTTAATTAACAAAAGCGATTTTTGGATTTTGGGATAAAAAACCACAAGCGAAAAGGTGAAGACAGCCAGACGACAGGAGCAGGGCTGTCGAAATGTTTGACAAGTGACATAGTAAATTAAGGCCAGGAAAAGTCAGTGGCTGAGATTTTTCACACGTCTGTTGCACGTGTTCAAAACTTTAATATTGCGCATACGCCGTGTGCGTCAGTCGTGCGATCCACAAACGACAATAAACAATAATCAGCAGCTAACAAGAAAGTGCAACGCAGTTTGCACTTTGAGCATTATTATTCGCGTTATTATTATTATTATGGTTTCGTCAGGTTTCGTCAAAATAAACAGCAGACAATGTGCTGAAAGCGTTTGATTTATGGCTAAGCAGCCGTAGCCATAACCAGCAAGAAGCCAAGTAGCCAAGCAGCCAACAGGCCAACAAGCCAAGCGGCCAAAGAAGCCAAAGTAGCAAATCACTGACGAACAATTATAGAATGAAAATGAAAATGAGCGCCATTGTTTACTTCCGCGAAACACAAAGCGGTGACGTCACAGCAAGCGCCTCAAGCTGCAATGCCAAAGGCACAAAATCGCGTATACGCCGTATACACCGTGTACGCGTTGTACCCCCAAGAGGCCCGAAATTCACACAGCGGGCAAACGAAACAACAAAACAAACGCAGCGTGTCGCAATGGCAAACAAACGAATGCGTTAACAGCTGAGTGCCGAAAGCTTTCCTTTTGGCTAAAAGCGAAAGCTCCAAAAAGCCGAACCGGCTAAACGCGCGATCCATCAAAGATCGAAAAACGAATTCTCGTTTTCTCGGCCATTGTCCAGTGTTTTGCCGACGGTTAGCCGATTTAGACGTGCGTTCAGATCTCTGCTCTCAACTAAATAAATTATGCAACTGACACATGTGTGTTTGTGTGAGCGAGTGTGTGAAGTGCAGTGAAGTGTAGAGTGAATAACACAAGAAAATATATAAAACTTGGTAAAAGAAAATAAATACAAAATTTAAACAGAAAATTTCTGCCAGCTACAAGCAAAAATTATGCGAATGTGTCACAAAAATTAATTAAATAAATTCAGGCAAATGTTTTAAAATAAAATAAAATATATCGCTAGTCCATAGATCATCAAGCAAATAATCAAATAAAACGGCTAAGAGAAAATACGAAACATGCGACAGAGAAAAGTGTTTGTCATGGACCAAATTGACGCCATCAAAAGGAAAAACCAAATAGCAAAAAGCAAATAGAATAAAAATAACAACAAACATTATTCAAATAAAAGAAACAACCACAACAAATCATTAAATATGCTTTTGCCTCAAAACAGAAGCAGAAAAATAAAACTCAAGTGAAAATTGTCAAAAAGCGCTGGAAAATTAATTGCAAAAGAAAAGTTTAAAAACGTGTCGAGAAAAGTGCTCGAGAGAGTTGTCTAAAAATAATAAAGTTTATTGTTAGACCTTGTCTAACTAAAGTGGTGAATAAAGTAGTAGAAAGGATTCAAATTAGTGTTGCAGACTCTGCTAAACCCTGTAGCTATGCTGAAACACTTATAAGCATTAAATTGTTGGTTAATTTGAAAACCAATTTCAAAAACAAAAATTTTCCATAATAAACAACTATTTTTTAACGTTTGTTCATATGTCAGCAATATGGAAAATTATGGAAAATTGTTGGATTTTAAAATAATGTGTTGTAAATATGCCAATCGTTAGCATATACCCAATGGTTGAATTTGTTTGGAATGTCTCGATTAGTTTTATCATATAAACGAGTTTTTCTAAATCTTAAATCAATGCCTAATGGACTAATAAATATGCCAAGTTTCTTCAGTTACTTTATGGCTATCACAAAACATGATAAATATGTTTCTTGGCCGCTGTCTCGCCTTTCCCACATTTTCACAGTCCTTCTTTATTCTTAAACTACAGGGTCTAAAAAACATTCACAACTGACGCACTTAGCTGCTTTGTTTATGCTTATTAAGCGTCAAAAATGCCGCAATCAAACTTAATTTTCATTTTCATTACGTTTTTTGAATCTGAAACTGAATTTGATTTCCATCATCTTCAGCAGCAGCGGCAGCGGCCCACGCAGGCAGTTTTCTTAATGAGGCATATTGACCACAGGTAGCAAAAAAAAGGCTAAAATAAATAAATAAATAATATGCGATTGCTCAAGCATAGTGCCAGAAGAAGAAGAACACGTGATGTGCCTTGAAAACAGCACTAAATATTTATTTATTTATTTATTTTATTTATAGTCGAATTTTGAAACGTCATGTAAATTAGCAGCAAATGAAGCAAAGTTTTGATTCAGTTACAGCCAAAATGATGCAGCTACTTTCGGCTTATAGTATACTTAAATATATAATCAAATTCGTGTGTGTTTTTTGCCCCAAAATGGCAGCCGAAAATCGTTGAATTTTCCAATTTGCTCTGAGTTTTATTTTCTTTGCTGCTCTCAACTCATTTTTGCATTTAAAACCAAAATAGATCCATTATTTTAATAGCCTGCTCTAAAGTATTTCGAAAATCGAACAGACAGACACTCGAGGTGTGGGTTGTGTCTCTATCTATGTGTGTGTGTGTACAACAGAATTTTTGTGGCTGCTTGAAATATTTAAAGTAAATGAAAATTTTTCGAGTGCTCTTTTTGTTGGTTTGGTCTGCCATGACTAATGAAAACTTAATTAGCAACTGTCGAGGCGGAAAATGCAATGTGAAAATCATAACAAACCACGTGCGAAATTTACAACGTGTAGCAGCAACTGCAACATCGCTTGTGTGGCTGCGGTGGTTACACTGCTGCTGCGGTGGCCTGGCAATGCCGCGACTTATGGCCACAGCAAATGAGCGGCAAACAGTGCGATAAATTCGCTAGTGACTGCAGTAAATACACAACCAGCAGTTACCCCTTAGGTTGTGTTATGCTTTGGGCATATCCCACTTGTGCCACACTAACTACAGGGTATACACGGCCATAAAACCGAGCAACGCACGTAAACGGTTTACAAACGCGTCTACTCGGCACCAGAGTGCGTGGCGCAAAAGATTTCGCTGTAAAAATTTTCCCTTATGACAAAAGAGAAATAAAAGCAAAAAAAAGGAAAACAAAAACTGGAAAAAAGGAAAAAAGCAAAGCTAAAGCAGAAAAGCAAACAGAAAGAATACTGGCTGCTTTGTAGGCTTTGCAAAAGTCAAATGGAAATTAAAAATCAAATAAATGCATAAATATGTGTGTGTTTGTGAGTTTTAACGATCTCCTGCATACACACCATAAATATTCAAGTAGTTTTCCACGGAAAGCAGAAAACTTTTGAGCAGCTAACTTGTTCGAGTTTTATTTATTTAAGTTTTCATTTGAAGCGGCGCTGTAACCAAATGCAAATTGCCACATACTTAAAGCCAATTCAAAAGAGTTTTTGCCTCTTTTATAGTTTGCCGATTTGATTTATTGCCAATTGCGTCAGCACAAAGTGAATTGAGTGAAGGCAAAGATAGCAAAAAGGAAAAGATAAAGAGACAGGTGGACGTACAGAGGGACCGACCGACGTAAAGGCAATCAATCGACACGTTTGCCACCTTTGCCGTCGGCATACACTACGTATACGCAATACAGCGCTTTTCTATGAATAAACTGTTTGCTTTTTTAAGTGCCATCGAATTTTGTAATACTCTTTATGTGTAGTTCAGCATAAAATTCTATCGTCGCTTGTCAAAATAACTCATTGCTGTCTCGTTAGTGTCGTGTAGTGCTGCTTCTACTTCTTCTTCTTGTCGCCCTAAAAAGTGCTCGGTGCTCAACAATTAACACTGATGGACAAGCAAATGAAAAATTTGCCAGTTTATCTTAAACTTGGCACTGCGACAGGCAGCAAAAAAGATTTTCCCAAGAAACTGTCTCAAGAAATGATTTATGCTTTGTTTTATCGATTATTGAATAACATACACTGCTTAAAAATAATGTTTTGAAAGGTAGCCTTAAGTTCATGAAATTAGTAACACGTTGACTACAGAATTAACGAATAAAACTCAATAGTAATAGGGACTTAGATATTACAATAAGCTGATAGCAAACTAAACCAAAGTTTCTTAAATCGATATCAGTTTGCCATAATTAGTTTTCGCATGAAATCATCACAATTTCTAGTACATTAAGTAAGCAGAATTCTTGGGAAACTGTTTCAAATTGCAGACCTTCGAGCTGTCAGCTGATTCATGCACATCAACACGACTGAGTGTGAGTAAATGAAACGAATGCAAAAATCATTCACTTTGGCGCTTGATGTCTGACAGTGATTAAACCAAACAAAATGTCCCAGCAGATTGACAGGAAAGCACAAAATGTAGCTGGCAGAAATTTACGCAAATGTAATGCAATAAGCGTTAAAAAAATGTATAACAAACTGAATGTAAATAAATAAACTTAATCGAATCTTTTATAAATAGCAAAAACACCCAAAAATAAACCCAAAAATTAATAGGAAAAAATTGAAAAACAAAGAAGTGAAAAAACCGAAACAAGGAAAAATGTGTGCTTGAACTGAAAGGTGCGAAAAACAACTGTGGAAATGTGTGAACAACCTGGCCCAAGGAGCTCTTCCCAAAGACAACAACAGTTTGCCACACAAACAGTTATGAAATTAATAGTCTCTTAATTGGCGTCGATTATTGAAAAACAACAAAACATTAAAAAGGAAAGAAAACATTGAAAAGCTGTGAAAAGCCGACAAGCGAACAGCTTTGAACCCGGTGAAAGTGTGTGGAAAACCAGCGGTGAACAGTGTGGAAAAGTTTGGTTTGATTTGAATTGAATTTTTTTGGCAACAGTTCAACGCACGCGCTGTTGGCCATGAAGCACGAGAAGAGTGTTAACATGGCCGCCAATGGCACGCCCCCAGCCTTGAAGCGGAAGCAGCAACAGCATTTGACCGATTCGCACACTCAACGAAGTCCCATTACCAAGGCCTTTGACTTTCTGCCCTGGTCTAGGAGTCGCAGCAAAGCGGTGTCGACTGCCACAAGCAGCAGCAAAACTGAAGCGGATACGGAAGCGGAAACCGAGAAGCCCATGGAGGTGCACTACCACAGGAACATCTTTCGCAGCGGCGGTGGTTTAATACGCGACATTCTTGTGGGCGATAAGGACAAGCTGCAGAAGGAGAAGCCACCGCAATCACCGCTATCGGTGGCCAAGAAGGCACAGCGTAAACAGAAGCAACTGGCACGCAACAAAAGTCTTGACATACGTGAGTTGATTGGTTGCGTGGAGCAGGAGGAGCACGTGCGACAGGCGGCACAGACAGGACAGCGTTTTCTGGACGACACCTACCTGGAAAGCAAGCCACGACACATACTGTTCAATGACGATGAGAACACCGTGTACCTCATCAAAAAGGAGCAACCAGTGGCAGCCAGCAAAGCTCCGAAAACCCCTTCCTCCTCTGGAGACGTGCTCAAGGCGCGCCTGAAGCTTAAGCGTTTGCCCCGCGATCACTATGAGGCCTCGCCGGAGGCACTGCGTCGTGCCCAGCAGCTGTACCAGCGCTCTGAGCAGCGTCACATGCTCCAGCGTCGTAAAAGTCTCAGTGATTCGCACTACGAGCAGCAGAGCAGCTCCAGTCTGAGCAGTGGTGGCAGTGGAGGTGCTAACCCTGCTGGGATGCTGGCAGTGAATGGCGGTGGCATTATGCTGGAACGACCCAAGACGGACAAACCACGCAAGAAACTTTCGTTTCGAGAACCCATCGAGGCGGGTCTCTCCCCCGTCGTGGTGGCCATGTCGCCTGCCATGCTTTCTGAACAGCGACAGGAGCGGCAGCGAAGACGAAGCTCTCCTTTAGAGCGAACGGTGGGCGGTGGGCATGGCTTGGATAATGGTGATAACTTGTGCAATAATCGCACAAAGGATGTAATTTCCTTTCACAGTTCAGCTGCGAGTGATCCCGAGGTGAGAGGGAGATTGGGAGACTGGGAGAGATAGGAAGAATCGCCACGGGGTGTATGCTTAATGCGTCTTTGTTTTGCCAACGTCAGACATGAACAGACTCTGAACTAATTGCTTCTTGCTCTATTGCTTAATATTAATTGTTTTGTTATAATTTCCCCTTCGCTAATGCTCTCCCTTTTCTACTCTTGTTTGCCTCTTTGCAGTCGCAGGCCATGCGCATTGTACGCACCGTCGGACAAGCCTTTGAAGTGTGCCACAAATTTAATCTTCATAAGAATTCCCTGGAGCCCAATGACGAGCGCTCCGATGTCTCGTCCTCGGAGCTGCTCGATGTGGAGCAAATCAGTGAGCAGCAGCTGAGCGACGACGGCGGACTCTGTGTGCTATCATCCAGCGATACGCCAAAGAAAGGTAAGACTAAACTCTAGAAAGAAATCAATCGATTTAAGGAATAGATTTGAACACAGAGAGAATAGTGAAAGGTTCATAATTTACGTCTTATAAATTGAATTTATCAGGGAGTCACAAATATTAACATGTGATTAATTAAATATAATCTGAAATCTGCATGTATTCAAACAACAGTATTTTAAATAAAGTCAAGCAAAGACAATGAAATAAAAATAACAAAGTTTGAGTTATTTTTATATTGAACGCTTATTTGTTTGTGTATGTGTTGTCTGTGTGCGATCAACACCAAATAATTCAAATGCCAGTTGAAATAGCAAACGAACAGAAACAATAGCTACCTGCTCTAACTTGGGTACGCGTGTTGAAGCGAGCCTTCCTATTGGTCCACGCAGCCTGGGGAAGAGCAAAACAAAACAACAACAATGTTTCATATTTCCTTTTTTATCTATATTCGGCGCACATTTTACCGTTACTTCACTAATCCCAATGTTAATTTGTTGTTGTCTTGTCTCCAAACTACACTTGCAATAATTTCTTTCTGTTTTTAACTTCGATGCAAATCTTGAGTAATTTGAAAGATCGTGTGCACCTACTTTTTATCACAGTGCATCGCAATTCTATTGCTACAATTTGACAGCTGTTACGTTCTATTTATTTAGTTCGCCTAGTAATTTGGTTGTGTGTTTAATACTTATCGGCTGCAGTTTTGATCAGTTGAGTATGTCAGTTCGTCAGTCCGTCTGTTTGTCGTTCGGCCAGTCAGTCAGTTTGTTTGTCTGTCCGACATTCTGTCTATGTATGTGTGTGTCGATATGTATGCATGACTACAAAAAAGCGGGTGCAATCTCTTCAAAACTCACAAAATTCTAGCAAATTAATCAGGCGAACATAATCTGCAGAAGATATTGCTGCTGCAGACAAACTGTTATACAAACTGTTATATTAAATACCCAGCCCGATAGCGAGCTATTCTATTGGTGCAGCTGCATTTTAAGCATCTCCCCTCTCTCTGTTCAAAGCAACAACAATGTTTCACTCTCCGTTGCTTATCTCTGTTCTTTTAACAGTTTACAGTTAGGTCCTTTGCGTGGATTTGTTGTTGTGTTGTTTTCAATCTGCACTTGAAGAAATCGGTTTTTCTGTTCAACTTCTATGAAAATCTTAAGAAATTTTAAAGTTTATTTATATTAATTCTTTTTTGCAGTGCATTGATTTTAGTTGCTTAAGTTACTTGGTATTTTTTCTGTTCACCTGGTATTTCGCCTGTTTTTCCCCATGTTAAAATTGTGATCATTCGAGTATGTCAGTTTGTCTATCTGTCAATCTGTCTGTCTCTCTATATATGTATGACATTATGACTACAAAGTCGACGGTGCGATCTCTACAAATCATTCCACATACCAGCTAAATAACCAGGCGAACAGAATCAGCCACTCGCCTCATTTTGCTAATGTCAAATTCTTTAAAGAGGAGCGAGCATTCTTATTGGTCCATTTGAGCTTGGGGAAATGCAGTTGACAATAAAAATGTTTTCTATTTTGTTTTACTTTTCTGATTTCTGCTTTCAATTAACAGTTATCCTTAGCATTGTTTTCTTTTTGTTTTCACATCGCGGTGCACTTGCAAAAACTGGTTTTAATTACGAACATCTATGCAAAACTTAAGCAGTTTCAAAGATTATATAGCTCTGCATTTTTTGCAGTGTGCTGATCTATTGTTGTGATCTATTGAGTAACAACTTGCTACCATTTCTGTTCGCCTAGTAGTTTGGCCATGCTTTTCCATATAAAGTGCAAAAATTGCAATCGCATTGAGTGGCGAGAGGGGGCAACGCATAGGAATATGCACTTTCGTCAGTCACTTGGCGTTATCATTTCATACCCTTTAATTCATAACCAGAACTTACCTGTTCCACCAGCCATATATCGGCTTCATAAGGCCTGACCAACAGGTAATCTCTTCCTCGTCCGACATATAGACATGGGCATGTGTAGGCAATTACCTGAATGATAAACTGTGTGATAACCCAGCGCTTTCGGCCTCCCTGCCTGGAAATCATTCACCCATCGTTGGGTCGTTGTTCGCAATAAATAAATGAAAAGCTTTCGACGCTGTCGCTGCAGTCGCTTCCTGTGGCAACAGACACGGCAATTGGGCAACTGTGCAGCTCAGAATTGTTGCCACAGCAGTTGGCCACTTGTGGTAGCCACACTCCTTCCATCCAACCGCCCACTCTGGACATGTCTGGACTGTATTAGTTGGCAATGCGGTTTCATTTTTGGCATTTCAATGCAAATTTCGTTTGTTCGAATTTGAATTCAGTTCGGTTCAGTTCAATTCGAATTTGCATACAAATTGCATTTTACAGTAGCAGCAAAAAGGGCACAGAGGAAACTGCTATTTAAACACAGCACATTTAAGCAATTTAACAAAAATTAATAAACAATTATAAATAAATTGGTATGGCAGAGTACGAAAATAAAACAATTATTATTACAATTCATTAGCGTAACGAAAAACCAACAAAATGGTGGTCGGAAAATAATGAAAATTCTGTCGGATTGAAGACACTTTAAATTTTCACGTATTGCCTTAATTTACCAATCACCTCAGAGCAGCTTTTCGCAGTTTTTCAGCCACTTTGACGTCATCAACGTCAAAAACCGCTAAGACCAAACCAAAAGAAAGAAAAGAAATAAAAAAAAATAAAAATATATTTCAATTTCATATTTTTGTTTCCTCCTCCTTTGAGATTTCCCTTCTCTTTTTAATAAATTGTCTAAAACAAGCGTACGACATCATTCGATGGAAATTTGCGGAAAATAGATAAAGTGTATAAATGTGTGTGTGTGTAGGTGTGTGGGTGTGTGTTCGAGTATATATCGAGTGGCTTTTCATGCCAGACAGATGATTATAGACGTATTGTGTTGCCAACGTGCTGTCGCGTGTTACCAAGGCTATTTACGTGTAATGCAAAACCGAAACTTTGTCGCCAGGTTACTCTTCAAAAAACTCACGCACGCATAAATCACGTGCCACGGGTTGCTGGGCCTTTGGGCGTGGCTGGAACAAGAGGGGCGCCATTTGGTATTTTGGCAATAGCAATGCAGTCGTGTGCCAAAAATACTAATTAATATATTTATTTACTTTAAGAACGAACCCATGTACTGCTCGCTTGCTTCTGCTATATATGGTCGTGTAATTTGCATACCCTGTAATATAGGCTCAAGAGTATATTGTGGTTACAGTAAAGGAAACAACAATAATTCCAATTTAACTTTTAGCTGTTTATTTACTCGCTTTAAAATATTACAGGGTATTTGATGGGCGACTTCTCCAGCGTTGCGCGTGCTGACTTGTTAATATTCATATTTTTGTAGGCGTCTGTTGACTTTTTAAGAAATTATTTTCGCTTAGCTGCGGTTTCTTCTGGTCCGTGGGCTGTGGCATGTGGCAAGTGAAATGTGCGCTGTGTGTTGCCGCTGCTCGTTGCCTTATGATCAACAGATGCTGCCTTTATGTCTATGCTGAAAGATGGCAAATAAAGATACACTAATAATACCCATAATATTGGCTAAAAGATTAAATAAAGCGAGCGGGGCATAGAGTTTATTTGATTAGTCAGGGACAAGGTCTTTTTGTTGCCAGCTTAACAGTATGCAACAGTGGGACAGGGGAAAGCTAAAGGGAATGTTTTTTGGAAAAGTTTAAGTTTTTGAATTAAATTAATGTTTCATCTTCCCTTCCAGCGCCTGTTAATTTTTCATAGTTTTTCCTAGAAGCCAGCGCCTTTTCTGTCTCTAAGAAACCTAAAGATTTCTCGCTAGTTTATAGCTTAGTACAATTGTTTATTTAGCACTTTGCAGCTGCTGAGACAAATCTTGCAAACAGACCTAAAATTGAATGGGATGTTTAGACATTTTGTCTTGTTCTCAATTAGTAATTGGGTCATTTTGATTGTAAAATTACTGAATTGGCGTACAAAAATAGCCCGAAATAGAAGAAAACTCATGTGCTCTTTAATCATTTTACTTTAAGTTGGCATTGTACTTTTAGCTCTTGTTTCTGTTTCAAATTCGTTGAAGCATCAAGAGTGAGTGGCATAATTTAGTTATATGAACAATTAAATGTGGCAAAAATTACTAAAATGCTTTCAGGTGAAACAATACGCCGTTATTAACATCACCGTCTCAGGTGCGCGAGGTGAGCGCGAAATTTTTCAAATATTTCACACAGTGTCTCTCGCTCGCACCCAGTGTACAGCGTTTTTACGATTTTTCACTTTTCATTTACACGCGCAGTGCCAAGAAAATTTAATTTTTAGTTTTTGTGGTGAGTAGAAACTGAAAATTGTTGAAATATTTGCACACAAATCAAATATGGAAGCGAAGAAAATCCAAAATAAACAGGACCCTTGAGTGGCTGAGTTAATGGGATGGGGCGGAACTAGAAGGTAGGGGCGGGCAGGCGCCAGTGGGGTGTGTATAATTATAGCATTATTTATTGTATACGCAGCATAATCAAAACAAATATTGAAATCAAGCTGCTGTAATTAAGTGGAAATTAAGTGCAAAAAAAAGGCAGGTAGGCACAGCAGGTGTATACAGGAGTGTGCGTATGTGTGTGACCTTGACAAATGGTTAGCTTGAGTCTGGGTGGCCTAGGCTCGTTCGGCCCATTTACACGCTCCAATTAATGTCCATCGTCAGCTGGTAAACTAAATCTGTAACCATTTATTTTGGATTATTTATAGATCACTTGGCCATAACGCCCGATTTGAACCACACACAGCCGCAGAGACCCAACCACTTGGAGCTGCTGCCAGCACAGTCGAGTCTACGCAAATCCACAAATCTGCTGGTGAGTACAAAATCCCCAAATTCCAAATCCCAATCGAATTTTAATTGAAATACTTATTAAATACTTACCAGCAAATTAAATTCCAAATTTTCACAATTAAAGTGCCATTAAAAATGCTCAAAGTGGTCGAAAGCCATTAGAGTTTGTATTTCGTTTAGCTCATTTCTATAAATTTGATAAAGAATACAAAAAAAAAACTTATTTGTTTATGCGAGTAAAAACAAAGGCGTATTTACTAAAATAATATTTAGAGGCGCTACTTTTTAAAGCCATTTTAACATATTTTAACCTCGTGACTATATAAAAATGTATTTAAAAATTAAAGAACCAAAAAAAGAAAACATTTGAGTATTTATTTAACAAGTAAATATAAACAATTACTCGTTAGATTTGATAAAAATTCCATGTGGGTGTAAGTTAAGTAAATACGCAAAAACATAAGTAAAGAGACGCCTACTATTGTTTATAATTAGATTTAAGATTTCTGCATAAAATATAAATAAATTAAAATATTTTTAAAAATAAATCTTAAGAAGATTTACAACTGTTTCCTAGAAATTTCTTATGTTGTTTGAAATATGCATAAATGTTGCAGACTTTCACAAAAAAGAGTCCAATTAGCAAAAGCAATAGAATTTTTAAAATAAACATAAACAAAGCTAAAGATTTTTATTACACAAATAAATTAAAAACATTTAAAAAGACATTGATGAATTCCCTTTCTTAAAAGTCATTAAACACTTCATCAAAGTCAAACGAATATCAGTTTTAATTATGCATTTTTTTTACTGAGCCACGTTTCCTGCTTATTATTCGCCTAATAAATCTAGTCAAAAAATGTCTCTATTTTTTATGTTTATCATTCTATTCAGTTTGTAATCTTATTTTTATTTACCCATAGTGCGACGTGGAGGATAAATCACCTGGTTCTCCATCGTCGCCTCGCACGGAGATCACACAGCTAAAGGATCAGCTGGAGGCACAGGCACAGCAGACACGTCAGGCGTTGGGCCAACTGATGCTGGTCAGGGAACAGCTCATCTCGGAGACAAATGCGCGCATTGAGGCGCAGGTGAGTAGCAGTAACAATCAATTTATATACCTTAAGCTTTATAACTTTCTCCACTTTCTGTCTCCTTCTGCTCTACAGGCACGCACTCAGCAGCTGCTACAGCAGAACCGAGAGCTGCTTGAGCACCTGGCCTCGTTGGGCGCCTACAACGAGCAGCAGAGCGCGGGTCTGACCTCGGCGAACATCGGCATGGCACCACAGGTGAGTCCGGACCTGAAACGGGTCAAGAGTTAACTACAGAGTTTATGTTGTTTTGCCCTTTTCCCACTTTCCATTTGCCGTTTTTCATGCTCCCCTTTTTCTTGCCATAAACAAATTGCGCTTTGATTTACGCCTTCATAATTTTGTTGCCTTAATTGTAAAACAATGCGAGTGAGAATTATTGAAGAAAACAAGAAGCAGAAGAATACGAAGACGAAGAAAAATACGAGAATACTAAAATCCGATAAATCGTTTTTCTTCCTATATTTGCATGTTTATTTTTCTTTTGCTGCCCGTCGAGTTTTCTTTATGCGTTTTTTTCTTTGCACGTTTCGGCTAACTCCGTTAATATTTGTTTGTTTGTTTGTTGTTTGTGTTGTTGTTATTGTTATTGTTGTTCTTCTTCATTGAATTGAATTGAGTTTTAGCCGGCAGTGTTAATTGACTTGAGCATACCCTTTGTCCAACAGCAGCAGTCCCAGCTGCAAATGCTGCTACAGGCGACCAGCAACAACAACAACCTGGCCACAATCAATCAGCAGATCAACAATCTGGGCAACATCAATCAGCAGCTGACCTCGCTAAGCCATCAGCTTAGTGGACTCAATCAGCAAAGCCAGAACCTACAGAATCTGCAGTGTCTGCAGCGCACCTCCTCACCCACATCCTCCGCCCAGCAGCAGGCACAACTGACGCCGCCAACACCTCCGCTCACGCAACCTGGAGCCAGCGGCAGCAGTGCGTATCCATCGATGAGTCAGCTGCAGAGCATTAGCAATCAGCTGCAGCAACAGCAGCAGCAACAACAGCAGCAGCAACAGGATGCGCTCTCCAAGGATCTGTTCCAGGTTAATCAGGAGTTGCTGAATCGCCTGCAAGCGTTGAATCTTAATGCAAATGCAACCACAACGCAGGCACAGCAAGCAGCGCAGGCAGCACAGCAAACGCCTTCAGCCTCGCCCCACAACTCATTCTTCTTTGTCAATCCGTTGTCGTGCACACCAGCCACGCCCACAGCGCTAAGCAACGCCCACAACAATAATAACAACAACGCCTTCAATTTTCTGGCCTCACCGGGTGGATTGAGTGCTGGCAACTTGACGCCATCGCCGCTGGGCACTTTGAATCGCAACTCGTTTGCGGGCAGCAGCACTTTGAACGAGGATCTGCGTTTAAGCATCGAACAGAATCTGAACAATCTCGAGGAGCAGCTAAAGGTGGCCGTCTCCAATGGCAATCTGGCTGGCTTGGCCTGTGGCGGTGGCTCCACGGGAACCAGGGACACCAGTCGCAGCTCCTCCACGCTGGACTCGCCCTCTTCGCCGAGGCAACGTAGCAACAACAACTTAAGTCCTGGCAGCAGCAGTCAAAGCACCAGCACAACCACCACCAATAACAACAACAATAATGGTCACCACAGCAATAACAATAACAACTCACGGGAAACGCGCTTCAATACGGTGCTACTAAGAGTCACCGATGAGGCGGGACATCAGCGTAAACTGTCGGCCACGCCCAGTTTTATAACCCGCAGTACCAGTGAGAAGGTACCAAACCGCAGCCAGATGATGAGCCAGGTGCAGAGAACCGCTTGGGCCAGGCACACCACCAAGTGAATGTCCAAAGTCCCCCAAAAACTATGAGTAGTCTTTAGAGCTAAGTTTCCGTGTGAATGGCAGTGAGTGTGCGTGCATCTGTGTGAATGTCTGTGGGTAAAGAACGCGAGAGTAACAGTATTAAATTATAGCGCAAATTTCTAGTCATGCAAGAGTATTTTTCAAACATTATCAAAACGATACTACAAACTGCAGCATATCAGAATAATATAATTAACAGAATGGTAAAGTATGAAAAAAAGTATTTTCTCTCCCCTAAAAGTGTCAAAGTGCATAGTTTTTAAGCTCTAAAAAACTATATATATAAATGTATTTAGTTAAAAACTATTTTGTATATTGTTGTTATTTATTATAAAACTTCCAATTGTTTGCTCAAAAAAAAAAAAAAGAAACGAATTGAATATCAAGTAATAATAATTATTATGTCAATATTAAAACAGCAATGTAATTAGTTGCCAGCAACTGTTAAATGTACAATATTATATAAAACATTATTTATTAAGCCACAAAACAACAATACATACAAACAACAACAAACTATAGCAATAAAAGCGTATATAAATAGTCCAAAACAAGTGTCTATTAAAGTCATATATAATCATTATGTACCGCGCTCTTGTCGACCATTTACGCAGCATTGCACAATTTTCCTAATGAGTTTTCAGCGACAGCAGAAGCTGCAGCAGTCGTTGAGGAATAAAAGTGCTGCATACTTTCACGCACAGCGTAAAATTATCAAGTGAGCGGCAAGCAAAAAAGTGATGCATACTTTTAAGCGTATTTATACTACGCATTCTCAGTGCTGGGATAATGAATGACCAACCGAGCAGGCAGTGCATAAATTTCGCGTGATAAATGAAAAATGATATCAAAAAAGGCAAAAAAAAAACAGAAGTGTCGCCTTTTCCCTCTTTTCCTCCCCCTCTCTTGCTGGTGTTGGCGGACAGCAATTTGCGCACATAACTCATTTGCATAAATTTACACACTGACTTTTTTTTTTGTTTCTGCTCGACTCATTTTCACAGCTCTCGTCGACGGCTAAAGTGGCTCGATGGTTTCAACAGCTACCCTGGCATACCGCCTCACTTTCTCGCCCCGAAAGCGGTTTCGTTTCCGGCGACTCGCGTTCCGAGAAGTATCAGGAGGATCATTTCTATGGCGGCATTGTAAAGGAAACGGATGATTTATGCGATGAATTTCTGCTCGTTGAGGGCAGCAGCACCATTTGGACTAAGTTAAGCGCCAAAAAACGCCGTAAATTGCTGGGCATGCGTTTGGGCAAAGTGACAACATTTTAACTTGTCTCTTACCCTCCACGAATATCCCACAAAACATTCCCACTACCAACCGTAATGTGTGCGTTTATTAGCTGTTAAGTGAGTACTTTTTGTTAGACATTGCCCCCGAAGCAATGACAGTTTTTTGTGGAGATAAGTAGTTAGTTCTATAGGTTAGCTAATATGAAAATCAATAGACTAAATGACCAAATTAACCCAAAACGAACGACATGCTCATTGAAATGCCATGAACACACCCACGCATACACAGACTCAAACTCACAGTAATTCGTACATAAAGAAGGATAAAAATCAAAAGGGAGCAGTAAAGATACGAATTAAGCGTAGACATAAGTCAATTAGCGAGCATAAAGCTTAAGCTCAATGTGTATTTAAGTATTAATAAACTAAGAGAGAGTATTTCGCTTGTAAGACACACAAACACACATTTATACACACACAGAAGCACAACAGGCCAGGCAGAAAGGCAGGCAATTCATTAGGTGGACAAACAGGTCGCATTTATCATATGCCCCGTACCATGAGCGAAAACAAAACGAGACATAATAAAAGCCCTCCAAAATTGCTGCTTAACTTGGCCAACTTTTCATGTTTGAGAAAAACTGGTTATTAAGCTAAGCAAACACACAAACACACATACATGCAGACACATGTGAAAAGCATAAAAGGGAGCGAGAGGAAAGTTCTGCAGTTTCCTTGCGAATTTGACTTGCAGGGAAAATATATATGGCTAAGCAAATAAGCCAGGACATCCAAACACAAACACCCTTACACCACATTCTCTGTACATGTGCACGAAAATGTTTGTTATTCATACATTTTTCAGCATCAAGCATTTTATACATAAATCGATTTCACTTTTATGTGGCCGCCTTTTGTGTATTGCGAGTATTTTCGGTATAAACTCCATAAATTTCAGTGCAGCTGTGGCAACTACAGGCAATTGCCAGCGGGCTTACGTGGCGTATAAGTGATTACCTTACTGGGCTCTGGGTAAATGGAAAAACCTTGGGAAAACCATGTAGCTAGCTTAAAACATAAACAAAATCATTAAAAAAACTTCGACATTTTTAATAGATTTTAAATTTAAATAACTTAATATTAAGCAAACATTTAAATTAGTTTAGTAATTAATTTAAGCGACAGACGATTTTCCTAACGATTTTAAGTGCATTTCATTCTATTTTATAAAGCTAAAGATTCATTTTAATTTAAATTTCGAAACAAATTAAACATTTTAAGTACGTAGTGTTCTTTTAGTTAATTTATGCAACAATTTTTTGAGACTGAAACTGAAATTTGTACTAAGCATAAATAGAGAAAAAGGAGAATAAAAAAACACGTGCACAAACATACTTACACATATACACCCACACCCACACCCATACACACACGCACACACATTCCATAAAACCATTTTTTTGCGCAAAGCTATTTAATATTAGATTAATTCTATTTTATGTTATTAAGTTCAGACAACAAAATAAAGTGAATAATAAAAATAAAATGCACTTGCAGTTTTAATTGCCAGCTGCAGTTGCTGTTGCTGTTGCTGTTGTTGCACACTTTGCTGTTCAATTAATTTAACGTGCTTCGCATGTAGTAATAGCATATCAGCAGGACAACAGGACTACAGGACATGAGTAGAGAGCAGCGAACATAACACAGCGAGTGGGCTTGGCTGGCATTTAACAAGCGCACTCACTTTGGCTTCCAAGGAGGCCAGCGGGGGAGGGTAGAATGGCTAAGGGGTAGTTGGAGGGGCGTTTGGCATATTGAAAATTAGAAAGCAGAAACCCAAGGCAATTCTCGGTGTGCGGTCATAATTACCAGCACTACAAGAAGAAGAAACAGCAGACAGCCCGAGAAGCGCACTAATGGAGCGATGAGCAAATGAAAAATGAAAAACACACGACATGCGATATTTTTCTGCTCGGTCTTTTTTTTGACACTTTTTGGGGCACAGGCCAGGACATAATTACATAAAGCTAAAAGGCATGTAAATGTAGTGACGACCCTGAAAACAGGAAGTTCATTTACACAAATACACGCACACACACACACAGGCAGAGAAGTAACACATTACACATACGCAGTGTGTGCACATCAAGCATGTGAGCTATGTGACAGCAACAAGAAACAGTTGAAAGTGCCGCGTGTCCTGTGTCCTGTGTCCTGTGCTCCTTCTCCGTCAGAACATGAACGTCATTGCCATTCACATTTACATTTATTGCGTGGCTTCAGCGCCAACGTCGACGCGTTTAATTCACATTTTATTTACGCTTGTGTTGTAGTAGTTGTTGTTGTTGTTGCTGGCTGTTCGCGTAATTGTTGCTTCCTTGGAAAGGACATGGATACACTTGGCTCACTCGTAGTACGTTCGCGTTGGCGCTGCACGGCGGACGTGTTCGCGGCTCTCGACTTATAAATTGTTTTCAGTCTGACAATGCAAACAAACGAATACAGTGAAAATGTTCTACCAAATGTGGCACCAACAACAACAGCAGCACTTGACTCAACACCGGCTGCTCTGCCTCGGCGTCCCAAGCCGGGTATACTGCGTCTGGACATTAACAAGCCACGACGTTCATCAGGTGGTTCTGTGGACTTCCGATGCGTGAGCGGTATTCCTGGTGGTGCTGCTGGCAGTGGAGGCGGCACTGCCACTGGCGCCAACAGTGAGGTAAGTGAGCATGATTTAGTGTACACCTGGGAGTGCTTACGATTTGCTCCACACACGTGCCACATCAGCAGTGGCAACAACAATGACCACAAGACCTAAAAATACTAACAGCTATAAACAAGCCAAACAGCTGGTCAAGCCAGCCAAACTGAGGCAGCCAAAGCATCCATCTTGGCTTGTTTAAACAAGTTAGCTATAAGAGTAGCAGTTTTTAGATTAATCGTCGATGAAATACTCTAGAGTAAAGTATCAAGAGCTAAGCAGATTTCAGTAAGAGATTTCTGTAGAAATCTTTAGGGATCTTACTTACAAAACACGAGCTGAAAAGGTCCCTGAAGAAGATCAAAATCGTTGCCAAAGCAGACGAAAACAGAAAAATTTTAGATTTTCTGTGTCTGGTTTAGAATAAACTGCTTTTACTTCCCAAGCAAAGCTTCTAGTTATAAGTAAAATCCCTACACTAAAGTAGTTGGTTATAAAACTTAAAACTAAAAAAAACACTAAAGAACTGCACACACATTAGAGGCTAATGAAAAGTACATAATAACCCTTAAAAACCAACAAATTTAGATGAAATCATAACAATGCAGCGCACTCTTTTCCACTAGCTGACACTGTCTGATTGACTGTCACTGTCCCACCAACTGGGAACAATGCAAATAAAACTTAATGATGGAAAAGAGCATGCAGATGGTCAGTTAGACCGCACCCAGACACGCACAGTCATTAAGTCATAAAGCTAATGTCGAAATCTCAGCAAACCTGGCAGCACTTGCCTTGGCCCATAAGTGGGTCAGAAAACAGAAAACAGAGAACACAAAACAAAAATTAAAGCATTTTCACTGTGCCTGAGCCAACCAGACAAATTTAATTCAGAAACTCTTACACAAAAACACACAAAAGGGAAAAAAACTAAAAAGATGGCCAACCAACAGGAGGAACTGGAGGTGGCAACCATGCGCTTCCTAACAGGCAGCAGCTATGAGGGAGCCTGGAATCAGGGAGTGCACATGATGGACGGCTTTGGTACCTATCGGTTTCCCGATGGCAGTGAGTATCGTGGCTGGTTTGTGCTGGGGAAATTCCATGGCTTCGGGCACCTGAAGCTGGCGCAACCCTATAGATTTACCATCAAAGGGGAGTTCGAGAAGGGTAAACTGAAGAGCATTGAGGATATGTGGTTCAACGATGGCCTTCATGTACAGGGAACCTTCCAGAACGGCGAGTTCCTCTGTGACGAATGGAACTATCTAACACCCAGGGACCGGCGGTATCAGGCCGAGCGGTTCTATGGCCAACAGCCGGTTGGACCGACCTCGTATCTGACCAGCAAACTTATTGAACGCAAGATTCCTTCCCATTGCTATGACGCCGAGGAGGGCATCTTCCATGCTAGAACTGGCTGGCTGGTGGACAGACCGCAGCCCTTCTCGAAGACCGTCTATGTCAGCTGCCCGGAGGAGCGCAACTGGATTAAGCGACATTGTCGCGTGGCCCAAAAGGAACACATCGTCGAACCCCTTCCCGATGTTTGTCGCAAAGTTATCCAGAACAATCTGACAACGGAGGAGGAGCAATTGGCAAATATTACTATTTATACGCCAAACAAGGACATCGATCGGGAACGTTACTTCCCCAAATTCTACAAGGACAAACCCGAGGCAGACCGCAGAACTGCGGATTTCCTATTCACAGCCAAACGACCGGAAAACGCTCCCATCACCGCCGCCGAGCTTTGCATCCATCGCCATTACGAGCGAGAGCAGAAACGCATTGAGGAGTTCACCAAGGTATGGCAGCGAAGTCATCGTGGCGAGCCGTTGCCACCCCTGGACAGAGCACGACCCTGGACCAGCAGCTCGGAGCCAGAGAATGTGGAATCTGGTGCCACGGGCACTTTATCACAGAGTCCCTCGGAGGTCTCGCTCGTAGAAAACGTCAAGGATGTCTATGAAACTGCCCACTGGATGACCCAGAAGAAACCCGCCGATAATCTTTATGTGGTGCAGTCCTTCATGAAGCGTCCCAATAGCTATGTAGATATTAATCGTTCTGTGTTCGAGATTTAAGCTACTCGCTTTTCGTTCTATAAATCAGATTCAAAACTTTTACTAATTCAAATTCAAGTATTGCAACACTTTAAGCCAAATGCTGTTGAGAACTTTTAAAGTAACAGCAAGACGAACATTACAAGCGTAAAATAAAATGTGAAATACGTGTCATGTTATTGACTTTCTGCTTAAATTAGGAACTAAAACATTGTATTCGGGGGTCTTAGCATCATGAGTTCTGAATCTAAATACTAATCACAGGGTATCTTACAGTTGGCTTGAAAAACCATCTATTCAAGCTTAGAACCCAAAATCTGTCGGAATATTCTGCCCAAGACTTATCTAATTTTTCCGAAAAGAAGCAATCTACATTTTAAATAAAAAGTTTAATATTCTTTAGCTTAAACACTAAAAGTTCTCAAAGTTGTAAAAGTAAATTAAATAAAGTTCAACTAACAATTGTTGCTTTTAATTAGGCAAAACAAAGAGTAAGCCAATCAGATCAAACATAGTTGTTACTGCTAGTTGTTTTGTATAAGAAGTTTTGCAAACAAGTTTTTATAATGGAAAGCACAGACAAGCAACAATGACATACTGAGTATACAGATTGGTTCAAGAAAGAGCACATAATTGAGCAAAAAGTGAGAGAAAACTTAACTTTAGTTAGTCATTTCAGAATCAATACTTGTCAACCCTTTGAATCAAAAGGGTTCAGTACTTCCAAAATTAAATAAAAAGTAAAGGGTATAAAAGTTCTACCTCTTTAGACTTTTAAAGTAGACTTCATGAACTCCTACTTCTTAAATTACTTTATTTGTGTGGTCATGTCATCATGTCGTTTAAAAAAAAAAAGAAAAAAATGCCTCCACTCTTCCCCTTTAATCATTTATTTGTCAGTTTGCGTTCAATATTCGAGTTGTGTTCACAAATATTAAATACTTTCTACATTTATAGCTACTCGTTAGCCCTTTTATCCACTCTTGTTTTTAGTTATTTTGTTCAGTTATGTCAAGTCGGAAATCGTCACTCCCGATCAGCCTCGATTTTGATTTCCCGACTGGATCAAAGTTCCGGGGTACCTACGACACCATGGGCATGCAGGGCTTAGGTCTCTACACCTATCCAGATGGTACAACATATGTGGGGGAGTTTGAAGACAATCGGTTTCATGGCAAAGGCACCATAACTATGCCACATCCGTATTGTGTCTGCTTCGATGTGTTGCACCATCATGGATCCTTGGAGAAGATCTGCAGCATGTCCTTCGATGACAAACTGGCAGTGAACGTCGACATGTGTGACGATAGCATCTCCTTCGACAACTGGGAGTACTGTACCCACGAGGATCGTCGATTCGCGGGCGAGATAAACGGTCCAATGGAGGCGGTGGGTCCCCTCAAGTACCAGAGCAGGGAGGGACCCAATCCGCCTCCATTGGGTCGGAATGTCTTCGATGTAGGCTTCGGCAAGTACAATCGCCTAGGGTGTGTGACGGAAATGCCGAGTCACATGACCAAAACACGCGAATTCTATATTGGCTGTCCCGAGGTGCGCTCCTGGATTCAGCACAATTGTCGCCACGGTGAGCTGCGAGGAATCAAACTGGATCCAAATATCATGGCGCAATTTACACGCGAAATACTCGAAAACAACTTGGAGAACGAACAGGAACTGTTAGGAAATTCTCGGTCAGAAATTGCCTCCATGCAGCTGCCCAGTTCTCAGATGTGCAAAAGATCCTCTAGTCGCGAGACTTCACACTCGGCCATGGAGGCGTGTCTGCGCCTGAACAGCTCCAGCGAAAGCAGCAGTACAAGTTTGGCGGAACCCATGCCTAAAGAAGCCTCGGAGAAATATTTTTGTAAAAACGAGCAAATTGGCATTGGAAATGACGTATGCCGCATAAGCTGATCGAACTGATTTGAAGAAGACTTTTATTTTCTTTAACGATTAACCCAAATTCCAGTCGTGTATTTACGAATGTATTTGATTATTTTGTGGCTTTTCTGTAGTTTCTGGGTCAAAGCCATATAGTAAAATATTGCAGAGCCCAAAAGGCGTTGTCTCCAATGCTTAAAAGTGTTTGATTTACGACAAAACAGCGAC
This sequence comes from Drosophila parthenogenetica, assembly GCA_035047505.1. Taxonomy (NCBI): domain Eukaryota; kingdom Metazoa; phylum Arthropoda; class Insecta; order Diptera; family Drosophilidae; genus Drosophila; species Drosophila parthenogenetica. Next base: position 2,571,945 of record JAWNPM010000070.1, read on the forward strand.
GAAGTCAAAGGAGCAACACCTTAAAAACTGCAATCGAACATGGAAATCCACTTAAAAGCCGTGTGTGTGTGCGGTGAGTGTGCAGAGTGGGTGTGGCAACTGGGTCAGCAGTTCTAAACGCCTCTTAGCCAAGAATTCTTCTTTGTCCTTACCCTGGCCAATATCTGCTCAGGTTGCAGCTGTCACAGCGGCTAATGAACCCATAAAAATCCACCAAATTATGCTACACGTGTGCGACATGATTTCCATTCGATGAAAAGCGGCCACTGCGGGCGTTGTGGGGGCGTGGCATAAAGGGGGCGAAAGTCATCACACAACACGCACAGATAAATTTGTGCGTTAATTAAAAAGGTAACAAAAACTAGTAGTAAAAGCTAAAGTCGATCGAAACGACTGTTGAAGACCCTGTAGTTGTTTTGGGGGGATTGATTAACTAGTTCTTATTCAAGAAAGTATATTTATTTTCACCTTAATTTCCGACAAACCTAGTAAACCCTACAACTCTGCCAAGCACATGGTCTAAAGCGAAGAAAAAACTAAATGTAGGCAGAACTTCATTTAATTAAAAGGCCAGTCCGCCGAGCTAAACGATAGGAAAATCTGGAAAATCCCAAAAAGAACAGCAAAAAGCCAGAAACTAAAAGCGAAAGCGAAAACGAAAACGAAACACAGACAAAGACACGGCTCAAAAGCGCTAAAAGTTATATGAAAACATATTTCAATACAGGGCGTGGAGTAAACTGTAAGTGTGTGTGTGTGTAGGTATTTGTGTATGCTTGTTTTTGTAATTTTTGCGATTTTCTTTATCAACCCTTGCATGTTTGATTTTCATTTACATGCCAGTGGTCAGTGGTCAGTGGTTAGTGGTCGGTGTTCGATGGTCAGTCCAGCTCTGGCCAAGAATACAACGTGACTCAATCCTGTCCACACACACACACAGTCTTACACACTATATCTATCTCTTTCACTGTCTGCCTCGCTGCGAAATGAACATTCAATGGCCAAGTCAAGGAGCTTGTCCTGCGTTGTCGTTGTCCTGCAGAACTGGTTACACCCGGTGTTGTTATCACATGCCGCTGGCGATTTTAACGCTCATTCGTCTTCGTTTCAACTGGGCGAGGAAGTAAACGAGTGGGTCAGTCACCTGCTCACCTGTATCCCCTCCTGCTATCCTACCTCAATGCTCTGGCTTGTGTCTATGTAAATTCCTTAACGTTCACTGTTTTAGACTGTGTGTGTGCGAGTGTGTGTGTGTGTTTTGGGCACGTTTTGGCTTTGATAAGTCCTAGTTCTGGGTGGAGTTTTTTTCGCATTGCTTTCTCGGTCTCTGCGCTTCATTCATATTCATTCATTATTAGAAAAAAATTTAGATATGTGTGTGTTGGTGTGTGTATGTGTGAGTGTGTCGCGTTGTCCTTTTGATGTCCTGGCCTGAACGAGCTGACCAGTTCGCTAAGCCGTTCAGTCCGCGCACAAGGCTGCTACCAAGCACAACAACTCAAAACCAAAGAATCAAGACTTGTGCAAATAATAAAAATATAAAACTTTAACATACATAAGTTAATTTAAGTGATTAGACAGCGTTTTTAAATAAATAACTTATAATTATTATTATAAATAACCAAATAGTTACCTAAAGTTTAATAAATCATAAATAGAACAACTCGGGCGTTACTTCGCCACATCAGTTATCCGTGACCTGGGCACCGCCATGCGACTTGGACAAGGATAAGGGAGGCTGGCAGATGCAGAGCAGTGCCGACGAGCGCAGAGAATACTATAGAGTGCAAAGAGCTAGAAGGTGAGTGCGTATAGGAGGCAGGAATGAGAAAAATACATAGAGAAAGCATTTAAAATTAACGCTCTTTACTTTCATATACATAAATCACTTGTCTGTTTGCAGAACTGTTTCACAGGACGATAACAGATCCTGCGAGCTAAACGGTATGAAAATAGTAGAAAATAATACATATGGGATGAAATCGGAGTAAACTTAATAGTTTCTGCTCCACAGAATTGCATACACAAAACCAAAGCAGCGACGCTGACAGCAGTGCCTACAATCAGAACGAACCAGCGCAGTACCTACACCACTTACACCACCACACAGCACAGCAAGATCCACAAAATGGCGCTGGCGACGTGGACGATGAGGAGGACTACTCCATTTCCGTGTCTGCGATAATGCAGAGACGTGCCAGTGTGCGTGGCTATCGAGGCAAACGCGGAAGTCGCAGCTCGCGACGAGCTTCGAGTCCCATGGACCACGTCCTGGACAGTGTGGAGCGGAGACGCTCCAGTGTGTACACCACCAGCTCTGGCAAGTACAACAACAAAAATAAACGACTCAAATGGCGTTCAAGCGCTACGTGCCTCCATTTAGTTTTGGAACGTGGTCCAAGTGGCGTATGTGTAATGTGCTCAATTTACTTACAGAGGAGGGCACCAATCAGGAGTCCACGCAGGAGCAAATCTTTGAGAATATACGCCTGCATAAGGAAGTCATACAGTCGGTCAAGTTACAGCCATGGCCCATACGCAAAAAGCTCAAACTGGTGCGACAGGTAAGCACGAGCCACAAAAATCAAGGGACCCACTGGGCGTATTAGCAATTTTACACGCCTTAGTCTTACCACCATTAACTTCGATCTCATATCTGCCAGTCTGCCTCCCTTTCTTTCTTGTGCACGTTTAATGTATTTATTTTTTCTTGTACCCCGCCACGTTGACAGGCCAAAACCTATGTAGCACGCCACGAGGGGGCGTTGCAGGAACGCTTCGCCATGTCACGCAGCACCAGAGATTTGTGGGCGAGGTTTAAAATTTTAATGGCAGCGGTAAGTGATTTCTATTCACACAAGACAACCTCACCCTTTAAACTCCCTTAAGCACAAAAAACCTACAACTTACAACCTACAACGACTTAAACTCTCTTCTCACTGTAAATTTCCAACAAATCCGCCATTAAATTATTTATGCAAAATATATTAAGAAGCGCATAATAAAGTGCACAAATCGAAGAGAGTTTGATGCATAGACCAGAGGAAATTGTCCAATGGGTTGTCCTTTGCGAATACGAGTAGTGTTTGCTTTAGTCCATGCACTCAAGGCCCAAGAAGTACCACGTCCAAGAGTCCTGCATATAGTTATGCTTATCCAATTTATGGCAACTCGAATAAATCTGCACACACACATAATTCACAAACTTGTCGACATGCTACATGAAAACCAATTAAAATACCCGTAACCCATGCTGAGTTTGTGTTCCGACAGATTCATGCATAACTCATGTACTCCCCGTTTACCACTTGCTGTACTCCATTCTCCGGGTTCTTCTTCTTCTTCTTCTTCTTCTCCTTCTTCTTGTTATGCTTCCGTAGCGGTGGCGGCATTGGAAACGGGAAACCACAAGTTTTCTCACAGTGCTCATACCCTGGGAACTGCGCATCAAGGAAATCGAATCGCATTTCGGCTCCGGAGTCGCATCCTACTTTACATTCCTCCGCTGGCTCATGTGGGTCAACATTATGATTGCCATTCCTCTGGTGGCCTTTGTCATTGGACCGGAGGTGAGTTCGTTTCCAGCATTGTAATTGCAATCTCCTCCACTTTTTGCAATTATTAACAATATTTTCTCTCATTTTTCCCCTACCTCTCCTTCTTCATCTTCTTTATTGTCCCTTCCTCTCTCCCGCTTTAGTACTTTGCGACGAAGCATGACGAAACGGATCCGCGCAAACGCATGTCCGAACCGGAATACAAAGTGGCCGGTAATCTTTTCACGTTTTGGGAGTTCGAGGGTTACTTGAAATATTCGCCCATGTTTTATGGGTGAGTTCAAATTTAAAATGTTGTAACAACTTTTTAAAGTCTGAATAATTTCCCTGTGTATAAGAATAACAATTTTACGTAAGCATAATAAAATTAAGTATATTTTTATAGTATCCCGTTAATTGAGAATCTCTTCAACTCTCCAACTGTTCCTCTGCTCGGCTCTTTATCACTTTATCTGCTTTGTTTCTCTTTTGTTTTTCCTCACAGTTATTACTCGAGCACTTCCGGCATCAGCACATCCGGCTATAAGCTGCCATTGGCCTACTTCCTCACCGCCGTGCTAGTCTACATCTACAGCTTTGTGGCCACGCTGAGAAAGTGAGTACGGTCACTATTGGGAAACGAGATAGGGGTATGTTTACCCGGGAGGGAGTAGGGAGAACTAACGAAACACTTCATTAAATCTCTGAACGTCGAAGCCACAAAAGCAAACTAAATGCCAAAAATGGCCGTTAATTAATTAAGCGAACGTCGCGCTGATTAAATAATACAAACCTACGCATTGGGCGTGTCCTTCTGCAGCGAAGGGGTGGGAGAGAAAAAAAATAGAAGGAGGAAACGTTGTTTTTCCTATGAGGAAAAAGTTGGTCATTATGATTTACGCACGCATGCGGCGAGACACGAGACAAGCGGCAGCTGTGGCAAGTTAACTGGACAGAAAGACGGGCAGGACGTGGGGGAAAGAAAGAGCAATCGAAGCAAAGGAGCGTCGAGACGTAGGATAAAAGAAGCGTATGAAAAGCGAAACGTAGGGGAATCAGGGAAAGGAAGACTCAGAACGTAGGAGCTTCAAACTGAAGGAGCATTGTAGAAAATAGGGCGTGTCATGCCCACAACGAGTCGCTCCTTTTAATGGCTTTGTCGGCATTATGTTGATTTCGTAATTGAACAAAGTAGCAATGTCAACAGCTAAAGGATGGCGATGACCTTGCCACTTGTGCTTGCCACACGTTTATGGCACGTGCACGGCATGCGTGAATTTTAGCCCCTCCACCGACATCACATCGTCGTCATATTTATGCAGCATTTGGCTGCCAGAATATGTGCGCCAATTATGCCTTGTAAGCCAAGTTGCAACAGCGAAAACAAAAGAAAAGAAAAGAAACTTTCCTTTCATTGTTTCCATATCTTTGTGTTTGTTTTTCTTTTGTGTTTATGCAGAATGGCGGAGAATTCGCGCAACTCGAAACTTTCTTCAAAAGATGATGAGTGTGTGTTCTCGTGGAAACTCTTTACCGGCTGGGATTTCATGATTGGTAAGTAGCAGGCGGCAGTTGGCAGTTGGCTACTGGCAAGTGGTCGATGAAGCAATCTGATTACAAGCGCTTTTATCACCCACATAGGACATGCTGAGACGGCACATAATCGGATTGCATCCGTTGTGGTTGGCTTCAAAGAAGCGCTGCTGGAGGAAGCAGAAAAGAAAAAGGATAATCGCAAGTATGTGACGAGTGCAAATTCCGTGTCAATTGCAGTTTATAATTGAGCATTCACCTTGTTTTCATCCCACACCAGTTGGCGAGTGATTTTACAGCGAATATTGGTTAACATTCTGGTCATGGGACTGCTGGGATTATCGGGTGCCACGGTAGTGCTGCTGGTGAATCAGTAAGTAGCATCAACTACTTGTTAGATCCCCAGTCAGCTATTTAATATAGACAAGACAATTCAATGAAGTTTCAACGCAGTTTTCCTATCAAAGTAGGATACTTTTACTCGCTTTCTTTTGACATTATTTTCTTACCTTCAGCTCTGAGGATTTGGCCAAACACGACAATTGGCTTAGTCGCAATGCGGTCAATGTAACCATGACGTTGTTGTCGTTTTTTCTTCCCATGATCTTTGAGGCACTCGGCTTATTTGAGAACTGGCATCCCAGACAACAGTTGCGACTACAATTGGCACGGTAAGCAGCATCACCATACACATCTAAACCACTTATTAATCCCATTTCCCTTCGACTTCCTCAGCATTATGATACTGAACATGTTGAACTTGTACTCGCTCATGTTCTCCTTCATCTACAAGATCAACAGCAAGGAGAAACCACTGCAGATGCTGAAGCTGGAGAACGAAACGAACACACAGGAATTGCACCACCTAATGAGTTCCATTGCACAACTTCGGGCGATGACAACCACGACACCACTTTTTGGTGACAGCACCTCGGAGGGATATTCGGAGGATTTTACCACCACAACACCTTGGGCGGGCGATGCCAGTGGCACCACCGACGCCCTCTTCTCCAGCACTGCGATGGGTGCTTTGATGTCTACTTTGCAGCGAATAAAGTGCTACAATGTGACTATGAAATGCTCAAAACCACGACATACTCGCATATTTGTGAGCCCCAAGAATATAGCCACCACACTAATGCTACTAAACCTAACAACGAGTTCTATGTTCCCGACCCCAACCACCGAAACAACAACCACAATTTGGACTACTCTGCCAACTACGGAAACTACCACAACACCTTGGACAACACTGCCTACAACAACACCAACAACAACCACAGAGGCAACAACGACAACGCCGACAACAACTAGTACAACAACCCCTGCAACCACTTTACCCACCACAACAGCGAGTACAACTACTGCAAGCACCACAAGCACTACAACAACAACCACCGAAGCCCCTTTTACCACCGACGAGTCCTCATATGACTATGGCAGCGATGAACCACAGTTGGGCTCCTCCAGCACCACCACCACCGCTGCACCAGGCAACGACAGCTACTTCAATTATGTGGATTACTTCGAGGGTGGAGAAATACCGGAGGCAGACGATGAACTGTCAACCACCGAGCAATCAGATGATCCACTCGCTCAGGTGCTGTCCCAACTGGATGAGCAAACACCTAAATCTCGCAAACGGAGAGCAGTGGGTGAGGTGGCATCACCCGTTTTGCACACCAGTAAATACAGTCGCAGACATCGCAATGACTCCGCTCTGCTGACCGAGGCAACCACGCCAGTGAACAGTCCAACCAGCAGACCCATCTTCAGGCCACCAACCTACAGGCCACCACCCTACAGACCACCACCTTATAGACCACCAGTGTATAGGCCAGTTGTGCCAACAACCACTGCACGACCTGTTAAGCGTATTCTAAGCGAAGAAGAGTGGAATCGTTTGCTGAATCAAGTGCGTGGTGGCAGACCAACTCAAAAAAGCACCACCAGCACCAGTACCACCACCACCACTACCAGGAGACCTACAAGAAAGCCTTACACGACCACTAGAAGAACAACAGCGAGCACCACTGAAGAACCTTCAACAACAACGGATAACTACAGCACAGAAGGAAGCAGCACCGCCAGCAGCACCACCACCGAGGAGTACGAGTTCACCGATCGCTTTGGAGCCACTGTAACTCCCTACTACGTAAATTATGACGATATACGGAGTATTGGGAGCACAGTCTACTATGACAACGATGAGGAGCACGATAATATGGAGGACTGTGTCATAACTTTTTGTCCTAAGGAGAATGAGGATATTTTTGGTAGCAGCACTACAGCGGATGGACTGGAAACTACGCTCAGTGGGGATGTGAGACAGCCAACCACCGTGAAGAAGACACCACTGGAAGTCAAACAATTAAGGCTCAAGGAGGTGCAGCAGGCTCTTATCCAAATTCAAACCAATCTGACTACAATGTGCTGGGAAACATCACTTGGTCAAGAGCTGTCAAAGGTCATCGTCTTTGATGGGGTAAGTAAGGGAAGCAGAAACAAAGACAAAGATAAGATAGCTTAAAAGACAGATGACCTCAGTGTCTGTCCACTCCCAATCACACCAGCACACACACACAAACACAGTTTAAACACAAATTTATCATCATCATGAGCAGCAGCTATCAATTTCCTTTTCGACAGTCAAAATTGTTCCCACTTCCTGCAGCACCACTAAGAACCACCAGATAAACAGCTGCTGTTCCTGTGCACATATCAAAATCTATTTAACTTGAAATATGATTGAACTTTAAAGTGAACAACAACCACAGCCAACAAAACATCCACAACAACAACAACAGGGAGCCACTTACTCGATAGCGTGAAATCCCGTTTAGCTAAATTGTCCGGAAAATGCTGTAGAAAAAAAATTTGTTTTCCCATCTTTTCCATGCAAAAATCAGAATTTTTGGCTTGGCTTGAAAAGTTAAGTGCTGAAATAACATATTTTTAATAGACGAAGTTTAAATACCCTGGCTAACAGAATTGTAGAAGCAAGGCGTTCTTAAAGTTCAAAATTCCTTGAAAAATTTGCAAAATTTCTCGATTTAATTTTGGTAAAGGGAAAACACCTCGAAGTCTAACTCAAAGTTCAAATTTTATTCCCAAGCTCGTTGAGGAGAAAAGTATAATTAAGAGAAATTTAAAGCAACTCCTCAGAGATAAAGTTTTCCTTTAAACCATTAGGGTATATCATAACGATGCAGACAGAGCCAAAATGTATTTTATCATAATAATCGCTCTCTAGAGTCTTTTGACCCAATACGCAGCTGGTATTTGGCTAGCATTGGGCACAATTTATACTCATCAATGGCAGCATTTGCATAGGAAACATTTTTGAACTTTTAGCATCGATTTTCAAACAGCTTTCTTATTTTTTTCTCCTCTTTCTTAACATTCTTGTTGCTTTGTTAGCTGAGTGTCGATTGGCCTAAGATTCGATTGTGAACTTAAAGTCTAATCGCAAACAAATTCATGGGCTCAACTCGGTCAAATTTTCAGGGTCGTCCTACTTTTCTTCTCGTCCCCTTTTCATTTTTTTCTGCCGCTGTTAAACAGCTTAGGATAAAAATGAAAAAAGGCATACAATTTGATTATGTTGATACATATTTTGTTGTTGTTGCTGTTGTTTGTGTTGTTGTTGCTGTCATCTGGACATGGCGTACATAATCTCTATTAAACGATTTGGGCACATAAATTAAACAAGTTACGAGCCTTAAGTTAAGCGCCTTTATGCCTTACGCATAACAAAATTTTAAGCTTAAGCTTCAGTTGCTTTACGTTAGGTTAAGACCCAATTGGGGTTTTTGGCCATGTGCGGTTTTGGTTACATGGAGACCAGCTTTAGCAGCTCCTTGCTCATTCTTCCTGCCTCTCCTGCTCCTTTTGCCTCTCCAGGTACGTGTTCGTGCATGAATTTCGGTTAGAAAATGAATGGGGTTTTTGGTCAGATAGTTTGCAGCAGTAGTGCGGCCAACAAATCAGCCATAAACATGTCTCGAACTACATGACTAGGAGCAGGATAAGTTTGGTTAGCAAGACTCAAAAATACCCTGCTAGTGGTAAAGTTATCCTACTTAATTCAAAGTTGTTCACAACCCCTTCGAAGCTTAATTCCATCACACACTTGTGTTTACCCAAAATGCATAGGGTATGCAGAGACAATGCACTGTGTGGCACTACGTGTGGCGAGTTTTAAGTGTGTGTCCGTTGCAACTTCATTAGAACATGCTTTTACCGACCTCAGCTCAAATATACTTCCATCTCCTACGTCTGCCCCTTTGTCCTATTACTTTTTACTTACTATTTTTGCCGGTTGCAGCTCATGTCTATTGTAGCGCCGCTATGCATCGACTTTCTGCGCGCCCTATTCGTGCGGTATGTCAATCAAAACTGGTGCTGGGACATGGAGAAAACATTTCCACAGGTAAGCGTTTGATAGAAAGAGTGGAAGACTTTAGTGTCATTCACATCTCCATTCTCCTGCTCTCATGCTTAACCTCAAACAACGACTGTGACTAATGGGACGCTTTGTGTTCTCTGGCGCCTGACATGCAGTATGGAGACTTTAAGATAGCTGAGAACATCCTGACATTGATTAATAACCAGGGACAGGTGTGGATGGGCATATTCTTCTCACCCGGCCTGGTGCTCATCAACCTCGTCAAATTAATGATTATGATGTACTTCAGGTCGTGGATCGTTTTGACTTGCAATGTGCCACACGAGGTCGTTTTTAAGTAAGTAGTTCAACTTTTTCTTTGATCAAAACCTTTGCTCAATCAAAGTCTTTTCCTTTTTTTTCCAGAGCCTCCAAGTCAAACAACTTTTATCTGTCCCTTCTGCTGACCATGCTGTTTCTCTGTGTGCTACCGGTGGGCTATGCGATTGTCTGGCTGCGTCCCTCCTGGCACTGTGGTCCCTTTTCCGAATACAATCGAATCGCTGAGTTTATCACAAATACCACTCGAAATGCTTTGCCCAAGTAGGTTCAACTTAAAGCTGATTCAGTCCGCAGTTAATAATTTCTTTGTTTCCGCGTTCTAGGCAACTTCATGAGCCACTGGACTATCTAACATCCTCGAGCACTGTGATACCACTGCTGTTGCTTCTCATACTCATCATCTATTATCTTATATCTCTGACGGGTGCTTTACGCGAGGCTAATCAGGATCTGCGCACACAACTGCAGAAGGAGCGTGAGGAGGAGCGTAAAAAGATTTTCAAAGTTCCCGAGGTTAAGCAGGCGGAACCAACGGCAACAACACTGACAAATCGCTGGCGCAAAGTGCTGGAGGCATCCTCCCCCGTTACGCCCACACAACCGCCAGATTTTGACACTGAGGAGTACAAGAATCAGGCCAGGAAAGGTGAGTACTCTACATAACTTTTGCCTTAGGACTTTTTACAAGTTTTCCGTGTTCTGGTCGTGCTTCCTGTAGAGCTCATCTCACGCATCATGAAAAAGGCATTGCGCAAGGGTTCAGCCACCTCCGACGAGGATTCGGTGCGTCGAGACGATGACGACACGGACACTGAACACCAGGACTCCCTGCCCCACGACGAGGAGCCCAAAGAACCCAAGCGTTTTGGCCTGTCACGATTGCAGCAAATCCGACGCACCCGGAAACCCTCTCTCGTGGATATCGTACAGATTGCAAAGCAGGAGAGAGCTCGTTCTGGTTCCATTGTGGCAGCAGCATCTGGCAGCAGTCCTGGAGTCGACCACTTTCCACTCAAGGAGCCTCATCCCAAGACCCGTTTTAAGGTGGACAAGCATGAGCGAAAAGAAAGGGAGAGCTTCAGGGAGAAAAAGGAGCACGAGCGGAAGGAGAGGGAGAGCTTTAGGGAGAAAAAAGATCACAAGCATAAGCAACCGCCGCCTTATGAGCCCCACAATGAACATGATCCGGAGACCAATTCCCGAGTCGTGATTGAACGGAAAGCCAGCATGTTACGTCACAAACGCGACAAGGAGGAGCAACCGAAGCCTACAAACCCGGAGCAAGAAAATAAGTCTGTAGAACCGACAACACCAGAAAGTCACTTTCAAATCGTGGATGAGAAGAAGCCTCCAGAGCAGGAGGAGGCACAGGAGCGACCAATGAAGGAGCTGTCAGCACCGGTCAAGGAAGGTGGTGCCTTAGATGGTTTAGGCCTAGGGAAGTTCAAGTTCCGCAAACACAAGTCAAAGACCCATAATGTGGCCCCCAGACCAGAGCCCGAAGTTTTTAAGTTCGACGACAGAAGTCTAGAGAAGAATAAGTCCGGGGATATTCCCCAAGTGCCCAGCTCGGAGCACTTAAACAGCGAACTGGCTGGAAGCAGCGGAAACGGAAATGGAAGTGGCAGTTCAACAGTTGTGGAGCCACATCCACTTCCCTCTCCGACGCCCAGTCTGGGGCACAGCCTGGTACACAGTCAGCGCCAGGTGAATGCAGAGAAATTGGCGGCGTTATCCCGTCAGGGACGCAAAAAAATTGGATCTCTGCTGGCTCTGGTACGCGAGGCTGTCAATCTAAAGAAGGACGATGTGGAGCAAGGGTCGGACGAATCCCCGGGGCCAACCACGCCCACATATCTGGCCTACACACCGCCACCACCGCCCTCTCTATTGTCTAGCAACTCCAGCGCTACGGCTCTGGAAATGCCGCCCACTCCGGAACCAGATTCACCCACGCCCAGTGCTCCACTACAGTTTGGCAGTAGCACATCCTCCACAATGAGTCGTCCAAGTATTAAGCCACCAATACCACCACCTTCGGCATCTATACCCACTCTAGCCACCATGGACGATCTGGAGGAACTGGACTTACCGGGTCCAATAACTTTCCCCAAACGAAGTGCTTCCCAGCGACGACGGGTCACTCGACAGGACTCTCAAAGTTCCATTTGGTCCGATAATATACCCATTATTACCATCAGCACTACCGGCAGTGATGAATGCATTGTGGAGCCCGAGGTACCTGCTAATCCTCCCGTTAATGGATTACCAGAGGGCAGAGACTCTCCCGGTCCCACTGTCAATATTATTAAAATCAACATTGAGCCCAGCGAAGAGGAGGAGAAATAATTTAAAAATACGTTCCCAAAGTGTCCTTGAATAGCCTGATTGTCTTCTTAGTCCATGAATTTGTTTAGTCTATTTGCCATTTAGCTTAAAACTTGTTCTGAACAACAAATCTTAGCAAAAAAAAACTCTCTCTGTCTATTCTACAACATATCACTTAATAAAAATAGAATGCTTTCCTTTAAAATGAATTTCGAAAACGATTTATTTATTTTAGCAACATTAACGGGTAATTTAAAAACGCATTGCATAGCAATCACCTTTTTTTAATGTGTCTTGAAGATGCATATCAATCAGCTTTTTATAATACATTTCAAGCATGCCGAAGCAATCAGTTTTGTATGATAAGTATTCAACTAGCTTGACATGATATAGCAAACAGCTTCCTAAGGCATGCAAAATGTTGACAGGAGTTTCGCATTAAAGCTGAGTTGTGTAAAAGTTGTTCTATTAAATAACAGGAGGATAACAGTAGAGCAACTGTAGATGCAACTACAAAATTCGGGCCTTTTACATGTTACGGTAAAGTAAACTCAGAAAAAAGTTCAAATTACATTTTGTGTGAGTGAATTAAACTAAAATTTGTCACATAGAATGGGGAATTACCGCTAAATAAAATTTGCATGCATGTGATTTGATTCAAATTTTAATTAAATCTAAATAAAATTTTCATTCAGAGAAAAATGTTGAGATAAAGAGATCTGCTTAGAAACACAAATATATTATATTATATATATGTAGTGTTTGCCTGTCATTTAGTTATTTCTGTTAATCTTGAGTTTCTTGCTGTGCCGCTCTCATAGTCATTCAAAAATTTCTAATAATTCATTGAAAACACGATGAAAGCTTTCTAAATATAGTACAACAATCTTCATTAATTCAAAAACTATTTTGTATTAGTAAATCTTCTTAGATTGAAAGTATCTGTAGTTTAATTTAGTCAATGAAACTGAAAGTGCTTTTAGCTTTTTCGAACAACGAACTCTTATCAGTTAGACAGCGATAACCTGCTAGCTGCCAAGAAGCAACTAAGTCCAAAAGTAGAGCACTAAATACAGCCTCCGACTCCGATAGTGCTGGGAATTAAGTATTTACATATATGTATGAACAAAACCGAAACGAAAAGCACACTTGTTTAACAGATAAACAAATTTCAATTCAAGTTATATGTAAATGTGAACACGAGTATGTTGTGTAGATACACCAAAAAACAATTGCCAAAAATAATTGAAACTTAAAACTTTGGAAATGCCAAAGAAAAATACAATTGAACATTAATTCATAAATCTGCAAAACATAATTGCCGGTTTAAACTGAGACCAAAGAAGCTTCCCAACGATCGCGCTCAATTCACAGCTACATTGAAACAAGCACAGCTGCAGCTACAAGATACGAGATACTTGCTGAGAGTTTCACTCAACGAGAGTCTAAATCGAGAGCCGAGAGATAGAGAGACAGAGAAAGAGACAGAGTCGCTGAGCGAACGGGGCCGCATTCCTCTAGAGTCTCGAGTCAGTTGAGCATTGGACGTCCTCGTTAGCGGTTGCCTTCTGTCTTCTGTGCGGAGTAAGTGCGACTCCGTAGTCGCTAAAGTGTTGTGTGTGTGTGTGTATATATACACACTTATATATATATTTCTGGTGTGGAGGAGTTTTTCTTCTGGATCGCTTCCGACTTTTTTTTATAGTTGCTGGCACTTTTTCGGGTGTTATTTGCTTTCAGCTGCGACAGAAAAGAAAACCTTAAGATAAAGAAAAGTATCTTGTACTGCATGGATGCCTGTGTGTTTGAGTGTGTGTGTGTGTGTGTATGTTTACTCAAAAGGTTCTTGCCTTCGGTCTAGTGATACAATTACAACAATCAAATGAAACAACAACTAAATAAGACCAAGTAAAGCACGATGATAATACAATGTACTCGTAATTAAACCTGCAGATTCAGCAGAAAACTGATCGGTGCCTGTGTGTGAGTGCAAAGTACTTGACCAACAAAAAGTTTTTAAAACAAAAAACGAGGAAAAAACGAAAAATGAAAGCAAATGCGATGACAAATGCAAATGTGCTTGCAGTTGCAGTGGTAGTGGCAGTTTGTAGTTGCATGTGATTTTCTTGTTTCATGTGTTGCATGCAACATATGTGAACTATTAATAAACGGAATCAAATTTTGGTTTTGGAAAAACACAAAATAAAAAGGGAAATGCACAAAATAAGCCATAAATAAACGTTGTTGTGTTTGTGCCCTGTGCATCGCTGAGATACAAACAAAAACAACTGAAAATCCAATTCAAGCAAGTTTCGTCAAAAGTATCTGAGCGCGTTGTGCAGTTTCTTTTTGAGTGAATTCGTTGCTGACTGTTCACTCTACCTGCTCTTCGTGAGCGCGTGTGTGCGTGTGTGTAGTAAAGCAGTGGATAAAAACAAACGAACCAATAAAGATAAATAGCAAAAGGTGCAAACAATAACTCACACTCTGTGAAAGATACGCGTGGAAAGACAAATCTACAATTAAGTCTACGCCGCTGGCTTTGTCTCAGTTCCCCTCTCCTTCACCGTCTCCGTCTCCGTCTGCGTGTCGGTTTGTAGCTGACATATGGCAACCCTATAAGCATACCATATCGCACCGCACTAAACCAGCTAGTTCGTAGCCCCAAATTCTTATCGCTAAAGGAACTCGTACTCGTGTTCAGAGCAAAGTCGCGTATCGCAGCCAACTCGTCAGCTCAACAATTGAAATCTGAATGGAGCGGATGTTCAATCGTGCTATACACACATAAATACAAATAACTACAATATATAATATTTAATATATAATACAGATATTTCAGTGTGTGTCTGTGTGTCTTGGCCTCAGCTGAACTCATTCCTAAAGGGTTCCACACTCAGTTCGAAATCCGAGGCACAAGTGTATCAAATGCTGCCCCGACGACAGTGTAAAGATTTCTTGTGCTTAATTTCGATGTCGACATAAAACAGTTTCAGTGTTTTTTTCTTCTTTCTTTTTAATCTGAGAACGCTTTACTGATAAGCCGAAAACACACATCTAAAAGTTCAAATGCTAGAGAGCTACAAATATTTAAGAAATTACTTAAAAAAGAAAAAATTAAAAACTTTGTGCAAACAATTAACGCTTGTGTTTACCAAAAAAAAATAGATAACATTTGTAGAGCAAGGATTAAATCAAGTGCAAACTAAGCTGAGAGAAAGATGACCAATGGAATATTAAAGCGACAACTCTATTACATTTTATTTTTCATAACATATGAGTTTTATCGTCTTTTTCCTGATCACATGAGGAAACTGGTTCACGACATGAATAATCTAGTAAATTCTTGTTAAATCCCTTAATATAGTAAAACTTTTAAGATCCCTTTTAGAAAAGTCTTATCAGTAAAGATTATTAAAGATACCTTTCAAATTTCTCTGACTCTATAGTCTAACTTTTATTTTTCTTAATTTGGTATAGCTCTACAACCCTTAATGATCTCTGCTCATTTTCTGAAAGAGCTCTACGTTGAGCTTATCTATTACCAGGCTTGTTGCTGTCTGAAATATTTATGATATCACCTTCAATCTCTACATAGTAAATAGACTCAATTTGCTGTGCATATTTGCTAATTACTTGAGCAACTTAACTGAATTCATAGAGACTTTTAGGCACACTGGTAATTTCTTAAATGAATCTAACCTTGTCCAGGAATAAATATAAAGAATACAATGCAACTAAACATAGCACTGATCTGCATCTGAATATGCATCGTTATAAATAAAACTATGTCCAAGTGATGAGTTCTTAAATAATTGCAAAGTTTATACGTTAATCCCAGATGCACATACAGATACAAACCAAGTATTTAGATACATACACCGAGTGTATGAGAGAGTGTGTGTGTGCTATATGGCGGAGTAAGTAGATGAAATCATCGTTTGGAATAATTTCAAGTTTTCTTACTGCGGCTAGTACTGTTTTTTTATTTTTTGGGAGGCGATCTGAGGGGAGATATGCCCAGTACTGTCGTTGGGTCAGACGGGGGGATTACTGCATACACATAAGTCGGAAACACATATTTTGTGGGTAATGCTTGAGTTCATTTTCAGCAAGTGTGTGTTTATTATGTGTGTGTAAGCGTGTGTTGTGTGTATGTGTTTATTTATGTCTTTTAGCTTGTGTGTTGTTGTTGCTGTTGTTATTTGAAATTTTCATTTGCAGTTTTTTTGGTTTTGTTTTGTTTATACAATGTTTTCGTGCTGTTGTTGTGGTTGTAGCTTCAATAAACTCACAGACAGCTCGTGGAACTGACTTATTGACGAACTGAACAAAGTTTGTTTTTATGAACAGTTTTTGCCCGGCAAACGAACTAATTAAAAGCTACCAAAGATGAGCCAAACGTATCTTTGGGATGCCGCAAGTCTAATACACTTGCAGATAGTTTTTGAGGAAATGTTTCAAATAATCAAAGTATAAAATTCCATAACTACTTACAAGCTTTCGAAATCTTTGAAATAAAAATGTAAAATTAAATTGTTTTAAACCCAAAAAGATTCGTTATACTAAAAATTCTTATAAAGCCTTCTCCACAAACTATTATAAACTTAGTCGACGGAAATAACTCGCTGATTCTCCCACAATATGGTCAGCAGATGTGCTGCAAGTGTTCTGGAAAAGTTCTAGATCAGCAAAACTATATTTGGGGATTAGCTAATTTCGTTTCCTTGTGTTTTTTTTTTCTTTTGTGCACTTTTCTTGCAGCGAGAGAAGCCGCTCCAGCACCAGAAACTGCAATTATGCTCTAAACTGTGACAGTGTTTTTAAAAAACCCAGTAATAAATCTATACACACAAAACCCACCCACAAATAACTTGTAAAAGTGTTGTGATAATTCCTTAAGTCCCTACACCAGTGGTCTGTGGAGGAGAAACCACGTGTTGGCACTACCACCAAATATTAGAACACTATAATGAAGCGCAGCAGACGGAGTCGTAACTCCGAATGCTCCATGGCGCGACTACTGCTTGCTGGAATTCTGCTCAGCAGCTGCGCAGCGGCAGCGCTTGGAGTGCAGCGACAGCCCATCACCTCTGCCGGAGGACACGAGCTAAGAGGTACGACGTTTATGCCGGCCCTCGAATGTTACGATCCCTATGGACGGCCACAGGTGAGTAAAATAATAGAGGAATATAATGGATATTAGGAAATCAGACTCTGAAGGCCTTTAGACAAGAACTTAGGTGGAAGTGGAAACTGAATATAACTCACAATGGGAACAGGAGAATACAATTGTGTCGAGAACGAAGTTTACTTCAACTTACAGTGAAAATGAGAATGAAAGCTCCGCGCTCTATAAATCATAGTACAATAGTCTGCTGTCACGCAAGCTAATTGAGTAGAATTCAATTGAGGAAAAGAGAAGCGAGTGCTACTTTCTGTGGGTCAATAGATTTGCTGGGCATTGTTCATTCAAATGGAGACACGCAAACCAATTGAGCAGAATGTACACAATTAAGCCAAATAAATAAATTACTGCTGCTACTTTGGGCACTAGAGATGGCTATATGATACGACCATGAGTAAAACAACTAAATTTTCTTTTGCAGAAATGTTTACCCGAGTTCATCAATGCTGCCTATCAACTACAAATCGAGTCAACCAACACCTGCGGAGAGCAGGGAGACAATCACTTCTGCACGCAGACCATGAACTCGAATCTCAAAAATTGCGGCACCTGCAGGTTACTATAGTGGATAATTAATTGTTACAATAAGCAATATTAATGTAACACTTTCTATATAGTTATGGCGATCATAGTCCGGCCTTCCTGACAGATCTGCACGACCCGCAGAATCCATCGTGGTGGCAATCGGAGACCATGTTCGAGGGCATTCAGCATCCCAATTATGTCAACTTGACGCTACATTTGCGTAAGTCGCTATATAGTGGAATCAGGAAATCATAAAATCCTAAAAATATTCATATTCCAGGCAAATCCTATGACATTACGTATGTGCGCATTCTGTTCCGTTCGCCACGTCCTGAGTCCTTTACGATATACAAGCGTACGACGGAGCACGGGCCCTGGATACCCTACCAGTACTATAGCGCCTCCTGTCGAGACATCTACTCGTTGCCCGATTCACGTGCCATACGCAAGGGAGAGGGAGAGGCCCACGCACTCTGCACGGGAGAATACAGTGACATCTCTCCGCTAATCGATGGTGAAATCGCTTTCTCCACTCTCGAGGGTCGTCCCAGTGGCATCAACTTTGAGCGCAGTCTGGAACTGCAGGATTGGGTGACAGCCACTGATATTAGGATCACTCTGGATCGTTTGAACACCTTCGGCGATGAGCTCTTCGGGGATTCCCAGGTGCTCAAGTCGTACTTCTATGCCATCAGTGATATTGCCGTCGGTGCACGCTGCAAGTGTAATGGACATGCCAGCAAGTGTGTGGCCAGCACAGGAATGCACGGAGAACGCACTCTCGTCTGCGAGTGTCGACACAACACCGATGGACCCGACTGCGATCGTTGCTTGCCGCTCTACAACGATGTCAAGTGGAAAAGGGCTACCTCCACCGAAGTCAATGAGTGCAAAGGTAGGAAAATAGTTGAAGTTTAAACTGGTTACGCAGAAAGCAGTGCACAGTGGACTAAAATCAATAAAAAGTCTCAAAGCAGACTGTAAAATCCTTACACGAATCTTTTTAAAAGTAAATCAGTCTTTCCAGTAAAAAGAGTTCTCTAAACAAAACAATTTTTGTTTGCTTAAACATATCATTTGCCCCACTGCAACCAGACTTTCTCTATATAAGGACAAACTGCTTTGCCGTTAGCTGCCACATTGGCAAACACTTGTTTGCCACAACTCAGACCTGGCAGTCTTGTCAGTCATGCTGAGCCTGTGCAACTTGTTGCAACTTTTTTGCCTCGTGGCCTATGTGAGCTCCTACGGTTGGTCCTACGACCACGCCCTGCAAACAAATGAGTTAGGGCCCCACGACCTGGTACACTGGTACCTAATCAACTGTAAAGCAAACTCAAAACCACTAAAATTAATGCTTTGATATAATTAAATAAACTTTTCTTTGCAGCCTGTAATTGTAATGGATTTGCTGACAAGTGTTACTTCGACTCAAACCTATTCAATCTGACGGGACACGGAGGACACTGCCTGGACTGTCGCGACAACCGCGATGGACCAAACTGCGAGCGTTGTAAGGAGAACTTCTACATGCGGGACAGCGCCTACTGCGTTAACTGCGGCTGTGATCCTGTTGGATCCCGTTCCCTGCAGTGCAACAGTCAGGGCAAGTGCCAGTGTAAGCCAGGTGTCACCGGCGACAAGTGCGATCGTTGTGCCAACAACTACTTCCAGTTTGGTCCCCATGGCTGCCAGCCTTGTGGCTGTGATGCCCACGGCTCTCAGGACAATACTCCAGCTTGCGATGCAGACAGCGGCATCTGTTTCTGCAAGGAGAACGTTGAGGGCAGGCGCTGTAACGAGTGAGTACCCTGTAGAAAAACTATTTGTACTAGAGCCAGCTTACAACTTAATACAATAACTTCCTAATTTTTGTAATCCAATTTGGATTTCTTGTGATTTACCGCTGAAACGACTTCTAATGAAATACCTTTCAACAGATGCAAGCCGGGCTTCTTCAATCTGGACAGGAACAATCGGTTTGGTTGCACACCCTGTTTCTGCTATGGCCACACTTCCGAGTGTCAGACTGCCCCGGGCTACTCCATCGTTTCCGTCACCTCGAACTTTAATAAGCACAAGGAACGCTGGACAGCTATTGACCCGAATCGTCGGGATGTGGACATTAAATACAATCAATATGCCCGCAGCATTGGAACCACTGCCCAGGGTAATGAGTATGTCTACTTCCAGGCACCCGATCGCTTCCTCGGAGATCAGCGGGCTTCCTACAATCGCGACCTGAGCTTTAAACTGCAGCTGGTGGGACAGGTAGGCCCAAGCACCAGTGCCAACGATGTGATCCTCGAGGGAGCAGGTAGCAAGATCTCGCTGCCCATCTTTGCCCAGGGCAACAGCATACCCGACCAAGGAGTCAAGGAATACAAGTTCCGACTGCATGAGCATCACGACTATCAATGGCAGCCAAGTCAATCCGCACGGGGATTCCTTTCAATCCTCTCCAATCTAACGGCCATCAAAATCAGAGCTACCTACTCAGTACAAGGTGAGGCAAATCTCGATGACGTGGAGCTGCAGACAGCGCACCGTGGAGCTGCAGGACACCCGGCCACATGGATTGAGCAGTGTACTTGCCCAGAGGGTTACCTGGGACAATTCTGCGAGTCGTGTGCTCCGCGATATCGCCACAGCCCCGCACGTGGAGGACCCTTCATGCCTTGCATTCCATGCGACTGCCACGGCCACGCAGACATCTGTGACTCGGAGACGGGCAGCTGCATCTGCCAGCACAACACCCAAGGCGATAACTGCGATCAGTGTGCCAAGGGATACTACGGCAATGCCCTAGGAGGCACCCCCAACGACTGCCAGCGTTGCCCTTGCCCCAACGACGGTGCCTGCATGCAGATCAATGGCGACACTGTCATATGTACCGAGTGTCCCGTGGGCTACTTTGGCTCCAGGTGCGAGCAGTGTAGTGACGGCTTCTTCGGAGATCCTACAGGACTGCTGGGCGAGGTACAGACCTGCAAGAGCTGCGATTGCAATGGAAATGTGGATCCTAATGCGGTGGGTAACTGCAATCGCACCACTGGCGAGTGCCTGAAATGTATACACAGCACGGCGGGAAGATACTGCGATCAGTGTCTGCCCGGACACTTTGGTGATCCTCTGGCTTTACCCCACGGCAAGTGCGAACGATGCAGTTGCTTTGCCGCAGGTACCGAACAGGACGAACAGAGCATCTCCCGCTGCGATCAGGTGACAGGACAGTGCCAGTGCAAGCCTAATGTTCTTGGACGTGACTGTGGTGAGTGCCAGCCGGGTTACTTCAACATCCGATCGGGTAACGGCTGCGAGAACTGTCTCTGTGATCCCGTGGGTAGTTACAACTCCACGTGTGACCGTTACTCGGGCCAGTGCCACTGCAAGCCGGGAGTGGTGGGAGTGCGTTGTGATCAGTGCGCCAATTTCTTCTTTGGCTTCTCTGCCGAGGGCTGCAAGCCATGCGAGTGTGACGAGAGTGGCTCCAAAGGATTCCAGTGCGATCAGAATGGTCAGTGCCCCTGTAACGACAATGTAGAGGGTCGTCGCTGCGATCGCTGCAAGGAGAACAAATATGATCGCCATCGTGGCTGTGTGGACTGTCCCGACTGCTATAATCTGGTCCAGGATGCAGCCAATATCCATCGAGGAAAGCTGGCGAATCTAAGCTCCACGCTTGACGAAATCGCGCGCACGCCGGTCACCAACGATGAGGAATTTGAGGGTAAATTGAAGGCGGTACAGGAGCGCGTGGCCATCTTGGCAAGCGATGCACTCTCCGGTTCAGGGGAAAGCGGCCAGACCTACGTAGAAGTAATCAACGATTTGCACAAGCGCCTGGACAGCATGAGGGATCACCTGGCCAGCGCCGATGCACTACAACAGGACGCCAACGCAGAGATCGACAAGGCACGCAGCAATTACACGCAGCTCCATCGGATCATCGATGATGCCAAGAAGGAACTCCAACAGGCCATTGATCTCCTCAACGACGAGGGAGCCCAGGCTCTGGCCAAGGCCAAGAACAAGTCAGCGGAGTTTGGTGAACAGTCCGAGCAGATTTCCGACATCTCACGCGATGCACGAGCCATTGCCGATCGTTTGGAGTCGGAGGCACAGTTCGATCTGAAAAATGCCAAGGACGCTAAGGATGCGGTGGAGAAAGCTCATCAGCTGGCTTTGAGTGCCATTGATCTGCAGCAAAAGGTCGGCGTCGAGCTGCGCTCCGAAGTCCGTGTGGAGCTCAACCAGGTGAAACAATCCCTGGGAGCCGTGGCCCAGACCTCAAAGGAGGCACTGCGCAAAGCCAACGAGGTCTACGACGCCGCTCTCACGCTACTCAACGATGTGAACCGACAGACCCAACCGGACATCGACATCAACAAGTTAAAGCAGGAGGCAGTCGCCGCCAACGAGCGAGCCGATGAGCTACTCCGACAGATAAACGAGTTGACCGAGAACAGTGGCAGCGTCTTCAAGGACTTTGCGCACGAGACTCACCTGGCAGAGGTGCTGCTGGAGCGGTAAGTGCTTAAATTCAGCAAAGAAACTCATTTATAATACTCAACTCCCCTTTCAGCGCCGATGCCCAGAAGAAGGACGACATTGAGCTACTGGAGCGCGCCAAGGCCGCTCATGAGCGTGCTACAAAGGCCGTGGAGCAGGGCGATAACACTCTCAAGGAGGCCAATAACACCTACAACACTCTCGCAGGTTTTCAATCTGATGTGCAGAAATCTTCAGAAATGGCAACAGTGGCTCTCGAATCGGTGCCCACGATTGAGAAGGAAATTGAGCATGCTGGAAACTTGATTAGTCAAGCGGACAAGGCCCTTGAGGGTGCCAACAAGAACGCCAACGAGGCCAAAAACAATGCCCAGGAAGCCCAGGAGAAGTTTGCCGAGCAAGCCTCAAAGGTAAGTTAAATAAATTCCCCATAACTACCATTTAAATGGACAATTTCCAGTGCAATTGAAACAGCATAGCAGAAAGGTCAGTTATAAAAACAAAAAGTCAAAACAGAATGATTTTTCATAATTCTCCTTTACCTACATTCGCTAAGACAGGAGTGTCAGAAAGAGAAGAGAGTGGGAGAGGAGTAGGCAAAACAATTCCAACAGTGATAAAATTCTTTGTTGTTGTTGTTGAATACATATACATATTTCGTTGGGCTTCAAAAGACAAACGGCATATTTACAGTTATAAAATGCTTTACACTTACTTTAAATGTGGATTCCATGGGCTTAGCGTTGATTTAGCTCAAATTACAAAAACACTTGCACTAGGTAGCATCAAGCACGTGCTCTGTCTCGCTCTCTCGTGTTCGCCCGGTTTGTTAAATTGATTTATATACATGGCGCTCTAACTAGGTATTCCCTTTATGAATGATACAAAATAATATAGAAAGAAATCAATTGAACAATTATACATCACTGCACAACAACTACTTATGCACTAAACGCACTCGATTGAAAAAACCGACGGAGAAGCGCGGCTGAACTTCAAGACGATCGTTTCACGACTGCAGCTTCGGTTATTTCACCACCGCTGAGTTGCTGCGCTGATCGAGTTTCGTTGCTCTTATCTGTGTTGAATTTGGCGAGAGTGTGGTGAATAGCACAAAATCACCAGATTAGAGCAAATATCTCTTAGAATGTTATCCCTCTTAATTTAATATTATTTAAATTGATATTTTTCTATGCTTTAGGACGCCGAGTTAATACGTCGCAAGGCCAATGAGACCAAGGTCGCCGCGCGCAAGCTACGCGATGAGGCCGATCAGCTGAATCACCGCGTGAAACTGACAGAGATGAACATCTTCCAACTGGAGGAGAACTCAACCAAAGATGACAATCTTGTGGACGATGCCAGGCGCAAGGTTGGCCAGGCCAATGCCGACACCCAAGATGCCCAAAAGCAAATCGAAAAAGCCACAACCGAACTCTCGTCCATCAAGGATGAACTCTTGAACCTCAAAGACATAAACACAGCAGATTTGGATAAATTGGGTAAGTAAAACAATAAAGCTACTTCGTTTAGTGTTAATACTTAAATAATTTTCTATGTTTTTGTAGAAAATCGTCTGAGTGTTGTGGAAAGCGACATTAATCGCGTGAATCTAACGGGACGCATCGACAAGTATCGAGAACAGCGAAATATTCAAAAGAAACTGATCGATAAATATGCGCTGGATCTGAAGGATCTGCAGAACGAGGTGGAGAATGTACGTCTAATATCGGAAGCACTGCCAGCTGGTTGTTTCAGGCGTAATCGTCTGGAGCCCTAGACCTAAACAAATAATGCACTACCAACTACTTCAAATTAACATCTAAGTACCAGGCGAAAATCGAACAAATCGATATCGCAGATCAGCAATCGGAAATCGAATTAGCCCTTTAGCCTTTGAATGAAATTATAGAATCTTAGTCTTATAGCTGAAATATTCTGTTTAGTGAAAAACCAACGAAAAACTGCGAAACCAGAAAAAGATACAAAAACAAAAACAAGAAACTTTAAGCTTTAATGCAGCATTCATATTATACATTTATAGTATACATGTAAACATATAAAGTTTAATGATTCTAATGCCAATATTGAACATGTTCTTAACTGCCAATTGTGCTTTAAATTCAAGCCAGCCATGAACGACTGTATTATACTATATTAAAAACTGTGCCCAATTTTGAAAGATAAAAAGTCAACTGCATTTCTACATATTTGATCAAAATCTATGCTATTCTATATATTAACAACTACGTTTAACTGTGCCAATTATAATATTTTCATTGTGTTTAAGTCGATTTATGAATTTCACCTTAAAAAACCCCAAATACGAATAATAAAAGTTTTCCAACGTTGTAATTTTGTATAAAGTATACAAACTCATTTGTTGTTCATATTTCTGAGTAGTAAAAAGAAATTTCCACTTGTGCGAAAGACCTGTAAGTAATTTCCCTATATAGTACATTTTCTACTTTTACTTTCCTACTCACCTGCACCAAAAACTTGTGTGACAAATTGGTAAAACCACCCACGCTGAGTACAAAAGTTTTCCTAGAGAAAAGCAGCATCAGTTTTATAATAAACTTAAAGTCCTCGGATTCGTTGTACCAGGCGCAATTGTACCAATCGAAGAAAAGTAGTTCGCTCTGGAAAACGTACTTGAAATGGAATATCTTTTAATGAAGTTCTTTGAAACACACCTGAGTTTCCACCTTTTGCGCATTGACATTGTACAGACTGATCTCCAGAGTTATAGTTACCAAATAGACCATGATCATACCCATCCAGACCAAACCCACTTCCTGAGAAGCATAGTTATTAGAAAATCCATTAACCATTTTATTTTTGCAAAACATACCATGATGGTACTGATCTTATACAGCAACATGCAGATCAAAATACTGCTTATGACACACTGTACCAGAATGATGTACTTAAAGAGGTTTTCGATCTTTGCATGATGACTGTGTTTGTAAAAAAAGTGAATCCATATTCGATACCAAAAAAAGTTATTATTTGTGTTAAGACTTAGATACTTTGATGAACACCTAGATAACTATTACCTGGAAATACGTGCAAAAAGATGAGCACAACAGCGCAGATAGGCGGTTCTAAGTGGTGGAGAAACCGTAGAATCACAGGTAGAATGCTGTACCAGATAACGTAGAATCTCCAGAAGACAAGCCTCATGCCTGGTGAGCACCACAAACAAGCTATTGAAGCCAAAGACAGCTGGAAAATGTTACAGTCAAGTATAAAAGTTATAGATTAGCTATATGGTAACAAAGCTTTTACCAAAGAAACACCAAATGGGTCCCGATTGCAACAGAAAAAACCGCAACGAATATGAGGGAAACTCGTAATTTCCCAGCTTTACAAAAGGAACTATAGCTGGATAGGCTACAAAAAATATATTTATATATAAAGTCCTAGTTATATAACAACTCAACTTACTCAAGGTCATTTCGCAGGTGTCCTTTATGACATAACAATCGTAGACATACTGACAATAGGGTCTCATGGTGTAGTACAACACCGGCATGCAGACGATCTTGAAAAAGAACATCACCTGACGATTGATATCCTGCCAATTATTTGAGAGTATGGAACCCAGGGCTCTACGCAAGTCCTGCTTGTTGGGCAGGGCTGGAAATTTTCCATTCAAATCCAATTTATTCTAACAAGAATGATATTTTACTCACCCAACTCGAATAAACCCAGATTCTTTAGCACAGCTCCTCGCTCTGTAGTGCTTACGAGATCAGCACAGGACTCCATAAAATAATGAAAGTGCATCATTTTGACCAAACCCACAGATAACTGAAAAGTCAGCAAAACAGCCTGGGAAAGGATTACATATAATACCCTATAAAAAACCCATATCTACCCACAAAACTTACCTCCACATAAGCTTCAAAGGATACCTTATAATTTTCCATTATAAACTGTATAAGACTGTAGATGATGCACAGATTAATAAACAATGCAAACCATCTCAAGCTAAAAATATTAATTTTAAAATAAATTTTTATTTAATTTTAAATATAATTTCAACTTACAATCCACAGGGTCTCGAGCCGCGTTTTCTAGGCGCTATGTTAATACCCATAGCATAAGCGCTATACTCCACACAGGTAAGACCCAGCTTGGGCAAACCATCAATCCTATGCAGCTCCAAATCCAATATATTCTGCATTTTGTAATGCTTAGGAAAGGTTCCCAAACTCTTTCTTTTATATCATTTTTTTCGAGGAGGTTTTGGGTTCAATTAGCAGCAAATTATATGTTTGTTTTTAGCCAAATTGGCTGATTGCTCACGGCATTATGCAGCGCTTGATTACGGAGCTTAAAATAGCCATCAAAATTACGTGGGCGTTAACCAAAAACATTAAAAATGTAAAACCAAAAAAAAACTACAAAAAAATAAGTGCAGTAATTGATTTTAAAAATGATTTTAGTTGAAAAGTAAGAACAAATGTGTTAAATTTAATAGTTAAGCTAAAAGAATTAATCATTAAATTTTTTTAATAATACATATAATAAAATTCCATATCAGTGGAAATAAATTTTAAATTTGTAACGGTTTGTTGGGTTTCAGCAACTTATTATAAGTTGGCAGCACCATAACTAAATCAGCTGTTGCTTCAGATAAAATCGAAGCATATTGGCAGCACCGCAGACGACTGTAGTGTAAATTGTATGCCATTTGTTTACTTAATTTATAGTGCAGTAAATACCACTTAATAGACTTGCTAGCCAGGTAAAGGGCTTCGCCTGAATGACCAAAATGGATTTACACACACAGCACCTGCTACAGCCGGTAAAGAGAACAAATCCATTGGTCTATTTAGACATCAACATTGGACTCGAGAGCGGTAAGCAAAAGTCACACACAATCTCAATGCTTGACCTACATAATAAGTGTGTGTGTGTACGGGTGTGTGTGTATTTACGCAGCGGGCCGCATGATAATTGAACTGCGCAAGGATATTGTGCCAAAAACTGCGGAAAATTTCCGTGCTCTATGCACGGGCGAACGTGGCATTGGGCAGCTGGGACAAGCGCTGCACTACAAGGGCACTAAGTTCCATACAATCAAACGGGTCTTTGCCGTCCAGGGAGGCGATGTGGTCAACAACGACGGCACCAGCGGCGAGAGCATCTACGGACCGCTCTTCAAAGACGAAAACTTTACACTGACGGTTAGTTTTTAAGACAGTAATAAACAGCTTTAATCTCGAACGTTCTTACGCCCTTAGCACAACGAAGAGGGCGTGGTCAGCATGGCCAACTATGGCAAGCCAGATACGAATAACTCACAGTTCTTTATCACAGCCGTAGGCTGTGAGAACCTGAATGGTAGCAATGTGGTCGTAGGCCGCGTGTTACGCGGACTAGGCATTGTGGCCGAGATGGAACAGAACTGCACGGATGATGCTCAGCCCACGTTGGACATTGTAGTCAAAGACTGCGGGGAATTGACTCCTGGCATGGATTGGGGCGTGAACTGCAGCGACGAGACGGCGGACAAACTACCGCCTTATCCACAAGACTGGACGGGAAAATTTACCAAGCGAACGGTAAGTGAACACTTCCAATAACAAAAGACATTATTATAATTAATAACTAATCCCCAGGCCGATGCATCGGTCAATCTGCTCACTGACCTGCGTCAATCGGGCAATTATTACTTTCAAAAGGGCAACTACCACGACGCCCGTGCCAAATACCGCAAGGCGAACCGGTATTACACGATGCTGCGCAAGAATTTCGACTGGCAGCAGCTCAAGGGAAGTCCCTATGATGAGGAACTAAGAAAACTGGATGCCTTCTCGGTGGTGAACAACATTAATATGGCTGCTGTGGAACTGAAGCTGGGCAACTATCAGTATGCCAAATATGAGTGCTCAGAGGCTATACGACTAGATCCCAAGTGTAGCAAAGCATACTACCGCCGTGGACAGGCACAGCGAGCGATGCGCAACTACGAGGAGGCCATCAAGGATCTGAAGCAGGCGAATAATCTGCTGCCGGACAACAAACAGATCCTCAACGAACTGAACAGTGCCAAGCTGCTGCTGGCCGAATACAACAAACAGCAACGCAAAGCACTCAAAAATCTGTTCAATTAGTTTAAGCCATAATTAATTTGTTTGAATATTTTTTACAAGCTTGACATGCTCCATTTGCTCCACTAACTCTGGGAGTTTAGTCCGTGAGATGACAGCAAACCAAACTATATAATTAAATGTTTTTATTTTATACATACATAAAAAACAAGAGTTATTGCAATTTTGTTCATTTGGGAGTTGTAGATCTTTCAACCTATGATTTACTTGTTAAATATGTATTATATAGTAGATATCAATTGTATAATATTTCATACCTAAAACGCATTTGCTGAATTGCATGATATATTTAGTGTAGTGGGTATGTAAGTAGTGCCTAATAATGCTGCTTATAATGCTAATTACAATATTTGATCGCCTTGTATGTGTATATATCAAAAAGGTTATCTTAATTCTGTAAAAAGTTGCTAGACTTTTAAAGATTTGTCACAATATCCTGTTCACTGCGATGCAAATTACTCGAACCAGCGCCCATGTGATAGCTCTTCATGTTGATTTCCATGTTGGTCAAAGCGCTGGACACGTGATACAAGTTCTCCGAGAGTATAGCATAGACTTCAAAGAGCTCAGAGTCCGATTTCGAAACAATAAAGTCTTCTGTGGAAAGAAACAACTGATTTAGACATAACGTTCATATAAATTTGTAGATAAACAAACCTGTGCGATCCTTCATGATGCTGTGAGCATAGGCATTCAGTATAATCGACATTTCATCAAACTTGATGCGACTATCCAGACAACCATAGCTGAAAATGGTCAGACTCTGATCGTTGGCGTTCAGCGTAGAGATGCGTCGATATTGCCGCACATGGGATATAGCACTGGACCAGCGCTGTAGTCCAATGTGCTCGTGCAGTGATGCCTCAAACTCCTCCTGAGTCATGGGCAATCCAGGGGAGGGCGTTGGTGTATGCTCTCCTTCTGTGGACGTGGATGATTCCAGGCAATCGAGCTCGGCCTCGGTGGTGCAGCGCACCAAGGCATCGCGCACCAACGCATAGAGATCGGATATGTCATGCATCTATCAAAAGTTTAACAAATTAATACACAAACTAAACTCGATTTGTTAGCTCCACTTACGTCTTCGTTAATGCGAAAATGATTGACCACATTTGAGGAGATTTTATGATTCGATTCGATCAGCAAAAGCAGCTGAAACATTAGCTTGTACAATGAACGACCCAGATCGAGCACCACCTCTGTGGAGGCGGGATCAAATGGCATATACGCAATGCTGGAACTGCTGCTGGGCATCTCCAGTCCAGAAGCAGCCACATCCGATTCATTGAACAGAGACAACTTGCAAGAAGTTTTCACCGCATCCAGGCACTGTCAAAAGAAGAGTTTCATATAAAAAACTATTGAGTTCTGGGAAGTATCAAGTATACGCACCTCAAGCACCTGATCCTTGCGATCGAAAAACGTCTCCAGATGCTCCTGCACTTCTAGCACATTAAACCTTAGGGTCTCGAACAACTTGGGCGTGGTTGTCTGCATTTCACTGCACCAAACACGCGGTGGATCCGCTCGAGAGCTCAGTAGATCAGTAAAAAGAGATATGCGATTACCCAGCTGGGAGCCAATGCCAGTAAAGAACTTCTTGGCCTCCTTTGAGATGCTGATGGTCTTGAAGGTCAGTTCTTTAATCAGCCGATAGAGCTGCGAGAGCAGCTCCGAGGTATGCGCTGAGGGTTGATTCACCAACATGGCCTGCAGCTGACGACGCCAATTCTCCTCCGCCTCGTCGCGAATAGCAGCACCGAAGCGTATGATACCCTGTAAATGTGGCGAGGCATTGCAGGGTGTAATGTCACCCAAGTCACCGGCACTAGAGCCACTTGTATCGCTGCGTGAAACCGAATTGCGACGACGACGCTCACGGAGACTCAACGATGTAGGCGGCACAGCACTGAAGCTGTTTTTGAGGAACGACTGACGATGGTCATCGTCCAGCGGGGACTCAGATTCTCCCTCCTCATCCGATGAGTCATCTGCTGTTTGTCGCTTCCGTTTGCTCAAAATGGGCGTCTTGTCACTGAAACTGTCCTCCAGAGCGGAGGAGTGTCCTCCCTTAATGGAACCACCGATACCACTACCACAATTCAAACATTCCTCATCGCCCACAAAGAGCTGATGACGGCGCACGCCCCAATTGAAGTTATCTGTGGATTCACCAGCAATACTATCCTCATATTCCAAGAAATCAAAGTCCTTGAACACTGTAAAATCAGGCTGACCATCGTCGCGACGTGAACCGCTGCTAAGGTCACCCTGTGGACCTGAAGTCTCCTCCGTGGACGAAGCAGCCGACGACTGGCGTTCCATAAGATCCGACGATTGGCTAAATATAACCTGGGTATTAGCAAAAACAAAACCAGGTTAGTAACAATGAATTCACAATGGACGTCAGACGACAAAAAATCACACTCAAATATACGAGTCTATATCCAACATAATTAGTGATTAATATAGTAGTATATAGTATAGTTTAATTAGTTGTATGTTTAGACTGGAAAAGCTTACGCTTTGTCTGGTCGCAATCGATCCCGTTAGAAGTGACGTGCTCAACGACTGATCGTGTGTGTTAAAAGTAAGAGAACGGAACGAAACGAAACGTACAGTTTAAAACAAAACGGACACATGCGAATTTGCAGGCACGGAACTAAATGGAATGGAACGGTGTGTTAATGTGAAAAAATAAATCAATTCCAGTTTTTAATATAGATAAAAAAAAAATATTGGTTTTGATCATTTATATTAAATTAATACATATAATCAAAGTTGACAAACTCAAAAAGATTTTATTTTAAAAAAAATTCTATAAGTCCGAAGGATTTTAGTACAGACAAGTTAAATTAAATCGCTATGAAAACTGGAATTCATTTTTAAAGAAATGTATGGAAATGAAATGGTGAAATCGGATGCATATATATACACTTATATTTGAACAGAAAAATATGATAACGAGCCAAAACAAATTACACAAAACAAAAGCAAAGCTACACGTGGCATTTGAGAAACATGTTCCTTTACCTTTGAGCAAATTGAGTTTATGAAATCGTCCTATAATTAGGTTTGGTTCGGGTTGTTAATGATGATTTGAATGGCGCGTTTTGTTAGTTTTGGTTTTTTATGTTTTTCGATTTTAGTTTTGATATTTGGTATTGATTTTTTTGAATTTGTTATCAACAACGAATTCGATTTATATTATAGTACATGAAAAAGACAAAAAAGAAAATAAAAGTGGAAATAAATAAGTTTGCTGTATAGAGATGATGGGCCATATTGATTAGAGTAGAGTTAAGAGAAGCTGGAAGGGTTGAAGTAGGAGCTGAAAGAGCTAGCGCTAGGGAAGATCATCAAAGCATGCACCTTGCTAATGTACAAGCTGATAGACTGACATTCTCCCCATTCACTTACCGATGGCGACTTGGGCAGACCCACACGCTGTCCACAGGTGGTTAGCAGATTCACCAGACATTCACGCACGCGACACTGAGACATCCAGGGACGCTTCCAGCCACTAAGAGGCACTGTATCTGCGGGGGACAAACTGGCACTGCGTCTAGGGGAATTGGGAGTACCCACAATGCTGCCAAGGCCAGCAGCGTGTTGCGGTTGTTGTTGCTGTTGTTGTTGCTGCAACTGTTGTTGCTGTAGCTGTTGCTGCTGTTGTTGCTGTGCAGCGACGGCAGAGGCGGCAATGGCAGCCACATTGCTGTGGGCCCGTTGCTGCTGCAGCTGTGCACTGACCTGCTGAGCAGGTGCAACAGTGACCGTTGTGGCATTGGTGAGCGTGGAATTCAGCGATGAATTGCCCGTTACCGATGCACTACCAACGCCAATACTACCACCCCCAGTCCCAGAACTACCCACACTACCACCCAGCGGATCCTCCGTTTTGAGCAAGATGCGACGTCCAATTAACGGTGTCTGTGAGACATCGAAGGTGAACTCCATGGTGCGACCGGCCAGTTCCTTTTTACAGAACATATCCGAGTCCGGATATGCGCTATAGAAGGAGAACGATAAACCGGCACTACTGCCATCACTGGGCGGCACCACCTGCAGCGACGAGCTGCGTGTCACAATTAGCTTGAGTATCTTCAGTGAGTCCTTCCAGTTTACGGTCTGTAAAACGAAGAAGAATTTCATTAATATCAGCAGGAAAGAAAATCTTTTTTTGGACGCAAAATTTTTGGATTTTTTTATAATTTTAGAGACTTTGCCTGGCCATAATTCAGCCAAATGGTGTGATATCTGCAAAAGTTATGCCTGTCAATACCCTGGACAACTGCTAGACGTGATCATAATAAAAATTGGGTTGATTTGGAAAATTTAAAAATTTATCAAAATTTGCAAAATTTTATGATGTTACCCCTTTACATTTTTTCAAAAATTTCAACAAAAATTATTTCTTCAAATATGCCAATGTTTTGATGGCACCCAATAGTTTTGATCATAACGAGTCCAAAATGCTATAACAATCCAAGATTGGGCAGGAATGTATTTAAATATTTCATGTCAAAATTTTAGTTGTTACGGAAGGAGTAAATTTATGAAGATCAAGCATTATCCCTCAGCCTAAAGACCTACTAGCGGAAAATTAAACGAATTTAGATGAATCAACTCGACTATTAATCAAAATATGTGTAAAGCCAGATTCGATTATAACACTACCCCGTCTGTATAACAGTTTTTAGCTCTAAATTCAAACTCACATCTAAATATTTGCCAATGGCGCGCAATAAATCCGCATTAATTGTCTGAGCCTGAGGGGCGGAGAGATCCACATAGTGAAGCATGCAGTGGATGACATTCAGCACAGGGACTTGCACCTGTTGCGGTCCCTTCTCCAGCACCTCGATGAGAAAGGCCAGCATGTGAAGACCCATGTGGGCGTAGGTGTCGTGCAGATACTTGACCACACACTTGGTCCACTGGAATGACTCCTTGCAGAAAGTCTTGCGACTGTAGAGAGTCATCACTGTGCCCAGATTCTCGAGTTTGGCCCCGAGCTCAGTAGACACATGTGCGATGTGCTCAGCACTGCGTATGCAAATCTCATTGGCATCCTCATAGTGAAGCAGCATGTATGGCAGCAAGGCAATCACGTTCATGGGGAACGCACAGCTCTGGGTGGGATCACAGACGGGCAGACTGAGCAGCGGTGCGAACTGGGAAAGCAGCGTGATCGTCGGCTCGTATGTGGCGCTGTGAGTGCAGCCCTGTAAAGGAAAGTAGAGCGATAAGATACTAGTATACTGTGAAATATTGTGGACTTACCTTGAGCAGCAGTGCATGTACTCCTGGATAAGCAGTCCATTTGAGCTGCTGCTGCAGTTTCTCGACCTTGTCCCTCGCATCGGGACGATCCAGAGGCAAGCGATGCAGCACACGTGTCAACAGACGTAACGCCAGCATAAACTCATGCTCGTAATCCGATTCGAGTAAGGAAACCGATAACCAGAACAACTGAGCTAAAATGGTCATCTTGTCGTCCTGAGTGGCCGTATCGCCTAGCATCTTGAGACTCTGTGCGCTACGCGAGCGCGACAAGGCCGAACCGGCGCCCACGCCTCCAGCCACGCCCACCCCAAACTTGCAAACTACGCTTCTTTCCAACTCAATACCCGAGGCACGATTTCGCAGCTCCGCCTGCTTGTCACAGGGTGAATTGTTAGCCTTGCGACCGCAGTAGGATACCGAGTAACTGGTGCTGCGTCCATGGCTGGGTATAGAGTAATTGGAGGATTGGGGCGTCATGCCCGAGGGGGACTTCTTGCCGGGTAGTATGGAATTGGGACCGCCGTCCTTGTTGTTCAAATTGGGCGTACTCTTGAAGATATCCTTCATGACGTCCAGTGGTCGGAAATCCGAGTCTAAACTGTCCACAGCAGCTTCCAAAGTCAAGAGGAGCTCCGTTACATATCCCTGCATGTCCTCACCTTGTTCCGCAACCGTCTCCACGAGCCGTGAGAGTATATCCGAGAGCATTCTGGAGTTGATGGGTACATTAAGGGCTCTAAATATCTGCAGACAGCGGCCGGCGTAATGACGTGAAGAGCAAGAGAGTCCTAACTGCAGAGCCGTTTGTGCCCAGCGTTCCGCTATACGTGCCTGTGGATAGCTATCAGCAAAAACTTTGACCATGTGCTTGAGGAAACAGCTTAGCTGATCTGCCGACTTCACAGACCACACCTTGGCGGTGATGTCCTCGTAGTTCCACAGCGGCTGGCAGGTGTCGTGGGCCAGGAACTTTAACAGACTCTTGATAACATGAGCTATAGGCATGCTCGGACCGGGCTGAGGAGGAGCGTGCTCATCAGCATGAATCAGAGGCACCTCCGAGTTCTCCGTATTGTTTGGATTGATCTGCAGAGCTGCCGGCGTGCCCGTCAGCGTTGGAGGCGTTGTATTTGGCACGACCTGAGGCACTGAGCTTTGCTGCTGATTCGGTGGCGTCTGTGGCAATGTCTGTTGGTTCGTTGCATGTGCCGCAATGATCGTGGAGCTGGACAAATTGTGATGCAGCGCATACGCTGCTGCCTGTGGACTCACGTGCAGCAAATAACTGTCGAACTGTTGATGCAACTCTGTGAAATTATTGTCAATCACGGGCAAAGTCGGCACAGTTAGTCCTAAATCCAGTTTACTCGTCTCACTGTTTAACAGTATCCTAGCCACAGTCAAATGATCATTGTGCTCGGCAAGCACAATCAGAAGATTTACACAGAGCTGCTTGCAGTGCTCACGCACAATGATGCGGGTGTGATCCAGTCCCAGAAACAAAATGTGCAGCATCAACGGCAAGTGCAGGGTCCAATCAATGCCGGGTATGCCATCCACTACAATGTCAGTCAAGAGCATGACAGCTACGTTGCAGCTGAAAGATAAAAAATGATTAAGAAGTTGTAGTTAATGAATTTTCTCAAATAAACATTCAAACAAATTTCTTATCTTTTCATAAACTGACCTAAGAAATACTTAAAGATTATCTGCCCAATTTACTTATCTTCTAATGTAATTAAGGTAAATTTACAAAGGGTAATTTATCTTCAGCTGATGCTCAAAACCATTAACTAAACTGCCCACCCACAAATTACTTATACTAATTAGTTTATCTGCTAAATACTCAAAGTCTTCTAGCTATACAAGCTATAACTTTAAGTAAAATTACCATCAAACGCTTTTGACAAAATGAAAGTGTTCATTTTGCTGCTGTTTGCAGCCGCTGCCTTGGCAAATTCCAGCACTGTCGAACAGGAACCACTTCCCGACCAAATTATAACCAATGGTTATGCAGCTCCTGCAGGCAGGGCTCCCTACATAGTCTACCTAGCGTTCAAGAATTCCTACTGCGGTGGCTCGATCATTGGACACAATTGGGTGATAACTGCGTCGCATTGCACGAAGCCTTACAACGAGGTGACCATCCACTATGGCTCCCTGCAGCGTGGTCGGGGACAGATCGTGCACACCGTTAGGGGCAGTGATATCATCAATCATCGCAGCGATGATATCGCCTTGATTCACACGCCTCATGTCAGTTTCAACGACAACATCAAAAGCATTGCATTGCCTCCAATGAGTGATCGTAGCAATCAATATGTTAATCGCTGGGGATTAGCCTGTGGTTGGGGACAAACCGCCACAGGTAGTTCTTCACGACAATTGCAGTGCGTCGATTTACAGGTGATCAGCGTCGCGCAGTGTCGGCAAACCTATTCCAGTAAATACGCCAAGGATCAGGTGCTTTGTGTGGCTACACCCAATAGAAAATCAATCTGTTATGGAGACTCTGGTGGACCATTGGTGCACAACAATCGCCTGATCGGCGTAAGCAACTTTGTATCGGCTCGCGGTTGCATGTCCGGAGACCCTGCCGGCTTTGCTCGGGTCACGAGTCACCTGAACTGGATACGTGATTACACAGACATTGAGTACTAAGTTATGTGATCCAGGGTAGGAAAATAAAATCAACTTTCAACTGCATACTTTAAATTATTTATTCTACATGGGACTGATGCTGTACAAATTTAATCTGCAGTGGAAACTATAGTATAAAGAAAGAAAGTAAATAAATGACTACTCGGTCAAGATAGTTGGAAAGAAAAAGGGTAGAAAATGATTGAGATATCTCAATCAATGTCTTAAATAGTAAACTCAGTCTCTAAATTTGTTAAGATTCAGCTGACTATATCATTGAATATTATTTTAGAAATTCCTTTAGAAAACTTCTGATTACATTTGTAATCATGTGATTGCAGGGTATATTCCAGTCGTCCAGATCTTCTACAGCTATTCTACGAGTTTGGCCTACATTACATGTGATTATCCGCTTCCGTCACTGCATTGTTGGCTCGTTTAGAGGTTTAAATGTGATTATTTTAACCAATATTTGCAATCAGTAATAAATATTTGCAAACATACAGTTTGATCAGGTGCTTAGAAAACCGCCGCATAGAAAACTTTATAAGTGCAGTTTCCATTATTTAATTGCAATTAGATTTGAACTGTCTCAAGATGAAGCGGTTGTTAATAATTCTTGCTGTTGCTGCTGTTGTCTACGGCAATGACAATCAAACCTTAGAGGACAACCAACCGCAGCAAATTATAACCAATGGGTATCGAGCTCCGGACGGTAAAGCCCCCTATATAGTGGGTCTTTTATTGGGCAAGGATAATGTCAGAAGGGAATCAGTATGCTCTGGTATTATTATAGCCAATAACTGGGTCCTGACTGCAAGACATTGTCTGGCTGGCCCCGACTTTGCGGAAATCCATTACGGCTCCAATCAGGGATGGAAAGGAGTATTTAATCACAAGGTTAATAAACAAAACTTTATACTACATGAAAACCGACGTCACGACATCGGTTTAATTCGCACACCGCACTTTGATTTCACCGATAGAATCAACAAAATCAATTTACCAAAGTTAAGTCAAAAGAGCGAAAGCTTTGTAGGCCGCTGGGCACATGCCTGCGGTTGGGGAACTATGGCAAATGGAAAACTCGCTGACTGGTTGCAGTGTATCGATGCCCAGATCATTAGCAACAGGGAGTGTAGACGAACCTATAGAGGTCTGGGAGATCATGAGTTATGCACCAGTACTAGAGGTGGAAAGGCCACTTGCGGAGGCGATTCCGGCGGACCTTTGGTCACCCGCGACAATCCCATTCTAGTTGGCATCACCGCATTCGGTGTTGCCGGTTCCTGCACAGCTGGACATCCCGACGGATTTACCCGTGTAACC
This sequence comes from Drosophila parthenogenetica, assembly GCA_035047505.1. Taxonomy (NCBI): domain Eukaryota; kingdom Metazoa; phylum Arthropoda; class Insecta; order Diptera; family Drosophilidae; genus Drosophila; species Drosophila parthenogenetica. Next base: position 2,609,679 of record JAWNPM010000070.1, read on the forward strand.
TCTCATTTGGACTGGATACGTGCCAAAACTGGTGTGGTTTATAACTAAATCATTATGTATAATTTGAACAGATTTAAAAATAAAGAATAAACATGGTTAAAAGAATTTAATTGATTGTTTTCCATAAAAGCGGTAGACTTGTGGGGGTTACGAACAATATTAAAGGCTTTTTATTGCTTTTCTAGGGTTGCTTTCATACCAAAATGCGCAAAAACTTAATTAATTGATTACACTTTAAAACAGCAAAAAAGCTCGCAATAACTAAATTAACTTTTTATCGCTTTTATAGCGAAATATATTGAAGACTTTAACTTTATTACTAATTAGCATAGGTTATGAACGTAGTAATGAAATAAATTTGTAGGACTACCACAATTTAGCGTCGCAATTTCATAAAAAGATAATACTTGTTAGTTGTGTAAACTTTAAGTGCACTTTTCTATTAACAGAGCTAATGGTAATCAACATTAGTTTACATTAATAATATTTACATTCTATAATTAAACAGCAATTAGTTAGAAATTTTCACTATATAAAAGCAAACCAATTCAAGCAAAGAGCTAAGTTGTGGCTCGAAAATGCAATTTTTAATAGTTATCTTGGCTTTTGGATGTGCCTTGGCAAGTGGCAATGGTAATGAACAGGATCTGAATGAGAAGCAGGAAAGCCCTGAGCACATTATAACCAACGGCTATGATGCTTATGAAGGCGAAGCTCCCTACATAGTCAGCCTTTCCCTGCGGAAGAATGACAGTAACGAGGCAACTCTATGCGGTGGTTCCATCATTGCCCACACTTGGGTGCTGACAGCAGCGCACTGTTTGGATGAACACGACTACGTGGATATTCACTATGGAACCATTTGGAAGTGGAATGGACAAATTAGCTATCGTGTTTTCAGTAAGGACTTCATTTTACATCACAATTGGACCAGAACCAATGGCAATGATATTGCACTGATTCGTACGCCCCACGTAATATTCAGTAATATAATCAACAAAGTGAAGTTGCCAACATATTTACAAAGAAATCAAAAGTTCGACAAGTGGTGGACAGTAAACTGCGGTTGGGGACGCCAAAGTAATGGACGTTTCGCAGATTCGTTGCAATGTGTGGACAATCGAGTCATGAGCAATGCGGAATGCTCTCGAACCTATAGACACCTTCCAAATGAAGTTCTTTGTGTTCGGTCTAAGGACAGAGGATCTCCTTGTGATGGCGACTTTGGTGGTCCCTTGGTCACCCATCAGAATCAAATACTCATTGGTATCACCTCATTTATCGCGCCTGCAGGCTGTGCTTCCGGTTATCCAGCTGCATTTACACGAGTCACTGCCCATTTGCGTTGGATACGTCAACATTCTGGTGTTGTTTACTACTTTTGAAGCATCGCTGCTATTATTTGAAAATAAAATTAAAACTCTAACCTCATGTTAAAAGAAGTTTAAAGTTTTATTATATAGACTTGTGCAATTATAGGACTTTTGCTACTTAAATTAATTTCCAAAATGATTGAGCTAGTTTAAACTGTCTAAATTTGGTGATTCTATTACTTATCACTTCTACAATCCTTTGTTTATACTTTTGTAAAGAGGAAAGGGGCTACATTGACTTAATTTCTCATTACTATAGCTAACATCAAGGAGACTATCTTTTAAAATATTCATAATTTTAGATCCCTAATGTATTTGTCAAATATTAATGACTTTTCTAGCTTTGTTAAGATAATTAGTTAGTCACACTTACTATATAAGTGCAAGGCAAAAAGAGTTTAGAATCAAGTTGTGGCTAAAGCATGCAACGTCTTACACTTTTTTTGATCTTGGGCTTCGCCTGGGCAAGTGCTAAAGAGAACGAGACGGCAGTATTGCCAGATCTGGATCAGGCCGAGCCTGACACAATCATAACCAATGGCTATGCAGCGTACGAGGGCAAAGCTCCCTACATTGTCAGCCTGGTGTTCCGTAAGGATTTAAGTAATGTGCTCACTCTTTGTGGTGGTTCCATCATTGCACACAATTGGGTGCTGACAGCTGCCCATTGTATGAATAATCAAGACTACGTGGACATTCATTATGGATCCAACTGGAGGGGACGTGGTCAATATAGCCATCGCGTGCGTAATGATAAATTCGTTAAACATCATCTCTGGCCCAATACCAATGGCAATGATATCGGATTGATTCATACTCCCCACGTCGACTTCGATGCGAAGGTCGATCGTGTGAAATTGCCGTCATTTATTCAAAAGAATGAACGATTTGAGAACTGGTGGACAGTTGCCTGCGGTTGGGGTGGCATGGCTAATGGACAACTTGCCGACTGGTTGCAGTGTGTCGATATTCAGGTCATGGGCAATGGCGAGTGCTCTCATTACTATGGACACCTACCTATTGGTATTTTGTGCGTTAAGACTCCTGGTGGACAATCTACATGTGGTGGGGACTCAGGTGGTCCATTGGTTACCCACGATAATCCTATTCTGATTGGTGTCACCTCATTTGTCTCGGGTGCTGGCTGTACTGCCGGTCACCCAGCTGGTTTCACGCGGGTCACCGCCCATTTGGACTGGATCCGTCACCATTCTGGTGTTGCATAATAAGAATAAGACATTTCTTGTTCTACTTAAAAATAAAATTCAAGAGCATACCATAACACACAGTAGTTTTAATGAAAAAAAAAGCCATTAAGGGAAAAAACGGTGTCATGAGGAGAAGGTTGGTCTTGGCCATGCTGAGTACGAAAATTGGGTGTTCGGTCAGCAGTGCTCTTCCACTGACTCCATAGTATTTATGAAAATTCTCCACACCTTTATCCTGCGGTAAGAAAGGAACAATTTCTTATCGAGATACTTATCTGCTCCTCAGACGATCAATTTTATTGTGATAACTGTTCAAATATTGATTTAACTAAGGCAAACAAAGCAAATGATTTTAATGAGCATATTTGCGTAAAATGTATATAATTGCTCTAATTATATCAATATTGTAACAGTTATCACAACAAAAATGATCTGTTGAGCGGAGGATAAGTATATAAGGCTGCGCCAAGTACAGATCTAATTTAAGTTGGGAGTTAAACATGAAACTTTTTATTATATTTTTGGCCTTGGCCTTTGCTTTCGCAAATGGTGATGAGAATGGAGCAATCACTGGAGATCAGGAGAGCCCTGTAGATCACGAAAACCCAGTGGATCCTAAGAGCCCATTGCATTCGGATCCTGTGGATCCTGAAAGCCCTTTGGATTCAGAAAACCCTGTGGATCAGGAGAACCCTGATCAAATCATTACCTATGGCTTTGCTGCCCATGAAACCACAGCTCCCTACATTGTCAGTCTGTCGCTGCGCAAGAATTCAAACAACGTAGCGACACTTTGTGGTGGTTCCATCATTGGAAGCACTTGGGTTCTGACTTCTGCCTATTGTTTGGACGGTCACGACTATGCGGACATTCATTATGGATCCATCTGGAAGTGGAATGGTCAGTTCAGCCATCGTGTTCAACGAAATAACTTCTACAAGCATCACATGTACCCCCAAACTAGTGGCAATGATATCGGACTGATTCGAACTCCTCAAGTTTTCTTTAATGCTCGAGTTAATTACGTTAGGCTGCCCACTTTCAGTCAAATGAGCGAACGATTCCTTCACCAATGGACAAGGGCCTGCGGTTGGGGAAGTCAGCACACGGGACGACAGGCCGATTCGTTGCAGTGTGTCGACAACCAGGTGATGGACTCTGCCGAGTGCTCCCACTACTATGGCTACCTTCCTATTGGTGTTATGTGCATTAGGACCTCGGCTGGTAGATCTACCTGTAACGGCGATTTTGGTGGACCTTTGGTCACGCATAACAATCCCGTACAAATTGGTGTCACCTCATTTGTCTCGGTCGTTGGCTGCACTGCCGGTCACCCAGCTGGTTTTACTCGGGTCACCGCCCATTTGGACTGGATCCGTCAAATATCTGGCATCGCTTACTACTAACAAATGATAGCACCAAATTTTCGAAAATAAAATTTAAGAGCATTCTTAAAACACTTCGTTAGACTTTGTACTCTTTGCCCTTTGGGAAAGTTTGCCAGGTAAAAACAACAGTCGGGAGAACGTCAGAGGACTAAATTAACCTGTCGTTAGTCTGTATAAAATAACTAAATTGAAATTAAGCATTTTTATCACTTTTGATGTTAAAGAACATTGACTTGAACTAGTCGATGCTTATTCAAAATTAACTCGAATACTTTTGATGATCTTGGGTTTTGCCATGGAAAGTGGCTAGGCGAATAAGGTCTGGATCTATGGTCTATGCAGCTACAGCGACAAAGCTCCGTGTTTCTAATAGGGCAAAGCTTTATGCTCTGTTTTTGTAGATGTTATATTATTCGACATACTTGGGTTCTAAAGGATATCCTTTGAATAGCCAACTCTACGTGGACATCAAACTAGAGAGGACGTGGTTAATATAGCCAATTTCGTTCAACATCATCTCTGAAAACAAATGCACAAATATGTCTAGCGTCGACAACCAACTAAAAAGAGAGAAACCCCGATTGATCTTGCTTTTGTAACCGCGTCGGCAACAACAGCAGAACTTTTAGCTTCGGTCATGCTGATTAGAAAAATTCCCACTCTTCGGGCAGCAGTGCTCTTCACTCCAGAGACTCCAGAGCATTTATGAAAATTCACCACACCTTGCTGCTGCTGTGAGAGAGGGGCAGTTTCTTGTCGAGCTATGTCCTCTGCTCAGCGGATGATTTTTATTGAGATAACTGTCATAATATTGACATAGAGCAAACATGGCAAATGAAGTTAATGAGCACATTTATTTAAACTGCATATAATTGCTCTAATTATATCAATATTATAACAGTTATCACAACAAGAATCATCTGCTAAGGAGATAAGTATATAAGACTGAGCCAAGAAGTGCTCCAGTCAAGTTGGGAGTTAAACATGAAACTATTTATTATTTTTTTGGCCGTGGCCTTTGCTTTTGCAAGTGGTGATGATAATGAGGGAATAACTGGAGATCACGACAGTCCTGTGGATCAGGAAAACCCAGTGGATCCTGAGAGCCCTTTGGATTCGGGAAACCCTGTGGATCCTGATAGACCTGTGAATCAGGAAAACCCAGTGGATCCTGAGAGTCCTTTGCATTCGGGGAACCCTGTGGATCCTGAGAGCCCTGTAGATCAGGAAAACCCTGACAAAATCATTACGTATGGCTTTGGTGCCCATGAATCCTTAGCTCCCTACATTGTCAGTCTGTCGCTGCGCAAAAATTCAAACAACGCTGCGACCCTTTGCGGTGGTTCCATCATTGGAATCAATTGGATTCTGACTTCAGCCTATTGCTTGGATGGTCACGACTACACGGACATCTATTATGGGTCCATCTGGAAATGGAACGGTCAAACTAGCGATCGTGTTTACAGTAATGACTTTTATAAGCACCACCTCTATCCCCAAACCAAAGGCAACGATATCGGACTGATTCGTATTCCCGAAGTTTACTTCACTAACCGCGTTAATCTTGTAAAGCTGCCCTCTTTCAGTCAGATGAGTGACAGAAACCTTAATTGTTTGGTACGGGCATGCGGTTGGGGAGCACAGCAAACTGGACGACAGGCCGATTCTTTGCAGTGTGTCGACAACACGGTGATGAGCAATGAAGAATGTTCCCATTTCTATGGCTACCTTCCTAATGGTGTTATGTGCGTTAGATCTAATGGTGGTAAATCTACCTGCCATGGCGACTTTGGCGGTCCTTTGATTACAGTTCACAATTCAGTACAAGTTGGTGTCACCTCATTTGTCTCGGGTGCTGGCTGTACTGCCGGTCACCCAGCTGGTTTCACTAGGGTCAGTGCACATTTGAATTGGATACGTCAAATAACTGGCATCGCTTATTAATGAATATTTGCGAATACAATTAAAGAGCATCCTAAAAAAAAGTTCGTTGTACTCGTACTTTTAATTCTATAGAATTTTCAAGATATTTCCCTGTTTACCTAGTCGGGAAAATCCTACGCTCATCAATTGTTTAGAAAATTAAATATTTAAAAGAAGTTCCCCAATACTAATGTACCAACGAGGTAAAATCAGTTACTTACCGATGAAATCCACTTATGGGCAGACTAACATCTGGTAAAAATTCAGTGAGTGGTGCAAAGTAGCCGCCGTATTCAGGCATGGGTAGTGGATGCGGATGTGCATTTTGTGTTGCCTCCGAGGCATTCCGCAACTCCACGTTCTCCTCTTGCCGCAGCTCTGGATCATTGATCAGAATATCCTCCGGACGGGGCAGTATAGATGGACCCGATGCAGCACGGATCTTATCAGCGCCACGTGGTGGACGACTTCCTCCCGAAATGGGCGTGACAGCCGCAGCGGCAGCAGCAGCAGCGGCTTGAGTATAAGCGCGTATGCCGCTGTCCGACTTACAGGTGCTAAAATCAATTAAAAAAGGAGTTAATAAAAGTTAAATTTTAGTTAAAGTAATTAGTGACTTACCCGATTTTAATGGGATCCTCGCCGCTGTGACGTTTCGTGTGAATTGTGCCTTTCTCCACGGTCAGATCTTGTGTGCGCGAGTCATTAATGCCGCCGACAGCTTGTCCTGAGAATAAAAAAGTAAAACATTAAAAGACATACAAAACTACATACAAGAATTGCCCAACTGGGAAAGCGGAAACCAAACTAACCATCAGCACTGTGGCTGGATGCCTTACGCATGCTGGTCAGTCTGTAAAAAGGCGGAGTTTCGGTGCGTTCAATGAGACAATTCAAGGTCTCCACCGTCTGCAGCTCGGCCATGAGCTCGTCCAGCAGTCGATCTGGGCAGCTGCGGGCCAAATAAAGTGCTACGCGTTTGGCCTGCGTAAAGACAAGCAAAATAATAAAAAAACAACAATAAGCCGCTTTTCATAATAAGCCAGAAATAAACCACTTACGTAGGGCAATAGCTCGTTGGGCGCCATGCCACTCATAATGACCAAATAGCGTAATATGACCTTCAGATTGTTGGGCCAAAACTGACACAAAGTGCCCCACAACTCCTCAATATCCCTCGGATGTGCATCTGAAAACTGTGGATCAAATAAAGGTAAAAGGTACAGCGCTTGTCCTTGTGCAAAAAAGTTAAAGTCAAGTTAATTTCATGCAACGTTACCTTTGCCGTTATGTAGAAAAGATTATTCAGTATCATTTCCGTTGCCTCCGTAGAGCCGGTGCCCTCGCGGCGACCACGTGTGCCCGAATCCGGAAAGTACTGCACATAAGAAGAGATGAAGAAATATATAAAATATGAAAGCAGTTTGTTAAAAATAAAAGGAAAGATGGAAACAGAAATGCCGGAAGCAGACAGCTGAGACCTTTTGAATTTCTTTCTCTCGGTTATCATTTGTTTCCAAGGAAGGTAAATCATTCACAGCAGGATGCAAATGATAGAAAGAACAAACTATTACAATGGAGTAGAAAACTTGAAGAAATGAAGCCAGTTCCTTGACAACCGAATAAATAGTACATAAAATAGGTAATCCCTTATATTTGTAGTTTAGCGCTTTAACGGAGTCAATAAATTTATAGTTTACTAGCTTACCATAATATAGGAGAGCGGTGTGGCCGGCGGAACACTGGTTGCCACTAGTTCCATGTTCTGTAGCCAAGGCAGAAGGCACTGCAGCAATAAAGCACGCACATCCTCGCGTGCACTCTGAAAACGATGCGTAATTTCTGCAAAAGGATAAGAAACTCAATAAAACTATATACACGCTGATTTTGCCAGAGCTTTTACCAGAAAATATGGGCATGGTGAGCTCCGGACGCAGTTGAGCCAGCTGCTTGGAAAGGAAGCGCTGCGAACGACAATAGGCGCTGCTCAGCAGGACATCTAAAGTGCCCACCTTCGTGTCATCTTCTGCAATAAAAAGAATAGAAAACACACGTATAAATGAAGGCTTTAGGAAAATTGCGTATGGGAAATGAGGGAAAAAACCAACCGCAAACCATTGTGGCAATCAAGCGCTCTAAGAACAACTGAGTCCTAGAGTTCTCACAACTAGGATGTTAAGTCCTCAGAAACTTCCAGCAAGCAAGAAAGCTTTTAACCGGCACTGGAAAGCGTTTACGATTTTTGTTATTTGTTTACTACAAGAGCTCGAGAATAACAACAGAGGAAAGCTGAATGTCTGGCAAGGAGCCTGAAAGGAGCAGAGCGGCGAGGACACTTGTTGCTAGTGGTTTAACCCTGACCTTGTCACCTGATGATTCAATGAATGAAATGGCGACATTTGGCCACTGCGCCGACGCCAAAAAGCTTTTCCTAACATTTTGGCGCCTTCCAGTGTTGGCCAAGAGTATTTAAAAAGCCGCCAGCGCCATTGTCTCGGCTTAGTTTCGCGTAAATCGTCCTGTCGACCATAACAATTGCAGAAGAAAGCGGCCAGGAAGAAAGACTCAATAAACTACACAAACAACCACGGCCGACGGCAAAAACATTGTTCATAAATTGTGCAATAAATAAAAAAAAAATACGTTAAAAATAATTAAAAATTTAAAACAGCTAATAACATAATCAAACTAAAAACAAAAATATTTGTCCCACTAATAAAAATATTTTTTAAATAAAAAGTTTTAAATCTAACTTTAAAACCAAATTAAAACTTTGCACTACAGTTATCCAATTTCAGTGCGAAAAAAAGTAGAAAAACAAACGGAAAAATCAAAACAAACAACAATACTTCAAAGCTTAACTTTTGATGAAAAACTTTTCGTTATTTATTTTTTTCGTTTTTGGCGCTTATCACATAAGTCAAATATTTTTTTTTAATTGGCTTTATTAAAGGAACTTCAAGTGTGAAATAATAAAAAGCGAAGAAAAGAAAACAAGAACACTGAATTGTGGATAAAGTGAAAACTTGCGGTGCTCTATTACAATTTGGACGAAATTCTTTTAAAAGTCTTCACTGTGGTCCAAACACAAACTTGGATAAACTTGTGCAGCGTGCAGCAAATGCGCAAAAATGTAGTTGAAAAAAGTTGTAGTGTTTCGCGGAGCATTTAATGAAGCTGATATTTACTTCCCAGAGAGAGAGTGAAAGAAAATTAATTGAACTCTAACTGTGTTTGCCGTTTAACAAACTAAGGGAAGCCAAACCAGAACTTTTAAAGTGCATAACAAGAACAAGTGCCGACTCTTCAAGCGTGTAATGAGAACGACACAGACTTGAGGACCATAAGCTCAGCAAAGGAACAACACAATTATGGCTACGCATAATCTCCTAGTAGAAACAACAACAACGACGATTATGTCCAATGAAAGCCTCGATATAAACAGAACAACAGAATTGATTGCAAACTATACGAACAGAAATTCCAGTTTGGATTTAAACGATTACATGTCTGAGGAGGATGAGGAAATGCTAAAAATTGCGTTTCTCATAAGCGATTTTGTGAATAAATATTATGTACCCATCATTTGCTGCACGGGAAGTATTGGCAACATTCTCTCCGTGTTTGTCTTCTTTATGACCAAACTGAGAAAATTATCATCGAGTTTTTATCTAGCCGCTTTGGCCATTAGCGATACGTGTTTCCTGTGTGGATTATTTGTGCAATGGTTGAATTTTCTCAACGTAAACATCTATAATCAGAACTACTTTTGCCAATTTTTCACATTCTTTAGCTACTTGGCCAGCTTCTGTTCGGTTTGGTTCGTTGTGGCCTTCACCGTGGAGCGTTTTATAGCCGTAATGTATCCACTGAAACGTCAAATTATGTGCACCGTACGTCGAGCCAAAATTGTGCTACTCGGTCTTACAATGGCTGGTTGTGTGCACTGCATACCCTACATATTGATTGCAAAGCCAGTTTATAACGTCAAAATGAATGCAACCATCTGTGATTTGAATGCCACTTATAAGGTAAGTGTTGAACACGAGAAAGCAGCAAGAAAGTATAAATAATTGTGCAATACATTTGCTGGTTTGAGTTGGGAGCAGGGAGAGAAAAGAGTGAAACTCTTCTACCAAGCAAAAATAAATTGATATTTATTTTAACTGTAGTAAAAACTGACTTACTTGACTGAACTACGCTCTCTAAACCACACATTTTGAATTTCTTCCCTTACTATATTCGATTTAAACTTGTTTGAAGTTCAAATTCTAATAGAATACTATTGGGTTTTCAAATACTTGATGAGAGGCAAATAAATCACCATACTTAACACCGTTGGCAATGAATTCCCCAGCGATATCTGAGCTCATTTTCCGCTGTGTACAATTTGTACCCAAATTTCAGTTGCCCACATGGCGTATGTGTAATCGCCGGAAGCATTTGAAAACCCTTTTTTTTTTATTTGGTACTTCACATATCAAATGCATATTTGTAATGCCAAAAACTTGTGTCCCTTTTTTATTTTATCATCATCAACATTGGCATCCTGTGAACATCACACTTTTAATGGGTTGCCAATACCAACTGGCAAAAGGCACAAGCCAGAAGGAAAAAAGGCTGCCAACGCACAATTGGGAACAACAAAAGGTAGCCACAAAAAGGTTACCACAAAAGAGCAGACAATATGTACAGACATGTACACGTATCGACAATTTTCAGCATTTTCCTAGTGCCTCCCACCTATTTTTACCTTACCAACAAATTCCACAACTTGTTTGTTGTTAAAGTCGACTGGAATTTGTACGATTTCGCACACTCATAACTGACAGAAAAGTGAAAAATCATCTGAAATCACATATGAGAAGTATTGTCACTTTAAGGAGTTGTGAAAGCGCGTACATTAACTAAATTTAGTAAATTGTTTTGAGTGATATTTTAAATCAATTCTAGCCGCCAGCCTTGCAACTATTTAGCTACAGTTATTCTGCTTGAAAGCTTTTACTTTTTATTGACTTAATAAAGTTGATAGCGTTTAATAAGCACCAATTAAATCTTTCTTAAGACACGCTTTTTATCAACTGAAGCACCAAGTGTTCTAAAAGTTAAACTATACAACTTTTTGCTATGCACAAATTATTTTCAAAGTTAAATTTGCTTTTTTAAATTGCTGCATATTCACAAAATTGCAAATCACTTGTCACATAGATTTTTTTGTCAATTCAAACACATTTTTTCTTAGAAGCGATTCTATTTAATCAGAAGAAACGCTTTGTCTGAATAGAAATTCTTTGACCCTTGGGTCGCCCATAAGGAAAACTAAAATGGAACTCAAACACGCTTTCAAGTGACTTTTTAACTGTTAAGCCGCTTTTGTGGGGATTAGAATTCAAATTCTAGCACTTCTGACGGCTTTTAAAGTTGCCCTAAAAGGATTTTGCAGTCACTTTTCTGACACTCTCTCTCTCTCTCTCTCTCGCATTCTCAGTCTCCCTCTGCTTACTTTTTCTCTGTTGGAGCTTGGCTAGTCAATTAACAACAAATACGTTTTCCTTAGACAATTGTTAACAAGCTAGGCTTTTTTTAGCCGCGGGAAATGGGAAACCAAGCCAAAAAGACAATAATACGCGCTAAACGCTACCAATTAATCAAACAACCGGAATTCTATGGCAACTGCTGAGTGAGTTAGGCACAAATTGCCAATTTATTAGACGAGCCTACAAATTAGTGAACGAATGTGGCACAAAACACAGCAGTCAGTCAGAGCCTCACCAATAAACCAAACTCTTTCGCTTTAAATGATCGAATACAACATACCCAGCCAGCTAATTATTTGAATTTCAAGAGCTTAATTAATTTGTAGAAGCGAAAGGTAATTAAATTTAATTTTAAACCTTTAACTCTTTGTCTGACAAGACCTAATGGGGCTGAACTTTTGTTCTTTCAGGATAAGGTCTTAAGAGTTGAAAGCTTTTTGATTTTTATTAGATTTCTTAAGAAATCCAATAAATTTTCTTATAAAATGCAGCTAACCAGCTGCATAACTAAGTATTTAGAAAAGTAATTGCAGTAATTAATTATAAAGTCTGCACTCAAAACCCTCTAAGTGTTGACTCAAGCAATTTGCACATGTGCTCGCTCACTCCCTTGTTTACAGGGTATATATATATATATACCACAAGTCAAACCCCCACCAATATGTATTCTATCTTAACCGCAAAGAAAAAAAGAAAATGAAGAAAGCCCAAACAATGGAAACCGAGAGAAGGACAAAATAACTATCAAACGCCCCCATTGCCACCTCCTCTCTGTGACCACCTCCAAAATACATACAAGAATTTTGTCAACACGCACATCTATTGGGTGTGTCCCGATTGAAAGCCAAAATTTTGTGGTGTCGTCTCAATTTTGCAATGCGTACGCGATAAATCTCGAATTTCTGTTTGAATTACGATCGCTTTTCCACAATTTTCTCTTTGCGTTGGGTGTTGGTTGTTGGAAATTCAATGCTAATTTCACTGTGTTGTGTCCAGACAATGCAAGCCAAACAATTGGCTAAGATATCCAACTGTTCACCTGTGCTACCAGTCGCCTTTTCTATTAGTCAAATTGGTAAAAGCGACAAGCAAAGCGTGAAGTGGAAACAAGGCGACACAGAATGATAAAGCACCGAAATTTCTCCTTCCTCCTTCGTTAATTTTCCATCAGAGGCATTCGAATTCAATCAGTAAAAAAAGAAATAAAAAAAAATGTGTAAAAAGACAAGAACAAAAATTTGGTACACACAAACAATGTTGTTTGCTGATGGCAGACGTGTCGTATGAGTGATGTGTCCATATTTACCATATCAATGAATGGGCGTTTCGCTTGCCACATTGTTGCACAAATTATATGAAGCCCTGATGTAAACGTGGGTGCTGCCACGACAAACTGTAGACAATAAATATTGAAAACTTTTCGATACTTTTGTCGTGGGTAAGGCAATAAATTCAAGAGGAAACCTACAGTTCGGTATTTGAGTAGACCAAATTGAAAATATCCTTGAAAAAGTTGTAAAAAGTAACAAGGAATTCAATACAACTTTTGTGTTCAAATCTTTCTTCAGCCCAGATAATGCAAATTATCTGGCAAATTATCTAAGTAAGTGACAGAAGGCGCAGAGCAGACAAATAAACAGCTACAAGCTTAATTAAATTACAAGAATTTGGCACATCCATTAGCCTCTTGCAATTACAGCATTAGTAGTCGGTCTGCGAATTAGACTACACTGTCAAAAATGTACAAAAAATTAGGCTAATTTAAGACTTAATCAAAATTATTTAGTATTTATTAAGCTTCATTTTGTGTAGGACAAGAAACTTGTTGGGAAAATAACTTCAGATTCTATTTTCGATTGATTTAAAATGTTTATTTTTAACACTATTAAATTATTTACGATTCTGACTAATTAAGGAAAATTGGTATTTTATAAAGGTAATTTCGAGACATCCTTAACGAAACTTCTATTTTGAGCATTATTATTAGCCATATTTTAGTACCAAAGTTAAAGGTTAACTTTAAAGCCCATAAATTCCTTAAATAAATGCCAAGATGGAAGCGGTTTTGCGCAGCTTTCACCACAGAAATGAAATACTTCAGCATTTAAAGACTTCACATTTAAAACGGCCAAATTTTGATTTTGCTTTGATTTCAAGGAAACCAAAACTCCATCTTTGAGTGTAGTTTTACATTTCAACAGATCTCTATTGGAGTTTGAGAGTTGAGCATACACGAAACAATGCACGTTGCACTAAAGCATCCAATTACATGGAAAATGCAAGCAAATAAGTTGGATTATTAAAGGCCGGGCACAAACCGAATGCAATTATCGACACGCACATTCAGTATTGGTAAGCGTTGTCGGAGCAGCTGGGCAACAGAAGGATTAAGAAGGCTAAACTGTTGATGAGAGCTGTGAACTGGAAAAGCAGAGAAAAACCAGCTGCAGAAAACAAATTGATAAACGAGTGCAAAGGAATGCGTACAGAGATGAAAACTGCACAGTAAATGCCTAAAAGGACAACTAAAATAAGAGTGAAACGGAAACAAATGGAAAGAGAGAGCATGGACGAAGCTTTAGCATTTTTATCAACTATGAAGTGTTGTCGGTTTGATGGTTTTTAAACGAATTTGTTATGCAATTGGAATACGACAACCCTTTTGTCAACGCAGTCAGTAATAAAATAATTGAATGTCAGTTTTTTTTACAACAAAAATTGAAAACAAAAACAAATATTCCAACAGTGTTACAACAAACTAGATTTCATAGAAATTGACTTTATGAACTCTTGAGCTTCTAAGTTATTCGATATTGTCAAAAAACAATAAGAAAATATTCACTACATATAAATAGAAAATGCAAAAATATTCGATTTGATTTTCTTTTGAGCTTGCAACGCAAACATTTTGAGATTGTTTGTCCAAACTAGCAAATGGTTGGCTCTAATTAAATGACCGACTCTTTAATCAATGGCAAAGCAAAGCAAAGCGAAGAAGTTTATACCATAAAACCAGGAAATTATTAGCTTGGGTATAAGAAAAGTCGTAAAACTGAGTGCATCAATTTAATCAACTTTTAGAAAAGATTTTAGCGCTTGTCTGTATGGCAGCAAGACAGTCCCAATGGAAAATAAAAATAGATAACAAAATCCCTTAACCGTTTTATACAATTCCCAATATTCACTTTCTATCTGCAATGTACATAAACTTGACTAGCAAAAAATAAATTCTTTGAAATATAACTAGAATATTTACTAAGCACATTAAAGATTATTACCAATTAAACAAGTAAGACTTTTTTCGAAGAACTCCATCAATGAACTCCTTTAATTTAACACAATTTATTTTAACTATTTCGGCCTTTGGGGCTTTGAAAATTAACTTTACTTATTTATTTTACATTAAGACAATTACAAGTAATTTAAATTTAAAGGATTAAATTAAATTGCGCATCGCACTCACTGAAAATTGCCAGCTGTGTATGCTAATTTACAAGAATTTCTTCTTTGTTACACATTTAAAGCAGTTAAGCAGCATCGTCGCAATTTAATTTCCCAATTCAATTAGCCAGGCCACTGGAAAGTTTCTAGAAATTGTCTGCAAGTGAGATATAAGTATTAACAAAAAACACACCACACAAGGGGAAAAAGCCACTTCACATACAAATTTAATTCAACAGTTTGTCAGTAATATTTGTGCAGGTTGTTTATTTCAAGCATTATACAAATTTAAATGCATTTCATTTGCATTTGCACTGAATCATTTAGTTGATAAATAGAATTCCACACAAAAAAAGCTGGAAAAACGAAAATCTTTGCACAAAAGGACTTAAAATTAGCTTTTCGCTCGGGGTTAACAGTACCAGAATGTGCAAATAGCTGACAGTAAAAACAAACACGAAAAAACTGTTAGTATGAGCGGGTAAGAGGGTCTTACCAACATAGAAGTAACCTAGCAGAACAATATATGCATATTGCATATTAATTATACAAACGAAGCAAACTTTTCCATCTCTGCGTTCAGTTCGAGAAATTTAAGCGAGTTTCTACCTTCGTTAAATACTTTAATTTACAACATTCTTGAGGGTAAACCACAAGCGTTCTTAACTTCCCGCTATAAATAACCAAAGCTCTGCTGTTCCTGAAATAAAATCGTTGATTTAATGAAAAATTCTGTGGTATATTTGATTTTTTTATAAAACAAGCAGGATTTACTTAGTCCTGGTGCAGGCGATTATTCGATTTCGGCAGAAGCAGTATAAAGACTTTGACAGCACAGCTACAAGGTCGCTTATAGTCGGTTTCACTCGACTACAGTCTTTTTCATCACTTTCAATTGCTTGAAATGCATTTTTTCGTTGAATTAAGTTTTGTAAGCCGAAAATAAATGAATTTAGTTGCTCTCTGTAACTGCATTACGTATACGTCACCGTTGACCAAATCAAATGCTTGCCAAGCTTAGAATAAACGAAAAGTTTAAATGAAAACAGATTACTCATACGCCACGTGTAGACAAATCAAATTATTTACGTACAACCCGCTGCAAACTAATTTAATAGATTGCCAAGCTTAGCATAATTTATTAAATGAAGTGGAAAATATTCTGCCAAAATTTACAGGAACAACTGGCGCTGTTTAATTACTGGGACTCGATTGTGGTTTATGCGGTGCCCTTCACCACCATAACCGTGCTCAATACTTGCACCGGCTGCACTGTTTGGAAATTTGCAACTGTTCGACGTACATTGACAATGCACAAGATGTAAGTAGATAGAATTTGTCTAACTCTATGTCTTATGATGAGAAAATTGTAATTACGTTTACAGGAGACCACAGCTGAATAATATGCCAACAAATTCGACGTCAACTGGTGGTGCAGCTGGTGCTGCTGCTGGTAGCAGTGCCATTTCCTCGTATCGCATTGCAACATCGCTTAAGCGACAAAAATCAACTGGCACACATCCGAGCGGACAACACAGTGTTACACGACAAACAGAACAACAGCAACAACTGCAGCAGCAGCAACTTGAAGTCAATACTCAGCATCACAGCGAGATAACACAGAAACCAGGTGAGCTTAAAAGTTGCAATAACTTTGGTCCAATTGACATGAGTTAGACAAGTAAGAAATCTCAGCAACAGCAACAGCAGCTAAAGTAGCAGCTGAAACATCAGCAGCTATTTTCACGCTCAATGACATGCCGCAAATTGTGAAAACTTTGCCATCAAGTTTCCTTCGCTTACAAATCCAAAGAATTAGCAGCCACTTGGCGAAAAATTCAAGCAACATATGACAAAGTTAAAAGCAGCGTGAAACTAAAAACTACTTAAGAAACTTTTCACACGGAGCTTGTCTTACCAAAGAACTAAAAGCTGAGAGCCTAAACATAATATATGCATAAGTTATAACACTATTCAGATATCATTTAAATTAGATTAACAAGCAGTCATAATTATGATTAATGAGCTGCAAATAAAATCAAACATAATTTAACAAAACTTTCTGTATTCTCTCTGTAGACTTTTTCAATAAATTTCGCTCAGTTTCTTCGCTTTTCTATTAAACCATTAATCAAATTTCTTTTCATTTTCAGGTCGTCGCAAGGTGCAAAATTCCTCACAATTGAAGGTTACCAAAATGCTATTAATTGTCTCAACGGTTTTTGTCTGTCTCAACTTGCCGAGTTGTTTGCTGCGCATTGAAACCTACTGGGAGGTAAGTCGCCTCCTACATTACGTATACGTCAAGTGAGCCATGCATAAATCGTAGCAAGTTTATATTGAAACTATCGCTACACGTGTGGAAGCGGCTTCATTGTTTTTTTCTAATTAAAGTTCTGATTATTCAGCTAGAAGCAGAGGAGTCGCCAGCAGTGACCAGCACTATATATCCCTGAGATTGTGTGTGTATATCTTTGTTTGGCAGTGCGGACGAGTAGAAAAACAAATCTCAGTCACGCTGTTACATTGTTTAATAAATTACAGCGAAATAGACAAAGTTTCGTTATTGTTTCGCCAGCAGCTGCTAATTAACAACATTTACAGACTGCAATTGCAGCGAAAAATCTGATTTAGCCCACGCGAGTGAATATTAAACGAATGATATACAACATTTGCTTTGTAGGGAGCATGGAAATGAAAAATTCTATTTAAAATCACTGGTGGGGAGTTTCCAGCACAGCTCTTCATTGTGTTACCCTTAATCACGATTTTATCTTTCATTTGTCAGCTGCTTTGACTGATAGATGTTTAGTTTTCGGTTTTCTCAAGCTTATCAGCAATAGAAACTTGTGACAAATGTCAAGTATTGCGACTTTTATATACACAGTTTTATCTGGGTTATTTAACTAGCCAAACAACAAGAGTCTCGAAAATCAAAATTATTACAGAGTATTTTGCTTAGTCTTGATACCATAACCCCAACATTTCCCTATACAGAGTATATTATAAGTCAGCCTTGCTGCTTTTAAAGCAAGCAACTGAGTGATGTATTTTTGTGTTAAGAGTTTAATTAGTTTGTGTACTTTTGTCACCGTAGGATCGTAAAATTTTCAAATTTCAAAAACAAGACGAGAAACAAAAGCGAAAAAAATGTACACAAATCCTTTACGACACTTTTACAACATTTAATAACATAAATATGATTTTAGCACGGCCCAAAGTGTCAAGGACAAAGGTTATGACCTTATGCAGCCAAGAGATAATTTAGTACGGATTAGTTAAGAGTTCAAAGCAGCTCGTGAGCTTACCGGATTAAAGGCCAATTGAAGGGAGTTTTGAGCATATGCCAACTTTTTGTGACTGGCGCTGCCAACTTGTTGATGTGATGCTGTCAACTTGTCACGTACCAGCAGAATGAAATAAAGCTAAAACTTGCCAGTCAAAGTCTATGAATAATGCGTTGTCCACTATTCACTATTTAAGCAAATTTAACATTTGCCTGAATAGAAAAACGATTTTAAGCATGTTCTTGTCGCTCTGCATATTTAAATACTTTCGATTTTTGGGATATTTATATTGAAATGGATATACTCGTATACACAAATCAGAATGCTGTCAGAGCTAAGCGAAAACTTGTACATTGATTGCGACAGAAAGGTAATTGAGTGGAAAAGCTTTCGACTGTGCAACAGCCTGGAAAACTGCTACAAGTTCAACAGGTCAATATTTTGGGAGGCACATGTCAGATGTCAATCTGTTACAGTAGACACCAAAACATCAATGACAATTAAAAAATATCGACGACGTCAAAGACCAAATATCTTGCATAATAAATATACAGAATTTCTATGAATAGTTACAGCCATAAATTATGAATGAAAGATTAATTACATAAACAGATTTTGCTTGTGAACTGTCAAGCGAAGCTAATGGCATTTCCTAAACGCTTTTCACACACAATTTTCCTTGCAGACACAAACATCGAAAACGCAGAATACAACAATCGTTTTGCAATACATTTTCAATGCGTTCTTCATCACAAATTTCGGCATTAATTTTGTGCTTTATTGCGTAAGCGGACAAAATTTTCGGTAAGTACTTAAATATTATAAATTTTGTATTTTGATACCCTGTTAAACTGAACTTCCATTAAAGTCATAATATACACTTATTTACATGTTTACATGTCTTAAATTTAAAACCACATTCATTATTCAAAACTTTCGTTGCCATTTTCCTTCTTAAAAATTCCTCTCAATTAGCTAATGTCCCCAAAAGTTATAATTTTACTGGGTATACAAATACAAATACGAATACCAACTAAAACTCATTTGATTGACATTTAATGCTGCTTACTGTAATTAACATTACTTATTTTCACAGCAAAGCTGTACTGAGCATGTTCCGACGTGTCTCATCCGCTCAACGGGAAGGCATAACTCAAGTGACAGGTAAGAACATTTTCAAAATGGCAAAAAAAAAAACACTTACGAAATTGCCAATGTGCTGTTATGCAAATGCAAAAGGAAATGAAAATTTTAACACGCACAAGAACAAGACAAAGAGTAAGTGACAAAAGTTGATAAAGGAAACAAAGGAAATATTTATGCAGATTTTGATTTTGAAAATTCTCTTTAATTTCACTTGAAACCCAAAGCTGTTTGTTGGCTTTAAGCTGTATTCAACAGTGGCTGCCACAAATTAGATATTTCCTCGAAAGAGCTAATCATGTGCAATGGCAAACAAAGCTGTCCAGCCCCCTTATCTGCCCATACACATTCGGAAGTACTTAAGCCTACTGATTACATTGTCCACAGGCTTAGATTCTCACTAATTGAATACATAAGTCAAAGCAGTAACAAGTTAATCAGTAATCAAATGTTATCTACAATGCAAAATAGTTCAATTGTTTCTAGTTATGAAATCGCCTATAAAATCGTTCATAATTGTGTAGAGAATTATGCAATCAAAGCTATTTATATAGCAATTTTTGGCTACTGCTGTTAAGCAGAAGGACAGAGCTGAGTAGTTACGGGTCGAGTACACTCAGCAGCACAAATTAAAATAGTTTTGTTTGTTTCAGTACAACTATGCAAAAGTTCTCTTTAAAAATAGTTTTCATTCAATTTATTAGCCTACAAAAGTTTGATTTTAAAACTATTTGAAAGCTTTGATGTTTTTTTGCCCTGTATGTGGGTACAGTTGGTTTGTTTCTTTAAGTTTAACAGAAGAAGCGAATACAGAAGTCGGCTGAGCAATACAATACTCTTCTATCCTATTAAAGCTGAACTTATCGTAGTTATGATCTCAAAGCCCCAGCACTTAATTCAATACAGAGTGCAAATTTCTGTTGTTTGAAGACCAAAAGCAGTCAGTTAAGTTGTTGTTCGCAATTTGATACAAAATTGAGTTATAATTGAAAGAGATAAGAAACGAACAAGCTTAAAGATGAAAGAATATTGAAAGAACAGAAAAGCGGGCAAGTGAAACGAAGCGCAAGTTCTACAACAGCTGAAAATATAAAATGTAAATCAAATTAAAGTAAATGGTGTAACTACCAGTCAAAGGTTGCGACTTTTTGTTCTCTTGTTAAATACAAAAGGTTAAAAGGATCAAAAATACAGCAAGGTCCTTCGTGTGTTAGATGTAAATATTGACAGACTGCGCTAACAAGAGGTGTGATAGGTGTGGGGTGAAGGTGAAGTGCTGGAGACTGTGGTTGAGACGGAACTGAACCAGTCCACAGACGATTACATCAAATGAAATTAACCTTGCCATTGTCACACAGCCCGACAGAAGAATTATTAATAATAAAAGAAGAAAAACCAAAAAAACAAAGGCTCCAACTTAGCCGAAGGGAAACTGTTTTTTTCGCCTGAGCGTGTCTTGAATGTAAATAAGCGACGAGTCCTTCGGCTCTTAAGGATGACAAGCGACTATTGCAATAAAGCTTATTGTGGCTAAAGTTGCAACAACTGCTTAACCTGATATTGAGCATTGTAGTATAATATATAAGTAGCTAAAGGCGGCAGCTAAAGACCCTGTACATATACTTAGTATAGCATATATAGTCTATTCTCTTCTCCTGCTTCCCTAATCCACTGAAACCAAATCAAATTCGTTGAGATGTCTAATAAAGAACACTTTAAAACTCAGGCTTACACTTGATACAAAAATAAACAGCTTAAGGAGTCAAAGGCTGCGGGTTTCCTGCACTCCCACTACTCTGCAGAGTGGAAAACAGACACTAATCGATTTGATGAAAGCTGATTCATTAACCATTTTTGCAGCCTTTATGCCCAGTTAAACAGGTCAGGGGCATATTGAATTTTGCTTTGAATTACAAGCTCCAAAACAGCCTTTGACCCTCATTAAGTCAGCGGAAAAAAAAGCGTTTCGTCTAAAACTAATTAACATTGAACACAATCGCAATTTAGCTGGCGTCACGCGCTCGCTGTCTACTCAAATTCCGCAAATTTCCGAACAATTTCATTTCAGTATTCATTTTCAAACAGACAGCAGGAAAGATAATGAAGTGAAGAGTGAGAAGGAAAGTGTAAAAATTTCAATCGAGCATGAATTAATCACGGTTTTGATTGGGTAAAGCAGCAAACGCTATATAGTTCCCTAGCCCCAAGGTATACGTCGCGCATATCAAAAAAGAAATTCGTAGCCCAGCTAAGGAGCGTAGCAAAGGATTATGTTTATGTGTCAGAACAAGCGGTGTAACTAGAAAACTCTCTGACCTAATATAATAAGATTGTAAACTTGTTTAACTACTTGTTTCACAAGTCCTCATATTAGTAATGTCACTCAATACCGGGTTTTTGCATTCAATTCTTCTTTCCAAATAGTTTAAGCTTAAGGACAATCAGCAGTTTCGTTTATAAAGATTTACTCAAACTCCTGCGTAGATTATTGTACTGGGCACATAACAATCGAGCACATCGTCAACTTGTTGTACACATATTGCTCATACGCCAAGTGAAACGTGCGTTGAATGCAATTTAAGCGCGTGTGTGAGTAAGTTTGAGTAGGTGAGTGTGTGTAAGTGTACGTGTTTGCGTGTGTGTTGAGTGGTTTTAGTATATTTGTGAGCACTCACTGTTCGCTCATTACATTTTTGTCTAAGGCCCATTGAATATTGCCAACGCCTCGGGATCCGCATCACGCATCCTGTCGGCAATTTTTGCGTCACATCTAAGTCAATCAGTGTTGTTTTCCCCCGGGAAAAAAGGGACATGGCATCTGTTTGGCCATTAACACAACTGTAGGTGCATACACACACTAAATATACATAGTATATCAGACTATATAACTGTGCTTATAAATTAGCCAAGAGTAAAGATGGCAGGCGTGGCTCTTATACAAGTCATTTTTCCAGTCACTTTTTTTCCTGTCTATCTTTTATTTGATAGCCAACAATTTTGGCCGCCTTTGTTGTTTGCCGCTGTATAATTTAGTTAATAATTCACTTGGGATATAGCAAATGCTGACGCATGGCTGCTTTATCATTAATCTTATACACCCACACACACACACACACACACACTACTTTTGGTGAATGTGTTTCAATGAATAGTTGAGCTTGTCAAATGAATTCAAATTCAGTTAGTTGTAAAAAGTTGGCAATTTGATTTATGCTTTTAATGACATCACACTGCACAGTTATTTCAACAGTTGCACAGTTGAACACTTTAAATCACATCAAGTTGGTTCATTGGAATTGCTTTATAATAATTTAATTAAAACAGACGTTGAAAAATTGCCGTTGGGCATTTAGTTATGCAAGGGTCAAAGAGAATCCTTTTTATTTTTTATCCTTACTTTACTTTATACACATATATATTTTCCTTCTTTTTTGTTGCTGTTTGAAATCAGCAGAATACGAACTGAATTCTTTGCCGACAATTCCCGCCTGTTGTTGTCATGAACTCGAGCAGAAAATTCTTTGCATAATACCATAAAGAAAATATATAAAATGGGGAGAAAAACAAGCAAGAAATGCTTTCTTTAGCGTGTCATTGCTTAAATGTGCTTCAAAACTGTTTTCACTTATTGATCGGGGTAAATTATGGTAAACTGTACTATTAGCTGCTTGTGATAACAAGTTTCTGGTATCAAAAGAGACGTATTGTCAATGATTTAAGCCTCATAAGCTCACAAACCTCAAAATATTGAATGACTTATCAACTCCCCAACTATCCACTCTGAAACAATATTTAAATAAAATTTCTTAAAAACACATGAAGCTATAACACACCCAGATAAACAGGATTTCACAGTTGTTTATCATATACCATAGAAATGGGTGTGTGTTTATTGACGTACGAGTGTGTGTGTGTGTGTGTGTGGGTGGGCTGGTGTGTGTGTTTGTGTTGAGTGGCGTGTGCATGATTGATTGACAGAGATTGGCTTGAAACACAATATGCCAAAATAAAACCATTGCTTAAATATGCTTTAAATTTCGCTTAAAAATTACATTGCAAAACTAACGAAATTAAATCCAGAAAATCATCAACAATTTATAAGTGGATTAAGCACGCAAAACTCGTGTCGCAATTATATTCAAAAGTGCTTTGCATGATTGGTCAACCGACACGACATGCCACGCCCACAAGCATAAAAACTAACGAACATTAAATGTAAATTTAATATTTAAGCTTGACCATAAACCAAAAATAGACCAACTTAAAGCCGCAGTCAACTGCAAAGGACAGATAAGCCAAAAGTTCGTGGCCAAAATAAAAAGTTCCCACCAGAAATAAAAAGAAAAAAATGAATGTGAGCAAGGAAAAATGAAAATTATTGTAAAATTATATGCTGTCCCTTTTTTTGCCGGGCTAATGCAAATACAAATCTTAATTGAAATCGCGGTCGTCAAACAGGTAAATAACAACCGACATCAAATTATGGAAAAGAAAAAGGGAAAAGGTCACAAATTCAATAGAAATGGGAATGGAAATGTGAAATATGCTGAATTATAGCTGCAGGAAATAGAAAACTAAATATGTCAAAGAATTATAGGTTGTCAAACACGCAATTAAGCGTAACTAATTAACTAATACAAATTGCCTAAAATGATTTGTAAAATAATTAAAACAGAATTTAATAATTGAAAATTGAACGGTGGGAAGCCAAAGGAAGTGGGGGAACCCCTTTCAAATAGACTCAAAAGTCAGCAAGGTTTATAGAACTCTAATATTGTAATTTCATTTAATTAAACACATAATTCAGTCCACAAAAGCTTGAATATTCAATGAATTTCTATTAGCTCTAAATACAGCTATTTCCAGCAGTTTCTTTCAGCGGTATTGCTATTTTGACTCATTGAATTATGCTAACAATGTAAAACTCCCACTCAAATCTTAAGCACTTGATGGGCGTGGCCACGGGGCGTGCAAGCATTCGACTGACGTCAATCCAGCTTTTCACACTGAACTCGACAGGCCGCAAATGCCGTCGGTTCTTAATGAGTTTATATGTTATTTTTCACTTGCCTCAAAGTGGCGTTAATTTAAAAAATAAAAGCAAAGGAACACACATACATATATCAACAAATTTTCCATACTTTTCACACGTTTCTTTTGATTTTCAATGTACTACATATGTGACTTTTTTTTTCTTTTCTGCACAGTATCCGAGTATTGTCGCAACACGGGCACCTCGACCAGGCGACGAATGATGACGCAACATTGTTGGTATGAAATGCACGAGCTGCATCCATTAAAATGAACAGGATAACAGAAGGTAAAACTTACCTCATGTAAAACGAGTACCCAAAGGTATTCATATTTTAATGACATGACTTGCGCAAAGGCAAAGAATATTTAAAGTAGAAAGAATATATCAGCTGTATTCGCGGAAGAAACTAAAAACTATTTGTGATGTTACGAAAGCCAAAGAAAAAGTTGGAAGAAAAAGCAAACAAAACGGAAGCGGAAAAACGCTTAAAAAAATATTCAACAAGTTGAACTTTCAGATTTTTAAAAGGAAAGCCGTGAAAAGCTGAGGAAATATGGCAGTTACTTAATCTGATAATTAAGTTGAAGGCAAAAATAATATAGCATACTTTTCAGCGTTAATGTAAGTTCCGATCCAAACTCTTATCCACTTTTTAAACAAACTATTGTCACCAACAAAAAAAAAAACTACTCAACAGAAATAATAGCACAAATATTCAATTAAATTCACTTTCAAATCAAACAGAGAACAGTAGCAAATAAAAATAAAATCCACTCCAAAGAGGCACACATTTATATTGATTGTGTACACATATCTTTATACAATGGATTGTCAAAATATGTTTAGTGCATTCGACAACACTATAAACCGAATTTTAGCAACACTTCGATGAAACGAAAAAAAAACTTTCTAGTGTTATTTCTGTGGTTTGAAATTGAAATCAAAAATAATAAATATATTTAACTAATTAGGCTTAAGCGATGCTTTAACCACAATGCGCTAATTGAATTTAATTGAATTCGTTACAAATTAATTGCAATTAAATGTTAAACACACGAAACACAAACTCTAGTTGATATGTTGTCTAAATAAATTAACAAACTGTAGGTATATATGCATACAAGTGTATATTTTAAATGGATCATAATAAATGTTAGTTTTGTTCACTTAAAATATATGTCTCTAATTAAATTGGCTATAATGATACTAATTTTAAGCTCAATTTGACAAATTGAAACCTGATTATTGAACAAGAAAAATATATCACATGATTGAGAGCATTAAACGATTTCCATTTGGCCAAGTGGAAGCAACCAGCTTAGAGAGCATGCAACAGTTTCCTAAACTGACGAAAAGTACCAGCCAAGTGGTAAGGCAATTTTCCCATTGGGCCAAAAACAAAAACAAATGTTAAGCTGCTTAAGTTTACGGCAAAAGGTCAGCACAAAGCTTGTCAAGTGCAGTCAGAGCTGTGACGACTTGTTAGCCACAACGCTACAAATTGACCAGGCTTAGAAACACAAGAAAAAAGAAAACGGAAGGAAAAAGGAAAGTTAAAAACACTTTGATTAAAAATAAACATTTCTATTAACGGACAAAGCTACAAAAGCACGTGCTTACCCACGTTAGTAAAAAGCTGTTAATTGCCATAAGGAATTATCTTTTATTTCAGGCTTTTACTACACTTTCAACAGAATTATGCATATTAAGACTAAGTATAGATACCCTGTAATAAATTAAAGTGCTTAGGGTAGTGTTTTAATTAGCTGGGTACTGCTTCTTATTAAAGGCTTTAGGCATCAAAGAGTATCGTCAGGTTCACCTTCATCAATTTTAACAGCTACTTTCCTTTCAGATTTGTTTTGCTTTCCCATCAAGCATTGCTCAACAACACCAATATTGGCCAACAATTTTGCTGGAATATAAACATTAATGGCCCAGCGAGCATTCTGCATAACAAATTGCCATGAAAATATGCTCAGAGGTTGTTGCCGCAAAAAAAGAAAGGCGTGGATACTGAAAATTCCCTAGCGTTTCCAAACAGACCGAGAAGAAGAAAAAGAAATTAAATCCAATTCAATCAAATTGCCACCCGTAAAGCTACACACACCCGAACACGCACACACTTTCTTTAACTCTATGTGTTTGTGTGTGTTTGAGTTGAGTTTAAGTTAAGAATTTTATATGAGCTTAAAAATTTGTTCTGAAAAGCAGCTTACGCAACGAAAAACGCTTTTCAGCAGCAAACAAGTAGAATAACACAATAAGCAATCATATGCGAGGCTTGAAACATATATAAATACAAATTACAAAGCGCCATTCACTCGCATGATCCACTTAACCACTTTAAGAAATAATTCAAGACAAAAGACAGCGACTTGAGATCTTGAACAACAGCAAAATCACCCAACTCTAGACACTGGAATTTAAGCAAATTATGGAGCTCGTTCTCTGATTAAATTTGCATTTTTAAGCGCAGTTGCCAAAGGCATTGATGTTTTTATCGCAATCTATGCGATAAGGCTAAGGAAACTGGGCGAGCAGCCCCGCTGCAGGAATTTTTCATGTTTCAATTACGAAATCAAGAATTTACGCCAATTCTGCACCGGTAACTGGGCAATATAGCAGTCGAGTACCTGCGATACAGTGCTCTTACTTACAAATTGTTGTAAAATTCTTAACTTCTGCAAATTATTAAAGTGCAGCGAAATGTAAAGTTAAAAATAACAAACAAAAATAGTTACTAATTTGCACCTTTTTAAACGATAAAATCCAACTAAGAAAATATAACAACGTAGTAGAAAACAAAGTAAAACTTTAACCTTTCCTCGAAACAGCAGAAAACAATAACGGTTTACAGCTCATAGCAAAAAACAATAAGAATTTACGGCCCAAAGCGCACGAACGGTGAAAAAGAAAAGTCGCAAGTGAAGCATTCCAAAGAAAAATACTTAAAAATATCCGCAGATTTAAGACGAGTATTATATTCTTTAAAAGGCAGGATACATAACCAACATCATGGGAATTGCAGTAAGATTTCATGGCAATAAACTAAATCGACTTTCCTTACTCTGCTGCAATTTTCCCAGTAATGAAATGAAACTACTTGACTTTCTCAACTTTCGCTTGTTATAATTTCGGTTAAAGCATTAAGTCTTTCTTGTAAATCATTTTACTTCTTGTAGAGTTGTTTGTGGTTAGTTTGGTTACCGGCATCGGTTGGTTACTGTATAAAGTTCCTACCTTTCTCGTTGTCGCTGTGCAGAGTACCAACAACGCTACCAAAGAAGCGTTTATCCAGAATTTGCAGCAATTGCAATGCAGTTGCATGCACCTCCACGCGGGGACAGCCAGTCATCAGGAGCGTTACCGTTATGACCGATGTATAATGGTCGCAAGGATACTCCCTGGAAAAAAGGTAAATAAATTAAAAACAGATTTTTAATAGGGTTAAATATGCTTTCAACGGGGTCCCACACATTTACGAAAACGTGTGTAGGTGTTTGGAGCCCCAGTGGTGACCGTTTAGCTTATTTATAGCCATATTATTTTTTGTAGCAACTTTTTATTTCCCTCGGTATTCCTAGCTTTTGTTTCTCAACAGTCTAACCACTTTAGCAAACAATACTGCGACTAGACAACCAAAAATCGAGTTTCAACAGTTTGCCACATAATGTTCAATCATGCATATGCAAAATTTACAGCTATTGCTCATGGATTTCCCACGACAACAACAAATCAAAGCGAGTGGCAAACAGACGTCAAACAAATATGCCAAACTGACATGAATAGCAGCAAATGTCTATGGAAATTCACTTTACGTTTTTTTTTTCTATTTTATTTTCTTTTTTTCATAAATATTTCATGTCGATCGATTTTTTAGTTTAGATGCAAAATGCAAACGCTTAAAAGTATGCTGCAAAGTGCTCGCTACAGTGAATGCTGACTAATTGAAACAGGTTTCGAATTGAATGTGGTGTAGGCCAGCGGCGAGACTCTCGAAAGTTCCTTTAGATTGCGTTTCTTCTACGCTTCTTTTTTTATCATTTTCCACAACCTTTGAACTATTTGCTGTTTGGTCTACAGTTAGAAGCAATCGCCAACTGATTGGCTCCTTTATGTGGCACAAGTGGGTGAATCTGTGTGTGTAGGTAGCTCTAAATGGATGTGTTCTATGTGTGTGTAGGTTTTGATGTTACAAAATGTTGCGACCTTAGTCAAAAGTAATAAAAAAAAACGGCATTTTGTAGCTATTTTGTTGTTAATTGTAACTGATTTAATCTGGGTCAAAGTTCAAAGTGTTTCATGCTGTTAAAGGCACATAACATGCCATTAAACATTTTAAAATTTAAAAAAATGAATTTCTTTTGCCACACTGACAACTAACAATATTTGCAGCTGCTGCACATAAGAAATAAAAACACAAATCGTTGCCGGAAATAAATGTAAATCATGAAAAAGTGTTAAGAGTAGGTTAATAAACAAAATAGACGGTTGGAGTTGCATGTTGCATGTGCAACAACACGCAACACACAACATATTAAATTACACTGTGTTTTTTATTTTTATTCAGCGGAAATAAGACAGCAGTTGCATGTTAAATCCTATTTTGAGGGCCTGTAACATTTGTTTCCTACCAGAACTGATTCATTGGAAACGCCTCAAAATTGCCTTAATAAAATCGCTTAT
This sequence comes from Drosophila parthenogenetica, assembly GCA_035047505.1. Classification (NCBI taxonomy): domain Eukaryota; kingdom Metazoa; phylum Arthropoda; class Insecta; order Diptera; family Drosophilidae; genus Drosophila; species Drosophila parthenogenetica. The sequence goes on from JAWNPM010000070.1 coordinate 2,638,703, forward strand.
GAAAATGCTTTTTGAAAACTATGAAAAGTAATCCTTTCTTATAGGACGGGTGGGTGCACGAAAGTAAAGCGCAGCACAGCGTTTGCCACATGATGTGGCACATGCAACGAATGGCCGCCAAGCCATAAGTACAGCGATACAAAAAGATTTAAATGACATTTAAGCAGGCGACAGCAATTCAAAGGCTCGACAGCTATAGACTACCAAATACCCTGTAGCTACTGAACATACATATAAAGAACTCTGAAATTATATATTCACTATGTTTTAAAGTCCTGTTTTTATAGGGTAAGTATAAGCAGCTCAAGTACAGCGTATAAGTAATATGTTAAAGCGAAAAAAAACATAAAATTCGATTATTTTAATGCGAATTTAAAAAGCATTTCCCTTGCTACCTAATTGAAGTGCACTAAAGTGCACTTGGCACGCAAACACACACACCACGACGGACACAATTAAAGCATAATATATATTTAAGTATATAGGGAAGACTGACGTATAAGATGTCCTTTGAGCTTGTAAGTTTAAAGCGTCGTCACAGGAAAGAATACACGTTAAGTCTCCACACACACACACACACACAACAAGAACACACACCTGCACAAAGTGTAAGCAGTGACAAGATATGTGGTAAATGAGCTTATTTGTAAAAGATGCACGTTCTGGGAAAAGCGTTATATGAATAAACTTGGAAAATTAAGAAGGAGGTGCAGGAACAGAAAAAAAAACAGCAGTAGCCGTGGGAATGAGTAGGAAGTGGTTTTTAATGCGTTAAAACATTAGCTAATGCCTGCTGGCAATTGAATCACTTACTTCGCGCTAAAGATCGAAGCCAGTGCCAGGAAGCAGGCGTCTGCCTCTCGAGGTGTTGATGTGTAACAACGATCGATTACCCATTCGAGCAGTTGTCCCATATCCGGATTCGATTCCAGCAGCAAAACAACCGTATCGCGAGCCAGCTGATAAATCTAAAAAGAGTAAGAAAACAAACAAGAGAATCTTTTATTTTTATTATTTCAAAGTTTACAATTAACACTTTTTTGCAGTTTAAAGAATTGAAATTGGTTTAACTCAGTCTAACATACAGAAAACCTCTTACCTTTTCATCCTTGGAAGTTAGCAGCAGATCCAACCATTTATAGATGATGCCATCGTCTTGCAGATGCGGCGCATAAAAAATATGTCCACAGCAAAGCAAAGCGGACATGGCCTGAAACAAGATAATAAGAATAAGAAGTGAGGAGACCGCGTGAAAACCCCCGATCACAATTGTTATGCAAAAAGCAAATACAAATTGGACTAACCTGCAGGGCGCTAAATTGCAACTTTTCCTCCTCGAGTGTCTGGCCAATCTGTGAGCTAATGCTAAGCGGTTTGGAGAAGCTGCCGCACCAGGTGGCAAACAAATTGAACAGATTACGCTTCAAATCGCGCGACAACAATGTGGCACATGATTCCACTAAAAGCAGCACAAACGGATTTTTGATTAAACATGAGCTAAGACTTTGAATACTGATTTATTTAACTTACATGAAAAGTTTTTAATCATTTTGCGTATGAAATTACAAAAATGCGCTTTGACCTCACGTATGCTGAGATTATCCTTATCCGTTTCAGCCATTAGGTAAGCCATGGCACCTTCGATATACTCCACAAACGTGGGATGTAGCGACATCGTATCACGTTCCAAGACGCAGGTGCTGCAATAAAGATTTAAATTGAACTATGACAATTTCTAGCGGGGATAAACACCACACTCACCTTACGCCAAAGGTGCCGTTTTCAGCTATCTTCTCCAGCACACGCACCACCTGCAGACGCAGTGCATCGCGACGTCTTCGTCTGCGCATATTCTCCTGTTTGCGGTCAACCGCCTCGCGTATGTAGACTACCAGCTCCTCCATGAGATCTCTGCGGGAAAATAAAAGTGGTAACGTTAAGAATGGCCGCTTGTGCGCTGCCCTGTAAGGTCTTTAAAAATGTTTTATTAAAATTTATAAAATTTTGGACATGCCATTGAATTGTTTGCTTTATTTTTAACCCAATTATCTTGTCTCTTAAATTTTCAATAGTAATATGGACTACTTTATGCATAATAGAGCAACAATTCTCGGACATAAAATAATTGCCGAGTAGTGCTGAATTTTTCTGAATAAATAAAGGCTAGACTAATTGGACTGTTTGACTACGCTGCGAGGTTCTGCTTTATAAAATATTTTTTTAAACAACTTTATAGGCGAAACATTTTCTGTATAAATAAAGACTAGACTATATGAACTCTTTTATTAAACTTAGCAATGAAAAAATTCATTTACATAAAGGAATTTCTTAAATCACATTAGAGTTCATAGCAGAAACGTGCAGAAATTTTATTGTATGCAGGCTAGACTATGTGGACTAGATAAAGCTTTAGAATTGCTGACATAAAACACTTTTATACAATTCCTGAGTTCTCTACTTTTAATCTGTTCTTGCTGCTAAAACTCCGAACACTCGACTTTATTTTAGTCAGAACAAGGAACTAAACACACTTTATTAGTTGTGACAACCCTCTCTGTGTCTTTCTTACTGTCTGTCTCTCGACACTGGGTGTATTAACAGAACGGATTGAATTACGTCAAGGTTAAGGCATAAAATGTCGGTTACTTACTTGAGCGCATCGTGGTTTATCATGCCCAACGCATTGACAGCCGCATCCCGGACATCGATGGCCTCACAACGTAGTAGGGGTACTACCAGCTTGTACAAGGCCTGGGGCGAGGCGCTGCCCATTGCTGACTTGTCACTGCGATCCGCGTTTAGGGAATCTGGCGACGAGCTATAAAATAAAATTTACGGTCGCACATTTTAGTATCTTGTCGGGTTTGAAGTGAAAGGTTCTTTAGGGTGCACTCAATCTGCGCCCTCAAATTAAAGAGAGGACATCGCATCAATTGACAAACTTCTGCTTGAACGCTTTTCAGACAAAAGCTCATACTAATCTATTTATAAGCAAAAGGAAAAAAAAAAGAGAGGGATTCCTTTTTTATGCTCTGCCCACAGTGACCACTCTGCATGCCAACAATTTCGTTTTTAAAATAACATTATAAATATTAAAAACGCACATTTCAATTAAAAAGCAACTTCATTTCGCTTCATTCGGTGTTTTTTGTCCCATTTTTTCATTTCTCCCCTACGCAATTTGCACAGGGAAAGCAAAACAAAATGAAGAACAAGGAAATCTTTGGCAAACAAAATTTATTAACATTTTTTTGCAGTATTTTTTAAGGCAAGCAGGCGTGACAATCGCTAGACGTGCTCTCGGGGGTCGCAACTGGCACTGTCATAGAAACTGAAACTGAAACTGGGAGCACATCAGTGCGTAGTATGGAAAGTAAATAAACTTTTCCCATAATGATTTTACAGTATTTTCAGCGTTCCCCGAAACAAAAATACGTATAAAATACAAAAAACGAATTGCCATAAAAACAGAGACAATAAAATCGCAAACAGTCGTGGAAATTATTTGCAAATAAAATGACTAAATAAAAGAAAAGCCTACAATTATCATATTGATTTAACGCAACGGAAGTGACTACTTTAATATTAAACACAGAAGACAAGAAAAAAGCCCAATTAAGGTTACTTGTTAAATTTGCAAAAATAAATTAACTTTAATACTAGAATGGCTCAATACTATGCCTCAATTACTAATTATAATACAAGTTTCTACACAAAAAAAGTTTGGCCCAAAAATGGTACAAACTACAGACAATGTGTGCTTTTAATCCAACTAAAAACTCTTTGTTTGAAACAAATACTAAAGCTTTAAAATACAAAACTTTTTTAAGTATAGAATGCGCATGAACTGACAAATATGCATAACAATTAAACAAATATTAAAATTGTATTAGAAATTTCTTTACAAAAAACAAGAAATATGAAAATTGTTGAGCCTAACAAAAAGTGAAATAAATGAACAAAAAATAAAAGTTTGCCACTTTGTGTTTGACTAAAAGCAGGTATAAAAGCAACAACTAACATGCTAGAAGGACACTACAAGAATTTAATAAATACAGACACAAATAAACTAACATATACGACTATATAAAAAACCACATAAAAGTAAATTGTACAAGATTTATGGCAAATTAATTTCGGCTTTTGTTGTATGTATTTGTTTGGTTTAATACCTTGCCAGCAATTTGATTTAAGTACAAAATTTGCCTGTTTTTACATTAGATTCACTTGTTTTTTGTTTTTGGTTTTTTTTGTGTATTTTTTGCTTTACCCAAGTCGTTTTTGGCGCGCCTCTTTGCGTCCGTAGGAGAGCGGCAGGGTGAAACGCGTTACGATTCCCTCGGGCCCAAACACATTGGATGGTATATTGTCCAAGGAATCGGATAGCGAACGTGAATCCGATTGATCTTGTAAACTATAAATTACAATCCATATTGGTAAAGGTAATACATATATGCAAAAATATATATACATATATATTTTTTATGAATTTGTTAACCAATAAATGCAAAGTACATGATTTTGATTAACCGCTTTTCCAACAAATTTCCCACTGTTGCTACGAGAGAATGCGTCTGTTGGTGTATGTGTGTGTGAGTGGCATGTTATGATTGTTGGTATGTGTGCCGCATTGTTTTATTAACATTTGAACTCTACATTTCGTTAACCCATTAACAATTCACAATACTTAATATACACATAATTACAGATGAAGATACGAAATCAAAACTGCATTTTTCACATGCCTCTTCGAATTTAACTGATTATGTAAATAATGCATTTTGTACACTTGGAATGTGCATTAACAATTTAGAGTGTGTTTGCATAAAAAAATGTGCAAGTTGTTGAATTATGTGAATTTGGAATACTCTTCAAATAAAATAAACAGTCAATTTTAGACACAATATGTTCTGTGCTGAAAAAACTAACGGTATGAGCTTTGTGAACAAACTTAAGCACTCCTTATCCATTGCAGCTCTAGTAGTTACTAAATTGTTTTGTGATTAACTCACTTAAGCTATAAACTTTTCTAATAAAACTGAATATATGCTTTGAAAGTTGTAAAAGTTTTGAAAAAAATTAAAACTATAAAAGCAGAGTACAAAAATTTGCATAGAAATAGAGAAGTTTTGTCTGCAAATTACCAGAAGCATATAATGAAATTTAACAATTATATACTTAAATTACTTGAATAAATTAATTCGAAAAATAATTGAAATATATATGCAACAAATGGCAAATAAAATAAAATGTTATAAAGAACAAAATCTGTATCGATTGCTTGCGAGAAAGTGCTCAAGGATTCTGCATAATTTGCATATTTATGTCCTGAGAATTTAAGCCAATAGCAATTGTTTTGAGCCAAGTTACCTGATGTTGCGATTTGCATTTACAATAAAATATAAAACAATAAATCTGTGTATTCCAATGAGTTGGAAACTTGAGCTTTAATTACAATTCAAACTATGTTAATTCATGATTGAGGGAAAGCAACCAATTAAATATATTCATCAGAAATCACACACATGTACTCATGCAGAATTTGTACCTATATAAGTGCACAACACGGCATATGACCTCGAGTAGGTATTAATAATGAATTTTGATTAAAATTATGCAAATACAGTGCAACAAAATGTATTAAACAAGTGTTTGAATGCAGTTTTCGGCACAGCGTTTGTCTGATTTGATGCAATGCGATTCGATTCGATTCGATTTAATGCAAGTTGTTAGTCAATTCGATTCACAAACTGAATATGTATTTGCTAAGGTGTAGGTGTGCGAGTATGTGTACGTGTGTTTATGCAGTCTGCTGTGATTAAGCAGAATAAACAGTTAATTTCATAGTGTGATGGGAATCAAAGTTAGTTGAAAACAAATAAACACACGACACACAAAACTAAATGACAATATTATTCAAATGAGATTTGCATTTTGCAAAAGGATTTCACGATTTGCACTGTACAGTTTTGAGGGGAACGGTTGAACGGGGGAGTTGGTGGGGTATTGTTTAAGGGCGGGGCCACGTGCCACAACACACAACTGATTCAAATGCAATAATTGTTAATCAAACAAATAAAAGTAATGATTGATTGGTTTTTTTGTTAGTTTTAACTTTTCAGCTGAAGTTTAAACACTGTTTTTTTGAACGATGTGATGCTTCAAATGTTTGTAGTATTTTCCTTGCTTTTCACGCACTTACCTCAGACTCAGATCTGGCGAGGCACAGCGCACGGCAACACTTGGAATTTGTGGCACCAGACGCATGGCGCATGCAACTTGATTGCGCCACAAACGCATGTACGAATCCTTTTGACTCTCGGTGGGCATTTTCTTCGTTGGCGCCGAGCCACGCAGCAACGAGGCACGATTATCACTCACAGGTCTAACGAAAGCAAAAGAAATAGAGAATTAATTAGTAAAGGGATTTATTTGAAATGCAATTCCCAGACTTACGTGGGATCTATAACGCTGTAGAGCGCATTGAGACGTGCATAACAAATGGGCCAGGCCTGTGCCACTGCCGAAGGACATTGTTGCAGCACACGCTGACGCTCAAGAAAACCAAAAAGGCAACTCGCCCAGGGATCAAACTGCGGTTGTGTCGCAGAAGCTGTGGCTGCTGTAGCAGCGGCAGCAGCAGCCGCTGTAGAACTAGTCTGCGACAAATTCAGCGTCGATGTCGATGACTTGGAGTTGTCTGAAAGGCAGAACAGGGAAATAGATTAGACAAAAGTAGTTTAAATGAAGTATTTGTAACTTATCGACATATAACACCAAAATAGACGGATACAACTTCCATTTTCTTAAACAAAATATTGCATTCCCTGCGGTATTCTAATATTTAATACATCCCCTTAATGCCTACCATCTGTAAGTCCTGCCAGCCAAACTCCGCTCGAGCGCTCTGCAATCCACTGCAGGTCAATGCAGTTGGCATTCAGAATAGCCGTCTTTTCAGCCTGTGGCAACTGTGGCAGACACTTTTCAATGATCTGCGGACAGCAGCGATCCATGACATCGATGAGAGGTGGTTCCGTTTCTGGTATGCCCAGAGCACGCATTAAATTCTTCACCTCCTTCAGTATCATGGCAGCCAGTTTGCGGTAGTAGTGACGATGATTGCAGAGTAACACCAAAGCGAAGCCCTCGACAAAGTGGAGCGTGGTGACCAATGGAATTTCATTCTTTTTGCCCACATCCTGATTGACCATATTGAGCACCGTGTGCTGAGTGATGCTGGACATGCCGCTGGAGGTTGTGATGCTGGATGCAGCACTGCTGCCGGTGTTCAAATGCTGCTGCTTCGACAATTGGCTGCTGGTTGTCTCCTTGCCGACAACAGTGGGTTGTGCTGTAGCGTGCACTACTCCAGTGCCGATTGTGGGTACGGTAGTTGGACCAACTTTTTGCTGAGCCGCATTAACAGCAGCTGCTGCAGCTGCAGCACCAACGCCAGAAGCACCTGGCATAGTATTAGCAGTGGTTGCACCTGCACTATTCTCATTAATGACACTGCGCCAAATGTTGAGGAGGACGAATAGAATGGCGGTGCATTTCTCCAGTAATTGCGGATAGATGTCGGTGACATCGCGCACCAGAAACTGTGTGTAACCGTGCACGACATCCTGACGCCAATCCGGAAAATCAATGACCAACGTTTGCAGCGCCTGATGCGTCAACGTGCGCAGCTCCTCATCCATGTGCACTGTGAGGCGTGATAACAAATCGACCAATTCCTGTGAGGTCATCGTATCGGGTATTAAACGTGGCACAGCAGCCACACAGGTGCGAAAGAGATCAATTCGTGGCTTGCGTTCACCCGACAGCATCTCATCTGGTTCTTTATTCTGGTTTTGTGTATTTGTCATCATCAATGGACGACCACAATGGACGTCCAGTGCCCGCAAAATGTCGACAAAAACACGACGTACGTGCGGAAAATACGTGGACATGCCAATGCTCCGTGCCGTATCATCTGTGAGCATTTTGTTTATGTAAGTTTTCTTCACGCGCAGCGTATTTCCCGAGGGCAAGACGGGCACAGTACGTGGCATTGGTGGCTCACCGTCCTTTTGTTGCAGCGAATCGGCCACAACAAGGAATGCCCGCAAACCAATGCTCATTCTTTCCGGATTCAGTATAACTTTTATGGAACGACCCACACACAACAAATCGTAGACAATCTCACGCATGGCAAAGTCCAAACGCTCCTGGGCAATAAACTGTATGATCTTAACGAAGATGTTCAACGGCGTATCACGTGGCACGACACCTTTGGAGCCCCTGAAAACAATTTCAAGACATTAATAGAGACACAAATTGCTTATTAACTTACTTACTTGGGAAACAGTGAATTCACAATGCTTTGAAGTCGCGAATGCGTTGCTGAATTGGATTCACATTTAATGCGTATCATATAAACCCAGAGCAAGCGATAGAGCGACTCTAATGCCACACGACTCATTTTGGCATCGCGATTCTTGAGATTGCTCAGACACATGGCCAGAAAATAGTGCCAGTTGGTCAGAAAGAAGGTCCTCTGTGAGACGCAGAGCAGACAGGTCACCAGTGGAAACAATGCGAGGCGATGTTTGGACTTTGTCGATGCATCCAAGGTCTGCACATAGAGCAGCTCCACAAAGTTCTTTACACAGGGCACATTTACCTCATTTTTAACGGCCTGCGGGGGGAAGAATAGCAGAAAGGTCGTTAGAAATGGCGTTAAAATCATATAGTTGTAAATGTGGAAATGAACTAGTGCGGAAATTTTCATCGGAAAGCTAATCAAAGAGACAATTTGTACTTACAGCAGCCACTGGCACGAGAATTTCCACGAATAGTCCCGCCAAAGCGTGCTTGATGTCCTTGTCCTTGACCTCCAGAAAATACTGACCACACTCGTGCATGAACTGAAACGATGCCTCAAACTCCTCGATGGGCACCATTTTGACCCGAAAGAACTTCATGCCCATTAGGAGGCTAATTATGCTCTGTGTAGTGGTGGGCGATGCCTCCTTGGCACGCAGTTCCTTTAGTTCGCTCATGAAACGCTTGCGCACAGAACCAAAACGACTTTGGGCCAAAACCCCTATAACTTCTGCATACAGATCGGCAATCATATGTATATTGTGGGCATTGGGATTATTCTGTAGTCCATCCTTGTACTTGAAGTGCTTAAAGGCCAGATTTTCAATGCTACGCACCAGATCCTCATGGCCCGGATGGAATGGCAACTGTTTGAGTATCTCAATCAATGCCAAACAGAAAATAAACTCAACAGCTGCCTCGCGACGCTGCAGCTGAAAGTCCAGATCCACCGTGGACTTGTTCACCGACTGGACACTGCTGCCCGTTGTGGGTTTCTTGAGATCATTCTTGATCTCCATGTCGGAGAGCTGACGGCGATGCCAGGCGAGCAGCGTATGCAGCAACGAGGGCAGACAATGTTCAGCCACAGAACCTAGAGCAGAGAGCAGTTGATCAAATTGCTGATCCTCGCCACGTTGCAGTAACTTTGATAGATTCTTATCGGCTCTTTCCAGCATCACAAGTTCGATTTTCTTTTCCGCTTGCGCGGTAAAGTCGCTAAATAAATTTCGCATGACAATTTCACCAGGACGTGGAGCGGTTAGCTCCACGCTGGCCACACTCGCCGCCAGAGCATGCATCTCGGCCTGCGTGTAGCTGGGCAAGACGTTAACTATTGAGCTGCGGGAGTGTGCACCCCAAGGCAATAATGATTGCCGTTGTGGTATTATCAGAGGCGGCAGAGCTGCGGGCGGGGAGACGTAGCTCTGACGATAACTGATGCTGGCCGTTGTGGCCTGTATGGAACCAGCCAAAGATTCCTGTTGAGTCACAACGGACTGTGTTTGCTGTTGCTGCTGTTGTTGTTGTGGTTGCTGCTGCTGCTGTTGCTGTGATTCATACTCTATGTTGTAAGCGTATTCGTCACCAAGTATTTGATAATTGATTGGTGAAGTGGTGCCACTACCGTTAGCTGACAATGTGGTTGCTGTACCACCATTCCGTGCAGATTTTGGTGTTGAGGTATATTCACTGGAATTGAACGACTGCCGTTGTCCAGGTGAACCATTTGTGTCCAGCTGTATATCGTTATCAATGCTATCTCCAGCACTTTGATAAGCATCCTCGTGATAAGCTACACTGCGTTGTGGACTCCGTGTGGGAGTTGTTGTTGCTGCAGCTGCAGTTGTAGTTCCTGCTGCTGCTGCAACTCCTGTAGCTGCTACTCCTCCTATACCTACTGCTCCAATTGCTGCTCCTCCTACTGTTGTTGCCGGGTTTAGATTCGAGACTGGTGAGCCAACAGCCGTAGCAACAACAACTGTGGCTGCTTCGCTCACGTGTTGCTCATTTGGGTTTTGATTTGTGCCTGTAAAAAACAAAGCAAATAAACAAACAACAGCACAAGTCAGTAAAGAACAATAAAGGCATGTTAACTGCGGCAAGCCGAAGTTTTAATACACTTGCAAAGCGGTGATGTTTTAAAATAAATAAGGAAAATATACATAATTAAATAATTAATTAAGGAAAATATGTTTAGTTGTTAAGAATAGCTTAATAAAAATAAACTAAATTCTTCTAAATTCTTTTTGTTTTGTGATTAGATTATACAAAGTAGAAACCTCATAGTTTTTTCTTAAGGAAATGGTTTATAAAAACCACAGAATTCCTGGAAACAACAAAAAATACTAATTTAAATACTAATATTTTGTATTGCTATAAATTTGGAATATTTTAAATATATTAAAAACAAGAAAATATAATCTTTCAATCTAAAAACTATTTTTTCCATAAAGGTCTAATCGTTGTATACTTTAAGAACTTTTTAAAATGATTCTATTAACTGCCTACTGTTTGCAAGTACTACACATAAATAGTTCCATATCTAGTGCTTAACTACGACTTAATCATAACATGCCGCTTAACAAAACTCAACTACCCTCTGCAAGTGTATAAAATGGAGAACAAAACATGACTTGCAAATGGCTTTTAGGTCTTATCAATAAACATACTCTACTTTAATGTGTGTGTGCGTGTGTGTGTGTTAATGTATTTACAAGCGTACAAATATATGATTCAATTTGTGAGCTTCTTTTCCCCTACCCCAATCGCCTACTTAGCACTTTTTTAGCAACAACAGTAAAGCTCATGAGAGTGTGAGTGTAAGAAATTGTTAACTCTTTTGTTTATAATGTTGCTTTACCCAAATCTTTAGTTAGCACGCGCCTAACAAATCAAATCTGCAAATAGAAAATATTATTATCTCATCATGAATATCGTTTATTTTGAGGGTGTGTCACACACTCACACACACACACTCAGAGACCATAAATAGACACACACGCATACAAATAAACTTTAGACTTTGTTAGTTTTCTCTACGTTTTTTTTTTTTGCTGTTTTGTTATCGTTAAAAGTTCATTTCCCATTTGTCGATTTGTTAACTTTGTATCTTAATTAAAAAAAAAAAAAACACAAAAACTTTAACGATGTTTGGAACATGACATTCATTATCATTATCAATTTCATTGCCATTATCATTATTATCATGGCATCGCATGTCGTGCAGAAAAAGGCAATACACAATTTGATGACGACACCCGAAATCAATCTGTCAATCTATGCAAACCACACACAAGATTAAAACTGTCCCTCCGGGCGGCTCTTCCGTCCTGAGAATACTACGTAGTATTTCCCAGATGTTAGCTTGTGTGTGTCTGTTTGCTGCCATTTATCAGTCTATAACATTTTTATGATAACGTTTCCAGGGAAAAGCTGATTTCACCATCGACTCTAAACGGTTTTAAGCTTTACAACCGACTCTTTTTTTAGAATACCAAAAGCAGAGACACACACACACACTCACACATCGTATGCAATTGTAGCCGTGACTGTATCTGTGGCTGTATCTATATGTGTAGTTGTAAATGTATCTGATAGCGTTGCAGTTTTTATAAAGTTCATGGCTTGATTGCATTTCAGCAAATTGTTCGCAGAATTTTGTTATAATGTCTAGAGGATCAAGAATTTCGTCAAATTTTTCAATTATAGTTCTATGAAAAGTAAATACTGAAAGTGAATACTTCAAATGTACATATAGAAAGCGCTGCCCTTACTAACTGACTGCTGAACACTGATTATCGTGCGATACATGGTATGAAGCTAAAAGTTGACCAGACTTTCCTCCTTATTGTAATCTCTTATATACAGGTTTCTTCAAAGAATTCTTTAATTTACTCAGGTACAAATGTTTTGTTAGGTATTGCAAACGCAACTAACCTTCAAAAAAAGGCAAACAATCCTAATCGTACAATCCTATTTAAAGCAAAACCTGACTCAACATAAATCATCCAACTGTCAAGATATAATCGAGTGCGAATTTAGCCTTTTCTTTTATAATTTAAAGCTTTTGACCACGCACTTAAAGTGGCTCCTAAGAAATTTGATTAAACAAAGTGCATTGTAGTTCTAAATTTAGACCTTAACCGATCTAAACTAACAACTAATTAATTCCAACCGCCCACGAACAAATCAAGCATGAATCCTTATCTATAATTTAAAATAATTATCCATAGTATAACATTGCGCAAATGTTATCCTACCCAAAATAGACTATTCAATTAGAGTATCATTTAGGGAAAACAAAAACGAAATCAATCAATAGTTTGATCCACAACAACTGAACCCAAAGTTTCAATTTCAAGTGTAATCCTCAAATCGTGCTGTCCTTTGGCTGTCATTAGATTACAAAAAGGTAGAGTAGTATAAATAATAAATAGTAAATAGTAAAATGGGTAAACGAAGGCTCCACCTTGGCTTCAATGCCGTCGTCAGCTGTTCCGCAGGACCACCAAGGACCTGGAAATTACGGCGGCACTTAAAGGTCAGAGTCAAAGTTCAGGGTAAAAAGTATTCACACTGTCACTGAATAATTGATAAGGTTTAAAAGAGACAGCTCCATAAAAGCAAATTCATATACTACATTCATACGTATTCACATTCACTTTGAGTAGCATTTAAGGCTGCCCAATCGAGCGAGCTGTCACGAGAATTGCGCAAAAGAAAAACCAACGAAACGCTTTGAAAATAGCTGAGAAAATTTCGATTTTCTTTTGCCTTTCAATGCAATAAAAGGTAACCTCATGTTTGCTCATCATTAATCTAAACATGTGGCAAACAAGAGACTGCATAACGAAGGAATGATGTGCTATAAGTTACCCTGTAACTCAAAGATTTAGTCGTAAAACTAGTAGTTTTTTAACTTAAATTAAGATTGTCAAACTTTAATAAGTAAGAGTGTTTCAATGTTGCCATTGTTTAGGTTTCTACTTAGAAGTTTTAGACCCATTCCAAATTTGTTTACTATAATTATAATCAATATCGATTTCCCAACGTTTCTCTGCTCTAATATACCATTTCCAGTTAATTATACCAATTACAGGGTAGGCAAATGCGCAGCAAAAACAATATTTAAAATGGCGCCGAAAATAAACACAAAATCTAAAAAGACATATTCCTCCATTTGTATGTCTACATATATATTATTCATAATGTATAAGCACGCTCAACCAAAAAAAAAAAAAAAAAGAAAACACGCCTCCAAAGCGAACGGAAAATGTCTAAAATTCTTGTTATAAATGCGCTGTGAATGTGTCATTTAACAAACAAATAACAACAACAACTTGGCAAAGAAATGCGTCCAATACGTAGGCATTGCTCTTCGTCTTGCTCTTCTCCTGATCTCAGTGCCCACTCAACTTCTTCTTCTTCACTCTTATCATTCTCCCACTCTCACTCACAGAATTTCTGTGAAAAACTGCAGCAACAGCTAAGTATTTGTATAATTATATACCCTGTACTAAAGTTATTTAAATTTAGAAGGTAGCTACAGCCCTAAATTTATATATATTCTCGATCAGCAACAATATGGGCTCAAGAAATAATTGGCAGCAAGAATTTTAAAGCTCTTAAGCACATAACAGTCAGCTTACCAGCCGCTAATAGATGCATGTCAGTCAGCTTTCAACTGCAGTTAGGGTATTTTACAGTCGGTTAAGCTTATTCCCTTTTTTACACATTTCTTTCAGTGCGCAATTTTGAAAAACGTGTTGAACGCCAAATGTTACCGAATATTTGCTAAAAATTATTTGTATAACAATTTTTGGGGCAATTTACGATTTGTTTGGGAGTTCTATTCGTTTATCAGAGATCAACAGATTTGAGCTACAACAACTGCAAATATTTACTCAGATATATATACAAATTTTCGAAAAGAAATCTTTCAAACTTAACATGAAAATTTCCCAATCAATTTTATTGAATTTTTTTACCAAGAATTAGTAAATGAGCACATAAAAAACTTTTTTTAAATCAAATAAATTAAGTGTGCTGGTATTTGAGATACCCTTTAGGACAGCATTTACAGAGTATTGTCCACAAAATTTATTAGACTTTAAGTGAGAAATGTTTGACTGCAAAATCTGATTCAACATAAATTTACCTTTTAGTTTTTTTGGTGTCCATTGAAAATTCCATAACATGAAACTGCCGCATAAATTTGTAAAATAATCACAGCTAGGAAAATGATGCCCAGGCAGATTCACAAATTGCGAGAACTAAATCACTTGATTAGAATTACGCTCGTTCTATGCCCCAAACGATGGGGGCGTGGCAGAGAGCTGTGAGGGGCGGTGTGGGTAGTCAATTAAATAAACGCAAGTTTGTCGTAATTAGAGGCACGTGAGCTGATTTTTATTTTTCTTACTTTATTTTTGAAACTGTGCACTATCTAAACACAAATTATATTTATGAGTTGTAATTAATTAAGCAGCATTTGTGCGTCGCTTAGTTGGGATTATTGTTTATTTGTTGTTGTTTTGTTTTAATATTTTGTGATAAGAACAGGCCATATGCACACACACACACGCACACTCACATACACAGACGGAGCTCATAAATGTGTCACCGAAACGCAAGTGACGTTAATCGAAAAATCGAAACGAAATCAAGGGAACTTTCTTATATATCAACCATTTGTACAGATGTTCAAATACTTTGATTAGCGTAAGAAAACAAAGAAATAACTGATTAATCTGGTCAAGAAGTATAAAATAAATATAAACTGTATTTTAACTTGGTAAAATCGATTAAAATTGGCATAAAATCACACAAAGCAGTACAAAAGTAATCACTATGATTGACACTTTATGCTAGTGACGAAAGCTGATACACAAATCATAAAATAGACAACTAATCAGCTGGAATACGTCATAGCTGCTTGCCATAACACTCAGAATAACATTTATTAATTTATGGCACAATCCGGCAACTTTTAACACTTTTTTACTGTCAATAATGTCGAAAATAAAAATATAAAAATATATATATAAGAAATTATTTAATTGTTTGTAATTTTTGTACAGCTTGAATACAAGTATTTTTTATTATTTATTATGGTTATATACGAAGAATCAGTTGATTTATGTATTTATAATGCTTTTTTATGCTAATTAGCCAGTTTAAAGGCGTCTCAAAAAATGAGCTCAGCGTTTTCAGTTTGAAATCGACAGACGACGCTCACAGAAAACACAAACAACAACAAAAACATTAAATTTTGATGTCAAATTACAATTTAAATGTAGTTTTTTATACACACACAAATAGATGTGTGCTAATATATTTAAACGCTTGTGTATATATGTATGTGTATATATATCTTCACGTTCAGATCGCACACAAAACACAATTTCTTGCTCAAAGACAACAAAAACAAAAACACAACGCGGAATGCTTGAATGCGAGGCGAACTCTGCCGACGACGAATTTCGACTGCGGCGAAAAAGCGCGCGACGCGCTCTGCCCAAAAAAAAGTTTCAAGCGACGGCGCGCAACAAAAACAAAAACAGCAATAAATAAGTAATAATAAAAAAGCAAGCGCAAAGCAAAAGACAAAAATGTTGAGCGTAAAATCGCGCGCGTTTCCTACGCTCGCAATTTGAAAGCACCAAAATCAAAACAAACGATAATTGTCTATTTAAAATTATGATTAACAGCTCACACAGAGAGAGCGAGAGAGAGAAAGACTGTAAAAGAGAGCGCGCGCGCTATATGTGAGCGCAAGGGGAGTGAAATCAGCTGTTTGCCAGCGGCGAATTGGCAAAAAGCCGCAAGGCAGCAGCAACAACTGAAGAACAGCTGAGCAAGTGACGTCGTGACGTCGACGTCGACGTCGACGTCGACGCCGACTGTGACGAATGACGTATAACAGTTGTATGTGTAATCGCGCAGCATGCGTTGTTGTTGTTTTTGTTGCTATTATCGCACAGTGTCACTAATATATGAAGCATTAACATAAATTAGATGAAACTTAGCACAGCATGTGACGCGCCCAGTTATTTGCAATTAGCCAAGAACAACTTTCCTGGCACACTAAACTTTTTCCATTTCCGCAACACGCTGCGTATGCGTAATCACACAAAATCAGTCACACACACCCACAGAAATAACCTTGCGGCTTACATTGTATAACCCTCGGTTGTAAATGCCGCTTGCAATTTGTTTGTGCATTTGGCTTATTACATAAATCAATAATAAATCAATTTGCAAATTTCTAAATAAACATTTTTTTTCTGCTGCTGCTGTAGTCGATCTTCGCAGCGCTTTGCTAATCAAGCAAACAGTGAAATTTTTGTAACAATAAACAACTAAATTGATTATTAACTGTGGAAGCCATAAAAAATAGGGAAAACAAAACTTGGCACAAATATTTGTACAAAAGGGGCGCGAATTAGCACATTGCTTATTTGCCTTTCTCCATCTCCCTTCATTTCTCTCTCTCTTAGGCACATACACACATAGTGTTAGTTAACTGTTTTTATGGTAAATTACATCACGCCCACGCCAGAAATTGGCAAAAACAAAACTAAATTGCCAAAAAATAAAACAAAACAAAAAAAACACGCGATGACGAACACGCGACCGGAACGCGCCGTTACAAACGAAACAGTTACGTTTGTGTGTGTTTGTGTGGGTGTGTCAGACGAAGAGAGACGCAAGAACGCACTGCAACTTGACACTTGGCGCGTTGGCAAGCAAATGAGAGCTTTGAATCGTCAGGACTGAGACCTAAACGAAGACACACTCACACACAAATACACACACACACAAGCCTCACTTATGCAATTCTCACTCAGGTTGGTCACTCGACATTTGACTTTTGGCGAACAAAGATTTTCTAATTTTGCACTAGTCGGGTGAAAATCCGTTGGATAACTGCCAGAGGTTGTGACCAAACTGACTCGACGGTTCTCGTTAATTTTATTTTTGCTTTTTTTTGTTTCATTTTGGCTGAATGTCATTATCAAGGTTTATGTTTGCTGCGCGCGTCGCTGTCATTATTTTTGTGAATGAATATGTGCGAATGTGAGTGTGAAGCAACTGACAACTTTGCCTCTCTTTAGGTCTAGGTCAATTTGAGTGCAAAGCTGATCAGCAGCAGTGAGAGCGAGAAAGAGAGAGAGAGCACACAGTCTAGGCGAAATTTCTGCTGCTGCACTCGTGAAATGGCAATGTCAAAGCGCATTTATTAATTGCGATGCTATAATAAATTATGGCAGTGTCAAAGAACAATTACCATAAATACAAGCACACACAGAAGCAGAGCAAACTGTCTGTGCCATAAAACGTTGGTGTCTGTGTGAAGATGAAGAGAAGACACAATCAAAGTGAATCATCACTTAAGAAATGAGGAAACAAAACGTAAACGTCAAAGCGCCGAAGCAAAGTGCTAAAGGAGTTAAAGAGCAAGCCGGCTAGTACGCACACAAACACATACACGCCCCTAGGTACACACACATATAAGCTTGTTGAGCAAATAAAACGCACACTTAATCGGTGGGCGTAAACAATTAGCAGCGACGTTGACTGCAGCGGCCATATAAAAAAGGGGGGCTGCACCCAGGCAAAGGTAATTGAGTCTCACCAAAAATAGCACTCACCTGCATTGTTACTGCCGCTTGCGTCCAGAAAAGCATCCGGCTGCTGCGCCTGCTGCAATGCCTCCGCCGATTGTTCCATCACTGTTTTATTTGTGTATATTTCAGCGTCTTTCTTTTTCCTTGGTGGCCACAAAAAAGACACTTGCGCTTGCACTAATTACACACAAAGTGGCTGCTCAGACACAATTCGCAGCCATCTTTGTTTTCACTCTTTCACTTAACACACACAATACACTGTTTGCGCCTCCACCGCCGCGGGCATTGCGGCAAATGGTGCACGTAAATTTATTACCAAATATGAACAATTAAATGCAATTATTGGCTTATTGAAAAAAATAATTTTGTCGAAAAATTGTCAAACGAAAAAATCCTACAATAGTTGAAGTGAATAAGAAGCAGACAATCAGCCGTCAGTTGAAGGCACTCAGCTGTTTTTTGTTTAGCATCGGCGTTGCCACCTAACTACAGATCTGCCAGCTTTTCAGTCAGCTGTGACGTCACAAACGATGAGTGCTGAGCTAACTAAAAATAAATAGATAATCAAAACACTGAAATATTTAAAAAAAATTAAATTAAATATAGAAAAACAGTCAAAATTAGTTAAGAAAAAGTAGCTCGATTTGCTAATTATTTCACCATGGGCCAGACACAACGCACAGTTTCACTATGAAGCATTGTCAGCCGCTTGGCAACCCTAAAGAAACAGCTGATTGGCAATGAAAATATTATGTAGGCCGTGCGTATTCTTATCATTTATCGGGAAATCGGCGTGTTTATTTCTGACTTAAAACAAATACAGTGTACTTATTAGCGATAGTGACTATCATGTATTGATTAGTGTTGTGTTAGACCCACAATGGATACAGTGAGCACCGTAGACGTCCATCCGCTGACCAGCGATCCGACCGCCGCGTGGAATGAGATCAGCAAGGAGCAGCGTGTCATCAAAGTGGTAATGAAGCCACCGAGCACAACGGTTGCTCCCAACAAGGCACGGGTCGTTTGCATGTCGGATACGCATTCACTCACACCGTACATCAAGTTCGACATACCCGATGGCGATATATTTATACATGCCGGTGATTTTACCAAATGTGGCCAATTGCAGGAAGTGATTGAGTTTAATAACTGGATTGGTGCACTACCGCATAAGCATAAGATTGTGATTGCCGGCAATCACGAACTCAGTTTTGATCGCACCTTTACCCATCCATTTCAAAATAAGGGACAGCGGTGAGTACAAAGTCTGGTATATTATGTAGCTCTGTTTGATGGTAATCCCTTCTCATTCTTTCGACTTGCGCAGCTCCAAGCACTCTGGCATGTCCATACTGGATGATCTGCCCACTCTGGGCAATGACAAGCAGAGCATGGAGAGCGCCGTCCAGACGCCCAACATACGCGAGGCCTTAACCAACTGCACTTACCTAGAGGACGAACTTCTGGAGCTTTATGGTGTGCGCATCTATGGCTCGCCCTGGCAGCCCGAATTCTGTCGCTGGGCGTTCAATGTGCCACGCGGCACTGCTTGCCTGGACAAATGGAATCAAATACCTGTAGGAGTGGACATACTAGTCACACACACGCCACCCGTGGGTCATGGCGATCTCTGCTGCTCAGGTGTACGTGCTGGCTGCGTGGAACTGCTGAGCACGGTGCAACGTCGTGTGCGTCCCAAATACCATGTATTTGGACATGTCCATGAGGGCTATGGCATCACCAGCGACGGCAGAATCATTTACGTTAATGCCTCCACCTGCGACATCAATTATTTACCCAACAATCCACCCATTGTGTTCGATGTGACGCTGCCGCCGGGTGTCACCAAGGATTAGGGCCGGCAAATCGTGTCTGAATTTATGTTAAACTTAGTTTGCCATCTGAGGAAATCGGGAATTTATGGCCAACTTTTTACTAAAAATTAAAACTTTACTTAAAATTCATCAAAAAACATGCAATACTTAAGTGCAATTACGTATATAATGCTTAAATCACCTTTTTTAGTGAAAAGTTGGCTTTTATTTTTAATACTTTATGCACCAACATTCATAATTTAAGCTTTAGTTCAATTTAATTTAACAAGATTTTGATGTAACCGCAAAATGCTCATTAAATGTCCTTTTAAGTTAACATAATGTCATTGCTTAAACTCTAGCTGAGCTTCAAACCCTAGCCAAGTTTCTATAGACTCTTTAGTTAGGATTCAAGCCAGACGCCAACTGCATAGAGCAAAGTTTACAACCCATTATCAGATCACTCAAGTCCTTTAGTCAGTACCCCAACCCGCTGCAGCTGGATCGAACCAGAATGCAACTCTGCATTTATTTTGGCATTTCGCTTTGTTCTCCACCAAATAACGGCAGTTTGCCGGCTGCCATTTTGTGCTGCATCGTGACTGGGCGAAGAGAAAGCTCAAGCGTAGTGCAAAAAGTGTTAATTTAGGCCCATAACCTTCAACGTGTTTTAAAGTGTCGATTTAAACCCCTAAAATGGCAAGTAATAAAAATTAATTGTGTGTTAAATGGTAAATAACAAAATTTAACTGCAGCGTGAAGTGATCTCCATACAAATTGGTCAGTGCGGCATACAGATTGGCAACGCTTGCTGGGAGCTGTATCTTCTGGAGCACGGCATAAATCTCGACGGCAGCCGCAAGACACAGGAGCAGTTAACCGAAAGTGGCAGCAGCAGTGCCACTGTTGGCCAGAGCACCAATGCCAACAATGCGCACACGTTTTTTAGCGAAACCGGCAGTGGCAAACAGGTGCCGCGTTCCATATTCATCGATCTGGAGCCGTCGGTGATCGATAGTGTGCGCAGTGGTGTCACCAAGGATCTTTATCATCCCGAACAGCTGATCTCTGGCAAAGAGGATGCAGCAAATAATTTTGCACGCGGCAGGTATTCCATAGGCAAGGAGGTGATCGATAAGGTCACCTCACGGCTACAGAAAATTGCCGAGCAGTGCGACGGTCTGCAGGGATTCCTCATCTTCCATTCAATGGGTGGAGGAACTGGATCCGGTTTCACTTCGCTATTGATGGAGCGCCTCTCGAGTGATTTCAGCAAAAAGTGTCGCTTGGATTTTGCCGTTTATCCGTCGCCCAAGGTGTCCACGGCCGTGGTGGAGCCGTACAATGCACTGCTGACCACACACTCGACCATCGAGCATGCGGACTGTACCTTCATGGTGGACAACGAAGCCATCTACGACATTTGCAACAATAAACTGGGCGTGGATCGTCCAGCGTATACGAATCTCAATCGGTTGATTGCCCAAATTGTTAGCTCGACAACGGCCTCGTTGCGTTTTAGTGGCTCCATGAACGTGGATCTCAATGAGTTCCAGACGAATCTGGTGCCCTTTCCCCGCATCCATTTCCCTCTAGCCTCCTATGCGCCGCTTATGTGCGCAGAGCGTGCAGCTCACGAGCAGAACGCGATCACCGGACTAACCAATGCCTGCTTTGAGCCCTCCAACATGATGGTCAAGTGTGATCCTCGAGCGGGAAAATACATGGCCTGCTGCATGCTCTACCGCGGAGATGTAGTGCCTAAGGATGTCAACGCCGCCGTCTCGGCCATCAAATCCAAGCGGCACATTCAATTCGTGGATTGGTGTCCCACGGGCTTCAAGATCGGCATTAACTACGAGAGACCCGCCTTTGTGCCAGACGGAGATCTAGGTCCTACCTCTCGCGCCTGCTGCATGCTCTCAAATACCAGCGCCATATCGGTAGCATTCACCAATCTAGCCCACAAATTCGATCTGATGTTCCGGAAACGCGCCTTTGTTCACTGGTATGTGGGCGAGGGCATGGAGGAGGGTGAGTTCACGGAGGCCAGGGACGACATGGCACTGCTCGAAAGCGATTTCAATGAGGTAGGACTCAGCGACGAGGAAGTCGCCGATGATATGGAGGAGTTTTAAACAGAGCTGGGTTTCCATGGTGAAAATATCGTTATAAACAAAACTTTGTGTGTTGTGAATAAACATTTTTTGAAGTCAACTAATTTTGGTTAGCTGTGTTTGGGAAACCAAATGAGATCAATTTATGTGTGTGGAAATAATAAACTTGATCAGCGTGCAGCATTAAATACGCTGTTCGAGCTCAGTGCCTCTAACCCTTAGAGTCCCCGAGATTTAAATCAGAAACTTAAAAACTGAAACATTTCGTTGAGTTTTCTTAAATTTTTTATTTTGTTTTGTTGTTGTTGTTTGTTTGTTTTAAACGCCTAGTTACTAAGTTTTCCTTTTCAATAGTGTGTGTGTGTGTGTGTTTGTTTTCTCTTATTTACTTAATTTTACTAAAATTTTTAGTTGTTTGTTTTGAACTTTCGCAAAAAGAAGTTTAGCTCAAAACTTATGTTTACAGAATCATCAAAAATTTTGCTGCACAGTGTAAAATTACAATATTTTCTGTGTGTGTGAGAATGTGTATGCGAGTGAGTGTGTTTGTGTGTGTGTTTAGTTTGTTTTACTATATAATCTATACAACTAACGATCTCTCTAAGAGCTGACAATCTTTATATGTTTTTTTTTAGTTTTTTTAAAAATGCTTTTCGAAAAATAGAAATCAAAACCAAAAAAATTAACAAAATGAAGGCAATTAAGTGTGCAGTGTTTTTTGTTGTTGTTGTTGTAGTTTACGCTAATTTTAATATAATTACAATAATGGCGATTAGTGAATTGTTTTTTGCAATTGTTTTTGTTTTGTTTTTTCTCAGAATTGAGTTTTAATTACATAGTTAATAGGTAATAAAAAATATATAACGATTGATGATGGCAAACATTTTTGCATTTTAATATTTGCAAACGTTTTGCTTGAAGATTACTTTCGGTTTCCTTTTGTTGTTGTTGTTGTTGTTAATTGTTGCTGGTGTTATTGTTGTTGTTGTTGGTGCTTTGCTTTTAGTATGGAACATTTGAGAAGAGATACGAGACACTCTCGCCGTTGTGTGTCCGTCTTACAGCCTCAGCGAACATCATCGAGACGTCAATGCACTGCACGAAAGGAAAAGAGCAAAAGGAAGTTAGTAAAGAGCGTAAAAAGTTTAAGCTGTAAGAGAGCGCGTAACAATAGATTATGAAGCAAGAGCGTTACTTAAGAGAGCTTTAGATTTAAGCATACAAATGGTAGTGGCTAAGGCAGTTTTACCTGTATTTTGGGACAATCCCGCATATGACCATCCTGTGGTATAGTATTGGTCACAACGACCGCCTCAAAACAGGCGTTATTAATCCGCGAAATCGCGGGACCCGAGAAAATGCCATGCGTCAGTATGGCATACACCTAGAAAACCATGAAATAAATTAATAAAAACAATTTAAATGAAATATTTTAATAGGCAACCCACCTTTGTAGCGCCCGCCTCCACCAGGCGATCAGCGGCATGCACTATAGTGCCGCATGTATCGGCCATATCGTCGACCAATATAGCAATCTTATCCTTAACATCACCCACCAACACCATAGAGGCGACCTCATTCGCCTTCTTGCGCTCCTTGTGTATCAGCGCGAACTCCACATTCAGACGATCCGCAATCGAAGTGACACTATATAGTGAAAAAATATATATTTATTTATTTTATATAAATATATTTTTATAGTCATGACTTACCGCTTGGCGCCACCGGCATCGGGTGAAACAATAATCGAATTTTTCCATTCGGGAATGTTCTCTTTGATCCATTTGAGTACCGCTGGCTCGGCATAGAGATTATCCACTGGTATATCAAAGAAACCCTACACGTAAAGAAATCAAATTAATTCTTTTACATTGCTTAAATCTCGAAACTCCCAGAAATGAGTAAGTTTAGCAACGAAAGTCATTTGAAATTTCCTCGTTTACCTTTAAACGAAAAGTATTTCGTTGCTTTTACTTCAGAACTTCACAAATTGAACGTCGTTTGTCCAATTTTTATACAAATATATATATATTATATAAATATACCAACATTTATCATATGTCTATATTTGATAAATAAAACTACAACAGCACCAGAGATAGAGTGAAAGAGAGAGGTTAAGGGAATTGATTTGAATGATGTCATCAAACAATCGTAATCTAAGTACCGATGATCAAAATGAGCTCGAAGAGTGGTTGAGTGCCCGACAAATAGTGCTGAATCATCGCACACGACGTGATCTCTCCGATGTGGTGAATATGGCAACACTATTCAAAAGTGTTGTGCCCAAACTGGTCAACATGAAGAACTACACCTCGCACGGCAATTTGTCTGCCAAGATACTCAACTGGGAGACTTTTAGTCTGAATGTTTTGCGTAAAACGGGTTTGATGCTAATGCGTCCCGCATTGGAACAATTGGCCTCGGGACATTTGGCCTCGATCCGTGCTCTACTCTATCATCTAATGCGTCTCGAGCGTGACGGCTTGCCGTGCTTGAGTGCACGTAATCGTTCTCCGGCCAAAACCCACTCCCAGCCGGATCCAACTGAATTTGAAGCCGGAAAATCCCCAATTGACCTACTCGAACAACCGATTAATCCAGTCCAGCAAGAATCCCATGAAGCTCTCAAAACCAAATACAAGGAGCTCAAAAAGGTGAATGAAACCAAAGCGGAGTTTATCAATTTACTAAACACCAAAGTGCAGTATCTGGAATCGGTTGTTATCGATAAGGAGAAACGGATTAGTGAACTCCTTAGTCATTTGTCCACTCTCACCATGAGAATTATGTCGATTCATTCAACGCGATCGGATGAAAGACTCAACAATATTCGACAATGAGAAATATTAGCATTTTCATTGAATTTTACATTAACTTGACTTTCATCATTATCATCATCGCCATGATCATCATCATCGTCATCATTATCATTTGCTTTGAACCTAACAAGCGTCATATTTTGACGCTGAGACTTTTCTGATCTTACCTATTGATTTATAATTAATTTTTTGGTATCACGTTGGATAATAAAACAAAATTGTTGTGTTTTGCCTCGAAAGAAAAACAAAAACCATTTTCTTATCGTAAATGAGTTTTCTTTGATTGAGTTTTTATCGAAACTGATCACTAGATAGCAGATATGATACACTGATAAAAATGGGGAAAGTTTCAAAACGAGTTAAGCTTTAAATTTTGTAGTCTTCAGTTTAAATCCTTCTCGTTCCAAAACAAAAATTTGTTTATTGTATTTTCTTGAAGCTCTGTAGTTTTTACTGGAGTTTCTTTGGTTTGGTTCGTTTTAAGATTTATTTCAGTTTTAAATAATACCGATAATAATATATTTTATAGTAAAACTCACCTGAATCTGTGAGGCATGCAGATCCATGGTTATAATATGATCCGCACCGGCCACTGATAACATATTAGCGACCAATTTCGCCGAGATGGGCGCACGGCTCTGTGCATGGGCCAGCAAGGAAAAATTAGAGAATATAATTTAACATTAGCGTAGTTAGTAGAATTCTTTATTAAATTCAATAGTTTATAATGAGTTAAGGCCATGGTGGAAATAATAAAAATAAAAAACAAAATATTAATTAGATACTAATTAGAATTAAAGTATTTTTAATATTTACGTTACACTTTCGACACAATTTAAAAACACAAAAGGACAACAACAAAAACAACAGCAACAACAAAGAACAAGAACAACAACAATAAGAATTCTGTGCTCCCAAATGCAACCATGAAGAAACTCCACAAAGAGAGTGCAAGTGAACGCCATATATAAAAATTAAAAAGAGACAGAGAGGTAGAGCGAGAGAGGGAACTTAAGAGAGTGCTTGAAAATGACAACCAATGAGAGTGCGTAAAGTTAAACAACAGAGAGCGGGAGAGTGAGCGAGCGCCAAAGAGCGCCAAGCTCAAATCCGTTATGTTGTTTGAGGCAGAAAGAGAGTGCAAACGAAATCATATCCCGTTATTTATCTTCGATCACTTTTTCTCTACAATTTCGTTAACTGTCATGCGATTACGTGAGTTTATTAGTCAAACGGTAAACAAGACAAAATAAAAGAAATAAAATTAAATGAGAAATGAAAATTAAACACAAAAAAGTGTTTTTTTAAAAAAAAAACTTAAGCATTTCTTAATTTTTATTTTAAACATAATTTGGACCGAAGCTTTTAATTAAAGTGTGTAGACCTGCTGGCAAAACTACTCACAGTATATTGTCTGGGTGAAAACTCCTAAGCACAGATAAGTACAGATTTTCAAAGAAAATAAAGTAAAAGAAAAGAAGAAGAAACAAAAAGTTGAGACAAGTTTTCTATTTTTAAATTAATGAAATAAAACAAAATGCAAGGAAAACGGGAAGAGGATAAAAGTTTGTGCTTAAATCGATTTTGGAAGAACTGATTGTTAATAGGATATTTTGGGTGTAAAATACGTTTAAAGTAACTCAATAAAGTAATACATTATATAGTGCTATATAGACTTTATCTGCGTTTAATCAGACGACAAAATATTTACAAAATTCAAGGCATTTCGGGTTCATTGCATTTGCACTTTTCTTACAGATTAATCTCTTAACAGCTCGAACAAAATGAAAAACAATTTTGTGCACCGCGGGTTCAAGTGTACAGTGTACTGTACAGTAGACCCCCCTACGATAGGCCAACAAACAACAGCGCTTGACGTCAAATCGTTGCTCCCAAATGGGTTATCAATAATGAGCATAATAAATACAATAATTAAATAAATTTAAATCACAATCGATGAATCTGTTGCTAGCCATTAAATTTTCAAACTGAATCTTATCAGTTGAACCCGATTTATATTTTCTTATTTACGGAAATTAAACTCGAATCTGACCGCGCGCATGTTTGGAAAACAACAAGAAAGTGCAAAGTGCTAAAAAGATGCAAAAATAAAGTATTAAAAAATAATTAATTTAACAAAAAAACCTTTGTAGATTAAATAGTGTTAAACTGTTTTCCAATTATAGCCAAAAAAAAGTTCAGAAACAGCTGAGTTTGTTTTAAACTGACAGACTTATTATTTATAAACTTTTTCAACATAGAAACTGAAAAATTTAATCCACAAAGGCAGAAATATATGTTTAACTAAGAGTATATACTAAGTACAGTATATATGCGGTATGAACAACACAAGACAAGCCACAAATACTAGACCAACAAAAAGAGAAAAACCAAAAAATTTATATAAACTATTTATCTTATAATATTTTGTTAATATACGTATTAAATCATTTTTTTTTTTTCTTGGTATTTTTGCTGCAATGAAGCGCCGCCAACGACAGCAAAATTTCAATTTTAAAATAAAATCAAAAGAAAAAAAAATGTGGAATTTTTGTAAATTCGAATTTCAGTTTCGAATTCGCCAATTTGTATATTAATGATTGCATTTGTTGTTAAATTTATCATTATTTGTTAGACAGTTTATGCTTTAGTTAGTTTAACATGCAACACAAAAGAGACACAACTGAAAGTTTCAAAAGCATTTTTGAAAATTAGAATATTTTACCAACTTTATTAGAAACCCCAGAACCCAGAACCCAGAGACCCAAAGAGTGTAGAGTTAAGAGAGTTGAGTGAAATTTTGCAGCCTTTATTTCTGGAGTATCAAATTCTTGGATGAGTTTGCAATGAATTGAGAAATTTTGCCCACAAACTTTTGTAAATTTAAATTTTGTTGAAGAGAACAAACAAAACATGTGGAAAATTAAGTTCATTTTATGGAAAATGTGAGTATTGAGTTTAAAAGTTAAAAGTTGAGTTGAGTTGAGTTTTGTTGCTATGGAAAAATTAAATACCCTAAATTTCCAATCGTAGTTTTTCTTGGCAAGTTTCTTGCTATCATCTTTCTCCTCACTGCCCGTCAACTAGAGTAGAGATAGTAGTTAAAGAATGTATGTTTGGCAGGAAAAAAAGATACATATAGATTTATGGTGAGATAAAGATAGTTCCACAACAAAAAGAGAGTTCCAAAAGAGAGAGAAAAAGAGAAACAGAGAGAGAGAGAGAGAGAGGGGAGTTAAAAGCAAATCATTTCGAAAACTGCAGCGAAATAAAAGTATTTTAAATACATACACATATAAAATATATATAGTATATTCAACTGAATTTTAAATATTTTATATACTATAGTTTCCACATTTTTATTTATTGGCGTTTTTTCATTCTACAGCTTTGCTTCCTTGCAACCAAAATGGAAAGAAAAATAAACTAAACAAAATCAAAATTGTATTCAAAATGCAATAAAAAAATATACACACACACACAAAGAGAGAGCGAGATAGAAAGATTATTATAAAGATTATATATAAAAGTATGTACACGATAAAGTTATAGGACAGTTAAATGCTCTACTATCCGAAAAACAAAAAAAAAAGTCTCAAATTGTGTGTGTAGAAAACTCAGTTGGTTAAGAAGATACAAAGTTAGACAAAGAGAGAAAGAGTAGAAATAGAGAAAAAGGGGTGGTAGTAGAGGCAGATATATATATCCAGCCATTGGGCGGTCTTGTAGGGCGGGATTATGTATGTTAGGCAAACCTACCTTATCTTTTTTGTCTTGGCGGGCATATGGAAAGCAAGGAATCACAGCTGTAACACGAGAGGCTGACGCGATCTTGCATGCATTGATCATGATCAGCAGCTCCATTAAATTATCATTGATCTCCCCGGAACCGGACTGCACAATATAAACATCCTCGCCGCGCACCGATTCACCGATTTCGACACTGAAATTGAATAAAACTGTTTATAGCACACACATACATAAATATCAAAAACATATAGTATATCTAGGCATACGATACGTTAATGGTAAGGGAATACCCCTAATGTACACAACTAAATCAATGGCATTCCTAGAAACAGGGCACTTGTGAGCTGACTCTTGGCATGAAGTTACACAAATAATCGAAGCAACTCGGATTACAGGCGACTAGCATGCAGGTTTCGTCACTAGCGTGGGCTGTTTATCAAAGTAACTAGAGTGGGGTAAACTCTTTAGACCCTCCAATAAGTGTGACCCTTAAACAAGTCTAATTATTCTTGGTCAGGGCTAACCAATAAAATCAATACAACCTTGTCCGTCTGTCCGTTCTACCCAAAATCGGCTTTCAAAAATGCTATGAGCTTGAGCTTCAACTTTGATGTACATGTCACTTGTAGCTAAATGATTTGACCTTCTTGGTAGACTATAACATGGGTTAAATCGGAGTTAGTTGGCTTTAAGTAAAATTTTTGACTTTAGCTTCCATTTTAAAATCTATTTTTGTTAAATTTAGAGTATTTACAGCTGACAACACAAAGTTATAGCTCTTTAAAGCCAAATTGCTAAACCTCTGCGTTATTCTTGCCATTCATAATTAATTTTAGCTTGAAAATTCATTTTTTACGCTGTTTATGGCACTTGAAGCTGTGACATTAAACGCTAAATAAATCTATAAAATTTTGGCTGAATTTCAAAAAGTTTCTTCACACGGAAAGCTGACACAAGTCATAATAGACCCACAGGAAAGTATCAAATATCAGACATCAGATCATAGCCAAACTTTGTCAGCTGGGAAAGTCTCACTGAAATGAGAAGAAATAGAAATAGAACGCGTTTTTATGCGTTTATTGTTTTGTTTACGTTTCGATTTTCTTGTCTCTTTTGTTACACACAGACCAACACACACACACACACACACAAACGTTTGGTCATTGTCATTGAAGGTTAATTGAATTACGGGCCTAACAATGTCCGGAATATCGAACGAATTTCACATCAAATTTTTACTCAATTTGTAATTTTTTTTTTGGTTCTAGTTGAACGCAAATTAATTGTTTATGTTTGGCCAAAAGACATAGGCGCCAGTACTAACTAACTAATCGCTTTCATCAAATTTTGTGACAGCAAACAGCGTCAAATCAGCTGTTTTTTTTTTTTTTGGCTTTATACTATTTTGACGCAAACGAAATATTACGCATACGCCGCATTGTTTGTCTGCGTTTTGTTTAGCTTCTTTTTGTTTTTAGCTTTTAGGCTTCATTTATATTTTGTGAAATTCTTAAGTATTCGAATGACTTTGGCTGCTTTGCTGCTTGTCGTTGCACTCGATGTTGCATGAAATGAATGCATTTTTATCTAAGAATAATAAAAAAAGAAGGAAAATTAAACACTTTCGCCGCTGGCATTGCTCGAATGCCAGCTGAACTGTGGGCTATGACTCTGGCGGGATCCTCAATTGGCTAGCAGCCAGGAAGTGTTGGGCTTTGGGTGCATTTATGGCTAAACAATTGAAAGTTTTTTTCACTATAAAACAGCTGTTTTTAGCTATTTAGCTATTTTTGGCTATCTCTTTACCCACTGTTTATTTTTAAACTCATTTTTAAATGTCTTTTAGCCGCTTCTAGCCCTTTGTTTTAATCATTAAAATTCTGGCTACATTGGCATCTCTGTTAACCCCTCTTCCCTCTTTGTCCCCTTTTGCCTGAGCTTTCGTAATGTCGCGTTAGTTTGCCGGTTTACCGTTGCCAAGAAAGCA
The DNA here is from genome assembly GCA_035047505.1 of Drosophila parthenogenetica. Lineage (NCBI taxonomy): Eukaryota > Metazoa > Arthropoda > Insecta > Diptera > Drosophilidae > Drosophila > Drosophila parthenogenetica. Next base: position 2,669,198 of record JAWNPM010000070.1, read on the forward strand.
GCTGTTTTCTGCTTCTTCCTCTTTCTTTTGTTTCTTATTGTTTTTGTTTTTGTTTATTTATTTTTGCCTTTTCTTTGTGCATGTATTTTTAACTAGCTGTTTTTATGCCAGACAACTGACAAGTCTTCGCACGTGTGCATGTGTGTGTGTGAGTGTATGTATGTGTGTGTGTGAGTGTGTGTGATAGCGTAATCTGACTTGAAGTTTTTGGGCACTATCAGTCATATAGAATCGACGTTTAGTTGCTTGTACTAAAACCATATCTTGGCATCTTAATCACTTTTGTCTCACTGTACTTATCAGCATAGCCCTTGCTCCCATTCCAAGTGCCTGCCCCTCCCCCTCCCCACGGCACTGCCTTACTTTTAAGCGCATAACACGCAAATTTCTTATCGATCAAACTTTTCAATTACAACAACAACTAAAGCAAGTAATCAGCATTATTTGTTATAGTTTTTGTTGCTGTTGTTGTGGGTTGATTTTAGTTGCGTGTTGTGACCTTTTAGTATTGATGGTCATTGGGTTTTGTGGGTTACATTATTGACAAGTTGCATTGGCGGTTGGCTTGTCTTTACCTCAAGGTCATACCCACATACATAAATAATTTTTTTTATAGACTTTTATGATTCATTATAATTTTTTAATAATTTTAATAGCAATTCCTTTTAGTGGCTTCGCAAACGTGAGTTTGTTTTCGTATGTCATCATGCGATTGGCATATAAATACTAATGACGTCATCTGTGCGCCCTTTAAGACGAATCTTGATTAAAACCTGAACCATGCGTTCTATTAGACAAAATGACAACAACAGTAACAACAGAACAACAGGAGCCACGCTCCAATCAAGTCAAAGTGCAAGAGAAACAATCAGTGACAGCAAGAAAACAACAACAACAAAGCGTACAACTGTAGTATAACCTAACTGTCAACATATTAGTTACACTGTTGCTTAGCTCTCACGAGTCAAATCTAGAAAGAGCCACAACAAGCCGACAAGTGCGCAGCGCCAATAACAAGAACAACAACAACAAGCACAACCACTGCGTTGTTGTGTCTGCCTTTTGGCAAGCGCACACGTGGGGGTCGCCTTCGATACGAACAGTGATATATAAAGAGAGAGCGAGAAAAACGAGATAAAGAGAGCGCACAATATGAAAACGCGTGAGCGTAACGTGAAATGAAACATGTGGGGGCGTCGTTGACGTCGCGACGTCGCTGCTCTCGTTTTCAGCATACGCTGCTCTGCTGCTTTCAAACGTTTGCGCTCTCTCACTCTCGCTCTCTCTCTTTCCACTCTCTTTGTGCTTAAAAACGTGACAGAGTCGTGTTGTTGTGGTTTACTTTTGCTGTCTACGTCTGCCGTTGCTTCTGTTTTGGAGTTTACCTTTTGCATAGGCCTGTATGCGTGAGTGTGTATGAGGGAGAGCATAATATGTGCACACACACACATGCACGCATCCCAAAGGTGTGTGTGTGAGTGTGTATGCAATACTCAGGCGCGTATCATGTTGAAAAGCTTAGCGCGCATTATTTATATTATAACCTCTAATTTAGTTGCCGTTGCTTGTAGTTTATTTGGGCACTTTTTTTTTGTTTTTTTTTCGCCCTATACTCTAATTGTTTGCTAATTTCCTTTGTGTAATTTTTCCACGCTTATTTAATTTTATTAAAATGCCTTTGCATGTGTTGGTATTTTGTGTGTAACTGTGTGCGCTGATAAGGCGCCAGCCTAGAGACACTTTATTATTATTTGTTGTTGTTGCAGCAGCTGACTGGCGCTATGTGTGTGTGCAAGTGTGTGCTAGCTCGCGCGTGCATGTGTTTGTGTGTAAATCAAGCCGAAGATGGGCGGCAAGTCGCGATTGTCGTCGACTCAGTAGAAAAAGCACATGTGCTAATTTAATTAAAATTAAAATTCAATTTCTATGTTTTTTTTTCTTCTGTTTCCTTCTGTTTTGTTTGATGTGGCCCCTTTTGTATGTGTTAAATATATTTATTTTGTTTTAGTTTCAGTGTCGGCAGTCAAATTGCACGCGACATTGGCGACGGCGACGGAGACGGAGGCAGCGGCAGCGGCGGTGTTGCCAGAGCGCGTTGTGTCATAGTGTCTGTGAGTGTAAATGGCCGTTCGTGTAAGTATGTGTGTGTGTGTGTGAGTGTTTGTATGTGCGTATATCACAAACACACACATACAAAAGCAGAGGCATAAGCACACGGCGACCGAGACCAATGACTACGGTGTACAGTCCACTTGTTAAATCAATAAAAATATATAAAAAAGAAAGCAAAACCAAAAAAAGAATACTTTTGGCAAATAAGAAAATGTTTTAAGAAAATAGGGAATAATACAATGGAAGAGCCAAGCACACACACATAACACACACACTGGCCAACCTTCAGCGAATGTCAAGGACCAAAATAGCCTGGACACATACTAACACACACGCACGCTTATTTCGAGAGCACTTAACACTAATATTTGTTTATCAAAACTTTCATAGAGTTTCAATTTTTCACACAATATTTTTTTATATTTCCCGTTGTTTATTCACTTAGCACCGCTTTTGTCCGTGTGCTGTTGTTGCTGTTGTTGTTGTTATTGTGGTTGTTTTCGTTGGTGGGCAGACTTACCATGTTTCCAAGTTGCTGAACTTCTTGGTGACCACCTTGCCCAGATCGATGCCAAGACGATCGACAATACGCTGCGCCAGATCCGGATGCGAGGTGCCCGAAAACACTTTAATGTTTGGCATTCTGGAGTGTATTAGATTTAGACAACCAGCCTGTTTCTCCAAATTGTCTCGGATCAAACTTCTAGCGCGTATCGGATTAGCAGAACGTACTGGCATCACACAATCTACGAGTACAAGTTTTTATTATAAAAATTTTTTTGCAAAAGCAGCGGCAGCGACAGCGACGGCGACGTCGCCGCTTTCGTTCGCTCAGTTTGCCTCAACGTTCGTATGTGTATGTGGGGATATAGAAGGAAAGAGCGAGAGAGAGAGAGGGAGTGAGAGCGCGCGCACCGCCTGTAAGAGAGGCTGTCATACTGTGTTTGCATGTAATCAAAACGTTGCGACGTCAACGTCAGCAGCAGCGTCAGCGGCAGCAGCAGAATGCGCTCTCTCACACTCACGAGTTCAATATTCATTCATACATCTGTCGTTGGCAGCGATAAAGCTTTATGTATGCGTGTTTCTTTATTTCTGAGAGAGAGAGAGAGAGAGAGAGAGCAAGCAAAGCCACCCTAAACAAACATGTGATTATTTGACGTATTGCTGTCGCAACCTGTGTGAGTGAGCGCAAACTGTTGTGTTGTGGCCAGATTGAGTCGGAAACAATTAATATAAATTTTTGTTAATTGAATTAAAAATATTCATGCCCAATTTAGCACAGTTTAATTAACAGAATTGATGAGTAGAAAAACTATAAAAATAAACATTTTGTTTACGTCATTTTCAACAAGATCCTTTAGATTTATTGCAGTCTGGCAACGCCAGAGAGCGACGCTCTGAGAGCCGAAAAGCTCAATGTCTGATAAAGCCTTTGGTTCTCCCTCTCTCGCTCGCTCTTCTTGTAAGAGTTGAGCTAGAAAATTTGCCTGCATGCAAACAGGCGCGTGTCGAAAGCTTTGAACACGAGACAAACCGAACAGCTGTTCGTTAAGTTTGAAGGAGTTGTTTTTTTTTTTTTGTTAAGGTCAAGGAATAGCAAGAAAGCCTTGACCATGCAAATGAATTATTGTTAAACAATTGGCAAGTACAAACCATTTTGGTCAAGTTCAGTGCATTTTGTATCTGGCATACTGTTAATAAAATCACTCTCTCGCTCTCAAATGATGCGATTTGTTTTTTGCACGACGCGCACTCGTTCCGTTTTGGCAACTCGTCAGGTGCTAACGGTAATACACGACTGAGAAACTGTTTGTTTGTGCCAACGACAGGCAGCCGGGCCAACAATTTATTGAGCAGAGAGCGCACACACAATGCTGTACTACAGATACAAATAGAATTGCGTTTGCAGTAGTACATCTATCTAAATATGTGTGTGTGTATGTGTGTGTATAAATATATATTTTTATTTATTAGACTGCCTATGACAGTAGATTAGTCAGTGGGAAACAACAGCAGCAGCAGAGACGAACGCAGCGCCGTCAGCAGCGAATGAGCAATTGAAACTGAGCGCGTACATGGCGTATGCGTATGCAGCCCACACACAAACACAGACAGACTCACACACGCATAGATGCTCTAGTAGCAGAAGCTTTTGCCGCTACTATTCTACTCTCTCCCTCTCTTTGGTGATGCGCTCTCTTGGCTGACAGCACAGCTGTTTTGATGCAAATACGAGGGCTGCGTGCAATGCATTTTAATTGAAATGCTTAATTTATTTAGACTGGCCTTAGGTAATGGTGCCCAGCAGCAGCAGCTGCTCATGGGGGCTCGTCACCGCATGCTTGTTGTTGTTGTAGTACAACTGTACTTGGATGCTGTGTACATACGTCGCACGAAACAGCGAAATGTCAAATTGTTTTGCTTGCGTATCTAATTTTAAATGAACTGTAGCTAAATACTTGAGTTAAAAAACAAAAGAAATGCCCGAAACGGATGCTGACGTAGTCTGTACGCGAATAGTTTACAGTGTATGCATGTGTGTGTTTGTGTATGTGTGTGTGAGAGACGGTCTTTGTATTGTTGACGCAAATGCAAATGGCGTCGCTGCATTCTATTAAATACAAAAACAAAAAAAAGGGGTTGGAGGCGAGCCAACCACGTGTCGGCTTCCAGCATGCTGACAGCGCACGTTTTCAACGCTATACAAACAATAAAAAAGCATATCACAATAAAGCACACATACAAGCAGACTCGCTTACACACGCACACATACACATAGTCTGAAACACGTTTCGACAGTATTAAATCAACTTACATGAAACATGTGCAGTGGCAAATTGTTCACAAAAATTACTTTACAGCTTAGTACAGCAAAATAAATTGATCGTTTTATACAGTTATTTTTTTACTACTCACGTTTCACACTGTTTTATTTCTTATTTCTTTTCAAGTTTCTAAACACTTTAAAAATGCAGCCGCTTCAATGAAAATGCAAAAGCTGAATGATTTCATACGCGACGAAGTCGTGGAGTTGAACTGTGACGAGCAGAACAAAGAGCAACACACAAGGAGAGCAGCCAAAGCGGCAGAGCGAGAGAGCGCGTCGCATAGAGAGTACAAAAGAGTTTAGCTTGCCGGCTGTCAGTTTGGAGCTTGGAGCAGCGACGGCGACGCCGACGCCAACAACGTCGACGCTGACGAACGTCTGTGGAAAGGAAAACAAACGAAACACGTGCCCAGTAAACAAACGAAGCGTCTAAATAAACAAAAACTGTTAAAGAAGTCGCCAAAAAGCAACAATGACTTATGTTGACTTCCTGATAACAACATAATCAGCGCTGCCTTAAGTTGTTCACCAAGATCATTTAAAAAGTCACAACAGATTTGTTTACTGGGTTATGCTCCGACTCAAATGCGTGTTTTTCGGCTCCACGCATAATTTTGGACACGTTTTGTGTTTTGTGTTTTTTTTGCGAAACGTGAATGCCAAAAAGAATGAGAAGCTTACATACATACCCGCATAATTACCGATCTCGTTATGTTTTATATAGTATTTATTCTGTTACCATGCGGTTCACCCCATAGTTCTGCTTGTTTTTTGTTTATAAGACGTAAAACGAGTTTTTCAAATAGCGAGCGTAGTAAGTAAAAACGGTTGCCAAGGCGTAATAGAAGTATCTACCTGAGGTCAAATGAAGTTCATTTGTATGTATGGTGTGTGTGTGTCTGTGTGTTTGTATATTGATTCAAGGGATCATGTTGAGACCTTGAACAAGTTGTGGAAAAATACCAATGATATTGTGCGGCCGGCAGCTAGAAAAAATCCACTTGATTGTTTTCTTTTTTGCAATGAAAAGAAACAAGTTTATTTGTAACATAAATAGCTAATTAACTGATGCTGCGTAAATGGCGCGTAATTTTCAAATAGCAGCCGCTGTTTTGCAACACTAACATAGAACGGTTAACCGCACAGCCCTTAAAGTTAACAGCAGCTCAACAAGATAGCTACGCTGTTATGGTTGTGACGTATTTGCTTGTAAACTTTTGTCTGGTCACATTGCCCAGCAGCTGACTGTCAAGTGCTTTATCGATAGTTTTTAGGTGCCCTGGTTTGCGTGTAAATTGTATTGAGAAAAGTGTCAGTTTAATAAAATTGAAATACTAAAGCATTTCGTATTGTTTTTGTGTATGCTGCCGCAACTTTGTTTAATCCCATATATAAAAGATATAAATCTATTTCATCGTACTGTCAAGAGAAGCCACGCGTTATTTACGCAACACTAGGATCTAGCAACAAAACAAAACAACAACAAGAACAACTGCAGCACAGCAGCAGTAGCAGAAGAATAGAAAGAACAACAGCAACAACGAAGAAGATCCAACATACAAAAAATACAACACAATCATGGCGAACATGGCAGTATCACGTATCAAGCGCGAATTTAAAGAAGTAATGCGCAGCGAGGAGGTGAGTCCACTTACCTGCTCCTGTATGCGTGTGTGTGTGTGTGTGGCGGGAGGGGTTAGCATAACACACGCCCCCAACGCCTCTGCCACTGCTCACTACCCTTGCAAACAATTTCAAGGACTTTGATTCACAATTTTTCTTTTCACTTTCGTTTTTTTTGGCGCCATCAATGAATTTGCACATTTATTTAATTAATCAATTTTGTTTATGCTTTGTGCAGATTGTGCAGTGTTCGATCAAAATAGAGCTGGTCAACGACAGCTGGACAGAGCTGCGTGGTGAAATTGCCGGTCCGCCCGACACGCCCTACGAGGGCGGCAAGTTTGTGCTGGAAATCAAAGTTCCCGAAACATATCCATTCAATCCACCCAAAGTGAGTGCGGTTATCGTTTATCGGTAGATCGATTGTTGGAGCTAGTTCGGTTTGTGAACCAGCGTACGAATCGGTTATTTATAGTTTTTTTGAGTAGTTTAAATTGCGGTTAATTTTAATTATAAATGGTTCCAATCAGAATTGGACTCCAATACTTTTGTAGTTCCCCGCAGTCTAAAGGACAACCGATACGAAGTTGAAATTTGTTCATTAATGAAGCCCTACTAATAAGAAACCCTGTATTCTACTTAGGTTCGCTTTATCACACGTATTTGGCATCCAAATATTTCGTCTGTCACCGGCGCCATTTGCCTGGACATCTTGAAGGACAACTGGGCAGCGGCGATGACGTTGCGCACTGTGCTATTATCGCTGCAGGCACTGCTGGCCGCTGCCGAGCCAGACGATCCACAGGACGCAGTTGTCGCCTATCAGTTCAAGGACAAACATGAACTGTTTCTGCTAACAGCGAAACATTGGACAAACGCCTACGCTGGTGGCCCACACACATTTCCCGATTGTGATTCAAAGATTCAGCGTCTCAAGGACATGGGAATCGATGAGCACGATGCACGCGCTGTGCTCTCCAAGGAGAATTGGAATCTGGAGAAGGCCACAGAGTGTCTATTCAGTTAGCTTCGCAGCAGGAGCAGCAGCAGCAGCAGCTACCACAGCAGCAACTACAATCAGAACAACAGCAACAACAACCAGAAAATGATGTTAGTAAATTCAATTGAAATTCAACTTTAAACGTTCAATCAACAAACAACAAAAAGCAATCCAAAATTCTAGTTTACAACAACAAGTGGAACAGCAATAGCTACAACAACAACAACAACGACAAGAACAACAACAACATCTTGCGACATTTAATTTATTTAAAATGTTTATTATTTTTGCTTTAATGTTTCAAAATTTGCTTTTCAAAATTCATTTATGTCTGTGCATAATTTATAATTTTTCACTATCTCCCTCTTTGCCTCATACCGGCTCTCGCTTTTCCCGCCAGATTTTCCCGCTAAGAAGCGAAAAGTGTGCGTCGGTTTAGTGCTTATTATTTGTTGGATATGGCATATGTCTGGTGTCTATATCTATAACTGCTGCTACAGGTTGAGCCTAAGGCCTTTCCCAACTCCCTAAGAACCCCATCCCCCACTTCCCACCCCCAAAATTTGAGTATATGTTATATAATCGAACCTTGGGTTCAGTTTTTTGTGCATCCGCATTTATTGTTAAGCGAACAAAACACAAAAATCACTACAAAAAAAGAAGAAAACACTTGCAAAACTTTAAATTTAACATAAAAGAAAATTTATAATTGTATTTGGTTTTTAAATGATGTCGAAACGAAAGAAAAAATTGAGAAAAACAGAATAACAAAACGAAATTAATCTTAAACGTTTAAAAAAGGAAACCAAGTCTATAATAAAAATCTTTGTAAATTGCGTTAAGTTAAATAATAAATAAAAAAAATATAAAAACTTAAAAAATGTGTAAGAAACTAAGGCGGGAATTAGACAGTTTAGCAAGGAGCTGTACTTAAAAACCAATGGAATGGATGAGAAAGAGGAAAGGAGTAACTCTTGTGAACAAATGAGTTAACTTTGATGTCAACTGTCTCAATTGGAATGTAAACTGTAATTAAATAGATAAATTAACTAAATACTGTTAGGAAATGGTACAGCTTGGCGAACCGCCTTTTAAAGACAGATACCCCCATTTCCTGTATAAGAACATAGTTTAGTTGCAGACATTTCTGTCTGCATTACAATTTATCAAGACATATCAAGACTGATTGGTGGCCAACTAGTTTAATCCCTACATAACGCACACAATTTCAACTACATATTTTCTAGTTATATATTTTAGACTAAAACTTTGGATACTTTCGTGTGTGGGATTTTTAAAAGTATGCTACGTATTTCAACAATTTAGTGGCAAGTTTAACTCAAATTTGTTGAGATGCGTCTAATTAAACGTGGACTAAAATTGTTTCTATTCATTATAGTGTTTATACTACTTGTGCTTCTGCTTGGAGAGCAGCGAAGCCCCGGAGCCGCAAGTCATGCCACCAACGGAGGCGCCACCGCCGCCTCCAGAGTAAAGATTCTGATTGCTGCTGCTGTTGCTGCCAAGAGCAGTTCCACTGTTGCCACCGCCGACACCAGAAGCCGTAGCACCTCCAGCAGCAGCAATGGCAGAACCACCAAGATTGCTAGAGTTTCCTGCGCCAGCGGTTAGATTGTGATTGCTGTGACGCTGCTTCAGCATCTCCTTCCACTCGGACTCGAGACGCACATAGGTGCCGCCCAAGGGCTGGGCATTGTTCACCAGATTCTGATCGGAGCCAGTCTTTTTGGTCACATAGCTGGCCACCTGTTTCATGATCTTCTCCTCAAAGTCACGCTGATGATCCTGATTGCTGCGCGCCGACAGCTCGCCCGACCAGAAGCGGCCGGACACAGCAGCGGGGCTAAGTAAAATAGGAATAGGAGGATTAGGAGCAGCAGTTAGAAGTAGTAAACTAGCTCACCGCTTGCGTTTCTTCTTGCCACGCGTTTTGCGAGGCGGCGGACGATGATCCGACTCGCAGCCATCGCTGCTGGAACTGAACTCATCCTCTAACAAGGTGTTTCGTATGCGTGGACGCAAACTGCGAGCATCCTCAGAGCTGGTCGATGTTGTCTCTGATTCGGTGCTGGTTTCCATCTCATAGCGACAGCGACGACTCACCCGATGGTTGGTCACTGTGGAGCATAAAAAAATATTATTGTGGGTATTACCCAAGGCTTCTGTCACCCACTGTCCATGCAGAGCTGCGGCAGTAATCCCTGGCGGCAGCGTTGCGGCGTCAACGAAATGCCCAACCAGTTGGGACTGATCTCTCCCGCGGAGGCTAGTTCTTGCATGTGTAAAGGCGGCTGTTCGCAAAGCGCATAGTTCTCGGCGACCAGCTGAGCTATGGTGAGTATAGCACGCTCCCGATCCGTGTCCACCAGCACGCTGTGCTCTCGAAACTGGCAGCCCTGTAAAGAGATATAAATGAAACCAAGGAATCCGGGATTACAGTAGCTCTACACACATTTGGACCCGGCAGCGTTTCATAGCGAAAGGCCTGTTGATTGCAGCAGGCATAGCGTCCCGCGGGTCCCGTGGTGCGTCCCTCCACCTCCGCGCCCAAAAAGTTAGGTGGCTCGGGATGGTACCGACACCAGTTCATCTGGTAGACCGGGAAGTGTGCCTCGCAAGCGCAGCAGTAGAGATAATGACAGTGGCCCCAAAGTTTCCAGTAAACCTTGCGCCAGGACTTGAGCTCCTTGAACAACTGCATCACATACACGTTGAGATCCCAGTTGGTATCCCGCACATGTGAGCTAATGAGTTGACCCCAACGATTTAAACGTATATTACTGGGTATGCAATTGACGTAGGATTTCATGGTATTGGTCACACAACGACAGCAGCGCACGCAGCGAAACAGCCCAGAAATACTGTAGAAGTGTCCACGCAGCACTTCCGCATCCGGCTCGCAAAGACTCTGTATGAGCTTGGTCCAGAGACGTGGAGTCACTCGCTCCTTCTTGTCACGCACCATTTCGAGCTCCAGATTGGTGAACATGGCAGCCAAACGACTGACGAGTGCATCATTTAGACACGACAGATTTGTGGATGTGCGCACCACCTCGCTCAGATGGGCGTGACAGAAGGCCAGACACTCCAGCAGCAGTGGTTCCATCTGCAGAAAGCTTGCCGAGACCAAAATGGGCACCACATTATTCCCATCCAACTGGGGACCAGTCGGTAGATTACTCTGACCAGGCGCCTGCAATTCTGGACACTGGGCAGTGTGCTTGATCCACTTCATGAGCCAATCAAAGATCTGAATGTCACAGTGCACCGAGATGTCCATCTCCTCCAAACGCTGTCCAGCGGTCACGTCCGCAAAGTAGCCCATTTTGCTGATCAGCAGACTCTGCGGGCAACTAAAGTCACGGGAGGTGTTCTTTACCTCGTCGCAGACATGTATAACCACTTCGGGTCTGAAAAAAAAGAGAATTAGTGGGAAAAGGCGACAGCAGAAGACCCTGTACTTGTACCAAGAACAGATATCAGAAAGTACAGGGTCTTGAAATGTGCAGTTACACTTACTCCTTCTTTTCCTGACGCGCATGTTTGCTGTCCTTGGCCAATAGCAAGGATTTCCGACGTGTAATGGAAGTGGATGAGCCCTTACCACTCGGCTCCTTGACCAAGGCGCGCACCATACTATTGGTCTCTTCCTTGGGTGGCTGTTCCCTAGGTGAGCTTACGCTGGGCGAACTAGTGGAACCGGTGGCATAGCCCAACTCTGTCGAGGATTTTGCAGCAACCACAGCAGTGGAGCTGGGTACGTTGAGCACGTCTGGCACCTTTACCTGCTGCTGCTGCTTGGCTGGCTTGGTGCGTCCATTGTTGCCAAAGGCAGAAGGTAGTGGCAGTGGACAGATGAATGATAAAACCGAATCCAAGACGCCTTCGTTGATTACATAATCCAGTTGTTCGTTGAGCTTTGGATGCAGGCCACGCCCACTGTGTACGTGGTTTGAGCGTAGAGAGGATTTGTGTTCGGTTAGGAGAAGACTACTACGACTGCTGTCCTCGCGGCTGCTTAGTTTACCTCCAGAAGCCCCCACGGCAGAATGACGATGCGGAGGACGCTTTAGGGATAGCAATTCATTCACTAATGGATTTTCCGCTAAACTATTAAAATCGAATTCATTCTTTTTTGCATTGCGTTTTACAGTGCCGGCAGCGGCAGTGCTCTCGGGAGGCGGCACTGGCTCCCGATTGTGAGGTTTACTTTCGACTTTTGCAATCATTTCGTTAACGTGACATGAAAGTTTTAGAAATTCAAGAAAATCGTTTAATGTGATTTGAAAATCAGTTCCGTTTACAGAACTAGCAGCTTGCTGTTGTTGTTGTTGCTGCTGCTGTTCATCGGGTGCTGCAGCAGCTCCATCTTCTTCATAATTATTAGCTTTATCCATTTTCTTGACCCACTTCGCTTTTTAAAAAATAACAAATTTCGCAATCAAAATAATATTTGCACTGTTTTCCGTTACTTTGACGACAGTGCTGCTTCTTCTTGTTTGTTTTGTTTGCGAGTCATCGACGCGCCGCCACTATTGCTTTCGGCAGCGCAAATACAACCCTGCGCATGCATTCACACAAAATGTCGTCACTTTGACAGCTACCTTTTTCTGTTCTTTTCCGGTAACAACGTTCGCAATGGTGGGTGTCCAATTGTCAAAACTTGTGAAAAAACATAAATTATTATTGCAATCATGGCATAGTTAGCGCAACAATGTAAATGAAAATGTAGCTGAATATGTGTTGCGCAACGTTGCAGAGAAATTTCATGGCGCGCAGCCAGCGAAATGGCTGAAAATGTTGATTGTTTATCTGTGTTTTTCGTTGGGGCCGCCGAATTAATGTTGTGTATTTTTTTTGCTGCCAACTTATAGGGTCGCGTCAGAACCAAGACAGTTAAGAAGGCCGCTAAGGTCATCATTGAGAAGTACTACACTCGCCTGACGTTGGACTTCCACACCAACAAGCGCATCTGCGAGGAGGTTGCCATCATTCCCACCAAGCCCCTCCGCAACAAGATTGCCGGGTGAGTTTTTTCTCTAGAAATAATTTAAGCTTTGATATACTAACATGTAACATTGTTTATTTAGCTATGTTACCCATTTGATGGGCCGTCTGCGTCACTCCCAGGTGCGTGGTATTTCCATTAAGCTGCAGGAGGAGGAGCGCGAGCGTCGTGATAACTACGTGCCCGCTGTCTCTGCTCTGGAGCAGGACATCATTGAGGTTGATGCCGATACCAAGGAGATGTTGAAACTGCTTGACTTCCACAACATTCGTGGCCTGCAGCTCACCAACCCCAACACCAACAACTTTGGACGTCGTAATTAGGTTTATCATCAAAACGGAGGAACGGTAGAAGGACGACGGTGGAAATGATGTCTCTGTTTTTTGTTTTGCTACAAAAAGAAAAGTTCGCTTTTGCATGGAAAACACAATAAACAACAACATCGTGTGTGAGATGCAAAAATAATTAACAATTCTAGTTGTTTTCGTATAAAGGTGTGAAGAGAAAGTGTTGAGCGCATAGAGAAAATCAATTGGATGGTTTAAAGATATCGTTAATGCCAACTTCCGAATCAAGGCGAAGAACAGCTATAAAATATAGCAAATTGATCTGTAGACAAGTAGGACGGAATGTCTGCAAGCTTTATTAAGTAGATCTAAGTAGCAAGTACTGTCTACAAATCTACTAACGCCTTTATGACAGCTTTAGTAGTTCGATCCTAACCCAAGTCAGCGTAGTCTTAGAGAACTACATGTCTGTTTCTAGCTATACAAATACTGTAAGCTACAAGATATCAGATGGTCAATAGGTAAATAAGCCCTATAGCTTCTTTGACTTGAGCTCCACTATAAACTCAAACATCGCAAATTTCAAGACCTGATCTGCACGATGATCAGTGAAAATGGTAGTGAACACAGTAAGATTTAGGCTTATTCTAGGGTTTGTTGCTACCCCCTTTCCAAACTACAGTGAAACCTGTTGGCCTCTTTGGTTGATTGATTTTTCATTTTAATGAGAAAATACTGTAGACGACACATGCACATCTATATATATATAAATATAAATATGTTTACAATCAATCCATAAATAAATGGTTCGTTTGTGTATTAGTTTGTGTGTGTTTTATACAATGATACGATCGATATATAAAAGATATTCTCTACAAGTGCACAATATAATATGTTTGTAAGTCTAAGTGGTGTACACGAATATATATGTATGTATATATAAATATATATGTATGGTATATATGTTGTGTATGAAGAAATATGGTATGCTTTAAGCACTGTTGTCAGCTGTGTTGTGATCTTGATTGCTCCTACGCACTGGATTACGCAAGACCAGCTCCGAATCCTCCGATATGATGGGCAGTGCATGAACCCAGTGATAATTGATCAGATGACTGATGCTATCGAAGACACGATCTTTGGTACGGACCACGCCTTCGGGATCAATGAGCAGCAGATGCTTCGGCGTCTTGCCCTCCAGTCCGGTAAGCACATATTGTCCCCGCTTGCCCTGAGATTCGCGTACAAGGAAATCCCCGTCCTGCAACAACATACGCTCAGCAATTGGCCGTGAGATGGCGGCATGAAACCAAATCTCGGCCGTCAGCGGACACTGTGGTCCGTCAAAGACATCGCGCACGGTCGTCAGACCGGAAGCAACAGATGTGGCTGCCTGCAGCGGATCAAAGTTGCCCAGCGTTAGTTTATTGGTGGTTTGATCAGGTGGCGGGGAGTTCAGATCAATGAGATTGCTGCTCAATCGATCCCGAGGTTTCTTAAGATTCAATTGTGCCACACGCGGTGCATGTGGATGCAGTGGAAGCTGCTGTAGCTGCTCCTCGATTGGCACTTCCGGTGGCAGCTTGTTAGGCAAATCGTTGTAATACTCTTTGACATTCTCCTTGCAGCTCTGCTGATTGCAATTGTCGCTGGCCAAGGGATCGTTCAGTTTGTTTAGGGCATTGAAACGTAAAACGAATGCCTTGCCAATGGTAACAATTAGATCTTCACTTTGGCCACCAGCGCATTCCAGCACGTAGCACGCTCGCCACTCGTCCCCCTCCCGCTTGGCAATGTAAGCGAGAAAGTCGAGTGTGTCGTTGTCACCGCCGGAAGCAAATGAAATTCTTGGCATATTATGGTTGGCAATCACCTCCCCGGTGTCCACATTGCTTAGAGTCAATGCACGACTGGACACATTGATAATTATATTGGTACCTGCGTGCTGCATGGTTGGGCGATCCGATATAAAGTTGTATAACTTTTTGTCCAGACGCCGTTTGCTGGCTGATTTTAATCCAGCTGCCTCACACACACGATTAATGCACTCACTGTCAATATAATTTCAATTCCATTTAATTTGTGTATTTGTTTATATATTATTCAGTTATCTGTTCACTTACCGCGCTAGCTGTGTGCGTGTCTCAAAGTCCAGTGATTTCATCGAGGTCTTGACCTCAACGCAGCCCGTGTAGCGTACATTGAATGTTACGCCCTTTTCCAAAATCACATCGTCCGGGTAGATGCAGCCATCGCTGGTGGGGGCACTGGAGCCTGTTCCTGTGCCACAATTGCCGGCATCGCCGCCATTCCGTGGCATTTTGTTTGTGTGTGTATATATATGCGTATTTCCGTGCGTCCTTTTGCGTCCTTTGTTTTTGTAGAGTTGTTTAGTTCGGAATAAGTTCTGGCGAGAATGACTCACTTGACAAAATGCAAGAGCGAACCTTAGTTCCCGCTGTTCGTTCCAGCTAGTTCGTTGCACTGATTTAATATCGCTGACTTAACAAGGCTTAAGCCTAAATTCCAAGCCAACAATAATTAGCATGCCTTTGCTGTCAGGCAATTTAACAAGTTAAAGTCTTGCGCAAAACAACTGTTTCCGATAATAAGCCATCTCTGGTTCAAGTTCTTTTTTGTGAGTGTGACCAGCTCAGCTGCTTCAATCTTATCGACTCGCCGCCACAGTCTCCAGCATGCCTATCGGCCAACTGTAACAGCTGTGTTGAGCGGCGCTCTGGTTTCGCTTGTTGCTAGTTTACGAAGCTTGTGGCAAGTTAAAGCTCTCACAGAAAGCTTATATCTGATTTGACTGTCGTGGATACAACAACGTTTTGGGCGGACGATTCCCAGTGCGTGTCGGTTTTTCGGTTTTCTGTGTGTTTTCAAGCGGCGCATTATACATACACAGTTATTACTACAAAGCGGCAGCGTAGACATCGTCACAAAAAAATCTAAAGATTTGTAAGAGAAGTTTGCTACAAGTAATAATAAAGCAAAGGTAGCAGTGTAATTGGCCAAAAACCATTACAACCAAGAAGTATAGACGTATAGAAGACAAAAGCAACTTATCGAAGATTAAACAACACACAAATTTGTTTGTGAAGTGTGATTACAAACATAAATATTAGGAACAATTTTTTGTTTTTGGCAAGAACGATATATAAATTTACAATCGATAAAAATATACTGCATACACAGCATACAACAACAATAACAACAACAAATCTTGATGAGCAACACCCCCTTGCACCTTGCAGCAGCCGCACCCGGAGACGCCGTTGCATCCACCAACTACCAACAACCCTAGGAGGCAAACGGAATCACAGCAGCCGTGTATTGGAATCTAATTGGAATCGAATCGGTTACGGTTACGCATTAACCCGCAAACCTAAACATATAAAATAAAATCAACACATTTGCTGTTTATTATTGTTGCGGTAAGTTTACTATTTTTTTTTTAACTTTATATCAAACTTTCTGTTTTTGCCAGTTTCTTCATTGTCTATGCTTGGCAGTGTATGTGTGTGTGTATGTGTTTACTGCCGTGTAGCTTTTGCCGTTTCGGTTGTGGCTCAGTGAGCATAAAAAATCATTTCCAGGCTAAAAATTCATTGGGCCTAGTTCCAAAATGTGTGCGTGAGTCATTTGCATGACACTAAGCGGCTGCCCCGCGGTGTTTTCAAGACAGGTATACACACACATGCACACACAAGTAACATAATTATGTTTATGCGCATTTATTTGTTGTTGGTGATCTCATCGTTGTGTTTGTGTGTGTGTTTGTGTGTTTTACTTCCTCTAATTGCCGTTCTAAACGCCCAATGGTCCAGACTTTTTTATTTAGCCTTAATTCACGCCTCTGCCGTTTAAACGTTCAAAACAGCAGCCGCCACAACCGCGACGCACCTAATATGGCTCTAAGCGCTAAACAAACGGATGACGTTGACCCTCAAACAAAATCAACAACAACAACAAATCACACCGGTTATCGATAACACCCACACAATTACGACCTTGCCATATTTTGTTTGACTAAACACTGTTTGAAACAATAATTGCTTAATTGTTTGGCTTTGCCGTTACTTTTGCGGTTGCTTTAATAGTGTTTAGAAAGTATGTGTGTGTCTGCACAAATGATTTTAACCTTTGTTCCAGTTTCAAGTCATCGTTAAAAAAAGCACAACGAACTCTGGCTCATAATTTTTATATTCGCTGGCTGCGGGTATGTCAACAGACAACAGCAGTAAGAAATGGAAAGTGTCACCACAGCACTTTAACCATTCAACTGTTAATTAACAGCGCTGTTAAATACACTTGCTTGAGTAATAGTTGTGCTGCTTGTGCGCTGCGGTTGGCAGCATCAGCTTGTGAGTTAGGTCTTGGCGACAGCTGTAATTTATGTATTGATTTAATACGAAATCCAATACACCTGCAAGCCATAAAGGTTCAGTAATGTACAGTTATTGTGTTATGCCCTAAGACGGCTGCGTACAGCATCGCCCAACATTGTAATCCCTTTTGGTATATTAAAAATACCAGCTTTGTAAAGCAAACGGACATTTTGTTTATGTTTTTATTAATTTATATTTTACTATAGCTTTAATTGTTTACCAGCTGTCTATAAACTAATGCACGCACACAGGATTATATTTTATATATATCTATAATGTTATCTTAAAACTATAACACGCCATTTTGTTGCAATACTAAATTCGCTGAGGTGACACAGTGCGCCTGCTCCTCCCCCTTGACCCTTCTACTGCTGCTTCTCTTCACATCAGCTGTTCAAAGTCCGTTATGTAATACTGGGCGCGTCTGTAGACTTCAGGGCGCACCACATTGCCGCCATAGCCGATGAAATTGTTTGCAGGTGGCACAGCCTCCAAATCGGTAGCACCATCACCAATCATTGTTATAACGGCATCCGTTATCGCCAAACGTTTCCTTATCATGCCAATGGCCTCCGCCTTGCCACCCGAGCGCGATGTAGGCTGTGCCGTATCGAAGCTATCGTAGGCTCCCTGATAATCGAAGAGCATTTTGTTGGCATACATCTGGTTGAGGGGAATGCCCAGTTCGTCGGCCACGGGTGCAATCAGGCAGTCGAAGCCGCCTGAGATGAGAAACACCTGTTTGCCCTCAGCCTTTAGGTGGGCCACAAAACGCTTCAGATTGCGGCTGAGTGTGCTGGGACGCTGCTTCACAAAGTCCCAAACCTGCTGCTGAGTGGGACGTATGATATTCAAACGTATCTGGAGTGCATCCTGGAAGGACATGCTGCCACCCATGGCCTCCTTGGTGACGCGTGCCACTTCACTGCCTTTGCCGCAGAATTCGGCTAGCTCATCGATGCCTTCTTCACAGATGACAGTGGAGTCCACGTCGAAACAGACCACATGAGATTGCTGTATGATCTTGGCTGCCTGCAGCGGTTGCTTGGGAGGATTGGGCTGGACAGTTGCGGTAGTTGCCACACTTTTACCGCTATTTAAAGCCGCATTCAGTTGCTTGGCGAGCAGCGCTGCTGTTGCTGTTGTTGTTGTTGCACCGGCGGCGGCGGCGGCAGCTGCGGCACAGCCATTGCTGGTATTTGTGGCACTTGGCCGGGCCATGCTCATAACGGTGCTCATTTTGCGTAGGAGTTGAAACACACGAGTTTGTTTAATTTTGGAAATCGAAAAATCTTACGTAAAATCTGGTAGTTTTTACGTTATACGCTCCGCTCGCACGTTGGTATGACAATGAAATTTTCCGTTGTGTATATCAGTTTTTATTTTATTTTTTGTGGTGTTTTATTATTGTTGTAGTTGTCTCTATTTCGCACACGCGCGATTTTCGTGCTACTCAGCTGTTTTTTGTTTTTATTTCGGCTACGAGACGATGTCGTTGTATTAGTGTCAACTTTTGACGTCGCTTGGTTGCCTTGTGTAAAATTAAATTGACTCAGCTGCTGGACTGGATTATTTTCCAACGATCTACACGCATTGACTTGCTTATTACAACTGATTTCCCACTAGTCGCAGCGCCGCCCTTATAAGAAAACGAGACCAAACTAATACAAGTGCAGCGACGCTTCATTTCGCGTGCTCTCTCTCTCTCTTTCTCGCTGTAGACGAATTGTCGCGACGCTGACCAGCTCACCAGCTTGCATGTATGTATGTGTGTGTTTGTGTGAAACGATCATACGATAACTGCCAATTACAGCGTGCGTGACTGTGTGTGTGTGTGTGCGAGTGTGTCTGAGTGCATGCAGTTACATTTACTTTACTGTGTTCTCTTTTGTCTTTGCTTACGATAAACAGCAGCCATCTACATTTAACGAAGTTGCACCGACTGCTTACTCACCTACTCTCTACACTCTTCGTTAAGATAGATTAGCGTGTGTGCGTGTGAACCTTTGCACCCAATCTTGAAACAACATAAGAAGTGCGAGCGAGATGCCCAATCGATTAATAAAAATCATTCAAGTGTTCCGTATAACCGGATTTTACCAGTTTGCAGACCCATTTGATGTCGTCGCTTATCATAAGCACGCTCTTTAAGCATAACTGATTAGAGTATGAATATGGGATCAGACGCCAAAAAAAGTCAAAATCATGTTATTTTGTCTGGCCAGTTTTAATCTATTAAAAACCTTGTGAGCGGGTGTTTTTTTTTTGTTTGTTTGTTTGATATTTTCTTTGGAAACCGGAATAGTGTCGCGTTATCAGGCAGATAAACGAATATGCCGAACTTTTAGATTCTTCAGGTGGATCGACGAATGTTTCAATACTTTCTTTTCATTTCGCATTGTCTGTGGATTCATGTGGAAAATAACTGAAATGTAAATGACGTGAGAAATTACAGACATGCACATATGTAATTTCACATATAGACATACATATGCGTGTAAGTATGTCTCTCTTTGTGTGTACACAGATCTGAGCGCTCTGAATTGCAGTCTCACGTTACGGCTTACGTCAAACGTAATTGAGTATGAGCGACAGCTCCGACTTTCAGTTCTTTCCCTCTGCTCTTCTTATTCTTCTTCCACGATAAACTAACCGTGTGGCGCGTGCAAGCAAATAAAACAAACAACAACAACAACAGTAAGCACTGAAAATGCAATTGCACTTGCTGTGGTTTTTTTTTTTGTTATCGTTAGCTCTGTTGTGGTTGTTGTTTTTGAGGAATAACAAGTTGTTTTGATCATTTTTTGCTTTGGTTGCGAGGCGGGCTGTAAACAACGACAACAGCAACAACAACAACCGCAAAAGTATTTCATTGCCATTCTGCACTTTTAATTGTTTTGTTCATTCTGTAATTCTGCTATCGATAACGATAAACGATGAGCCATTGCCATTGCGTGCATAGGTAAAGCTTAAAAAGCTAATGGATTTCGTTAACTATTTAGTTTTAATTAGCCCCTCTCGAACTACTAGTTGCCTTGGACAACAGTAAAACAGCTGTCAGGATTCCATTTCAACACCGGTTGTTGGGCGTCAAGTTTTTCCCTTACCTTGGCAACTCTTTTGCTTTACATTTATCGATTGACCTTGTTGCTGCATAAATTTCCAAGTCAAGAAAGCTTTTCAGAACGGAATCGAACCATGCCCTGCATATAAATCGTCGTAAGTGAAGGGTTTGTGTATGTGTTTGGAGAAAAGTATAGTTTTGACCTGTGGTCAGACACATGTGTGACTAATTTACCGTTAATGAATACGTCCAAATTCCATTTGGAAACGGCATAACAAATTATTGTGGGACTGTTTGTCAAGTCGATCACTGTTTGTTTATTTAATTGAGAACACGTAATTTGCCTATGAGCACACCCCCAGTTCTAAAATGAAAAGGAATTCCCTACCCATGAGTTGTTTTTTTCCGTTAGTCTGAGCCTTATCAGTCAATAGACTTTAAATGGAACTGATGACAGACATGAGGCCCTGTAATTTGTATATTTATTTCATCACAAGCTTGTTAATTCATGTTTCCTTTATTTGTGATCTCTGACTGTGCATTTAAAAAATAAATATGTAATTGATTTGTTATGAACGATTGGCCGACGTTGTCAAGCGTTTTGTTTCCAACTGCAAATGCTGCTGATTAACTGTTAAATTCTAAAAAGCTTTGATCGCGCCCTCTCGCTTGCATTCGTTGACGCGTGTATGTTTGCTTGCACGCGATATCAAACCAACTTCTTCGGTTACTCTCACGCTCTCTCAGTCACACACACACACGTATGCAAGTTGAATTGACACATTTACCAATGCGCTTGTGCGTGTGTGTGTGTGTAAGAGGAGCAACTGTGTGCAGCTTGCATCTGCTGCTCTTCTTTCCGCTCCTTATGTGCTTCGTTGAGCTTCTTTTCCTCTTTGTTGTTTGTGTGTTGGATCATGCGCTTTGGCTTATAAACAGTTATGTATGTATGTATGTATAAAGCACTTTATGGTGAGAGCTTATAGCAACGTCAACAGTTTGCTGCTGGGTAAATAAATAACAACAAGTACTACTACAAGGCAGCCAGCCCACTTTGCTGGGGGGCAAAAACGACAACAACAATTGTAAACACGTCATTTGTGCTATTGCTGTTGCTATCGCATTTTGACATTCGAACTGCGCGTGCAGGCAGCGCAGCTAACGTCGACTGCAGGCTTTGCCCGTTTGTTTAACTTTTCCGCTGACAAAACTTCTAAAGTTTTGCATGTACTCGAAATGCTTGCACCGCTTGCCGTGCCCCTGTTCTCTAGGCCAACTATCCTGCCACGCCCATCAACAATTGTAATTACAAAAGCGCTTATCGTTCTGTTTCTTCTGCTGACGGCGTCAGTTCGTTGCACTCGCAAATTAACAACTATTAAAGTTTGTGGAGTATTGTGTAACCGCAATCTGTGCGATTTCCCATTTCCACCCCCTTCCGCTGCTCCCATTTTCAGTGCTCATTGTTCATAAGTTTAATGACACGATAACACACGCATATTGCACGGTAATCGGTTGTCGGCTTAAAAGTTGACTTACCTGATGGTTGGCAATGCGCAGCAAAGCCAACCATAAACTATTATTATTTTTATGCCAATTTAATGCATGGCAGGGAGGGTATATTAAATTTGTTTAGGCTTTGAATGGCTAAACCACGACAGCTTTCAATTAATTGGGAGTAATGTTTATTTGATACTCAATTTAGCTCACACAAGAATGTTCTGGAAGTGAATGGTCTAGTTGTTAGAGTTGCGGCTTGATAAACGTGAGGTCGGCGGTTCAAATGCTGTTCTGGTCAGCGAATTACTTTCTTTTTTTCTTATTTATTTAAAGGAATATTCTAGAAATGAACGGTCTACCTGATAGAGTTGCCTCTTGGTAAACGTGAGGTCCACGGTCAGCACTTTTTTTTTTATTTAAAATAATATTCTAGAAAAGAGCGATTTAGTTGATAGATTTGCGGCCTGACAAACGTGGGGTCCAGGGTTCAAGTGCTGGTCCGTTCAGCAAATGAAATGCTGCAATTTTTACTATTTTTAATTAAGACAGGGTATTCTGCAGTCTTTTGCACTTAAGTGCCAAGTTTTTGCTTATTTCCTTTGTTGTTTCTTGGCTGTCATCGCACCTACACGTGTGCCATGATTGCTGACTCATTGAATGGCAAAAACAACTTACGTATACTTATATTGCATGTGCATTGATTCCCACACACAAGTCACACCCCAAAATGAAAAGAGACAGCAACAACAACAACAACAAAAACTAGTTTTGCTGATAATCAAATTGAGCTCATCAGCGCGCCTTTTTTTTTGCAATGCTCTATTTAATTGGAATTCTCAAACCTAAATTTTGTTTGCAGTTGTTTCATCATCGAGAAAGAGAGGAAGTTAAGGAAATAGAAGAGGAAGACAAGCATCAATTATGGTGGATTTCCGTTTCGATATTAAACCGCTGTTTCCGCAGCAAATAATCAAAGTATCATCGAATCTCTTGCCGCACACCTTTCGTGGTGATCGGCGTCAGTGTTTGTGAGTATTGAGACTGTACGCGGTACCTTTGATTTGATTGCATAAAAATAGCCTAACGAACCGTTTACAATTTCCAACACTCAATGCACTCCGTCAGAGATGCCACCTCAAAGATGTCCGAGATAATAGATCACTTGGGACAGTTGTCGGCCGTATCGCAGGGTCTTTCGAAGCCGGTGACAACGGCCCAGCGTCTCAGGATGTCGGAGAATCAGACTATATATCTGCTAGCCGATCCAGAAGCGGGTAACAAGTAAGCAGCTAATCCCCTCTTCACTCCTAACGACGCAGCTAACCAAGTCCATGAACTTTCAGCGGTTTGGTCACTGGTCTTCTCAAGGTGGGCACTAAAGATCTCTACCTGTTCGACGAAAAGGGTCAAACCCGTAAAATGGAACAATCTCCATCGATTCTGGACTTTTATGTGCACGAGTCCCGGCAGCGTGCCGGCTTGGGGAAGCGTCTCTTTGAGACCATGTTGAATGAGGAGCAGTGGACGCCACTCAAGTGCTCCGTGGATCGACCCTCGGAAAAGCTCTTGGCCTTTCTGGGCAAGCATTATGGCCTGGTTCGCACCATACCACAAGCCAACAACTTTGTGCTTTACGAGGGCTTCTTCAACGATTCGTCCAACTCGAATGGCTCCAGAAATGGACATGACGAACGCAAGAATGGCATGCACATTACAAACAGGTGAGTGTAAGGGGGAGAAGGAGGTCAAACGCTTTTCAGGTGGGTGTAGCAATAGCAGATTTTAATTAAAGCATTGCGCCTTTGCTGCAGGAAACATTTCACTTGGCTTAGTTGCCCATTTTCAGACTTTGCCTATCGCACACGCAAACATCCTGAAGCCAAGTCATTTGTTTTATTAGCCCAGTTATCAAGGGCGCACAAAGAGCTTATGTTTTCGTGCTGCATTCAGTGTGTCTTGGAGTCTAGAAAGACCTAGAAACACAAAGTAAACTGACAACACATAATGAGGTGATTGTCAGATAGTTCTACTTAAATTTTGTATAAAACAGGCCCAAAATATTACATTTTTGTGATAAATAATTCAATCTAAGCTTCTTACAGTCGATTACCTTGATTTTAAACCTCTTTCGCTGCTTTTCTGTGTGTTTTTGCAGCTGTGTTATGGGCGTGTAGGTGCGCGATAAAATTGATCGGTTGCGGAAACGCATTTATCGATAAACAAACTTAAAACAGACATGCATGCAATTAATAACGGTGGCCTGTTGCTTGTAACTGTACAAATGTATATCGATATACAAGTCATTTCGTTAGGTATAATCTAAAATCTGGCTAAAACCGCATTCAAGTGATCATGGGGAATGTACTAATCAAGGGGGTCAACGATTAAATAATTAAAATATGGAGATTATTTATGATTATATACAAAATTCGTAACTAATTATAATCATTTTGTCGTATTACTAAACTATTTATATAAATATATTGTTAACTCTTCTCACTTCACATGTTGCGCCTACTAACGATAACGATAATGATAACGAATAAACAATTACCCCCATCAATCAATCAATCAAACAATCAAGTCCTAACACACAACTCTTTGGTGCTACTTACCTGGGCGATGAGGCTAATAACAAACGTGGTATGCGACGCGACAGCAACTCACAGCAGCAACAACAGCAGCAGCAACAACAAGCGTCCTTGTTGCAGCAAATAACACAGATCTCACCAAATGGACGATATGGGGCACCGCGTCCCACCTGCAGCATGGCCGAGGTACTCAGACATTATACTTAGTTTAAATAGTTTAAGTTACAAATTTTTAATTGAAATTCAAGCACAACAGTTTCTTTAGCTTGAAACACCAAGGCAAAAAGAAGAAGAAAAAAAACCGCTAAAACAAAAAGCTAACAAAAAACATATATACATACAGATTTTAGCTAGTTTTCAGTGATGCTGAATCTGAATCTTGCTTAATTATTGTTGTTTTCCAAAATTTCAAAACTAGTATAGCTGTGTCAATTTCTTTCGTGATTTGTTTGAAAAAAAAAAACTGCCTACTACCTCAAAGTAAATCGTTCCTTTATATTTGGAATGCCATAAAAATTGTTAATCAAAGTATGTCTCTCTTTTTACTTCAAATCCCCTCGAAAGTTTGAGTTCAGCTGTAAGTCCGTAAGATTTTCAGTTAAACTTTGTACTTTACACAATTCACAACCCAATATTTGTTTCCTTTGTTTTACTCTTTGAACAAAAACACAAATTATTCATATTTTTGTGTGTGCTTTCCGATTTCTGTGTACGTAAATTACTTGGGATACAAGAAAGTGCAAAAAAAAGTTTAAAAACTAAGTTACATATATTATTTCTCGTCGTGTTTTGTGCCAAAGTTTTACGTGCGATTCGATATTCGGTTCGGTAAAATATTTGTATATACGTTAAAGGTATATACGTTCGTATTTCGTCGAGTTATTGTTTTAACTAACGGGCGGTATTATGGATCAAAAACGTGGTGGTGGGGCGGCAACACGCCAAGGTGCTTCCAAGACGAGCGTTAATGTAAGTGGTCACTATGGCGCCGGCCTGCCTTCCTCCTTTTCTCCTAAATTCCTTATACCTTATACCATTCTTCTATTACTCCATTCTTTTATTCCTCCTACGTATCATTTTGATCCCTTATCAAAATTATTTCTGCCTCTGCTCTTAAATCTCTCGTAACTGATCCTACTTCCCAATCAATCCTATTCCTACATCCTTCCTTTCTTGCCACAACCGCTTCATCTATCCGCTCCTACCTCCCTCGTTTAGTCGCGTCCTGGCGCCAATGCCGCTCGCAAATATGGCAGCGAAGTTAGCTTGACTCCCAGCCAGGCCAAGCAGAATGCGGAAAATGTAAGCTGAGCTTCTTTCGAGATCCCAGAACGAGATTCTGTTAAACGCCTCCTTTCCGACAGCCGCGTAAGAGTCCCTTGGATGCCCTGAGCCGCATGAACTATCGCCAGGAACCATTTCAGCGTCGCTCTGGTCTACAGGATGTAGACGACAATTTTCTGGCTTCCAATGCCTTTGTGCGTCCATCGCGTGTGCGTCACACTGGCCTCGATGGCAACGTGCCACTCGGGGGAGCCAATCAAGCAGCAGCTAATGCAGCAGTAGCTCCCATACGTGTGACGGCTGGCCAGGAGGCACCACAGATGCAGCCACAGGCAGCTCAGATACCACAGCAGACAATGCAGGCACCGCTGGCAACCATGCCACAGCAGGCAATGCAACCGCCAGCAGGACAACAGCAGCAGCAGCAACCCGCTGCTGTGGTACCATCACAGCAATCACTGCCGCCACAACAGCAGCAGCAGCAGCAACAACCGCAGCAGTTTGTGCAGCCACCAGCTGCAGGACAACCGACACGTCACGATCCCTATCATGGAGGACGTGCCCATGTGCAGCATCAGCAGCAACAGCAGCCACAACAGGTTGCCTACGAACAACAGCAGCAGCAGGTTCAACAAGAATCACAGGTGCAGCAACAGCAGCCACCAGCTCAAATGTCGCCACGCAAATTCCAACAGCAGCAACAGGGCTACGTAAAAACAGCTTTAAACCAACATTAATCGCTTTGATTAACTTATTTCCTTCCTCCTGCTCCATCACAGGCTGGCCAACCATCAGCGACAGGTGGCGCTGCACCGGCGCCTGAAATGTGCACCACTTGCCCCAATTGCCAGACGACCATTTACTTGGTGCGCTCCCCCGAAATGGGTAACGGCGATGGTGGCATGCCGCCGCAATAAATCCACAAAATTTGGCTTAAAATATTTAAAGAAAAATTTAACTGAAATTCCTAATGAACTTTAGGCAATTCAAAATTCAAGCATTCCATCAATTTGTCGACCACAAAAGTACCATTACTACTAATACCAAAAGGATCTGGGTGTGTGTGTGTATAATTTCAGTATGGGATATTATTTTTTCTACACTTACAAAGCCTCAAATGGTGCTTCGCTTGTCGATCTCAGTGTAAAGACCATTTTGAATACACATACAAAATTTGTCGTATTTGACAAAAAGAACATAAATAACACGCTACCAATTCTACCAAAAGAACTCGAGATCGCTTCGAAATAAATTTTATGGACTGTGGAAGAAGAGCTTTAAGAACTCGCTATGAAAACGAAATTTTCCTGTAAATAAATAGCATTTTATCATTTCTGACTAATTCGGGCTGTGACTTTTTGTTTTTGCTTAAGAAAGGGGGTGCACATTTGTGGGTCAACCCCTAAAAACCCCCAGAACTTCCTCCCCATCTCCAGTTGGCTGCGTGCCAAGGGGCTGTTTTGAGGGCGACTCGTGTGTGCTGGAAAATAAAACTTCGCTTGACACTTGTACTAGATTCAAGACGTGGCTTTCAAAGTGCTAGTAGTAGCAGTAGGGGTATTCACTAAATATAAATAAAACTTAATTAGGCCCATTGTGATTTAATCGTTGGCTATACAAATACTAGCTAAATATAAATGTATGTATGGTGTTTTGTTGCTTTAGCTATAAAAACACGTGTATTGTGTGTTGAGTGCCCCCCTTATATGACCTAGTTCTTAAGTAAACCAAAAAATGAGAAATATCTATAATTCTTGTGCATTTTCATCTTTTTGCAACCCTCGTGCAGATAATTCATGCTGGCAGCGCTAGTTCCGGCAAGGGAGGCGGCGGTGGTGGCAGCGGCAGCGCAGAATCAAGCAGGTAACGGTTTGTTTGCCACCCTTTTTAGCCTCCCCAACTACACCCCTTCCAACATTTTCCTTAACTAACACTTTTCATTTCGTTTTGTTTTTTATTTGTTTTCATTTCTTTTTTCAGAATCAAGTAAACACACACACACTTGGCTGCAATATCAGACAAAAATCAAAAATATCAACTAAATAATTGTACAAAGAGCTTTGTTTATATAGTGAATTATTTATAATTTTATAATAGGAATTTACTTAAATGACGTACAAGCGGAGAAAAGCTGCACATACACACACTACCAACACCCACACACACACTCACTCAATCACGGCATTTGGAACCGTTACACACAAAATACCTGAAAATTGTGATTACATTTACATATATGCAACATTTTTATTTAACACTTATTTGTTGTAGTGCTCTAATTTATTTTCATTTGTCGTGCAATAAAAAAAGAAACCAAGAAAAGAATTTTAAGCTTTCAGCTTTACAGCATGTTATTTAACAGACTCTGTTAACTTTTCCTTAGCAGCAGCATTGAAGGCATCGCCGCTCAGTTGCAAAATTTGCAAGCGGATTTTGATGATCACCAGCGTTATCAGTATGAAGTGGAACCAGAACAGGAGCCGGAACCAGAACCCGAGCCAGAACCTGAACCAGAGCCTGAGGTGGCGCCACCAGCTCCGCTCAAGTCGCACACGCCGACTCCTCCCTCGGTGCGCTCACCCGAGCGAGCAGAGAGCATTATTGGCGATAATCGGAGAGCGCCAGCTTTCCAGCTGAGCAAGCAGCATACTGGCATGAAGAATCGTTCGTTCGGTGTGGGCATGGCTGTAATGCCCAGCAGCAAAATGGAGTTCAATCAACAGGAGCGCGAGGATTTCGGTGTGGTCAAGATCAATCGCCCGCTGGGCAGTGAAATCATCTCGCCCGGCCATGATAATACCGATGCCATGTCCGTGGTATCCTCTACATTGGGCCAAACCGATCAGGGTTACAATGATCTTAAGTTCTATCACAATAAGTTGTGGTAAAGGATAAATATTAGCGAAGAAACATGCATAAATTAAAATCAAGTAGCAATATTTGCACAAAATACATACATATGTAGCAGTTAAGTTAATTAATATTAACATTAACATAACAATCCCTAGAAACATACACAACGGTTCCTCTGTGCGCTTTAGTTAACAATTTTTGTGTTTTTGTTATTCGTACGCTTTTTGTAATTTTTGTTAATTTGTTCATTTGTTACAACCACACGCACTTTAACAGCGCAGCAGTTAACAGTGACTTAACAGTCGGTAGTTCAATTGCAGTACAAGTAAATGTTAGAAAACAGTACATTAACAGTCTGTAGTTCAATTGCAGTTAACAGAGCCAAGTCAAGTAAATGTTAATCAAAGTAAAAGTAAACGTAAAATATATAAAGAAATTTATAAATAAATTGTGCGTATCTTCCATTTGCAGCAAACGCGATTATTACGAGCAGATCTATAGCGAATATATGCTATAAATGAATGCCATACAACAACAATATCGAACCAAATTAAATTAAACTTATTATTATAGTATATAAACATAATCTCTGTAACATTAAGTGTAATCTACACAATAATAGTCCAAAAATAAAGTCAACTTTCAATTCTAAAAGAAACTTTTCGTACAATTTAATACACACATCGTCTCGTTTAAGGTGCAGTTTATTTCATAATATAGTAGTATATATATTTATAGAGCTATCGTTGGTGATGCTGCCTAGCTAGAGGGGAGAGTTTTGGAAACAGCGTCTGATTTCCTTACATGTAGATGAAGTTGAACCTTCGAGAGTAAAAAGAAAAGTTTAATAAATTAGAAGCTATAACATTTATCCTATATAAAAGAGCGATTTACCTGCACAGCGCTTGCGGCAGTGATGAGATAATGGGTCCATAGCCTTGTGAATTGTCGTAGAGCTCGAATAATGGGGCAGCAACAAGCTTATAATTTTTGGGTACAGCAAATAGTGCTAGATTACAGAGATAAACGATAGAGACAGAGTTTTTATGTATATAACAGTATAGGATTCGATAACAAAGTATATGGTAAATAGTAGATTATACAACATAACGGTTTACAATCGGTTATACAGAAAATAAATTTACATCGCTGCCGTTAAATAATATTTATATGTATACGTTTATAAAAAATTTGTTTTATAGACTTTTTTTTATTACATTCACAGTTCTTGGACAGTAGTTGTAAGTAGAATACTTCAGATTTAGACTAATAAATTATTAGGTTTCGTTATTATTGATGCGCAAAATGACAACTATATTATTATTAGATTTAAAGCCGGTTTCGTTTATTTCGTTTTTAAAGTGATGTTTTTAAAAATATACATTCAGAATATCCAACAGTTAACCAAGAGCTTGTGAGACAAATTTGGGACATTTTTGCTTATCAAAACGAAGTCTATTAATTGATGATAGTATGAACATAATTTCGATTAACCATTAATAAGAGCAACAATCATAATACATGGTGTTTTGTGTATTTTTGTGGTTTTTAACAGTGTTTTCTGTGGATGATGTCAGAGAAACTACTACAAAAAACACACAGAATTATAATTTGTTGGATTACATAAAAGGAATATGCTTAAATTATGTTTCTTTTTAGTCATATTAATACTTCGTGTCTTTCTTTACGCCAATGCTCGCAAATCAGCACAACACGCGAGATTTGTGCACATTTAGCCGACAAGACAAACTAGTAGAAAAAAAAACATTTACAATGGGAATTAAAAAAAAAATCAAGAACTGTTCAATTCTGCCTGCCCGATATTTTGGAACCTTAACATCTCTCGCAAAACAATATTTAACGCTGTCTCGTTTTTGTTTATAGAAATGTCGACATATTTACAAAATTAATACAACAAACAAAGAACAAATTCATCTAGAATTTTGGGACACAAAAATATGCCAACAACTCCAACGAGAGAGATCGAAATCTAACTAATATACAATCGTTTTTTAGTTGTTTTGGTTTTTGGAAACAAGTTTCTCTTTTCTGATTCTTTTTGTTCATTTTTCTGTTTCTGTTTTGGTTTTTTGACACTCTTGAGATTTAGAGCAGAGTTGGAGGAGGAAGTGGCTCTCTATATATGCTTGGTTGGGCGACAGATGCCAGATGCGTGAGATTACACAATAGAACACGGTGCTATATATTTATTTGGAACAGCTCAGCTCAGGGTACATCGTAACTGGCGTTCCTGTCCGTATCTAAACAGCATTGAAAAGATATGACATGAGGTTTGTTAGCGTATCGGTTTTCTTTGGCAAATATATAACAAGGTTATATATAGTGTTTATATTAAATATTCAGTATTATTACCTATTTACCTACGCTGTGGATAAACACTTTTGTTTTGGGTTTTCTTTTCTTTCTGTTTGTTTTGTCTATTAAATTGAATATTTACCCTTTTCATGTAATTGCACGAGGAAGAGACGCTTGTGCTCTTTCGGTTTGGTTATGTGCGGTGGAATGTATGGATATTGCGGTGGCTCAAAATTGGGACGCCACCAATTGCCAATGGTGTCCTCGACAATCCAGTCCTGTTTAACACCATCTTGACGGCCCAGCGTCTTTAAAACATTCACATGTTAATACTCATTCCTAGTTTGCTTATTTTCGTTCACTTACCTCGGATAGTAATCGTTTGAGGCCCTCAACCTCATCTTCTCCAGCATTTAATTCGCCGCCAGGCAGCTTGAAGAACGTCGTGCCCAGTTGCAGTAGTAAAACATGTGGTAAACCATGTTCGTGCACCAGGAGCACCCCTTCTACAGAGCGACGCATGCCAATGCGATCAAACTCCTCTCGCATTCGCTGGAATCGTGATGGCACCGACGGATCCTTTTCAAATAGTGGTTCCTTGGTGCCGAATGTGTAATTGGTAAGTGGATAACTGTATTGTTGACATAATTAGTGGCAGCGACATTCTTTGTGCATTTTTTGTATAACTTACAGATTAATTGTGCGATTTATGGTTAATGCCTGATTGGGCGCATATTTTTGCGTACCATTATTGCTTATGGCGGCATCGGCTTGACCTTGGCTTCCACGCCGCGGCCAACCGGAGCCCGATTTGTTTGAGACTTGTGAGGACGCCATCTTGTTATACACACAGCGCTCGAGTGGCTAATACAAAAAACTACTTTTTCCGCGCCAAATTCTAACTAGGCACGTCGTAAACAATCTACACTGTCACACACTTTGCTTTCTTAATAAATTCGCCACTTTTTTTGTTTATAACTATATTTAGTTTTATGGTATTTTCGATTTCTGCTTTACAATTGCAAAAAATTCACGCCGGCGGAAAATGCAGAATATATGTGACAGATGTACACACTGGTTGTATTTCCTTTTTGTATGCCGGCAGTGTGTACTCACTGCTAGACAGCAGTCGAAAGTGTGTTGCAGATCTGGCAACGCTGCGTAGTCGTTTCCAGCAACCTGGGCACTTTGTACACATTTACATTAGTTTTTTGTTTATGTTGGGAAGTCGTCGGAAAATTCGGCTGTTTTCTGTGTGTGCTACAATGAAAAGCTGCTAAAAAAGCTAAATATAAAAATCAGCGCAGCGCGCGGCCGTCTGTCGGCGCATTTTGTTTTGTAAGTGCAGTCAGCAGGCAGCAGCAGCATCAGTCGTTGGGAAAGAAAAATTATGTGAAGAAGAAACGCAGTTTCTGTTTGTGTGTATGTGTACGTACATTGTTTTTGTATGTGTATTGTGCAATGAAACTGGAAAACCATTATTATTAATGAAAACGCGTGAAATGTGTAAGTGGAATATAGAAAATGCAGTAGACAATTCCAATTGCTTTGAAGTTTAACATTTTCATGTTTTCTTTGGGTCTGCTTTCGGGCTTCCCTATCCATCTCATTCGCAGACAACAACTACAACTACCAACTCCTCCCACTTGTGTGTGTGGTTGTGCGGGGTGCGCATTGAAGGGTGTTTGCATATGTATGTGTGCGTATGAGTGTGCCTGTTTTGTGCGTGCACGATAAAGACTATTTGAGGACAATTTAGTGTGAATATATACTGCATATGAATGTGTGTATGCATGTATATAAATGTCAAAGACCGCGTCGCGTAATATGCACACACATTAATAACGCTAAAGGTCAAAAGTTAAGTTGGAAACAGGACCAAGGCGCCGCTATGCTATAAGACATCAGCAGAGTAAACGAGAGAGTGAGTGCGAGAAAGTGGCAGAAAGAGCGAGAGTGAGAGAGTTATAGCTGGTGTGAGTGCACTCAATAGGAACAAAGAGAAGAGCGAAGAAGAGAAGTGGGCGATAAAACCGACATAAGAAGAAGAAACGGCAGAGGACGGCAAAACAAAAGACTGCTAAAAGCTAACAAAAACAACAATAACAAAAACAACTACAATACAAACAAACACCAATAAACGAAAATGTCGGCGGCGGAGCTTGAAGCTGAAAGTTCCGCACAGGAGCAGCCACAACAGCCCCAGCAACAACAACAATTTGAACACACAAGCAACAACAGCACTGCCAACAATGATGCTGAAGCAACTTCAACCGCATACGATGTGGATATTCAAGAGACCAACGACAACAGCAACTACGACCATCATAATGTAGAACAGCAACAGCTGCAGCAGCAGCAAGAACAACAACCGCAACAACAAGAACATCAATTAGATCAACAGGGCGATTTGGGCATGGGATTATCACTAATGCAATCATCGCCACCACCGCATAGTTATCGACACTCGCGTGCCTATCGTCACTTCAAGAATCCACCACAGCCACATATGTGCATACGCACCACCACCGAAACGGGTGAGGAGCTGTTTATCAATGTGTTGAGCTGGACACGTATTGTCATACCACAGGAGCCCAGTGATCCCATACCATTGTATGGAGGCATGCGCGTAAGTTTTCTTAGTTCCTAATTAAATGGAGGCATGGTCGAATCGGCTCGACTTTTTTTATTAGTTTCTATAACAAACTAAATCTTTTCCTTCAGGTGCCACCTGGTAGTCCACGCAGTCCGCCAATAGTTTTTGCCGTTATGGCCAACCCTGAAGTGCTCAAGGATTCGGGACGTCATAGCAAAGATCCCGAGGAACGACGTGCTATGGTGGAGCTTATGTGTGACTTTGTGGAGGCTATGAACCCCGGCGTGAAACTAGTCAGGTAATCAAAACTAAAGCTCTAAACATTAGGCAAACACTTTTTTATAACTCTATATACATTTTGTGTAGAAACGCCGTCATACTCAAGGATCGTGACATCTCGGGTGAGCTGAAAGATGTCTGGAATGCGGTGCAGGCGCAGCGTGATCGTGAGCGCGAGGAGCAAATGTTGCAGCAGAGGCAACAGCAGCATTATCAAAATATAACCACACAACAAATGTTTCCCAAATCGCCCGATGCGGCGCGTGCGGGGAGTTCTACTCAATCGAATGGTGCTGAGATCGGTTTACCGCCCGCTTACAATGCGGATCTGATTCCAGTTGAACATGGTAATGGCATCACATTGGCCGTATTTGCCCAGCAGCTCGACAACAAGGTGGCCAGCGAGCAGTTGGAGGAGCAGCAGCAGCAGCAACAACAACAGCAACAGCAGCAGGAACAGCAAGCATCAGTGGAAACAGCAGCTGGCGACGCTTGTGTGGATCAAACTGATGCTGGGGCTGTTGTTAACGGTACAAACGCAGACAACCCAACCACAACGGCAGCAACGCCAGCCGAAAACACTCAAGAGTCGGAGTCCAAAACAGTTGCAAGCAATGGCAGCAGTGCGACCACAACAACAGCAGCAACTCAAGCCACACCAACAGCTGCTGTTGCTCAATCCCCAGCCACTCCTCCAGCAGTCACAGCCACCGCCACTGCCACGCCTACAAAAAAGGAAAAACTTGGTGGCTTCTTGCCAAATGGTTGCATTTTCCCGCGCTTCAAGAACAACAAGCACAAGGATAAAGATAGCAATCACAAGGAGAGCAAGAGCAAAGAGAAAACTCTGCTGAATGCACTAAAGAAAAGCAAGGAGAAAAAGGTGGCACCCAGCGAGCAACACACGCCGCCCAATGACAAGAGTGTTATCAACAATTCAGATAATGGTACCACACAATACGAGAAGAATTGCATCAATAATCTCGAGTGTGAGGTGCAGAAACTCGATCTGAATAGCTCCAATAATGATAACAACTCCATGTTCATCAAGCTGAAAGTGACGCCAAGTGCAACAACAGCAGCTGCAACAGCGGCCAAGTAGATAAGTAAACGTAGCTGATAACAATGATAATGCTAATGATAACACACACAAACACATACAGATACACACACAGAATTGCGGTAAGTCGATAAGAAATATTTGAGACAGAGCGAAACTATCCAAAACTAGCACTTCACCTAGCACCTAGGCGTATACAAGATTTACATGCATATATATATAAAGTATACAAGTTTATATACAGTATATATATACATATAATATATATATATAAATAAATATACAATATACACAGTTGTATCAGTCAATTTTTGAACGAAGAAAAGCAAATCGACAGACTCTCTTAAAACGATGAAAGTAAAAGTTGTGCCATGCTCCATACATACGGAACACAGACATATATCTTAGCTAGGCTATAGTTAAACAGTGTGTCCTGAAATTATTTCGACTTAGTAAAAACTTTAACGAATTTCATGTTTAAAACCTTTCAATTTATGTTTTTTGAACTTTAACATATTTTTTCTGTACTTTTTTCAACGTAAAAAAACTTTTACTTGACACACTGTACTATAGTGCTGACAATTGTGCATGTGTTTGTCTTCTCGTATGACAATAGTTTTTCCAGAATTCTTCCCCCGGCATAAGTACGTAAAAAATAATAAGTATTTATATAGTTCAATATTTGTATGTTTCGCATACAGTTTGCCTTATATACAAACCGAGAGAGACAAAAATAAAAAACAAAGAGAAATTTCAAAATATTAAAAGCATAAAATGGAAAAATCTTTAAACTAGTTCATTCTAATCCATGGCAATCGAAACCGTAACTCATGGCCAAATTATCATCTGAATAGAACTGTAAATCAGCACTGGAAACTGCACCTAACTACATACAGCATCTACTAAATAACATACGAGTACATATACAAATACATAGATCTTAACTCTAGAGTTTACTTAGTCCAACCAACGACTGTCTAATTTCCTTTCCAACAAAAACAACATAAAATAAAAAGTATTACGAATTTTTCCCACTCCCAATGATCTCCAAAATGCTTTTGAAGTTGAACGTAAAAAGGATTCGACTCGACGTAAACGACATAGGCTCTATAAAGTACCTTTTGTGCCCTGGTATAACTAGTATATAGTCTACTATAGGGTACATCTCTAAGACGCTATTATTGTTTTAATTACAAACTAAACCTTTCACCCATTTCCAACTAGTGTTTAAATATTTATGCTCTTAACCCTTCCTTTTTTGGCCCATCACAATAAGTCCACCAGTGATTAATTGTTTTTGTTTTTATTTTTAAAAGTCGTTTCCAAATTCACAATATGTATAGCGAGCTACCTTTCAACTTCAAAGCGCAACGATTTACGATTATATATGTATAACACTTTCGCACCCACAAACTCAATCCCAAAAATTTGAATAAACAAAAAACTCTCAATATTGGACTGATTATAAAGCTGCCATATATAGATAGCATACATATAATCCGATTTATATGTATGTGCATTTATGATGTAGTTTGCTTTTCATTTTAAACGAAATTCAATTGTGATTCATTTGAAAATCAAATTATTGTTTTTAACACATCGAAAACTATTTTCAACTATTTTTCATTTAATTTTAATGCATTTTTAAATTAATTAAAATTCTATTTATATTTTAAATCAACAAGAAATGCCCCAAAAAAAGGAATAGTAATATTTTTAATTAGATATTTTGAAAACAAGTAACCATTCGTTCTGTAGAAGAAGCAGCAAAGGGCTTCTGATTTTAGCGTAGCACCTAAAAGCATGCTATAAAAATTACTCTCTGCCCAGTCCCTTTCCACAAACTGCTGCTCCTTAGTGCCATACAAAACGGGGGCAAATCAACTTTTAAATCAAAAACTAAAATATGCATTCATTTAGTGCAGTTTAAATTACAATTAAATTAAATAAAAATACATTAATTATGATTAAAGTTTTTGTGTGAGTTATAAATGAATTAACACATAAATGTTAGTTTTAGCTGGTTGTAAATTGAGAAAAATTATTCAAATGCTCGTGTAAATTAGTTTAAATAGGCACACGACAACCATAACAACATTAATAACAAATAACAACCAGTATATTATAATTAAATTACAAGAAATTACAACAATTAATTTAAGTTGAATAGTTCTAGCAACTGAAGAGCAAAGTGAAAGCAATAATTTTACTTGAAAAGCAGCAAAAAAAAAAAAGAAAGAAAAAAAAATGAGAATCAATTATGCGTTTAAATGTAAAAACAACTAAAATGTTAAATTAACATGAAACAAAATGAAATTATACACGTGGGCGGGCTGAAAACAAAAATACAAAAAACAAAAGCATAAAAGGATAAAAAACCAAACCACATTTTATATATGTAATAAAACAAAAAAGTAACAAAATCAAATAAAAGATCGTATTTGAGAAATGTAATAGCTGCTGATTTATTTAATGTCGTTGGAATAAATATTTAGAGTTATACTATTTCTATAAAGCGTAGACTAATAACGTGCTAATAACGTGTTACAGTGAGTACACAAGCTGAGAAAACATTGAATTATCAATAACATGGAAGTTATCGATATGTTCTATCAGTCCACTCCACTCTATTCGTCCTTGTTGTTTATGGAACGCAGACGCTCGAGTTCCTCGCGTTCGGCCTTGTTGCGCAACAATGGCACATTGTAGTCGAAAGCGTAGAAGAAGCCCTTGGGCTCACCCGTCTCCTCGGGTCCGGGCACATAGGGTTTCTCCTCATGCACATACTCGCGGGTCTCAGCCTCGCTGGGCTCGTAGCGACCCTCACCGGTCTGATACTCGGCAGCATAGGGATCGGGATTGTGTCCAGCAGCGGCGGCGAGTTCACCCCATAGTCTGAAGTGCTCCTCCTCGGCCTTGAGCACAGCAGGAGTTTTGGTGGCTGGCTGCTTAAGATGCGCTGGACGATTATCTTCGACATGGAAGCCCGTCTTGTCGGCATAATAAGTGGCCACAAAGTCACGTCCATGGGGCTGCACGTATTTGTAGGAACCGCTGACGGTACCAGCCTCATCACGCTTCTCGTTCTTGCCCTGATTCCAATCCTTGTAGCCATAGACGTACTGACCGAGACCATCCTGTCCATGATACTGGTGGGCATCGTAATGCTCCTCCACATAGTCCTCGGGATGCTCAATCACACGTCCCATATACACAAACTCGCCCTTCTCGTTTCTGGCTTCGGGTAGTGGATTCTCTCCGGTTTTCGGTGCATATTCGATCTCATTGACGCCACGCAGCTGTGCGCTGTTCAAATACTGCTGTGCCTCCTCGGGTGTGATGTTGATCTTGAAGATGTTCTCGGCACTGGCCAAGCTGACCTGTAAGCAGAGGAACAAGAAACACGTGGGTGAGTTCACCAATTTTGGCTATAATTATTGCCACGCTTCACAGCGTTTTATGTTCAAAACAAGCAAGCGTGGCTATTTAATACCCTAACAATAAAATGTCTGTAAATTTCGGCTTAAAGAACTTTAGTTTCTTTTGAAAACTATGTGTAGTGCTGTCATTTTATTTTAGCTTGTTTTAAGCTGAACACAGCAGTTCCGGCTTCAATAATATTAAATTTACTCCACGAATTTAAAAAAAATTTAGTATTTATCGTATTAAATTGAAAACACCCCTTCCGAAGGGTCTAAAACTCCAAGTAAAAATTTTCGCGGGCTGATAAAGATGATGTCACTTTGCACGTGTATAAAATTTGCACTTTTATGGCAAATACGTAGTCGTAGTCGTAGTCACAGTCTTAGTACACATATTTGCACTCTGTCCGGTCACATTTGACATTTTTACAACCCGGATTTCTAATTGTGCGCGATCTTTTCAGATCGTAAGTTATCCAAACGTTATTGTTATTAAAATTTATCTTTGTGTATTTCTCTTTTGGGCTACTAACCAGCAACAATGTGGCTAAAACGAAACACTTCATGCTGAAACTTGTTTATCACTGTGTTGATTTTTTGGTTAATACTATATACGATCTATCAGTTATCGTTATTTGGATGTGTTCACTGTTCTGCGCTGGGCGTGCGACTAATAACTAAATAAGTAAAGGCAACGCTTATATACTAACTTTTTGCTTAGCAGTTTGTTGTTTTGCATAAAATTAGCAACTGAACGTTGAATGAAGATGTGCTGCTGTCCGGTTTCTTACTCAGCATCATCACAAACAACAACAGCAACAACAGCAGAAGCTATAACAATTTTGAAGTTCATCATTGATGCGACTTAACTCAAAATTCACACTTCTCACGCGTCCAGCATCGCATCATTAATATCATGTATGTTTGTGCTGTTGTAGGTGTTCTGAGTGTGTATGCGTGTGTGTGTGTGTGAGCACTCGTATGCTCAATTAGTTATTAAATAATATTTATTTTACCTTTTTACTTTTGTACAATCTGTATATTTCAACGGCGTCTGTCGCACTTTAAGTGGCAAATTCTGTGAGCTTCTCGCCTGTCAGTTATCTCATAGTTAAGTATATTTTTTCATACCCTGTAACAGTTTACAGCGTTGGGTATACAATGAACATAGCAGAACATAAGAAGTTTCCAGATATCGTGTGAAGATTCATACTTGAAAGACTTGATTCGAGTGTTTGGTTTTTTCATTTCCATAAATTATTTGATGATTTGCAATCTCAAAACGAATTCTTTACTGTAATGACATATTTCGGTACTGATTTTAATAAATACAAACTCTTTTGTTGTAATTCCCCTTCATATAAGCAGCTGATATTAGCTCATTCACAAACTTTGCTCAACTTTCAAAGCTCAAACAAACTTCTGCCTCAAACAAAGTGTGTAATAACTAAAGTTAATTAATTTTAATTAAATCTTTATTAACATGACATAACTTAGGTTTGTTTTAAAGTCGAGTTTCTTTTATTTGTATAGCAACAGAGATCAGCAAGATAAGAAATGGGACTAAAACCGAGAGTTAGCATATATTAGCAACTGCCAATTAGATCAAAGA
This sequence comes from Drosophila parthenogenetica, assembly GCA_035047505.1. Lineage (NCBI taxonomy): Eukaryota > Metazoa > Arthropoda > Insecta > Diptera > Drosophilidae > Drosophila > Drosophila parthenogenetica. The sequence continues at coordinate 2,709,050 of JAWNPM010000070.1, forward strand.
TGTTTAGCTGGTTCCATAGGAGGCATAAAATAAAGCCAAAAACTCGTTGTTAAAGCAGAAAATACTAAAATTGGGTAGCAAGTTGTCGTGTTTTCTAGACTGCAAACACATAACAGTTGTTAGGCAATGATTTATATATTATTAAATATTTTTTGATCACTACCATTAATTTGTATTTACTTCTAATTAATGCAAAGTCGGGTGTGGGGGGAGTGGCGGTACTTGTTTGGGTTTCCTGTAGAGAAGCCGCTCAGCGGAAGTTTTGTGTTTCGACACTTGATGTCTGATTTATGCATAATTAGATGGGTAATCATATCTCTCAGGTGCGCTATCAAATGTCAATTCTGACGAGTCTTACGAGTGCTACGAATATCCGAGTACTTAAAGTTAATTCCGCAAGTTTGTTGCCTAAGTCTTTTCGAGAGCATGAGAAAATTACAAGGGCAGTTCTTCGTTATGTCCATATAGTTTCTGTATCTGTATCGATAATTACTTTGAAATGCTTGCTAGTTTTAAATTTAAGATACTTGTAATTTTGTATATTTGATACTTTTTTCTTGATTTGTTAAACTGTGGCTCGTGTTAGGGCCAAACCTTAAGCTGTCCATTTGAAACTGCGCAGTTATCGATTACAAAATTACAGCAAATGATTTAGCTATTTAAATAAATAATTACTTAAGCTGCGCGGTGCTATCTTTCAAGCGTTTTTCATTACAAGTGTTCAAGCGTTAACACAAATTTGTTCGAACGCCGATCTTTACATAATATCGAACAGTTTGTTGCCTATTTATTTTTTTCTATTCTTTGCTATTTTTATCAAATTTCATTGACGCAAATGGCGTCTTCGTGGCTTTTGCGTTTCGTTCAGCGAATTCGATGAGTCCCAAAATGTTTTTGGGTTCTAACTTGTATTTAATAGTGATTCACTAACTGGTTAACATACTTTCTGTTCTTGGCAACAACATAATAATCAGCGATGCTAGACTAAAGTTTATTTATATTTTTTTTTGTGTATTCTGTATTCTGCTTTTTATGCATTTAAATCGCCGCTAATGAGCTAACTATAGTATAGAATCATGGCATTTCTGCAATTTTTGGAATTTCCGTAAAAAAAAAAAAAACAAATAAAGAGTAAACAACATTAACAAAAGTCAGAGTTTTCAAATGATATTGAATCATTTTGGATACTGAAACATTTTGTAAATATGTTTGTTTGTTGTGATGATGCAAAAGTCTAAATTAAAACGCAGACCTAATTTTTAGGAGCCGGTTTTGATTAGCCTGTATTTTATATTATAAAATAAATTCTTTATATTATTATTAAGTCGCTGTATTAATTTATTTATGACAGACACTAGTCAACAACACATACTGTGATTTTATTTAATTTATTAATGCAAATTTGTTAAGCGACAAATTATTTGACTTTTAATAAGTTGTTTGCATTTTGTTTAAATATTTGATTTTTATTCAAAACACTTGTTAACTAGTGTAGTTATTGTCTTTATAAAGGCAATGGCCGTGCCGTAAATCGTTTTTTGACCGAATTCAAAAGTATTCTTAGCACTTTCCCTGCCAAAAAGCACAAGTCTGTCAATATTACGTATACGTAAATGGCAAATTCGTCTCTATTGACCGAAAGAGCGCATGTATAACAGAAACACAATAATGTACAAATAGCTCGTACTTCAATGCAAATAAGTAACTCAAACAACAAGTGAACCTTTTGTGAGAGAGTTGCGAGCTGAGCTCATAAAGTTGGCCAGGTGCCCAACAGGTAAGCAACAACAAGAAAGTAAAGTACACACGGGTTTAACAGACCAAAGTATACCCAGTGGTAGTTCCTTTAAGCACACATATAAGAGGCTGCTGTGGACAGTGGTCTTAAGTATCTTAACGATAATTTTGCTGGTGGACCGATCTTTTGTCTTGAACATATATATTTAAGAGTTTCGAAAATTCAACATCTCTTCAAAACAAGCCTATAACACCCTCAATACAGGGTACACCCAAAGCAAACATCACTCAAAGTAGCCGAGTCTCTGCTCAAAAGCGCAGCAGTTGAAATAAGTGAAATATGAAAGACAAAACTTGGCCAAAAGCAGTGCAATACCAAGCGACTTTCCGAGCAGTTCACCTACAAATAATATCAGTAAAAAGTAGTTAAGCCAATTCATCTAAAATGCAGCTAAAAGAGCTGCTTCCGCTTTGTTTTCCCCTCATGTTTCCTCTGCTGCAAGCAGCCATCCTCCCACTGGATGTGACACTCGGTTTGCCCTTGGATGCGGAGAAATTTGGGTATCTGGAACTGAAACCAAATGGCACGCTGATTCTGAGCAATGTAGCCAACCAGGGAGGCAGTCAACTGCAGAATTTGCTGCTGCTGCGCAGCGTGTTGCAAGCACTGAAGTTGCAGCCAAATGTGGGACAAGCGAAGCTTAATATCAAGATCTATGGCGATGGTGAGGAGCATAAATTTCCACCGCTGCTAGAGAATGTTTTGCAGCGCATACAAACATTCTTCTCCATCTATCGCTACACGGACACGAGTCGCCCGGTGCGCAAGGAGGAGGTGACTACAAAGCCACCAAAGCAAGTGGAAACGAGCACAGCACAGACTACTGTGAAACCTCAGCGTAAGGACAGATCAACTACAGCACAGACGCTGCAAACTGATTACATTACAGTGGGTGAAGATGAGTGAAAAGTTATTAGCAATTTCGTATGAATTTAAATTATTTTTATATATTTTTTTATATTTTTATTTATTTGACAATGTCATTCGCTGACTGAGCATAAATAAAGGCTGACTGTGGTGTCTTCATTGTTGTAACTGTAACACGTAAGAGGCGTGTCGAGTTGACGCCCGCCTTTATTTTGCTGGCCCCACTTAATGGCTGGGCACGTCTTCACTCTAGGGTCTTCGTGTCTCTGGTCTACGGTCTCTGTGTCTGTTTAGTATGCATTGTCGCATGCGAATCGCAAATTTATGTTCAACTCTTGATATGTGCAATATTTTTATGCTGCTTGGAATTTCTGGGCCGCACTTAAGGGACTGTGCATATTGCATCATATTGGGCCAAAATAGTTTGTTGACCAAGTTTGTGAGACATTAGCTGCCTCAATAAGTTCTGTAGTGAATAAAATATAGTTATAAATTAGCTGGACTGGTAACACAGTTTGTCGCTGTTCTTTGGTGCTATCAAGTTCGTTGTCTAAGTCTTTTGTTAGTAGGTTGTCTAAGCCTTGAACGCACTTCAAAGTTAAATCCCTGGGCTATAAAAAAAATTCATCCAGTGTCTCTTGTAAGTTTGTTGTCTAAGTCTTTAGTCTCCTTATGTACTTTCCCGAAAATAAAACAACTTTAAAACGCATTTTACATTTTACATTCACTTTTTTTATTGTTCTGTTTTACATTTTCAATTGTTATGGTTATGAATATAATGAATGATGATACTTGATGATTATGAACGTTTTTCTAGTTACGCATTTGATGTTTGTTTATGTATGAACGTAGTATATGTAGATGTTTATTTGTTTGCTTATTTGTTTGTTTGCTTGTTTATTTGTAACTCTTTTTTTTTTTTTTTAAGATTTTCTTATGGTTTTTATGTTTGTCTTTTTATGCTGTTAATTAGTGTGTTTTGGAAAATTGTTGGAAATTGTTGTTGCACGCTGACTGTGTTAGTAACTAAGTGTATTAACCCACGGCCTGCCTGTGGCCTAGGCACGGAACAGTTTTCAGTTTGTGTGTAGAGTACCAAAGTTGCCCATAGTATGTGTGTGTGAGTGTATGCTGATGTGTGTTGTGCGTGATTTGAGTTATGCTTAGTGTAACTTAGGCCTCTGGCGATGCCTGAATGCCACTGTCAATGGCTGGCTGTGCCTCGGGCAGCGCCAAAGTTTGCGCTTGGGGCTCGGCAATGGCAATGGGCTCGGCCTGGGCAGGTGCTTGTGGCAGGGCCTTCAGTTGCTGTGGCTCCTCATCCTGCAGAGCTTTGGCTAAAGGCAGGAAGAATATTTGAAGTTAAGCCAAAACTTAGGTACTAACTACTTACGCTCTTCCTTGAGTGCTTCCTTGGGGAGTTCCTTGATTTCCTCCTTGATTATCTTGAGTTCCTCCTTGGGCAACTCAACCGCTGGCAGCTCCTCTTTAATGGCATTGGTCTCTTCCAGCTGACGAGCTGCAATCTCTGCCTTCAGTTCATTGGCCTCAGCAGCAGCTGCGGCGGGAATGATGGCCTGAGCCAGTTGCTCCAATGGCTGCTCCGCGGTCTCAGTTAACTTTTGCTCCTTGAGCAAAGGTTGAGCCTCGGGCAATTCGGGTGCTGGTGCAGCAGCTGCTGCCTCGAGGGCTGCCTCTGGTTTGGGTTCAATGGACTGAATGGGAGCCTCATCGGTTTGAATGCTACGCGCCCTGATGGCTGAGATGGGCCAGGTGTAGACGGGAGTGTGAACAACATCAACGACAGGTGTGTGGTACACCTGTGGCAGACTGTAGAAATGACGTGCCTCGGTGGCTGCAATCAGTGGCTGTGTATTGGCCGGAGTTTCAATCAATTCAATCTTATCATTCTTGGCCAACTGCAGGTCCTCCTTTGAGCCGCTTTCGGGGAAAAAGCCTGGGAAGAAACCAGCACCAGCCGAAGCAGCTGCTGCAGCTGCCTCACCAAATTGTCCAGTAATAATCTGTATGTTCTCCTGTGCCTGTTGCTGTGCATTCTGTATGGCCTCGACTTGTTTGGTCTCCGGCAATTGATATGGACTCCTGGCACGTCCAGTGCCCACTGTGTCTACAACCTTGGCAGTGGGTACAACAGAGGCAGCAGTGCCTGCAGGCACATAAACGATGGTCTCCTCATGATGTGGTCCCGAGACACGCGCCAATGGCGACAGGCCATGCACATAACGCACCGCTGGCTCCAGGTGCACCTGTGCCTGCGGTGTCACAATCACAATATGTTGCGCTGGCTCCACAACTGGCTGCAGTGGCTTCGCCTGGCTGCCCACCACTGCCAGCAGGCAGAACAACGCGAGTGTAAACATTTTTCTGGCGGAGCGAGAGGGGAAAGTTAACACAGGGTTAAAAGTATTTAAAGAGTAGCTAAGGAGTTGTTTTGACTAGCTCTAAAAATAGCTACACGAAAGAAGTAATTGTAGTGTCAAGTTCGTTGCCTAAGTCTTTTGTGTCAGTTTGACCCCCTACTTGGATTGAAATAATCACAAGTTCCTTAAGACTCTCAGTGCTTTGTTGACTTCCCAACTGGAATGAACAACTTCCCGAAGCAATACCCAAAATGGCCAAAAGAGTTTAAGGCTAAAATGTCTACATGTCGAAGTGTCTAGTTGCAACTACGACAAACTGGTATGTCCAGTGTTTTGGGCTATTTATAGTTGGCTAACCAAAGTCCATTCTAAATTTAACATTATTAATGCAAGTCTGTTGCTGAGTGTCTGTGTAATGGCCACAGGATGCGCACTATTAACCGGTTTGCTCTTTGATTGGCTTGTGGTAAAATCCACTTTGGGAACCATCACTTCTAGTGTACATACCTATTAAGTACTTACAACTTGCAACTTGAGGCAATGCAACTTTGATTATAAGCCACTCTCTTCATGGCCAACTCTTTTGATTGCACTCGTTTGTTCTACGTGCGGCTAATAACTGGTTTGGGCCAAAGCAAAAAGAATTAAACTTCTTCTTCTGATCATATCTCTGAGGGCATCGCAAATTGCAGCAAGAGTCCAAGTTTTCTTGGGGTTGGTGAATAGGTTTGCCTGTCTTTTGTTTACTGGAGTGTAACTAATACTTATGCTAATTATTGTTGCTATTTACAGGCGCATACATTAGGCTGTTAAGTTATTTGTATACATTAGTATCCCTTATCAAACTTCCCATATCTAAAAATAACTTTAGGCTGTCTTATACTTAACTTAACTTAAGATAATTATATTTATTCTTTTACTTAAAATTTGTGTATTATTGTAAAAGACGTTCTTAAATATATTTTATGACTTTATCAGTAATAAATCTGAGCTTCCTATGCACAGAGCTGTCATTCAGTAAGTCTAAGGCTGCTTGAAAAGTTTTTCTTAAAATTGTACTAATATTTCTGGGCTAACTTCAAAAATTTGCTAATTTGTCTTTTATAATGCCATAAAACCAAATTTTTGTTTTTTTTATTGATTCTAAGAACTCATTCTTTTACTCGCTATGGCCAAAATTGTCACAGACTTGTGAAATAAAAACATGTTTTTAAGAACAAAGCTTACTTAAACTTAATAACTCGTAAATTAACTTAATGTTCATACAACTAACAAGAAAAATCTTCACTAAATAAATTATTACTTAAATAACCAACATATTTTGCAAATTAATTAAGCTAATGATAATGAAACTAATCGTACAACTTTAATAAGTTTGATGAATTTAAGAGATTATCAGTTTATGATAATGCGCACAACAAGGAAATCTTTATGAGTTTAACTTCTAAAGATCCACAATTTTGCGAATATGAAACCACAACGTTTGCAGCTTTTAACAGGTTTGCTTAGATTAATGTGATCATATAAAGTTAAAGAAGTAATTTCCCTTTGCTGTGTTTTGTTTGAAAAACAAATGATGAGCCCACCACGCCCACTGTGCTCAATTCTCGAACTAAACTCTTAACTTTCTAAAGTGTGACCTCAAAGCACGAACTTGACATAAAGCAGTTAGAGATTTGAGAACTTACCTTATGACGCAGCTGCTTCTACTTCTTAAACTGACTTCAATTTAGTGTTGTGCTCAGTTTGTTTGGAATACTTGAAAACACTTTTGCAAAAAAACCGCACTTGAGACCGCAACGTAAAGAAAAACTTTGAAAATGATCACAAAAGTTGGCACAATTTGAAGTTTGTAGTTGTACTGTAATTCAGAGTGGTGCTGTTACTATTGGTCTATGGAGAGTCTTCAGTCTTCAGTGTTCAGTCTTCAGTCTTGACACGGCGACCACTTCAAGGAAACTGGTGGCCAATGCTAGCAGCGTTGGGCCTTTTATAATGTGCGACGACGATTGCAGCGCAGAACTGACCTAGCACAAGAACAAAGAAATGGAAACCAGAAGAACAAGAAGCTAACAGCCAAAGAGATGGACAACAACAATGTTGAAAATGTGCACAGCTTCCCGAAGGAGAGAAAGGGTAGACGAGGAGCAGAGAAACAAAAGGGGTGGAGGGATTGGAGGGTAACAGATAGCCAAAAGCAGCACACACGCAAAGCAGGCGGCAAATGACCAAAGTTGGCTCTAAGCAAAGGCGACAACAAGTACTCACACACACATACACACACACACTCGCTTTACACTAGCCGAGGGTTTCTGGTTTCCAGGCAAGAACCGATATCATGGCTCTGAGGTACCAGTTACCAGAGCCAAACAGCAGATGGTCAATGTAGATGTTTTTCTCTGCCATGTCTTTTGCTCTTGGCCATGGCCATGGCCATGGTCTTGGTCTTGGCCATGGTCAAGTTCTCTGCGCAGTTTGTTAAACCTGCATTGTAATAGAAGTCAAGCGCTGCAAAATAACCACACATTGACTGTCCAAACTCACGACGAGTCATGGAAGCCCTGGCTTTGGGTTCGGGACTGGCAAGCGAAACTGGTTCAGGTGCAAATTGAATACATTAGACCCTGTACGAGATGCTTAAAATGGGTATTTACAGTGGACAGTTTGACTATGTCGTTTCACTGTCCACGCTTTGTTGAATGTTCCATGTTTACACGCCTTTTTGCAGTCAAGTAAACTCAACTCTAGCTCTGCCTGCTCGCTCTGCTGGCAGTTACCCCACCCCATTGTCCCCTTCGCACTGCACTTCTCTCCACTGCTAGATTTATTTTTATGTTTGCCTGCACCGCCTGCTGCGGCGGAAAAGATTAATCAAGATTTGCACATGCTTGCGCACTTATATCTTATGCCATCTTCTTCATCTCCTTCTCCTTCCACTCCTTCTTCTGCGCGACTGATTTTTTTCCATTCTTTTTATAGAATTTATTTCGTTATAAAATATAATCACAGCTTGCAGCGATTAGATGCATGTTACCACAGCCCCTCCCTCTCTCTCCTTTTGCGCCTGCTGGCAGGCTATACAAATTTAATAAATGGCATCGGAAATAAACACCACACCAGCAGCAGCAGTAGCAGAAGCACCACAGCTGCTCCAACAGCAAGTTCAATAACCGACACTTCCTTCGATCAGTTTTGATTTAAATTATGCGCTTAGATAAGTTTGCTGTAATTAAAATATTTAATTGCGGTCTCCCTTTCTCTACCTCTCTTTCGCTCTTTCCTTTCTTATTCTTAGCGCGGCTGCTCAAATTACCATTGAGAACTTGTTATACTCACCACAATCATAAGTCACCAAAGTGCAAACAAACGAGGTGAAGTTCAGACGTCACCGTCCAAAGTTCACCTCGCTCACTACTCAGGACTGCCCACACTTATTCCCCGCGCAGTCTGGCAACCTTTCACCCCTGCCAAAATCGATAGTAAACACTTATCGATATCGGCAACAGTTAGTTTATTTTTCAAGTGCGCAATTAGAAGTGCCGGTTTCGAGTGTAATTTTAATTTGTGTTAATTTTATTGGAAAACTGTTGGATATGCGTACATAAATATATTTGTTGCGTGCTGAAGCAGCGCAGCGTTATCGCCGCCGCCGCCTACTTCACTCTACTCATAGTGCAAACGTCGCTTAGGCGCTGCCCTGATGAACGGCTTCAGCTCCGGCTTCGATCTGGCTGCATATTCCTCAGCAATAGCTGTGCGCCACTTCTCCACCAAGGAGTCCGCGGCACCTGGACGCAGTGGCGTTTCCCTTGTGAGTGGGTATGTGCTCATGGCCAGTGGCGCGTCGTTGTAGTCGTAGTCATCGCTGTTGAGACGATCCGATGGTGAATTGGGTGTTTTGATAACCAGCTGATTTCTGGATGGTAACGATATGCTAAATGCGGCTGCTTCCTCTGGCGTGACGCCAGCTATGGCCGTTGCCTTAGGCGAGGCTACTGCCAGGCCATTACGACCTGAGAGCGCCACGGCGTTGGGCTTGGAGGAGGCCACGCCTCCCTCACCGGCTATGGAGAGACCTGCAGGTAAGGGAAAATATGATTATTTTTAAGTGTAGCCCAAGTTTCCTTTAAAGAGTCCCTGTTTTGGAGCTAAAACTAGCTAGTTTGATTTGACTTCCTTGAAGTTTTTGGTTACTTTAAGTGCGCCAACTCACCCACTGGCTTGGCTTCGGCCACAGCTGCGTCCTTCTTAGGTGCCATCACAGCCACGCTGTCGTTTACATCTTCATAGGGATCCTCGCTGGGTGGCAGAAATTCCCCTGGGGACAACTGCTGCTCCGTTACTTCCTCCAGTTTCTGTTCGTCGATTTTCTGATCCGCTGGGTTGTTGGCCTCCAGACCCAAATTCGAGGGCTGTTTCTGTGGTGTGCCAAACAGTTCTGGCTGCAGCAACACACTAAAGTCCTTGATCTGTCCGGTTTGCTGTAGCAGAGCCAAAGCTGTGGCTGCTTGTCCCAGTTCCAGTAAACTATTCGCATAGATCTTGTTGTCCTCGGCACTGAAAGAACCCTTACGCTTGGCCAGCTCCTGTATGGCGACCAGACGGGCGGCTGCCTCCTGTATACGATTGAAATTACTGCCACTTGCAGAGATTGTGGTGCTAGTGCCACCGTTGCCGTCGGCCACAGCTGAAATGCTGGCTGCCGATATGGTTATAGTGTCGTCCAAATCTCTAGTTAATCCTCGCTGCTGTTGGACTTGCTGCTGTTGCTGTGGGCGCAGGTGCAACAGTTGACCGCTCCAGCCACCGTAGTAGGGCAACTGCTCCTCGAAGACTAGCGGTACCGACCTGTGTCTATATAGTAGTGGGTTGCAGGGTTCAAAGAGTTTGGTTTGGTTATAGTGCTATGTGTGTATGTATTTGAGTGTTTTTTGGTTGTGCTGTGCGTGTGGAAGGCGTGGTTTATGGACAAAGCATTAAAATTTTACAGAAAGGAATCTACAGAGAATTAAGAAAGCGTTTGACTACAGAACTTTATTTACAGCTAAACATGACACATGATTTGGGCTACTTTATCTGCGGTACTTAAAATAGGAACATATTGAAGCTCTAAGCGTTATAAACTACATACACAGCAAGAAAAAGGTTGTGCAATTCTTGACTTTAACATATTTAAAGCTTGATAATTGATCTAACACTTTTTTCTCTGTGTAATTGGCTTGATTAGTTGAATAAATCCAGCTCCAAGTCGGCCGCTGCATGAGCTTTGCCCCCTACGCCCGCTATGGCTACCGATTCCGGGTTAAAGTAGACATTCGTGGGGACGCTCTTCTTGAGTAGCGCCCGCGAAATAGGCGTTGAAATGGCGGTGCCACCATTTCCCACCACAGCTTTGGAGTGTGGTTCTAATATTAAAGCCGCCTGCTTGCGCTGCTGTATAGCCTGAGCCTGTGCTGGTCTATAGGGCAGAAAGTAGTTGCCAAAGGGAATTTGCGGAAAGTTTGCGTTGCTGCTGCTGGTGCGTCCTGTGGCCTCTACTTTGACTGGAGTACGCAGTTTCGCTGGTTTCGCTTTTTTTAAGGCTTGTTGGCTGCTGCCGCTCCTACTGCTACTGGAGATTATATGCTTGCCAGGCACAGCCACAATTTCCTCAATTATATAGTTAGAGTTAATGCGTCTCACAGCTTCACGTAATCTCAGATCACCTTTTAGATCGCCATTTGTGGTTTGTGTTTTGGCTGGTAGCTTTAGCTTTTGTAGAGTTTCAATAGTGTCCAAAGGTTCCACATTTTCCACTTCTACTTGCTTGGTTGTTGGCTTCGCTGTGCTGGTTGTTGTACTGGGCGCTGTTGCGGGTGTGCTGCTAACAGATGGCGCCACATAGGCCAAAGGCAGACTGTAGGCGGCGTAGTACGGTGAGTTGAGCCACACGAAACCGCCTTGTGTTGTGGATTGTAATGCGCCATAGGGCTGCAGTAATTGTGGAACTTGGTTAACTGCTGTTGGATTTTCTGTGTCTGCTTGTGGACTTTCTCGCAGTTTTTCTGGCTTTGAGGGAGTGGCAATTTTGGCAGCCTCCTGAGACACTTGTTTCTCTGCTCCTGGCTGGGCAAACCTTACAAAGGGACTGCGCAGCGGCCAAGTCTCTAAGCTGGTGGTTTGCCAATAAGCGCTTGGTGCTCTTGATAAGGATACGAATTAAGGATAATTTTGTGTGGTTGAAGGTGTGGATAGAAGTTGTGCCATAGGAGAAGTGAGAGAGAGTTAAGTATAGCCAGTTAGTCTCATAATATTTACAGCTCAAAATTTATAGTCTAGTTGTTAAGCTTAAAGTAAGGTAAATTAGTGCATGCAATAGGATTTGGGTTAGTTAATTGCTTAGCATGCGATACTTAGTGAGTAGATAATGTGAAGGCAATGCGCAAATTACAAATACAAACATTTATTAGCTATTACTTAGGTGCTAGACAAAAATACTAACAGTCACATAAGGATATAAAATAGAAAATCGAAAAAAAGCTAAAAGTTGCCCGTTTCCCAGCTGGAACGAGTCTTAAGCCTCAGAATCCTGTTCATCCTCCTCGTCCGTGCCCGTGGGTGGTGCATAGTAGACCGTGGGTCCAGTGGCCACCACTTTGCCCTCGCGTGGAAAGCTCCTGGCGTTCACATCGGTGCGCTGCAGTGCATCCTTAAGATCCACATTGGCGGGTATTGAAATAACCTTTGCCCCCGGTCCGGCTATGGTCAAACTGCGTGGATGGGTGAGGGCATAACCACCGGGTCCCACAATCGCGGTACCACCGCTGCCGGCAGTAGCCACGCCTCCTGGCCCAGCAATGGCAATGCCACCCTTGCGCACCTTCAACCGCTGTATGATGATGCCACCCTCGCGCAGCGCCTGCTTCTGAGTGCCATGATGAGCAGTGGCCACGGTGCCTATGGTCTCCATGAGCTTGTTTGGCTTGTGGGAGAACAAATGCTTCTCTGCACCCGCTGCGCTGCTGTCCAGCTCTGCAGCGGTGTTTTCCACGGTGTCCATGCTATCAGTGCCATCACCGCCACCCTCCAAGTGCTCGTCATCCCACTTGTAATCATCCTGTGCTGAATCGCTGTCTTCACTGGGCTTCGCTGCTTGTAGCATAACTCCCGGAGACGTGACTACGCTGGTAGCGGCGGGCGTGCGGAAGGGCAATTTGAATATATTCTGAAAGGCATTCTTTATGGCCGTCGAAGTTTGGTTCTGCATCTCGGCTAGGTTCACGCTGGGCACACGGAATCCCGTCAAGCGATTACCAGCTGCCGTGGGTAACGTAGAGCTGCTATGTATGGGCGCAGAGGTGACCTTGAGGTTGTTGGAACCCGTTAGGAGTACAGGCAACACTTGTTCGCCCTCCTTGGCCGCACCACGCATTGGTTTTGTTGTGGTGCTTATCGCAGTAATCCGCTTACGATTCCCAGCACTCAAGTTGCTGTTTGATTCTTTCACAACCTGAACGGGAATTCGCTGTGGTTGTGATTGTGTTTGTATTTGTGGCTTGAACTTCTCACGGGTTTCTTTGGGTGCTCTGGTGGTGGTGGTGGCAATAGTGGTGCCTCTGGTGGTGCTGCCGTTGCCACGCTTGAGTGTGTTATCATCGTTGAAGGCTAACTCGCGAGGCAAGAAGAACAGGTGGTACTTGGGCGTGTTCTTGCTCTGTTTGCTTGTCTTTGCCTTTGCTTTGCCATAGAAACTGTCCACATCACCAATGATCTTATAGCCCTTGATGCGGTACTCCTGCGGTGCGTGTTCTCGCAGATACTGCTCCTTGTTCTGCTTGTACAGATGCACAGGGATCACAAAGTGGGCAGGCAGCTGTTGTGCCTCCTCCTCTGTGCTGGGCTTAGGCAGCTGCACCTGATTGGGTCGATAATAAAGTTGTTGCTTGGGCGGCTCATCAAAGGCATTCCTGGTGAGCTTAACAGCGCGTATTGATGGCTCCAGTAGCGTCTGACCATTGCTACCGGCAAAGTGATGCTGCTGGGCATGGAAGGGGGACTGAGCTGGCTTGGGGAACAGATACTGACTGGAATCTAGAATGGGCGGCAGTTTAGGCTGCTCCGTTTTGCGCTTCTTCACATAGCCAAAGGCCTCGTTCACCTTGGCAATCTGGTCCAGAATGCGTTGTGCCTCATCCGATTTGTTGGATGTTGGAGGCGCCACATTTGGATCAATCTCTTCGGGAAATTTGATCAGTCGTTGCTTTTGTATTCTGCAAACGAAACTTGGTTTTGTTTTTGTTTGTTGGTCTATTGGCATTGGTAAAATTAGTAAACTAAAGCAGTTATGTTATTAGGATTTGTAACTAAATGAGCGAGTGAGAAAGAGGTAGAGAAAGACAGGCACAGAGGATAGCAAAAGTCTTAGTCACAGCTTATTTATTAGTCACAAATTCTAAGCACGTGCGGCACAAAAACATCTAAGGAGCGACAGTCACAACTCATGGCAAGGCAAGGCAAGGGGTATTGTGGTTAATTATAGTACTTAAAATATTGAACTACTTACTCAACTCCAGCTGATGTTTGGCCGGCAGCTAAAGAGGCCAACAGTAGTGCAGATAGCTGTAAGGCAGAAAAGCAGAAAGGTTTAATGAAGAATAAGATAGAAGATAGGGCTAGATAGGCACAAGACGCTTTAAATAAGCTTTAAGTGATGCTAAAAATTGCGTAATAGTCGGTTTATAAACAAAGAAGTTAGAGACATAGAAAGCATAGCAATCAGCTCTCTTTTTGCTAAACAACTATAGAAAAAATTGAACAATGACTTTGTAAAATTACATTAATATTTTTAAATGCTTTCTCTTCAAAACGAACCCTTGAACTTTAGCGGTTTCCCCACTTCCCTATTATTGTTTTCACTACTTAGCGAGGTGCTAAACATTAATTAATTGGCCGTAAGTAGAAGATGATCAGCTATCAGCTCCAAAGTCGGCATGATGCCAAGGTCTAAAAATGCGGTCAAGCGGCAAATTGGCAGCCTTTCTCTCAGCTTGACAGCATTTGCATAATTTCTTAAAGCCTGAGCTGAAAAGTGAGAGCCAAGCCCATTTAGCGACAAGTACTTTTTCAGCTTTTCACTACACAGCACTTGATAGACTTTGTCGTCATTGAGAACCAGAACCAGAATCGAATTTCAGCACAGCGTAACAGAAAATCAAAGCAAGCGAAACTCAGTCAAATATTTGCTCATGTTTCTTTGGCAAAATCAATATTGACGCAACCGAAACTGAGCTATACGAATTGTGGTGTTTTGGCCTGCTGAACCGTTAGTCTCTCGTGTCTGTCACCCGCTAAACAGCCTCCAAGCACGCCCATCTATCAAAGCTCGTAATGTCGTTGAGTTTTGGAGTGGAGTGGTCATTGACCTCGACAAGCTGACAAGCTGAAATTCTCTGCTCTGGAGTCTGGACCAGCTGTGAGTTACTTGTTGTATTTGCAAAGTTGTCTCTTGCATCCAATTGGAATGAAAGATGTATTTCCTTTAGCTTTCTTTTGTCTGCTTTAATTTATTATACAGCCCGCGTGTGTGCGTGTGTGTGTGTGTCTTTTAGCCATAAGTAAATTGGGTTAATGCTTCCAATGCAAAGCTCAAGTTTCAACACACAAATTCAAACTGGGAAAAATGCAAATGATTTTGGGAGAGTTCTAAACAGTTAATGAAATACTCGTTGTAGTCAGGCTGCAGCTGCGTGGTAACATTTCTATTAAATTGGGATTGATTATATTACGGTAATATAGCCGAGAGTGTGGGTTTATTGATTTATCGTTTGTTCACATGTAATACAAATTGTATAACGTTTTTTCTTTTTGTGACTTAAACGATTTCCAGCAGAACAAACTATTGGATTGTTTAGCTTTTTATAGCGTTTATAAAACTGCTGCTAAAGTTTCTAAACTGTCTACACTGATAAAAAACAAGTTCTAAAATTAAAGTAATATTTTTAGATTGAAAGCTAGGTGATAACACAGTTAAAAACACAGTTTTGTGTATTTAAGATTTATGTTCCCAATAGATTTTTCTCTAAATTTAAGACCAACGTATGTTATTTTTATCAGTGTAGAACTTTATGGAATTGTCTTATGCATAATAGGCTGGAATTATAAAAGCTACGCATGATTCTTCCGCGTTTGCAGCATATTAATTTCAGCACTCTGCACAAAGGAGACAATGAAGTCATAATTGTAAATTTTATTTGGGCTTTTTCATAAATTATATAGACGCTGACGCACTTGTGCTTTTAAGGGCGTATTTCCAATCAATACTTTTCACTTTTCAATCTGCAGTAATCATAAATATCATCACGTTTCTGTGCGACAATTAACCATTATCATATTTTGAATGTAATCCCCAATTGTTAATTTAATAATCCTCACTCGATTTTAAAGTTCTTTTTAAGCTAACATATTTTTATGGCGAACGCATTAGCATTTTGGCCAGAGACTGGCTTAAGGCCAGAACCTGAAACAGAAGCTGAACTTGTGGCAGAACTTTACGCAGTGAAAGTTTAGTGTGCGGCACAAAAAAGTAGCTAAAATTGTATGCAAAAATAAAAGACTTAAGGCACGAACTTGTGTCAGTTAAAATGCCTTAAATATGAAAGACTTAAGGCACGAACTTGCGTCGGTTAATGAGTTCAACCACAAAGCTGACAAACGCCAGTAATTAAAGATTAATTGCGGTCACGGCTTGGAAATATTTAACTGGTTTCATTTTAGTTGCACATAAATTAATATTTTTTTATATTTTACTTACTATAAAGAAACGCATTGTTTCAATTTAGAAATCGTCTGCGTTTGTCCTGTGTAAATATCCTTGAACTGTGAAGGAAACAAAGTTTACACTAGTTAACACGCGTAGGCACAAAAAGACAAGTTTATTCCTGTGGCGAGTGCAATTAAAATTTAATTGTCTGCTTTTTTCTTAAAGGTTTCACAGAGCACTAAAACGAGCACAGAGCGCACAGCACGCGATTGAGCTGTAAAGCAGGACACACCTCTTTTCTTGTAGTATACTACTTTTTTAAGAACTCAACCTGGCAACGACTGAAGAGGAACTGATTCGTGCCCGTGGCTAGCGCGTTGGCTTTATAACATTTCCATTAGCCATGCAAAAGGCAAAGCGTAGCAAAGAAATGTTCAACCTGACCCAAGAGAGAAAGATAGCGACAGCGACAGAGAGGGAGAGAGCAAGCATGCGTGTGAGAAGGTAAGAGAGCGCAAGTTTACATATTTATTTAAGAGAAACTTCAGACACCAGATGCCTTTTGAGGGGGGCACGTACGTTTACACCTTGGCTTGCACGTCGCTTATCACCTGGCGGGCATCTGTGTGTAAAAAAACCACCCAAAAATTGACATTCATGGATCAGTTGAGTGTTTTAAATCATGTCTCTATTAGATGAGTCCATCTCAAGCACGTTTTTTTTGCACACACACTCTTGGGAACTGCTGACAGTGTTGTCTCTTGGTCCCGCCCCGCAGACTTCCCCTGACAATGATTAATTAATTGAAAGTTTATTGGCAGCAACTACAACAATTACAAGCAGAACGAAAGACTTAAGACACGAACTCTAACGTGTGGGCAGCAATCGAATAAGAAGCACTGACAACTTAGCACAGCAAATTGGCTGTCGTTTTTATCGTTTTGTTCGTTCTGCTTTTTTCTCTTTTGGCCAAAATGAATGGTGATTGAAACAAGACATAAGCCACAAGCCGAAAAGACTTAAGACACGCACAACAACATCAGCAACATCAACTTCTTGTCAGCACAATAATTGAATTAAAAATGTCAAACAAAATTGAAATGAAGCATGCGAAAATGATATTTAAATTTAGCCTACTTCAACAGCGGCAACTTGTTTAGAAAGTTTGTCCTTAATCTCAGTTTTATGGGTAGTTTAGTTCTTGGGTTACCTAGAGAAAGTTTGTGTCCTCAGTCATTTGATTTGAGCGAGGAATTCTTGTTGTATAAAGAGACTTCTTAATTGATCATATCCAATCAGTATCAGGGTATTTTACAGTCAGCTTACTGAACTCCTGCCCTTCCAACTAGTTCTTATTCATGTTTAAAGCCCTTTGCTACTGTTTCTGCACACTTCAGCTTCATAATTGCGCTCTAAACAATCATATTACCGCTCTTTAGCTATAGTTTTGAACACTGAACGTAAAAATCAATAAGATTACCTATAAGATTTATAGTTTCAAGTGGCTACAACGCCCCGGGACGCATATTAAGTGTGCAGCTGAAATTCCAAAGTTGTGCGAAGGCACACTTTGAATGGCATTAATTGAAAGTCGACAAATCGACAGAGCAGCGACGACTGATGGGCCAAAAGAGTTCAGTTACAGCAGTTGAAACCTTGAAACCTATTTTTAAAAAATAAACAGCAGCAGTAGAGGCACACGGAACTGGGCCTAGAACTGGAGTTTGGTAGTTGGATTCTTTCTGGTGGTGTAGCAGTCACAGCTAGTCTCTTAATGCCTGTGACCTTCACCGAGGGCATCAGGAAAGCAGCATCAGTTGCGGTCTTTTTTTTTAACCGTTGTTCAAGGCACATAACTGGATTTTACTATCTCTCCCTCTCTATCTTTGACTTGTTCTCTGCCTTTGACTTTGACTTTGCCTACTTCTCTCCTGCTGCATTTCTGGCATTGTTTTTATACTCTCTGCAAGAGTATATTGGGTTTGTGCAAATGTATGTAACAGGCAGAAGGAGGCGTGGCAGACCCCATAAAGTATATATATTCTTGATCAGCATCACAAGCCGAGTCGATATAGCCATGTCCGTCTGTCCGTCTGACCGTCTGTCCGTCTGACCGTCTGACCGTCTGTCTGTCCGTATGAACACACAGATTTCAGAGATGGTAAAAGCTACAAGTTCGAATTTGGTCTCTATCGACTCGATATTTAGTCAGTCAATACAAGAATCTTTTTTTTTTTTTGATGCCACTCCCCATTCGCCCACAATAAGCAAAAAACTAGACCTACTTCGGAAAAAAACGATGTTTTCGGCGAATATCTCAGTAACTATGGCACTTAGGTATACCAATTTTGGTACACATGTTCCTAGAGACAGCATAAATGCATTGCCATTTACAATTTTGGACTGCCACGCCCCCTTTTTCCGTAAGAAATAAAAAACTTTTCAAACTTGCATGCCGCTTTAAAGGCAATTGTATGTTCGATTATGCTTAGTTTTTTTTGTTTTAACGTGTTCTAATACAAGAACTATCTAATGTTATATCCGGATACCGATTTTAACATTATAATTGGGAATAAAAGCAGAGAGTATTATACGGTCGGGCGTGTTCGACTGTACTTATCTTGCTTGTTGTTCTTGTGCTTATTCGCTGCGTGCTCCATAATACAAGTTGTTTTGCGGTTAATGCCTGGCATTACTTATGCAATTATACTAGCCCAATTATGCAGCTGTGCGGGCCAACACGGTTTAAGCCCTCAGTTCCCAAGCATGAAGTTTCTGTCTTAGCTGGGCTGAGAAACTGCAGCTGAGAATGAGCCTAAATGACGTCAAATTCATGTCAAACTCTAGTTTCAATGCACTTTTTAAAACGTTATTGGCTTTATAATAATTATATTAAAGATACTGTTAAATTTAAGTATAAAATATATCTTTAACCCCATTGAAATAAGATATTCCAAAACTCGTCTGCCAAAGCCTTACTCCTCGGTTGACCATGAAGCCCGGTTTAAAGAAAGTTGTCAACTCGCTTTTAAAAGGCATTTAAAATGAAAATAAGAAAACTTCTTAAGCGAATTTAATGGCCTACAATTTAATTACCAAAGAGTGAAACTTGCTTTTATTTTACTTGCTCAGCCTCGAAACATCAAAAGGTTGCTGCAATCATTTAAATTAATATTTTTTTTGCTAACGCTATAAAAATATTGTTTATATTTTAATTTTGGGCTTTTTGTTGCGGTATTTTTTGTTGTTTTAATTTTTTTTTTGGGTATTTGTCACTGTTTTTTTTGTACATTTTTTTGTTTTTGGCACATTTTCTTATTTAGGCCACGTTAGTGTGACCAAGGCTTTTGTTTCGTTCCGTTCGATATAAAATTTATTTGGCAAGTTTGCGCACGCAGCGAACATTTCAATTTTTAAACGCGCGCCCTCGCACCCACAAAAAACAGTAACAATAACAACAAAGGCAACAAAGACAACAAATTACTGCAGAAGTTGCCTCCGTTTGGACTCGAATGCACCTGCCCAACAGCATAACAACAAGTTTAGGTCATTTGGTAAATACTTTTTATTGTTGTTGCTTTTAATTCAGTTCGAAAAAACCATTAAATGCCAAGCAAATCAATTAGACATTTTAAAAATGCATAAATCGTTCAAATTATTGGGCCAGAGCACGCGCCACACTTATTCGGCAGTCGCACAGTATATTGGTATAAATTAGATTTATGTGGTAATCCTGCAGCTCTTCCGACTCGCATAACTTGGCCAAAACGCTAGCGATTTCCTTGAGCATTTGCATTTTAGCCCTGGCTGGCTTTTGTCTACTTCTTTACTTCCCAAATAAAAATAGTTTATGCCAATTTAATGCTACCTGAACATTGTTTTTCGGTAGTTCAATCACTAAATAAGTCATTGTTAAATTAGTTTTAGTAAAGTTTTTGATAAATTAAGTTAGTAAAAACTTTTTAAAGTACTTTCCAGTCTTCCGGCGATAAGAGATCTTTCTGCTCATGTTCTTATTGATCTACTCAACAAACTTCTCTTTAACAAATTCATTACAAACTTTGCACAGTTTAAAAAAACTCAAAAGCAAACACATATTCGTAGCTTTGATTGTTATCGATTTTATTGCTTTAAAACTATCGATAACTATTGTAATTCGTGTGTTGGTTTTGCCAAATTGCCGCCCATGACCACAAAACCAATGCCAGCTCCCGCCTTGTAGCTCAACTCGTGATAACCCGCGTCGTCGTAGTAGGAATACTTGCCCAGCACATGACCAGCTGCATCCGTGTGCTGTGTATGCGACATTTGCGGTGTATTCAGGTTGATATTGTAGTGTGGTTGAGTAGTAGCGAGTACTGGGGCACTACTGTAGCTCTGCTGCGGCTGTTGAGTCCAACCCCATTGGTGTGTGTAGGAATTGGAGCTACGAGGAGCTTCATAACCTCTGCTGATGTAGGGCCAATGCTGAGACACTGGCATTTCGTAGTTTGGGGACAATTCAGGCGAGGCACTGGAGGCATCCGTGTTGTACTCATAGTGTTGACCATTGAACTGCATGTAGACACGTGCAGCAGGCAAAAGCTGCAAGCAGCAAGCGAAGCACAGCAGCAACTGCAATCGATGAAGGCAACTCATTTTGCAGACTGAAGACACAGTTTCTCACGTTTTCAGTTATATATAGGAAAACTAAGATAACCACAAATCATATTAAATAACCGTTAGTTTTGTTTTGTTAATACATGCACTCATGTATTTGGCATAAATACTGTTACAATTGATAGCGGTGTCTTAACCGCAGTTTAACCTGCTTACAATTACATACTTAGAGACTAAAACTAAAGTCTAGCAGGAGACGTGCGGGCTTTTTTGGGTAAGTGTAGGAAAGGATAGGGGTTTTAGAGGCCAGAGGAAACGATCGGCATAGGAAGGGAGTTAGTGTAGATTTAGGAGCGGGCTAAAAGGTTAGGGTAGGCATGGGAGCCGGGTAAAAAGTTTGATCGAGTATTGGAGTAGTGCTAGAGGTATGCGTATGCATAAGAGCGAGCTATGAGGTACTGAAAGGTATAAGAAAAGGATAAGAGCTTTCGATAGTGGAAGGACTGAAGCAAAAGGCTTCCTAGGGCTAGCAGTAGGATTCTGAGTTCATCTAATGCTCCCTGCTGCCGGTCAGTTCGGCTATCTCGTCCTGGCGCAATGCCTCTGATGGCGAGAGATTGACACGTCCGCCCAGTGGCACCAGATCAATATTTTGCACATGGGCACGCACACTTTGACCCGGCGGCAAGCCTACATACCATTTACCCACATTCCGAATGACCGTCGAGTCGCGATGCCGTTGCACCCACTCGCGATCCCTGTCGATCTCCAGTATGCGATGATTAGCCGTTACCAGCGGTGGCAACGAGCTGCCCACATCGTCGTCATTGAGATTGTAGTTATCGCCGGGACCGCTTGAGCTGGAACTCGAGCTGCCTGTGGAGGTGAGATAACCGCCCTCGGAGGAACCACTGCTATTGCTGTTATATCTGTTCCGATTTCGGCTGCCGCTGCCATTGAGATTACCGCGATTCCTGAAGCCTCCACCGCCTGCACTGCCAGCGCCTGTTCTGCTACCGCCACTGCTTGAACCTCCTCTGGCTCCGGCTCCTGTGCCTACTCCACTACCTCCTCTACCGCCTCCTGAACCTGTTCTGCCACCACCGTCTCCTCTACTTCCACCCCTTCCTCCTGCACCTCCACCACCGCTGCCTCCGCCATCATATCTCGTGCTGCCCCTTTGCCCACTCCCCGCAGGACGACCACGCCGATCCTCCTTGCTGTTTGAGGAGCTAGCGCTGGCGCCTGAACTGCTACTTAATTCAATATCATCTGCATCACTTCCACCACCATTATACTCCACTCCCACATCTTCTCCATCTGCACCACCAGCATCATCTCCATTATCATCCCTGCCACCACCAGCTGGTTTCAAGTAATCTGTGCCACCACCTCTGCCTCTGCCACCGCCCGCAGCTCCACCGCCCCTACTGCCGCCAGTGGCACCACCACCACTTGGCCCTGAGCCAGCTCCACTGCTGCCACTACCACCTCCTCCACCCAAACCGCCAGCCGCGCCCCTGCCAAAGTCGTTTGCTAAACGGAAATCGGTATCGCCCAGTCGAAAATCTGCCACGGAAGGATTTATGTGGGTGCCTGGACCCACACGATTCTGTACCACGCGATAACCGATTCCCGCGCCTGCAATATACTCCACAGTGCGTTGCACGCCCTTATCATCCAGGAAGGAGTAGGTGCCTCTCACAAGACCATCGGCGGCTCGGCTCTCCGCACGTCGATGATCTGGACCAGCGGCAATGAGTTTATAACTTCCACCGGGACCGCGTTGCACGGACATCTTGCCACGCTCTTTGGGATGACCCTTATATAGCGGACTGGAGTAGCGCACCACCGCGGGATTATCCGGCACAGCGTTGGAGACTTCAAAGCCCGTGCCTGCTCCGGCGGCATAACGCACACTATGCCGCTCACCCACATCATCCACATAGGAATAAAGACCTAAAAGGATTGCAATTTTAGTAGAATTTAACGTAAGTAGAGAAAAAAGGGATTCAGGACCAAGAAAGGAAAGAAATGTAATGGAAAGGAATTCTTTTAAAAAACTTACCTCTTACTCTATTAGTGGCATCGTTCTCCTCACTGCGTGAATGATCTAGAGCGCGATAACTGAAGCTATAGGAAGGATCATCATAGGGATCAGCGAGGGGATCATCGGGACTGCCCCGTGGACGTACAGGATACTGAGCCAAATCCATTTTGCGGTGAATCTTAGGGCCGTTCACGCGAAAGCTACAAGGGGACAGAAAGAGAAGGAAATGAGACAAATAAGAGGTATCAATTAGCTGTTCAGTCGTTTAATTGTTGTGGGAAAAGTGCTCAAAGTGCAAAAAACCCCCTTGGCAGGGAAACGGATATAGTTGACTGCTAAAATCGCTCGCCAGCTGACAGTACAATTCTACAGTTATCTGATGATCTCGCACGTCATTACATTGATTACACAGTTGCCACATCTGAAGTAATACCCCCTTCAATCTGCCGGATTGTTTTTTATAGCCAACTCTCTCTGCCACTCGCACTGCCATTCAAAATTAAGCTACTTTTTATCTAACGCTGTGCATCTTAATGAATTTTCCGAGTGCCATGTTTCACCTAAAGTACACACACTCACACACACACACACACTTATACACTACACACAATTTGTTAACAGCTTTTTGTTTTCCCAACTCAACCGGAGATTGCAAAAACAACAAACATTTGAAATTGAATTAAATCGAAAAACCAACAACAAAAACTCCTCCTTCTACTTCTACTTCTTCACTTGGCTTCTCTCTTCTATTAGGGGTATTCCATGTGTTAGAACCGCTTCGACTTCGACTTCAACTTTGACTGTGAGCCACGCTTCAGTGGCGCTCTGGGCACTTTGGCGCCTAGTCTGGTCTTCTCTTGTCTTCTCGTGTCGTGTCTTGTCTTCTCTGGGGCCTGTCGTACCGTTGATATATGAGCTCGCCGGAAGAACCAAACCAAACCGAACCAAAACAGATAACTCACTTAGCTACCGCACTTTACTCAACTACCAACAATTTAGCCCTTTTTCTGCGATATGCAATACCCTGTAAAATGTGTGAAGTGCGTAGTGTATATATTTCTTATAAAGGAGTAGCTAGTTCTGCGTTTAAATTGGTGTTGTGGGGTATCTTTCAGCAACTAGTATCATTTGACTACAAGCCAAGTATATTTGTTTAGTTTGTTGGTATTCTAGGGTATTTAAAGTCTAATATATTTTGTTTTCTTACTAGTAATATGTTTGTTTATTCTCTACACCCAACTAGTCACAGTATTTTGTTGCTCAGCGTAAACTGCAGTCTGTGCATACCCTACAGGCTAGCTTTTGGCAGCCAGAGGGTTTATAAGACTTAGGGACATCATTTTCGTAAGACCATGGAGTCTGTGTGTTTCTTGAGAGTTGGTGTGTTGTTTTCAACACAATCTTGGGTATCTTTTAGTCGTTCACTGCTGGTTTTCGTTGTAGACACTTCGTTTAGCTACCTCACTTTACTCAACTGGCTACATCTTACTCTTCTTTGACGTCATTTGCTCACTGTGCATACCCTCTAATCACTCAAGTGGTTAAATCGGGTATGACAGACTTGAGTGGCTACTGTAAAGACTAGTTTTTGATTTTTAGCTTGTAGGGTATCTTATCTATAATTATATCATATCTATGGCATTACTCACCCACGTGGTCCGGCTGTGTAGACGGTCTCTTCGATTTGACCGCTCGCTGGACTACGCGAACCATAACGACCTCGCACCGTGTTGTCTGGAGTTCCAGAGGCGCTATGATAGAAGCCTCCAATGTCATCATTTGCATGTCTATCCAAAAGTGTATCCGATATGTAATTGCGTGTTGCCCATGCGTGGTACAGAGAGTGAAAGAAAACGAAACAAACATTTAAAGAATACAGTTATTCAGCGAATGTCAGCGAATGGGGGGACTGATCGGTAAGGGGGGAAATTATAGCTGCTTCTCCACACTGCGTATACGTGTTGTTCGCATTGTTTGTGGTTGCAAAACGGCGTTAAAAAGGTGTTAACAGCGGCCAAAGGAGACGAACCGTGATGCGTTTTGTTAGATCAATGTGTTAAAACAAAGCTGATTAAATGATTTGTTTGGTTTTTTGTTTTTCAACAGCAACAAAAAATTGTTATTTAAAGTTGAAGTTGTTAGATGTTGATTACTCAGCTGGCTATGGAACTAATTGGGTTTGCTGGCCTTAACTTATGATTAATACAGTTTGAAAAGTTTGTAATTGAATTTGGAATGTTGAGTTTAGTAGAGAATATGTTATGTTAAAAATTCGCATGTTATTGAAGGAAATATGCTGAGGGAACTAAAGTACTTAAACCAAGGTTTAAGTTTAAAAATGCTTCTATCTGTTTCCGTTCTCCGTTCTCCTTCATTTTAAGGGATACACTTCATTCACCAATTGGTGCTCTTAGTCTGTTTTTTGAATACATTTGTATGTCCTTTTTATTTTAAACGATTTTGATAATTAGTTCCTTGATTTTTTAATTGTATAGTTGAGCTCCGAACACAATCATAGCTTTATACCGAAACTGAAAGGATCCATCGTCATTGATGGTATTGTATTCAATATCCGCTCGCACGGAATGCCGCAGGAGACAAAGAAAAGCGCATGAAAAGCACAGCAGCCGCAGCATTTTCACAGAATTAAAAATCAAATTTGAAGCTGATTTCAAGATTTAGTTAACGACACATCCTGTGGGTACAGGCACAGTCACAGTCACAAGCACAGTCACAGTACAGTGGACACAGTGAACTCTCTTTTTGGTTGCACTTTTCGTTTGTTTTCGTTGATGCACGCGATGCGGTGTTTTTCCGAGTGGAGTGGCAAGAACAACACGACGCTAACGACTGAATGCGATGGAGCGTTAGACCTTCGTATTTAAATACGATTCTCAGGCGAATCAGCGAACGGTAGCCAGCGGTTGAATCGGTTAGATTCGTTTTGGTGGCAAACGGCAGCTGCTACTTGTCTCACCTGACCACCCACCAAAGTGCCAGCCACGAAGATGAAACAACATTTGTGTGCAAATTGCGCTACAAGAAACATTGAGATTGTAATGGTAAAGCGGGGTGGGAAAGAGGGGGCACAGGAGACTGTGCGGGGAGAGAGACAAGACAGGTGAGAGAATTTGTTCTAATGATGGACACGCAAGTGTCTGTTGTACTTGTTGTTGTCGCTGTTCTTCTTAACTGAAGTTGGCACTAACCGTTGTTGTTTGTGCAAGCAAAGCGTTGCTAACAATGTTTAGCGTCTCCTTGTTTAGTAAATTGCAGCAGAATAGAAGGAGAAAAAATAGATACATATATATAGGAGACAGGAGCACAAAAGTCGTGTTAACTTTGCAGCTGTCTGTCAATTAGTTGAAGCTGCTCTTTGTCGTGCCTTTTTCTTGTTGTTGTCCACCACTTCTGCTTCCTGTTGCAACTGCATTGTTGACAATTTTCCAACTAGAGTTCGTGATCTATGCCAAAACATTTTTCTTGAGCATTGAACTCGGCGCAAAACTGCACTGAAAAAAGTAGGTTTTAAAAAAATGTAGAAAATTTAATAAAAACAATACAAGTTTTAATATTTTGTACAGAATTTATAAGTTACAATGAAGCTTGTTATCTATAAAAGGTAAATAATATTTATAATTATTTTGTTCAGTGTAGGCGTGAGCAATTTTCAATATGTTACGCCCATTTGATATGCAACGGAGGAGCACCGTTAAAGTTGCTCGTCATCTTTTCGTCTATATGGCTATTATAAATTTGTTTTGGCCCGAGTCTAGGTCAGTGTCTTAGCTGCAATTTTCATCTTGGCCTGCCACCGCAGCATGTTGTAATTAAAGTCAATTACGCGACGTGCAAACCAAGTACAGGAAGACTTGCTGCGGCAGCTATGCGCAGTTGTAGTAGTAATGCGCCACAATTTCCGCCTAGGATGTGCCGAAAAATGTTCCAACCTTTTTTTTTTTTAATGAGCATAATTAGCGTACGAAGTGAAGAATCTAAGAACTATAGAGCTACAGGTAGCCTAGAAGCACCACAGTTATTGGCCATTGTTCTCGGCTTTAGAATGAACATAGGAAATAATGTCAAATATTTTGATTAAAAGTAGCGCCAAGTGCGTGACACGAGTTGGTTAATAAATGACTTAATACATGTAGAAAAATATTTACGTGAATATAAAAAAAACTTAAAAATTAAATTGTGAAAACAATAAAACTTGCACCTCGTACCTCATTTCTATTAGTTGCGACGTTAATCAGAAATCAAGAATAAAATCCAAAAATTTAGACTTTTTAACTCGCAATTAATTGCTTCACGCTCCCATCTCTAACAATAGAACTCAAGTCCCGTAGAGGGCGCTGCTAGAACGAAAGACTCAAGACACGAACTTGATAACGCTTCGCTGCGTTTTGTGCGTCGAACAAAGTTATGATTTACTGACCCACAAGTGCTTTAGTGTTGCTTTATTACTGCCGCATACGCAAAAGATCATATCGGTTAAAACATAGTTTAATATAGTTTAGTTTAATTTGTGGATTTATTAGATTTGAACAAAAATGCGGAAGACTTTGCTGGCCAATAACTGAGCCAACTGTGCAGTCAATTGGAGCAGCTAAGCTTAGCCAATGAATAACTCATCTCAATTACAAATTATACATGTGTTTAGAGTTGTCGCACAGTTGTTTGTGGGAGGGGAACAATGGAATTGAAACTGCATACAGTTATGTTGTGCTATTAAACTTAAGGACAAGTTTTTGGAGGCAACTGCCACGCATGGGAAATATGCAACCAGTTGTTGCAAGCAATTTTTTTTTTGTATTCGTTTTGCCGTTTTTAGTTGCAGTTGCCATTGAACCACATATCCATTGAGCGAAAACTGGAAATTCATATGCGCTTTTCACTCACCAAAATGAAAATACCACTCCCCGCACTGATTTCCCTTTTGCCTGGCGAGGAAGAGGCCAGTTGCCGGCAATCCTGCAAAGCTACTACCAGTTGATGAAAAGTGAAAATGCTTTCGTTTTCATTTGGAAAATTATTTTGTTGCGCTTGGAGCGTATTCAATTCCCAGTGGTTGGTCAAGGTGTGCGGTTCCATTGAGCGCATCAATCAAAAATAGCGTTAAACAGCATGAAAATTATTCAATTTTTACATATTTTATGTGTTATCACATCCATCGATGCTCTGGATTACATTATACACTACGAGGTGAAGAAATCCCGCTGCTTGAATCCGCCGCGCACCGCCAGGCGGGTGGAGTCAGTGATCAGGGACTGCCAGGAGGAGGTCAAGAACAAGCTGGTGACTGGTAGGTGAAGCAGAAGTTTCAAAAAAAGTGAAAAATTAAGCAAGTGTTTACATTATATTAGATTAAACCTTTATCCTCATCCTTACAGAGGCCTATCAGATACTCAAGGAGCAGGTGGCTCAGGAGCAACCACCGCTGAATGCGCACAGCGACAGCGTTGAATTCATCGAGTCTCTCGCATGGCCTCCCGTTCACAGCGAAGTTCACCTGGAGCAAACACCCACTTTGGAGGCACCACCCAATGGCACCGACCAAAGCCACTATGACTATATAGTCTACGATGAGCCAGAGCCACGGCGTCGTGTAGCGCGTTTAATGCGCAGCCTTAAACGCTTAAATGGAGCAAGTATTGGCATATATCATCCCACGCTGGTGCCACTTGAGGATAAGCGCATTGCAGGCGTAAGTACTAGAACTAAGGATCAAAATCAGTGTTGTTAGCTTAATTTGCCACTGCAACAAAGCGCGCAATTAAGTTCAATGGCAGACTCAACAGATCAAGAGAAACAGGGACAGGTAGAGAGACTTTGTGGCTGCCACATTGCCATTGATTTGGCGTGCAATTAAAATGCAACCTCCACAGCACAGACTGCAACCGACCCGCCCCCCTTCACGCCCTTACACCCACACTAAAGTCAGGGTTGTTTTTAGTGCTAGACAATTGAAAGAAAAGCGCAATCGTTGCTGCTGCAAGTTTGTTGCCTTTTATTTTTCACACACACACAAGCTAAATTTTATGGCTGAAAAGTGCATTTTATGGCTGCATTTAATACACATTAGCTGCATTTTATGCATCAGCAAATTGAATGCTTAGTTGAGAGTATTTTCTGTTGCTCGTTGTTGTTCAAAATACCCTGTACTTAGGGTGGACAGGGTATAGTGATGAATGTGTAGTCAGCTTTCGTCTGTTTTACTTATTCAGAGATGTTTTGACTAGAAGGCTTATAAGCGTACTGACACAGGGTATAGTACAGTCGCGTGAGACCTACTGTACATCGCTCTCTTGTTAACTTCATGTTGCTGTTCCTGCTGTGGTATTTTTTTCAGTGTCTGCTGCACTGCGTCTACGCTCGGAACAACGCCATTGACAAGAACGGTTGGCCGACACTCGATGGCTTGGTGGACTTTTACTCGGAGGGCGTGCACGAGCACGGTTTCTTTATGGCCACATTGCGTTCCGTGAATCTCTGTCTGCGGTCCCTGACCAATAAATATCACGTTAATCGCAAGAACTTGCCACAGAAGGGCGAGAGCTGTGATTTGGCTTTTGACGTCTTTGACTGTATATCTGATCAGATTACCGGATATTGCCTGGAGCAATATAGCAAATATTGAAAACAAACATAAAAGATTTAATAAATATTGCGCAATTTATTGAACTTGTTTATAAAATACTATTTTAGTTTGCTTGCTTCAAGCTACACGTTTTAAGCACACCACCTAGCGGCATAATGTCTACACTAACTACAGGCGCCAAAGTGTACAAACGCTTTGGTATCCAAAAGCTGATAAGAGATGGCGCCAGTGTGCGCACGTAGTACAATACTAGTTTTAAGCTTATAATGAAAGTTCTGCTGCCGAATACACAAATCAAAATGAGTTTATTTAAAATACAAAAATTAAAAAATTCATATTTAATACCCTTTCAACAACCAAAAAAAAAAAAAAATTCAAATAGCGCGCACAATAAGCATAACAAAAGTAAAGTGTGACCGTTTTCGTCTAAACTATTTTCTTTTGGTATATTAATTTTACTATATCTACGGTCACATTGGGCCGCGAGTTGGAAACGCGAGTTGTTTGGAATTGGAGCGCACGAAAAAAAGTAATAAAATTTTAACAAATAATATAGTGTATATAATATGTATTAACAAAGTGAATAATACTTTGTTTAAATAGTGTTACAATTACGCAATAAACGTGCTGCAACAGCCACTAAGTGTATATATAATTCATGTATATTAAACGCAACGTAATCGAGGTCAAATTCGTGGAATAACTATAAAACTGTAACAAATTGAAAAAGCTCAAATGGGTGAAAACGCGTAAACTCCATAATATAAAGATAAAATCTTCAACTTTTGTGCAATGTTGGTGCTCTTATAAGCATTTTTCCTTGGCCCTCAATGATTTAGGGCTTATATAATGCAAGTGGGCGTGTGTTCAATGCGCCTGCGCTTGCCAAAAAGAAAATACGAAACAAAAAAGAAACTAATATATACAAATTGAAATTTCGGAAACTCAATGCTGCTGCCGGTTAAACGTCACATGGTTTTTCGAAAATATTGTCGGTAGGGCGAAATAATGCAGTGATGACGCAATTTTGCGTTTGCGTTGCCGCGTGTGCTTTTTGTGTGCCCGTGAATCATTCAGCATAAACGCTTGTCGTTGTTGTTGTAGACATAGACTGAAGAAAAAAACGCGACCGCATTGTTGGCATACAGAAAGTTCCACAAGTTATGGTTGTTGTGACACACACACACACGCTCTCCCTCTCTATGTTTGCGTCTTACTCTCACTTCTGAGACTGTCACTCAACAGGTTGCATTCCCTATGCAAAGTCACGGTCTAGTCGCAGTCTGCGCCAAATGCTCAGCTCTAAATTGATGTGCTTCAAGCTTTAATGAACGCACGCGTTCGTCTCTTGTGTGTTTGTTGTGCTCTGTCGTCCACTTGAACTAAAGTTGTTTTTGCATGCGCGCCTTTGGCCAAGTCTCCACTAGCGGCATTTTGGGGGCTCGTCTGCTTTGCTCGCTCTCCACATGCACCAACTGCAGTTGGGTTTGTGTCTTGACTAAGCCAACTGGTAGACTTTCCATTTCCAGTTGGAATTTGCACGCTCTGCCTATTGGCGCATGTTTGAACTTGAAATTTCGTATTGATTAGTAACTTGAGATATGCCCATGGCAGTGGACTGATTCATTTCAAGCATTCGTTGTTGCTGGTCGGCAATTTAAAAGGGCCATCAGCTGACGACAACTGTGACGAATCTTGACGAGTGTTATTTGAGGAGCGCGGACTTTGAAATGAATTGTAAACAACATATTTCTGGCAGCTAAACACATACACATATACGCGTTAAGATAAGCAATTTTTATCACTGTGCGCTTGGCCCCTTTTCCTAAGTGCACACACACACACATGCATAGGTGGAGTTATCTCTGTATCTATATCTAATGAGATACATTTTGCGTTGTCATGTGCCTTTTTATCGCACATTTTGTTTTTGTTGTTTGCGCTCCGGACGCAAACGAAACACCAAATACAAAAAAAGAATTCGATTTCTAAAAGGCAAGAGAAAAAAATAATTTTTTTGTATTTGTCGTTGTTGTTTTTCATTATTTCACTTTGGGGTAATCTTTCGGCTGCGCTGTCGCCACAACGTTCAGTCGGCGCGCAGCACTCAACACGAACAAACCGTTACGTTGAACGCCGCGTATCCATCAGATACGTCGTGACGAGAGAGAGTGAGATAGAGTACACAATTCGAGTACATATATTCGGTTCGTTATTCGTTATACGCTTTACGTATTTTCCAAAAGTTGTTATGCATTGTGTTTTTCTGTGTTGTGCATAATTCCCAATAATTTACAATTCCCCCAAACTGGCCAATCCATAAATTAGCTAACGAGTATTGCAAATGCAACTAACTTTGCTTAAAATATATACTATAAGCTAATTAGTTAGTTCTTAAACTCTACTCAAATTGTTTTAAACAATTTCATATGACAGCATATTGTTCTCACGCGAGTTTTCATTTGTTATTAATTTTTTCTTGCCTTTTTTCGCTTATGTAATCTGTTTTCATAATCAAAGCAGAGCGACGTTGACGCTCAAGAAAAGAAAAAAATAAATAAAATTGCAAAGAAAAGCGGAAAAACATTAGAGCGAGATGCAGCTAGTTAGATAGCTTGTTGGCAAACTAATTAAATCGAATTATCTACTACAATTTCGTGTAGTGGTGTTGTAATCAAAAACAGTGCGCTCGTCACAGTGTGCAACACTTTCAAATATGTGTTTTTTTTGAAACAAATTAGTGACCGCTCAAAACCGGTTTTCCTGTTGCTATAATTTATGAGTGACTGTATAACCCACATAACTATATAGACAGTCGAGTGGTTGAAGGCATTCAATAAAAATCGACAGGCAGAAAAACGAGACACTCGACAGACTTTTACTTAATTTCAAAATTGAAACAACTGATAAGCGCATGTGACCTGTTAACGTACATGTTTTGACCAATTTGCCACGCCTTTTATTTGCCTAGCGAAGCGAAGGCATTACTCTATTTTATTTGCATAGAAAATCGAGGGAATTTGAGTGCTTCGGTTATTCTTTCGCACGCGCTCTGCTTATCATTCACAAAATTTAATTATTAAATTAATTGTATGCGTGGCATGATTACCATATACTATATATACATAAATGTGTACAATCATGCCTAAGGGGCTGGTTGTTATTTTATCAGCTTTAACCAGGCTAAAATACACTCCCAAGACATGTAAGGCAAAGAGTTAAATTGTTTAACAAGCAAAAATATACACAAAAAAAATGATTAAAGTCAAGTTGTGTGACAATTGCGCAGCACACGAAAAACACGTCAAGAATTCAACAAAAAAAAAAATTAAAAATGGGAACAAAATTCATACGTATATAGATAATAATTATATGAGTGTATATATATTTTCTACAACATTTCACCACTGTGCAAATGAGTTTTTGGCCAAATATCAAGCAACAACAGCCAATTTGACGTCATCGCTGGCAAGTGTCACGTGTGTGTGTGATTCGAGCTGTGGTAACTGGGGGATCGGGTCTAGTCAGCTGTCTAGAGTCTAGACTTTAGATACAAATATGCGTACTTATGTTAATCAGCTGAAATGGTAACTTGTTTCTATTTCATAATCATCGCTAGTCGAAGAGTGTTACGTATTTTGGTCTCGTGGCAAAAAGGAAGTAGAGGAGTATAGGACAACGATGTAAACTCTTTTGTACTAACTGATTAAAAGTCGAAGCCAACAGCCTTTAAACACCTTTAAAGGTATAGAGAACTGGGCATCCAACAGTCGATCGCCTCAACTGCAGCGTTTTTGCTTGAAAGCATGACGTCTTCAAAGATATAGACTTGTATAACTGCAAGCATCTTATCAGCAGAGCAAAAAAAATACCACTTGATTAAATACAACAATTTAAACTATAAATTCATGTTTGTCAACAATTAAACTATCAGTCTGAGAACATGTAGAGGGCTTATCAACTAAATTAGCTTAGCACAAACCTTTGTCTATATTTATAAATTTACACAACTATTTTACATCATATTGTTTGCTAACTTATTGTTTTGTTTTCCTGAATTTTCCAGTACTATTTTGTAAAAGTACAAAATGCATAGAGCACACACGGCCTTCAGTCTGGCGTTATCGCCGATGGCGCATAAAAACTTTGCCACATGGCTGCTAAACAGCAGCAGCAGTCAAAAGGTAATAAAACTTATATTTAATTACATTTAAATTTAATGAATTAATTAATTTGTTCTTATTTTTTAGCTGGTCAAGGCAACCGCTGCTGCTGCGGTGCGCACGTATAATTCAGCAGCCGCAGAACCTTTTGCCAATGGCAGCACCGCATCCTACGTGGAGGAGATGTACAACGCCTGGCTCCGTGATCCCAGCTCTGTTCATACTGTAAGTGTCGAGGGGTTCATTATCCTCCACTTACTTTTAATATACGCAAATAAAACGTGTTTTAATTTCAAGTGTATGCACTGTGGCAACAGGTCAAGCGCCTTTTAACACATCTCGAGTGTCATTTTGGTATCTAAAAGACATTTAACAGAAAAGAGAAGTTATTTACGATAGAATGTTGACAGAATACTTTTATATTTAAACAGATTTTTTTAACAAATTGTACAATACTATACTGAGATCTTACCTTACATTTATGCAATTGTCTCTGTACTTAAATTGAAGCCTTTCCATGAATATTTTTTCAGTTTGTTTACACTTTTATGTAAAGTTTAATCTTGACAAACTCGTAATATTCAGAAATATTGCATGACTCTTGTCAGAAAACTGCCTAAGAAGTCGCTTGTAAAATATTACACTGTTTAAATTTAATCTAAAACGAGTTGATAACTATAAAGTTATCAGGTATTAGTTTAATTTATAGACAGCACTTTTGTCACTTGCGGTTTTGCTTTGCAAAAGTCGTGACAGGAAAAGAATACTCATTTATACTACATCAAATTGTGCAAATTGAATTGTTTTTAATGAACGAAAACACGTTTTATTTATTCACTATACTGTACAATATAATTAACCATAAAATCTGATTGCTAATTTGTTTATTTAATCACTTTTTGCAGTCCTGGGATGCGTACTTTCGCAGCAACACGTATGTGAGCCCACCAAATTTGGCGCCTGTGCAGGCGAACATGATGCCACTGACGTCATTGAATTTGGGTGGTGCTGTCAGCAGCGCTGCACCAGACTCTAAGACCATTGATGATCATCTGGCAGTGCAGGCGATCATTCGCAGCTATCAGGTATGCTCGTTTTGTGGAGGGTTCGATCAGTCCCGCTATATAGAGTTGGAACAGTTGAGATTGCAGACCGTTTTAAAAAGCCGCTTTTATGTTATTTCTTCTGTTAATGTTTTTCCCTTAATTTAAATTTAGTTTGTTTTGTTTTTGTAAACAATTTAGGTTCCTTAAATAATGTTTAATGTTTATGTTTATGGAATCTTTTAGAGCTGCCCGCCTTTTTCGCCCTGAATTTCTTTTGTATTTCATTTTGTGTGCACTCGAAAAGAAAAGTATCTTAATCTCACACACAGAAGCCAGTAGTTTGTGTTTTTTATTTAGTACCACATATGGTCCCCGCCCTTTTCTAGACTTAAAGCCCCGCCACCCCTCAGTCAGTCACAGCTTTAATTTTTACCTGGGACTCATCAAGTAGTATCATTTTAGTTCCATCAACATTTTGGAATTGTAGTTAATGATAGGGGTTTTCTGTTAAACAATATACGGTCACCTTACTTCACATTATTTACTTGCACCCACAATTGGCTTATTACTTATCTGTAGCATATAGTACACTATATTTTTGATGGGTAGCTTGTTGAACTTGAAAACAGAACAACATAATCCAATGATTAATCCTAACTAAAAATACACACATATATATATATAATTGAATACTGTATATATGTATGTATGCCTGCATATATATAATGTATATCGTATATAGTCACGTGGTCATTTGGCATCTGATCTGGATCCGATGGGAATTTTGACGCGCGAAAAAACCGTTTGCAAGGACGGTCTTGCACGTCGCGCTAACGAAGATGTGCTGCGACAGCATTCTGGGTTTTTGTTTGGTAAATTCTTTTTGCAACAAAACATATCGTAACACGCCCACGCCCCCGCCTACTTCCCCTACCCCTCTTGCACACCCCTACAAAATTCCGCACTACATTTCATGAGCACACACGCAAACTAGCCTCCCCCAAGCGCCATTTAAAGCCTATTTAACCCACCCAAAAGCATCTGACAATACTATATATATACTTACTATATATGTCGATAAGTACTGCATATCGATATATAACATGAAATTCGGAGTTGATGACAGGCACCAGCTATTTGAGGACTTATCGATTAATAATTACCAGTTAAATTTATCAAACTTAATCATAAGTTAGTTGAGTTTCAGTTCGTAAGTAATCTCGGTGTTTGGCTTTTCGCAAACTTAAACTTTAACTAATTAATCAATCAATCTAACTGTTGTACTAGTGCACTCTCTAGTTTGCCGTTAAAATACTTTAAAAAAAAACAGAAAAACGAAAAGACTTTTGTTTCTGTCGCTCCAATGCTGCTTACTACTTTGTTGTATGTCTTTCTCTCTCTCTTTCTCAATCTGTCTCTGTATTTGTTGTATTACTATTTTTATATATGCTATATTATTTATTAATTTCTCTTATTTTTTTCTTCATTTATTTTTATATGCTTTCTAACCGCCCCCTCAAAAAAATATCGAATTGAATCTAAAAAAAAAAAAAACAAAAACGTTAAACAAAAAATTCCAAATTCTCTCTCTTGTATTATGTGTATAATGTGCAAAACCAACAACAACAAAAACAAAAATAAACACAAACATTGTTAATATTACTGTGTAACTACACTACACTGTACTACATAAAACTACTGACACACACGTTAGATTCGAGGACATAATGTTGCTCATCTCGATCCACTCGAAATTAATACACCAGATTTGCCTGGCAACACCTCGACGAAATCCATTTACGCTAATTTCAGTTTCGGTAAGTAAGCTTAGAGACTGTGTGTCCATTGATGGGCGAGAGACACCCCCTCTCGCCTCTCACCCCTACCACTCCACACTCCACCACAACACGTACACCCAAAATTCATTATAATTTGTTTGATTTATTTCTTTAACTTGTGTTTTTGTTACGTCTTGTACAATAAATAAACTGTCACTAGAGCTGGGAAAAAACTCCATAATTTCAATATTTTCTATAACAACTGATTTTATTTTAAGCTATTGGATTTTTTAATTTTATTGTATGCTTAAATTTTAATGGCTTTTTACTAAACATGTAAAAAATAATTTTATTGGCATATTTTTTATTTTTTTTTTTAATAAATCGATTTTTTCCCAGCTCTACTACACACACTCTCTCCATATATGCCAATATATATATATAATATAACGCAATACTGAATGTTGTACCTAGTAATCCAAAAAATTGTACCTTGTTCCCAATTTCATGCACACATTCCAAAAAAAAAAAAATCTAAATATATCAAAATTTATAAAATATGAAAAATCAATATCCGATCTATAGAGCCAAGTAAATATCTACTTTTATACA
This sequence comes from Drosophila parthenogenetica, assembly GCA_035047505.1. Lineage (NCBI taxonomy): Eukaryota > Metazoa > Arthropoda > Insecta > Diptera > Drosophilidae > Drosophila > Drosophila parthenogenetica. The sequence continues at coordinate 2,745,683 of JAWNPM010000070.1, forward strand.
TATTACTATGCTATATAACTATATATTGCTCAGTTCAGTGTTATATATAGAGTTGATTTGATCATTTCTCAGCTGTAAACTTGATTTAAGTTCATCATTAAGTTTCGTTTGCATGACATGAATTTGTTTAAGACACGAACGGTTTAAACACTATAAATATGTATACATCTATATATACCTTCACTAAGAGCTGCATGCCTTCAGTGTCTACAGTTATACACAGGAGTCTAGGACCGAACAGCATGTTAATGTTTTGTTAGATGTTTAGCAGCACAAAATGTACAGAACAACAATCATTACACTCCGAATTTCAAACCAAAAAAGTAAAATTAAATCCCATTTGCCGCCTACAAAAATAAACTACACTAATCAGCATTACTAAAACTAATTAACGCATTTAATTGGCTACATTTACTAATATCAAAAACTATAATAAACAGGCGAACAGGATATGGAACGTCAGTTCAAATTGCCCAGCACCACATTCATTGGCGGCGATGAGGCTTCGTTGCCCTTAAAGTAAGTAACTGTTTGGCTTAAACTAAAACTTAACTAACTTCAAGTTTTCCTTTACAGGGAAATTCTGAATCGTTTGGAGAATGTCTACTGCAACAAAATTGGTGTGGAATTCATGTTTATCAACTCTTTGGAGCAATGTAACTGGATCCGCAAGCGCTTTGAGACTCCTGGTGTACTCAACTTTTCGCCAGAGGAGAAGCGTTTGATCTTGGCGCGTTTGACGCGTGCCACTGGCTTTGAAGCCTTCTTGGCCAAGAAGTACTCGTCGGAGAAGCGTTTCGGTTTGGAGGGTTGTGAGATCATGATTCCAGCTCTTAAGGAAATCATTGATGTGTCAACCGAGCTGGGCGTGGAGTCAGTCATCATGGGGATGCCTCATCGCGGCCGTCTCAACACTTTGGCCAACGTCTGCCGCAAGCCATTGAACCAGATCTTTACCCAGTTTGCCGGTCTGGAGGCTGCTGATGATGTAAGTAGCAAGAGAGTTGACAATAAAAAACCTTTCTCATACTTATACTCTGCTCTTTCTAGGGCTCTGGCGATGTCAAGTACCATCTGGGCACATACATTGAGCGCTTGAACCGTGTCACAAACAAAAATATTCGTCTGGCTGTTGTCGCCAATCCCTCTCACTTGGAGGCCGTTGATCCTGTTGTGCAGGGCAAGACTCGCGCCGAGCAGTTCTACCGCGGCGATCAGGAGGGCAAGAAGGTCATGTCCATTCTCATCCATGGTGACGCTGCCTTCTGTGGTCAGGGTGTTGTCTACGAAACGATGCACTTGTCGGATCTGCCCGACTACACTACTCACGGCACTATTCATGTGGTGGCTAATAACCAAATTGGTTTCACCACCGATCCCCGTTTCTCGCGTTCCTCTCCATACTGCACGGATGTCGCTCGCGTGGTCAATGCTCCTATTTTCCATGTGAACGCTGATGATCCAGAGGCTGTGATGCATGTCTGCAAGGTGGCTGCTGAGTGGCGCGCCACGTTCCACAAGGATTGCGTTATTGATTTGGTCGGCTATCGTCGCAATGGCCACAATGAGATTGATGAGCCCATGTTCACACAACCCTTGATGTACCAGAAGATTCGCAAGCATAAGAACTGCTTGGATCTGTATGCTGATAAACTGATTGCCGAGGGAACCGTCACCGGTGAGGAGGTTAAGTCGGTGGCTGCCAAGTATGAGAACATTTGCGAGGAGGCCTTTGCGCTGGCCAAGACGGAGACACATGTCAAGTACAAGGATTGGTTGGACTCGCCCTGGTCTGGTTTCTTTGAGGGCAAGGACCCCTTGAAGGTGGCTCCCACTGGCGTCAAGGAGGAGACTCTGATACACATTGGCAACCGTTTCTCGTCTCCACCACCAAATGCCGCTGAATTTGTCATCCACAAGTAAGTAGAGTTTTCGAAATTTAAAAGGATTTCATTTATAACTCCAACCTGTCTGCCTTTTCAGGGGTTTGATGCGTGTTTTGGCCGCTCGTAAGGCCATGGTCGACGAGAAGATGGCTGATTGGGCTTTGGGTGAGGCCATGGCCTTTGGCTCGCTGCTCAAGGAGGGCATTCATGTGCGTCTTTCTGGTCAAGATGTGGAGCGTGGCACATTCTCGCATCGTCATCATGTGCTCCACCATCAGCTGGTGGACAAGGCCACCTACAACTCGCTGCAGCACATGTATCCAGATCAGGCTCCTTACTCTGTCTCCAACAGCTCGTTGTCGGAATACGCTGTACTTGGATTTGAACATGGTTACTCCATGACCAATCCCAATGCTCTGGTCTTGTGGGAAGCCCAATTCGGTGACTTCAGCAACACAGCCCAATCGATTATCGATCAGTTCATCTCGAGCGGTCAATCCAAATGGGTGCGTCAATCTGGTCTGGTTATGCTGTTGCCCCATGGCATGGAGGGCATGGGACCTGAGCACTCCTCGTGCCGCGTCGAACGTTTCCTGCAGATGAGCTCCGATGATCCCGACTATTTCCCACCCGAGTCGGATGAGTTTGCCATCCGTCAGCTGCACGACATCAATTGGATTGTAGCCAATTGCACAACCCCAGCGAATTATTATCACATCTTGCGTCGCCAGATCGCTTTGCCCTTCCGCAAGCCCTTGATCTTGTGCACACCCAAATCGCTGCTGCGTCACCCCGAGGCCAAGAGCCCCTTCAGCGAGATGAGCGAGGGCAGCGAATTCCAACGTATCATCCCCGATCGTGGACCAGCTGGCGAGAATCCCAGCAATGTGAAGAAGGTCGTCTTCTGCACGGGTCGTGTCTACTACGATCTGACCAAGACGCGTGCTGACAAGCAGCTGGAGAAGGACATTGCTATCGTGCGTGTGGAGCAGGTGCGTCAACAATAGATTAACTATAAACTATAGACATATTTATATATAAATTTGTGTTTGTTTAGGTGTCGCCCTTCCCCTTCGATCTGGTCAAGGAGCAGGCTAATCTGTACAAAAACGCTGAGCTCGTCTGGACACAGGAGGAGCACAAGAACCAGGGCTGCTGGTCGTATGTCCAGCCACGTTTCCTTACCGCACTGAATCACAGCCGTGATATCAGGTATGATTCATAGATCTGTTTAATCCATTATCGAGGAAACTTTCTTTTGAGGGGATGGGGTAAAATCAAGTCCAATTCGCACTCTATTTCTCAATCTCTCTCTCTGGTTTTGTTCTTTCTCCGTCTGCACTCGCCGCACTATTTATTTTTAGTCTCTCACTGTGCACTCGGGCACTTTACTCTTTAAACTCTCTCTTTTGTCTGTCTCTCTTTTGTACATTGATTTGATTTGGTTTCTCTAGGTTCTTTGCCTTTAATTCTACATTTGTTTTTTAATCTCTTCGCACTCTCATCGCACTACGCACTCTTCATTGCTTTTAGCTAATACATTGTTATTTCCAGCTTTTACTAATTTAATTATTATTATTTTAAGAACTGTAGCGTGTCCAAAACTCTCTCTCTCTTTTCTCTATCTCTATCTGAGCAGTTTTAGTCTTAGTTCACAGTGGAGAGACTTTGACTCTCTCTCTCTATTTCTCTATATATGTTTCTCTACACACACACACCAACACCCACACACACACAACACTCAACTACAATTGACTCCAATCTCAAAAAGACATTCCCAAAAACCAAAACTCAAAAACAAATTCAGAGAAATGCATTTGCAGTTCATTATTAAAATTGGCTTTACAAAAGAGCGGGGAAAACATCGATTTTCCAAAGCTTTTCAAACAAAAATTAATTCCTTAGATAAAAGAATATTTTTTAAATATTTTTTTATAGTAAATTAATCATAACTTTCCTTTAAAAATATCTGTTTTCCTTAAGTTCATCCACAAATCGATGTTTTTCCTAGCTCTACATACACAAACACACACACAGGCAGACACACACATACACACACCTGTCATATTTATAATTTGCATGGCTTCTTAATGATCATTTCTTGATTATCCCCTTTAAAAAACAATTGAGATTTCCGTTTAATTATTTTACTTTAATGTTTTGTTTAAAAAGTGCAAGAAAACAAAATGTTTTTTGTTATGTTCCCCGTGAATATCCCGATTCTTATCCCTATATATACATATATAAACTTATGATTTGTTTAATCGGTAAAACAAACAACAAAAAACTGCAAAAAAAACAATGTAAATTGTAATATCCAATTGTCCACTCTCTCTCTCTCTTTTTCCCTCTATCTCTCTTTCTCTCTCTCTCTGTGTATGTGTTATTGTTACAGCCAAAGCGATGAACAATCCACGTTCTCCAATACTACTACTACCAATACTAATCATGAATCCGATAGCGATAACGATTCTTCCGATAATAAATCGAAACCATGGCTAAGTCGCATGTTTGCCAGCAGCGGCGATAAAACTGAGGCTGCCGACAAAACTGGCGACTTTAATGCCGCCAAACATTTCGATTTAAAGAACGTTCGCCACGATTTCAATAGGCCCGCGGGCATTGCGGCCGCTCCGGGCGTGCGACATGCTAAAACCGGACGTAAAATTAGGTGAGAGGGCCAACTACAACAACAACAACCTAAAATTAAAAAACAAAAACAATAAACAAAGCAACCCAAAACTCGTAATACTCTCTCTACTCTCTGCGTCACTTGAACTACTCTGTCTGTCTATCTCTCTCTAAATAAATATCTGTCTCTCTCTCTCTCTCTCTCTCTGGCTAATTAAACTACTCTCTAAATTTAATACTACTCTATAATAACTCTAAAAATTTAAATTAATATTTGTAAATTTGTTCTTTTTTCTGTTTGTTTTCCTTTCTTATCCTACAAAATTTTCCTTTTCATTCGCATTTTTCGTTTGTTTAGTTTTCGTTCTTTCATTTAACGCTCCCACAACTTCCCTTCTCTCTCTCTCTCTCCCTCTCTTTGTTGTTCTATTTTTGTCTAATGCTGTCTAACTTTTCTAATTTTATTGCAACCAATTTCTTTGTCTTGTTTATTATACCCGTTGCAGAGGGTATTTTTAAGTTATCATGCATTAAAGTAGGTTTAAAAAACCCTTAAAAATATATATATATTCTTGATCTGCTTGAATAGGGCAATCTGTATAAATATTAGTTTTTGTCCGTATGATTTTTATATACCAGATTTCTTGAGAAAGTCAGCTAAGGTGCAAATTTCGGATTTTAGAAGCACCGGATCATAAGGAAAATCAGGAAAAATCCTAATTTTAGTTGCCTATTTCAGCCAAATGCACAATCGAGTAAAATCCAGGTTTACTAGAATCATTTATTCGATTATAAAGCTAACTGAATTAAACACACATATAATTATGTATTATAAATACAAGCTAAGCTTAGTTTGACTATATCGTAAAGCTGTCATGGAAACTCTCAATAGATAAATCTTTCTAGGTCTCTGCAAGGGTATACAAACTTTGGCTTGCCAGAGAAAAACTTTCTTTCTTTGTTGTTTTTCTTTTTAGTTCAAAGCACGCGCGTTTTTATTTATTTGTCTTGTTTTTTGATATTACGTAACCCCAACTACCAAAGCAATATTAAAGCAGTTCTACCAAGAACCTGAATCGTTTGCTCACACAAATTGTCGTACAAAACAGAGCAATATATACGTTTAAACAGACACACACTACTCATACACACTACAATCCCTACAGAGTATTCATTTATCTGCTTTATATTTCGAAGAGATCGCTTCTAGGTTATATAATAGATATAACTAGAAGATAATATGTGTGGAAACTATTAAATCCAATCCTTAAAAAATTATAAAGCGGTTATCTACAGTTTTGGGTTTGGTGTGTTATCATATCTACTTCTTCTACTATCTACTCTTACTTTTATTATGGGGACTCCCCTTGGTATTGGCCCCTTTTTATGGTTTTTGAATTACGCTACTTTATTTCCCTCTAATTCTCATTTAGATAAAAATGTTACTAATACTTTGCGCTGGCTTTTAACTCATTAAGTTTTATCATTTCATTGAACATACCTCATAAATGTGCTAAACTAAACTAAACTGAACAATCAACTATATATATCTGACTATAGAAATATATATAGAGTAGTGCACGTTCTCTAACCAAATCAAATTTAGCCTTCATGTTATGTGTACTACTGACTTTATAAATATTTAAAAATCTTATTTGGAAGTGTTTTTAATATGCTTATATGTTCTTAATCCACAGCTATGTCGGACGCGCTTGTGGCGCTTCAACGGCCACCGGATCGAAGGCCCAACATATTCGGGAGCTGAATGCGCTGTTGAACGATGCGATTTCCACTTAAGGGGATGAGAGGAGATGATGTTTTGAGAAATGAATATTTAACTATGATTATACGAGTATATATATATTTTGTAATAGAAACGTATGCGGATATATGTATAAAGTACGATCTTTGATACGATTATTTTGCTGACGAAAACTTGTTAAAGAAAAAAAATAAGAAACAAAGTGCATAATGTGTGAAAAGTAATGAAATGTTAAATATTAGTTTAGTGAAATTGAATTGAGCAACAAAACAACAAGAACACGATATTGTTAAGTGTTGAAAATACACACACAAACACAGCAAATACACCACACACACACACATACTCAACACTCGAGTAGTACACAAACTCACACACTTATATTCTAAAAAAAAAAGAGAAAAATATTTAGTTTTTTTGGTCAAATGAATAAATCACATTTGTAATTTTATTTTACTTTTATGCTTAATATTTATTTTATTGTATTATATATAATTAACTATCTCAACAAAGAAAAAAGCTAAAAAGCTTTAAAAAAAAAAAAGCTAAACAACTTATGAATGCAACATTAGCGTGTTTTTGTTTGCCTTTGCTTAAGTTATACACTATTTCTGTTTAAATAAAAGATGAGCAACATTTATATATACAAACAAACAAACAACTTACATATATATATTTTATATATATTCAATTGAAAGGGCGGATCAAGAATGTTATTTTTTATCAGGGAATATTTTGATTGTTTCCAACGCGTATCAACAATTTGTAATGTGGAAATGCTTTAAGTAATTTTTACTGTATTTAGATTTAAAAAAAAGAAACGATTGAGATATATACATACACTATATATATAAATATTTGATTTGACAAATCGTGTGCACCATATTTGCAGCACTTGTGCTATCATTTATTAATAATAGTACTTACACTTTTGCACCCTTTTCTCGCACCAATATTTGATATTGAACGTAGAGTGATAATGGAAAACGAAACAGTTTTCCAAGAAAAAACAAAAATTCAACTATTTTACTAAAAAAGATTAATGAGAGAGCATGTGTGGCGGTTAATAACTTAAAATTTTAATCCAAATTAAGATACTAATCACAAAAACAGAGAACTAAAAATAAGAAGATTGTTTACATAAAAATTGACTAACAAATTGAGCAAAAGTTGGAAAACAAAACGAGTATGTGTATAAAGCGGATTATGAATAAAATATATATACTATATATATACAACAAAGCATACCATAAAAAAGTGACTTTGAATTATTAAAGCTTACTTAATGTGTGCGTATATGAGATAAGAGCAACTACAACTATAACTATTTATAATGTTAACTAACTGGCAGTGCTGTCTGAATTCTTTAGCGAAACCCTCTACAGGTAGTAGCTAGCTTTTAGTAACTATAACTAGCAGATTTTCCTCTTCACACCTGTAAATTTTCCCATATTTGATCTACTTAATAGCCAACTTAATTACTCATTTAAAAACCGACACAGTTTTTCTAAAATTAACTTAACTTTTTGGACACGCAACAAACTGGTTCAGTTTTTCAATTTTCCACAGGAAGTGACGCACCGCGTTTTCCCCCATTTTCACTGTCATTCTATTTAGTATTCTCTCTCTCTCTCTGTGCGCAGCACTTTCACATCATCTTGTTATGGAGCGATCCTCTTGCATCTGGCTCTTCCTTCCTGTGCAGACTTGGACAAAACACACAAATTGGGCAACAAGTAAAACGCTCACTTTTGGCCAATTTTCAACTGGCCACATGTGGTCAGAAAGGTAAGACTCCGGGAGAGTAGCAGAGGGGAGTCATCAGAGCCATTTCATTGAACATCTTTAAGCGTTTTTTGCTTTACTTTACTTAACTTTACTTTCTAATGTCCGCAGCATTTCTTGTTTCTGCTCTAGGCGATAAAAAATCAAACAGTCGCTAACCAGAGAGTGCGAGTGGGGAGAGAGACTGTGCAGGTAAGTAAATCTATGGCCATAACGAGTTTTGAATTCTTGATTGCGTTGAGTCAAGTTTTTGCGTATCTTAGCCAAAATTGAGCACATCCAGTGCGTGTGTCGTTTACCGTTAAGAGCGAAAAGGCCTAGACTAGAGCATTAGAATAATAAAACTTCTGAAAACTGAAAACCTACTTATTTCATATAAGTTTATATCCTATATAGTAAAATTATTTAAATATTTTTAACACATTGACAGCTGCAGTCTATAGCAATCGGATGCGATTTTCCACTTATCATTTTCGGCTGTGATCATAAACGTCTGCTGAAAATTCTTGGTGGATTTTCCATGATATTTAACCGTGCCGCTGACCAAGACCATAAAGGTCGTTTGAGCTCCCACGATATCTTCCGAAAGGGGCTGAGCATCGACGTTCAGAACTTCATGAGTGGAACTCTTGAGTTCTAGAAAACAGCGCTCTATGTTTTCGCGGCCTATAACGCCATTGCCGTTCCAGCTGAAGACGGCGTTATCCAAATAGAAGCGACCCATTAGCTGCAGAAGTTTCAAACATTTTAGTCTTGGCCGACTTTTCTTTTTGGTAACTTACATGACGACGGGTGTCCAAGGAGGCGTAATATAAACGCGTAAAGTCCTCCGCCGTACGATAACAGGTATCCACTTTAGCTTTCAATTCCTGAAATCATATTTGAACAATTATATTGTTTTATAAAAATTTTATTTAATAAGTTCTCTCACACTATCCATATTTTGATACGATATTGCAGGCAGTCAAATTGCAAGTGCCAGTGACAGTGAAAATTATCGATTAGGTTCGTTTTATATTTAAAGTTAAGTTGGCTGCGCATTTCTTTAAGTGTCAAGTGTTATCCCGAAGAGATGACTTTACTGATGTGTTTAAAAAATAAGTTTTGTCGTAAGTTTCCTAATCCCAAATAACACGTGAAATGCCCACAGTGCTTTCTCTGCCGACGTCGCCTTCGCTGCTCGCACTCTTAAGCTGCCTGCGCAGCGACCCTCGGCAGCAGAGAACGTTTGCATAAAAGCTTCACGACACAATTGAAAGCTGCGTGTGTGTGGCCCATTTCCTTATGCAATACAATCCACTTCACGCAATCCACTCACACACTAGCATACATTGGCGCCTTCGTGCGCTCTGACCTCCTCGGCGTTTAAAAGCTTCGATAAAATAGAGCGCGAGCTTCGGGCAGCGCACGCTGTGTCGCCGCTGGCTGCTGGTTACAGCTCAAGCTTTTAGGTTTTCAGTCTTGTTGTGCCCGCGAACGTGTGAACGTAAGAAAGCAATAAAAGGCAGCAAAACGCGACTGCGCTTTTCGATTGGGATTCGTCTGCGTCTGCGTCTTCGTCTTCTAATTCGTAGTCGTGTATTTGCTATCGTCGCGTTTGGGTTTTGGTTTCAATTTTTATACCCTTGCAGAGGGTATATTGTTTTTGTCACGATGTTTGTAACGCATTGAAGGAGGCGTGGCAGACCCCATAAAGTATATATATTCTTGATCAGCATCAACAGCCGAGTCGATATAGCCATGTCCGTCTGTCCGTCTGTCCGTCTGTCCGTCTGTCCGTCTGTCCGTCTGTCCGTCTGTTTCTATGCGAACTAGTCTCTCAGTTTTAAAGCTATCGTGATGAAACTTGGTACACATGTGTATTCCCTCTGCACGCAGTTCATATGTTAAAATAGGCCAGATCGGATCACTATATCATATAGCTCCCATAGGAACAATCGGTTCAAAAAAAAATTTTTTTTGAGCTAGCTCCACCAAACTCAGCCTATATGCATTTAGTACTAAATCCCACGTGCAAACCAAATTTCATCCAGATCGGACCACTATATCATATAGCTGTCATAGGAACAATCGGTTAAAAATGCCGAAAATGCTTAGTATGAAAATTTTCAGTGTCTCTTGAACGATTTGAACCAAATTCTCGCAATATGCATTCTTTACCATTTTCCATCAGCTGACCAAATTTTATCCAGATCGGACCACTATATCATATAGCTGCCATAGGAACAATCGGTTGAAATGCTTAGTATGAAAATTTTCTATGTCTATTGAGCGATTTCATCCAAATTCACGCAATATGCATTTGGTATCATTCCCAATGTGTTGACCAAATTTCATTCAAATCGGACTACTATATCATATAGCTGCCATAGGAACAATCGGTTGAAATGCTTAGTATGAAAATTTTCTATGTCTATTGACCGATTTTAACCAAATTCGCACAATATGCATTTATTATCATTCCCTATATGCTCGAAAAAGTTCATTCAAATCGGACTACTATATCATATAGCTACTGTTGGAACAATTAGCGATTAAAATAAAATATGCGTGTCTGCAAGGGTATTTAATCTTCGGCTAGCCGAAGATAACCTTTTTTTCTTGTTGCTTTTTGTTGTTATCGACAGTAATTGTCATTGTGCAAGACGAGTTTGTTGTTTGTTTGATCGATCGCTTGTGTTGCGCCAGCAATTAAACACAAGAAGTGCCGCAAAACAAAAAGTAAAAGTGTGTGTATGTGTGTGTGAGTGTGAGTGTTGCCGCGCGCCACAGAATGTGGCAAGTGCGCCGTACCAGCAGCCGCAACTGCTGTTGGATTGTAGTGACATAGTGACAACTCTGCCGGCTTTTTAGAAAGTGCAAGCGAAATTCGGCAAATAATAAAATTATGCACTAATTTCCACAACAAAGAAATCACCGCATTTAGAGTGTTTTACATAATCAATGAAGTGTTATAAGAAGAGTTAATAAAAAACAGCGTCAAAATGTAAGTATACCCAGTTTAACTTTGTACAGGGTCTCTCGCAGTTGACTGCAGGCTTTTGTTGCTTTTGTTTGAGCTGCTTTTTGTTGTTATTTAATGCATTGAACTGATAATTGCGCTACGGCTTATCAGCCAGAAGTATTCCCGGAATAATATTTATAATACATATTTCCTTTATTACGCTTTTTTATCGACTTATTTTGTTCCTTCTTCGCTTTAGCTTTGTGTCGTATCAGAGAGAAAATGTCTGTGATTCATGCAAATTGTATTTGTTTTTCAGATGTGTGATTCTCTATTAATAATAATCTCAGCCAAAGCCATTTATTACGCACTGTTATTTGAGCCATCCCCAGTTTACAGTTATCTACCCAAGTGCATGTACACAAACACACACACGTACACGTCTGCATGTGTATGCGTGTGAGTGTGTAAAGGAATAACAACAACAACAACAACGAAAACGAACTTGTTGCTTTTGCTTGATTTATTGGTTTTGTTTGTTTTGCTTCTTGTGCCCTTCTTTCGCAATTTTATTGCCGTTAGAAAGCTGCTAAAGACAAATAAAGGTTGGGTTTTGCTCTCCGTCCAACCATTCCCCTCTTTTGCGTTCTCGCTCTCTCAACTCTTCTCGCTCGTTAAGCTTTCTGTGATCTGTGGTAGATTGTGGACCGTATTGTATCTGTTATGATTGTACGGTCCCTTTGTTTTTGTTGCAGTTTGTTCACACCTGTCTTTGTACCTGTTAATACTCCTCCTTTTTTGCCACGCCTCTTGTCTGCCTTTTCGCCAGTTGTCGTAAGTAATTTACAGTGGGACTTTTTGCAAATTTGAGCTACACTGTGATACAAAATTAAAGTACAGAAACCTCATTTTTTCTCCAATATTTTATAATTAATATTAGTAATTTCAGTTTGGAAACTTTTAAATTGCTGTACTGTGCACTTTTGAAAAGCTTATGCAGTTAATTTACAACAATTTACAACAGCTCCATTGAAGCAATTAACCTTCATGCCAATAAATGATAAGATATATAGCAAACTAATCAACTTCTATCACTTTTTAGCAAGAACTTTCAAAGTTTATGGTATTGAAAAACATTTTATAGATAGGTATTTATACTCGTGGATTTTTCAAACTTTGTAGCACAGTGTGCTAAACAATTTGTTCAAACCGAGCAACAATTTCTTCCTGTCTTGTTAAGCATAATGATAAATGCACAACCAGATGTGTACAGATGAAATGGAATGGGAGTGGAATTGGATGCATAACCCATTGACGTAAGTCCACTATAGTCCACTATATAGTTTACTGTTTAACTGGCCTCCAGCTGATGTCTGCTAATGTCAATGTAACTCGATTGTACAAAGACATTTTGAGTCGGGCTTCCGTTTTCAGTCCACAGTCTTCAATTTTCAGTCTTCAGTCTTCACTTGTCTTTTATCACGTTCGCAAATTAAGCATAATGATATAGTTATGTAGCGCTAATTATATACATATATACGAAAGTAGTAGAAGTAGTACGACATCTGGTAATAATTTACTCAACTCGACTCAACACTTTCCATTTTCAGTTTTCATTTTCTTTTCGAAATGGGAATAAGTTTTGAGCTCTCAGTTTCTTAGGTTTTGCTTATGATTTGCATAATGATTTTGAAACTGAGTACGATTTGTTTTTAGTTGACTTTGACGTGGGTGTTCCAACTCGTCTAATTGCAGATATTTTTGTATTGTATCTCAGAGATACAAACACATAATTTTGAGGTGGGTGTGCTGACAGTTTCGATTTGACTCAACTACTAATTTGTTAGATTTTGAATTTAAATTTGATATTTAAATTGATCATATGCTAAACGATATACAAGTAACGCCCATTTACACTCCGACAAAAAGTTCTTAGTTAAAAATGCAATTTTCTGAACTGAAAATAAAATTATGACGGCATTTTTCGCAGAATACGTCAGCAAAAGTTGCAAAACTGCACGTTCTGGTATACCAAATTTAAGATTAAAGTTAGTAAGTGTAGAACTTTAAGATAGTACAACTTTAAAGTAAAAACAAGTAGAAATTTCGCTTTTGAAAGATATTAAATAACAAACTGTGCTATCTTTTAGAGAAATGTAATAAATAAAGCTTACAACAAAAGATATTTTGTGTTATAATATAGCTTTGGTTTGGGCAGAATTGAATAAAATTTAAAGTAGATAAAAAGAACAATAATATATATATTTTTGTATACAAAGTTGGTCATTTAAATTTCGTCTTAATTTAAAACTGACAAATCAGAAAAGAACTGAGCTAATTAACTCTTCAAATTGACAGTTATAATAAAAGCCAACTCCCATTTACTTTGCTCTGATAACAAAGACAAACATTTATTATATAATAACACAAAAGATCAACTCAAAATCGTTATAGAAAAAACGCGAAAGCTTTGTAATCTTAATAGCTGACTTAGAATGGTATTATTAAACTGAATTTTGGCTTGCATAACTGAATAAAATCGGAAATACTTAATAATAATATGCGTCACATATAAAAGTTAACATTTAAACACAAAGTGCATACAGTGAGTTCTAAAATTAGTGCCACAACAGCGTTTTAAAACTCGACTCGTCCAAAAAAAAAAAAAATTATATTTTTAAGTATTTTTATTTGTGCTTAAATTACCGTTGTAAGCTAATACTTTCAGAACTCGCTGTGCCTAAGGGGTTTTTCCCGCCCATTGAAATTGATTTGATAGTGTTCTTTACCCTCTTACCACCTTAAAGCATTGGAGGCTGCAACAGCTGACACATTTCAGTCAGTCGTGTGTGCTTTTTACGCTCTTGGGGCATTCCTGTGGCCGTGACTCACCGAAGAAAGCCAAGTCAAGTGGTCCACGTTGGCCGAATTGGTATGCTTAATAAAACCGGTCAAAAAACGCTAATCACCGTGCTGCATAAAAGTCAATTTACCATTTCTTCACGTGTTCGTTTCGCTCTCAACAAATTTAGTTTTTTTTTTATTTGATTGCAATTGCATTTCGTTGAACTTTGTTTGTTTTAAGCATTTCACATCAGCAGTTTTACCTGGGAATATATAGTGTACATATATATGTATTTGTGGAAATTGAAACACGTCATCGTTCGCTTGAAAGTTTAAACTATTGAGTTGCTGACATTTCTGAGTCTCTGAATTATGTATGGCTTCAAAAGGCTATAACTAATCGGTAATCGATAATCGTAAATCGATTGTTAGCTGATCACGTACTATATCAATGTTTCATGATCATTACCATGATCATAATGATCGACCCAGTTGTTATTCTCATTTCTTGCCAATTTATTTGTGAAATTCCTCTCATTGTTATGCATTTGGCATTTTTCGCAAGTATCGTGTGACAATGATTTCACATTGTACTACCACTACCATCTGTGACACGTTTAAACATGTTCATAGCATTCTATATAGTTCAATGCTATACATTTTGGCAGCTCAGAGCTCGCGTGGGCGCCTGAAGACTGAAGATTCCAAAAAACTGGCCCAGAAGAGTTCATTCAACGCGTTAAGTGAAGCCATGAGGTCATTTCAAATAGATGATGATTCAGATACAAAACTAAAATAATATTTTGAAGAAGCTTTGAAAAAATACTAGGAGTATATATCTGACCAAAATCTTTAAAGTTTTTACTTAAAAAATATATTAAATATTTCTTATTAGACTGCGCTTTTTACAGTCGATAACCTCGTTCCCCGTTTTTTCCTACTTCACAAGTGCCACAAAATCACGAGTACTATAACTTTCTTCGCTATTGATTTAACCCATTTATTTCACCCTATTAATTACGAATCAGCGACAAATCGAGCAACGAACGCTTGCAGCTAAATACGTGGCCAATTCAGGTTGCTAATTGAACCCAAATCACGTTTACATTGATCATAAACAGCCCCGGAGCAAGGTCGCTTCATATAGTGAAAAGTTGTTCAGTTTTTTTGTTTTTGATTTTTTATTTCAGTTTTTGTTTTGGCGAATTGCAGGCGAAATTTGGAAAGTCACTAGAAAATCGCTACAATTTCAGCTGCTGAACGCAGCGCCCTAAATCGCAGACGCTGTGACGATGACAGCGATGCCAAATGAGTTGTACAATAAGCTAAATAGACCCAATAAAGTTGGCTCAGAACAGCGAAATTTGTATGCTCTTACTGTAAAGAAATAACTAAATTAAATGTCAACAAAATACTTAACAAAAATAAAATAATTAATTAAGTAACTCAATTTAAAGGCATATTAATCGAGGTTAACTTAAAATAACTCAAATTTAATGACTGTAAAATTATAACAGTTTTTGGCAGAGTATTTGCTCGTCGAAATGTTACATAACAGCGTGTGAAATGCGATCTGCTGTTATTGAGAGCGAGAGCGAAGGAGAGTGCATGAAGCAGCAGCAATTTGCAAGTGTCTGTTGGTAAAAGGAGGTGGGGGAAAGCTCTACATACACATGTGCTTCTCTGATTTCGTCAGCCCAATTGTAACGGTAATTAAAGCTTTACATTAGTGGTTGGTTGGAGAGTGAACAGCACAAGTGGTTGGGATGTTGAGACCTGTGATTAATGTGCATTGTCTTTCGCGAGCTGTAGGGAGGCGTGGCACTGTTGGCCCACAAACTGTGAAGCGCCCACAAGTGGCAGGCACTTAATGCAAATTACAGACGAGTCGCGACGTTGAGTTGCCAGCAACAAGTGCGGTTTGTTGTCGCAAAAACAACAACAACAGCAACAAAAAGTGCTGCTTGCCACATGCGCTTGGCTCATAAATAGACGGAGACTCAGAAGATGCTGTTGCTCCACTACACTCCCCTGCCCGCCACCTGTTGCTGGTCGTAGTGGATTGTAGGCTGTCATCTCCATGTTTGGATTGTTGTTGTTTGCTTCATTTTTTTTGCGCATTGAATTGAATGAAAATGAAAACCAGGTTTACGGGTCGTCGTATGCAGTTGGTTTTTTTTTTTGGGCTTGCGAAATTTTTGGCATTGTCTCGCGTTGTTTCTTTTTATCGGCACATTCCACATATTGTGGCAATGTATTTATAGTTGTTGTTGTCATATTAACACAGTTTGATGTCGCTGATAAGGAGCGAACTGTTAAATGCATTTCAATATTTTAGCCGCCATTATGAGTTTAACAGCGCTACAGCGATTGTACGGTCACCCTGAAAAAAGCAAGCCTGATATCTCGCTCGCACTACAAAGCTCGGCAAACAAAACGTAAACACAAAAGCAAAAGCAAAAACCAAAATATATAAATTTACTTTTTGTGTTTGCTTTGTGTAGTTTTGTAGTTGTGTGTTTTGTTTTTGTTCCGTCTCTCTTTCATTTGGTGTGAGAGAGTGTGTGTGTGTGTGTGATGGTTGAACTTGGCAAGAACTTGCGGCGACTTAAGACTCGAACTGGTATTGAATTTTTTGTGTTATATCTCTTATTTGTTTTGTCTTAGCGTATATTTGTGTGTGTGTGTGTGTGTGTTTAAGGGGTTTTTTTTGGTGTTCGGTTTCGTCACAAACCGAAAAAACTCGTTTCCCGTGCGCGTCTCTAATGGGATTTACGATTTATGTTAGTTGTGCAGACATTCCAATTGGAAGACAGACTGCTGCAAAGACAACGCATTGATTGAGTGTTGAAGTGAGACATTGAGGAAACAACAAAAGCTTTTGATGTGTTGAACACCCTCGAAATCAATTAAAGGGCTTAACAGCAACTTAATTAAAATTTGTATGTAGCTAATTAAAGCGCCGCTCATTTCAAATGCCAATGAACGCTAGTTGTGTGCTGTGGTGCGCATGCCACAAAGAACATGCGCTGTTTAATCGACTGCAACTGAGCTTGCCAGCAACTTGCATCCGCCACTGGGCGCTGCATTTGTGGGTCGCACGACAAGCGCAGCGCCGACGCCAACGCCGCCGTCGCCGTCGCATACTTGTGGAGAAATGCAGCGCATAAGCAAAATCTTATAAGAATCAGAACAAAATGCAGGCGCAATGCACAAGAATGCGAAACGGCGCGCGAGACTAAAAGACCAAGACACGCAGCAGCAGCAGCAAGAGTTGCAGGCGCAGACGCGGACGCAGACGCAGACGGCTGCTTGCGCTATCGAAACGAAGTTGCAGTCGACGCTGGCGTTCATAGTGGCGTCGTCGAAGTCTGCCCAAACGACACATCGGCAGCGACTCGGCTTGTCAGTTGCTTTGCAGTCGTTCGTGGAGACAGACGTTTCGTTTATTAGTGCGTCGCTCTTAACGCTCTTCTCCCTCACACTCGCGTCCGTTTTTATTTCTACTGAGAGCTGCGCGCGCGCTTAAAGCTCTTAATTGTGTCTATGTGTTTTATGTTGCCGTTATTTGTGTTCTTTGTGCTAGAAAAATCATATAAAAATTATGTGCAATAATCGAAGGAAACACAAGTTTGGCAAATTATTGAAGGTGTGTTGTAGTGTAAAGTGAAACGAAAGTGGCTGGCAAAAGTGAAACGCCCACAAGCAACAACAAGAAATTAGCCAAGAATCTAGCCAAACCACTTAAGCCCACACATATAAATAGTTACAGCAACAACAACTACAGCAGCAGCAACGGCAGCATCATCTGCAAAAATTTCACCAAGAACAGGCTGCGCTGCCTGCCTGCCAAGCCTTCCAATTTGAGCGCCTTGAGCGTGTATGTGTTTGCATGTGTGTGTTGAATTCGTGTATGCCTCTGAGTGTGTGTGTTTGTGTGATATTTTCTACATAGTTTGTGGATTATATATGGTAAATGTCTTCCACACACACATCTGTGACTTGTCTTAATGGTAATTAAATTAAATGATGCTTTTGCTTGTTTTTTTTTTTTTTTTTTTTGCTTTTGCACTGTGCTTTAACTGTAAACTGCTTAGCTTTGACGTTTTTTGCTGTATTTCATCGGATGTTCTGTTTTGTTGTTGTTGGCCTCAGAACTGACCTCTGCCGCTGTCGCTGCTGCTGCTGCTGCTGCTGCTGCGGCTGCCTTTGACCAATGGCTAATTGTTGGCATAAGCAATGTTGGGCCTACAAATTTGCAGCTACTATGGATCATCTTACGGTTAAACGAGACATATGCTACCGTTGCTTGTGTATGTGTCTGTGGTTGTGTTATATTCTCAGCCGCAGAGCTTTTGCCAATGCTGCACGCTAATTATACGCCTCTGTGCTTTATGTGCTGTCTTCTCTCCCTCCCCCTTCGCATTAGTTTCTTTTACTCGCATTTGTTGCGGTTCTTTTCCAGCCTCTGTGTGTGTGTGAATGTTGTTCCAGCACTTGGAATGCAGTTAATATGCATATATGTGTGTGTGTGTATATGTGCAGATTACTTTGCATTGCAGCAGCAGCAGCGAAAAAAGCTTCGTCAATTTGTTTTGACTATTTTCGACAGTTCTGTGTTTGTGTGTGTGTTGTTATAAATTACAGGTATGAGTAATTAGTAGTTGGGTTTGTGATAAAGTCAGCCGAAATGACTAACGTGCTGCGCTTTTATCAGTGCAGATAAATTATATGTAAATACAGTGAGACCTGCCAAATAACAGATAACTTTAATTATTGCCCAATAATTTCCAAATCGATTACATTTTTTTGTGACTAACGTTATGAAATTTGATAGTTGAATATTATCATAGGCCCCAGATATATATAATGTGTACACAGATGGGTCTATAGTAATACCTGTCACAAAGAAAACAACACATGGTTTTATTAATTCTTTTGGCATTTAAACGGCTAGTTTTAAAGCTAGTGCTGTGATATGACGTGGGTCCCTTATAGGCTTGTCCCACTGTAAACACTCAGTTTGATTTAACAGTCTGTACGACTGTGCATCAATTTAGCAAATTGAATTTGCCTTAAACTAGGCAAAAATGAAAATGCAAACAGAAGAGGCGAGCAAAGAATAAAGACAGACAGAAGAGATGGCAAAGGAAAGCAAACGATAAACACATAACACAAACACACACACACACACAAATACAAAGCACGCACTTTATAAATTCACACAAAGGAAGCTTTGGACAGCTGGACAGAAAGAGCGGCAGGGAGAGAGAGTGAAAGAGGCAGAGGGAGGGAGACAGACAGACTGACAGCTGTACTCTTTATGCAAATAGGCACAAGCCCTCACCTAAGTGGGCAGCCTTAAGAAAAACTATCGACCCAAGACCCTTTACCTCTGCTCCCTTTCCCCCTTTTCTTATTTGTTTACGCTTGTTTAACACATACGTAACTCATACGCCACGTTGACCAGCCCCAATGTATGGCATTGACTGTACAAGGGTGAATTTCCGCCACTTTTAAGGGTTGCCATTAGCTATAGTTTGGCTTTATAGCGGTGACTTCCAGTTTCAGTTGGTCGAGAACTGTTTTGGGTGGTTGAATTCAGTTCAATTGGTAGTCGTTGCCTTGGAAACGTGACACAAACAAAAACAAATGCAGTTTGCAGGACAACAAATTGTTTTCAGTCAAAGGTCGCAGCGCGTGTGTGAAAAGTGTCTCGTAAAAATGTTATAAATAAAATAGTTTATAAAAATATATAGTGAGGAGAAGACAACATATAAATATTGTGCATTTTAAGTGGGTCTAAAACTGAGCAATTTATAAATAAATTATAATTACTGTAGTTTGATGCGTGCGCTGTTAAGGCTAACACTCTGTTAACGTCACATTAACAGGCAAGGCATAACAGTTCTACAATTTGCTGATTGATTGCTATATTATCATAAACTTTTATAAATGGATATAATTATAATACCACGTTTTCTTTAGCTTTTTAGTTATAATGAGATCATTTGGAGGATCTTCCGCTGGTTTTTCTATAGACCATTCTTTGGTCACTGCTCTTCCGCAGTCTGTTGTCAAAATGTATTAGCCACCACTTTAATTAGCTCATTAAGAGTGCTTCTTGAGCTCTTGTCTCAAAACTTTATTCAGAGACAGTTCATTAGTTGAACGTTGAAATAATCAGAGACACCAAAAAAAAAAAAAAGGAAAAGTAAAACTTTCACATTTCTAATGGGTCTTTGTTGTTTTTGGCTTTTAAGAGCTTTGAATCTGACTTCTTGCTATGCATAAATGGCAATAAATTTACTTCTTTGATTTAATTTATAGAAATTTTAATACTAGTATTTCTGCTGTATCTTTTTATATAGCTTAGTATCTTGGGGACTGTGAATAATTTTCATTTATCGTTTTGTCTTCCGCATTCACTTGTCTTATCGCTTTGTTGTTGCGTGTCTAATCGCCAGTGCTTCTTGGCCAATACACAGATATCATTGGATATTGGCGGCATTGCTTTTGTCACTTTCTCTTGGCCCATCTTCTTACTGCCCAAGCTTCCAGCTTAATTTGTTAATGATAACTGTGAAAACCACACTGGAATTATGACCAAGTTTATTACCTTTTCTTATGGTAAATGCGCATTCATCTGTCTGGCATCTGTTTATGGACAGTCGCTGGCATCCGAGTTTTTCTCCATTTGAATTTGTCTTTATCTCTGTTTTCTTTATGAATGATATGCATTTGCATTTACTCAAGAAACGTCACAGCTGCAGGTGCAGCACTGCATTCAAACAGTGAGAGTTACAATAAAGATGTCTGACAAAACTTTTGTGATCGTCTACATATATTAATACCCTGTAGAGGTGGTATAGAAAGGTGTATGCTGTAGGTGTAGTGTCTTAAGAAGAAAAACTTAGTAGAAAATCTCTGAGAAATCTTAACTTGAACTTAATTTGTCTCCTTTGATTCTTCCGTGGAGTTCTCTTACTAGCCTTTCTTATGCCATCACCTCTAGGGTATTTTTACAGTCCATCATCTGTCTACAGTAGTCACAGCAGTCATAATACTATTCACATATTTCTATATCTTTATTTGTCGTGTATTGTTTACATTTTCCCTTTTTGGCTTCAGTTTGACTCTGACTCGGTTTGTGTGTGTTTTTTTTTATATGCAAAGCATTCATTTGCCTTTTTGTTGTTGACTTTATTTATGCTTGGTATTTGTTGTATTGGCCACGCCAAAAAAAACACACAGCGTGTTATTAACCTGGCCAATAAGCCAACAAGCAGTGGCCTTAGTTTCTCAGCTGCTAGACGCGTTTTATTCGTAGTATTTCTCAGTTGGCATTGATGACTTTTTAATCAAAAAGTGACAGCAATAAAAATCAATTTCGCTTTAGGATTTATAAGCCAAATTCAATTTCTGCTCAATTTGCATGCTAATTTTTTGTGTTAATTAGAATTAAGTGGAGGATTCGAGTTCGAATTCGAATACGAATTCGAGTTGCTTTAAATAGATTCCCATGCGAATTGCGAGTTTAAATATTTATAGATCTCTCGTAATGCCTGGGAAGCATACAAATTTTGTTGTTACTCTTGTTGTTGTTGCTTTAAATGCATTTATACGCTCGTATTTTGGTGATAAACCCAATAAACATGTAATCGGAAGTATAAACATTGCACGAGTCGTTATCAATTATCACACACAATTTCTATAAACACAAAAAATTGAACTCAAAACGCACTGAATTAAAGACGTTTGCGTAATCAACATTTTTAGCTTCTTATTTACATTGCTCGTGTGTGTGTGAGTGCGTGTGTGTGTGTGTGTGTCTCGTATTTAATATTTTGTTTAAATACCATTTGCAATGGCGTAAAATTTATTTTGTTATGCCAAAAGCGTTTCGTCGCAATTGCTAACAAAAAGCAGCAATAGCAGAGAGACGGCTAGTGGGGGGAGTGGTGGGGGATACACAGAAGACCCGGCTATAACAGCTGGCTCAAAACCCCATTTGGCGAAGAAATGTTCAACAATTTTTTATGCAATCGCTCATTATAATTGGCATTTGTGTGTGACAAAAACGTGAGCGGGTTGGTGAAAAGGGCGGAGAGAGAGGGAGGGAGGGGTAGACAGCGGTAGCGGGGCTTCTCAACAACGTGTGCGGCGGCTAAGCAAAACATTTTATTATTACCTTTTTTTTAGCTTTGATAACATCAAAAAGAGTCAAAAAAGCATATCACGCATACGCAATGTATGCTGAGTGTTGCCCACACGACAAGTGTGCGTACATGTGTGTGTGCGTTTGCGTGTGTGGTAAGCCGCAGTTAAAGCTACAGAAATATGGCATACATCCAACTCAGCTTGGAAATTGCGCATACGCAGTGGTTTTTCTAGCATATTCTGTGCAACTTTGGAAATCAATTAACTAAAAATAAATTAGTCATTTAAACAATATCTTAAAGCCAAACTAACGGAAATCTAATTTAAATATTTGAAAATTGAAATATTCAGCCAATGTTAATGTTTTAGAGTTTAAGCTGCTTAAATATTTAAAAAAGCAGTTACTCCTCTTGCTCTCTTGCTGTTAACTGTTTGAACTGCATTCCGAAATGTCACTGCCAAGTGCTTGGCATTCCTCAAAAGTGGCTTAAACGTAGCTATCTGTAACCCAAATAAATCAGATTTGCAAATGACACTTGTCGCATTTTCCAGTGAAAATGCCGTCGTTAATCCCCAACTTGTTTGACTCGTTGCCATAGTTTATGATTGCCACGCCTTTAACCAATGCCAGCAGCCCCTTTCGCCGCTCTGCCCACTGTAGACTTGATTTGCATATCTCAAAAAACGTTACCACTCAATTTAGTGTAATATTTGTTGTTGTTGTTGCTGCTGCTGCTGCTGAACGCATTTCATGCGCTTTCTCCTCCACGCTCTTAAATCTCACATTCTCTGATTTTTTGTTTGTTTATTATTTCAGGCCTCGAGGCTTCAGCTGCCCATTGACTTGGCCATTGGCCGTTGTTGGCCATAATCACAAGCGTAATCTTGGCATTGCAGTGAATAGCGGACATGACCATGGCGAACTCAGTTGCCTTGTTGGATACGCATGTGGCAGCTTCCCGCTGCGATCTCAATGGAAATGTGGCAGCAGCAACAACGACGCCAACGTCAACGCCGACGCCGACGCCGACGTCGACGCCGCGTAAAGAAAAGACAATACTCGGTTGGCTGGTGAAAAGTGCAAGTGTTAACGATAAAACAACAAACGATAACAGCGATAACAACGATAACAATAAACGAACTCACAACAACAACAACAAGCAAAACGATTGCAATTGTGAAACGCGCGCATTTCGCGACTTTCGTGGCGTTCAAACATTGCGTCTGCTGTGGAGCAAACGCATAAGCAGCGCCAGCGAGGAACGACCTTCGCAAGGTCATCAACAAACACAACACTCGGGGCCAGGACAAGGGCTGGGCACATTACGCAAGCTAAACAAATCCGTTAGTTGTTTGGTTAACGCGTTTAATAACGCGCGCGATTGGCCCAGCCTGACAAACGCGCCGGAAACGCGCTCAAAACGCGCGGCGAGTTTACACAATTTACCCGAGACGTGCGTGACGTCACAGCTGCAACGCAGGGATAAGGATAATTTCTACAAATACAAAAACGCCGAACAAGCAAAAATGCAGAATAAACTAAGAAAATACAGTAACACCAATGGAGATGAGCCAGTTGGCAGTTTTCCCGCTGTGAAGGCGGGAAATGCAGCTGGTGAGCGTTTGCAGTGGCCAAAACGCGCCGATGTCGTCAAGTGCAAATCGGAGAGAGCTTGCTTATCAGACAACGAGAGCAGAGAGCAGGATGAGTACGACAACAAGGGGAAAGAACTGCAGAGAGGGTACTGTAATGGTGGTTTGCTTATCAGCTCAGTCGTGAGCGCAGAGCGAACAGCGTCGACAGCGGCAATTAGTCGCGGTGTTAGTCTCAGCGCGACAAGCGGTAGCAACGAATCGCTGCAAACGATAAATTCCATAAATTCCAATACGACGACAGCGACTGTGACGTCACAGACGCGCTCGAGTGGAACAAGTGGAACGCGTCGCAAATACAGTTTTAAAACGCATGCGGGCAAATCATTCCATCAACATCACACGCCTCGCCGCATGTCCAGTCGCACGCACGCGCACGCGGAGGGAGCCTCTGGTGTTGCTGTCAACAGCGGTGGCAGTCTCGTGCGTCAACTCACCCAACAGTTCAATGAGATCATACAGAAAGATGCCAAGCTGCTGGAGCAGGTGAAGCGTAAAAATGGCGTCTGGCTGTCACGCGGCTCCCACGTCTACAAGATTGTGGAGAAGCCGCAACCACAATCGGTGCAAGAAGAGTCGCCTCAGCTGCGCAGCTCCATGGTGCAACGGAATATCAAGAAATTCGAGAAACTGGAGAAGCCAGCGGTGCCCCTGAAAACGGAGCAACTGCTGCGAAAGCATCATGAGCACATGAGTAGTGGTAAACACAGCACGCTCAGTTTAAGCAAGCAGATGAGAAACAAACGCAGATTGCAGCAGCAAATGCAGGAGAAGGAAAGGGATGGGCAGTTGGTAGAACAGCCACACGAAGAGGAGCAGACAGTGGAGCAGTTACAAACGATGGTGCAAAGCCCGCTAGAGCTAGTACCTGCGGAAGAGCAGAAACAGCATCAGTTGTTGGAGCAGTTCATGGAGCAGCAGACGCAGGATCAGCTGATGCAACAGGAACAACAAAAGCTCACCTCAGCTGTGGATTGTAAGCCGGACAAAGGTGTGACATCTGCTGTTGTTGATGATGCTATAACACCAAAGCCACAAGCGTCACACACTGAATCAGCCCAAGAGCTGACTCAACTGCCGGGTAGCGATAATAGTCTGGATGAGCTTGATGCAACGGAAGCAGAGCGACAGCAGCGACGTAAGCACAAGTATGCAACGATTTATGAGAAGTTGCGCTTTTTGCCATTTGCCAAAAGTGGCAAGAAATCGCCACAGAAAACCACACCGGAAAAGGAACAAAAGAAGGCGGAGAAGCTGCAGTTACAGCTGCCAGTAATGGAGCTGGAACGGGATACAGAAATTGAACCTCTTCCCTCTCCTTGCGTCGAAGCAGATGCTAAGATTCTCGCCGCCCTAGAAGTGCTCGATCAGAAGCTAAAAATACTCGCTGATCCAGGAGCAACAGTGGAAAACACTGAAGCAACAGTTCCAGCTACCCGCTCCGAATTGCTGCTGGCGGCAAACGATGACTTTGAGCAGCGGATTTTGCCCAACAATTCGTTCATCTATCAAGCAGCCAATAAACAAATATCCAACAATCAATTGCTGCTCAATCAGGCGGTCAATGTGACGCTGGTGAATGCCATCGAGGGAGAGCAAATGATCATGGAGCAGAAGCAACTGGAGCAGCAGCAATCGCAGCCTAAAGTTCAGTTAGAGCTGAATCTGGATCAGGAGCAGGAGGTGGAAGTGGAGTCCATGTATGAGCCCATAACGCCCACAATGGAGACGAAGACTGAGCCACAGGTATCCAGCCTGTTTAAGATAACCAACAAGATCAAGGAGAACGGATCCGAGGACATCTACCAGACGCTGGACGAGGCCACTACGCCAAAGATTCCAAATTGGCTCGAGGGCTACGAGTCTATTGCGGGCTCCTGTGAGGCGAACACCAAATGCTCCAGCGACAACAACAACGATGACTATGAAGCCTTTGCCACGCCCATAATAGCGGAAGAGCCAGTCACGCCCATTTTGAACAGCACAGGCACACTGGGACGCAATACACGAGATCAGCTGCCGGAGCTGCCCAAACCAAAGCGAGTTCTGCCCAAATCTCCAGTCATACTGCGTCCTGCTCCCACCAAGCCAAAGAGATCCCCTGCCGAGGAGGAGGAGGATGAGGAGGAGAACATTTATGATACCATCAAGGGATGCTACGAGCCAATGTCGACCACGAAGCTGAGGAAGCACTCGGATGACATTTCCCTCAGCTCTAACTGCTATGAATCCATTTCCAACTACCGCAAGAGCAAGGCTACAACAACAACCACAGGAACAGCTGCAAGTGGAACTGGCGGTGGGGCAGTTGGTGCTGGCGTGCAACTCTCCAGCAGCGGCTCCTCGCTGACCATTTCCTCGGACCACAGGACCAACAGTCTCTATGAATCCTCGCTTGCTGCTGGTGTGATCTATGGCAGTGCCAGTGTCGGTTGTCGTTCCTCCCTAACCAGCAGCAGTGCGGGCAGTGGAAGTGGCAGTGGGCGTGACAAAAATAGGGACAGGAAGCACAGTGATAAACGCTCCTCGATTGCGGGTTCCAGTGACAACAGCGATGCCTGGGTGGACATATCCGATGGAGAAGCCGCCTTAAACGCCACCAACGAGTCGCAGTTTATTGTGTAAGTAGAAACCACAACAAAGCAGAGGAGTAGGGGGTAAGGGCGTACAGTTTGGAGTAGAAGGGAAGCTACACTGGCGGAAAAAACGGAGCTCAAATAAAAGTTCTTTATATTTTCAAGTTTAAACCCCATAGAAAATTATTTAATTTAACACTTTCTCTGATTTAAACCCCTAATAACCCACTCACACTTTTTTAACAGTGTAGACCTCAAAGATAAAAATTCTGCGTAGATTGCAGATAAGTTTGTTTGGGGTTCCTTCTTATCTTATCTGTTTTTTCCAACTTTTACTGCGCCCTGTCATCCACATATATGTATAAATTCAATTTGTTGACGCCAATCGCTGCAGTCGGCAAGGAGGCGGGTTGGGGGATTGGCCAGAACGAGGGTTGCAACATGCAAAAAGAAATACCAGAAATGCCGTAGATACTCGTGTTATATAGAAAGCGGGTCAAGGCAAGATTTACGAGTTCCGATTCCAAAACACGTCAAAGCAAAAGAGGTAGAAGACGAGAAAGAGAAAGAAATAAGTGTTAAGCTCTTGCATTTTATTTGGTTTATCGGCTAAATAATTAAAATGATTGTTTACTGATATTGAGGTTGATTCCACAATTTATTTGAGCACTGAGTACTGGGTACAATCCGATTTCTCCTCATTTTGTGCTTTCGAGTATAAGAATTAAAAAAATTAAACAGTGATTGCAATTTGTATTGTCTACTTGATAAGATCGGCGTATCAGCGCAGTCAGATTAACAATCACTATATATAGACAACTGACTATATATATAAAATGTGTATATAATTGTCTATAAATGATTTTATTTTAATCTAAATATTATGTACTTTGCGCTCAGTAAGCGTATTTCCGATAAACTCACATTAGCTTCTGAGAAGTAGAACAAAATATTACAACAGTTTATTGCTTAACAGTAAACAAAAGTGTCACGAAACTATCGGAGCTATCATCGGTAATAATATTCAGGTACTGTTGCTAAAAAAAAAGATAGATAATAATATTATTTTACTTTGATCAGCTGTAGCTCTGAATAGTGTAAGAAAGAAAAGAGTTATAAATCTTTCGTAAGAACTATCGACATAAAACTCAGAATTCTCCTCGAAAACTATAGTATATTTCTATATCATTTATTGCTTTTAAAATTTGTCTTAAAATTGTGTTTTATAGCTGTTTATAATTATCAAATACCAGTTATTTTTATATTAAAACGAAACGCTGACTAAACAATAAAAATAACTGTAATGAAATAATTATAAATATCTGTAAAATAAATGTAAAGTAATTATCAAGCTTTAGTCACTAGATTTTATATTCCACAGCATTTATAATTATTAAATTTCAGTCATTTGAAACTGTTAATTGTTAGGAAATAGCCTTGCAGTTCTGGCCACAATTAGTTTCAGTTAGATCACAATTAACAGCTTCTTGTGACAATGATTGTGCAGTAATTGTGGTAATAAAGTGACACATTTTACCACAATTAACAGCGTTACTTCCTAAAGTTCCCACCCTACGGAAAGTAGTGACACAAAATTGTTAATAATGAGTTTTCCGACTTTAAAGTGACAAAAGTGATTACACAATTGCACAATGCACATTAATTAGCTCGTTGACCCACAATTGCCATCTGTGTTATCGGCCGATAAGAGACAACCAAGTCCCGCCCTTTTTTCGTTCCCCATTTACAATCGGATCGTAATACCTGATAGAACTTCAAGAGAAAACCGACCGAACAAAAGCTACACAAAACAGTTAGAATCGGCACTTACAGGCCTAAAGACGCTAGAAATTAATTGCTTGTAGTATGAAGTATATACTTATTAAAAACCCTTTTTAATCAGATTTGGTATTATCTTTTTAATTGCCATTACAGTGTACGGGAAAGATTCAAGCAGCATCGCGTGCGTAGTCCCGATTGGTCCAAACGCATCAGAGACAAAAGACTGCAACAAAACAAGGCAAAGAGCTGCATAGAAGGTAAGTTATGAATGTATCTCTAGCCCTATTCCATAAGACTCCGTGTGTTATACAACTTGTGGCCAAAACGAAACCGCAAAGAGTGCTCAACAGATAAACAGACAAAGTCATAGATTTTCCCAGCCAAATTCTTGTGGGTTCCAAAGAAGAATACGCGACTCTGTTTAGACAATGTGTATACGTTATTTACTCAGCTTGTCTTTGTTGCTCCATATCAATAGATTAGCTAAATATTTGCTCATTATAATTCACTTAATCATCTGCACACAACAATTTCCTATGTGCTGCATGAGCTTTAAAGCTGTTTTGCAGCTGAGCTTTCAAGTCAAGCTTACATGTGTCTTGGCTACTTGTGTCTCGCTATGGTTTGTGCACTGGCTAACCTACGATCCACTTATGATCCACTCTAATGCTTACTCATTCATACAAACTTGACACATTAATTACGTTAATTACAGTGAATTTTGAGTGGCCCATAAGCATTTGATAAATATGCACAACTCCAAGTCGACTTAAAAAAGTGTTGGCTTCAGGCGCTTAAGGCAAATGAAATGAAATGTCAAAAGTAAACAACTAAAAAATGAAATGACATTAAATAAAAATTAACAAGACAACGGATTACAAAAAAAATAACAGCATAACCCCTTCATTATGCCCCAATGCAAATAAGACTAGCGACAGTAACAATTCCCACACATACCAAATGAGTAAGCGTTATGCGCACATTTTCCATTTAACATAACACACAGAAAAATGCAATTGGCGCCTGCCTCCTCTGCCACTGCTACTCCGACTGCATCGTGACAGGTTCCACAAAAGGCCATAACATGTAGAGAGCGAGTGAGCGCGCGCGCTCGCGTAAACAATGGCCATAAACTGGACCCCAGATGCTTGTAGTGTTGTTGTTGCTGTGCAATTTTAATTCCATGGCTTCCATGCAGTAACAACAACTATCACCGCTCAGTCACACTCGTTTCGTTCAGTCTCTCTCTCCCACTGTCTCTCTCTTTGCCTCTCAGTTTTAAGCTGCCTGCACAGTTGTCTACAGTCTCTGCGCGTCAGTGCTAACGTGCGGTTCGTCTCTCGGACGCTGCCTGTCGAAAAGTCGCCCCGTCGCCCAAATCGCAATTTTCGTTTTATTTAATGTGTGAAAATTTATTGTAAATCAACTATAGCCATATCTTAGTAATTATTATCTGTGCTTATTTAGTTGGGCTGCTCGGACGTGCTGTGAAAAGTGAAAGAAGAAAAGCATAACGAAAACGAAAAACAAAGTGCATGCGGTGCATGCAAAATTAGCAAACGACCCCATAAAGTGTTAGCGTCGACGTCGACGTCGACGTCGACGTCGACTGAGAGAAGAGCAGCACAGCGCAGCGCAGCTAGTTTTCAATTATTGCATGCTTTTACATGTTTATTGTTGTTTTTGTGTATGTAAAGGCAGCGAGACATCGCGAGCTTTAAACTGAAACCGAAATTGAAATTGAAACCGAAGCTGAAGCCGCCATTTGTGCCCTACGCCCGCCGCAAGCGAGCGACAACTCGCAGCTTTATATTTCACTGTTACAGTTGTAGTTGTATAAGTAACTGTTGTTGTTGTTGTTGTTGCTGCTGTGAATGATGACGAAATGGTTAAGCGAAAACCAGTCTAGAAATATAGTATATGGCGTTCAAAGCGCACAACCTTGAAGAAGTTAAAAAGTTAAAAAAAAAAACAGAAAACAACAAAAACACAGCTTAAGGAACTCGAAAATTCGAAAAGTCAAACAGCAAAAACTAATGCAATGACTTTGCATAAATAAAATAAGAGAAATAATAACAATAGTAAATAATAGTTGATAGTTATTGAGTAATTTAAAACGCGAAATTACCAAATCAAAATGTAATCATGTGCAATAAGTGTTGCAGTGCATCCAAAAGAGGAGTCCACAAAATGTAATCCCATAAAAGAAAAATTCATAGAGGAAGCAACAACAACAACAACAGCAACTAATAAAACCTGTGCAAAATGGCTGCATGAAAGTTCACTGAACGTTGGACGCGACGCAACGCAAAGCAGCGACTGCAGCAGAAACTAACTGTAAAATGTTCAAACTACAATTGTTTAATTTTAAAATAGTTTGAAAATTGTCTCTGGGCGCAGTGAGTGAAAAACAAAACCCGGCGCTGAATTCTTTTTTTTTTTTAGTTCAACTTTTACCCAACGGCCTTAAAGCGTTCGCTTTTCCTCTTTCCACTTTGTTTTTTAACGCGCACGCGATAAAGTTAAAAGCAAAAAAAAAGCGAAAGTGTCAATAATGTTAAAGAAAAACTACAGAAATTCCCAGTGGGACACGACACGCAATTGCGGAAAGCCGCAACGAAAATTGATGGCTCCAAATAGGAAAATGAAGCAAAACAAGTTTTGAACTCAAGTGACTGATTAATCCAAGTGGTTTTCTATCAGCAGCAGAAGCAGCAGCGTCAGACAATGACATCGTTTGCCACTTAATACGTTTAACCTCAAATGCGTCAATCGATCAATCAATCAATTGGCTGCTGAACAAACGCTTCAGCTGCATTGCATTGGAATTGAATGGAAGCAACGCAGCGTAGCACAAAGAGAGCATAGACCAGGAAAGAGAGCGAGTGTGGGGAGACGAAAGGGGCAGAGATCTGAGGGATAAGTGAACGCTCGCTTTGTATTTTGTTTGCACTTTGCCAAGGCTGCAATTTCTTGTAATGAAAAAGAAAAACAATAACAAAGCATCAACCTTATAATTTATTATTGACTGTGTGGATTGTATTCTCTTTCTGTTTCTTGTCAGCAGCGTATCTCCGGGAACTGTCTGCTGTCTGCTGTCTACAGTCCACACTTTGTCTTTGTTTATGTGTGCGTTAAATGCGGTGCGTGGCCCACACGAATGCTCAATAAATAATTGGCTGAAAGAGGCCTAAACAATAGAGCCAAAATGAAATAATGTCGAGCATAATTTCCGCATGTGGCAAGACACTGAGAAAAATTTGTGTATTGCACCACGAAATAAAAGAAATTTTAGCTAAACTGCAAACTCTAAAATCAAATATAATTTAATATTAGCTACATTTCAACAACAAATTTATTTGACATTGATAATAAACTTTGAAAACAAGTTTATTGTTGAAACAAACGAATACGAGTTTATACAGCTGAAAAAAGTTATTAACAAAAGAGTTGTAATGTCAAAGTTTATTTCCTTTTAGCGCTGGCAAAAAACATGCGTCAGTTATTTATAAAAAGAATTTGGCAGAACTTTTGCGGATTATTACTAAATGTGGGCATAAAAGCGGCAAAACTGCCTGCAAAACAAATGCAAAAAAACCCAGCATCCCACGCGCAACAAGTGTCGCTTTGGTCAAACGACAAGCCACAAAAGTATCTTGTTACACATAAACACACACAGGCACTAACACTGAAGCACTTTGTACCCCACACACTCTTTCTCTCTCTCTCGCTTACATTCTTTTCATTGAGATAGTTAACATCCACTTTGTGGAACGCAAGCGCCAAGCACTGGACCATATGTAACTCTGTTTTATTATCTTGCAGTGAACCGGTTCGCTTCGCTGCGTAAACGTAATGTGTCTGTGTGTGTGTGTGTGTGTGAGCGTATGTGTGTGTGTGTGTTTATATGCTCTGGTTTTATCTAGTCAAACGCTCTTTTTGGGCGCCTTTCGTGTAAATCAGCGACACACAAATGTACCTGCTGTTTTCTAGTCATGAATTTGCTTTTTGTTGCTTTTGTTGCTCTGCATTGAAGCGTGATTTCATTATTATTTTCTGCTATTTTGCATGCTAAAATCTGCTGATCAAAATCGCGCATACGCCGTGTTGTTTAAGCACAGCAGAGCTAAAAGTTTATTGAGTTTACGAACAAAAAAAAAAATATTGTGACATTTGAAAAGTTTGCTTAATTAGCGTGCCAAACGAGGGTCGCCAATAAAATGATCAAAAATAAAAATATAACTAATTTGAAATTATGCAAATTATGTAATTGCGACACATCCTAAACTCATTTCATGCTGTGTTGTTTTCAAGAAAGAATGAGAATCGAGTAGAAGAGTGTGAGCACTGAAAGAAAAAACATTATTAAAAATTCTACAAACTTAATACTTTAAGGGAAAAAAATTTATATAAATAAAAACGGCAGAAATTGTTAGTAAATTAAGTTTGAGGTTGCTGGCAATTTAAATTTTCTTGCGAATTTAACTTTAAGTATTTCGGCTTTGGAGTTTAAGAGCAACCCTCGTCTTTAATGTGCCTTTCTTAATGGTCATAACAAAAATGCAGCGACTTGTTATGCGCAGACAGTTTTTTAATTGCTTTCAATTAAAAGCGCAGTTGCTGCTGTCATGCAAATGGAGTTCAAAAGTTTACCAAAAACAACAATTACAACAACAACATTTTTAATTTTAAGTTAATTGTTAGTTTTGGATTTCTGTGCGCAGTCGATAGGAGAGCATCCAATGTTTAGTGCGTGAAATGTGCCACGATGGCCACCAATCAAAATGCAAATCGTAGTCAAAACCGCCGGGCTCCTGCCCCGCCGACCGCCTTTAGTCCCACTGCGCAGCTGGTCACACTGCCTCGCAAGCGGCGTCCTCGTGCCGTGGGCGAGGTGAGTGTCTCGGGTCCATCGAGTAGCGTCTATTTAAATGCCGAAATCGAATCGAATTCGACGCAAACCCAAGGCGAATTGGAGCCAATTTATCAGAATGAAGCAGCCGCCACAATTAATCAGCGTTGCAGCCACAAGGAGCAGCTGCATCTTCGGCGTCTGCAGTCGCATCACAGCACGCTAAGAATCTCCCATTGCGACGCTGCTGATGCCAATAAAGTGGTGATGGTAGTGAGCACCTTTGTAGGTTCGTTTATTAGCTGTGGTACAGAGTCTTATGTGGTTCATTACACCCTTTTCCCACTTTTAAACTTAAACTTACTGATGTTTCTTTCCTTTCCCCCTAGATGACTCAGATCATTACTATGAAACTCTGTCGCCGTTGGGCAACAAAAGGCATTCAACGCAGTTGCTGCCGGGACAGCATCATAAACGAAATCTGGACTTGCCACGTGCTTCGCAGCGGCGAAGCAAGCAGCACTCGGCGTCGGCGCATGCGTTGGGGCAACACGTAATCCACTCCGACGATTACGACTCCTTTGAATCCGACAGCGATGAGCACACGGAGCAGGAGCAGCGTTTGCAGCACGTAAGTAAAAAGTGAAGTAGTGAACGGTGGAGCAACCTGATCTGCGTGCAGTAGGACAGTACAAATTAATTTTCCCCTTGTCCCTTTATAGCACAATGACAGCGGAGTAGACATGCGAAATCACCGTCTGCCGGATCCGCCAACGCCACAGAATCAAGTGTACGCCATCGTGCGAAAGTTCAAGGATTTCATCTCCAGCAAAAAATCTCCGAAGAGCAGTCAGCAGAAGCTCTACGAGAATACACAGCAGGCGGGAAACAACGGAGGAACACAGTTCTACGTGGAGTGTAGAAAGCAGGAGGTCTACGAGAACGCGCGCTCTCTGAGTAGCTCGGAGAAGCATCTGAATCTGAGTCATGGGCAACAGGAACAGGCATCCACTGCGAGTCTGCTGCGTCCCAAGCAAAAGAATGGCAAGAGCTTGCGTTCCAGGCTGCGGAAGAGTCTTGTGGGTTCTTCCTTTGATACCAAACAGTTGTCCGCGCTGACACCTACTCGTAGTACATTCTACATTGAGGATCCTCCAGCACAGCTGGAGCAGCAGCAGCTGCAGGAGCAGGAACTCGACTCAGGCTTCTCGGAGAAGGCTTCCTCCGGCGATATTCCCACTCCACTGCCTTCGGCCGAGCAACAGAAGTTCTCCACAGTCGCCCGAAAGGCCAAGAAGGAGGCGAAGGCCACCAGACGTCGTGCCACTATCGGAGTGCGTCCCCATGAGCCGCCACCGCCGCCGCCACCTCCTGTGCAGCCTCCTGCCGAGCAGGGCAATAGCCTAAACAATCAATCCCCGCTGGATGCAACTGCTCCACCCACTTCCTGGTACGCCGAGTGCGGCGTCTTCAAGCAAACGCCTAACGGTGAACTGGCCACACCCACACCAAGTGCCAACGGCGGTGGGAGTTCGTGGTATGCTGAATCGGGTCTCTACCAGACCAGTGGCAACTCTGTGGCCAGCTCCAGTGGCAGCTCAGGAGTCTCCACGGGCAACGAGGCGGGACTGGGGGATGATCTTCAGCCACACAGTCTCTTCTCCAACGAGCCACTCTATCAGGTCTACAGCGCTGCCAAATTGGAGGTAAGTCAAATATTTTACCTAAAATCGTTTGAAATGTTTAATCTCTGCTGTGATTGCAGTCCATCACACGTGATCTGGAGGCGCAGGAGAACTCAACGGATGGCTACGAGGAGATTGGACTGCACGCCCACTCCAAAACAGAGGCCACGCCTCCATTAAAGGCGCGTCCGACAGCCTTGCAGCTCGTGGAACCCAAAAATGGACCATCCCGTACGCTGTGGAGCGAGATACCCGAGGTCATACACTCCTGCATACTGCGTAAGTGGTGACCAACTGAAAGTAGCAATGGTTAACTATTCTAATCCCAATTCTAATCCCCTTTAGCTACGCTGACACCAAGGGAACGGGGACTGCAGGAGGCCAAGTTCGAGATAATGACATCGGAGGCGAGTTACCTCAAATCACTGAATCTGCTGCGTCGCCACTTCATGAACAATCCGGCGTTCTGCGACAACTCCGTGCTGAGTGCCCGGGATCGCAAGGCTCTCTTCTCGTACATTGTGCCCGTGCACGAGTGCTCCGAGCGTTTGCTGACGGAGCTGGAATGTTGCTGGCAGAACAACATTATGTTGTTGGGATTAAGTCGCTGCATCTATGAGATTGCCGAACGGCATTTCCAAGTGTACATCACCTTCTGTGAGCATCAGGGCAGAATGGATCGCACTCTACGACGCCTCAAGGAGGCCAAGAATGGTGCCTTCCAGCAGCATCTGGACAAGCTGGAGGCCAATCCAAGTTGTTGTGGTTTAAATCTTCACTCGTTTCTCATGCTGCCCA
Source organism: Drosophila parthenogenetica (assembly GCA_035047505.1). Classification (NCBI taxonomy): domain Eukaryota; kingdom Metazoa; phylum Arthropoda; class Insecta; order Diptera; family Drosophilidae; genus Drosophila; species Drosophila parthenogenetica. The sequence continues at coordinate 2,781,041 of JAWNPM010000070.1, forward strand.
TGCAGAGAATCACTCGTTTGCCGCTGCTCATCGATGCTGTGTTCAGCAAGGAGTCACCGCATAACTCGGAGGAGTATGAGAGCTGGAAGCTGACACTGGCGCTGGTGCAGAAGATCGTCTCGCAGTGCAATGAGGCAGCGAATCGCTGGGAACAGGCCTACGAACTGGAACGCATCTCCAAACAGCTGGAATTCCCTGCCCACATTCGTGCGCTGGCCATTGCCCCCGTGGGTGTGCCCAAGCAGGGCGCAAAGCCCCGATATCTGGTCAAGCGGGGGGAACTCACCCATCTCGTGTGGCGTGGCGATGATGCCAAGCTCACATTTGGCAAGCGATTCACCAAGTCAAGTATCTACGCCTTTCTCTTCTCCGATCTGCTGGTGCTCTGCAAGCGCCGTGGTGAATCCACTTTCACAGTATTTGATTACTGTCCACGGAACATGTTGACTTTGGCTTCAGGTGACTCCTTGCCACAGCTGCCCACCAAAGACCTCAAGGATCCAACCAGTAAAAATCTCATGCTGGTCACGATGCTGGAAAACTACGAACGCAAGACAATAGAACTTGTGAGTAGAACTGGGAGTAACCCTAATGAAACTATGCTAACTGGAGTTTATTTTCGGTGTGCTTTAGGTGCTGTCGTGTCCATCGGTGTCGGATCAGCAGCGCTGGCTAGAGGCCATGCGTCCACCGGAGGCGGAAACTCCTGGCGAGAAATTGTACGAATCCTGGGACTGTCCGCAGGTTATAGCCAAGCACAGCTACGAATCTGATGAGCCAGATGTGCTACAGCTGGAGCTAGGCGACGTTGTCAACGTTTCACGCAAACTGCCAGACGGTAAGTGACTCCCCTAGGTCTTCTCTGTTCCTAGTTAATCGTTTCTCTCCTACTCCTCAGGTTGGTACCAGGGCGAGCGGATCAGGGACGGAGCCGTCGGCTGGTTCCCCGGCAGCTACACCGAGGAGCTGAATTCGTCCCACGTTCGTGCTCGCAATCTTAAGCAGCGCTATCGTCTGCTCACCTTCACCGCAACTTACCTGGAGGCGCAGAAGGGCAAATGATTGCGTGCCAAGTACATCCTCAGAAGCCATCTCCAATCGTCTCCGAGTATTCAATTATTGTAGTCCATTCAAAGAGAATTAAACTCTATATACAAACATATATATAATAATTAGGAAATGTGATAATTAATTAATTATTTGTTTAAATTTAAAGCAAAGAAAGCAAACACCTAGAAATGGGAAAATCTTTTGCTGCCTGTTTAATTTATATGCATTAGTTATAAACGTTTCAAATGTTTCCATATCAGTCGCAATATAAACAAATATCCATGTTAGCTAAATATGTTAATTATAGTTTAATACTATATATCATAAAAAACTGTATAAATTTAAATGTTTAAAAACAAAACTCAATAAAAATATATATCAAAAATATCATACAATTTTTTTATTTATTGTTCAAATTTTCAGCAAGAAAAGTTTTTATCCAAAAATCGCTTGGAATTTGCCCAAAAACACAAAATTCTTCATAACACAGAAACTAGCAGGACGATTTTAATGTCCTTTGGCTCATCGATGGTCCTAGCTAAAAGCCATCGTTTGAGATGAGTCACGACGATATCCTTCAAAGGACCTTCGAGTTATCGATAAATTTCGGATTTCAAAATTGACATTTTATTTTTGCTCCTGTAAGGACTTTCGTCCTTTTTCTTTCATTAACAAATGTAGATTGACAAGGACTATCTTCGTACCAAAGGACATTCGCCTAGTCCTTTAAATGGCGGAGTTAAGGTGTCATTTTGGCATTTTGGCCATTTTTTCAAGGCCCAACCCTATAAAATTCGTTAAAAATTTTTGAGAGAAATCGATAAACCTGTGAATGCCAATCGATAGAACTGCTTTCTGGGAGTATAAAACGACGTGTCCTTTTACCAGAACGCAGTCCCAAGGACGAGAAAAGATAAATTATTAAAATTAGCGGAGCCTGAAAGTAGGCTATAGTTTTATGCTGGTAAGCGACTTGCTGTCACAGGCTCTTTATATTGTACAGCCGAAAAGTATGCACTACTTTTAATGTAAGACAGTCATACATAAATAAACAGCCGTTAAACTCAAACTACAAATAAATAAACCATTATCGATTTTTGTTTTAGTTGTTATTTTTATGTTTATGTTTTTTTCAAAAATACGTATACAAATCCATTGCTTATGTACTTATTTCTATATACATAATATTTATGTATCTACTAGTTAATCATAATAATTAGTTCTCGAATGTTAACAATCAATTAGCTGTGCTCTCATCTCCTGCTCTCAAAATTATGTGTCTGTCTTACTTTTAAGTATTAAATCGATTATTAGATTATTGCTGTCATAAATTATTAAATCTAATTGAAACACTAGAGGAAAGGAGCATGGAAGTATTATCAATTATCAAAATTTTGATAGCGAATATACTTGGAGTGCTGCTAAGTCGTGTCCACTGTCCACTTGTCCGCTGTGTCCACACACAATCATGCTAACTAAAATCTAAATCAAATAATTTACAATACTTCTTCATGTGACTGACGATCTAAGTGGTCTACACTAAATTAGAAACAAATTTATAATAATCATAATTATATTAAATGTTAGAGCGGATAAGTAAATAAATGAATTGTGTGTGAGTGTGTGTGACTTTTAAATACTAAAGTGAGTGTTGCTTTTATCTACTTTAGCTGCCGACTGCCCTAACTTAGACTAAGCTGATTCATATTAACTATAAATATCACAAAAAAATCAGTGAAATGAAAAATTCGCTGGAGTATTTGCTTGTTTTTGGATGAAGTTCGATGAGATGATGATGATGAGAAATAAGTGTTACGATGCTTTTGGCAATGATCCTGTTTTGGTCCTGTTCTCAGCTTGATTCGCACGACGTCTGTCATCTAAAGCTAATGCCGCACTTTCGGCTGATCTTCGGCGTATGTATATAGGCAACGGAGAGAAGCAACGGTACGTCGTTCTCCGACAACTGCAGCGGTGTTGTGATGTCACTCAGACGGCATGGATCCGTTTCCAGCAAAAAGGCAGCCAAGGTTTCCGACTGCAAGTAGATCTCCTGCAGCTTCGACTCCAAGAAGGACAGGCACTGCAAAGGAATAAAGTCTTGTTAGTGATTGCTAGCAATTTTGAGCTGATGGAACTTACCTCATAGGCTGGTATGCCACCCACGTGCATGGCCTGCACTGTTTCCAGCATACTCGAGACCAGCTGAGACATACCTACCGGTGAGCTCTGCCCACCGGCGTAGGGAAACTGCTGCAGCTGCGATGAGATTAAACGTACATCCCACTTGTCCATATCAGCCACGATGGCTATATTCTCCGCCGGTTGTGAGATAAGGGAGGCGGAGCGTGCGGCCAGCGCCAGATCCTCGCGTAGATTCATTTCCCACTTCTTGGGCGGTGCACAGGTGCCCTAAGGAGAAAGGAAAATAGAATTAATGTTTGCTTTGATCAGTTTACGGTTGGGTTTGGCTTACCTGCAGCACCATATCGGATACGTAGTGATCGCTAACGCTCAGCAGCAGAGAGGGAATGAAGCCAGCTCGCAGCTTATCGCCAGGGGGTTCATCTTCCTGTGGCAGCTCCTTAATGCCCGGCACTGGCAGCTTTAGCAGCTGCTGTGTTTCATTTACCGCTGCTGCGCACTTCGCGGCCACCGAGGAGACCGAGCTGCGCTGCGAGGGCAGTCGCTTCGGCTGCTGCCGTCTGGTGTAGCTGGGCGTGGCCAGTGGCTCCGGCATGGACTTGAGTGTGTCTATGGAAGCAGCTGAGTTCACAGGCTGCAACATGCTAGAGTTGCTGCTGTTGTTGTTGTTGCTGCTGCTGTTATGCTGGCTGCTCTGATTGTTCTCGCTGTAGCAGTGCACCTCATCCGTTTCAAACTCCAGCTCGGTGGCGTTGGAAGGCGTCTGATAAGTGCCAACTCCACCGCCCACACCTCCACCCATGCCTCCTCCACTGTTGCAGATCACACAACGATCGCTGGTCACAGTTCCCGCTGTGCCCACTCCCGCAGTTCCCGCTGCTCCTATGGAGCTGCTGCTGGCGGCCAGTTCCGCTTGCTGTTGCTGCAAGGTAACGGTGCTGTCGCTGGGCTTGAGCGTCTCGTTGGCCTCCAGTTTGCTGGCTTTGTCCATCAGCAGATCGTAGTTGGACATGTGAAGGTTCTTACTCTTCATGTAGTTGGTAGCAATCTGTGGATACTGCTCAAAGTTGAACTTCATGCCCGAGTGCTTCTTGGCATCGTGGGATCGCTGATGCAGCGCACAGAGCAGTGCAGGCTTCACGTCTGTGCCAGCTACCACTCCATCCCCCTCTGTAGTCTCCGCGGCATCGGTGAGATCCTCTTGACTCTTCTTGATATTAATCAATGGCTCGTTGTCTCCCAGCACAAACACCACGCCATTTCCGTTGTCAGTGGATGTGGTCGTGTTGGAGGTTGTTTGCCTGCAGATTCCGTGCTCCCTTTCGATGAAATTCTTGCACTGATCAAAGTGTATGTGCTCCTCGAGACTGACGTTCTCCTTGATGGGCTCAATGCCCCAATTCATGCGTCCGCTCTTGCCCATGCTGTTCTGCGTGATCAGATCTGAGAGCGACAAGTGGGAGACACGACGTTCAGGGACATGGGAGGAGTCATCCTTGCCACTGCCATCACTCTCCACGGAGTAACTGCTGCAACGTCGCTCCAACTTGCGATTGATTATCTTGATGCCCTTCTGCAGCTTGGCCAGATCATCCAGACTCAATCCCTCCTTGACTCCACCGCTGGGCACAATGTTCCAGAAGAAATTCTTCTTGGCTTTGGTTTCATCCGTTTTGGTCTCATCGAACTCAAGGGCTTCGATAGCCCCGTCGTCGATACTGCCACCGGTGCCCACGGTGCTGGCATTCGACTCCTCCTCCATGTGCAGCTCCACATTCTCCGGGGTAGTCACCGTCAGACGTATCTTGCGATCCTTGCCAGTGCGAAAATACTGCTGCGCCTGCTTGGCCAGCAGTGACTTCTTCTCTATGCCTGTGTCCATCAGATAGTTACCAATCCTCAGCTCCTGCTGCACAAAGTGCGAGTCCCGAAAGGCCAGCACAGTGGGAATTTCGTTCTTCTTGAGCGTCACCACGCCCACAAACTGCGTGTCATCGTCCTCATCCTGCTGCTGCAGCAGCTGCTGTTGATGGAACAGCTGATCCTCCCGATCCATTTGCTGTTTCAGCTCATCATCTGCATCGTCCACAATGGAATTTAAATTCTGTTTGCAGGTTGTGGTGCGTGTCAAACCCAAGCCACCACTTCCTCCTCCTCCTCCTGTGCCTACGACTACCCCCGCCCTTCTCCTCATTGTAGGCGGACTCTTGTGCCGCTCCTGCCCGCTCTGACTGCTCTGGCTGACCACAAGCTCGTTAATGAGCTGCTTGTTGAAGTCCTCCCGTTTGGCCGTTCTTCTCACCTCGCTGCACCTTATGAAATAGGTGAGCACATTCAGCAGCTTTTCCACCCACATCTTTTCGGTGCCATAGATGATGGTCCTAGCCAGCTTCGGTGGCATTCCAATGGCTCCATACAGATCGCCCAGCTGTGCCCAGAGCGCGTTGTAGGGATGCTTCTGGGAGACCTGCTGCAGCTTGGCACGACGCTCAATGGCTGCTGAGGAGGCTGAGGCAGTGCTTCCACGGGAGTTGCAACTATTAAAGGCCGAGACTGTGGCCACCCAGCCCAGATGATAGGTGAGTATGCCCGTCAGCATGGTGCTAATAAAGCTACATTAAGAGAAAACAAAGATTAGCTAGGATTTGGGAAAGTTTCTTAGGATCAGTTCGTATCTTACAAGTTTGAGTCCTTGGTGTCCGCAAAGCTGAGCAGATCGCACAGCTCCTTGATGAATCTCTCAGCCACCGTCTTGGAGTACTTGCTCCCACTGGTGGTGATGCTCAGCCATACGGGTGTCTTGATCCTGGGCGCCGTGAAGAGATCACTGAACCACTGCTGGGTATCCTGCCAAGCCTGAAACATGATCGTCAGGAAGTTCTTGTGGTTGATGTAAGCGTGCTCCGTGCTTGCCCGCAGTCGGCTTAGCATGGACTCTAGTAGTGCAATGTGCTCACTGCAAAACAGCTCCATTTCCTCCTCGAAGGATTCGCTCATGGTGATGCAGACGGCGAGTCCCAGTTTGGGACGTCGTCGCTGATTCGCTTGACGTCTGCCCATTTCGGGATTACTACGGGACTCGTTGGCACAGTAGCTGGCCCGACGATATTGGGGTGGGGCCATGCCTCCGCCTTCGCTGCCACCAGAGACTTGGGCTGATCCCGAGGTGGGGCCGGCCTGGATGGGATTGTCACTGAGGAAGCCAATGAAATCGTTTTTGGAATGCTCGTACTCGAAGGAGGTGCGCAGATTACGCGAGATTCGTCGCTGGAGGCAGCCATCGCTGGCGAACTCATCCAGATGCGGGGAGCTGGCAAAGAAGGTCCAGTCATCCAGGCTCAGCTTACGCATCGCCTCCGCGGACTGGTCGGAAAGCACGCTGCCAAGACTGCTGCGCGTGGAATACTGATAGGACCACTGATCCCCACTAGAATATGGACCACCAGTGCCACTCCCACTCCCACTGGCACTCGCAGAGTAGCCCGAGTCGGTGGCATTGCTGTATGTGGAGGAGAAACGTGGTCCGCTGTCCGCTATGGACAAGGAGTGTTGATCTGCTTGCGGCATTTGGGGCACATCCAGTGGCGGCGTTAAGCTCATCTGTCTGCCGACGCTCACGCTAAAGGGCATCGAGAAGGAGTTCATCGAGAGTCCATCCATCGAGCCGTGCTCACTGCAAATAGAGCTACGCGGTGTGAGGCTGCCCAGGGAGAGCGTTGAGTAAGGGGAGTGTCCTCCGGCACCTGTGCCTGCTCCTGAGCCATTACCCGAGGGAGTCAGGTACACCTGGGAGCAGAGTATACGCGCCGGCTGAGGCAGCCAGTGCACCTTCAAAGCGGTGCCGCAAAAAGACATGGCCAAGGAGCCAAAGACCATCTCGCCAATGGAAGTGATGTCCGCTCCTGAGGGACGATTGTGCTGAAGGAGAGACAAGAGGGAAGAAGGAACGATTAGATGAGAGTTGAAGCAAATAAATAAGACTAGGTAAGATCGGAAAAGAATGGATGGGAAAAGAAAAGAAGGAAAAGGATCATCAGAGGATCAGGATCACTTTGTAAACTCACCTTATAGCCATATTCGGGGCAAACTTCAATCAGATTGCTGCTGTTGCTATGGGAATGTGCTTTGGCCTGTATTTTGCCATTCTGCAGAGACGTATACTTTTCATTCTTGAGGAATTTGCCACGTCCGGTGACGCCACCGGATTCCTTGAGCGTCACCTTCTGCAGTGCATGGGAATCGAAGAGCAGACGTCTCTCGTGGCTGTCGTCCTCTCTGTAGAGCAGAACGCGCACCTGGCTGGCATCGAAGGGGAATTGGCTAAATGAGAAAGAAAGAGACAGCTGATTAGTACATGTGTGTGGGAAAGAGACAGCTTGTGCGCTGTAGATGACGCAAAAAATGTTGGCACTCAACACCCACAAATCGAAACGAATCGAAAGACAATTTGAATAAACCAACAAAGAAAGAAACAAATTTGATTTTGAGCTCATTGTTAAGGTCATGAGTCATGTGTAAATAAAAGAGAGAAAGAGTGAGAGAGAGAGGGGTAAGGGGTAAGGGGAAGGATGACACTTGTGAATTCCAGTTCGAGTATTTGTTTAAGCTTCAAAGTAAATCCCCAAATTTCAATTGTAATCGACTTGAAGATCTGTAGATAACTAAATGTCAACAATATTTCCCATATTTGTTAAGCTTATAAATAATTTTAAAGCAAAAATAACCCTATTTACTAAATCGATTCCTTGGCTAACAAATGGGGATCAGAAGTTATTCCAGAAACCCAGAAAAACAAATAATTCTATGTTATTATTATCTTAATGCTTTCATGCTTAGTATTTCTCACGAAAATTCACTTTTGTTGAAAAGATAAAGCAGCTGTCGACTGAGCTATCATATGATATGATATAAGTGATACATGATATCATAGATGTTAATCAAAGTTTCTCAGAGTGTGACTAATTCTCCGACAACAATTGCTCATCATTTTAGGCTGTGTATCCCCATCAAAGTCATTCAATTACAGAGTCTATGTCTCCTCCATTGTCAAGTGGTAAGTGACAGTCGAGGGGATGCAGGAGTGAGGTAAATAGAGGGGTCTCTCTATATTAAGAAACCACACCAGGCACGTGATGATTACTCACGGCAATACGACCCCGATAACCCCCCTAAAAAAGACATTTCGGTTTGCTTTCTTTTTAGTTTACCTTAATTTAGTTTCGGTTCTTTATGGCGTTAGATAAGTTCATTTTTGAACACGAATTACCGCTAGTATAATCGCTTATCGGTTTGAACTTAGGCATTAGCCCGATGACTCGACACAAAAGACGCAACGCAAGAGCAAGTCTATAAATTCTATATCTTTGAATTGTTTTGTAGAATCGATTATAATATCGATTGATCGGATTCAACGATTCATGATCACTTACCCAAAAACCACTTGAGTCGTAATGCCCCCAGATTTGAGGTTCTAATTTATTTTTAGTGCCCCCGGGGTTTATAAATGGATCGGGTCTAACAATAAGTAGCGCTAAATTGAGCAAAAAAAAAAACGCTAAACTGCCCAAATTAGCGCTATAATTAACGAAAATTTGTGCTTTATGATTGCCTTAAGTGGTTCCAAAGGGGAGGAGGAGATGGGTAGGCGGGGGAGGGGTAGTTGCTTGCTTTATTGCTTAATTTTTGTGTTTTATGATACCGCGATAAGAGCCCAGGGGGAATTTTCTGTGAGACACATAGATTAGTTAGTGGGCTCGACTGGATCACGAGTCTAAACGCAAGCACAGTCCGCCAGTTCCCTCTTGGAGCCCCCTGCGTCCGGAACAGTTAGTAGGTAGGAGCTTACGTGTATTTAAACGGCGTCGTATGCATGCGGATACGCAAAGGCTTTTCCAAGTATTTCCCAATAAATGGGTACAAGAAACGGTCACTTTATAATCGCTAACGGTAACTTTCAGGTGTTAACAACTGTTGGCAACAACGGTAACTGCATTTACCGCTTTTGAGCACTTTCGAGCACTACACAGCCAACAAAAAACACTTCATATATCTTTATGGCCGCGATGCTAGACGCCAAATGAAGTTCAAGGCGTTACGACTAGAATCGAATCCGAAAACAAAACGAAACGAAACCAAACGACACGACACGAACCGAACCGAACGAATTGTAATCGGGGTATCGCAATTAGAATCGGGAATTCGCATCGGATCGTAACGGTACGTAACGGAACGGATCGGTTCGTTTTGGATCTGTTCGTCCCGCTGCGTTCTCTCCTCTCGACTGAACAACGGAGACAAAATGTCTTTGGACTGCACAGCTCATATGAATATGGACGGAGCTGCGTGTGTGCGAATGTAGTGTTGGCAGCGTGGCTAATTTATGGCTAGGTTTAGCAGTTTTATAGAGGCGAAAGATAAAAGCTATTCAGGTGTTAAAGTAAACATAAAGATCATTTAAATATAAAAAACATTTTTCAAAAGAAAAAATTGTTTAAAATGCTCGTTTTCTGATGAAGCTTACAAGTCTTCTTTTTCAACATATTTTTTTTTTTTTTAAATAACTACTAAATTTTACTAACTAAAAGTTTTAATCAGAGCTATTTATTGCCTGAATGCCAAAAAAATATGTAGAAACTACATTATTGAGAAAAAATGCATTTATTTTTACATGCTCCACACTTTATCTAGCATTTTTTTTGTAACAAAACTAGCTTTTTTAGCGCCTGAAATATCGACAGCACTATGGGGCACAAGTTTGCATGAGTGAGCGAGCAAACGATATTTGTGCTACTCACTCTATCGATATACACAGACACTTATAAATATATATCTGAGTGATATAGTATATATATTTATGCAGATAGGCGACGACGCCACACTATGGAGAACCGAGAAATCGAGAACCCGAGTACCCAGTCTGCTGCCTCATTTTGGGGCATGCTGTATGTGGTGGGGTGGGGGCAGAAGAGAGGAAAAGAGACAACACATTCAATTGAAGCGCACTCACATGATTCCTCAATCCAGCTGCGACGCAACGAGCATCACATGTGCCACCTCTAGCACCCCACCAGACTCACCACTACCAACTCAATACACCACACACACACACACACACATACACTTACACTGACTTGTCAGCGAGAAGAGTGATGTGTTAATATTTCGCTTGGAAAACGAAAACAAATCAGACACTTTTGTGATGGATTAGAGTGCGCCAAAGCGAGACAGCGCTAGTGGGAGAGTGAAAGAGTTCAAGTAGTGAGTGCCAAGTTCACCGTTAAACTTAAAATGGCGTCATGGACTTTGACACCGCTTTGCCTACTTTTTCTATGGACCCTCGAGTCGCTCCATGAGCGATCGACCTGTCACACTGACCTAGTCTTACAAGTTTTGACGATTCGACGCCAGGCGGCGCCTATCAAAACTTTAGATCAACTTATTGAACGATTGCTAAAATTATTGACTTACTTTTTGGGTGAAGTGAGGAAGTAATTAATAATTTTATTTCTTAGTTGCGATATTAACTGATTGAAAGCGATTGATTACTATTATTATGATGAAATACTCGGCTTTATCAACTCACCCACATCGTAAAACTCAAATAGAGTTCATTGATACCAAAATTCTTTTTACTTTTTTTTTGTGGGCACTTGCATTAATTTCACAACTTGTAGATAAACCATTTTAAGCTTTTTTTAGTAGTAGTAAAACGGTATTTCTGGGAAATAGACGTGAAAAGTAGAAGTACTACCACTCGTATCCAATCCGATGTTCTTGAATTTCCGTATGCGGTGTAATCGCTGTACTAGTAGTTTTACTTGTTATCATTAGGCATGTTCCACTTTTAAAATGGCACAACTTATGTTACGAATCAGTTCCATTAGCGGAAACCATAACGGAAAACGAAACATACTCGAATTACAGTTATGAATCACACAACGGTAAACACAGAAATTTAAAGCTGAAATTGAAGCCAAGTGTTGACTTACAAATTTAGCTGGAAGTTAACTGAATAATATCACAACTCGTGTGACTTCCATCTAACAAATCTATTTCCCGTCTGCATTGAGCTGTAATCAATTCCCCATTTGAATTCCATGTCTACTTCCAGTGTAAGCGTTTATTTGTCACGCCATCCAGCTTTTTCAGAGTTCCGTTATACAACGGCGACTCTGTCAGCAACTGATACCTATAACCTTGCAGCTGGTAAACGAACTCATTCGCAAAGCTGCAGAATATAGATGTACTTCTTTATACAGGGTTACTTGGCTACTTCCTCTTGACACCCTGTGTAAACACTTAAAGAGAGGAGGGGAAAGAGATTTGTCATCATCAACTGATTTAGTTTTCCAGCAAGGCCATCTTAAGCTTGCGCTCTCACACACTCTCACTCTCTTAATTTCATGCACTCCTCTTTGCACCTTCCAGCCAGTCTCATTCCACTGCTTTCTTCCAGCTACTACACTGCGTCTCTTTTTCCCGCTCGCTCTCTTGCTGTCGTGCGCTTTGATCTTTGCCTGCTGCCTCTTGGCATATGCTTGGATCACATGCTTTATTTAATATTTCTTTTTTTTTTCAGCTACGCAAGCAAAACAAAAGGCAAGCAACAATAATAAAAAAAGAAGAAGCAGAAACAATACTAAGCAAATACATTAAGTTATGTATGCATGTATAGGTATTTGCTCACTACACATAAAAGAGACTCTGAGCAGATTGCGCTGCTGTTGTTGCTGTTGTTTTTTTTTTGTTGTTGGCGCCGTTTGCTTGCTGGGCCAAGGCAATTGGGGCAAGTATGAAGCCGAAGAGGCAGTGGCAGCGACAGCGGCAGAGGGGAAAAGGAAGAGGAAACATTCCCCACAATTCGACCATGATTGATATACTTCATGATTTTGTTTTTTTGTATTTCGCTTATCAGTCAAGCACTTGAATTATGCTAAGTGCCTGATTAGCCCTTTGGGATTTAATATACATTAAACTATTATAACAAAAGACAGAAATAACTAAAATAAGTACATTCCAACAAATATATATTTTACAGACTATATATAGCTTTATACATGGGCTGTAATTTGTAGTCATAATCAAATCAAGCGGCAACATCTTTTAATCGCATTACACAGCGCATGTGTGTGTGTTTTGTGGTAGTGTGTGTCTGTGTGCGAAAGAGAGCGTGCAAATAAAAACAGATTTCCAAAGCGACTACAACACAAAAAGCAACAACTACAGCGTCGGCTACAGCAACAACTACAAAAGCAACAACAACCAGTTGCTTCATACAACAAGTCACATGACCAAACCAACCCAACGATGGCGACCGATGGCGTCGCTGCCAAAGCCAAACGCCAACGTCGACGCCGACGTCAACAGCAGCAGCAGCAACAGCACCAACCGCAGCAGTTGAACGACAATGAAAATGACAACAACAAGCTGCCGGCAAAAATCGCAAGGCGCAGACAGCGACGTCGACTGAGCATTCGCTTTATTTTCTGTTGTTGTTTGGTAACAACAACAAAGTGACTATCATTATCATGAGATGCAGCTACAGTAAATACATTTATATAGATATAATAAATACTTAATATACAAATATGCATGTATTGTGGATAGATAAGTGCTAAATCAATAGGCAAAGAGCAAACGACCTTCAACCCAAGCCCCACCCCACACTCTCCCCCTCACAATCCACAATTTGAAGTGCGCAAATAATCGAATGTCAAGTTCAAAGTAAATTGCCAAAAGGCGTTGCCTGTGGTTGTAGTTGCTGTTGCTTTTGCTGCTGCTGTTGTTGTTGTTGCTGTTGTGGTAATTGCCAACGTTGTCAGGTCCCAGGCAAGTGGGCCACAACAGCAGGTAATAGCCACAATAACATGAGAAATGTATCAGGCAAACAAATGAAACAAATGACGACAACGTCAACTGATTGCCAAGTGACACTTGAGGCAATGCTAAAATCAACACAAACAATGAATGAAGCACAGCCCTCAACACCACGCCCCCTCCCGTCTTCACCCCTTTGCGAAACAATCAATGAGTATTTAAGACCAAAAAACATAAAAAGTCAACATGAAACAAGAATGGCGAGCACATTGGAGTACACGCGACTGTTAAGTACCCGGTGACAGCACAGAGTATACAGACTTTTAAAGCCTCTATACAAACTTTTAACAAGTTTAATATACCTTCTGTACAGGGTTTAAACGAGGGACGGAAATTAGAAGTCAGAACCAGTTAAGCAACAGTAACGCTCGTGTGGGAGTCTAGATTTTGATCATGTGACGTTCCGGATTGGCAAAATATACACACAAACCTATACAACTATATGTAGTATTATATATAAACATCTGATATAGAGCGTGAGTCAAAACGTTGGACGCGGTCATCAGCCAAATACACACACAAGTGTGTGGAGTACGAAGTATACAAAAAAAGAGTTGACGAAATGTTCAAGAATGATGAATGCACCCATTAAATGCCGCTTAAATCTCAAGCGAAAGTCAATAAATTATAATAACAATCATTAACCGTGTGTTAACTCATTAGCAATAGCATTAAGGTGTGCAAATTATTCAATTGATCATGTCTAATTACATACGAAAAGCACTTAAAAAAGGCTGTAAGCATATTATTATTTTTAACAGGTGCAACGAATTTTAAGATATTCATAACTACGCCATTAACCAGGTTACACGGAAACAGTAAACTTTAAAAGTATTCTATTAAACACTCTACTGAAAAGTAGCTAACATTTTCTGTTAAAAGCGTTAAGAGCTCAAATAATACCGTTTTCTTACATAAATTAACATTTTAAACTAAAATACTTCATGTTTAGTCACTTTAACGTACATTTTAAAGGAATTAAATGCTAGTTATGTTAAGCTATCTGAGGTCTGCAGTTAAACAGCTTCCATTTTCTGTTAAAAGCGTTAACAGATCTAATTCCCCACTTTCCTTACATAAAGCAACATTTTAAATTAAAATGTTTAGTCACTTTAACATTACTCTGTAAGGAATTAAATGCTAGTTATGTTAAGCTAACTAAGCTCTGCTCTTAAACCGCTTCCTTTAACATTAACAGCGTCACTTTAACAGAGCTTAAGTTTACTAGCATAGAAAGCGCTTTATCTGGGCTTGTAAATAAATCTGAGGGAATGATTCAATTTATTTTTATTTCTTTGCAAGCCGATTTCGTCATAATATGCACTTTTATGATTATGATTTCGATTTCGCAATTGCAGCAATAAATTTGATTGAATTTAATCGCAGTGTGAAAAGACGAGGCCAAGATGGACGATTGTGTGATGAATGATTTATGTTTAGGCCAAGCTGGAGAAGGAGGGAAAAGAGACAAAGGAACAACTATATATGAGCATAAACAAAAGTCAAACTTGACGTGAACGGAGCTTAAGAGCATTATTTACACCTGAACCGTGGACAGACAGCACTTTCTACACTTTTGTTATTGTTTTTTTTTTTTGTTACTTTTCGCGGCATTATGTCTAATTTGACGTTGCTTGTTGAAAAAAAAATAAATAAAAAAAAAGCAAAAGCAATTTTGTTAACTGATAATTATTACCAACGACAAGCGACGAGCGTAGACAACGCGTCCAGCTATCAGTTCCACGAGCAACAACAATAAGGCAAAAACAACAATGTAACAACAACAAAAAAGTAACAACAACGAGTCACTCTCATATGACTTGGCAGACCACGAGACTTCACACATGAAGCCACAGTGGCAAAGTCGACAACGTTGGCATTTAAATGTGATTGTACCCTGTAAAACGCAGCAAAAGATGGTGGGGTATGTGGGCTTAACTTTTAACAACTTTAAAGAACAAAGAAAATTATTGTTCATCAAAATATTTCTGAAACAGAAAAGACTCAGTCGATTTTATAAATTAAAACAAAATCTGATTAATAAAATATTGAATTTTATGCACAAATTTATCTAAAAATTGATTTTTAAAAATATTAGAATTTTTCAAATAAAAATACTAAATTTTTTTACTTTTTTATACTTAGTTTAAGCCCTAAATTATATGATGCGTTTACTTAATTTAAGAACAAGCACTGCTTGTTTTGGCTGTTTTTACTCTAAATATGAGCTTTAAACTCTGGCAGGCCTTAATGCATTTTATATTCAGTAGTCTAGCACATCAACTAGTCAAGCATACTAATTAGCTGCGACTGAGCTTGGCGAATTAGCGTGAGTATGAACTTATATAGACACGCTCAGATACAACACAAACTGCATATACTCGTACTTGTATGTACTATATCAATTATATGGACACCCATATACCCGCTGATAATGGAACAGGGTGATTGCCGACTGTTTGCATTGAGGCACGAGGCTGCTGCGACGCAAATATTACTGACTCTCTCACAAGGTTCACGAAATTCCACAATTAATACCCTGTGCACGCGGGAATGTGTAGGGAGGAGGGGCATTAAAGCCACGTTAAATGGAGAATCCCACGACTTGGGGTCTAAAAGGTTTCGTAGCGTGATTCGAGCAGACATTTGGGCGCCCAATTAGATGATCTCGTAATGAAAAACATGTTGTAAATACATGTAAATACCACATAAGACCCAAGGGATTTTGGGTGGCATTATTAATAGAGCACGCTAATTGATTGATGTGTAAATGCGCATGAGTGTGACTGTGTGTGTGTGTGTTCGATCGTTCTATTTGTTTAAACAATTATCAAAGAAAAATCAACTTAATGAATTTTCAATTCATAATCAATTTTTGGCACACGGCGCAAGGGTCTAAAAAACGTTGATTATTTATAACATCTGGAAAAGATTGATTTATACGCGAATTCGATATGCAATCAAATCAAACGATTTCACACGATCAACCCAACAGAATAAAGAAGTAATAAATAAACCAAAATAATAGATAAAAGAGTGGATAAAGAAAAGACTTTGTTGGCATAAAATTTCCACAATCGAGTGCTAATTGCAGCATATACACAATTTATAAATATATATACGGTGTGTGTTCAATTGTCGGCTATATATTTATATAGTCCACGTGCTGCTTTAGTTGTCTCTATCTGCCGATTGTCCCTCTCTTTCCCTCTCTTCCAGACCAACTCGTGTGAAAGTTGACGTTTCGCTCAGAAAATTTATCGGAAATTATTAACCACGTGCTAATAACTGTGCACACCAGCTAAATCTGAGTGTGTGTGCGTGTGTGTATGGGGTGTGTGCGTCAAACGGCTAGGCTATTTGGGTTAGGGACTCGACGCTGTTGGAACACATGATGCGACTCGGCCTCTGTCTGGTTTTATTTAGCCTTTTTCTGTATATTTATTTATTTACTTAATTTTTGAGCACCCTGTATAGAGGGTATAAACTGTTTGTAAGAAGCAAAGGCAACTCCAGTGTTGTAAAACGCTTAGCACATTAGCAAAAAGGTTTCCTTTGGACTACATGTGTAAAAGCGAGACAGCACAAACAGCTTTCGTAGGCTCCTCTCGCTCCCACACAAATTCCAGCAGCGTTCTTTACCAGCACAGGGAATTTCAAAGTCGGGTGACCCCGTCTGCACTTTTGTTTCTTGTTTATTATTTGTTTGACTCTTAAATTTCGCATATTGAACGCGAATACGAGTGTTTCGTCTGTCATGTGACCAAAACTTGGCTAGCAAATGTCTAAATATGGACACGACTTGGCCATGATTCACTGCGGAAAAAAGGGGAGCGGCGTGGAGAGTGAGAGGGGAAGAGACTGAGAGAGGGGGGCCGGACATGACACATGACACACTCCACACTAAAGCTAACATAATTATATGTGCAGTTATAATAATGATTATGTTTGCACAAGATAATGATCAAAGATAAAAAAATAAAGTATAGTATTTATTTAAGTTTTTAGTAGCAAGCCAAATGGAAATGAACGATAACACACACACCCAAACACACACACACACAATGAGACACGCGCACAACGTGATGGAAATTTACCCAAGCGTGTCGCCAAATATAAACAATTTCATAAATTAATTTTAACTGTCCGCAAAGAAAAAAAAAGTCAAACAAATAATTTATTTATTTGGTTTACAGGGGCCAAAAACTGACCTAAGACAAGCTTTAATACACACAGACACACTCCCCCGCCCTCAAAACAGTTAGTTTAACTGCTGCAACAACAAATTTTAAAGTTTACATTTAGCAAAGTGCAAAAACCCCGCAATTAATTAGCAAAAGCGAGAAAACTTTATCACGTGATGCTGAATGAAGCAGAACAGCAGCTGTGTAGGAGCAAGCGAGAGAGTTTGTGTGTGTGTGTGTGCGCTTGCGACAGTAGTGGCCATAAATATGTATACACCTCGAAATATACATGTATTGGGCAATAATCACTTGAAACTGCCAAAAGCCGCAATAATGTTGACCATTTTTCATACCTTATCGGCCATTTGACAGGGTAAAGAAGGGAGGGGGCAAAGTCCCACCCCGTCTCACCACCACCCTAGCATTCCTTGCCCCTTCTAGTTCCTTCCCTTCGAGTATTTGGCTTCACATATTTGTTGATCGCGTTAATCGATTTAACAAACGATTCGCGCTCATTGTGAAACTGAATAGCACAATGCAAATTGTAATTGAACAATTGAAAATGCTGTTATTAATATTCTGATTATTGTTATTGTTGTTGATAGAGCCTACACACAAACACACACACACACACAGACAACCGATGTGCAAACAAATAGAGAGCAACAACAATCAAAACAGTTGACAACAGAGTGCAAGCGTCAAAAATCAACAATGTAAACGCATACTACATACGCAAATAAACAGTATTCGTAATAAATAATAATTAAATGAATTAACAGAGGAAAAACAAAGCAAATGCATAAATATAGTATTGCAATCGCAACACACCTAAAACCACAACGATCTGCTGATACCCTAACAGCGCAGTAATTAAAGGAATTATTCAACTCGACATATCCTCCACTGTAAGGGTATCAATACGCACACACTCGCACACATAGTACGTCACAGCGCAGAGCAATGGCAAAAGCAACAACAAAATGTGTATGACATAATAATCACGAGAGCAGCCAGCGACTGTGAACGCCGCCGATTAGCAAGTCATGTGATTCGTTTTTATTTACATTTGCGCCTGACGTCCACTGCCACCGCCACCGTCTCTCCCACATACATGCACACAAACGCACACAGACGCCAACAGTGTGCCCCCATCGCTGCGGTCGCTTTGCCGATCGACAAGTTGTGCCATGAGTGTGAGTGCGATAGCAACACAACGAGAGCGAACGCCAACAAAACGAAGTGAACGAAACGAGTCAAACAAACACCTAGAGAGCGGCGTACACAGGGAAGTTGATATAGAAAGAGACTGAGAGTAAGCGGGCATGAGCAACAACACGGTTTAGTATTAGTGTTGTTTGGTTGTGGAGGGCGCACCTTTGACTTGCACTTTGACTTCCAATAGAGCAACAGTGTCTCATACATACACACACACACACAGACCTAATTTGGACCCCACACAGCATTGCAATTTTTTGCCTTTGGCGTACGTGACGAGTATCGAATCATTTGCCAAATGTTTGCTGGGTTTATTGTCCCCGTTTACGTTTGCCAATTTGCGTACGAGACACAAAGAGGAAGAGAGATAAAGACCGACGCGAATTGACAAAGAGAGCGCAAAAGGGGACTGCTAGGCGACAATGGAAATGCTTTCTTTCCACTACCTATACAAACGAGCAATAAGTACGTGTCTGTGTGTGTTAGTGTATTTTTCGTTTTTGTATTTTTTTGCGCACAAGCAAGCTGCATGTGCAGAGCAGCGACAGCGTCAACAGCAGCTGCTGCAGTTATCAGTCCAGGGGTTGTAGGCCTTTGTTCTGCGACGTCCTTTATCGGCGCGACTTAATGCCAGGTGTCTGCCAGAACAGAGTTGTTAAGACATTGCCGGCTGACGTCAGAGATGTGAGCGTGATCAAATAGTTTGGCCAGCCAGACGATACGAATACTAATTTTTCACGAGTAGCACGACACGTGCTGATCTCCAAAACAATTATACAGTTATATATATAGATATAAAGGTGTGTGTGCATGCAAACCTACACACACAGTCACACAGGCAAATAAATAAACTCAAACAAACACTTACCTTAGATAATTTCTGGACGTTTGTGTAGCTTTTGCGGACGACGAACTATTATTGCCGGCACTTCCAGTGACAGAGGCAGCGGCAGAGGCGTGTAGTTGTTGCTGCTGCTGCTGTTGTTGTAGTGTACGTGATGCCGCCGCCTCCGCTACTGTTGTTGTTTGGCTATAATTTAGCGTTGTAGTTGCTGATGGGGTTGTTTGGGGCTGAGGCGCAGCGAATTGCGACGTTGGCGTGGGTGATGTTGTTGCGGTTGCTGCTGTTGGTGGTGCTGGTACCGACGGAAAGAACAGTTTATTCAACAAGGCCATAATAATATACAACTGGCGCAATCGCTATTATATTTATTAAACACATCTGGACAGCCAAACAAATATGATTGTAAATCCACTAAAACAATTGCACACGCTTTTCCGTTTTTCCGCTTTCCTTTAGTTTTTCTGCTGCTGCTACTGCTGCTCTTGCTCTTTCTCTTGTCGCTGTACATGTGAAGGGGTAGTGTGGGCAGGGGAAGGGGGAGCTTTACGTTGCAATGGCAACTTGCAAATGCCGTTATTTGTCTACACGCACTAACAATGCACACGAAATGCCAGCAACAACAATTAAAAAAAAAATAACAGCAAAACAAACGCACTCAAGATTTTCTTTTTCTTTTATTTACCGTTTACAACTTGTACGCATACACACACAGCAAAAATATGCATACAATCACACACATGTATTTATATATTTGTATGATGCTGCGCTCTTTTGGCGAATGGCAAACGATCTCTTCCTGTCTTGGCCAAATTACACACACATACGCACATAAACACACGCGCTGTTCTTTTTGATTGAATATTGCTATTTTTGTGTTTCTCGTTTTCCGCAGATATCATTAAATATACAATTGGTGATGAGGGGCTTAAGGTGTGTGTGTTTATGCCAATTTCACAAGCACTCAATACATATACATATATTGTGCATTTATTTTTTCGCACTTTTTGATCAAAATATTTAACGATTTTGCGCGCGCCCACGAAGAAAAAAACACACGTCCGTCGCGGTCAGAGATTTATTTATTGTCTTAAGCATACATTGTGTACATCTCTTATCCAAGTTTATTTAAACGCATACAGTAATAACGAAGCATTTGTTGATTTCTGTTTTCCAAACAATTGTATTTAGGTTTGTTATTTTTTCATTTCACACGCTGCGCACGACGTGCTTTTGCTTCCTGCTCCGACGACGAAACAACAACAACTGTTATTATTCTTCTTCGGTTGTTCCGGCCATCAGTATAAAGTCCCACTAATTTCAGATAGTCACCAGTATTTTGGGAAATAAAATTTCCCATGTTATGGCTCGACTGAGCTGTTATTGCTCCAATGAGCTTTTCAGACTTTCATGTTAAAATTCCGCGCCAACTTATCGATAACATTATAATTCAAAGAGCTTATTTGAAAATTTAAACACATTTATTTCAATTAATTTGTAATTGTTGAACTTTATTTGTTGACTTACATATATATACTTCAAAAAATTTTAAACCCACATGCGAGTTAAACGTGGGTAAATTGGTTTTACATGCGTTGCCTGTTTTTGTTTTTTATTTTTGTATTGTTTTCATCATTTTTTAGTTTTGGGAACCCGAAACAGAAGTTAAAAATTATGCGAATCTTATATGAATTAAATATAGCGCTAAATATTCAATAAACTTCTTTTGCAAATCGCGCGGTCTAGGAATTCCGTTAGTATATAATTGAAAGTAATTTGTTTTTCTTTCCCTTTTGTTTTGTTTTTTGTTTTTGTTTGTTGCAATAACTATAAGGAGATTTTGTTATCAAGTAACTAGAAATAAATGTAACGACTTTTAGCCGCTTTCATAGAGAGTGTGACAGAGAAAGAGATAGTGTGTGTGTGTGAGAGAGAGAGAGAGAGAGAAGCTTACAGTTATAGGTGTGTTTAATGTTTTATACTTTCGTAAACTGGTTGGTTTTTTGCTTGCGTCGTGCAGAGTATGCGTGTGTGTGGTGTGTGGGTGTGTGTGGGAGTATGTGTTTGGGATGGGGTGTGTGGGGAGTTAAATATACCCGACCTATTCCTTGCAGCTGGATGTATCCATGGGACTCGCCGGCTGTATGAACGCTTGGGCAGCCGCACTTGGCTGATTTGTGGGCGTGAATGCCGAAAGCGATGAGTTGCTGCTGCTGCTTGGTATCAAATTGCCGCTGGACGAATTCATTGTAGTGTTCATCATTATTAGATTGGACGAAGAGGATGAAGCGCTGCTTGATGTACCCCCACCGCCGCCGCCACCACCGACTCCTCCACCACCGCCTGTTAGCTGATTATTCAATGATAAGATACCGCCAGCTAGAAAAGTGCCCGCACTGCCGACAGCATTGTTATGATGTTGGAACAATCCACAACCAGTTACCGATCCCACTCCCACACCCGTTCCAGCACCGGCTCCCGCTGCCGCACCCAAGCTCAAGCGTTCGCTGCTTAGATTTGTTAGAAAACTACCTGCTCCACCCAAGGCAGCAGCTTGAGCCGAAGCACCTGGAGCATAAATGCCAGCAGCAGCAGCTGATCCTGTGGCCAACAATGGATTTGTTGTGGTCAGCACATTTGGAGCGGAAGTATTCAATCCCAACATGGGCGTAGGCAGTGCTGGCTTTATGAATCTTTCGCTGGCACGACGATTCTGCAAAGGGGGAAACGTTTAATTAGCTCAAAGTAATTAGTAACCAAAGGTAGCTTTGGCCTTCTTACCACAAGTTGCCCGCAGGCATAGCAGCGATTTTGTCCCGCCGTGCCGGGACTGAGGGGGCGACTGCTCGAGGGGCTGTGCGAGACGGGGCTGCTGATGGTGCGTTGTCGCTGAGCGTTCACAGCTGCTGCGGCGGCAGCAGCAGCAGCGGCACCAGTTGATCCACCCGCCATTAGATTCTCGTTGTAGAAACGCTCCTCGTCCATTTCTAGAGAGGATTCCGATTCGGATAGATGGCGACACAGCGCCTCACGGCGCTCCACTTCCTGTTTGAGTTTACGCTGCAGTCGTGCGTTCTCCTCGCGTATGGACTTCTCCTCCTTTTGGGCGGTAGCGAGATTAGCACGCAGACGTAGCACCTCGGAGCGGAGCGTCTGGATGTGTGCACTCAGATTGGTGGCAGTGTCGCCATTGGCATTATTGGTGATATCACGTGGCGTTGTTGGATCTGAAACGGGTTGATCCAATTTGATTTGCAGCGAACGCTTCTCCGTCTCCAGTTTGTCCATGCGCTTCCACAGTTTATTGACTAGCGCCTCCTGCTCCTGTTCCAAAGTATTCTCTAGCTCAACCATTTCACGACGCAGCTGCTCCAAATTTGTCTGCTTATTGTCCGTTTCGGCCTGAAGTTTCTCAATCTTACGCATCAACTTGTTAACCAAACACTCCTGCTCCTGCTCCAGTGTCTGCTCCAGCTTACATTTCTCCTGACGCAGCTGATCCAGCTTGCGAGACAAATCATTGGTCAAGCATTCCTCCTCACGCTCATAATGATGTGCGAGTGTCTCCTTCTCCTTCTTAAGCGCCTGAATCTTCTTCAACAATGTGTTGGAAATGTACTCCTCCTCCTGCTCCGCCTTGGCTTGCTACACACACAAAAACATGCCATTAGTTATAGTGGAAATCGTAGATATCGCAGCCACTTACGATAATAACCGAAGCTTGCTTCAAAAAACGATTCTCCTCTTGTACCACCTTGCACTTGGTCTTGGACGTATCCAGCTCCGCTTTGAGAACTCTGTGAAACAAAGAACAATGAATCCTCTTTCAGTTTTCTTATTTGCATGGCAATAACTCACTTGTTCTGCTGCGTCAGCGATTCGATGCGTTTCTGTAGCTGCTCCCGGGACACGGGACTGGGTGGTAGCATTGTGCCGCCGTCCAGCGAACTCTCCGACTCACAAGGACTTTCCATAATCTCTGTGGAGAAGGGCGAGAGAGAAGAAAGCAGAAAATTTTAAAGACCACTGACAAATTTAATTACGCTCTCTTAGCTTTGCTTTGTATATAATTCAATATGATACAAAGAGATATATTTTAAAATGGGGGCAAGCCGAAGATTGGATACCCTGTATATAAATTGGGCTCGAGCACAAAACAGAGGGACAGATCGAGTTAGCTCATCATATTGATCAAATTTTGGCACTTCACGATAATACCCTTTTGCACAGGGTATATAAGAAACAAAAGAATAATGTATACGCTGCTGCCTTCTGGGACTCTGATCGCAGTCGTCAACGTTGTCGTCGTTGTCTTTGTTGTTGTTTAATTTCTTGAATATTTAATGATTGTTGTTGTTGCTGCTGCAAACAAAGAACGGCGTCCGTGTGCCATAGAAAAGAAAATGTTTAACCTTCACTTCGGTGCGGTTCACTTGATTTGGTTTTTTGCCACTGCTGTAAATACATTTATATATATTTTTTGCTACACTTTTTGATTTTTGGGCTTTTCATTTTTTTTTTTTTGTATGCAATTTAGGTAATCGATAGTCAGCACAAGGTCAGAGGAGGCCACCAGAAGAGTGTGGCATTGAAATTTGAGCAGACATCTCGTTGTTATAGGCGGCTCCAGAAATTGACACGGCTGCCATACCACCCACCCACCTACAAACGCCCCCAACCCCAGCGAGTGGTGCCTCCCCCATTCTCACTTTACAGCTTTAGTGTTGCCGTTAAAGCTGTTTTCACGTTTGCAATTACACACGACACAAATTTGTACACGGTATTGCATTTTATTGCCATTTACCTGATGTCGACAATTCGTTTTGGTTTCCCTATTGGTTTTTTATATTTTTTACTACGCGCCGCCTTTGCTTCTGCTGCTTCTTCTTGCCAGTGTGTGTAGTTGTGCCAGGGCAAGTATATTGAGCTTTTTTTTTTTTGTGAGTTGAACAGCAGTTGTTCCTGTCGCTGTATTTGTGGCCAGCAAAAGAAGATGTGCTTGCGTATGCCTCTGTCTCACAAACCTATTTAATAGGTTTTCACTTTGCCCAATCGCAGCAGCATTTTGCAAGTTTTAACTAAAAAAAATGAATAATGCGAAAAAATTGCTTCACAGCGCACGGAGTGACCGTATAGCCCGCAAAACCAAAATGTTCATGCGGTGTGACCAGACTGAAATCAAGCAATGAAACTTTTTGGTATTTAAATAATAGAACTTGTATTCGGTTATTTGTATATTTGAATTTGTCTTCGTTTTAATTAATTAACTATTTAGTTAAAATATGTATATATTTCTTTCTCCACTGCAAATACGCTAAACGCTATATTTCGCTTGTTATAATAAAAAATTGCGGCACTCTACCGAAACAGTGAGGCCACAAAATAACATTATCGATAGCACAATCGATAGTTTTGAACTCTAGCACGTGCAACAGTTCGTAAACAGTTGCAGAAATTTTTAATTTCTGTTTTAAATAATGGCTGACGATGTTGGCCAAGACAAGCGTAAGCAGCACCGTGCCCGCCAATCTGGCGTGAAGGCAGACAAAAAGAAGGAAAAGTCCAAAAAAGACTCTAATCAAAAGGAGCCCGAGTTGACTGCGCGCCAAAGAAATCCGAAAGCGTTTGCCATCAACTCAGCCCAACGTGCGGAGCGTAATTTTCGCCGTAAAGAAGATCTTACCGCCAAGAAACAACATCTGCCTGTAGTAGATCAAACACCAGATGAACCGCCACCGGTTTTAATTGCTGTCGTCGGACCACCCAAAGTGGGCAAGACGACGGTGATTAAGGATCTGATCAAGAGCTTCACTCGCACAAATGTGACGGATATAAAAGGACCCATCACCATTGTGACCTCAAAGAAACGTCGCATAACGCTGCTGGAGTGCAACAATGACGTGAACTCTATGATTGATGTAGCCAAGTGCGCTGATCTGGTGCTGTTGCTTTGCGATGCGAGTTTTGGCTTTGAAATGGAAATCTTTGAGTTCCTAAACATCTGTCAGGTGCACGGTATGCCCAAGATAATGGGTGTGCTTACGCATCTGGACATGATAAAAAATCCCAAGCAGCTGCGCAAGCGCAAAAAGGAACTGAAACATCGCTTCTGGACGGAAGTCTACGATGGTGCCAAGCTCTTCTATCTGTCCGGTCTGCTTCATGGCGAGTATTTGCGTAATGAGATCAAGAATCTGGGACGCTTTATATCCGTGATGAAGTTCCGTCCACTGCAGTGGCGTGGCGCCCACAGTTATCTGCTGGTCGATCGCCTGGAGGATGTGACCAACACCGACACAGTACGTCGCAATCCCAAATGTGATCGGGAAGTCATTCTGTATGGCTATGTGCGCGGTGTGCCGCTCAAGCAGGAGCATATGGTGCATATTGCCGGTCTGGGTGATGCACGTATCGATGAATTGAGCGTTATACCCGATCCGTGTCCACTGCCGGGCACAGAAAAAAAGCGCAGTCTGTTGGAAAAGGAGCGTCTGCTCTATGCTCCTATGTCAGGAGTCGGTGGCATTGTCTATGACAAGGATGCCGTCTACATTGAGCTGCAGGGCTCACATTCGCACAAGGAGAAGACAGCAGAGGCCACAGAGCAGGAGGCGCTGCTCACCAAATTGATCGACAAGAAGGCCACCATGGATGAACAAATGGAGCAACAGGAATTCCGACTATTCTCCGACAGTATACCCATCAAATCTAAAGATTTCAAAATCGATGAAGTTGCCTCCGAAGAAGAAGATGAGGATGCGGATGATTCTGGCATGGACGCGGACTCCAGTGATGAAGAGAATGCCGATGAGTTTGCAGCTAAAGACTGGCGTGGTGAGGAAAGCGATGACGAAGAACCAGCGGAGCAGGACAGTGAAGATGCATCTTCAGAGGATGAGGAGTACCAAAGCTTAGCAGAGACCGCAAACAAGGAGGATGAGGAAGATGCCGAAACGGACGAGGAAGCTCGCATAATGGCCAGCAATATGAGCTGGAAAACAAATCTGGCTCAGAAGGCACAGGATGCATTCCTGCAACGTTACTCCGAATCAAGAAATTTAATGCGTCTCGTTTACGGTGGTTACAACCAGAGCGAACGCCGACAGGATCAGGAGCAGAAGGATTGCGACGGGTCTGACTCTGACGAAGAACTGGGAGGACTGTTCCGAGTGGCGGCCAAGAAACAAAGGGAAATACAACAAGACAAGGATATACGCGACAAGGAGGAGCGCTGCTTCTTTGCTTATCAGGGAGGTAAGTGGTAGACTGGACCCCAAAGATTCCACTCGTTGTTTAACCCACACTTTACACTCCACAGATACCGCTCGTGATTGGCTGTCGGATGAGAACAAGGAGCGCATTAAGAACTGTTTTGTCACTGGCAAATGGAAGGCGTCTGAGGATGCCGAAAATCTGCTTAAGCTGGACGACATGAGCGATGCTGATAGCGAAGTCTATGGCGACTTTGAGGATCTTGAAACGGGTGAACAACACAGCGGCAAACCAAAATCAGCAGGAGATGACGAAGAGCAAGACGAGACAAAACCAACTGCGACGGAGGCAACAAAAAGAAAGTTAACACGCGTGGAAGAGGAGAATCTAACCAAATCGGAGCTAATGGCCAAGAAGTTAAAGCTGAAGGCCAAATTCGATGCCGAGTATGATAACCATGGCGAAAAAGGCGAAGACGATGGCGGACGCATCACTGGCGATCACTCCTTTTACGAGGATCTCAAGGCGGAGGCCCAGAAGCAAAGTGACCTCAACAAAAGTGAATTCGCGCAATTAGACAACGAGCTGCGCATCCAGATCGAAGGCTATCGTGCTGGTCTATATGTGCGATTGGGTTTCAAAACGCTGCCAGCGGAATTTGTGGAGAATTTCGATGCCAGCTATCCGGTTTTGGTTGGTGCCCTCAATATGACCGAAGAGAATGTGGGCTATGTCAATTGTAAGGTCAAGAAGCATCGATGGTACAAGAAGATTCTCAAAACTGGAGATCCTCTGATCATTTCCATGGGCTGGCGACGCTTCCAAACGGTTGCCATATTTGCCAAGGTCGAGGATAACTTTAGGCAACGCTATCTAAAGTATACTCCGAATCATGTTACCTGCAGCATGACGTTTTGGGGTCCAATAACGCCACAGAATACCGGTTTCTTGGCACTGCAAACTGTGCGTCAGGATCAGGAGGAAATGAAGCGACTGGGATTCCGCATAGCAGCGACTGGTTGTGTTACCGAATTGGACAAATCGTCGCAGATCATGAAGAAGCTCAAGCTGGTAGGTCATCCGTTCAAGATCTATAAAAACACGGCGTTTGTGAAGGACATGTTCCACTCCTCGCTGGAGGTGGCGAAATTTGAAGGAGCCAAGATTAAAACCGTATCCGGTATACGTGGACAGATCAAGAAGGCACATCACACGCCCGAAGGATCATATCGTGCCACATTCGAGGATAAGATTCTATTGAGCGACATTGTCTTTTGCCGCACCTGGTTCCGGGTGGATGTGCCACGTTTCTATGCCCCAATCACCTCCTTGTTGCTGCCACCGGAGCAAAAGAGCCAGTGGCAGGGCATGAAGACACTTGGCCAGCTGAAACGAGAACGCGCACTCCAGAATGAGGCACAACCCGATAGCATGTACAAGGAGATTGTACGCAAACCTAAGATCTTCCGTCCGCTGGTCATCCCCAAGGCCCTGCAACGCGCCTTGCCCTACAAGGATAAGCCCAAGCTGGGACCAGAGAATCCCAAAGAGGCACTGCAGCGTGTGGCTGTTGTTCAGTCACCCTATGAACAGAAAGTGTCCAAAATGATGAAGATGATTGAGACGAACTACAAGGACAAACGCAATCGCGATCGCAACGAAACCAAACAGCGGATGAAGAAATTCCGTGCCCAGAAACGAGCCGACGAAGCATCCAAAATGCAGCACCAAAAGCAGCTGAGGAAGAAGGTTTCCAGGGCCATCAGCAAGATGCGGGGCAAAAAGAATAATTAATAGTTAATAGATCCTACGATTAACCTAATAAACATTTTATAAAATATCAATTTACTTTTTGTTGGGGAATAGATTTCTGTGAGGGCAATTACAGTATTATGTACCTTCTGAACCAGCGACCTTCTTATCTTTCTCTTTGCCTCACGAGAAGTCACAAGCCTACGAGAGGTGTTCACATCGGTTACTTATTCAAAACGATCGTTACATATATATTCAGTTTGGTTTTTATGAGCGAGCCTTGGACGCTGCAGGTGCAGCAATCAACTGGACAGGAACGCTGATATGGGAACGCCATCCATAGTACAGCAGAAGAATTGTCCAGCGATTGTTGCTGCTGCAGCGTCTGTGGCACACGGAGCATTTTATAAATTTTATTTTTTTTTTCATTTATAGTTTGAAATCAATTAAAAAATATAACTTAACGCTGCTTATGGGTAAATGGTTATGGGCTAAACTAAAACGTGTTGAAAAAGTCAAGGCTAATCATCATCCTTGTTGTCATCAATGACCTTGAGGGCTGCCAGTAATGTATGCTTGCGGCTGCCGGCCATGGGACCACCCGTGATGGCGCTACTCGAGATGGCGTTACGCTTCTTCTTGGCTGGATCGTTGCCCGAAGCTGGGCGACAATGGATGTCCAAGAAGTTCTCGCGCTCCTTGTAATCATCGGAGATTACCTTTCGTATGTTGGACATGTTCTCCTTCATGCTAGTTACTTTCTTCTGTGTAAAAAACCAGATAGAAGTGAGTGATTATGGCAGAAAGATTAAGAAATTTGATTACCATAGTATCTGGTTTGGGTGACTGGTCGTCGTCGTCCTCTTCATCGTCATCTTCTTCCTCCATTTCCAGCATTTCAGATAGTTCACATTTGGTGTCCAAGTAGGTGGCATAATTGACTGGTCCATCCTCATTTGGATTGATCTCGTCGATCTCATCGCTTCCCTCATCATCATGGCACATTTTACTGATTAAACCCTCTCCATCAATATCGTCATCGTCGACATCATCATCGTCGTTGTCATTTACGTGATCCGAATCATCATCATAGTCAAATTCCAGGGATTTGGTCAGGGTCTGTAGCTTGCCGACTCCTCCTCTGCCCTCGACAGAACTCAGTTTAGACATGCCATCGCCATCACGACGTTTGCTTGCCACAGTGGTACGGATAGTACTTCCAACGACTGAAGCTCCGCTGCGTAGACGAGGATTCGGCTTGGGTTTGGTCTGGTTTAGCATCTGGCTGAGCGACAGACGCGAGGCATTGGCCGTGTTGGTCATTGGCTTGGGAGGAATAGCAGCTGGTGGCAATGTCAATTTGCCACGTTTTAACTTATCTTTATCCTTGTCCATGGCATCCGTGGTGATGCTCTTCTCTTCATCGCCATCATCCTTTTCAAAATCAAAATTGGAATCAGTTTCAAGCACATCAGTCAGCGCATTGAATTCACTTTGATTATTCTTCTCAATCGCTTTGTCCAGCATCTCCAGCGACTTTTCCAGCTTATCAATCTTATCCGCCTCATCGACGGCATTCAATTTGGTGCGTCGTGCCGAGGCCAAGGGATTTGCCTTGTCAATCTGTGGCTAGAAGAAAAGCATTTAGTAATGGTAATGTGTGATAGTATAATTGAACTAACTGCAAACTCCTCCAACTTGCGATAGCCACTGATTTCCAGACGAGCCTTCTCCAGTTTCAGCATCACTTCTTTGGTTTTCTTTTGCTCGTTGAGGAGTTGTTGCCGGAAATTCTTCGATTCCAGTTGTACTTTACGTGACATTAGCTTCATATCATTATCCTTGTCCTGCAGGCGCTGTTCCAGCGTACGTACCTTATCCTGCAGTTTTTGGCGTTCGTCTAGATTTCTGCAAATCAAATTTGATTAGAGACACGGTAAGCAAAAATTATTTTTCTGTTTCTAAGTGGTTGACCCCTGCCCAAATTACATGTAGCACCCCCTCCTGCAATCTGGGAAATAACTCCGACTTACTTGTCCCTGATGAGCTGACTAAAGTGACGATTCTGATCACTGAGTGTCAGAATCTGTGCCTCCTTCTGCTTTAGCTTTGCCTCCAGTTCCTTGTTGGCAGCCTGGACATTGCGGTGTTTGGTCTGCCAAACGCGCAGCTCCTCGGCATGCGAGTGGAGCAGCTGCGGTAGCTCCGCTCCAGTCGATTCATATTTGTTTAAAGCCGTCGATTGGCGATTGTGCATTGTTCGAAGCATACGATTCTCATGGGCCAAATTGGCAATCTCTGCCTGTGCATCGGCCAGTTGATTTTGGAAAGTCTTGGCGCGCAAATTGCGTGCAGACATCACACGCTGATGGATATCACTGTTAGTGTTGCTGGGCACAATTGATGGCTGACGCATGCCTCCTCCGTTCTTGAGGACACGTGGCGGCTGCTTGCGCTGATAAATCTGACTTGCAGATTCCCGGGAGCTGCCCGAGAACAGGCTCTCACAGCTCTTAGCTGGCAAACTGCAAGCATATAACTTATTTGAAGAATCACTTTCATCCATAGTTTTCTTTGTGGTTAACTTACGACATGATGTTGTTGTCCCACTGTTGTTGTGCTTCACTGACCGAGGTTGCGGATTTGCGCGGCGATACCATTTAAATTGCACACGCTTGCGGTAAATTAAATTTTATTTCGCTAAAAAAAAATGTTACAAAATTTATTTTGTTTGCTGGCGTTTTTTTTTCCTATTTTTCACAAAACGTGTGTTCAAAAATATTTTCACTGCTGAAGTTTATGTACAATATTTGTGTGTTTGGATGAGCTGGCAAGCCGGCAAAGTTCAGTTGTAACTGAAAATAGTCGGGTTGCTGCTGTGGTTACAGAATTTTGTTGTTTAGTTGTTTGTTTATTGTTTTTTTACTTTGTAAAGTGTTCTAAGGGGGGCTTATTATTTATGCTGTGCGTTTTCGTTGCCATGACAAAATAGACTGCAAATGTAACGGTAAATGCTTATCGCCGGCTGGTTTATCGATGAGTGCGGAAATGCAGTTCCATGGACCGCGAATTGTGAACTAGTGAACGGCTATCTTGTTCACAAATAGTTCAAGTAAATTGGAATCGAACCGAAAGCAACTCTGATTAAAAACCCAATATTATCGCTGCCATAATTGTTTTATTTTGCCAATAATATCACGATTATCTTTTTTTCCATTAGTTCCGTTGCTTAGAAATAATTTTCGAAATACTAGTACCCAGGAAATTTTAAACTTATGTTCGTTGCAATCAAGGTTGCCAGACTTGGTACCAACTTCTTTTTACAAATTAAATCGATTCCTGCATTTGAATTGAGGTATCGATTCTGTAGTCGATTTCAGTTCCAGCTCTACTGGCTGGGCGCTTTCTATTTCAATGCATTTTCTTTAATTGCTCCAATTTCTTAAGTGAAAATCAATCAATGCAATTACGCATATCCGGCAGTATTACGTTACATCTTTTGTAACTTGCCCGCATTAAAGTGTGTACACCAAAAGGTAGCAGTTGTGTGAAATCTAAGAATAATGCAACAGCTGCGAATACGTTTTTTGTTCTCGTTTCGTTTGTAGGCGCTGACAAAAAAAAACTCACGTAGGTGCTGTGCTGTGCCACAAGGACGTTTATGCTGCTGCAGCTGTATTAAATAAGGGCACTCTTCACGCTGATTGTCTATAAATAAAGTGTCAAAATGATTCACGTTGGGGAAAACTCTTGGAATCTGCGCGTCTTCATCACAGATCTGTCGCTGGAGAAGACAATGCGCGTGCGCAGCGATCAGCATTTGGGCAGCATAATGTTGCAGTTAGTGGATCCGGAGAATCCTAAAGATTGGTCGGATCATGCCCTTTATTGGCCCGCCAAGAACGTTTGGTTGACACGGACACGTGCCACTTTGGACCAGTGTGGTGTCCAGGCGGATAGTTTACTTCATTTCACGCCCATGCACAAGCTGCTGCGGGTCCAGCTGCCAGATTTACGGTATCTGGATTGCCGTATGGACTACTCGGTAAAAACATTTGCCGCTGTGGTCAATCTCTGCAAACAACTGGACATTCGTTATCCGGAGGAGTTGTCGCTGTGCAAACCTCTTGAAGCGGAGCATTTGAAGAAAAACTTTGCTCAGTTGCCGCACTTGAAACGTGTGCCAATTGCTGAACCCGATGGCACTACATATCTACAGCCAGCTGCGGATACTAACTCCTTTGTGCCCATTAATTCGGCATTTAATGCAGCTGGCAGTAATGGTAGCCTGGAC
This sequence comes from Drosophila parthenogenetica, assembly GCA_035047505.1. NCBI lineage: Eukaryota > Metazoa > Arthropoda > Insecta > Diptera > Drosophilidae > Drosophila > Drosophila parthenogenetica. The sequence goes on from JAWNPM010000070.1 coordinate 2,813,613, forward strand.
AAGCCCTCGTCCCCAGGTATGTTCTTCTGTGCACCGCTTTCGCCACACAATGTGGCTGGACGACGTTCACCCACACCACAGGCTAACTGGAAGCCAAGTCAGCCTGGTTATGGCACCTATGATTCATCCTCATCGAGTTTGGGTGATTTCCAAGAGAATTTGGCCAGTTCTCCGTCCACCATCAGCTCGGAGCTTCGAGCACAGCTGCTGCGACCAAAGTCGCTGGTGGAAAAGGCACGTCTCAATGTCGGCTGGCTGGACAGCTCGCTATCCCTGATGGAGCAGGGCATACGGGAGTACGATACGCTCTGTCTGCGCTTTAAATACTATACGTTCTTTGATCTGAACCCCAAGTACGATCAGGTGCGAATCAATCAATTGTACGAGCAGGCCAAGTGGTCCATACTTAACGAGGAGCTGGATTGCACAGAGCAGGAGACCCTTATGTTCGCTGCCCTCCAGTTTCAGGTAAATCATCAGCTGGATATGCAGCCATTGTCTGCAGTGGATTCTGGCATTGAGACGTCGAGTCAAGAGAATGACGACGGCGATGACGACATTGATTCTGCTCTAAATGAGCTGCAGATTACACTGGAGGGAAGCAGAGCAAATGATCCGGTTAATATTACGCACATGCCGGAACTCTCCGACTATTTGCGCTACCTGAAGCCCCAGAGATTTACGCTAAGGGGATATAAGCGGTATTATTTTACCTATCGTGACTTGCACTTGCATCTATATAAGAGCGCCGAGGATTCCCGACGTACTGCACCCACAATTAGCATCAATTTGCGCGGCTGCGAGGTTACACCAGATGTCAATCTTACCGCTGGTAAATATGCCATACGCCTAGAGGTTTCTCCGGACGATCGTCATGGACCCAACAGCGAGGTCTGGGTGCGTTGTGACAACGAGCAGCAGTATGCCAAGTGGTTGGCCGCCTGTCGTTTGGCGTCCAAAGGACGCTCCCTGGCCGACAGCAGCTATGAGAGCGAAGTTGATGAAATTCTCTCGTTACTCCAGATGCAGCGTCCAGTTCACGGTGTGCATGTCAATATTGACCCACGTTCCGTGGATGCTGTGGACTATCTATCGCCCAAAATGCTGCGCAAGCTGTCCAGCAACAAGGCCGTTCAGCGAATACTGGAAGCTCATGCTAACGTAAGGGATTTGCCACTGATGGAGGCGAAGCTAAAGTACATTCAGGCATGGCAATCTTTGCCTGATTTTGGTGTCTCGCTTTTTGTCATCAAGTTCGATGGTCATCGAAAGGAGGAGTTGCTGGGCGTGGCCCATAATCGCATAATGCGCATGGATCTAAGCACGGGGGATCACTTGAAGACATGGCGCTACAATACCATGAAAGCCTGGAATGTCAATTGGGGCATTAAGTGTATGATGATTCAGTTTCACGACGAGAACGTTGTCTTCTCCTGCCACTCGGCCGACTGTAAAGTAGTCCACGAATTCATTGGGGGTTACATATTCATGTCAATGCGCTCCAAGGATAACAACCAGACGCTGAACGAGGAACTCTTTCATAAGCTTACAGGCGGTTGGTCGTGAAATTGAATCGGGAGTATACTTATAACAAAGTTGTTGGAATGTTTTACTTTATTGTTGTTGACAGTGGCCATTCTTCAGTGCCCATTTTTATAATCTAACGATTGTCCCTAATACTTATTGGTGGCCTTAAATGGTTTCCTTTCATAAGCGTTTGTTTTTCTTGAAACTAATCCCATGGATTTTAACTGATTTTAACTTAGGGCACTTTTGCCTTGCTAACCCTAGTAACTCAGCCTTAACTGTGGCCTTTTTTATAACTAATACTTAAGCAAAAATAAAAACTCAGCACACATTTTAACAAATATTAAACAAACGGAGTTTGAATTGCGCGCGCTGCCTTCATCGATTGGTCGATAAATTCTTAGCGATTACTGGTTTGTTATCGATTACAATGACAGCTGTTTTTTCGGTGCTCGAGGATGTAAACAAACGAGATTCTGTCAATAAATGTTTTTCAAATTGATTAAAAAATGTCTAAAACAGCGCACGGAAAGCGAAAACCTTGGGTAAAAAATCTCTATTCGAACCGCGAATATCCGGACAACTATACGGATGTGAGTTTCCTCAAGGATCTACAAACAAATTTAAACGTTCGTCGCTACACGCTGCGTGAAACGATTGGCGGCATTACAGCATTGAATAATCAAATCTCCTGCATCACCGGCTTTCTGATACTCTACCACGTGATGCTCAGCGATAAGGTGGCACCGACCAGCATACTGGTGCCCACATGCATTATCACAGCCATTGGTTATTTGTATTATCGTGGCAGCAGTCTCACCATGGCGCTGCTGGGCGAAGATTCCAAAACTTTGGTCACTGTCCTGCTCTTTGGCTACATCTTTTCACCGATGCTGCATACGCTGACGCAGGCCATCAGCACGGACACCATATATACGACGACATTCTTTGTGATGCTTTTCAATCTGATGTTCACAGACTACGGACTGGATGTGGCAATGGTATCCAAGGCCATATCATTGAATGCAGCCATCTTTGGTGCAATCTGTTTGGCTTCACGACTCTCTACCTCGTACCATGCCTTTGTGCTGCTCGTGGAGGCGGCTATCTTCTTTGTACTGTATCCCATTATGACCGCAGCGCGTTGGAATCCCTATTGCATGGTGCCCATCTTCATCATATGCTGCGGATCACTGTATTTTATATCAAGACCTGTGCTCTATCTGTACGCCTGCAGTACACTGTTCATCAACTTTGTGTGTCCGTTCATCTTTGTAAGGCAACAGCGCTACAAGTTCAACATCCACGGTCCCTGGGACGAGGCTATTGTGGAGGAGAACACCGAAGAGAATCTTGATGAGAACTTATAGCGCCAGCTTCGCTTCTCAGAGATGCACAGCATCGATGATGGGGAGCAAGAGTTAGACTGTTAAATTTGTAATTAATTCCATTTTTTTAAACACTTTATACACATGTAATTTAAAACATTTACTAGGCGCATTTCAATTTTAACAGCTTTAGCAAACATTTATACCTCTTTAAAACTTGTAATTAGCTTTAAAAAAAAATACTTTGTAAATAAAACAGAAAATAAAAATATAATTTAAGCATGTAAAACAAATTTTCCGTCGTTTTAATGAAATATGGAATTATGGGTTATAAACTATTAGGAATTGTTTTAATAAAGCTTAACTAACTGAAGTATCATCTGAATATATTCCACAATCATTTTTAATCCCGGTTTTGATTTCCTTCACCTTTCACCCAAAACTCCCATTATTTCAGTTATAAAACCATAGCACAATAACTTTTTTCTTCATGTGTATATATTTTTTGGTTTTCATTTAATTGTAATGATTATGCCTGATATACATATACTCGTACTATATGTATATATGCACATATATATACATTTACAAACATATACAGCGACATACGAAACAATGAATGGTGAAATAATACAGCATACTTCGCATTTATGATCAATTTCTTTGTTTTTCTTTTTTTTTTCATTTTGTCTAGGAGTCAAAATTTTGCATAAAGTCTGTAAAACCCTTATTCATACAATTAGAATAATTACAACAACTAAGAATAGTAATAATAGTAGTAACTAATGTCTAAAACTTGCAAATACACATACAGAATGCATTTCATTATATTTTATAATATTAGTTAATACACTAGGTATTAATTTAGTTTTTTTTTTGTTTTTAGTTGCAACATTTTACTTATTTCTTCTGTTTTTCTTTTTGCTAAACTTTCGCACCAAAACATTTCTTCACACGGTCACGATTTTTAATTATTAACTATATATGTATAACTATTAAATACATTACATTTATATGTATATATCTATTTTTGTTTTCTTTTCTTTTCGCTTCAGTTTTCTTTTTCATGTATAAACTTTTTCAAAATGTAAAAAATCGTACATATTTTTTAGTGTCTTGTTGCTTGTTCTTTTTTGTTTTTCAGTTAACGCTATTAACATTTCATATAATTGTACAATTTATATGAACTGCACGCTATTTGTTGAATTATTTCTAAACATTATGTTTTTGTTTTTCTTTTCTTTTGATTTCAATAAAACTAGCACAAAATATAATATTAATATTATATATAAAATACAGTGCGCTGTTTGTGTCTGTGGGGGCGTGGCGGGGGATTCACATGACAGACAAACACACTATTAACTAGACTTTTGCCGTAACAAAACAAGAACGCTGAGAAATCTTCTCGACACACACAACAATTTGAAATGTGTTTCTAAATTCTACTAAAAAAAAAAGTGAACTAATAAAATAAACCAAAACAATTTTCAAGTCACACTCTCTGATGTGTGTCCCTTGTGGGTCTGTGTTTGTGTGTGTTGCTTTGCTTAAAGAGCCACCTCGTCACCGTTGCGGGTGCAGGCACCGGCGCTTAGGTTCACCTGCTCCAACGTTTGCTGCTCGGCACGCAACTGGAGATCCCGTCTGCGCTGTGCGGTTAAGGAGAGATTGGCATCGTTGTTGTTGGCTTTGGAAGTTGCTGGTTTGTTGGTTCTTGGCTCGTACAATATATCACGTGTTGTTGTTGCAGTTTTTGTTGTTGTTGCTGTTGTTGTTGTGCTTGGGCTTGCGGCAAAGTGTACTTGATGTTGTTGCTGTTGTGCTGGCTGCTGTGTATGTTGTCAGACTATTTCATTCTTTGCCGCTGGCTCTCCGCCAGCTGCAGCTGTCACCGCTGTGCCATTGCTCAACGTTTGATTGCCAGCTTCCAGCAAGGAACCAGCTTCCACATCCCCCGCCTGACGCGCTGCATTCCGCTGACGACACAAATACGGTGAATTTGTGGGCGAAGGCAGCTGATTCTACAAAGGTTTCGAGCTGGTTAAACAAAGTACTTTTTTTAGTCATAAATGTCAGTTACCAATTTGTTGTTGTTTTGACAGCAGGTGGCCTTCACGCAGCCCTCCTCGGTGGTCGGACAGTCGAGGGCACAGCAATCGGAGCCACTCATATTAATGCTCGATGTGCCATCGGACATGTTGCAGCCTTCGATCTCACTGAACTCCGGCTGTATGGTGGTCGAGTGAATGCCCTCGTTGTGGAAGAATTCCTTCACCTTTTCCGCTATCTTCATGTACTCGGACAGATTGCGACACCTTATGTGTGCAGATGCAATGATCCGATCTCCAGCTAATTGCCAGACATGAAACTCGTGCACGGCCAATACTCCGTCGACCTTCTCCAGCAGACGCTTCTGTATCGCATCCACCTGAATGTGTGTGGGCACAGTTTGCAGCAATATCAACGCAGACTCGCGAAGCAGTGGCCACACAGAGTGCAGAATGAGCGCCACAAGGACAATGGATAGAGCAGGATCGATATAGAGACGATATTCCCATTCGGTTAGCCAGACGACCAGTGCACTGACCACCACAATCACACTACCAAGTGCATCGCTGAGCACATGAAGGAATGCGCCACGCATGTTCATTTGCCCGGGATCATGGCTGTGACCATGACTGCTCTTCTTAACCACTGGCTTTTCCTTTGGCTTCTCGTACGCATAATCCTGCTGCTCATCATCGCCCTCGTCCATGTTGGCGAGTTCCGTGAGACGGCTGTGATTGCGTGTCAAACCACCGCCATGTGAGTGTCCATGATGACCACCGTGCTCTGAAAGAAGTCAATTATGGATTAATAATGAATTTAAACTGTTGTTTAATATAGGATGATTACCGTAGAGCAGGCACAGTCCAATCATGTTAACCAACAGTCCCAAGACACCGACAATTAGCAGCAATTCTGGATTGTGTATTTGCTCCTTTTCGATAAATCTGGGGGCATAAAAATTAATTACGAAATTAGTTAAAGTAAAGAATAAAAAACCATTGAGTCTTGACAGGGCTATTAGCAAATTTTAAGTTTTAAACAAGTTATGACAGTTTAAAGTTTTTGAAACACGTCAGTCAGTCGGTAATTTCAACGTTAAGGATTAAATTGTCAGCACTGAGTAAAGTACACATTATAAGAGCCACATATATATATTAGATAAGAACTAAAGCTGTGGAATGGAGAAGGAAATATGTCAATCAATTTGTAATTCCGAGCCAATCCCAAAAGCTTTTCGTGCTTATCACAACTACTACAAGTGTTCGAAGGGGCAGGGGAATGGGAGAGTGGTGCAGAGAAGTCGACAACTTTGCACGTTTTGAAAACGAAATGCGCATCGTAAAGTGGCAAAAGATATGCACATGGCATGCAAATGACAGCAATCCCAAAAGGCAAATAAAAATGTTAACAAAAAAGTGACTTAAAATTGAAAAATAACAAGGGAACAACAAAAGCAACAACAACGAAATGGTGACAAGGCAAATGTGTTGAATCGTTTACTAGGTGGGCGAGTGTGTGACTGCGTGTGTGTGTGTGTACAGATGTCTCACCTTTTGCAGGCCTCGATGGTGATGCTGAAACAGAGCGCTACGAGGAACACGGCGTTAACGAGAGCACCCAAAACTTCAGCGCGTGCCCAGCCAAAGGTGTTCTTTGACCACTTCTTGGGTGACATCTATTTGGGGATTAAAATGCAAAAAGGAACATAAATTAAGATTTATTTAATATAATGTATAACACGCTTAAAACTCACCTTAACCGATAGGAATGATATGACCAGTGCAGCTATATCGCCCAACATGTGAAAACTGTCGGCGACCAAGGCCATAGAGTTGGTCACATAGCCCACAATGATCTCCACGAAGAAGAAGAAAGCCGTCAGCCACATCATCGAGAGCAGGCGACATTTTTTGCCCGAATATTTGGACATCTTGGAGAAACTGTAAGCAGAGGAAATTAAATTATTAAGTGTTGAAAATTAATTAACTTAAAATTAAACAGTTTTCTATAGAAATCTTATTTTAAGCAAACTCAACTCTAAATAAACATTTGAATTACATATTTAAGACCTATGAGGTTTTCTATAAACCCCCTTTTAAATTACTCCGCAAAAGTCAAACTTGCAATCAATAATTTAATCAAGTCTGTAAACTCATAATCCGTTTTAAAATACAATTACTGGAGGAGGCAGGTGAAAGTGCTTTTAGCACTAAAATCCATGACCTTTTGTCTGCTCAACTCGAGTTCAATCAACTTTTAAGCTCTCACAACAAAACCCTTTGTACAAAATTCTATTAGCTGCGAAAATTAGTTAACAAATTGAGTTAACTCGGAGTGTAGCGAACTAGTCGCTGCTTGGGGTTTGATGGGGTTAAATGGGAAGTGAATTTAATTGAATCAGCAAACAAAAATCGAACAAAAAATGTTGAAATTGGAAAACAATTTAAGCTACGCTTCACTGGGCGTCAGTGCCACGCCTACGATGGAAGAATCACTCGAGGGGAGATTTGGTAATTGTTTTGTTGGATTTTTTCGATTTCTTTTTTTATAGGTGGGCTGGGTGGGCCCAGAGGGAGTGCTTTAATTTGATTGCAACTTACGCAAAGAACTGCATTCTCTTTGCCGAGTTTTACTATGATTTTAACTCGGAATTGGAAGTTAAAGTTATATATTTGAATGACTGCAACTCGTAAGCCACTGGCTGCTTTGCTTTTGAATTATAAACTGATATTCGCAGTCGATTTAAGCCACTTGGATACCAGAGTATTCCGTTGTATTCGTAAGCCCCTTATGGACATTTTTAGCTAGAAACAAACTTCTGTCGTTGCAGTAGCAGCAGTTTCTTCAGTTCTGTTCTGTTTTGTTTTTGCCTTTTTTTTTTTTATTTTGTATAAACAATAACGCAAAAAGCAAATTCAAGTGAAGCGAATGAAATACAACGCATAAACACAGTATAAATTTCGTTGTCAAGGGGCAGGAGCGTGGGGGAGAGAGAGGGGGCGGAGTGGGTTATGCACCCCAACTCAGGGGGAAAAAGGGTACGAAACTTGTTACAGTAGTAGCTAAGAAAACAATTTGCATATTCGCATTTACTTTTTATACGACGATCGTCCCGTTGACTAAGCAACCAAACAAAGGTTTTTCCCCTCCAATTTCATTCCCCAACTCCCAAACAAACCCCCTCTTGATAGGCCATGGACTGGAAATAAGGCCGTTGGCATTGGAACTGCTTCATTCTCCACATGATTGGCGAATACATCAGTCTGCTGTCCCCAAACTTGCTACAAACAGACCCAAACAAACAAATTGATTTTTATTTTGATTTTGATTGGGTATTCCCTATAAATAGAATAATAATACTATTTATAGTAATCAAATCTTTTATAGCAAATTAAAAAATATAACTAATAAGTTTTCTTACTCTGCACTAATTGGCCAAGTGTATTTAATCATTAACTATTCAAAAACTTAGTCATTCCTAAGTTATCTAGCAATTTTAAGCACACGAGACGCCAAAATTTGTAGACTAACTGCACTCGTCCCGCTTTTTGTACTAGGTCTCATGTACTGTGTGTGTGAGTACCTTATCTTGACAAATATTTGGTTGGTATCGTGTGTGCGCTCTTATCAGCCATCACCCATCAACTGGGCATTAATCACACTTACAACAATTCAGATGCCAGCTTGTGATTATGCCTAATAGATAAATATCTGCAGAGCTCGTTTTTCCCTTTCGTTATGATAAGCGAAAAACATTCTAAAAGTTGAACGTGCGCAAAATGTATGCCTACAAGCGGTACAAACGAGCTGCTCGACTCTTTTGTGCCCAGTTCACAGGTCATAAAATGTAAAATGTTTGGTGTTCGAGATAAAATTTGGTAAGATCTGCAAAGGTTTTACAGTACAGAATTGGCTGCAAAAGATATGTGTTTGCTTCCCCGCTGAAAACTGGGCTAAAACGGCAAAGGCAAGTGCTTATCGGGTTTGGGTTTGGGTTAAGCTAAAGATAACATTTCACATAATAATAACTTTGAATACAATGTGATTACATTGTTGCCGAGTTAATTATGCGATAAGCAGAATGGCAAGGGGCAAAAATACGGGGTAATATTATTCATAGGGATATATCAACAGAACAAATACGCGGCAGTAACTCTAGACATAGATATATTACTTTTAGTCATAACTTAAGCAATAAACTCACTTTAAATAAAAGTTATAGAGTTATGGCCTTTATTTGCCACAAGTTTCGTTTTCAACTGCCTGCCAAGCGCAGCTGAGCCTTACTAGCAGTTACCCTGTATAGCTTAATTAGTAGTCATAGTTTAAGTAAAAACACTGAAACTAACAGCTAGTAAATTTAATTAAAATGTAAACTATTTTTAGACTTGTTTTCTGTTTGTTACAAACACAACTAGTCGCTGTTTATAGACCACTTTTAGTGTATAGGGTATATAAATAAAACTGACGCGAATCATTTTTTCCTTTTGCCAATGACAGCAAAAATCACAGAGAAATTATTGAGAAAATAAATATCAAACATAATGGAAAAAAACACAAAAAGCGTAGGAGAATAAAAAAGGGAAAGAGAGAGAGCAGCTAAGAGAGTGGGAGCAGACAGAGAGAGAAAGAGAGTGAGAGTGAGAGAGCGACATGACGACGTTTCGCTGTTTGTGACATTGATTGTCTGTAGATTTCCATATTTATTAAATCGTTTGAGGTGTTTTAACTATGTTGTGATTATTATATAATTTAAAAATAGTAAAATAAGTATAAATATAAACGGCTTTTTAATTTTAAAAGTAAAATTAGTTTTGAAGTAGCAAAACCGGAGCACTAAGAGTGTTTGCATTGTAGCTTATTTATGGCTGTTTTATCAAATTGAAATGAAAAAAATTGAAAAATAATTAAATCAAGTTCAAAAAACTTTGTTTTATTTAATCACTCTATTTTCAGCACTTACTTTAGCTTTTACTAGTTATATGTCACTACCAATCTAGCTATTTTAGGCCAAACACCACACGGGTTCAAGCACTGAACGTTGGGCGATAAAATATTTGATGATTACGTGTCTGGCAAACAAAAGTAACTAACCAAAGTGATATTAACCAAGCTAAAACAGGAGTTGGCCTCAAGTGTGATAGGGAGAAAGAGAAGGAGGCGGAGAAGAAGGGGCTGAGGGAAAGTAACCGGGTATATTGGTTATTACTCTGGCCATTCATTAAAGAAATCAAACTGAATATTTTTGTTCGTCTTTGTTTTTGAGTCGCTTTGGCACATTTTGGCATTTGCCTCGGTTCACATAACCTTCCCCGCCATACCCTCCTCTGTTCCACTCTTCCCCTCTTCAATTTAGTTTCATTTCATGGTTATGTCACACTGTCAAAGCTAAACAAAAATAAAAACCTGTCTCAGAGCACGTGAGTGTTTTAACTAATTGATAAGCTTGTAATCGTCATTATAGAACCAGATTCACTGCAGCCATGGGGAAATCCAGCTAAACTTTAAACTCAATTGTAATGAGAAATATAATTGACCAAATGTACTTGATTATGGCCAATTTAACAGCCTTCGACTAGGGAGTTTTAGCCCTACATTTGTGGCAACAGAACATGCATTTTGGCTTAAATTTAACAGCATGAAATATATTTTAAAAGTAAGAAAAAACTAAGCTTCAAATGGAACCCCTAAATAAATTAAATTTAGTTAATAAATCTGTAAATTTCATAAAGAATTTGAATTAAAACGAATCAAGAAATTTTATTTAATTAAACCGAAAATCATAGAAGAATCTTTTCAAACTAATAAAAAATTTGAGAGCATCTTAGGCACTCACTGATCATCGTGGACACGCTATGTATCGTGGTGTGAGACTGAAATTTGTGGGCAATAAATAAAATAAATTTTCAACTTTCAATATTTTCTTAAATGTATGTTTAGTATATCTGTAACATAGTTTTATCTAGTGCAGATTTCCATCCGCTTCTGTTTTTATGCGACTATAAGTTTCCGCTTTGTTTGACTTTTTATGCACAAGGATAAAGCTCCATAAACGCATACAAATGTAAGCACATACACACACATATATGCATGTATTTATAGCTTAAACTATGGCTATGTATATGCATGTGTGTGTGCGTGCGTGTGTAGCACGTGATTTGCCTACGCATTTATTCCGGCAATTAAACATGCAGCTCACATGAAAATGCTTCAATGTACAAAATGTTGCAAGTGCAGTCAGCAAACACAGACACATATACAGTACCTCACACACACACACACACATACATATATGCTATTTGTATGTTGATAGGAGCATGGAGGCCACAAATTGGGTTACAATATTCTAGGTCATGTTGCTTAATTGGCCATTCTGCATGTGAGTTTCAACTGTGTGTGTGCGTGAACTTTTGGCATCTACTGTGTGGACTTTAAGCCCCAAGCGTTCCACCTCCCCACCCCTTCCACTCCTCAGACTCACACACGTCGCTTGTGATAAGAACAATTAGGAAACTGACCCATTATTGCTGCCGACAAGAGTTTTTCGTGTTTTTAACCTTATCCAAGGCAGATAAGAGAGTGCGAGAGAGACAGTGGGAGTGTGTGAAAGAGAGAGTGAGAAGTGTACTTCACATAACTAATTAATTGCACACTTGAGCAAGCTTATGTGACAAGAGAAAACAGCTACCTAGCTCCATGTTCACTTTTCCCTCTGGTTTCATTTAATTGTTTTTGTTTTTAACTTAACTATTAGACCTTGAGCAAATGTCCATGCAGGAGCGAATCAAAGTCTACGAATCATTGGAACTTCTGTAATTTAGGTTAAAAGTAATTTACAATAACTATGCTAAAAGTAAAGTCAAATAATTATTTTTATCAAGAAAAAGGTGCAATTTTTCCAAGCCCAAGAACCGCGGAAATTGTGCCAACAAACAATTGAAGTGAACAATTAACCCGCTTTTCCACAGCCCCGGGAAATGTGCGGAAAAGCACAACTGGCAAGGAAACGCACAGAGAAACAGAGAGTGAGAACGAGAGAGGTAGCTCAAGCGACAGAGAGAGAGAGAGAGAGAGAGACGACTCTCGCCTGGACTTAAGTGGGCCAGGTGAGTCAGTAGTTTCTTCTTTTTTTGGATTTATTTATGCAAATGCTGTGACAGTTGCAGGTGGTGAAAAGGGTTACGCAGGTGCAAGTTGGACTGACCTGTTAACCCAATTTCCAATATGACGGGGGAGGAACTCGTGTGGGTCGACTCGAATTTCGACTGCAGATAACATAATCTGGCAACGCCGTAACAATAAACCAGTTGACAGTACTCGATGGCCGAGTGGACAGTGCTGTCTGTGTAAACTTAACCTATAAAAACAACATATCACTGCTCACAGGAAATCAAATATTTATGTTTATTTGTATACAATAAAGGGTATATGATAGTCTGTCAGTTGAGCATGCATGCCTTTTGCCTTTTTTTTTTGTATTTTGTATAAACAATAACGCAAAAAGCAAATTCAAGTGAAGCGAATGAAATACAACGCATAAACACAGTATAAATTTCGTTGTCAAGGGGCAGGAGGAGGAGGCATATTTATGTTTATTTGTATACAATAAAGGGTATATGATAGTCTGTCAGTTGAGCATGCATATATATTTTATTGACAAATCAATCATGTCAAGCGTCTAGACAATTTGAAAACAGAATAGAAATATAATTGGATATTTGCTGATATTTATAGATGTTTATGTAAAGTTGATTTGTAAGTCAACATTTTTACAGGGTATGAGAAAAATTCGTTATCAACGGTTGGACTTATCGCGAAAGACCAATTAGAGTAATCAGAAATAAAGTCTAACCCAGTTAAGTTCTTGTCATAAATCTATAACACTCGACACACATAACCCAGTTTCCAGTTAAGAGTTAAACGTGCAAGTTCTAGTTGTAGTTCTAGCTCTGATACTAGTTTCAGTTCCAGTTCTACTTTCTATATGTACAATAAATCAAATATTGAATGTACTTAAAGCAATATTTAAATGAATAAACACAAAATGAAGCGATATTTAATTAACTTGTATTGATTTTTTGCACGGAAATAATTGACAAAGCAGCAAGGAGGGGTGGAAGCAAAGGGGGAGGAAGGGGGTCTGCTGCCGCTGTTGCCTCAATATGGAGCGTGACCTTTAAACGATAATTGAAAATGTGCAAAAACCTGACGCTGAGGGTGCTTAAATGCCAGAGAAAAACAACAGAATTTGTTAATAGATAAAAGACTGTGCTTGGACAAATCAGATACAGATACAACATGCAAAGATTCAGATATTCTTAATTTAGTAAATAGTAATAAAGTATTTAAAAGGACTGGACAACCAGTGGCATATCATAAATTTTTAGTTAATTTTTTTAAACATTAAAGTAAAAATATATGCCAAAGCACACTTAGTATATTTAAGTATAATTCAATAAAAAAAATACCTGAACGACGTACAACTTTTACAAAAAATCTAAACAAAATGCAAATTTAGGAACAGCAAAAAAAAAAAACAAAAGAAAATTAAACAAAAAACTGAGAATAAAAGCTGCATCATCAAATCGGGTGAATGACTCAGAATTAATTCGTTCAAATAGCCATGGTGGAACAAAATCACCATAATGACTAAGAGAACTGGAGATTCCGATAAACGACAACGGCGGAATCGGGAAACTGAACCGGTTATTTTAGCCGGCTACAGAAGTCAAATAGATGCAGCAAGGCAAGAAAAGCAAAACAAAAATGTACTTAAACATGTTTAGGTAGAAAATCGGTAGGCAGAAAGAATAGGGAAAAACCAAGAAGTTTTTCACAAATGTCAACAGTTACACTCAAAGTGAATGTCATTTCTACCTGCGCCCAAAAGGGGCGTATGACTGTGGTAGTGTGTGCGTGTGCTCAGTTCGCTGACCCAAAACAACAACAGTAGCTTGACAAGTTCGCACACGTTTCCTTTGCCAACCACGTTTTGTATGCATACACAAGTGCACACATACATACATACCCATCAATTTAATGTTCTTTCACTGATTTTCAATGAGATTCTGATTAGACTTGGGCTCTCACTTTAAAGGCAAGTGCAAGAGCGAGATGGAACGAAATAGAACTTACCGAAATTTAAAAGCAGCTTTTGTTGCCGGCGCTTTTGAATCTTTTTCAAAAGTATTTAGGGTTTTATCGGGTGCTTCCCGTAGGCCGCAGGAAGATGCGGCTTTTGATTTTTTATCTACAAACACAAATTTATATTATTATTGCTGATTTAGAACATGTTTGCACTTATCAACATTAAACATTAAATTCACCAACGTGTGTGTGAGTATGTGATTGGGGCAGCGTTCTTATACATATATAAACATATTTATGCATTTGTGTGTGTGTAGGGAAGCGTTGTGATAAAGCGCAAATAGAACAGAAGAGCCGATAAATTGACATCGATTCGTCATTTGCTTTGTGTAACGCGTGCAAATTATTATTTGTGCTATGCGCACAATACTTAATAAATAATGCATACGCGATATTAAGAGAAATAATATCCGAGAGACAGAGAGAGAGAGAGAGAGAGAGAGAGAGAGAGAGAGGATGCATTAAAACAATGACTGAAGGAAACGCGTAGTATGCAAAGTTATCTTTGTAAATTCTGCACGCCACGCGTAAAATTCCCTTGCTATTTTGGGGACGAGGTAGGGGGGTCTGCTGGCGCACGGCACGCCTGATTTATGTACATACACACATATATATTTATGTGTATATTGCTAATAGTGCACAGCGAAATGGCATTGCTACACGTTAACACACATACACACACACAAGTACACAAAACTATATTGACAATAACATTCGGTATTCAATTTACACTATTACTGGCACGTGCACCTTCATAAACTACTTAAACGGTTTTATTACAAGCTGCGCATTACCGATTTTATGTATTTATTTTATATTTTGTTTCCGTCACAGAAAAACTGCGGCTACTCGCCCACTTGCAACTTTGTTAAAATTTTCAAGACAACTGACGGCGTGACCAAAATATGCAAAGCTAAATACTGCCATTCAGAGTGACCGAAGTTTCTTACGCCGAAGATGTCAACGCAACAGTGTTGCCAAATCAGCTACTTTGTAGCTAGATCTGGCTACATTTTAAGGCCGATCGCTACCAAATTTTTAAAACAGCTATTAGCTACAAATCTAGCTATTTTCAAAAGTTAGAATTAGCTGAAATAAAAGTGCTCCAAATATCGGAATTGGTTGCATATTTGCTAGTTTCGATACTTTTTATGAGAAAAATTTTCTAACACCATATGACAAAGTGAATTGCATCGATAACTTTATCGATAACAATCACTCAAAAAGTGAAATATTTAACTAAAGATATGGATTACGCCGCCACGGAAAAAATTGTTTAGACTATGAGGATCCCGCAAAGTACCTTTGAAATGCTAATTACAAAATCGATAGCGTTGAAAATTCTGAGTTGGTGTTCATCGACGTAATAATAACAACATTGAATTAAAAAAGTTAAATTTTCATTAAAAAAAACTTACTTAATTTTAGCTACTTTTTTCAGCTATTTTTGAAGAAAGTTAGCTACTTTTAGCTACATTTAGACCTCGCTTTAGCTACTTTTGCTGAAAAAGTTTCGGCAACACTGCAACGCAAAGGAATGCAGTGTGCCCATTGCATAAAAGTTATTGTAGCGAGTTGCGAATGCCTATTTTGTTCTATCGATTGTTATGCCAGTCGTTATCGCTAAGCGCGAAGCGAGAAGCTCAACCGTATAAAGTTCGGTGCTTCCGCGAATTGCAAGCTATTCTGGATTATCAGCCAGCAAGTTAAGTATTCAAGGATAACCAATAATTGTGAAAGTATTATAATGTCAAAAGCATCCCAACTTCAAGGAGTCCTTCAGAAACTCCTTATTAATGACGATGATCGTAAACCTTATACATCTGATGCGATTGACATTTGCAATGAGCTTATGGACGATTTAAAAAGTGTGAATTCGCTTTTTCGTAGTGCCTATGACGGCCTCAGCTTATCGGGTAAGCACCAGATAAGCATATAAGTACATCTGTGCATGTTTGTGAATCATTTTATGCGCTTTTCAGGCAGCTATTTGGATCGTGTGAAACTAAAGACGCCCGATGAATTTGACATGCATTTAAAATTGAAACTACCATTCCAACTCCGACCGGAGAGAGATGCCCAACGCGACGGATTCGTTTTCATCCGCGCTTATGGGTATCCTTCTCATCCCGCCGTAGTAAATGGTCGTGTTAATCGCATAACTTTGCAGGACTGGCTACGTAGTGCATTTGAAAAGGTGTTTTTAAAATGTAACGCATATATTGTTAAAGGTAATAAGTATAGACTTAGCTATGTGCAAGAAGGCTATGGATGTGCTCATACCATTGAAGCTAGGAGTTCAGATAGATTTATCTCCTTTGACTTTGTTCCTGTCTTTGAATTCAACCACAACGAATGGCCATTACCATCTCCGCCAGTTGCCAGATCAGTTCAAACATCGTATCACTGGTTTGCAGTGCCCCAGCAGAAGAGTCCAGCCAACGACTACACTTTTATGGTCTGTGCTCCACACTGGGAGCGTGAAATGATGAAGGGAAACTACAATTTGAAAAACATTCTACGCTTGATGAAAGGTCTTCGTGATAAACATTCTGATAAGTTGCCCCACTTATCCAGCTATATGCTTAAAAGTGTCATTCTTCTGCAATTGAATAAGCGTCCGCCACATTTCTGGCAACAGGATCTAGCTACAGTCTTCATGGCTATGTGGGCGGAATTGTATGAACATTTAAAGAACGAAAATCTTCCGTTTTTTTTGGCCAAAGGTTGCAATCACTTTGACCGTATGAGAAATAATGATGTTGAGGAGTGCAAGCAAACCGTTGGTAAACTAAAATACCAGCTTAACGCATGCGATTCAATCACTCAGCTTTTTTAATAATTTATACAAACTGATAAATATATAACATATATTATTTATTATTATTGCACAATTTTCATAATGAAGTATGACATTTAATAAGTATTTTGTTGAATTCTTCTTTTTCAAGCATTCCAAAGACATTGACTCTGCTTTCATGTATAGGTAAACTATGTGCATGCACTTGCATGTTGCATTTGTGTGTTTACACGTACACCAATATTATTTCGGGGAAATTCCCCTTTTACCTATAAATGCACTTTATGCAATTCGTTACATTCAGCAGAGCGTACAAGCTTTGCAGTCGCTGAAATTATCGATGATCAACTATCGTATCGACGTTACTCGTTACTTAATTAATTCAGCGAGTAAAGTGCGCGCGTAGTTTCAATTAAACTTTAAAATGAAACGGCACAATAAAAATACATTACGGCAGAAAAGATTTAATTTTATTAGCGCCCAATAAATATGTATGTGTGTGGGTGTGTAGTTATCACATGCGCCTCTTGACAATCTCCGTGTTGGCCAGCTTAAGAATGCGATTGAAATCAACTTTGGTGTGAGCGCGCCAATAGTTGCAACGTCCCCACATAACGGCCGGATAATTGGGACTGGAAATGCCATGGAAAATTCGAGCAATGTTGCGTCCGCTGAAAGTGTTGTCGGGATACATGTTGATAAGTGCATGCACGTCGGCAACTATATGCTCATCCGGCACATTGCTGGGCTAAAAAATCCAAAGCAAGCTTTATTATACTGATCCACAAAATTGATAAATGATTCAACAAACCTCAATTTCTAGCTGCAAATCTTGTGGGTAATCGTTGCGGAAGTAGTTGCGCACAATACCCTTTAGTTGTATGCAACGATCCTGAGGAAAATCGGCACTGCAACAGGCAGAACACGTATTGTATGCCACAGCGGATAGTCCATGTGCCACATATTGCAGCTGGATGAGCTGGGTGTGCTCCTGTTTCACCGATCGGGAGTAGAGCGTGTCTAGCGCATTATCGATTTCCGCCTCACTGAAATCTCCAGGCGCCTTCAGTCGAAAACCCAAATCAAAGAAGCTAACCGTGATTGGGGACCGCTTAGGAAAACCATTAACTACAAGTAGAAATAAATTCAATTTAGCTGGTGAACTAATTTCCTGACGTGCTTGGCTTACTCTGCATCCATTCTAAATTTTTGAGCTGATACTTAACCACGCCACTGTTCCAGCCAATGCCGGCGGCAATATCAATCACGGAGAACTCTATAATGTTGGCATCTTCCTTGAAAGTCTTGTTCTTAATCTGCAGAGCAATGGCCATGGCAAGTGGTGGGCATTCCTTGGCAGCGTGTCTAGTTAGGCAGGCATCATAAGTGTTGAGCATGTTCCATAAATGATTGAGAACTTACTTGAGATACTTGGGTCCACCGTAGGAGATCACCTTGGCCATAATGTAGGCCGAGCTGAGTACGTTCATGCACCAGCGTGCATCCAATTCCATGTAGCAGAGTAGCGTTGAGATATTCTCCGCTGGTATGTCCAGTGCTTCCACAGTTTGCTCCACAGAAAAGCCAATTTCATGGCCAGGACACAGATGTTTCCGACCCACAGACGAGTCACTGAAATCAGCCGCATCCAAAGTTTCTACAAGAGCATGAGGAGTCTGGTCTACCTGTTTGCCCATCTGCTTGTCACAGGAGCAGGGCACAAAGATGCGCTGCAGCAGCTTACGTATGACATGCCTATCTATAGAATTGGCATACACATGACGCCTCAACTCGTTCTGATCTCCGCCTTTCGCATCCAAAAACAGATGGCATTGTGCCGGCAGACCATCGCGTCCAGCGCGTCCAATTTCCTGCACATAGCTCTCAAAATTCCTTGGCATATTGTAGTGGATGACGGCACGTATATCGGGTTTGTTGATGCCCATGCCAAAGGCTATGGTGGCCACCACAATCCGCAGTTCGTTTGCCATGAAGGCATTCTGAACGGTACGACGTCTGGACGCAGGCATGCCTGCATGATAGGGCTCTGCCTGCCAGTTGACCCGTTTGCGCTTCTTTTTTCCCGTTGGCTCAGCGGATTTGCGGTCCTGCAGGCAGGTGCGTATGAAGCCAGCGATGCGTTCGCATTCGTCGCGACGCGTGCAGTAGATAATAATCGATTGGCAGCTCTCGAATCTGGAAGGGAAGCACGGTGAGTATATATTTATATTCTTAATCGTACTTCTACTTCTACAATTTCTCCAACTTCTACCTATTAGGTGCTACTCTTCTCGCTTTGCTCTACTCTCTGCTTCGCTCCTCCTAAGTCTTATCCTATCCCATTCCTATCCCTTCTCTATTTCCATTTCTTTCTCCTACTTCTACATTTACTCGCCCACTCACCTCTCGCTGTTTAGCAGCTGCAGCAACGCCGCATCACGATTCTCATCCTTGGACACGGACAGCATAAGATTATCTGGCAAGGGTATATCACTTATAATGCCACGCTCCCCGTCGGTTATGCCCAGATGATTGATGATGCTTGTGCGTGTAGGTAACGTGGCCGTTGCGGTTAATCCCAACACCGTCTGAACGCCCAAATTCTTCTTGAGCACCTTGCAGATCATCAGGTAGCTGGGACGAAAATTATGGCTCCACTGGGACACACAATGGGCCTCATCGATGCAGGCAAAGGCAATCGGCGGCAATTGCCTCAGAATGACACCAAATCCCGTAGCACGCTCCCCGGAGATCACAGCCTCTGGCGAGACAAGCAATATGTCAATCTCTCCATTGGCAATCATTTGCTGGATCTTAAGACGCTGCTGAGGCGTCTGATTCGTGTGCAGGCAGTGGGCACGCAGAAAATGCGGCACCCCAGTCACCTGATCCTCCATAAGGGACACAAGCGGTGATATGACTAGAGTAATCGCTCCTTGCCGTCGGCTATAGAGGTAAGCGGGTAACTGATAGCATAAGGATTTGCCGCTGCCCGTGCTGAGGGTAACCAGTGTGGACAGACCGCTGAGTATGCGCATCACAGCACGATCCTGACCTGAAAAAGAGTCAATAACGTCAACAAATCGCTTATACCCACGTCACAGGGTTTAACCAATTACCCTTCCGGAAATCCTTGTGTCCAAACAAGTGCAGTGCCTCAATGACCTCGGACGTGAGCTCCGGCACACTGCCATCTGCATTAAGCTGGTACAACGGCTGAACACCACCGTGATGAGTCTTAGCTGCTCCGCCGGTGGAGCTCGCATCTAGTCCAGCTTGCTTGAGGAACTCCTCGGGTATTTTGTGACCCACATAGCTCTTAATGGGTGAGATCTGTGCAGGCATTTCAAGCTGAGCAGCTTCAACCGCGGCATCGATGGCTTCAAAGTCCATATCCGAATCATCGCTGGACATGTGTGCTTCTGCGTTCTCTTGAGGATTGTCTGGAGTATCTGCCTCATCGCTGCTGCCGCTGCTGCTGCTGCCACTACTCTGATAGATGGCTGCATTGGCTGCCTGTGGCAGGCGAGCAATGTTGCGACTGTGTGCCGCCAGAGCACCCTGTGTGGCCATCTGTGCCGCTTCCTCCAGTGTGGGAAACGGCGATGGATCTTCTTCCAGCTGGGCGCTAAGCGGCAACAGCGTGTCTCCCTTCACCTTGCACTGCTGGGCAAAGTGACCCACGCCACCGCATTGAAAACAGGTGAGCACACCGCCATCACAGCCACCCATGTCCATGTTGGGACCCGTTAGGGCAGCAACGCGTTTCTTGTGCCTCCATTGGGTCTTCTTGTATTTGGAAAAGTTGATGGATTTCTTGCCGCGCGCAAATTTCTTCTTCTGTATGTTGATGGTGACAAAGTTCTCGTTTAGCTTGCCGGAGGCAATCTTCTCCTCCAGCTTCTTCCGTGCAACAGCACGCTTCTCATCCAGCTGGCTATGAGTTGGAGCAGCACTGGCAGTGCCTGGTGCAAAGTTGGTAATATAACGCTGTGCAGTCTGATCTGCTTGTTCCAGTTCATCTAGTTTAATGCGCGGTACAGAGGTTATGTCGCCGGACTCAAGGGCCAGCACATATTTCAGATCTTCGGGGTTCAGTGGCTGTTCCTCGGCCGTCTCCTCCTCTGCTTCCACCGCTTCCTTGTGTTGGCTTTTTGACTTGCCCTTTGCTATCGGCTCAGCACGTGCCTGGCGAGCCTTCGTTGGCTTTACTGACTTCTCTAGCTTGGGCTTGGTCGTGGCTTTGGACTTGGTCTTGCTGGCTGCTGGTTTCTTCTCGGACTTGGCTGCCCGCCGCTTGGCTGTGGCTTGTTTACGCTTTGCCTTCTGGCTTATTTCGGGCTCATAGTTCGCATCGCGCTCCTCATCCGCCGAAAAATCTTTTAAATCCTCTTCTTCACTAGCTTCCAGTTTCTGGTTTGGTGTGGCTTCCTTAACGGCTGCCTGAGTGCTTACTTCTGGCAGGGATTCGTTGCTGGGCATTACTTTGCGACGCTTTGCTAGGTGACGATACCCTGGCTGTTCCGCTTCCTCCTCACTCTCAGCCACAACGGAATCCGAATCGGAATCTGTTGCTGGAGTAGCTACCTTGGCCACTGGCTCCAGCTTCAACTCCGGCACTTCAATTGGCTTAGGCACTGCCTTTTGCTCGTGTACTGGCTTAATCTCCTCCACTTTTGTCGTGTTCTTTAGCTTGCTTAGATCTAGATTGGCCAATCCAAAGTTGTGTTTCTTGGCCGGTATTGCGGCATTGTTATTTGGCTCTGCCCTGGGTTGCTGTTCCAGCGTATTTTCAGCCGTGTTGCGCTGCAGCCAACCTTCATCCACATGCGTTTTGATCACCTCCTTGCTGTGCTCCTTAGTAGCTAAGGCTATGGCCTCGGCTGCCTTGTGCTCTTGTGCCTTGCGTATGAGAATTGTTTCCAAATCTGGCAGCTGCTCCGCAAGTTCGTCGTTGTTGGCAGCAGTTGTGCTGGCGCTGCTGGGTAACAGTGAGCTGCGTGACATAGGCTTGCGAGGATTACGCTTGGCAAAACTGCGCGAGGATTGAAATAGTTTGTTTGTCACACTCGCCTTGATGCTTGGCGCACGCGGCTTGGCAGCTTCCGCAGCGACTTGGATCTCAACTGGAGTCGGTTGTTGCTTGCTGACATTGACGCCCCAGGCGGTCTGGTTCTGTGGCAGCTCCTCAACAGCCTCAAACTTGCGTATCACATGATTCTCATCCCGATTGGTGAGATTACTTAGAGCCTGCGGCGTTGGCAGCTCCTGAATGTTGGAGAAATTGTCACTAGCGCTTTGCTGCACCAGAGACGATATGTCTAGCGGCAGTTGTGGTCCACCAGGGACACTGTCGTCTAGCAACGTAATGCCTAAATCCTCGGATTGTGTCATTTCTAGCACATCGAAGCCGTCCTCGCAGAGGACATCGTTGAGCGTCTCCTCAAGGAACGATGTCTTAAGCTTGTAATACATCTT
This sequence comes from Drosophila parthenogenetica, assembly GCA_035047505.1. Classification (NCBI taxonomy): domain Eukaryota; kingdom Metazoa; phylum Arthropoda; class Insecta; order Diptera; family Drosophilidae; genus Drosophila; species Drosophila parthenogenetica. The sequence goes on from JAWNPM010000070.1 coordinate 2,835,942, forward strand.
GTAGGAGTCGCGTATCTCCTGACTAGCCTCCCGAATATCATACTACAACAAAAGAACTAACTGAATCTTCTCAAGAAATAGCTGTCTGAGTTCTTACCTTGGAGGGCACACGTCCGTGTTTCTTTTTGAAATCCTTTTCCCATAGCTTGACACGCAGCTTGTACTTTTGGTACTTCTCCTTAAAAATTGATTCGTCCATTGTAACACTTACGACATTTAAACACAACTAAGCAGATAAACAAAGTACGTACAATCATAACACACCTGTTTTTTTGCTGAGCGCGCGCTTTTTTGCGGGTGAATATGCGGGCGTTGCCAGACAGTTGTACTGCCTAAAAATACCAATAATATTACGCGCCAAATTTGAATTTTACTACACAAGTAACCAAAAATACAAGAGTTGCCAGATAGCTGCAGTGTCTGGAATTATTGATAAAATTGCGCCAATTTTAAAAAAATATAACAATTTTCAAGTTTATTTCCCAAACTCATAGCGTTTTAATGAAATAATAGTCGTTTAATTTGTTTGTCTTCTTCCATTTAATAGTATTCAAGCTTAGCGTTGCTGTTGAAAAAATGCATTTCATATGCCATTTGGAAAAAACAATAATTAAAAGCAAATGTAATGTATGCGTGTAGAGTACACAAGAATTCGTTAAACGAGGAATTATTACAAGATGCAAATATCAGAGCCAAAAAAGCACAAGCAAAACGAATTATTCACAATTGCTCACAAATGTAATTGATTAAATAATAATTTTATAAAGTTAGACTTTTGTTTTGTCTTAAGAGCGACGGTTCTTTCCAAATTTAAACATTTGTGTGCTTATAATGTGCAGTTTACTGTTTTAGTTTTCTTTATCGTTTTTCTGTTCCTCTTGAATGTGGTGGTGAATAGGTTCAAATGCTGAAATCTCTCGACTACATGAGTATCAATGCAATATCCTCGGGCTGCATGGCCGGACAACGCCAATTGTACAAATAGTACTGCAAATTACCATCGCCAGCTCCAAATTTCAGGGGCATAAAGAACTTCTTGTTCTCCATTAGATCCAGCGCATTGTACACATCCATTTGGACATTGCGGGCCGAGATCAGGGCATCGTTCATCAGGTCCAACCACGGTGTCTTAGTGGACACATTGTAGAATGAGTAGGCGGCACGTACAGTCTTGTGCACCGGATGATGCATCACAGATGATGGGAGACAGTAGTAACTGGTCAGATCGGTGATGTTGCCCTTCTCGTCGGCCACAATGAAGCAATCAATGATGCCCTCTTTGGGCGTAAACCAATGGCGAAACTCTTCCTTGCTGAACACTGGGCACAATGAGAATCTCTTTAGGTATTCCTCGACCAATTTGTGCGCTTTGTCCATATCTTTGGCGGTGATGCGGCGATAACCCTTTGTCTTGGGCTGATCAGGCAGTTTGTATAGCTTAACGGTGCGTTGCATCGTCATGTTTCTGGCCAGATGAGAGAAACGTACATCGACCAGCTTTTTGGGATTCAGCGAGCGATGCCAGTAGCGACAGGTGGAGACAGGTGTGGGCAGCACTACACCCGCAGTGTAGGCAGCCTGAAAAATGCCGGTAAGATTAACCCGACGCGTTATCTCGCGAATTAGCACCGGAGCAACACGCTTGCTGCGTAGCTTTTTGTGTACACACAAGAAATTAATGTCCACCACCTTGAGAACCTTCTCGTAGGCACGCAGTTTACTTGGAATGGCTGAAATGAAGCCAACCAGTTTGCCTGATTTCTCGACACGCACACCCACGTGCCATTCCCGCTTCCAGCCAGGAGGCTGCAGAGACCACTTTAAGAACTCGGGCTGATAGTCAAAACGGAACATGGCATCATCATCTTCCACATAGTTCTCATTTAGCAGAGTATAAAGCTCTTTCAGATCACTGGCATCGTTTAGATCCAATGTGACCCACTTGAAGCCATTGGGCAAGGTGTAGGGATCGGCTCGTATATCGGTTACCTTCTTATTTGGCTCAATGCATTCATTTGTGGTCACCTTCTCGTCCAACTTTGGCACCGGCTGCGTTGACCAAAATTTGAATTTCTGGGCCTGCTGGCGGGTATTGGCCATTGCATCGGTCATGGCCTGGAGCAGTGCTTGTGTGGCTAAAAACAATGTGAAATTCACCGAATTAACCAACGAAAACTTAAAAGTTGTAAACTAAAAATACTCTGACAATAATTTTTTTGCGCACTGTATATAAATTCCTGGACTGACCATAAAACCAAACCTAACCTCATTTAGCACGGCGCTTTTTTTTTTTTTTTTTGCTAAACTTTAGCGAATTTGGCAATAGTTATACTTACTCGACTGCGATGCTAAATCGGCCTTGTTTTCAAGCAGGTTTTTAGCCAACTTTGTTGGATCCTCATCGTCAGCAGCAGCAGCCTCTGTGTCGCCAGTTGGGGCCGTAGTTGACCCTGGCCCCATCATATTCAAGCCGGCAATGGCGCTCGCCAGCATTTCATCAGTAGCTCGCGCTACCTCTTTCGATTTCTGTTGCAGCTCATGCTCATTGCTGTCATCTTCTTGATTTGCTGTTGGCGTGTTTTCGTTCGGCATTGCTTTTCGTTTGCGCTTACGGCTTTTCTTTCTTTACTCTGCTCAATTGAACAAATATATATGTTAGCAAAAAAAATAATTGCAATGAAATCGCAAAACGATAAGCAGCTGACTTAATGCCCGTTGCTGCCAGACTGACATTTAAAGAACACAAAAATGTGCCAAATAATGACAAACTATTTTTTCGAACTATGGTCCCTCTCAAGAAAAGGTTCATTTCAAATTCGATAACAATATATCGACACTATCGAGATGCTGAACAGCTGAGCAATGTTCTAAGCTGAAAATAACAAACGACATTGCTTAAGTAAACAAATGTTAGAGAATAACAATGCAATGTGGATGTTTGACTTTTACATGCTGATAAGAACAAACAGCGCCAGTGTAGTGGAGCGTATGTGTCTACAATTTCTGTCGTCGTATTCACACTGAGCTGTTGTCGTCACAATGAGCTCGACCAAGAAACGTATCAGAATGGTTGCCGCTGCTTCGATTACAATACTCGGTCTAATTTATTTATACAAATTCCTGGTTACTCCCACCGAGATCTCGGCCAACGTTATTGAGGAGCAGCGTCAATTTCCACCCACCGAAAATGTTGAGCAACGAAATTTACGTATTGCCTACGAGGCACAAAACGCACAGCTGCAGCAACAGCGCCAAGAATTGTTGAGGACAAAGGAACAATTGGCCCAATTGGAGGAGCAAGTGCGTTCCCTGCAGGCGAGCACGCCACGTAAATATCCCAAAGTTAAATACCTCAACTATAAGAATCGCAAACGTATCCTCATCACGGGCGGTGCCGGCTTTGTGGGCTCCCATCTCGTAGACTACCTAATGATCCAAGGCCATGAGATTATAGTGGTCGATAACTTTTTTACGGGCCGCAAACGCAACGTAGAACATTGGCTGGGACACGAGAATTTCGAGCTCATCCATCACGACATTGTCAATCCATTATTTATTGAAATCGATGAGATTTATCACTTGGCTTCCCCGGCATCGCCGCCGCACTACATGTACAATCCCGTCAAGACGATAAAAACCAACACAATGGGCACCATCAATGTCTTAGGCTTGGCCAAACGTGTGATGGCCAAAGTCCTGATTGCCAGCACATCGGAGGTTTATGGTGATCCCAAGGTGCATCCACAGCCAGAGAGCTACTGGGGCCATGTGAATCCAATTGGACCACGTGCCTGCTACGATGAGGGCAAACGTGTCTCGGAAACTCTCAGTTATGCCTACGCCAAGCAGGTAAGATCAGCCGAGACTGGCTTCCAGCCAGTATTATCCGGATTCCATTTGTGCAGCGATGCATTAAACGATTTTAATTGATGGCGCAGCTACAAAGACGAAGTCGTTGCTTAGATACCCTGTAAAAAGAAATTTGTACAAAACATTAAGGGTATTGACTTGTTAGCTAGTCTATACTCTAGCGATTGAGCTTGTCTCGACTTCCGCATTTAAGGTATCAGATACTTGAATGCCAACCGCATATTTTCTGCTTGATTAAACTAAAAAAAATTCTTTTGCTTTTCTTGTAGGAAAAGGTGCAAGTGCGTGTGGCACGGATCTTTAACACGTACGGACCACGTATGCACATGAACGATGGACGCGTGGTGTCCAATTTTATACTGCAGGCACTGCGGAACGAGACGATCACAGTTTATGGCAATGGCAAGCAGACGCGATCGTTTCAATATGTCTCCGATCTGGTAGAAGGCATGATAGCACTCATGGCTTCCAATTACACACAGCCCGTGAATCTGGGCAATCCCGTGGAGCAGACCATCGAGGAGTTTGCCAAGATCATTAAACAACTGGTGGGCGGAACGAGCGAAGTGAAACAAATCAAGGCCATGGAGGATGATCCACAGCGTCGCAAACCGGATATAACCAGGGCCCGTAAGCTGCTCAACTGGGAGCCAAAGGTACCGCTGGAAACGGGTCTGCTACAAACCATCTCCTACTTCCGCAATGAACTCGCTCGAAGCGATCGTTTCCAGGAGAATTCACGCAAATACTTTGAATCACCAGATCTGCAACGTAGTCGGCTGTAACCAAAAAGATTTAACAAAACAAAAAGAAGAATAGTAACCAAGATGACATGCAAAAGCATCCTGTGTGTGCCTGCCAATTCAATGTGTGTGTGAGAGAAATATAATTGGTAATATCTCTAGTCTGCAAACATGTAAATATGACCAACGATAGAGCTAATAATCCTACAATGATTAAAGGAATCCAAACCACTTCCTGCAAACTATATAAGTTAAGCACTCTAAAAGTTTAAGTATCACGAGGATCAGGTCATTAATATCTATATAGACATATAGAACTATATATACGTAATATAATTAGTGCAATCCATAACTAAACTAGTTAATAAGTTCGACTATGTTAAATTGTGTTAAACAACTTTGCCTTCGTAGCTTGTAGTTTGGTAGTTTTGTAGTTCATTAAAAACGATCTTTAAGTTTCTCTTTTTCAAATACAATTTTTGTTTTACTTTTGTTATAGTTTCAAAATTCCACACACACTCGCACACTCAATTCTAGATTACATTACACAATCTATGTACACAATTATGAGCTACACCTTGAATCTGCTTACGCACTAAGATTAGTAACTAGTTTGTTGCTTAAACCATCTATATTTGCACCTTGATAATCCCTGCTCCAAAACACACACATTCACCAAAGGCTCCTTCACCTGGCAAGCGGTTCGAGCATTTCCAAGAATAATTTCTTCATATTTATGAGCTCATCGCGTGCTATGCCGCGCCAGAAACGTCGGAGTATATCATCCGCCTGCCGTAGCGAGGGTAGCAGTAACAGCAGCTGCTGCTGATGTGACACAGCGGAGGAGTGACGCAGCAAATAGACGACATCGTTGAGGGAATTAAGTATAGTGTCCCGGAAGGCACGCAACGAACTCTGATCATCCAGCAGTATATCACAGTTGGACAAGAGCAGTGCCTTCAGTAAATAGTATTCCTCGCGACGCGGCGAGATGCGTTCCATGCGCTGGGCTATCTGTACGCAGTGATAGTAGAACTCCGTGTAGCCGCATTCCTTGGCCAGCAGCTCATCCATCCAGACATCGGTGGCAAAGCAGAGTTTCCCATTGAAGGGCAACGAACGAAAGGTTAATTGGAGTGTCAGAATTTCAGCCCACGACACTTGGAGCAGCTTCATTTGATCGTTGAGTGGGAGCTCTATGAATCCTGGTATCTGCTTGGCCCAGCCAATGACGCTGACTAGCTCCTTGTCATAAAGATCACTTAGCACACTGAGAATCTCATGTGGATCGTTGTTGTTGTTGTTTTGAAAAATGCATGTGCCATTGGGTGTGCTATTGTTGCTGCTTTCCAGCTTTACGCTGCCGGAGGAGGATGAGGCTTCATCATTGCAGCTGGTCGTATGTGGTTGCTGCTGCTGTTGTTGTTGCTGCTGCTGGACGCTAAGTGCATCCGGTTCGTAGGAATTGAGCACGTCCAGAATTTTAATCTCACACAAGGATGTGGTGCTGGATTGGTAAAGCATCTGCATGGTCTGGTACGAGTTGGACACCGGATTGCGTCTGTATTTCTGACGACCACCACGCACGCGATCTAGACGCACGCCCTCCTGGAAAGGAATCAAAGTGCTATTAGGGAAATGCTTTTATGGAATCTCTGGAAACCCACCTTGAGCATGCCCATGAGCAGGCATTTTTGGAAGCGACAAGCCTGACACGCCTTACGCCTTCGCTTATTGATTTCGCACTCGTTATTGGCCGGACACGTGTACTCGATGTTGCCCTGAATGGTGCGCTTGAAGAATGCTTTGCAGGCCTCGCAGCTAGCGACACCGTAGTGAAAACCGGAGGCAGTATCGCCACACACCAGACACAGTCGTCTTAGCTCATCCCGCACCGAACCACTGCCCGCACTGGCATTAACCCCGCTGGAGTGATTACTGCCACCTCCTCCTCCGCCGCCACCACCGCCGAGAGCACCACTTCCTCCGCCCTTGTTGCTGCTGTCGCCATCATTGCTCAACGAGACATTGTGCAGATCGCAGGAGAGGGAAGTGGTGGAGCTGCAGAGTTGGCGCTCTGGAGAAACAGAGGGAGATGACTTCATGCCGCTGTTACTATTGCTGGAATTGTTGTGGCCACTAGTTGTGGTTGTTGTTGTCGCTGTTGTTGCCTTGGAGCTGGGACTGCAGCACGAGTTGCTGGCACCGCCGGCGGATGAAGTGTCCACCTCCTGTTTAATGTGTAGCACACTGACGCCGTCGGACATATTCGAGAGCGAGTTTGAGCTGCGGCGAATAATTAAAAGAAAAAGCTTATTTAAGTAAAAGATTGTCACAAATTCACAATCATTGCGCTTGAAATCGTTTTGTGATTGTGTTTTAAATGTCAAAAGTACACGCGAATGATAAAAGCGGTAATATGATTAGCGGCAGCGACGTCGAAGCCGGCAGCGCTGCTGCTTATTAATGAATGTAAATAACAACAAGAAATTGCAATTAAACGCAAGCAGCAGCAGCAACAACAACACGGGCATTTACTTTACAGTTAGATTTTTGCTTGCTCCTCTTTCAGTCTATTTGTTGCTCGCTTCCACTTCCATTCCCACTCGCTCTCTCTCTTTCTCGTAGTGTCTCTTTTGGCTCGTCCAATTGGAACAGACACACTTGATGTGCTGGAAAAGTACAATGCCGCGATAACGGTACTATGCGTACAGTGTTTATCAAATAAATTCCACAAATCACGACCAAACAGCCTGATTAGAAACATGGCCTACAGCTTTTAAAATCCTACTATATTTAAGTGTGTGTATGTACGAAGATAGTGCAAGGCTACGACGATGGCGAGAGCGGAAGCAGAAGCAACAAAAACTACAACAAACAAGGCTGAAAATGCACGTTTTCATTTATATTCTTATCACATAAAACAAGGTGGGTGTGTGTTTGATAATAAATTCAACACACTTCGTTCTACTTACATAAAGATTGGTAAAGATCGCGATAATTATGAATATTATCAGTGGTAGTAAAATTAATTATATTCCAGTCAATCCAATCAGAATCCAGTCAACACATTTTGATACATAACACACATACATACATATACACACTTGCATATATGCATTTATTTTAGTTCGAGCACTTTGTTATTGCTTTTGTTGTCTGCGCGCAGTCTGTCTGCATCTTTTACTGTTTCATAGTTATTCAGTAATTGGACAGACAGTACTGGGTTTTGGTTCGTTAAGCTGTTTACATTTATAACTCTCATGCATATTGGAGTCTAAGGCATATATAATTTCCTTTTTTTACAATTATTTTGCTAACTGGCGTCGACTGAATTCACACGAGAAATATTCATTGCTCTGCTTTTTGTCAGTCTCTAATTACCACGCGCGAATTATACGAAATATACGTATTGCTTTATTTGTCTTATTTATCTGTTTACGCTAAATATTTACAGAATTTCAGCACAATAAAATAAATATACATATATACATTTGTCTGATATCGATATTGTCATACTTTTCGATGCTTTTGAAAACTCATCACTGGACAACTATCGACTATCGATAAGCAAATAGAAATTGAAACAAAGTCCCATCCTTAGTGCAAAACATAGCAAAAACAATTTACTGCGCGATAGAAATAATTTTTAGAAAAATAGCATTAAATAGAGTGTTTTAACAATAGCTGGCATTGTAAACGTTTAGAACAGCGATTGCACAAAGCTTTAAAAGTACGTAAATCGTGTTTTGCGTTCGCATAGAAGTAAGTGTAATTGGGTATACGTGTGCGTTAAGTTTGTTGTTGTTGCGTTTATCAGTGCACATACAGTGTGTGAGCTAAATCCCACCTTTTCCATATGTGTATATCTTCTGCTTTGTTTGCGTTTTAGTAGACTAATACGCAATCGAAGCATATGCTTGCCCAGCCCTGGAGAAGCATGTTTTTAAAAATTATTACACGTCCCACAACGTTTAAAACTGTGTCCAATACCGAAGTCTTTGTTTGCTCTGACTCCTCCCACTAAAACAATGTTTTGCTCTATACAGGCCCCACACGCTATAACGACATATAATGATGAGCCTGCTAGGGCGACCCGATGTGGACGCGGGCGAGGTGTTTGTTAATTTTAATCAAAACATAACGTAAGTGTCGACATTGAGTGCAGTAATTGTTTTGATAAATCATTTAATTTTAAAATTAATTGAAGAAGAAATTATTGCACTCACTGTTTGATTTACCTTTGAACCTTTTTTGATTTAATTATCTATATTTTTTGCATACATTTAGCTCGCTGGCCGTTGCCACCAGCGGCAGCTACAGTCTATATAGTCTGGGATCTGTAGACTCCACGCTGGACAAGATCTATCACACAAAGAGCGATGATCTGTTCCTGATCGAGCGACTTTTCGAGAGCTCCTTGGTGGCTATTGTCTCGCAGCGAGCACCTCGTAAACTAAAAGTGTGTCATTTTAAGAAACAAAGCGAAATCTGCAATTACTCGTACTCGAATACAATATTGGCGGTGAAATTGAATCGTGAACGTTTGATTGTCTGCCTGGAGGAATCCCTGTACATACACAACATTCAGGACATGAAGGTAGTGCACACCATACGGGATACACCCTGTAATCAGCTGGGCTTGTGTGCACTCTCCTCCTCATCGGAGCATTGCTATCTCGCCTATCCGGGCAGCGTTACCTCTGGTGAGGTGCAGATCTTCGATGCCATCAATTTGCATGCCAAGACAATGATACCCGCACATGATACTCCGCTGGCTGCCATCGCATTCAGTCCATCGGGCACAGAGATTGCCACTGCCAGTGAGCGGGGCACCGTAATACGTGTATTTAGCTCTCAGGATGGCAGTCGTCTCTTTGAACTGCGTCGTGGACTCAAACGCTGTGTCTCCATTGTCTCACTATCGTTCAGCACTTGTGCCGAGTACTTGGTATCCAGCTCCAACACGGAGACGGTGCACATATTCCGTTTGGATCGCAGCGCTGCGGAGAACAATGACCATGGCAAGCAATCCGGCGATGATTGGATGGGGTAAGCAACATGGGTGTAGGACGCAGAGCTGGACATGGAGATTTCCTTGCAGAATCACTTTGTCCAAATTCTGTCCGGGTTTATGTAGCTCTGTAGTCTTAAAGGTTACGGTTTCACACACACACACACACACACACACAAAAGCACAAAATCTTTCTACTTGTTCCATTTTCACTCATGCATTCCATAAAGATTCGAGATGCCCTTGCAGCGGGTGTTATATGCTGATCAATCATGTCCGTCTTGGCTTTCAACTGTCTGCAAGCGTGTCAAATCCTTGGCGTGCCAAGGAGAACCACTTTTCTATTGTTTTTCCTTTGTTATTGTTGGCACTTGACATTTATCTATTTTTCTTTTCTTTCATTTCAATCCACTTCACCAAAAAACCACCAAAAACCACCAACCACCAAACTCATCATGTCTATTCTCTCATGCAAGTTACTCGTTTTTTAGATTCTTGAGCAAAACCGTCACCAGCTACTTGCCCACGCAGGTGACTGATGTGTTTAGTCAAGGACGTGCATTTGCATCGGTCACGTTGCCGGAGGCGGGTGTACGACGTATGTGCGCTATAACCACGATACAGAAGCAACTCAGGTGAGACTTTCTTCGACACTATCGAGATACAAGTCTTCTAAATTCGTTTTGTTTGCTTTGCAGACTGTTGATTGCTTCCCAGGATGGATACTTGTATGTGTATTCCATACCCTCGATTGAGGGCGCAGAATGCCAGTTGATAAAGCGGCATGATTTGCGCCTGGACGATAACTATGCCATGGATGTCAAAGGTGTCTATTGATTAAGCACGCAAATTACTAAATCAAAACAATTTATTTAGTCGATTCCCCTCATGCCTTAGGTCTGAACAGTAATGTTTGCATTGGCGGTGCTGCTGGTGTTCCAAATGCTGCCGCTGCAGCAGCTGGAGGCAGTGGCAGTGGCAGTGGAGCTGGTGGCGATGGCAAAGGAGCTACGGATAAGCCAGGAAGCTCCTCCAATGCTAGCTACGCTTCGGCTGTCAAGGGCGATGAGCCAGCTGGTTCATCCGCCTCCAATTAGGTGCAATGGAAAACTCACTCAGTAGGAAATGGAAAAAATGGCAAGGAAAACTAGAGATGAATAATACAAACACACACACATACATACACACACAACTCACTCCTCAAAGTACTAAAAGGACGACGATGCTAAAGTGATTATTAAAATTTTGGCTCATGCAGCTGGCAAAAAAAAATTATATATATATATAAATAATTGAAATAGGTCTTAGACTTAGCTTTTAAACTTTATCAATGATGACAACTCTTCCTCGGTTTATAAGCAGAAAAAAGTTAAAACACACACACATCATACAAACAAACAAACAATTAATTGAGTGAAAAATCTTCCTCAAGAAGCAACTCTACGTTAGTTTTTAAGTTCTGTTCTGTGGCGCTGCCATTTGATAATAGATAAATGCTTTTCGTCATACAATCTTAAGTTAGCTGTTATATTTTTTTAATTTTTAAATATACATTTAATTTCTTTCATATTGAATTCAAGTTCTTATAATAAATAAATTGCCTTTGTACATTTTTGTGCATGCTTTATTTTCGGTTTAATCCCTTGACAATCCACCGATAAATTAATAGTTTTCTTGTTTTAGTTAATTAGATAAATACAGATTCTTATATAATCAGCACGAAACAAATTTAATCTTACATTTTTTAATTAAATAACACATACATATATCAAAACTAATACAAGATTGAGTGAAAACATCAAATTTTGAAGTGCGGCAATGGAGGAACAATTTTTCGGCATACATATATAGTAAATATATATTTTGTACAAAGTCAAACATTTTAGAACCTAATATTTAAAGCAGTTTACAACAAAAATAAAATCATACGCTACTTTATTGTATTCAATAAACAACATATTTGATTAACTTTCACTTTTTGGAACATTTAAACTGCGGCGCAATTATCGAAATGTATTGAAATGCATTTTGCAACACTAAAGTATCGAGTATTTAATGACAAGTATACATTACGCAGCATTAAAATATCGAGTATTCGGCACAAGCGGTAGGAATCGACGACATATCGATATCGATTGAACTCAACGCTAGCGAAAAGTAAAAACAGTGCAACTATTTTGTTTATTTGTAATATTATTGGTTTATAGCAAAAATTTTATATAAAATAAAGTGAAGGTGAATTAAAACGCTTGAAGCGCCATGAAGGAGAACAACAAAATCCTTCAGCTCATTAACGTGGCGTGGCGTGAACGTTGGTCGGACTCACAGTGGGGCATCAACATAAAAAAGGTGAAAATTTTGATTAAACCTTTGCAGCCAAAGAACTTTATTTTAAAATTAAACTATGATCATATATACATTGAGAATTTTATGTGAAAACACCGTCTCGTTGAAAGCACTAACCACATTGTAGAATCACTGCTTAGCGATATTCTTTTGGCACTCGAAAACCGGCTCCTCAGCCTGGGCCAAGGCGAGCACAAGTTGTCGATGTTTCACAGATAAATTGCGTGGGATTCGTACCTTCAACGTGATAATGTGATCGCCCACGGCATCGCGAGACCGTACACCCTTGTTTCGTAGCACTACTTGTGTGTGCGATTGTGTACCTGCCTCGACGCGCACCTCGACATTCTCGTAGAGACCACGAACCTGAAAATTGCCGCCTAAAATTGCATCCGAAATGTTTAGATACTTGTCCGTATAGATATCACTACCGACACGTCTGAAATAATCACTGGATGGCACCTTGAGATTATAATTGACACGCTGCTTGGTATTGGGATTTTCAATGGAGATGACATCGCCGGACTGCGACCCAGATGGCACATTGATCAGCACCTCCACATTGGCAACGATGTAGCCACGATTATCGCAGGTCTCACAGTCATTGCGATTGATATATCGCTTGCCCTTGCATTGAGAGCAGGTGTTGACGGCGGTAAAGGTCACTGTTTTGTTGGTGACCTTGCCGGTGCCGTTACAGCGACGGCATGGCTCTTTGCCCACATCCCGGTTAGCCATAAGTTGGGACTTGCCCTTACAGGAGTCGCATTTGCGCAGATAACGCAAATCCACACGCTTCTTACATCCCACGGTGGCTTCCACAAAATTTAGCGTCAGATCAAATTCGTTGCCAGTTAACTTTTTAATTTCTGTTAGTGTAGAGGGTCAGAAAGATCAAAGAGGGAAAGTCTCTGGTAGAAACAACTTACCTTCCTGATTATGAGTGTTTCCTTCATATTTTCGATCCAAGCTCATGGGATTGCCGGCCTGCTCTAGGAACGCCTGCTCATCCTTAATGCCACCCAGTTGATCATACTCCAGCCGTTTTGTCTCGTCCGTCAGTATGTTGTAGGCATTGGACAGTTCCTGGAAATGCTTCAGCTTCTCCTCGGAGTGAGTTGAATCCGGATGATAGCGTTTGGCCAGTGCATAGAAGGCACTACGGATCTGCTGTATGGTCGCGTGCTTATTCACGCCCAGCACCTTGTAGTAGTAATCCTTAGGCAGACCACGATGTTGATATTGCTTCGTTGGCTTCATAACACTCATTGGCTTAGGCGGCGCACTTGGTCGTCTCATTTCCGTCTTGCGATCTGGATAATAAACTTCCTTCTTGGTGCGAAACTGATACTGACTGATCAGGCGCTTCCATAGAGAACAGCTGCCACCGCCGGCTACTCCAGCTTGTTCCTCCTTTTCAAAATGAAGCGCTCGCTCTAGAATCTGTATGGGACGTCTTCGAAATTGGCTCCTAACGCTACTCATTAAATAACCCTGAAAGCGTTGTAAATTTAAACGTAACATCGCGTAACACGCTTATAAAAAAACAAATAAGAGAGTTAACTACAAGAACTAATCCTTAGTGTACAGTATTGTGTCTGTTGTGTCTATATCGTTAAAAAAAAAAATATTTAAGATTGTTCTAGCTATTTTGTCTGTAGTGCGTTATGTGAGCCTGAATTTTTCATAAATAATGTTTATTTCAATTGTAATGACAACTCAAACGAGAGACACTTTGTTAGATAAAATCTGAAACTTTAGTTTAAATGTTCCTCTCCTCCTCTGTCCCATATCTTGTAGTTTCTAATATGCTTTTTTTATGCTTTCAGGTGCTGCCCCGTGGCGTCAGTGGCGATGTCTACAATCTGGCGGATTGTCTGCAGCAGCAGGCGGTGATTGGCTCCACAGCCAATCCGGTGAGTGTACCTTCATCTTCCTTAACCGTCAACACCTCTAATGTATCCCTTTATTTTCATATACACAGCTGGTGCTGAACTATCTGAAGCATTCGCTGTGTGCCCACCTGGTGTCCCATGCGGCCGTACTGCGCTGCATAGCCAAGTATGAAAATTTGGGACGTGTATATTGTGTCACCGCCCTGCTGGAATTTCTGGTCAGCATCATAGATGGCATCACCTGTCGGTATGTTGGAATAATCCTTTTTGCTTCCTTGGTTTAATTACTTCCCCTCCGTTACAGCATTAAGTCGGAGGAGGCGCTGCTGCCTAGTGCAATGGTGCAGTTGGTACACTGGATTATGCAAATCTTTGCACGCACCGTGCAGCAGTACGAAATGCGTGGCGAAATGAGTGCGGAGCAGTCCTATATGCTGGACCAGAGCTGTGAGCTTATAGAACGTCTGACGCAACAACAGTTTCTGCTCGCCATGCTGTATGTGGGCTGCCAGGAGGAGTTGGAAACGGTAGGCAGAATACGTGATCTCTATGCCAACATCAAGGCATCCCTGACCAACTCGAATCTGACGCTTAGCACCGCTACGGCGGAGCAGCAGTTAAAACAGTTGGCCTATATTGAAGCCCAGCACTTGGATTTGCAGTCCCTGAATCCCCCTCCATCTGCTGAAAAGATCTCCTGCTGTGTCCAGCCTTTGCTAGCAGTAGAGGTGCTGCTGAATCCCTGCAAGGACACGTCCTATTATGTGGCCGAACTGCAAATGCTGCAGCGCCTCAAGGGCTACTCTAACACGCGTCTCTTCTATGAGATCATACGCGCTGGCTTTCTCACACTGAGCAACGTGGCCGATACCAGTCCGGACACAATGTGGGGCGCCTTTATGTTCTTTAAAATGCCGCACATCATCAAGCAACTTCATGTGCTTCAGCGTGTTCCGGGCGAGACAGCGCTGCCCGCTACCGACTACATTCCTGAGCTGGTTGAGGCTCTGGAGCTGCTTATCGAGGATAATCTTCTGCTGGATTTCATGGACACCAAGTGCTCGTGCAATATCATTGAATTCCTGCTGAATGATTGGACCAAGCAGCAGTTGGTGAATGATGTGCATGTAAAAAAGTTCGCCAGTCAACGGTGAGTTCAAGCACCAAATGAGTGCTAAATTGAAAACGTGTTAGATTTTATGGGGATCAATGGAGTCGTTATAGCCATGTTCCACTGACAGTTTAACTATAAAACCTCTTCATTCCTTTGCAGTGAGGCCGCTTCGCTGTTGTTGAAGAAGTGCGACAATGGCCAACAGACGCCATCGAACATAAACTTTATCAAACGAGCGGAGGTCCCACTGTCCGGCGTTCTGAAGACACTGTGCACCAACAAGGTGCAGGACATGGTGAATGTGCTGTGCCAGGTGCCGGTGGGCAACAGCTTTGAGCTTATTCTGTCGGTGGCCACAGTCGAGGGGCGTCTTAAGACTTTCGTGTCGCGTTTGATCCAATGCAATGAGAACTCGAAACCGATGCCGGGTGAGCTGGGCAAAACCATCATACGCTCCACATTGTTTGATGTCTCCTTCCTAATGCTCACCAGCATTGTGCAAACTTACGGCTCTGATGTAGGTGAAGCCTCAAGAAATTACTCTAACTACTGATAACTCCAATCCAATCTTCCGTAGGTTGTGCTGCCGGAGCGTGGTGATTCCTTTTTTGAGAAGTGGGTGCGTGAGTGCATGATGGAGCGTAATAAGTTAAAGAATCCCCGCCAGATACTTGCGCTCTGCGATGACAGCATTGTGGATGAGCTGCTCTTGAGCTTGAGCAAACCGGAGACGGCACAATTGAAGCCCAGTAATCTGACCTGGCAGGACATCTGTTTGAATCTTCCAGGGGTATTACATCACGTTCTCATTGCCTGGGAGCAAGAGACACTCTCCTCGGCGGATGTCAAGAGCATATTGGATAACATTAAGCGGCGTCTGTTTAGCTTCTCTGTCTGTGCCACATCGTTTCTGTGCGCCTACATGTACTCAGTGCGCGAGACGGAGCTGTTGAAGCCTCTCAATATGATACAACAATTCCTGGCACCGCTGACCAGCGAGGAGCTGTCCAGCCAGGAGAACGCCAAGGAACGTCTGGCCCTGTCCTATCAGATCATACGTAAAATGCAGCATGATCATCCGACTCCAAATACCAAATCTCGCCTGATTTCGCATACGCCACTCATCGAACAGTTCCGGGATTGCTGGCGTATTGTCTCCGAGGCTGGACATCTGCCTGTCCGTGCGGCACAGACGCTGGAATCCTTGCTGTTGGCTGGCGGTGCCTCCTGGCTGGTCACACAGCTGGTGGAGCAGTTGATTAGCTGCAAGTACATGCGGGACATGGCCAAGTGCATGGACATTGTGTTCGCTGTAATGCATCTGGACATTGAGCGCACTACCGAGGCGCTCTTACAGTATGTGGTGGCGCCACTCATATTACGACGGCAGGAGTAAGTGTTTCCACTTCCCCCCTGCTTAACTTGTATATAATAAACGCTTCTGTTGTTTTATAGCGAAGATATCAATGAACCACAGTCGCTGGTGCTGGCGCGGCTCAGCGTTTATTGCATCATTTCGTGCCTGGAGACCAGAAGCTCGGCTGCAGCAGCTGCTGCTGCCTTTAAGAAGCGTTCACGCTCCCACGACGAGGAGGAGTCCAATGCGGCCAAGGTACGCAAAGTGCTTGGCGATGGCAGTGATAATTCAAATGATTTTGGTGAAGCGGCTGTTGGCACTGCTCTGGCTACCTCCGCCTCTGCCAGCTCCTTGCTGAGCAACACGACCAGCGCTGAGCTCCGTGCAACGCCCCTCAATCTCAAGGAACCACTGCAGTCCAGTGTTAAGCATATCTTCCGCGTCTTCTTGCAATTTGTCAGCGGTGATGAACTCTCACCCAAAGCGATCTTTGTCTATCAGTTCATTTCGCTGCTGGTTGAGTGCGGCGGCGATAGAGTTGCTCCTGTATTGCGTCTTCTACCCGGAAACTTGATGCAGCAGTTGCTCAAGGTGCTGGCAACGGATGACATTCGAGTTGGCCTCATCAGTCGCCTTTACGATTTACGTATTCACACCGGACGCCAGGCGGCAGTGGCTGATCTGTGTCTCTGGCGGAACATGCAGCTGGCGAGGCATAGCATTCATCTATAAGGGACGGAGGATTCAAGCAACCAGCGGGATTGATTTGATATTTACTTAAGCGGAATTTGTATTAAAAAATAAGAATTAATAAGTGGAAATATTAAATTCTTGTCTGTCTACAAAATCAGACATCAATGTATGCCATGGGCTTCACTGATCATCATCCTCATTAAATGATGAGTGATAATTAGTTGTGGATGTAGTTCGGCAGTAAATATCAATAGTATTCGCAGAAGTATTATAGAATTCTTTCTTCAGTCTACAAAATTATTCATTTTTCTTTCTTGTATACCAATTAAGTTCTATCCCTAATCAACCCAGCAGCTAATCCAGCGCATCCCAGAAAGAATCAAGTTTCATTGGTTAATACTAAAACTGAACTTATATTACAAACAAGATTACAATTCTTGTCTCTACTATATTTGTTGTTAAACTCCAACCCAAATTGCTTCAAATCACTAAATGTGTATATAATTAAGGTAATTTGTGTACGTGTGTCCGAGAATTAAAGGATATATTGTGGGAGCGGAAGTTAGCAGTTTTCGGAGTAAAGCTTTACGCAAATACACAAATTTTTCTTGCACAAATGAGTTACAAACATTAAATTTTTATAATTTAAGCTGCAAGGCCTTTTTTTCCTTTTTTGTTAATGCTAAAAAAATTGTGGACTTGTGTTCAATATTTTGTGTTTTTTTCGGTATGCAGTTGTTGTTTTATTACAATAATTTATTGTTGCTCCTCGTAGTTGTTGTTGTAATTGTTGTTCCAATTGTTTGTTTAGTTATTGCTGTTGTTGTTCTTGTTGTTGTGGTTTAGTGTTTGTGTTGTTGTTGCGTATAATTATTAAAATCGCGTTGGCCGTTCGCTGACATCTTCCCAATCATCGTGTTCTTGTTGTTGCTATTATTGTTGTTGTTATTATTGTTGTTGTTGTTGGCAGGCAGCGGACAGCGGACAGACGCAGTGTTTCTTAAATTAAAGACTTTTGATTTTCTATATCACTTGAGGCAGCATTCAAAGAAGGTTTCGCCAACGCAACCGCCACGCATTGCCTTCTTAACATTGTATTCAAACTGGCGTCGATTGCTTTGCAGCACATCGGCAGCTTCCTTGTTGAGTGGATCCTCCGGGTTGGGTTCCTGTAAGGTTGGAAATCTTTTTATTAATTATGAATACAAGGAGTTGGCAAGAAGGGAGACTCGAATCCCAGTTAAATTTGATACCCTAAACAATTTTAAAGGCGCTGGATACGGTCAGACAGTGCGACATGGTTATGACGACGTCTTAACCTATGCACACTGGTCTCAAATCTAGCTGTCACAAACTTAGATGCTATTTAGGTATAGCTGTCACTATTTTATAAGCTACTACTACACTTCTCGTGCTGGGCACAAGCCTTGTTGGCGAACTTTACCAAGAAGAGGAACTGCAAGCCATAGACAATGGAATTGATGGTCAGCACAGGATTCCAGTCCTCACGCAAAATGTTTAAACAAACATTGCCGTCCAGATCGATGTTGGGATGATAAACCTGTGTGCCACATTTCACCTTCGGTGGCTCGTGTGGGTAATTGGAGCCAACGCGAAAGTTGAACACGAAGCGTCCATCTCTGTAAAAGCCCTCATCGGGTGAGATGATCAGTTTGAAATTGAGCAAGTCGTCGGTATCGGGGAACTCCACTGCACATGTCTTTGGCAGATTCAGTTCGTTAATATCTGCACAAGCATACAATATATATATATATATATAATTGGGGTAAAAAAAGAAAATGAACTAAACTTTCATGGGCGCGAAATGTGGAGAAATGTACCTTTTTGTATGCGCAGCTGGGCGGCAGAGGCCTTCTTTTGCTGACCACCGCGCGCCGATTGGTCGCCATCCTTTTTTTGTTGCTTCAGCGAGAAGAGTTTAATCATTTTGCTAATTTATTTGTGTTAATTTGCCTTTGCCTTGGATTTTGCTGGCGTCGTCGTTGTTGTCTACGGTTTCCACTCCAAAAAGGCGTTTTGCTGCAATTTGTGCTGTTTACTGGTTGCTTGTTTCGATTCAGTTCTTGTGGATCAAATAATGCTTATATATTTAGTTTTATTAGTGAATGTTCATACGTTTGGATTTTTTATTTTATTCTAATTTTGACATACCTTAAAATTTGGGTTTAGTTGTTTCAAGTGCCAAGCTTCTTCTTCACTTCTACAGCTGCTTCTTCTTTATAGCTCCAATTTCACTGAGCTGTCATTCACGGCCCAAACTAATCGATGTCATTTTCGATAGCAAGCGGTTAGAACAAAAATACTAAATAAATACGCTATCGATGTATCGCAAGCACTGTTGTAAACGATATGTTTTCAACAGACCGAAAGACAGCTGATTGGCACATTTAGTGGAAACCGCGCTAAAAGCAAACGTTTGTGTTTATCTTAACTAAAATGTCGACAGAACCTGAAATAGCCAAAGACGCTGTGTTGAAACGCAGTGAACGCATACCAGAGGACACGCCGCAGGTTCACGGCTATGATTTTAATCAGGGCGTCGATTACAGCAAGCTGTTTGAATCGTATGTTCACACCGGCTTCCAGGCCACCAATCTCGGATTGGCCATCAAGGAAATCAATAAAATGGTGAGATTAGTTGTAGACTGGGATTACCTGGTGTACTAAACACAGACAGTTGGATTGCAGGGCTCAGCCGCTGGATGCTGAGCAGCAGGATATACACGAAACAGATGAATTTATCAGGCGACGCAGTAACTGCACTATCTTTCTGGGCTACACTTCGAATCTAGTGTCCTCTGGCATGAGGGAAACACTGCGATTTCTGGCTGAGCATCGTATGATCGACTGTATTGTGACAACGGCTGGTGGCGTCGAGGAGGACTTCATCAAGTGCCTGGCGCCCACATTTATGGGCTCCTTTGAGCTAAGTGGGAAAGATTTGCGTGAACGTGGGATAAACCGTATTGGAAACCTATTAGTGCCCAATGACAACTACTGCAAATTTGAGGATTGGCTAATGCCGCTGCTGGACGAAATGCTGGAGGAGCAACGAAGTAAATGCGTTGTTTGGTCGCCATCCCGCATCATTCAGAGATTAGGCGAGCGTATTGATAATCCCAGTTCCATATACTTCTGGGCAGCCAAGAACCAAATACCTGTATATTGTCCAGCCCTCACTGATGGCAGCCTCGGCGACATGATGTACTTTCATTCCTTCCGACAGCCTGGCCTGGTTGTGGACATCTTATCGGATCTGCGGCGTCTCAACACCATGGCTGTGAAGGCTGTCAACAGTGGTATGATCATTGTTGGCGGTGGCATTATTAAACATCATATTTGCAATGCGAATTTAATGCGAAACGGTGCCGATTACTCTGTGTTCGTCAACACCGCATCTGAGTTCGATGGCAGTGATAGCGGTGCACGACCGGATGAAGCTGTCTCCTGGGGCAAGATACGCAAGGAAGCTACGCCAGTTAAGGTGTATGCCGAGGCCAGTTTGGTCTTTCCGCTTATCGTCGGCGAAACCTTTGCCAAGCGACACTTTGCCCACAAAGAGGCGACATTGTAATTGCAATAGTAATATACGGAAAAATATGGTGAATGCATTTCTTAACAACCTTGGGGGACAGCAAAAGAGGCACGCTTGGAGTCGTTGTTACACAGATAGTGCGCTTTATTAGTCTCCGCAGTGTCGTGGCTCTTGAAGGACGCAAAGGAGGAGGGAGTAAGGGATATGGAAAATGGAGTGTGGAGCATAAATGATGGAGCTAGGAGTAGGACGAAGTACTAAGAAAACTGGTCAAGCCAAGTTGTTGGCCGCAGTGGCTATAATGGCAGTAGGAAGCTATTAAGCGTCGTTGCCGCCTCTGAGTTGTGCATAGTGTGATAAACACACAACAAGCATTGCATTTTCAGCTTCACTGGTTCCGTTGTAATCTCTATGCTGTCATATACTTCTGGCTTCTGCTCCTACTGTGGTTCCTACTTTCGCTCCTGCTCTTCCTTCCCTGATTCCTATAAATTCACCTAACACTACAACTATTCCTACTTTTGCTCCTGTTTCTACGCTCTACTCTAGACTCCAGGTCCTCCTCCTCCTGCTCCATTGCTGTATAATGGTTATGTAGTGCACTTCGCATTCTCCTTTGCAAATGCAACTTTTGTCGAGCATTTTAACAGCAAAACGCAAGTTGTAGTCCTCTGCTGGCCACAGCTGGAACTGGGAACTGCTGTCGGTGCTCCTGCTCCTTTACTTTCTTTTCTCTCCCTCCCCTACTCTTTGTTTGTGTTGTCAGCTGCCCACCCGAAAAAGGCAACTAAGTCTTGGCCATAATTGCTTGGGTCTTGCTGCTCTGCTGTGTTCTGTGCTCTGCTGTGCTCATAAATTTTCCCCATCGCTGGCTTTGGCGACTTTTCACTTTTGTCATATTTTGCCGCAGTCGAGCATTTTATGTTTAATAGCCAGAAATTGTTTTGGGGAACAATGCATTTCTCCGTAAGCTCACAAATTTGTCATTAATTTTATGTCGCTAATGTTGCCGCACTTTCCTCGCCATTTTCTTTTCCTCATCACAACTGAAATTTTATTGTTGCAACGTTTTTTGCCCCACCCATTCCCGCATTTCCTCATTCCGCTATCAGGGCCCAAAGTTTTGCTGTCTCTGCGCATCATTAAAGCCAAAAAGAAAACTTTTTTCGCACACTTACATTTTCCGCACTCGTTTTTCACCATCTTCATGGTTTTCCGCAGTCCTTCGACATTCGGTGCTACACATTTTGAGCTATTGTCATGCGAAGGATGTCAGAGTGAAGGGATGAGGGGAACAGCAATAAAGCAACCGGGAGGGAGCAAGGCAAGACGATGTTGCAACTGCATTTTCTTTCAGCAACTTTTTTGCAGCCGCAACTTTATGGGCTTTTTTTTCATCTGATTTCTGGTTGAAAAATGAATGAATCGTTCGCTTGCATAAACTTCAGGCAACCATCATCTGAGCACTTATTACAAAATACTCAGCTTTATCAAATTTTCTAAAATGTTTCGAAACTATTTTACCAGCACTTGAAGCAGCAGCAAATGAGAGATAAATGAAAGTGCAATCGAACAAACTTGTGCTTAATTTTTCCAGTTCTCTTGCCAACAATTGTCGTAATCTGTTGCAGGTGGTCTTAAATGGAGCTTTAATTTGGTTCTTAGATAAGAAATAAGTCAAAAGAAAGGTTTAAATGCAATACATTTTTAGTGCATACTGCTAGGCGGGTGATATAATTGTTTGAGGTGCAAAGCAAATAATATAAATATTTTGAGTGTAGAGTCTAATTAATACACACAATTAAATGGCATGTTCTGTGGTGCATTTTAGACGTATAAAATTCCATGAATTGCAATTAAATGTTTAAGTATTCAGTGGCATTGCTTAGTTATTTGAATTTGTTTTGAAAATGAAGTCTTTATTTAAAGTGTTGCATACTTACGAGTGCACGATATAAAACAGCAATTTGCAATCGATATTAATTGTGTGCAGCATACTTTCAGGCACCACATTGTATGTAGAATTTCAATTTGGCTGAATCAACTGTGGTTAACTATAATCCCAGCAGCACTTTGCGAAACTTTGCCAAGAAAATCAATTGCACCATTATCGGCAGCCGCACAGGCGGCATTGTCGTTAAGAAGTACTTAACTGCATGCTGTCATATCTAATGCCAACCACACACACGCACACTCACACACAAACACACACATAGAGCGCTTAAAAACTAATTACGAGCAAAGCTGTTGTTGTCTCAGCACGAAGGATGCGCTGCTTTCTGCCCACAAAGGAGGGACTGCAAGTGCGTAGAATTTTCGCCGAGTCCAGAAGAAATGTTCACGCCAACTTTGCCAGCCAAGTTATAGATGTTGATGTTGTTTTTGTTTAGTCTTGGCCAAGTTTCCAGTGATTACGAGCAAATTAAAACTACATTAAAAGTTTGCCAAAGTCCAGTTGCTGGCAATTGACAGGTCCTTGCGCACACAAGCACCCACATGTGTCTGAAAAACACCGGTCAGAAATTATTTATTTTTAATAATTACAAATGGCTAAACGAGGAGCACACCCAACCGCATTATACCCTGTGTGAGTAAGGTAATTTGCAATTAAAACTCCAATTAACTTTATAAACTACAAATTTAAAACAAACTATGAAAATATAATGGATTAATACGAACTCCTTGAAGTCTTAAGCTTTCCTCAGTTGAGCCTCTAAATTTTGCGCTTCGTTTTGAGCTCCTTCTTGCTGTGAGTGTGCACCAGTAGAGATGAGCACGATATTGAGGGCGAGAGTTGTTCCTGACAGTTGGAGCAGTTGCAACTGTTTGATTTTCTCGGCTCCCTGATTGTCGTGGTTTGGGTCACTTTCTCCTGGTAGAAGTGTGTTTGCTGCTGAGCTAGGAGCTGCTGTCGTGCCTCGGCCAGCGCCTGTTGCTCCTGCTGGAGCAGCGCCTGCTTGGCTTGAAGTAGATCCTGTTGCTGCTTAAACAACTGATCGTAGAGTATGCGCACGTTCTTCTCCCGCCTTTCACCTGCAAGTTCCAGCATATTTTCTAGCTCCGATTCGAGTTTCTGATCCAAATCCAAAAGCATACGTCGCGTCTCCGGCTCATCGTCGATTATATCCTGCAGGCTGTGAAGCAGAAAATTCAAGGGCCCGCCATGGGGTGTCCAGTCCTTGAGGCGTCGTATGGCGTGTCGTGCGCTCCTCTCAACCTTCCCTAGCAGCGACTGATTACAGTGAAGCTGCAGCGTCTGTAGCTTCTTTTGCCAATGGGAATCTGTCTTCTTGTATTGCTGCTCATTCTGCACGGTGCGTGCATGCAGAATTTTAACCTCTTCAAGAAGTTGTTGGTTCTTTTCCGATAGTAATTCGTAGTCCGATTTGTCCTTTCCCGATGTACGACTGTAGTTATAGGAAATGGAGTGATTACTACCATCCCCATAGCTGGTAAAATTCGTCTCCGAATCGGAGTGACTTTCCTCTTCCGTTTGTTCCAGTTTCTGCCTCGGCCTGCCTGTCTCGCAGACCGTATCGCTTTCGTACCTGGTTAGCACCTCCTCCAGCGTACGCTTTGTATTGCTCAAGTCTGTAAACGGTTTACCCAGCTCTCCCATAGCCTTTAGCTGGCTATGCATTAGTACCATCAGACAATTACGAGCGTACTTATCCGCCGATGGTGCCTTGTAGAATACCATTAGCCAGCAGTGGATTATATCGTGATGGGATGGACAAATGCTTCGGATAAACACATCGCTAACCAATTGCAGCTGCGAAGCAAAGTGACGGTCCAGAGAATCCTCGTTTAGTTCACTCATATTCGAGTTGTTTCATTTATTGACATTTAGGATTGACAATTTGTACAATTTATTTTCTGGCGTCTTTTGAAAGGGTGCGTTGAAATGAATTTTAAATAAATTTAAGGAAAATATCTTTATTAAAATTAGCTCTTTGCTTTAATATATATTAATAAAAGTCACTTGAAATCAACTTTTTCCCAACCTTTTCAGAGTTCTACTTTTTCAACGTGAGCTGCACTTTCTGTAGCATACTTTTTTGGGCGCACAGCGAGTTCCACATGAAATACATAATTGATGTGATTTTTTGAAGCGAAATTGAAGTGTTTAGAGAATTGGGAATGGTGCTGGGCTATGTTAAGGTTCATTTAGCATTCACATTGGCATTTGCCGTAAGGTTTGCGAGTGTGTTGCATATAAGCATTCGAGGAAAAAGGATAACGTTTCGCTTTTGAATTGGATTGTGAATCGGTCGAAGCAGCTTCTTCTTCGGGGTCAAAAGGTATTTGCTGCTGTTCCACACACACAGAGCTTTCGCACCTTTCTGGCCAACATAATGGCTGAAAATGCCGCAAATACTTTGAGCACTCGAACACACACACACACTCACTTGTTCTCTTTCTGTCTCTCTCTGTTTTTCTGCCGATAAGCCAAGCCAAAGGCAAGGCAATATCCTTGGCCATGCTGTTTAATTTCTTTGCCCCGTTGCTTTGGAATTTTTTTGCTCGTTCTTTCTATTTTTTTTATTTTTATTTTTCCTACTCATAAATTGCGCAAATTCCTTTCGTGCGCATCAAGCAGAAATCGCTGAGAAGGGAAACTGTGTTGACTGCAGTAAAATCGGCTAAAACAGCTGAAAAATCCAAGTAAGAGAGTATGAAAAATTTAATTTCCTTTTTAACTAACATAAATTTACCACTTTTTCTAGCTAAAACTAGCCCAGAACTAGCTAGAAGGTCAGCACTAGCGATGCTGTCGCTGCGAAAGGTTTGTCGCTTGTGGGCACATCTAATTTCTCTAGTTGTCCTCAGCACGCTTATTAAAGTATAAATCATTCGATGGCTGTACTCCATGGGACACGCCCACCACACCGCCCCTAGCAGCACCCCCAACCCCTTTTTTAAGTGGTCAACAAGCATGTCAAAAAGTGCAACAACAAAAAATAAAAAGAGTAACCAAAAAGAAAACTCAAAGCTGAATTCGAGACGTGCTGAGGTGAGTTGGGGTGGGTCAAAGGGGCAAATGGGAGGATTGGGAGGAGTGGGGCGTGGCTGTAGCTATGTCTCGGTTGGTCAAAGTACATTATCGTCGTGTCCTGGCGTGGTGCATGTTGCAACAAATGTAGCAGAAAACCGCAGCTGAGAGTAGTGCAATTAAATACAGGAAATAATGGCTACCGCAGCAGCAGAAGCAGCAGTGGAAAAGAGGGGCGTAGGGGGAAGAGGGGCCAGCTAGCCACAGGAAACGACAGCATGCTAGAGTTGTGCACAGCATCTTGGCCAGGCCCAGTGAATCTATGCAGCATTTTGTTACGTTTTGAGTAAAATGTGTTGGAAACAATTTTTGAGTGGAGTTTTCGGTGCTAAGAAGGAGCGAAATAACAGCCATATTTAGACTATATAGTTTAGCTTGATTCCAGCTTACCTTCTAATAATCTCTAAAGTTCGTACATAATTTTCTCTCACAGGTTTTTAGCTTTTGGCAGCTTGTTTCACAGCATCCACTGCGGTTGTTGCTGCATGCAAAATATTTTCTAAAACTGTAGAAAACTGAGATAATAGAATTTGTAACCGTCGCATAAAGTAGCATATAGTTATGTGTGTTTTTAGCTTTAATTTAATTAATTTAATTTAATTAATTAGTTCAAAATGTTATAGCAGAACCAGCAAACTACTTTACTGTAGCTCTCTTTACTCGTTTCTTTTGTAGAACTCTTTTTACAATAACTTGTAGAAGAAATATATGAGAAACTGTTTGCTGGAATTGACTTCGAACTTTCGTTGTGTATAAAAATATTTTATTTTATTTAATTTGATTGGATTTGATTTGATTTCATTTCGTTTAATGCTGTGTTTTTCGCTTTGCAAATAATCGATTTGTCAGTCAGTTTGAATATATGTCCGTCTATGTGGCTGTACGTCCATTCGTCTGCTAGTCTGTCCTTCTGTCTGTTTGACTTTCAATTGGAATGTTAGCCAAAGTATGAGCAGCTGCTTCAATATTGCGCATAGCATTTGAACATTCAACATAGCAACGTTATATAAGCGCTCATTGTATATATATATATATATATATATATATGCGCATAGGTGTATATATCAAACGTAGTACTGGTAACGACTAGCAAATACCCCGTAATAAAGCTTCAAGTACTTTAAAACTAAACCTGTTGATTTTTTTATAGCATACTGTACGTTATAAATTTAAAGGACAACCACATACAAAAATTACTGTTAAAATAACAGCTTTTCGTTTCACAGATACCCTGTATTTACGACTAAAATGTAACAGAAATGATTGTAGCTCTTTTACAGATTTATTTCTTTGCAGTTTTAAATTTAAATACTTTTACTTATTAAATAACATCTGTCAATTGACAGTTTTGACTAGCTGATACCCTGTAAATAGATAAGATCTAGCATATAGCTTTTGAAGCCACGTAGTTCTAAGCACACGTGTCTGCACATGCTTTCAAGCTGTTTACAGTCAGCTATTGACTAGCTGATACCCTTTATAAACTACTAAGTAAATCATTTATGCGAAACGAAGCTTCAAAAATTTAATCAGTGTTTTGGATCTTGTTCTTGGACCAAAAATGACTGAAAATTTAAGTTAAGTTGATAATTATATACTTTTTTGAACGGTATATACCCACTTGACCTCTTGTGCTGACTACGGGGCATATTAAATTCCTTACGATTGACTTCGCTGCGAGTTTTATTGATTGATTTCCAATAGCCGTAACTAAAACTGTGCTCCGGACCAACAGACAATCAGCCAAGCAACAGCTATGCAACAACAGCGACAACAACTTGAGTCACAGCAACAGCAGCTGCTTCAGCAACAGCAGCTTCAGTTTCTGACGTGCCTGCGAGTGCGAGTGACTCACGTTGCGTATGCTCAATATCAATATAAATATGTATGTGTACACTGAAAAAAATGGGAACTACGGGATAAAATTAAATGTAATAAACAATGTCAGAAATTCGCAATGTTAGCTTGTTAGAAGAAATATGTGCTGGAATCTTAAAAAATTATTTGACTAAATTTAAAAGATTTGGTAATAAATGAAGTATCACATTTTCTTCCGGTGTATGTGTATTTTGATGATGATGGCCACGTAGTGAGCGCACATAGTTAGATGAAATGAAGACAGCAAGTTTGCACAAGAAATTCAAGCAATGATGAAGTGTTTTTATTGTGTTTATTGGCATGCGTTTTAATGAACCCCAAAGCAGTCGAGGTGTATGTGAAGCCAAGAATGGAGAGTTTAAAGAGAGCAAGCACATTCGGCACATACAACTCTATTACAGGCCAATTTCTGTATACTCTCTCTTTCTCTCTTTTCTGTCTCTTACTCACTCACACGAAAAGTTTTTTCATTAAAACTCTTGAGAAGCAGAACCAGCTGGATAAGTGAGTGCAAAATGTTATTTTATTGTCAACAAGCAAAGTTACAAACAGCATATGAGACAGAGATAGGTACACAGAGAGCGAGAGAGAGGGAGACAGAGAGAGAGTGGGAGGGAGAATGGAACTGTTGTTGCTGCCGAAATTTATTTAATATGCAATATAAACAGAGCAAAGACAAGGACAACAAACATGACAAGCTCATAAACTCATTTGGGGAGTAACAAGAGCAGCAGCAACAGAGGAGCCGAGTTTACTCGACTTGGGCATACCCCAAAGTAATGTCTTTAAGTAAACCCTAAAAGTCTGCTCAAATAAGAAGTCTACTTGCCAAATTCAAGAATTTGGAATTACTTTTTCTGAAATGGAGTAAGCTGGGTTCAAAAGTGCCCTCTGCTGCCTGTTATGCCCTCGATACAGGGCACAACAACAACTGCCCGCTTTTTAGAGGACAGCAAAGAAGAATTTTTTAATAATACCTCAAGGATTTCACACTGTTGCCGTCAAGTAGACCGAGTGCTAACACTAAGCGTACCATCAAATATACATAAACGTTGTCGTTGTTCTGCTTCCTGTGTTTGTTGTTGTTGTTGTTACTGTTGCTGTGCTTTATGTCAAAGTCAACGGTTTTCCACAACTGCGCCCACAACTTTTTTCATTAATTTAGAAAAACAAGTCCCTTACGCATTAGCCATGGCGATTAAACTTAGACCTCGTCCCCCACCGCTGCCTCAAAAGTCAATAAAAAAATGTTGCCACAACTTTTCGGCTTGCCTACAGTCATTATCAATTTATGCGCCCCCTTGCCCAAAGGGCGTGGCAGTGTATATAAATATGTATGTATAAATTTATATATATTTTTTGTTGGTGGCAAAATTGAATTGATTAATAAAATATGACAGTGGGGTCGAAATTGACCCCCAAGCGCTGCCTGGGGTTAAACTTTTTGCAACTTATTTAAATTTAAAATGAACTTTTTGCTCAGTTCATCAGATTCTTGCAGCATTTTGAAATTTCTCAATTTAACTATTTTGTTGTAGCTTAAAAATTTATCATTTTACTGCATATCATAGTTATTTTTGCTCAGCAAGTTATTTATTTAATATTTTCCAAGCTTATTTTGTTGTATAATCTTTGCTGAAAATTCTTGTCGTGTTTTAATGTAATTTGCATAGCCTTAAAATAATAATTATTTTTGACATGTCTTTGTAAATTGAAGGCTTAAAGTGGTTTACCAGACGGAGGTATGAAATTCTAATTTAAAATTTTCGTTTAAGTTTATGAGAGTGTGTAATGTTTTAAAAGTAGTTTGTGTAGAAGTTAAAACTTTTTTCGTAATTTAAATATTCGCTTTTCAAGAGAAAGTTTACATTTGGCTTAGTAAATAGAAAATATATGTAGGGGTTAACGGTTCTTTTAATTGGTATATTAGTGAACTTAAATGCCGAAACGCTTAAAGGACTAAATAGTTTGCAACAACTCGTTAAAAGTTTGAGGAACTAATAACTAATTATATATGCTGTATTTTTATAATTTTTATAATCTCTCCATTTAATTATTTGCTCTAACTTCCAGTCAGAAATTATTTGCTTAAAGTTCATGCATTTTTCGCAACAACTAAAAGTATGCAATGAATTTTTTCATGCAACTAAAATGGCGTTTGGAGCAGTTAGTCGCTGATTAGTTGCTACAACGCTGCATGTTGCCACAGCTGCCACTGCTGGCGACCACAGGATGAATCAACAAAGTGATATATGTGGCATGTTGCATATGCATGACGCATACGTTGTTAATGCCAGCTAGCAAACTGGTCACAAGACGGTTTGCTTAAAAAATCATCAAAAAAAGAGAAGAAGAAAAAAAGCGAAGCTAAGTGCAGTTGGAAAGCCACAGAAACACAACGCATCTCGAATGCTCTTTGCAGTGGTTAGACCAAAAAGGAAACAGGAAAACGGATGTAGAGAAGATAAAAAAAAATAAGTAAAGGTAAAGGCAACACACAAAAAAGGGCTAAAAGGATAGTTGAATGTTGGCTTAAAGCCTCAACGAAATATGTGCATAACTTTCGCTTTCGTTTTCCGCTGGTAAAAGCCGAGCCAAATGCCAGGCATAATCTCTGACCCAAATTCCAGCCAAGAGTCGCCTTAAAGACTCAAACACACACAGAGATACAGAGGAAAAACAAACTATGTCGCTGTCTACCTGTGTGTGTTTGTGTGTGTAGGGAAGGGAAAGGAAAGGGACTGAGAGAGTTTGTTAAACAAATATTGGCACTTGCCTCAATAACCCGGTTGCCTTTTGCTCCACCAGCTTTTCAAATAGGTCGCTAACTTTGGAGTCCTGAATCCGGAGTTCCAACGTCGCTTTGCCTAGCCGGATTAACATTTGGCTGAAGCAAATAAAAAGCCAAATTTAAGCCCAGTAATTGCAGCAGCAGCAGCAGCAGACGCATATCGCAAACACACACACCCCAACACACACAATAGTTATATACATAAGTACTTTGCCCAACTTGGAGGCAGACTTTGAAATTTTAATGGCATTTTGAGAGCTATGTTAGGGTTGCGCTTGAATTAACAAATTAATGCAAATCGCTGGCGGATGAGAAGAATAGGCCAAAAAGCACTTGTCTGCTTTGTCTGCTCTTAACTTGGCCAACATTTAATGAATATTTATTAACTGCTTTAGCCGCTGTCGCTGCTGCTTTTTAAATGCTCCGCGTTTCAGCTTCATTTTTTTTTTGTTGTATTTTTTCTCTTCATCATTCGCTTTCAGTCTCTAATTTAATTGCAATGTCAGTGAAGGCTAACGATGCGGGAGCTGGAGCAGGACAGCAACAGCGGCGACAGGGACGACAGCATCCGTTTCCGCTTTTGGCACAACATCCGCCGTTTGCTGCGGCAATCGCATTAGAACTGCGCTGCACTTGTCGCCTTGATGGATGTTGCTGTCTGTCACTTTTTGGGCGGGGCAGTGGGCGTGGAGTGGGAAGTTTGAGGCTTTTCGGGATGAGCAATGTTGTGTAGTGTAGTGTACACTGTGCAGGTCGATCATTGCACCTGCAGCTACAGCTACAGTTCAGCTACAGCTGCGGCTTAATGCACTCATTTAATTGCATTATGCCGCAAGGTACTCACATCGCACAATCTGGTGGCAGGTGGCAAGTAGCATGTGGCAGCTTGCACTCAAGACAGACTACAACAACAGCAGCTGCATTAATTTGCATATGAAAACAACTCAGAAAGGCTACAGGGGAGCGTCATGACTGTAAAAGACCCTGTTTATAAAACAAACCATTGTTTTCCATACCTTATAACATTACTTTGTAAGATTCTGTAACTAGAGGATTTTGTACATTATTTCTTATTAAATTTATTCAGAAGTTGTAAAATTGTGTTATCTTTGTAAATAAAAAGTTTATCCATCTCAAAGTTATGCAAATTTGAAGTTTGAAGTGTATTAATACACCCCCTTAGACTTTAGAGTACAGGGTCTTAACAGCAAGAGGGCTCCTTGGTGCTTTGTTATCCTGCCACTCCTGTCTGTTAATGAAGTCAAGAGGTTGCGCGCTGTCAGGAAGTCAACACAAACAATGTCTCGTTCTTGTATTTATTATCACAAAAGTGCAAAAAGCTATAATTATAGTAGAAATGTTTTAGTTATCATAACTTTCATATGCGTAGACTTATACTCTGTTTCTTTTTTATTGCACTTAGATCCTAAAGCAACAGAAGTTTGTCTCCTGCTGTTGCTCCAAAAATTCCCACCGCTGCAGCTGCACACAGCAACTGAGTTCGAGGTTTGATCGATTTATTGATCCTTTGCCCATCCATTCGACAAATGCTTTGGCTCCGAACTTGACTATTTGAGTGCGAAAGGCGTGATGGGCCTGAGCGGCATCATCGTTGTTACGATACAGTATTATGTAGACGTATCGCTGTGGTCGAAACTCGTGTACGCTCAGCTTAACATAATGAAACATCTGACGTAGTTTCTGGTACACTTGCATCGGTGTCAGGTGCTCCACATTGTTGAGCAACAGTTTTTTAATGTTCTTCGATTCGCAGACGTGTATGGAAGTCCGGGCCAGCTCGAAGCGTAACCTTAAACTAAAAAGGGAGTAGATATGAAGAAAGACTTAATTTATTGGAGTAGGACAAGTCTCTGCCTTTTACACACACTGTGTGTGCTGACGTACTCAAGTACACTTTGTTATTTATGTTAAACAGGGCTTTAGTCTTTATACTTACAACTCCAGCATGTACTTCATGCGATGATCGGCTATGTACTGTAAGTAGGCAAAGCCCCGACTTCGACCCGAGAAATCAATTTTGAAGCGAAGCTTGTACACATCTCCCAGCTGATTGGCCACTTTCATCACTTCTTCAACAGTGTATTCCCTTTGAATGCCCGTAAGATACAACTGTAAATTTGGGCATACAATAAGTATTTGTTCTTCCACTAAATCGTTTAATATTTACCTCACCAGCTCCGTATTCCAGCGCCTTTTGACGCTCTGCAGTCACAGGCAGCCGTGTAGTGACATAAATCGTGCCATTTACACGAATTTTGCAATATTTGTTCATCAAATCGAGATCCATTTTTCAAACTGTTTTGTTTAGTAGGAAACGCGTGCGCAAAGGCTTTAAAGTGCCAGAGTTGCCAGCTGGCAAAACAAAGAGCGTTGCCAGCTGCTAAGTAGGTAGCCTGAAAACAGTGCTGTGAAACGCTGTGCTGCGAACTTTTAAAGCAATCAGATCAAAGCAGTGTTGCCACCTGATAAAAAAGCTTTGTTTGTTTATTAAATTTTATACACAAACAATTTGAAAACTATTTAATTTTACTTACGTAAGTGCAACTAAACAAAACTCATTTAAACGCTATAAAATACAAAGCTGCCAGCGTTGCCAGATAATTTCAGTTAACTTTTAATTTAATTAGAATACTTAAAAACACCAAATAACTGTCACTTTTC
Source organism: Drosophila parthenogenetica (assembly GCA_035047505.1). Taxonomy (NCBI): domain Eukaryota; kingdom Metazoa; phylum Arthropoda; class Insecta; order Diptera; family Drosophilidae; genus Drosophila; species Drosophila parthenogenetica. The sequence goes on from JAWNPM010000070.1 coordinate 2,868,934, forward strand.
CGTCTTTTGTTCGTGTTTGCGTTTAAGTACATGTCAAGTCGGTTTTATTGCCTTGAACGCTGTTATTCTCAGGTTTTTTGGACAGGTCGCGCGTGCTTTTTTTCTAGCTCATGTATTTTTTAACAATATAAATTTATGCAGGCCGCAACACAACTCTAGAGCTGGCAGCAAAGCCGCAAAACCGCAGCACCTACACTTCATAGCGTCGTTTTGCCGTCGTTGTTGTTCTTGTGGTTATGCCACGCTGGGTGGCTTAGTGTCGAGGGGGGTACAGAGCAGTGGAGGGCAGCGGGGAAAGACTGAGAGCCTCATCCTGATGCACTCAAGTGGCAGCTGCTTCTGCTGCTGCTGCGGCTGCTTCATTTTCCTAATTTATACGCGCGCAACGCTAATGAAAATTTGCGTGGCAAGGCAAGATAGTGCAGCCAGTTGAGCTGGTTTTTAGCTAGAACTAGTAAAGGTTAAAAACTGCAATATAAGATAGCTTAAGAGCGGCAAAATGTTTATTATCTCGAAATGTAGCTTTTTTAAAATGTAAAAAGCTCTGAAAGCATAAAGCATTTCAATAATTCACATACCTAAAATTCTTTTTCATTACTAGCCTTTTTCTTTATCGGCTAAAGCCTCTTTAGCCGCTAGAATTTGGACAACACTTTGTTAAAACCGCATGCTTTGTTGCCTGTAGTGAGGCAGACTCCCACGCTCTCCTTTTCTTGTTGTAAATGACGTGGCGTTGGGACTGGCACTTCAAGGTGCACGTCGTCGTGTACTCGGTACTCGCTGCTCGGTGCTCCACTTGAGACCAAGCGTCGGGGTCGGAGGAGCTGCGGTTGCGAAAGATGTGCGCGGTCGTAAAATGCTTAGGGACAGCTCCCGCAGGCATCATAATCCCGCTCTTTATAACCTACCATAGAGCCCCATTGTCCTTGGCGTACAGTTAAAGGGAAAACCAATTAGGGCCCAAGGCTTCACACACAACCAGGTAAGCTCTACTCTAAAATTCAACAAACTACTACTAAAATAACAATTTTATTTAAAGAAAAATGGAGGAACCCAGCGAAGAACGTTTGGATCGTCATTTTCAGCAGCAACTTATCGAGTTTGACAGTTCCTTCAAGCGGATTGCTTGCAAATCGGATCAGATACTCATCAACTTTTGGATGCAAATCTATAGGAAAGCTCCCAAAGATCAGAAATTATCACGAAACTGTTTGACACTTCTTATGTATGGACATTTAAATGAGTTTGGCTATTTGCAATATCCATTTACCGACATGCGAAATTGTGGAAAGGATCTGAATGAGGTCTTGAATTCCTACAAGGGGTTGCCGTACCTAAAGCGCACCAATAAGCCCATTTCCTTTGGCAGTGAAACCAACATTACCCGAAAGGAGTCATCGACAGTTGTGTCCAAGAATGGCTCCCTTACAGACTTCTTCAAGGAGTTCAGTTCTTCTAGTCTCTCATCAGGCGATACAGACTCTTTGTCGTATCTGGTACCTTCCCGGCAAGCTACCACTTATATTCCCTCCGGCGCTACTTCTACTCTGAGCTGTGCTTCAAACACCTTGAGGACCTACAACTCCCATGAATACCTTTCAAATAGTTCAGAGGACTCTGAGATGAAACTTTCGGTAGTACAGAAAAATACCATCAATTCTTCAGCGGTTTATGATGCTGGTATTATTTCTAGTAGTTTTTCCAAGAAAAATACTACTAACACTTGCTTTTTTAATGGTACTGGCATCATTTCTATTAATTTTCCTAAAGAAAATACTGCTAAAACTTCCTCTTTTTATGATGTTACTATAAATTCTAGTAGTTCTTCTATGAAAAAGACTAAAATGTTCTCGACTTTTGATACTATTGCCGTTTCTAGTAGTTTCCTAAGAGAAAGTACTACTCAAACTTATCCATACGACACTATGGATATGTTAAGTAGTTTTTCGAAGAACATTACTACAAAAGCTTCCTTGACTTATGATACTATTGACATTTCTAGTAGTCTCCCTAAGAAAAATTCTATCAAATCATCTACTACTATTGATGCTAGTACAATTTCTGGTGTTTTTCCCACGAAAAACAACAACACTACTTCTACAATCTCCAGCATATCTGGCATATCTAAAGACCCAGTAGGAAATTCAGTAGTGGATATGTTTTCTTCGCAAGAGCAGAAGCAAAGCAAAGAGTTTGGTTCCTACCGAAGAAGAAGAAGGAGAGGATTAAAGCTGGGAATCTATGTCGCACTGTGTCGCTTGGGAAGTCTTAGAGGATGGGTCACCAGTCAACAGATCTACTTCATACGGCTGCTTCGTGTGCAGAATTGGTATTATTATCGACGGAATCTGATGAGAAATTACGGTTCTCTGCAGCTGCTGCAAAAGCTTTTACAACACGGAAGTCTCAGTCGAATGTGGCAACGTTTGTCGCAACATTTGCGCTTAGTGTACTCAAAGTGTGTGAGAAAAGTCTGCGTCTATGCGAAAACTTACAGGCTGAATAGAAGGAGGCTCAAGTGGTTGTTGGACGGCATGGAAGATCACTTCCTGCAGCTGACAAAGCAAATGTTTTATATGTTTTACCAGATTTATTAAAAAAAGGGTTTTTTACTGCACCTGTAACAACATTAACAAGCCAGTTGCTCATTAATTAATTTAAATATTCCACGAGTGGGCAAAAGTAAGAAAAAAAGTAAAATGCGAAAAGTAAATAAACAATTGGGTCGTAAACAGCAGCTACTAATTGTTAATTATGCAACGCTTGTCCAATGCAGCTCACAAAACAACAGCAACAAAACAATGCACAACAAGAAAAAAAGGTTATCTTCGGCTAGCCGAAGATTAAATACCCTTGCAGACACGCATATTTTATTTTAATCGCTAATTGTTCCAACAGTAGCTATATGATATAGTAGTCCGATTTGAATGAACTTTTTCGAGCATATAGGGAATGATAATAAATGCACATTGTGCGAATTTGGTTAAAATCGGTCAATAGACATAGAAAATTTTCATACTAAGCATTTCAACCGATTGTTCCTATGGCAGCTATATGATATAGTAGTCCGATTTGAATGAAATTTGGTCAACACATTGGGAATGATACCAAATGCATATTGCGTGAATTTGGATGAAATCGCTCAATAGACATAGAAAATTTTCATACTAAGCATTTCAACAGATTGTTCCTATGGCAGCTATATGATATAGTGGTCCGATCTGGATAAAATTTGGTCAGCTGATGGAAAATGGTAAAGAATGCATATTGCGAGAATTTGGTTCAAATCGTTCAAGAGACACTGAAAATTTTCATACTAAGCATTTTCGGCATTTTTAACCGATTGTTCCTATGACAGCTATATGATATAGTGGTCCGATCTGGATGAAATTTGGTTTGCACGTGGGATTTAGTACTAAATGCATATAGGCTGAGTTTGGTGGAGCTAGATCAAAAAAAATTTTTTTTTGAACCGATTGTTCCTATGGGAGCTATATGATATAGTGATCCGATCTGGCCGATTTTAACATATGAACTGCGTGCAGAGAGAATACACATGTGTACCAAGTTTCATCACGATAGCTTTAAAACTGAGAGACTAGTTCGCATAGAAACAGACGGACAGACGGACAGACGGACAGACGGACATGGCTATATCGACTCGGCTGTTGATGCTGATCAAGAATATATATACTTTATGGGGTCTGCCACGCCTCCTTCAATGCGTTACAAACATCGTGACAAAAACAATATACCCTCTGCAAGGGTATAAAAAGTAATAAAAAAAATTGTAATAAAATGGCTGCCAGCTGCGTGTAGCGCCGCCATTTTGTAAGCAGCTGGAATTAGCAGCGCAACAAAAAAAGCGAAAAGGGAAGGAAAAAAGCAAAACATAAAAGAAAAAGCAACGGGATAAAACAAAACTGTCGCCATGAGCACTTGTTGTTGTTGCTGCTGCTGCTGCAATTGTAATTGTGGGCGGCAGCTAGGGTGGGGCGTGGTCAGCGAGCGCTTTGCCGAATGGTCAATGAACTTGCCACAGCATTCAAATAAACTGCCGCAAAGTCGCACTATTATGCTTATGGCGGTAAGTACAGTGCCTGCTAGAAGTTGGTTGTGGATCACGAATATATATAGAATACTCCTAAGCAAATCTAATAAACTCTTTTACCTTTTGTAATAAAACTAAAATGTTTATATGACTCACGCACTAAATCAAACTCCACTTAAACTTTAAATTAGTTTAGTTTACTGTGTGTTTACTGTACAGTGTGTACGTGCAGCTGTATTGGCAAATGGCTTCATCAGCTCTCGACTATGCAAATTTATGGTCTATATTTAGGCATTTTGCACACAATATTCTCAGCTCTGCTTCTCCGTCTCTGATGGCATAAATTAATTATTTATGACTTGTGAAACATGTTGCTCAACAGTATTGTTATCTCCCTTACTCTTTCTCCCTCTCTCTCTCTCTCTCTCTGTTTGTCTATAGGTCTCTCTGTCTGCAGTTACTGTAGCTTCAGCTAACATCATCATCATCATCATCGTCTTCCTAGTGTTTGTTCAATTTGCGAATTTTGTGACTTTGGACAACGCCTTTTGGCGTCGTCACCCTCTCGGCGCTTATCTAATGGAAATGATCAGCAAAATATGGTCTTCTATACAGTTTGTCTTTACTATATATACGTGTATTGTGCATGGGAAGCACGCACACATAATTATAATTTTTACAACGTCTAAATAAACGCAAATATCTTATGCATAAAGGCAACCGACGAGCAGCAAATGCCAGACGGGCCTAGAAAGAGATGGAGGGAGATAGAGAAAGAGACTGGCCAAGAGAGTAGGGACAGAGAGAGAGAAGGTGGGCTCTGAATGTAATGAATGACAGTCCAAAGAAGGTAACCGATAAAATAATATGTGTTTCTTTTGACTGCAAATTCTAGACGAAAGTGTAGAAGATACAATGATTTTGCTGGCTTGTTGGTAAAGCTACAAAGCGGGAAAAAAGCTGTGCTTAAAATAAGTTTGGGTGGACTGTTATTGAATTGGTTTATTTTCATGCACAGAACAGTATTATACAAATTCGTGTTACTTTGACTTCATATATTCCAAAAATGGAGGAGATTCTTCATTATTTTAGAATTATGAACACGCATGCAGCTAAAACTAATTAAACTTGTAATTCCCAACAGTAACTTTAGACTTATTTTTTATTCTAATTTGTACTGCTATAACCCCAATCCGTTGAAGCCCAATATGCTGAACAAACCTTTGACGGTTAGAGTATTTTGTTGGCCATAATTGTTGTCGCCTTTTCGCTGATTCTTTAATTCAGCAATTTGAAATGGCATTACAATATAATTTATTCGCTTTATTGCGCTCCACACAGTGAACAGGAGACATATTAATGACTCTCTCACGCTCTTCGCAGACTGACGTCAGCTGGGGACACAGGCACAGACAGAGACCAATACAGAGACCATGAAAGGCTATAAATATGATTGACACGGTCGAACAGTTTGTCAATCAAATTTTGGATATCACAGGGAAAGGAACTCTAGTTGGACAAAGGAGATACATATATTGATATATACATTTTAAAAATGCTGCTCAAATCCCTGCTGGTGAGTCTGTTTTCCGTTTGCTTTTACTTCAATGTTGACAAAATCTCTTTTCAGTTCACCATTCTAATCTGGCTAACATTGCTTTGTGCTGAAAGCCTGGCTAAGCCACATTTGTGGGCCACAACACCGGTGGGTTATGCCACACCTGGTGCCGGCCTGACGCCGGTGGCAACTCTGGGAGCAGCCTATTATCCAGCCTATGCGGCGTATACGTATACTCCTGTGTATTATGGCTCATACGCCACGTATCCCTACTATACTTATCTAAGACGCTGAGTCGCCTGTTGCTGCTGCTACGGAAGTTGTTGTTACTGTGTATATACTGTACTGTTCTGTGTTTTGCTCGCCTAAATTGATTAAATCTAAACGCTTTTCGTGTGAAAAATCTGAAAAAAATATTTATGAAATCAACACACATCGAATTATAAACAAATCAATAAAAGAAAAGTCAAAGGTAGACGTAAATGTGAAGCTGTAGCAGAAGCTGTATCTATAAATGTATCTGTGGTTGTAAATGTATCTGTGCGAGTGTGTGTGCTGTGTATCTAAGTATCTGTGGGCCTTGACGGTGGGATTTCTTTTGGTCCTTTTGAAATTTGCTTACATGTGCGCATATTTTCACCTGTACATCTTCCCTGCTGGCAACACAAAGGCAGAGCAAGACAGAAAAGGAACGGAAGAGAGAGGGAGTGGGAGAGAAAGGTAGAGAGACAGCTTACAAGATGTCTTTCGGGTTCTTTCTGTCTATCTGTCTGCCTGTCTCTCCGTCTGTCTCTCTGTCTGCCAGTGTGTGTGTTTCTTGGTAACCCGCTACTGATTTACCCAACGTGTATAAATCTTTTATTCATGTAATCCATTTGAAAACACGTTTGCACATGATTGTGTTTATTTCCAAACCGAATCTTTTCAGGCACATGTGTGTGTGTGTGTGTGTGTGTGCGTGTATGTGCCTGTCTATGTCTGTGTGGGAGTGTGTTTCACTGTGCGTCTGTTTGACTTGAAAAATCTTCAAAATTATATAAAGTGAATACCAATTTTATTTACTCAATTTTATTGCTTTTTGCCATGTTTTTTCTGCACAGACAAACATTTTTTCACCTTTCTCATTAAGCTAAAATTGTTTTCAGTTTATTTTTGAATTTTGTTGCCATTTTAATTGCTTTTCAGGAATAGTTCTTAACAATAACTGTATAAAATCTTCTTGATAGGTTTCAAATTGTATCTGGTTGATTACACTACTTTCTGTACATACTTCAGCACTGTAGCTCTTATAGTTTGGTCTCTACGTTGAACACTTAGTCAGTTTTAGCTCACCGAAGCTTCCATGTTGTGTAGAAATTTCAGCTTTTGCACCTCTTACCACTTAGTTGCCACGCTGATCAGTCAGGAATCATCCCAAGCCAAAGGAAATATCAATTTCTTTGACTTGCCCCGCGAGGTAACTACATAATTCGGATAACTTTAGTTGGCTATTGTGTTATTCATACCCTGCGCTTGTTTCCTGCAGGGTATTCGAGCTGGCAAAGTGCACAAATGCATTACAATGCAGCTTTTTGTGAAAGTTTTTTGAGCTTGACGCAGTTTTTATTGAATAAAAGGTCATTAAATTTGGACGCTATCTGTTGCGAGAAGTTGTGAAAATGTGATGCAGTCACTCCGGTGAATCCCCGCGACGCTCAACCGAGACTTACCGCTATTTTTTACAAGACTTTTCCGCTTACGTTGCGAAAACTTTACAACTACTTGGCGTTTACTACCTGAGAGGGGGAGGGACAGAGGGAAACGTGGAACGATGCCAAAGTTATGATAAGCAGCTCCTCCAAAATCCTCCTCTGGGCTTTTCACTCTTTCTGGTGCACACTCGACGCTTTCAACGCTCAGCGAGGCAAGTAGACAAAGTCAAGCAGAAAACTTGACTGCCGCCGGAGCAGGAAGCGCTGAAAGGAAGCATATTTCATATAAAAGAAATCCCTTTTTAAATAGAAAGTTGAATCCGAGCAAAAGGAGAAACTTCCACCAGGTAAACAGGTGAGTTCGGGTAAGGCAACTGGGGCTGCCATGGTGACTGCTCCACAGATGCTTGCATTTCGATAAGGCCAAAACTCTTGAAACTGCCCGCTGCCACAAATTGTTGCCATGCAAAGTACAGTGAAGCATAGAGCCAAGCGCACGGGCATTAACGTAATGCCCTCACTGTTATCGTCCTGCTGTTTCGAGTTTATTTTCCCTCAACTAATTTACTGCAGTTTTCTTTTACTCAAGCATATCTAGAAATCTTTATTTACACAGAAATTCTCAACAAATGTTCACGCACTATTTGCGCTTTACTTCTTCAGCAGCACGGGAGCAGCGGCCAGAGGAGCGGCCACAGGTGCGGTGTAGGCAAGGGGAGCAGCGGCGGCGTAGCGGGTGTAGGCGGCAGCAACTGGTGCGGTGTAGGCAGCGGCGAAGGGAGCAGCAATTGGTGCGGAGTAGGCAGCAGCAACTGGAGCGGTGTAGGCGGCGGCAACTGGAGCGGTGTAGGCGGCGGTGGCAATGGGAGCGGTGTAGGCGGCGGCAACGGGAGCGGTGTAGGCAGCTGGGAAGGCGGCGCTGTGGGCGACCTGGTGAGCGGAGTAGCTGGAGGCATAAGGTGCCACGTAGGCAGCGCTTCCGACCACAGCAGCGGCAGGTGCGGTGTAGGCCAAAGGAGCGGCAGCCAAAATACCTGGCTTGGCGGAAGCCACAGCCACAACAGCGAAGAAGCAGACGGCGAACTGTGAATACAAAAAGATATGGAGGTGTTAGCGAATGAACTTTGAGTAGGAGTAGGAGTAGGAATGTACTGAGGAGCTAAGGTCGGATTGGACTAAGGAGTTATCGTAGGAACAGAATTAGAAGCGGACTAAGGATTGAATGTAGTAGCTCAAATAGAAGCTGGCTTTGGAGAGGACTAGAAGCTCAGCTAATAGCTGAATTGTGAGTAGACTTAGTGGGCTAAGGAACAGTCTTAGGAGCTCAGCTGGGAGCCGATTCAGGAGCAGACTTGAGAGCTCCGATTCAAAAGTATGAGTTGTCTTAGGAACACCCTAAGGAGCTCAGCTGAGCAGCTAATCTCGCAGCTGAACTAATGGTTAAACCAAAAGTTAACTCAGTCCCGGACTTGGTAGTGCCCCGAGGAGCAGAAACTATTTCGAACTACTTTGACTACTTACGAATTTCATGTTGATTGCGGTTGTTTTGGTTTTTTGATTTGTGTGTAGACACTTGAAGCTTGGAGCGTTGTTTGATACTCAGTTTGGGCAACTGACTCGCTTTTATACTCTACAAAAGCTGAAAACTGAAACAGAAAACGCTGCAAGGGGCATGACGCATCCCAAGGGCTCAGAGCTGAAGGCCCCGCTTACAAATGCAGCGGACATCGCCGTTAACTTTTGCCTGACACTGTTTTTTGACGTCGCTTATTGGCACAACTTGTTTTATTTTTTACTCAACATTTTCTTATTTTATTTTAATTCATTTGATTTTAATTTTATTGTTGTTGTCGTCGCTTGTTGAGCGCATTTGGCACGTGCTGCGACCGCTTTTATTTTGTTTAATTTTTAACTTTGGTAATTTGATTAGGTTTTTGCGCAAAAACCAATTGAAATGCGGCTTCCCAAGACGCTCCACATAAAGCCATAAACCAATTATAAATTACAAAAGTTTGGAATACACACACACGCACACACTCCCACACAGACACACACCTCTCTCCAAATGAAAGCACGGAACACGGAACGCAGTTGCTCCAGGGATGCAAAGTTTAATGCGAAATTAATTGAAGTGCTGTGAAAATTGTTTAACTAAATTAAGTTGTGCGATTTTTATAAGTAATGTAGATATTCAAATACAGCTAGGAGGAAATAAAAACTTTTGTTAGAAAGCCGTAAATTATATAGTCTGTAAAGTACACTATTTTAGCTATCAGAAACGATTTCAAATAATTGCCACATTTAAATGTTCTTTTAAAAAATTAATAAGTTGATCTAAAAGTCTTTCAATAACTTATTTTAAAAACTACTAAAAATTTATTAAGAAATTTTTCAAAAACTTACAAAAATATTTAATTAAAATATTTAATTATTTTTAAAGTATTTAAAATGGTTGTCTAATTTTTAGCTAATATATTTTGAGCTCAATTAAGAAATTAAGTCTTTTTGCAGCCCTGATTCCGAGCGTTGCACGTAGTGATTGGCAATCATGCAACCCCCTAGGGTTACACCCCCTCTTCATTCGTACCCACCACCTCCCCTGGCCACTTGTGTGTGGATTTCGTGGCACTTTGTCATGAATAATTTGCTGAAACCACTTAAAGGCAGCAGCCGCCGTCAAATGTCGCACGCATTTCTAGACAAATTCAAAACAAAATTTATAATAGACTCGCTGCAAGGAGCTGCCAGGGAGTATGTGTGCGTGTGTGTGTGTGAGTATGGGTGTGTGTGCTCACGTTTTACGGCACTTGAACGACGCATTAACGCGCTCGCACAGCTGCTGCCACGCCCACAGCGAGACGCCTTTATTATGGCAATAAACTCAGTTCGTAAGGCTAAAGTGGCGCATATTTTACGCAGCTTCGCAGTTTCTAACTTGGCAGTAGGTGGCCAGAGCGGGAGAAGGGGTATGACTGCCAGTAGAGGCGGTGGGTGGAGTGAGGGGCAAGTCTTTGTGGCAGGCAAACGGAGCGCGCATATTTCTTTGCACCTTTTTGTGTTTTGTGCACATTTCTTTTTAATTACTCGCTGCCACTTAGCCCCCACTGAGGGGTGAGAGCAGGTGGGAGGGAGGATAGGGGTCTCTGCTAGCGACTTCTTTGATATGTTGCCACGTAGCGAGGGTCACTTGAGAATTGCGAGTTGTTGTGGCAGCTGCTTCCACCGTTCAAGGATGTTGCATCAAAGCTTTTAGACGGATTAACCAATATATGGCAACATTGCCGTCAAACTTGACAATGAAAAGAGCTGCTGCAAGTGCCACGCCCACACAGTAAGAGGCAGTCTACTGCGCCCACTTCCCCAACAAGTCAAAAAATATAATGTTGTTGCTGTGCGTCATGACTGTGCATTTAGTAGGCGAGTGGCAAAGCCAAACACATCAGAGGGAGAGAGAAGAGGGAGCGAAGGGGAGATAGAGATGGAGAGGGGGTGGAGATAGAGGGAGAATGGAAGTGTAATGTAAAGCAAGCCAGACAAATTCTGCAGCGACAATAACTCAAACTTTGTTGTAGACACACACACTCAGGCATTGTACCATCCCTTAGCTACACCCACACAATCTCAAACACCCCCCACGTCCCCTACCACGCCTCCCTGCTGCTTTTATGCCCACCCCTACGCCTAGCAAAATCGCGTAATTGGCATTTTTAAGCAAAATTCACGCTTCAACACTTTTTGGAGTAAGTGTGTATATGCCCCTGAGTGTGTGTGGGAGTGTATGTGCCTATGGGTGTCTGACTGTGTGTGTGTGAGTTTGTTTGGCATTGTAAACACCTTGATATGCTCCACTCAGCAAGCGCACACTCGATACTTCTAATTAGTGAGGATTTAAGCGTTGCATTTTCCACTTTTTCTACCTCCCCTGCCGCTCCTTCTTTCCAACTCAACCCCTACACTCCTTCTCGCGACTCGTCGTTTTCCCTGTGTTTAACTCTCTTTTTTCCACCCATTTATGACATTTGTTAATTAATTTTTCATTGATTTGTGGTTGGGTAACTGTTTATCAATAAGATTTTAAGCGCAGCTGCGCAGCTAACGGGGAAATGGGGGAAAGTGAGGGAAAAGCGGGTAAGAGGGGAAGTGGAGGGAAGAAGCTTGCAAACTCAAGAGTGAGCAGCACAGGGAGTGGCAATTATGAACGCATTATGAGCATATGGAGCACAGAATTAATCAAGTCGATAAGGAGCGAGAATGGAATGAAAAAATCTCGGATTATGTAATATGTATTAATTAGTTACTTGTCCATAAAAATTAATAAATGAACAAAGCTAGGATTAGTTAATACACAGTAATTAGAATTAAATAGGACTTCTTAATATGAATTTAAAAAGGTGAAAGGCAGAAAAGCTGAAAGAAAATGGCTTAGGTAATGAGGAAATAAAGGTAAACTAAAAATATAAAATATTTTGAGACCTTAAATTTATAAAACAATATTACTTTTGAGTTGGACTTTAAGTAATAGTTTAAAATAAAACCGTTTTTGAGTTATAAATGAAAGATATCTCTTTTGTTATTTAAGTTTAATAACCTTGACTTAAGAGTAACTTACAGTTATCATATAAAAATTATTTAGTATGAGCGGAGAAGAAGTAATTAACGACCTATTAAGGTATAAATTGAAATAAAACTCTAATTTCCTTTTTATAAATCAATCTAAAATAAATGCCATGAAAACTTGTTGCATTCTTATGAAACACTTTGGCCACGTTAGTGGAACAAATCAATAAAAATAAAACAATTCGATTTATTTGACACTTTATCGTGTTAATCAGTGTTTTAATGAGCTACCGTTTTCAGATTGGTAATACCCCTAACACACACACACTCAGCCATTTACAACTGCAGCTCAAGGTCATGGACAAACGCACAGCTCGAATCGAGGCAAAAGTAACGGACGCCAAGCACGCACGCACACTTACTTGGCTAAGACCATTAAGACCAGGCCAACTGAGTTTTCTGGCCAAGAATTGCGCATGCGCAACATGGATAGCATTGTCGTTGTCTTTGTCTCTGTCTCTATTCCCAGTCGTTGACTTGGCAACCAACGCGCACGTGATCGGAATGCGAATGCGGCTTCAGCTACCGCTTTGAGCCGAATATCGAGAGGGCCAAAAGACAACAATTGAACCAACAAAAAGTGCAAGTGTTGCCCATAGCTATAAAAGCGACGGATTGCCAGCAATTTGGCATCACAAATCAACTGGTCATTCACTAGCTGACAACTGCAAACCCAAAACCAATCAACACTCAACATGTTCAAATTCGTAAGTAGTCAAAGCATTTGGGGATTTAAGTTCCTGCTTCTTGGAGTGTTACCAAAAGTCAGCTCACTTCTGGACTTATCTAGGAGCCAACTTAGTTTCTAGGTTAAGCTAAGAGTGCTCCTCAGTCCGCTTCCAAGGCTTCTCCCAGCTGAGCTCGTAGCTCATTCCCAAGTCCGATCCTACTCCTTTAGAGTATTACCTTCACCTACTCCAACTGCCTTTGCTAACACCTCCACATCTTTTTGTATTCACAGTTCGCCGTCTGCTTCTTCGCTGTTGTGGCTGTGGCTTCCGCCAAGCCAGGTATTTTGGCTGCCGCTCCTTTGGCCTACACCGCACCTGCTGCTGCTGTGGTCGGAAGCGCTGCCTACGTGGCACCTTATGCCTCCAGCTACTCTGCTCACCAGGTCGCCCATAGCGCCGCCTTCCCAGCTGCCTACACCGCTCCCGTTGCCGCCGCCTACACCGCTCCCATTGCCACCGCCGCCTACACCGCTCCAGTTGCCGCTGCCTACTCCGCACCAATTGCTGCTCCCTTCGCCGCTGCCTACACCGCACCCTACACCCGCTACGCTGCTGCAGCTCCTTTGGCTTACACCGCCCCCTTCGCCGCCCCGTACGTCGCACGCCCCTACGCAGCCGCCCCTCTGCTACTGAAGAAGTAAACGTGGCCTAGAGCAGTCCACGCGAATAGTGCGCCGTGTTCTTAGCCTACATGGCACCGCATTTATTCGCAACTCCTTCTCTTTGTGATTTTGTTAACGAAATAAAATAAACTTTAAGTGTCACTGAAAATCACCGCAGAGTTTGAATCACAGCAAAAGTTATAGCAAATAATAATGAGTGGAATTTTTGTAGAATTTGCAAATATTTGAATAGAAATGTTTGAGTCGTTGGTTATAGCCATGCTTGACTGTCTCTGTTGGCCTTGTTTGGCATTCAGAGCGTTCGCTCACACAAATATTTCAGTGGCTTCATTAGCGTCTCTTAAAGCACTTCAACTGGATTCCAAAATAGTTGCAAAGTCGAGCCAACTGCTGCTCTGCATATTAATTAGAGACCACTGTGTGTCTGTCTGTCTGTCTGTCGGTCTGCCCAATGTATCTGCCGCTGGTGATTACCGCAAAGACCGCAAATTATGAGATACATGCTTAAGAAAATGATGACTTGATGTTGGATTGAGTACAGTTAGTTCTAGATCCTATAGCTGCCATAGGAGAAGCCAGCTGAAGGTCCAAGGAGGTTTTAAAATGTGTAGGAAAAAACTTTTTTTTAATATATTAATGCACAACTTCTGGCATTTAATGATTAACTAAGCTTCTGACTTAATTTGTGCTTAATTAAAGTGCGAAATTTGTCGACATTGCCAGGAAAATTCGATGGCAGCAACCGCAAACGCAGGCAAACAGACAGCAGAGACAATATTCTGGCACAGGTAGTAAATGAAAATTGACACCTGCTGTTGCCAGCCTAACATGCCCCGCCCACCTGCCCTTTTCTACACCAGTTGTTGTTGCTGTTGTTGCTGCTAATGAGGCTTGAAACCCGAATACGTCAACATCTCAAACAGCCAAATTCGAATAATGATTTAATGATGTACGAGATCTTTCTAAGCGTCTTAAGTTGCCTCATCAAGGAGTGCAGGTGGGCAAGTGGGTGGAGTGGGTGGAGTGGGCGTGGCAGGGCAATAGGCTGTTGGGCGTGGGCTGTGTGGGAGTGTAGAAAACTTTTTGGCAATTATCGTTTGGCCCACAAAACTTCAGCTTTTTGGCAACAACAAAACTTTTTGACTTTATTGTTGACTTTGTTAAATGTGGCTAAATGGGCGTAAATGACCAGCAACAACAGCGCACAGCAGCAACAGGCTGACATATGTGTGTAAGGGTGTGGGTGGGGCAAGGATTCGAAAGCTATGGCCGTGTGTGTGGCGTCTACCATTGAACTGCACGAAATACACAAATTTCTGTCGAGAAAGTAAACCCAAACGGAGCCCCAGGCAGATGTTGTCGGCGGGGGTTAAGACCTGTTCGTGGTGTGTGGGCAGTGGAGGGGAGTGAAGCAGGAGGAAGAAAGGGGAAAAGGAAGCGACCCAAGATTCATTATAAAAACTGACAGCGCGTAAGCAACTTCTTGCGGTTGCTTTGAAGCATGTAAAAAGACGCATTGAAATGGCAAACAACAGCAGCAGCAACAACGAGCAACAACAACAGCAACCTCATTACAACAACAGCAACAAAGGAAAAACGTTCGTTATCCGCATCCGTTGGAATTATGTGGCATTGTCTAAAAATGAGTTTTCGTTGCTTGTTGCTATTTTTACGTTTCATCGAACAAAAGCAAAGTACCTGCAACATCAACAGGAGCAACATCAGTAACAACAACAACGGCAGCAGCAACAAAGCACCTAAAAGCTGGCAAAACATAAAGCATTAAGCGCACACGAAACCAAGAAGAAGAAGAAGATGAACAAGTCGCAAAAAGACAAGCCACAAGAGGAAGGAAAGGCACAAGGGGCGTGGCAGAAGGCATGCTGTTAGCCTGTTTCTCTGTGCAGAGGAAGCTTAACGGTGCGCGCGTAGCCAAAAACCCTCAACCCTTCAACGGCAACGGCAATAGCGGCAACCCTCTAGTTGCAACACACGAGCAGACGGAGCATAATACCTGATCCTTTGTGTGTGTGCACAGTTGGCACAGGCGACAAGGTTGTCGAATACGTTTTGGATGGGGGAAATTCACGGCAAGTGTTGTAGGAGTTTGGTTTTACGCGCAGATTCTTCTCTTAGCTTTTGTCGCCTGTCACTCATCACTCATATAAGATATTGCCAGTGCCAGGCGACAAGTTTGTTCTTAACTATATGTGTAAAGTTGTTAAGCTATAAATTTATAGTTCCTTCTTCCGTCATCACTTCCATTTGGTAGTCGAGTTCATAGCTGCCGCTTTAGTCGCCTGTCTGTCATAATACCCATAAAGAAGTGCAACTGCAAGGTGCTCAGTGCTACACTAGAACTTCCCAACCCTTTTTTACACCCCATACACTCCTCTCCGCTCCTCTCCACCCCTTGTCAGTCGCATTAAGTAAAGCACGCGGCATGTTGGCTCAAAATGAAGTGCTGACAACGCGACGTTGCTGCCGTCGTCGTCGCTGCTGTTGTTGCCTGTAGCACGTCAGATGGTGCGAATGACGTAAGTATTGCCCATGCCTTCTACAAGCTAAGCGTCTTATGGTCTTAGTGCCAGACCACACACACATACACACACTCGCACACAAAGGAAAGACAAAAGAATGAGAAATGTCATTGTGTGAGTGAAGAGTCTGTGTGATTGGTGTGTCTTTGTTGTTGTTGTTGGTTTTCTTGTTGCGGTGGTTCGTTAATGCGGTGCTGCGTTGGTTGCGTTGGTTGCGGTGTCTTTGGCTGCCTGTTTAATTTACGCGCTGCTATTATTTTAATCTTTTGCGCTACAACAGCGTGAAATGACTTTCACCTGGCCTTTTGGTTTGGGCCAAGCAGACGCCATCCGTCTTCAGCCCTAAGTCCCTATCTCTGTCTCAGTCTCCCCATCTCCCTTCCTCTTCTTCCGTCTACTGCTTAAGACAAGCACAAAAGCATTTAGCACAATATTTTTGCCAAGATAAGTTGCTGACAGCCGACTAGTGGCTGTTGCCAGCTACCAGTTGGCATTTGCAGCATGTGGCATGCCGCATGAGGCAGGTGGCAAGTCCAAGGAAGCTGTTGCTTTTGTCTTTGGCGGCTAGCCTTAAGGCACTCGGCGGCCACTGGATTTTCCCGGATGTGTCGTCGTTTGCTTTTGTCAGGCTTTCAAGCCAAAGTCTTTACGTCTTCTGGTTTTCAGCTCTTCATGTGTTGCTTTGGCTCGTTTTGTATTTTTGGCTACCTCAGCACCTTGGCTTCTTATTGTTTTATGTGACAGGTACGCTCGCTTTCCACCTGCCCCATATCCCCTTCTCTACCGTCTTCAGCTGATCTAGCGTTCAGGTGCAGAAAGTACATCATTGCCAGCTTGGAGAAAGGGAAGGAAGAATGCGATGGAATGGTTGGAGGAGAAAGGCGAGGAATTAGGGAGATAATCAAGCAATTTTGTTGTGCAAAAAAATCAACTCCATCATCAGGAAAGCAGCCAAAACAGGAGCAGTAGAATAAGGAAGAAAAAGTTGAAATGGGAGAAGGACTAGAGAGGAAAATAGCAAGAGGGCGAGAGTAGGAATAGTAAAGGAAAAGCTGGAGAACAACAGTGCGTAGGATCAAAAGAAGGAAGGAGTCAGAAAAATTGACGAAGCCAAAGAACTGCAGGACATAGATGCAGGGAAGAAATTAAGTATAAAAAAGTAGAAACAAAGCAAGGAATGGAAACAACGAAAACTAGATAAAAAGCAGAACTAGAGGGAGTAGATGCAGGAGGATGTTATTAAAGAGTAGCAGGAGTAATAGTAGAATAGCGTAAACAAGCTTTCGAACAAGATGGAGCCAAAAAATTAACTGAAAAAGCAGCACTAACAAAACCAAGAGGAGAAGCAACAGTAACAGGACTAGGAACAGGAGTAGCAACAGGCGTGGATCAGGAGTGGAATAAAAGTGGAACAGAGTGCAGCAGCGGTAGTGGAACCTGGAGCAAGGACCCCATCTGATGTCTCAAATCATTTTCATTTCTTGGGAAATTGCTGCTCATCGTGCTGTCCTACAACGCTCTTTGTTCGCATTCCATGGGCGTTTTTACTGCAAAGCACTCAAAGCGCTTAAGCTGCTGATCCACGCTTCGTCTTCTACAGCGTCCTGGTTCTCCTCTGTCCCTTCCTTTCTCTCCTATTTCTTCTCTGCTGCTCTTTCACTTAGCTTTGCTTACTTCTTGCTGGCGTTCTTCATTTTTTTCTCTTGCTGCTGAGAGTAACATTACAATATTTTAAAAGATTTACTGACCCATGTTATGCAGCTGTAGCTGTAGCCGTAGCTGTAGCAGCAAAGTGCAAAGCGCTGTAAAAATATTACGTATACGCAGAGCAGTCAGGCAGCTGGAAACAAAAGTCGAATTTGTTTTTCTTTTCGTATATACTTATTTTTGGCGCTTAAGTAAGCATTTGTGTTGGATTTAACAAAAGGTGTGCAAAAATTCATAACATTTTATTTGGCAAATATTTTTTCTACTTATTTTTGTAAGCCGTTTCGTGACTTTTGGCCATTTTGGACGTGTTCAATTGCGTTAATCAGCTCACTTCTGAGCTGTCTTAAAATGCATGCGATTTGGAGTGGGAAACAGCTGCTTACGAGCTAAAATAAATGGAATTTTTAAGTAAATGGAAGCTGGTAAAAAAAAGGAACGAAACTTGAATGAAGCAGGCAAGTCCACACTTTTCTAGCAACTTGGCTAACATAACTCACCGAGCCAAGAGCCAAGAGTTGTACAAAAAGCCACAGAGTTACTCTGGTGGCACTTTTTACACCGCAGCCGAAGTAGGAGCAACAAATGGTGCACATTACAAGGGCCCAGAGCTACTTACCCAGGCAGCTAGCGTGGCAAGAACTCACATATTTTATTATCAGTGGCAACGAAAGGGTGGCCAGAAGCACACCCCTCGTCCTACAACCCTCCATCTGATCCACTGCCACTCCGCCTCGCTGTCTGTGCAACAAGGCGCAAAACTTAAGCGGCGAAGACAAATTTTTATTGCCACAAGCCCAAGTCGATTTCGATTATTGACTGCCAGCAAACTGTTGCACACACTCGCACACGTCTTGAGCCAGAAAGAGATAGCTGGCGTGTTAGAAAGAGAGAACGCGGTAGTGCGAGTGTGTTGGCAACTGGAGCAACTCCTTAACTCAACTCAGGCAGACAGCCAAGAGCTTTGGCTTCGACTTTAGCTTCAGCTTTTTCTTTCCGCTTTTCTTTCTTTTCTTTTCCATTCTATTTTTTTTTTTCTTTTGCTCTATCGCGTTTCCCTCATTTGAGTCACATTTTATTATTTTCGTGCATTTATCGTTTGGCTCGCTGGCATTTTATTTTATTAGCGTGACATCTCAATTGATAGACCCAAGTGCAGTCAATGGCTTCAGCTGAATTGCCTTTAAATTGTGCATTTTCTTACAATAACAAGAATTTTAAATGGAATTTCATTCAATCACAACTTGGTCATAACTTGACCGACTTTCAAGTCGTATAAAGGGTAGATAAGCGCTTGACCTGGGCTATTTTAGGGTTAAATTTCTTTAAGTCTTAAAGTTGAAATTCCTTTCCAATGATCGTTTTTGTCAATATAAAGTCCAGAAATTGGAAAATATTCAATTAATACAAACAAATTAAATTTTGATGTCGCATGACCTCAACTGGTTTCCATGTAGAATATCAATTTTTGTTGCCCAATTTGATGATACACTCAAAAATATGTCAAGTTTTTAAATTTTTAAATTAATTAACTTTTTCTGGTTATATCAAAACGGTAGTTGTCATTCACAGTGAACGCATTGTAGGCATGTGGCAACGCCCTCACCTTATCAACTCTCAACTTCAACAGTCTGGCAACGCCATCGCGACATTTGCTTTGTAAACTTTTCAGTAGGCGCAATTTTATTGTCACTTGTTAGAGATTTTTTTAAATGATTTGCAGAATTGTAAGTTTCTCATTATTCTCTTAAACTCGTCCGAGCAACACAAGAATAGTCTCACATTCTTTATACTCAAACGTTATTTTCGTAAAAAGTTTTGAAACGTGGTAAAAAAACAAAAATATTTAAAAAAAACTATAAAAATAATATAATCAAATAGAAACAATTCAACCGAAATAGGCGTAATATTGCAAAAATATTTGAAAGTAACTCATCGTCGGACAACAATGGGCTACGATAGTTACAATGGCACCGAAATCGCCGAATCGGGACAGGATCTATATGCTGGCAACGTCACTATGGGGCATGGCGATCAAATCGCTGCAACTGCTGCGGCTGCCACGGCTGCTGCTGCGGCTGAAGTCGCTGCAGAATTTCAGCCGTCTCTCAATCGTGTTCTGAGCTCGATTGACTACGATCTGTGCTTCAAGCATCCACTGGAGCACACCTGGACGCTCTGGCACTGGGAGAACGATCGCACCAAGTCCTGGTCCGATATGCTAAGTGATGTCACCAGCTTCAATACCGTAGAGGATTTCTTTAGGTGAGTAGGATGTCATCTTTTCGCACTCCCAGTTAACTTAGGCAGATTTTCCATTTTCCTTATTTCCAGTGTCTACTACTTCATCAAGCCGCCATCGGATCTGAAGGTATTCAATGACTATATGGTCTTTAAGCATGGCATACGGTCAGTTTTTATTCTCTATCACTTGTTGTCTGCTAATTTGCTTGCATTTCTTGTCCTTCAGTCCCATGTGGGAGGACGATGTCAACAAGGACGGCGGTCGTTGGGTTATGTTTTTGGACAGGGACTCTAAGGACTTGGTAGACAAGTTGTGGCACGATTTGGTGAGTATTTGTGGCAAGTTTCATGAAAATTATGAATATACTCTTATTCTTTTCCCATCCAGCTCCTGTGCACAATTGGCGAGTGCTTTGAGTACTCAGATCAGATTTGCGGCGCTGTCATTAATGTGCGCAACAAAGCCAGCAAGATATGTAAGTATGCTCTTCCAAATATCCTTTTAGTCCTTTAAGTAATCCCCTTACTCTCCTTGCAGCGCTGTGGACCAAGGATGCTCGCAATGAAAACGCCATACTGGCCATTGGTCTGAAGATGAAGCAGCTGCTGCAGCTGACCGAGGTGGAGCTGCAGTACCAGGTGCACAAGGATGCAATGATACAGGCTGGACCCAATGTGAATGCCATCTACAAAATGTAAACCAATTTGCAGTCCAACGAAGAAATGAAGCGAGGCATAATTTAGGTTTAAACGGACTTAAAACAACGGCTTTTGTCACCGTCGTAGATGCTTGGTTCTATCTCTATTATCGGCTAGAAGTAAGCATAATACGATCGTGTCTCTCTCCCTCCACTTCTTGCCGTGCTAAGTTTCAACTGGTATATATACATATATATGTATTTAGAATATATATATATACA
The DNA here is from genome assembly GCA_035047505.1 of Drosophila parthenogenetica. Lineage (NCBI taxonomy): Eukaryota > Metazoa > Arthropoda > Insecta > Diptera > Drosophilidae > Drosophila > Drosophila parthenogenetica. The sequence continues at coordinate 2,889,616 of JAWNPM010000070.1, forward strand.
ATTTGAATATTTTATACATACAAATGTGAAACATGTAGCGTGTAACTGTAACTGTAACTTGTAACCCGAATAAAGCATTGCATAAAGGAGCCAAGGTTTCTCTTTGTGGCGCCACCACGGGGCATGGATACGAGTGTGGACATGTTCATGCTCGTCTACATGTTCCTAGTCGTTGTGGTTGTGGTTCTCGTGGTCGCAATGCCGCTTCCGGCGTCAAGTAAGTGTTGTCAGCGTTTTATGGCTTGTTTGATAACGAAATAGTTGCTAGAAATGGCCAAACAAAGGGGAATTAAAAAGACAAGCGAGGCTAGGTTATACTAAGCAAAAATTAGCCAGAAATGGCTGAACTGCGTAAGAAGTCACATAGTATTCATTTCCCAATCTGGCTTTAAAAAAGCTAACTTGGCAGCTTTTCCTGAAGCCCAGCACGTCGCTAGCGGTGTCCTCAGACGCGGCTTCATGTAAGTGCGACTACGTTGCACGTTCATTCTTCACGTCTGCCACTTTGTTTCCCCAATGCCACGCCCTCCTCCTGCTGCTTCTTCCCTTCTCGGCTAGCTCGGTTTATGGCGATTATCCTTTGCGCCATAATTTTGGCCATTTTTGCTGTCATGTCGCGCGCGCATTTTCTGCTCATATTCTGTCCGTCCGCCTAAGTCTCACTGTCCACTCTATCTGTCTCCTTGTGGGCGTGTCCGTGGGACCGTGTGTGTTGTGGGCTTTTGTGTTTATACCATGCATAGCAAATTTGTGAGCAGTTTATGAAAATATGTTGGACACGCCCCTCTTGCCACACATTCTTGTACCAAGTAGTAAATATATATTACGTATTTGATGTGATTGTTGTAATTTGTTTGAATTTGGCTCCTTTATTGTTTTATTGAATTATGAAGTGGCATTCAACAAATGACACGAACGTGACGTTTTCTTTCCCATTTTCCGTTTTAATATAGAAGCGAAATTCCTTTGGCGTCAAACAGGTAAGAGAAGCAGTTAGTTTTCTCTGCTCTGCTTTGACACCACTTGTTGACAAATAGTTTAACAATTTGTAAGTTGAATAAAAGTTAAGTGCTGTGGCCGTGGCTGTTGTTGTTGTTGTTGCTGCGGTGGCGACAACTTCCGTTTCCGCTTCCGGTGAGTTAAGGCGCTGCAAAACAAATGTTTTGCGTTCACTTTATTAAATGCACTGCAAGCTTAATTGAAAAAGCGCTGAGCACGCAAAAGGTCCAAGGCTCTCTCTATCTCTCTGTTGCTATTTTAATTAAACAAAAAGCGTAAAATGTTTGACCATTTCCCTGGCTACATTTACCCCTCAGAGCTCCTTTTTCTCCCCCCTTTTCCCAGCTGCTGCTCGGCTTCAGTGTTTGTTTCTGTTTGTTTGTCCAGCGACTTGTCTTTGGCACGTAAATTTTCTTTGCCAACAAGCACGAAATTGTTTGCCTCTGTGCACCAAGTCCCATGTCCACCTAAGTGTTGGCAGTTTAGCTCGTTTTAAGCTAGATTTTGCTATCGTTTGGGCAGTAATTCTTTTTATTTTAATAAAAAAAAGACTATAATCCGCTGTTTACCTTTCATTATTCTTTTGTTGTTTATAAAAAATTCACAAATGGGTTTTAAAAAATAGTTTATAAACATTAAAGTAAAAAACTTAATTTTGTCGCCTGCTGCTTGGCTATTTCTAGCTGTTTTTCTGCGCGAACTAGCTTTAACTCTGGCAACACTGGTGTCTAGCGACCTCCCTCTCTTTCTGACTCTAACCTGCTATCTCTTTCACTGCCAGTCTGTCCTCGCAAAACAAATTAATTGTCTGTTTTTTCGCATAAACTTTTCGTCCTTGTGGTTGTGTCTCTGCAATTTTCAGCGCTCTGTTTGCTGTGTAAATTGTTGCTGTTGTAGTTTTTGTTGTCCTCTTTGTTATTGTTGTTGTTATTGTCTTTTATTTGCTCTATCTTTCGCTATCTTTCGTCTCACTCAAATTTCACTTTGCTTTCGCTTAGCTCATTTGCTGCACGACTTGTCAATGGCTAAAAGGGAGAGAAGACGAAGTCTGGCGGGTAATTCATTTTTTAGCAGTTTTCAACTGCCCACTGCCCACCACCTACCGCCCACTTTTCATCATAATTCAAATGTAATTTCATTGCCAACGCCAACTCCCACGACGCTCATAATTATTTTTTGATTAAAGATGCTGTTCGTCGTTCGTCCGCTATTCATCCTTCTCGCTATTTTGGAGTTTCTCCTCTGGACTTTATCCGAGTACAAGTTGGTAGCAATTTTCTCCCCTAAAAAAAAGAAAAACATTTATATTTTGAGTAAATTTTAAGAATTCTGGGTATCCTTGAGGGAATCTCATCATCCGAGGTCAGCGTCTAAAGCTGCTATTTTTCTGGGTTTTCACCTTTTTTATTTTTAAAGGCAATTAGATGCAAAGAAGCTGAAAAGCTAAGAAATAAATTAAATGGGTGTGCTTGATAAGCTTATACCCCGTAGTTCTTTTTAACTAAACGGTTTTTTTAAAGCTCTATAAAAACTGTCATCAAATTTGTATCAATTGCTGGTTTGCTAAGCTCACATCGTTCGAATTTTACAAATTTTAAAATAGTTAAGAAAATATTTATGTGAGCTGCTTTGTTTATAAACTTTTCAAAGTTGTTCTTAGTTTATTTAAGTTGAGTAACTATAAAATAACACAGTTTATTTACATATAGTTTAATTTGAATTGAAAATATGAATGGCAAGTGGAGAGAAGAGGAGGAGTTTGCTCTTTGCTGCTTTTATATTGCATTGAATGCCGAGCTCGTGATTTTGATTAAAGTTCAAGTCCTTGGTCTCAATCAGTTCCTTTGAGGCGTCTATGACTTTTATGCTTGTTTATTATATTCACATTCAAATTCAAATTCACATTTATTTTTCATTTTGCCTTTATTTTCTGCATTCCTCAAACTGCATTTGAACTTATTTATTGGCATTCCAATATCAATTTATGATACGATACGAAATTCCATGCTTTAACTTGAGGCTGCAAATGAAATTCATTGCGTAATATAATAAAATTTTGCCCCGATTGCCAATTAAATTGTCAGCTTGGTCTGCAAATTAACACGTTTATTTGGTTATTATTTTTCAATATTTTACAACAGTTTTCCCAATGCAATTAGAGGCATTTGGCGAGAGAACTCAATTAAATTTACAGAATTTATTGAATACCAAAAAAACTTCTTTAAATAAAATAAAAACTGCGTTTAATTGTAGTTGCTTTGCCAAGTATTATGTTGAACAATAGTTACTTTGCACATTTACATTAAAAAATATAAATAAATTCGAAAATGAAAGAAAAACAAACGGAAAGTAAAGAAAAAACTAGTTAAAAGTTGACAACAATGAGACGTCACAAGCTTCGAGAGCGTAAAACTTTTTCAAACAGTGAAACTGGTAAGCAGTGCAGGTGGCAATTCTAAACCCTTTTTTTCTTACCGAGTGTGTGTCTGTCTGTATTTTTTGCGCTCCTTTAGCCGTTTTTTGTGTTGCCAACAATAACAGGAAAATTTTCTAAAATTTCATGTCGCCGCTGGCGTCGCATACTCCTACGAAGGCTGAAAAGGGGAAGTGCTAGGGGCGGGTGGAACGGTGAAACCCAAGCTATTTGCAATTTAACTTTCCCATGCACACACAAAACACTAAACTATAGCTAAAGGATGGGCCTGGGCAAAACAAGGACATGTATTCCAACATAGAGCTTTAGTTTTTAGTTGGCTTTTATTAACTTTCGTCTCTTTCCCTGTGTCTGTGTGTGTGTGGGGTGTGTGTGTGTGTAGACAGTTCCACTTATTTTTGGGCAAAAAAGTTGCGCTATTACTGAGATTTCAAGAGACTTTTGTTGTCCCTTCCCCAAATGACTCTGGCCAATTTACAGTTAACTCAAATTTCTTGATGTGGCATGCACCAAAAAAACAACAAAAAATGAACAAAAAAACAAAAAAAAAAAAAAAAAACAAGAAAGGGGCGACTATTATAGCACTGAACACTGAGCACATATTTATGCGTCATTTAACTTTAGAATGTTTAAATGCTGAGTCGTCGCTTGCGGCTTGCTGATGCCTCAATAAAGCTATGTTCCGGCGGCTGTTCTTCCTCCTCCTCCTCGTAGTCCTCTTCTTCCTCTAGCTCTTCTTCATACTCCTCCAGATCCAGCTCCAGCTCCAGCTCTTCCTCAATCTCCTCTTCTTCTGCTTCCTCCTCTGCTTCTGGCTCTGTCTCCTGCTGCTCCAGTGGTTCCTGCACCTCTATGTGCTGCTGTTGCTGCTGCTTGGGCAACGGCTCGAAATTGATATCAAAGAATTTCGCTATAAATTCTGTGCTTATCACATTCAGCTTGAGTCCTTTGGCCAGCATGGCAAAGATGCCCTTGCCACGCACCTGCTGCTCCCGCAGTGACACCGTGTTGCTAATATTGGACAAAGGATCCCCCACGGTTGAGGCCACAATCAGCTCACAGAAATTGCGAAAGACCTGATGTCCCAGAGTCTGGTAAAAGAAAAATGAGCAGAGATTTAGTAGTCTTAAAAAATATTAAACAATTCTTCAAATGCTTAAAACTGTAACGAATGGATTCACTGATCAATGCGCTAAGTAAGCCGAAATGGGTAAAGCTCACACGGTTTTTTTTTATACACGTAGAAGATTGTTTATTAGTTGAACACAAACTTACTGTTATCATCAGCTGAGCAACGCTCATATTCTTGTAGTTCTCGCCGCGATCTACGGTGGTCATAAAAAAGCAAAACTTGACCAGGAAGGGCACCGCGAAGCAGTAGCAGCGCTGCACGTACAGCAGTCGATACAGCAGCACCAACATGTTGTGGCAACGCAGGAGAACGGCCGTCTCGGTCTCATGCCATTTGGGTAGGAGGATGGCCCAACTGGAAGAGTCGTAGTCACCTTTAACAGGCACCAGGCCATAAGCCAGCCACTTGCATCTAATAGGAGCTTGGTAGTATGCAGGCAGAGGCGTTTCGGCGCCATCGAATTCCAGCGCTAGTATGAAATCAAAGTGTATGCGACGATTGGGGTCCTTACGCTCCTGGGCCACCACGCGATGGGCGAATGGTGAGCGATTGTAGCTGAGCGGCAAGTATTTGACATCGTACTTGGTACCCAAAAAGCCAACCACGCTCGTAATCTGTTTGATGGCCAGCTCCAGATCCCGTTGGAGTAGAATATTCATGCACTTGGCATTCACAACATTGCCAAAGAAAAACGGATGTGACGTTTTCCGCTTGCTCAATTTCACGCTGCGTTCGCTTTCATTGAAAACGGCATTTAAGGCGAATGGCAAGCGAAGTGGCAGGAACACCTCAAAGACCAGCGGTAAATCCATTTCAATTTGGCTAACAAAAGATGCTGCAAAACATTTATTATGCACAAAAGCTTGTTAACAAAAAATACCGTTGTCTCTTACCTGATTTGCGCAGTTGTGTTAAGTAGTCCTGAAACACGGAATCGATTGTTTTCAAGCGCCCCACGATCGTGTCCACAATTATCTCGGCATCGGCGCCAAAACGATGATGCTGCTCCGAGTTCTGGTTGATCGTAAAGGCCATTGAGTCCAAGGTATCCACAAAATTCAGCAGTGACATTTTGCAATTTTTAATTATAACAATTCAGTATTGTAAAGTGTCATTATATGTGACAGCTTACACAGCTAGCGTTGCCAGATTGGCCAGGCAGCCAGAAGATCAACAATTGCCAGCGTTGCCAGTGAACGCAAAAACTTTGAAAATGAACAAACGAAGCAACGCACGAAAGAGATGAATGAAATTTATAAAGCATTCAAATACTACAATATTTTACTACTACACAATGCATACCACACGTGGCTTCTGCGCACTTGATAACAGCATCCACAAAAGCAGCGGCAGAAGCATCAGTAGCAGCGCCGCCAGCAGCAGCAGCAGCAGCATTTCGAGACGCGGCATCTCAGCTTAGGGACAGCGCAATGTGAATTCAGTTGCTGTTTGACGTTCCTCGCGTGCGGTTGTGCTTGGCTCTGCACTCTTCAAATTGAGCGGGAGTCGAGACTTTCGCTCCCTCTCCCACAGTAACGGTAGTGCTTCCAGTGTGTATGTTTGTTCGCTTGCTGGTATGTATGTGAGTGTGAAAGAGAGTCTTTAGCTATTTACTAAGAGAGCGCGTCGGCGCCGTTGCATTGCGAGTTGTGTACGAAAGAGCGTGCAAGGTGGCAAAGTGCAATAGCAAGGAAACTGCAAGTACAACAAAAACAAAAACAACAGCTTTATGTGGGTATACATACAATAACAATAACAACAACTGAAGCGGCAACGGCAACGTGCGCGCTGTGTAAATAACGGAGTTATTTCCATGTACATGCTTTACTTGCACTACGCTTGACTGTGTGTGTGTGTGCGTGTATGCATTGGTGTAGATACTACGAGAAACTGCAGTGTAAAACAACGTGCGCCCGGCAACAAGACAAAAACAACAATAACAACAACAATAAAAACATTCGCGCAAATTTCGCTGATAAAGTTGTGTCTAATGAAAGGTGCTAGACAAGAGTTTCTTACTCCTACTGGCCAACACTCCACTTCTGATCCCGCCCACCATCATTTGCACCTGCCGCGTTGCATGCGCGCAAATTGAAAATAAATTGAATTGCAACAACGTGCAAAAATCAAGCCAAGTCCTGGCTAAAGCACAAGAACAACAACAGCAACAACAACAGTTATAATAATAATAACAACAACAACTTTGTTGCCGAGCTTCATCTCTCTTTTGTGCTTGCATCTCTTTCTCACGCAGAGTGTTGTTGACTAAATTGCATGCAAATTTGTTTGCTTGATGGCAAGTATTAAAAAATACTTAAAAACATACTAACATACTTTAAATACTCTGATACTAAAGCTCTACGGTTCTGTGGCTGTATGTGTGCCTCTGTGTGTGTATGTTCGGTTGGAGTTCCCTAATGAGTTTATTTTGAAGTTGTTTGGGTAAACTTTCAAGTGATATGACATTGTGATATAGCTAAAGGAAATGATGCCATTAAAGTTTAGAAAATTGAAGTTTCAAGTGGATAAAAGAGACATAAATGGAAGATTGGAGTTTGTGTTTGAAGCTCTTCTTCACTAGTTGAATGTTACGTTTTTGATTACAAACAGATTTAGACATGCATTTTAAAAAATAGTGCATTTATTTTCTTATGATATATTTTATTTGAGGTTATGTAGGTATTTCTTTTATTAAAAGCAAGTTTTGAGTAATAAATCAGCTGAGATAAACTTTGTTCTTTAATATAAATTATTATTTAACGAAATAAACCTTACAACTCAGTTAAAAATTACTTTAAATCCATTTTAACTGTTTATTTAAAAGTTTTTGGCTTCAGTAAAGTTTTTAAAGTGAATTCACTGATGTTTGAAATATGAAAAGCTCAAGAAATCAACAGATTTGATAGAAACTGCTTGCGTTGTGTTTAGTTTTTAAAAGATATTTATATAGTTTGCTGGGGAACATAAGTTTTTGATGATTGTTCAGCTTGTTCAAGGTTCTTTGCTATGGAAACTTTTGATGCTGTAAATCCACGTCTCCACGTCTCTATAAAACTTGATCCTACTTAAATTTAACAAAATTCGTAGCTTTGAAACTGCTTTAAATAAACATTTATGCTAGGCTTTGCTTCAAGCAACTTTTCTCATACTCATCTCATCTGCAAGTTGTGTCCTCATCAATAAAGCATGTATAGCGCTCAGTCTGAGTGTGTGTGTATGTGTGTGTGTGAGGCACTTCTAGCATATGTAATCCGACATCCTTATTGTTGAATCCGCCCCAGCGTTGAGCGTTGAGCGTGTGTTGCCCATTAAGTGCCTTGTTCCAACCCCCTTTTTGGCCCAGAGTTCGCAGCAAATTGGAAGACACGTTTAACGCGACGCTTTCACGTAGCCTTAGCTTCCTGCCTCGTGCTTCAAGCCCTGTACCCTATATCCTATACCCCTTGCCACACACATGCCTCTTGCCACTTGCCTTTTGCCTTTGCTGGCAACCTTTTCTGTAATTGCTGCTTAATTGTTTGACATTTTTGCTGCTTTCATTTTATTTTAGACAATATTTTTTGTGCAAATGCTGCATAGAATTTGAAATTTTTATTCATTTGCTGTCTGAGTTTTCCAAGCAATTAGAAGTCACGAAGTTGCCAAGTGACTTATTTACTGCAATTAGCAAAAGTTTTCATTGGGTTCTGGAAGTTGAGTCATAAATGGGAGCTTAATTTGGTGAGCTAGAGTTATGAGGGAGAAGTGTGACTGAAAGTAATTTTTACGATTGATCTAATCCCTATACTACCCAGAGATGATTTCAGTTACTAGTTAAATCTCTACCTTTGCTAATTTGGTTCTAAAATCCTTCAGTTTCATCATAAATTGTTCAGTTTTGCCACACAAATCGTTGCTCAATCATTTCTCCTAGGGCAGAGTATTTCTTAACTTTCTGCAGTTTTCCTTTTGGATTTTAAGCACTAGGCTTATTTCAGCTGTAGACTCACTCATAAATAATGTTTATACCGGCCGGCAAAAACTTAGAGAGAGAGAAATAGAGAGTGGGAGTGTAGTGGGAGAGAGAGAGCAGCCTATTGATTTTATGAACGAGTTGCAGAGTTTGGAGAACTATATGCAACTCTATATTTTGACAAACTATAAATCTGTCTGCCGGCATTTACTCAGCCGTACTTGTATGCAGTGTTATATACAGTAGTTATTGTTGCTGCACACGATGCTGCACACACAAAATTTATCGATTGACGCATACACACACACACACATACTTGGACTGCTGGACACACTGGCACACGCTCGGACATGTGTGTCGCATGTAGGCATCAGGCGGCGGCTGCTGTTGCTGATGTGTAGTAAAAATCGCTCGTATTTCATGCGGAAGTGACCAGCCACACACTCTTACACACACACACACACATGCACAAAATGGCCGCTCTTGTGCGTAGTAGTTTTCGTCGTAGTAATAGTAGCAACAACAACAACAACTTTCACAGCAGCCGGCAACGAACGATAAATGGATTGGTTTATTTAAATTTTTGCTCGTGCCGTGCATAGTACGCAGCAGCTTATATACCGCATACAGTGAGAGAGCGAGAGAGAGAGGGCTATAGTTGTTGTTGCCTTTTTGTTGATTCGGCAACAGCTGCAGCGGCTGACATTGCGTATATGCATTGTGTGTATATGAGCGCTTTACGTTGCGTATGCGCAATTTTCAAGCGTTTGCTTTTGTCATTAATTAGCTCGCTCACCGCTACTGCTGCTACTGCAAAACTCGAGCAGCAGGTTTCACTTTTTTTTTGGAGCTGAAGTGTGTGTGCTTTTGTGTGTTGGTGTGTGTTTGGGTGTGTGTAAAAACGACGACCCTAATCCATCATTTGCCGCAAAAGTCACGTACATCAGACTGCGACGCTTGAAAAGGAAACTTCCACTCGGAAAGAAAGTTCGTGCAACTTTGCAGCTAAAAGGGTAGCAAAGAAAGGGGAGTGCTGGTGGCAAGGGGGCGAGGACGAGCAGTAGACGGTACTGGGATGCTGCAGCAGCGGAGACATTCGCTGACTGCCAAGTTGGTTGTAACAAATTAAGAAATCACTTTCGCCCCGTCGGCTAAATATGCGGTCGGAAAATGCCAGTGAAAAAGTATGCTGCAGTTTTCCATATTTTACCCAGTTCACCTCTATCGTCCCTCTCCTCTTAAGTACTCCCTGTCAAAGGCCAAGCCAAAACCAACAGCAAGTAGAGCAGCTTTAACTTGTTATGCGAATTTGGAGAAGGATTCGTGAGATGTCGGTCCTTGTTTGCCTTAACGTGACTATAAAAATATTGGAGTAGTGTTTAAAAATACCTCTTCCAGCTTTTTCTGGCCGTACTTGGCTGTGAATATCAGTTGGCTGTATTTGGCTTAAAAAATTCCATTGGCTAAGATCCATACTTTAAGTATCCTTCGGACTCTTTTGGGCACATTAAAGTCGATCAGCTGCACTTCAGCTTTCCTATTGGTTTTTGGAAGACGTTTTTAGGCCCCTGTCAAACTGATTTCGAATTGCAAGACACGCGTCAAGTTCCAAACCAAATTGACCTCTATGTACTAAAATATTTCTCTATATATAAACTACGTACAATATATCGGCATAATGGTATATATAGTATATATATTGTATATAGTTTAGTGCTCGTAACGAGCTGAGCACAGTTGGCAAACATTTTGTGATTGGCGTGTGACACTTTCAGCGGAAAAGCTTCTCGCAATTCGAAAATTTTACTGCAGCGTGCTTCGCATTTATGTTTATGTCTGTCTAAGGACATGATTGATGTGCGACCCACGGGAAGTAGCGGTGAAAAAGGAGTGGGAAGGGGTGGAGCGAGTGGAAGCGCGTGGGCCACGTGAAGCAGAGCGAAAAGAGCTTGTTGGTTAAATGTCAGAAAAGGTCTAAAGTGAGAGACGTTTGTTTTGGCAGTAGAAGGCGTTTAAATATCGCGTTTGATTAAGTGGGCAAAAACACCTGTAAAGGTGTGAAATTTAAGGCTGGTGGAAAACCTCTTTTATAGCTGTGATAAAGCTGCGAAAAAGAGACACGAAATGTGCAACTGAGTTGTTTAAAAGTGTAGCTTTAAATGAAATTTAATTTAAGTATTCAAAGGTAAAGAAAGGGATATGATTTAGAGTCTCTTCTAACGCTTCTTACTGAAACTCCCAGCTTTATCTAACACACACACTCATATTTCCAACTATATACTTTCCCAAAGTTATAGTTTTTTCTGGCTTCCCTTATATATGAAATCATAGCAATATCTCTTTATCTTTATGCTACTTGTGTACTGTAATAAATTTCCTGCACAAATCCCTTAGTTTTTCCCCCTTGGGTTTTCAGCAGTAAAGCTTTCCATCATGATTTTCCATTGTTTGATTCGTTGTATTTAGTTTCACATAAGCACTTGCTTATTATGTCAGTTGAGAGCTGAAACTTGGCTATTGTTATGCCAGAACTTCTTCACAACATATTTGGCAATAGACTGTTTCATACGACTGCCACGCCCCCATGTTTTACTTTCCCCCATTACCCCCTTTGCTAGCATTTACACCCATTTGACTTAACCCAATATTTTGCTCGTTAGTCATACGTATAAAAAAAAAGAAGTAAAAAATAACAAAACAAAAGCCCAGCAGAGTGTGGCGTAGTAAAAGCCAAAGGCAAGGAAAAATCACTGAGCAACAACAACAATAACAACAACAACAACAAGAACTCAACGTTGGCATCAGCTGCTATGTGCAAAAAGTTTATGACTTTAGACCCATTTTGTGTGTTATGCGGCGGCGACGCTGAACTCATTTTTTGTTTACTTTTTTTTTGTTAACCAACGAATCACGGCAACAACAAAGTCGAGAGCAACTCACCTTAGTGCTGTGCCAGCTGCAGTTGCCTGTAGTCCTGCTGCTCCCCCTTCCCCGCTTTTCCTGCTGCTTCTATCTGACTGCGACGCAGACGTCGCTGCTGTTTTTAAATGATTTTTATGTGCACTTCAAGCAACAACAACAAGCGTCCCGAGTCTCGTCTGCTGCCTGTTTTGTGCATATTTTTTATACCCTGTAAGCATTAAAATGACACTAAAGGGTAACATAAAGTTAAGCATGTTCGAGCGGAAAGCAGTTAACTTTCAGTCAGCGACCAGTTTAAGTATCTGTCAATTGTGTTGCTCTCCAGCGCATCATATTCTTATGTTAAAAGTGTTTTTTATACTTTTATAGATTGCTTTAAGACTTGACATAGTTTCACTTAGGGTACGAGTTTGAGTTTTTTGAATATTTAAAATTACTTGAGTTTTATTCGCAAAGATTTTTAGGTTTGGCAAAGCAAATTGTACAGACTTTTGTTAAATATATCACTTTATGTATTTTAAAGCTTTAGTTTTGTTGCATGATTTAGTTTTCGCTTAATAGTTAATAGCTAAAACAAACAGCTGGAAAGAGCTCAAATAAAAGGCAAATCAAAGTCACTAGATATCTAGCTGATCGCATACAGTAAACTGTTTTAACCCTTTAGTTGTGCTAGGCCTATTTTAATGTGAGTACAGGGTATTTTTAGTGTCCTTCCTTTTGCATAATATTAATGCATATAATTTCTTTAGCATTGTTGTTTTTGTCGTTGTTGTGATGGTTTTGGTTTCTCTCAGTGCACAGTTTACGTAAATTTCTCGCTTTTGCGCTCATTTGTTGTTGTTTCGGTTGTTCTGGTTGTTGTTGTTTCTATTGATTTTCTTTTTTAGTGTTTTGTCTCGTCGCTGCATTTGTTTGTGGCCAGTCAGACAGACAGGCAGACAGATAGACAGACGGTCTACTGGTCTCGGTCGGCCAGTGTTACAATGCAACAGACAGCAGCCTCCTGCTACACCGCCCACCTTTTTGACAAATCCCTGCGCCTTTGCGCCTCTTCTCTTTGGTTTTCTGGCCTTTGTTTTTAGCCCGGTTACTGGCGATGCAGGCTCAGTGGCCATGTATTGTATTGATTTTTTGCGGCCAACCCTTTCACAGCAGCCGCCTTCATAAAAAGAGACAGAGAAAAAAAGAGAGAGCGAGAACAGTGCTGGCATTTTGGTTGATTAAAAGCTAGTTTTGGCTAGTACCTTACGATAACAGTTATGGAAAATCTGATGTTTTAGCTTAGCATCGAAAATGGCTAAAAATATAATCTTTCATTTGGCTTTAAATAATTTAAAATCTTTTCAATATAGTTTTTGAGCTTTTCCAAGACTTTACCTTAATAAAACTAGCCCTTTTAGCCGCTTAAATGCTGGCAACACTGCCAGAGAGCTGCCATAAAAAGTCATTAGTGTGAGTGGAGGGTCCTCTAGGTTCTGGTACACCCTGCCCCTCGCTCTCACTGCTGCTGATGCTGATGCTGGAGTGCATAATGGCACAATTTAAATACGAGTACGCGCAACGGTTGCCATGTGAATGAACCGTGTACAGCATACGGCGTATAGCAAACGGCGTACGGAATGCAGCGTGCAGCGTGAAACGTGCAACGGCATGTGGCAGGCTTTAGTTTTCTATTTGGTTTCACCGGTTTTGCCATTTTTCTCTGTTTTCTGTTTTCAGTTTTCTGCTTTTTGTTTTTGTTCGTTTGAGCTGCCACGCGGCGTATGCGCAATGTGCCATTGGCCACTTTTCTCTATTTGGCCACGCAAAAACAATAAACTAAAAGCCATTTGCTTTTGATTTATTGACGCACGTACGAGCAGCGCACGCTTGCCACATGCAACAAGCTGTAGGAGCTTTGCTGCCACAGACATGATCCAAATCGATGGCGTAATGATTATCTATTAAAATAAATCACGTATTTGGCAGAAGTAAAAGCGGAAGAAAAAAATAAGGAGCTGGGGTGAAACTCTTGAGTGTTGAAGTCTATAAATTGCAATCTTCCGCTGCCTCTCTCTTCTCTATCGTTTCCTCTCTCTGTTTCCCCACTTTTCCCCCTCTTACTGTGTGTCTCTGTCTTGTCTAGTCTTTGCTCTTACGAGGAAAACTTTCTTTTTGGCATTGGACACTTTGAGCACAAATTGCCGCTGACAAGCCACGCCCCACTTCCGTTGCACGCCCTTAACGACGGAGACAGCGCTAAGTGTAATATAAATATATCGAAGCCGACTCTCGAGTGTTTAAGCCCTTTTTCAAACTAAGTGAATTCGACATTCAGAAACGTCGCGTCGCGTCGCTTACAAAGGCGAAATTCGAGTAGAAATTTGAAGTGGATGGCAAAAGCCTTAGAACTAACCACTTTACGAACTAGTAAGCCGTCAAAGAGCTCAAAATCAATGGCTATGGCCAGACAGCCTAGTCTCAAGTTACTTTAGTCCAAATGCTAGTGGCATTCCAAGCTACAAAAACGCTTAAATTATGGCAAACAGGGGCAGACCTTTAACTTAAAACTAAAATCATTCGTAGAATGTTTCAATCCCTTTGCTATTTATTTAAATTGTACAAATTACAACACAATAAAAAGACACATTTTTTTTATAAGTTTCACGGGCTTTTCATATGCAAATCCACGAATTTTGTCGCTTTTGGGAACGCCCTTTTCTGCTGGTCGCATTTTCCATAAATTTTACGCCTTGCTTGACTCAAATTGCATTGGCAAAGCTGCTTAGGCATGCAATTTTCTAGCTTTTCACCAAGTTATTTTCTTTTGTCGCACTTTAAACTAATTGCCAGCAATTTAGCAAACGTTGGCAGCGCACTGCGTCGTATGCGTAATATTTTAGCTCGTTGGACCTCACTCTCCTTCTCTTTCAGTCCACTTCTCCCTGTCTCTCACTCACTCTATCTTTGTGCGACTTTTGTGTGCGCTCAGTGCGCACATTTGCCGCATAATTGCCAAGTCATGATTTTTTACACACCAAAAAGTATAATAAAATGAGACGAAAAAAAAAGAGACAAAGCAGAAAGGAAAAGCATCAAGATTTCCACACAAGCAACACACAGTTTGCTGCTGATATTCGCACTGGGCATAATTTTCATGTTGCTTAAACGGCATTTTGTTGTTGCTGTGTTTTGTGACGCTTTTTCGGGCTCTCTTACTGCCAGTTAACAGTTCCCCAAAGTTCTCCCTATTCTACTCTCTCCACTTTGCTCTTCTTCCCCTTTGCTTCACTTCGCATCATTTGCTGCCTCGATTTCCACTCACTGACTTCAGTTTATCGTTATTGACAGTTTTACTGCTGCTTTCCATTTTCCTGCTCTTTTGTTTTTTCCTTTTTTGATACCCTGTGTGTAGGGTATGAACGGTTTGGCAAAGGTGTGTTGTAAGAAGCGATGTGAATATATAAATAATTATGTCTCAGAGCTGTTGAAAGCTGAGACTGCTATTTTTGGTGTCTTGCCCGCACTACACTCTCGCTGGGTATATGACGGCCGTGTTTACCCCATTGCACATGACTTACTTCGTTTTTGGATTCCTGCTTTTGCTCTGCTTCTTTTTTGGCTGTTGCTTCTTATCAAGCGACTGTCCCTTTTGCATAGTTTCGTTTTCGTGCCGCATTTTTGCTTTAGTTTTTACAACATGCAAAGACGTTACCTTTGGGACTGTTGCCCCTACCTCTCATTTGGGGGCAGTGGGCGGTGCTCTGGTCACAGGGCAAGTTAATGTCATGTCAAGCGATTTTCAACAGTATAAAAGAGCGATGGGGCGATGGAGGTGGACAGAGAGTGAGCGAGGGAGGGAGACAGCTGGAGTGACAGAGACAGTCTCTTACGTGTTTTGTAATATTTTCAGCATATTCAGATATGCTTAGGCGCAAGCTTAAGCTTGTTGTTGCTGACAGTAGGCCGAGGGCGTGGCTGTAGGCGGAAGGGGCCTGAAGGAGTGGGAGGGAGCCTGATATCACTTCACTTGAGCTCAACTTATGGCGCTCCAATTTCGCGCTGATGCATAATTTTTGCCGGCGCGCATAAAAATGCGCTCAAAGGGGGCGCAAAAGCCAACCAGGAAAAGGAAAAAGAAAAAAGGAAAATGGAAAATGAAAAACATATATAGATATATGTATGCTATACATGCACATTTACTACTCCATACAACATACATGCGAGTATATATTTATTGCTGCTGAAGGGGACGCTTCTTTTGCCTTTGCCTTTTGCCTCGTTTATCTTTTCTACAACTCAGCGACTCTATGTGTCTGTGTGTGTGTGTACAAGTGGTTGTGCGTGTGTCGTTGACTTGACATGATTAATATCCCCGCTGACATGAGAATCGCAGTTGACTGACTGTCGTCAAGTGAAATCAAAAGCGTTGTCAAAGACCTTAACTTGGCTTTAAAGCGAAAATTTATGCACTACATGCAGCTATTTTCTGGCAGCTTCCACTTCCAGCTAGCTGGCTAGATTGATGCCTGTCAGAAAAAGCTTAAAATGCAAATACTTTTTAATCTTTAACTAAAACACGTTGAATTTCCCACATTTAAAGTTTGGCCAGCATTATATAATTACTGAATCTAGCTTTTAACTAGCTGAAATGACAACACTAGGGTCAACGTGCCGTTAAATTGCATTTGATTTTTTTATTTTTGGCAATTTCCGTAGCTTTGGGTTTTTCAAATGTTAATGATTTTTCCAAGCGCGTAATACCTACCATAAATAAACAACAATAACAATTACAACAGCAACAACAACAAGAAACAACAATAACATTAACAGTTACAATCACAGCGGCTGAAATCTGTGTGTGAAGCGAGAAAACAAAAACAAAAAAACTGCAAAAAGTACGAAATGAAACAGCGCGTAAAACAAACAAATAAATAAACAAAAATAAAAAACAAACAGTACAAAAACAACAAGAAAACGAAGAAAAAACAATTACAACAAACAAAAAACTCGGCGAAATTCGGCGTTTAAAAACACACACATAAAAAATGTAATGGAAAGCATTAGTGCTCATAAAAAATGGATTTACACAGCCTTTTTAAGGCCGTCCTGATCCTGTACATCATACGAGGTGAGTCACAGCACAGAAACCCCCTGATTCCTGACCTCTGACCCTTGTCCTCTAGTGTTCTTGTGCCCGCTTCTCTCTCCTGTTTGTCCCATCTCCAAACTTTCCTATCTTTTCCTTGTCACAATCATGACAATCCAATATACAGCATTTTATACTAGAATCCCATCAATATTTTATCTACTTATTAAACAACAGCACAAATTTTTCGTAAATGCATTTTACAGTTTATTTTTTTTATTTTCATTTTAATCTGTTTTTTAAGCACTTTTATGAGTAAGCATTTTAATGCAATGCTTTCATTTATTCATAAGCCCCCATGAAAAGCTTTGGAAAGTACTTTATTAGATTAATTTCAGGCTTTGCGCTGCCTTTTTCTATAGTTATAAAACAATTTGCTGCATAATGCTGAGTGAAACAATTTACATGTTTATGTAAATAAAATGCTAAAGATTAAAAATCCCTTTAGAGTTTTTATTTTAGTCTGTTGCCTATTGGAGTTTAAAATAATATTTTTATGTACAAAATAGCTTTATAACTTTAATGGCAGAGTGGTCATTTAATAGCTTGAATCTCCTGAACAATACTAAATACTAAAACTATTGAACTGCTCACTCATCTGTGAATTGTTTTTATAGACAACGCCAAAGAAATTGCGCTTAAAAGTATGCTGCATTTTTTAATTCAACTCATTTGCGCAGCTCATTTATTGTGGATTATGGCCCAACTTCTGCTTGCAAGCAAAATAACAAACTAAGGCTTAAAGTTGTTACCGGAAAAGTAATGAATGGAGTTGTCATTTGAGCAATTTACTAATTGCTTCACTCGCATTCAAGGTGTTTGCTGCACATACAGAGCACAACATGCAACAACATTTGCTGACTGATCCCGTCGAAGCACTGTGTGTGTATATGTGTGTGTGAGTGCTTTTTGTGCCTGGCTAAAGAAATAATTAAGCTGCGTTTTTTCCTGCTTCTATTTTTTCGTGTGGTGTTTTTCCCGTTTCTTTTGGCATGTCTTTTGTGTGCTGTCGCCTGCAAGAACACAAGGCTGCCCCAATACGTAGCTCATGCCACAAGGCACTGGCACTTCCCGGTAGCAATGGCAGCACTTTTGTCCACTTTTGCCAACTAACAAGCCATGTTGTTGGTTCTGGTCGCATTTTTGTTTTTTTGTGCAACTCAAAAAGCCAAAGTTATCAGCAAAAGATCAACGACAGAGTGCCACACTGGTAGATGTAGACTAGCTGCCTCCTTGTGTGGCAGCCACAGGCTCTTTGTGTCTTTCTCTTTTGCTGACTGTGACAGTGGAGGGCTTTCTTTGGGTCTCTGTTGCTGTTGTTGCATGTTGTTGCTGATGATGAGGCTGATTATGCGCTGCATGCTGTCGCTGCCTTGGACAGCATACAAAAGGCAGCAACAGCAGTAGCAGCTGCAACTCTGCCTCTCTGTTTACTTGCCTCAGCTGCTTTTTGTTTCACCGTCGGTCTGTCTGTCCAGGCGACGTCTGCATAATCTTGGTTAGCCTGCTGTGATGAAATGCCACGCCCACCCGCAGATTTTTGCAGCATTTGCAACGTGACATTCGAGGTCGTTCACATTTCGAGGGCGTGTTGTTGAACTTGATGCGTTGTTGCCACATTGCAGCAACGAGTTGCACACAGTTGTTGCTGCTGTTACTGTCGTGTTGCTACTGCTGCTGGGCATATTTGGTTGCTAAATGCCATGATGCATTAGACAATAAGGATCTCTAATTATGTCTTGCGTCTGCTCAAAAGCTGCAATTAACATTTGATCCCGTTAGCTGCTGCTGCAGTTGTTGCTGCATTTGTTGCTGCTGCTGCTGTCACTGCTTTGTGCCATGAAGTGTTGGTGCACGCCAGCAGCAGAAAGTTTTATGAGTTTCCTTGTCGCTTCCCTTAGCTTGTAAACTTTTGCCATTATGCTTGTTGCTGTTGTTGTTGTTGCTGCTGCTGCTGTTGACTTCGTTTCTTTGAGATGCAACAACGTGTGCAGCAACACAAACAAAAGTGAAACGTGTGCTTTTCAATAATTCAGTTTTATGGCACAAAATAAAAAGAAGAGAAAAAACTCAACTCGCAACTCGACACAAACTCAACGTGACGCAGCGCCTTTGTCTTTGCCATTGCTGTTGCTGTTGTGACTTTTAAAGTTGTCGCTCATTAACGAGGCAACAACAGCAGCAGTAGCGGCAGTGGTAGTTACTGCAGTTACGGCAGCAACATCTGCAACATTAATTGAAATGCTTTTCACTTTTTTCCCCTTTCGCCGCGATGTTCTCCGCCTCTGTTTCCGCCATTTCCACTCTCTCGCTACTTGCAGCTGCAATTTAATTGCATACTTTTGTGCGCAAAGCAAATAAAAATAACCACAAAGCAAGAACAACAACAAAAAGAGCAATTACAATTGCTTCAGCAAGTCAATAACAAATTTGAAGTGCAACATTAAAAATGTGTTAGTTCAAAGAATAGCCACAGAAAGTATGCTAAGCATATACCCTGTAATTAAGGGTAAGGGAAGCCAATAGTGTCTGTCTGAAGGAAGCAATCTCAATGCATTTCCATTAATATAAGTAAAAATAAAAGCATAAATTTAATTAATTATTTAACAAATATCGCACAGGGATAAATCAGAGGAAACTCTAGATAATGTAATTTTAGATAAATTTATTTAAGTGCGATTTACAGCTTTCCATCTCGTTGCTGGGTAACTTAAAGTCTTGCTGCTATATCTGACTATGCGTACATGTTTTTGCTTGTCGAAGCGGCAACAGCTGAATGAAGTCAACGAGGCCAAGTAGCGTGGTTCGTGATATAACCTGAGCAAATACACTTTGCACACACATACAGGCACACACACGCACACAGACAGAGAAATACCGTTATGCTTTGTTGCGCACAAACAGATGTTACAGCCGAGGTGGCAAGTTGGGTGTGTGGGTGGCTGGGAGTGCCATGTGGCAAGCTTTGGGAGCAGACGCCTCGCATTAGTCGAGGCTTTTAAGCAGAAAAATGCGTGCACTTGAAACCCAACACGGTGGGCGGCAGGGTGCTTAGAGGCTTGGGGGAGGAACGAGGGACGTGGGTCGGTGTCTGAAGTTTTCCGAGCTTTAAAATCCAACGAATAAAAATTGCGTTGCCTACTTTTAGGGGCCGCTGTCAATCGAATAGCGACGCTTTGCCCAAAACTCATCTCCTGCTTGTATTTGTCAGTCTCTAACTCGACTACCACGCCCTCAACGCCTCAAAGCCCTCGTCTCGCCTATATGCTAAGCTTAGCAACTCTCTGCACATCTTTCACTCACGTTTCAATATGCAAATGAGCTTCAACGTGTTCCTCTTCTTCTTACTACTCGTTGCCTGTTGTTTCTTTTCGCTTTTCCTTTTTTCAGCTGGGAAATTGCGTTTTCATTTAAATGCCGCACGAGAAAACTTTGTCAGCTTTTAGCAAACTTGCTTGGTAGCTGCTGCTGCTGCTGCCGCTGCCACTGCTGCTTTTTATAGTCCCCCATAAGGTTGGGCTCTTAAGCGTTTTTGATTTAGTGCTCGCTTTGAAGTCACTCGACTCGTCATTATTTACAGTTTTTCTCAGCATACCCAGCACAAATTGTAGGTGCTTTAAATGGAGTATTATAGTTGAGTGCTAACGGTTGTCAGCTGGTAGTAAAATTGTTGTTGAAAGTGGTTTAGCTTTAAAGTAAAATAATGTTTGCTGAAAGCTGGAAGCACTGCCGCCAGCTAGCATTTGTAGCTGTTTCTAGTACTGTCTACAGGGTATCTTTCCCTGATGTATTTCACTTGTTAAAGCCACTGCAAAGAGAAATTATAGACTCGCCTCTTGGCTGCTTTTCTTTCACAGATTTTGCGCCTTAATTACGCGAGGACTTTGCTTTGCCAGACACTGGACTGCCATTTATTTCAGCTGCAATGCTGGCTAAAAAGGACACAGGACAAAGCACAGTCCGAATATGCTGTGAGAGAGGGAGTACTGAGTCCTGCGTTCTGTTGAAAGGCAGAAGCAGTAGCGAGAGTTGCTCATTTGCATTTTGTCTACGAAGCGATTGATGCCTGCCAGCCGCTGCTTGTTCTTCCTTTTCCTGCTAGCATATAACTGTTATTTCTGCTGTTGCTTCTTCTTGTACTTTAACTGTCGCTGCTGCTGTTGCTTCTTCTTGACAGTCATTTCCGGCCAGCGTCGTTTTAATGATCCGTGATAATGATGCAAACTGTCGTTGGCAACGCTTAGCCGAGAACTCTACGCTCTCTCCCTCTCACTCGTTATCACTCGCTCTCTCTTTTCACTTTACCTATCTCCTTCTCTTCTCTGGCTTCCTTGTAGGGCGTAATTGATTTTGTCTGTTAATGTAGGCGTGGCTGTGTTGTCCTTTGCCTGCTGTTGTTACTGCTGCTGCTGCTGCTGCTCGCCAAGAATTTGATTGACAACGCTGACAAATGGAGCGGCATGTATTCAATTATGTGAGAAGTGGCAGCAGTAACAAAGGCCAACAGCACGTGAAGGGAATGGGAAGTGCTGTTAAGGGGCGGTGGAGGGGGACTGGGTTATTGGTAGAGCAGCCTTATCAAGTTTATCAGGCGGTCATTGTGTTTCGTTTAGGACGTGGCATTGTCAGTGCCACGCAGTTTGCTGCTACTGCCGTTGCCATTGCCGTTGCTGCCACCTCTTATATTACCAACATCATTATTCTGCGCAGCAGTGCTGGCATTTTAGCTGATTTAGAGCTAGTTTTAGCCATTTTTTGCTAGTCAAAAGCAGCACCTATATTTGCTGCCAAAAGTTATGGCCTCTTTGCTTCCAACCTTGCTGTTTTTAGGCCATTAACTGCCAGCACTGCCTGTCACTGGCTGGCTCCGCTTTCACAAATATGGGGCACGTTGTCATGCCACATTTTGGATGGCATCGGAGTCGTCTCGTTTCCATTGTTCGCCAGTCGCCGCGCCTTTGTTTGTGCTGATAAATGTCTGACTCGCTGCCACATTTAACCAGGTTTTGCTTCCTCGGCTGCGTCTCCCAATTAGCCTGGCAGCTTTACAGTTCTAAGCCTCGATGTTTGCACTACCCGCCACTCGCCTACGACCTCCTGCCCCACCTATTGTCCCTCGCTTGAAACTTTGGCAAATTTAATTTTCATTAGACTGCGTCGTCTCACAAATCTCTGGTTGCAGCAGTTTGTGCAAACTTTTGAAGAGCTAGCCGTAAAAGTTGCAATAATGCCAAAATGGAAAAGAAAAGCAGAAAAAATATAAAGAGAGCGAGCGAGAGAGAGTGTGAGAAATAGAGAAAGAAGTTTATCTTAAGTGACTTAAAACTAAAAACTGCAAATTTAATGCGCTGCCCCGTTGTGGCATCAACTTGTGGCAACAAACACTCGTTTTACTTTTTGCTCTGTGTATGAAAACATTTTTGCCTTTTTCGGCGCATTTCCTTTGGGAATTGCAGTTGACAGCGTGCCCAAACATACACACAAGCACACACACTCTCAACCGCAACGAAAGTGGCACACACAGAAAGTTTTGCAACATTTTCCGGGGGGATTCTTTGGGGGGGCAATTCTAATGTTATCTTCTGGCCACTGCCTTTTTGGACACAACAATTTTTCATTTTATTTCTGCGGCCTGAAAATTGCTTACAAATTTTTGTGCTGCATACTTTGCGGCAGTTGTCAAAAATGACTAAGAACAGCACAGTGCGTATACGCTATAAATACGCCAAAGTTTAAATTGAATATTTGATCAGAAAACAGGCTAAAGTACTTTCGCTTCAGTCTGAATAAAATTTCGGGCAGTTCGCCAAATGTGGCATCTATTTTGATCAAAAAATATATAATGGAAGTAAAAACAAAGCGAGTTGGCTAATAACTGCAGAAACTTCTAGAAAGTTTGGGGTATATGTGGTTTTCCCAAATGTTTCAATTGCAGTGAAAGCTTTATCAAGTAACTTATTATGCAGTCACAACATTCTGAGATTATTTGACAAAGTCAAAAGGTATTGACTCTGAGTTTATTTTATGTTTTAGTTTGTGAAATTGAATTTTTTGTTATTTTTAGACAATTTCTCAAACTTAAAAATATAGTACACTCTGTAATAAAGCACCAACATAGAAGACAAAGCGAACTTTAAAAAATAATACATTTTCTTGTAGCAGAAATGCTGTCAAAGTATATTCTGTATTCTCTCTTATTTTTCATTATATTTTTGTGAAAATTATTAAGTTATTCATACGCCTTTGTATGCCTGTGTGTGTGCGTGTTTACTACACGAATTTTTGTGGCACAAAAACAGGTCACTGCACTGTGAGGCAAACGCCTCAAGTTGTCAGGCAACCGCAATGCAAATATAACTTGACACACACAAACACACACACCCGGAGAGAAGCCACACACACAACCAGTGTGTATGTCTGTGTGTGCGGTTTTCTGGGAGCTGCCTTGACTACAGACTGAATAATAAATAAGGCATAAAAGCCGCATCAAAAGCGACTTTAAAACTCGCCTAAAATTATGCAATACTTGCCCAACGGCAGCGTCTCAGCAATTAGGAGAAGACACCGCACACACACATACAGGGGCTTAGCAGGGGCCTTGAGGGAGGACAGGGAACTTGGGAAAAGCCACAACGATGTCCACAGGTAAAAAGCAATTGTCTTTTCGCTTTGTGCGTGCCTTTGTTGTGGTCCACAATGCTCATTAAAATTTAGGCCAAGCCGCTGGCAACAAGAACATTCACGTTTGCTGCCACTTTATTAAAGGGGGTGGGCAGAGTAAGAAGAGCAGTTAACTGCTCCAAAGTTATACGCTTTTTGTGGCTAAACGAAAAATTGAAATTAACTTTGCTCGCTCGTGCAAAACTCACAAAACTCGGCAGCTCAATTAAAATCTAAATAACTTTCACTATCTCTTTCTAAACAACCATTTTCTCTCCCTTTCTTTGCAGCTGAGACAAGCTATATAGTTAATGGTTTGGATCTACAGGGACCGATATTTCTACATGAACCGCCGCATCGCGTTGAATTCTCAAACAATTCGGGCGGACTGATAGAATGCTCTGGACACGGCAGCCCACCGCCCGAGGTAAATATGGGCGTGGCGCACTGAGCGCAAAAGAGATTTTCCATTTTCTTTTCGCCTTTCGTCTTTTCGCTCGTTTAATTATGCATGCCATGCTGTCCGCACTCATTTCCAAGTTAATTGACTGCCTTCCACACAGCATAAAAAAGAAAGAGTGAAAAACTAATACTTTCAACGCTTGCCACGCCCCTTTTTAGGTGGAATGGACACCCATACCGCCGCAGCAGGATATGGTATTTCAGCTGTCGAATGGCAGCATGATGTTTTATCCCTTTACAGCCGAGAAATATCGACACGAAGTGCACGCCACAGTCTACAGGTACGCTGCGTATACTTAATATCTGCTTCAATTATTGTTCAACATTATTTTCTCCACGCTCACGTTCTCTTTCTCTCTTTTGATAGATGCAAGTTACGCAATATGGTCGGCACGGTGCTCAGCCGGGAAGTTCATGTGCGCGGCGGTAAGTTAAAAACGAAATTTTTAATTAATTTACAACAAATTTTATTATAGCCGCATGCAAAGTTGATTTGCGCTTAGTTCAGCTGAGTTTTATTCCCTCTCTACCCCTCTTCTTCTCTGTCATTGCCGCTTTCTAACCGGCTGTGACTATGACTCCGGTTTTCCCGTCCTATTAAAACTTTTGGCTTAATTGGAAAGTTTCTTGAAGCAGCGCCTAAAAGCAGGCAACGCAAGTTTTAATTACTACTGCCAAAAAACGTCGACGCTAATTTGGCGCCCAAGCGCGAGAATTGACTCTGACTTTCGGCTATGGGAGTTGCGAGTCTAATGGCTAAAGCAATAAGTCCCATCAAAGCGAATCTCATGCAGTTCGGTAACTGCTTAAAGGCAGTAAAATCAATTGCTGCATCAGCTTAAATATTTACAATAAATATGTTTAATATGCCCAATAGCAATTTATGTAGGTCAAACACGTAAAACATTTCCGAACTCAATTTCAACGTTTATTTGTAAGAAATAACTCTTGAGCTAAAATGAATGATATCAAGTAAAGTATTTAAGAGTTGAAAACGTATTTCAACTGCAGCTGAAAAATTTACTTCAAATTCAAATCGACTTTTCAGCTGGCAACTTTTGGCCAACTACTTTGCGAGCGCAAAGAAACTTTAACTTTGGTCTTGTTTTTGCCCAGTTTGAGCTAGCCAAAAGTTTCGCATTCATTAGGCCCCAAAGCGTTAAGAAAAGAAGAGTGGGCGGAGAGGGATAGAAAGGCGGACTTTATTAAAGTGCATTAATGAACAGTGGAGCTAAATGAATGGTCGAGCGAGTGCTCGAATCCAATCACTTTGATTGGCATCGCATGTCGCATAGATTTTGCGGCTCATTAAACAAAGACACGAGTACATGCGTTACGTAAATCTCAGCTAGAAAAACAAACAATTAGTGTTGGCCATAAAATATATGAATATATATGTCTATGTATGTGTTTTTAGCAGATATTCGGTCAAAGGAAGCACTTGACTTTTGGTCTGCTGCGTGCGTTTAATTAACACAAGCTGAGTCAGAAACGAAAACAGTTGAAAGCGTGCAAACAGTGGAGTCGCCACCGCAAAAGATCTAAGATAGCAAAGGCACGACCCTTCGTACCATTCCCTTGCCCTTTACACATCCCCTCTACACACATTGAAAGACAAATATATATATAGCCGGACTACATGCAAAGCTTCAACGTCTGGCGGTCATTTTTCAGCAGCTCAACTCTCAGCGTTACGTATACGCCATGTCTGTCCCGCTTATTTTATTTGCGGTCTCTTTCTGTTTGTTTTTCTATATGAGTGTGTGTGTGTGTTTTTGTTGGGGCTGTGGCGAGGGTGTAATAGCTCTGTTAAAAGCAAAGGCAACTGAGGATTTTATTAAATCAAGTCCAACTTTTAGACAAGGAGATTTTCGATTTGGTTAGACTATGAAGCGCCAAAGCTGTAGGCAGCAGAAGTGCAGTTTTATTTTTCTCTGCAACGCACCTTGCGTCCACAAACTAGCTACTTAGTACAAAGCGCATAGCAGCTAGCTTTTACCCACTCTAATATTGTTGTGTGTATGCAGTACTCATGCTGGGTTTATTGCGGTCGAGTGTACTTTGCTTGCTTGTTTCCTTTTGCTTTACGCTTGAGCAATTTGACAGCGCGTAGATTTGGCGCAAAACGTTTTGCCTAATTTGCAAAAGTTGCCAAGGGAAGAATTTTTGCGCTCTCTTTCGCTACACCTCCCTCCCACCCTACTCTCACTCAAGCTCCCTTTGTTTTTGTCCCTGTCGCTCGCAACTAATTTCTCAGCTAATGTGTGCAGTTGACTTTTAGATATGGCGCCTTTGCGATTTGGCGAGGACTTAGCTTAGTTGCGTTATTTAATTGCCAGCGCTTAGTTCGCAGTTCGCAAATCGCAGGATGCGATGCCATATCCTTGACTCCTTGAACTAAGTGCGCGTAATTAGCAAAAAGTTTCGTGGCAAAAACTCTTGACAAATTTTCACATACACAGAAGAAAGAGAGGGGGAGTGGGGGAGGTAAAGCGAGCGAGATAGAGAGCAAAGATCTTTTGCTTGTTGTCAGAGACCACACACAGGCCAGAGGCCAAGGCTGATGAATGATGTTGCCACAAAAGTTGCGGCACACACACACACAGACACAACCACAACGCACACAGGCATTCTTTGGCACAAGTTTTTGATTGAGCCACAAAGTTTTGAGCCAGTTCACCTGCCGTTGTCGT
Organism: Drosophila parthenogenetica; assembly: GCA_035047505.1. Classification (NCBI taxonomy): domain Eukaryota; kingdom Metazoa; phylum Arthropoda; class Insecta; order Diptera; family Drosophilidae; genus Drosophila; species Drosophila parthenogenetica. The sequence continues at coordinate 2,915,998 of JAWNPM010000070.1, forward strand.
TGTGCATGAAACCTGTGTAATTTGTTCGTAATTAGTTGGATGCACATTGTCAGTTTGCCCTTAGATCTCTTTGGGTCTCTCTCTGTCTCTTTCTTTTCGCTCTTCTGTATGCAAATTGCAGTCATAATTTAATAGTCTCTCTTTCCCTTTCCTCCTCTGTCTGCTTGTCTCTTTTTGTTTCGTGCTTTTGGGCACAATAACTGCAAATCAGGCAAAGACTGCCGCAAAACCAAAAGCATCTTTCCGCCGGCGCACATCATAAACATAAATTTGTGCAACAAAAAGTTTGCCACAACACACACACACACCCACAGAGGGACACACACATGCAGCACTAAACGGAAATGAATTTCCACATAGCATCCAAGTGTAATTCGCTCTCTTTCACTCTCTCCTTGTCTCTGTCTGCTCAGTTACTTTGTGAGTCGACTATAAACTTAGCTTTCATACTTAGTTTTGCTAGGCAGCTGTCCTGTGCCTGTCCTGTCCTGCCCTGTTCAGACTTGTTCTGTTCTGTCCTTGTCCTTCCATGCAACACAATGTTCAAAACTCTGCATGGAAAATGCAACATGAAAGCGCAAAATAGCACAAAAAAATAAAGAAGTAAACTTTGCTCAAAATACAAAACTATGCACAAAAAAAATAGGAAGGAAAATGGGAAAAAAGAAGAAGAAATAGACGGCGCTTGGAACTGAAGTTGAGTCCTGAACTGAACTGAGCTGTACTGTGTCCTGCCAGCAAATACAAATAATGAAGATACAAAAAACAAAATTGCACTAAACTCAAACTGAAAACAGCAGCCGCTGTTCCGCTTTCCGCTGCTCCGCCCACCATACGAGCCCCGGCCCTCCTCACTCCACTCAGCCGGTCAGAGGAATTATAATAAAATGTTGTCACAAAGTTTTCCAGTTTTTCATTTGTTATTGTTGCATAGAAAATAACAAAAAGAATAAAATAAATGGTGAACCCAAACTGATGAAAATAAAATAAGCCCCACGAAACAATAACAACAACTTTTCAAATTAAACTTTATCCAATTTTTGCATATTAAAGTTTTTTTGTTTTCTGGTTTTTTTGGTTTTGGCAAAAACCCCAAAAGCCGAAAATCGTGAGTTGCATTTCGAAAAGGACATAACACAATGTGTGATAGAGTTCTCGACTTGGCTTTAGGAAGATTAACCCAACGAATTGTCGTTGTTGTTGTACGGGGAAAGCGAAACTCATTTTCCACAACACTTTTCAAGTGACGCGTGCGGAAAATTGCCTTTGTCCATCTTAATTAATTTGCAACTGCCAACGGCAAAGAATCCAATGGTCCAAAGAGGGTGAGAAGTATGGAGTGACAGAATCAGCAGAGTTAAGTGGGGGATGGGGGCAAGTAGGGGTCAATGCTGTTAGCATTAGCCAAGCTGCGCAGTGGGTGAGGTAAGAAAAAAGGAAATTTATTGTATTTATTTTAAAGGGATTTAATTTTAATTTAATTTATTTAAAGAAATAATAATAGCATAACTTCTTAATAGTTAAAGTTGATTTTCTGTATTAATTATTAAAGCGTTAAAATTTATTTCAGACAGAATAAAAAAAAAATGTATTAATATTTTTAAATGATCCCTTTTTCGGGCAATTGCACACCACTGTGCAGGCAGATGTTCTGCTGTTTTAGAATCCTTGTCATTCTTAATTTCTCTGTGCTCTCTGTGCGCTGAGTTGACACGGGAAAGACGGAAATAAAAAAATCTTTAACTCAAATTGCCACATCCAATTTTTTTTTCAACTTAGCTGTCGTCGCCGTTGCCGTCTGGCTGACAAACGGTCACACTTTTGTTAAGTGTCACAATGATGCCGGACATGTTTTGTGTGGGCGACCCTAGTTGTGGAAAAGGAGCGTAAAGGGGGAGCGGGGCGTCGAGCCTGTTTAATGTGCAACATATTTTAGCTGTTGGGCCAAAAGGGCAGCGCTTAAAGCCAGGTCAAAAAGGTTTTTAAGCCTTTTTTATGATCATCCTGAGCAATAAAAAAAAACAAACTCAAACAAACTGAGCAGAATAAAAGCATAAAAATTAAAAAATATTGTTTTGTTGTTGTTGTCGTGTTGTTGGCTAATAAAAGCACACACACAACATAATTGTTTGTTTGCTTTTATAGCCTTGAACTTTGTTATTTGTTAGCGTTTTTTGTTTTCATTATTGTTGCGTTATTGTGACAGCTGTGGCACACGCTGTGTATGAGCAATATATATTTTAAAATATTTAATAAATTTGCATACCATATTTTCTTTTCAGTTGTCAACCAAAAGTACACGGTCCAGGTGCACGACGAATACGTGATGACAGGCAACACGGCAGTCCTCAAATGTCAGGTAAGTTTAGAAAAAACCTAGAAATAAACAGTAAACGCCTCAAGAAGTAAACGAAAGTAGAAACTCAACTGCTGACCTCCATTTGGCTGATATGTGGCAGTGCTGACCCCAGCTTAAGCGCTAAGGAAGCTAGATTGAGTAAGGAAAATGGCTAGAGAAAGCTAAATATGATTTACAGTCTATACTAAAAAAGAAAGCTTAATATACTCAAACTAGCTATAAATAAGCCAAACTGACAGCACTGCTGTATGTCTGCCTTTTTGCACTAACCACAGAATTTACTTAAAACTTAAATTCAATTTCTGATCAAATTTGCTTATCTCCCAACTCTCTTGCTCCTCCTCTCTCTCTCCCACTATCTTTCTCGCTCTCGCTCTTTATCTTTTCATCGGTTTCGATTGGCAGGTGCCGAGCTACATGTCGGAATTTGTAATGGTCACCGCTTGGGTGCAGGACCCAGGAATGCATCTGTATCCAAACACGGACATTGGCGGCAAGTACACGGTCCTATCGAATGGCGAATTGTACATAAATAATGCGGGACCCAATGATGCGTACAAAAGCTACACATGCCGTACTGTAAATAGACTGACAGGTACGTGATAATCACATTTTCAGCTTAATCGTCCAGTCAGCAATGCCTCACTGCATCGCTCCCCCTCTTTCTCTCTCGAGAGAAACTTACTCTGTTGTGGCAACAACTGTTGGCATATAATTAAGTTGAATAATTAATTCGCCGCTCGGGGGATTGCAATGTGAAAGTTGTCCTTGGGTCATAAGTGCACTAATAACACAACTCGGCAGCAAACTGCAATGAACTGAATATATATTTGAAGTTTAATTTCATTATAGAAGTTGACACTTTTACACATTATCTGCAGAGCGCTCAACTGCTACCGAAAGCCAGAAAAAAACTGTGTTACCAAACTGCCAACTAAGCGCAAACATTGTTGGTTGTGGGTCAAATGTGTCTTTGTATTTTATAGTCATAATCCAAAAACTTAACTCAAACATAAAGTTTTTGTATGAGTTAACTTTGAGTTTGATTGTGTTAAAAGTTTTGTTGTATTTTCTAAGTAGATGCTTAAACAGCAGCTATGACTAGAGTGAAACAGGAGTTTTGAAAGCAAAGATCATAATTTATAATTAATATTTCAGTATTAAATGTATATAGTTAAAAATTATTGCTTACCTCTAGCAAAGTAGAAGCTTTAAGCCATTCAAAACATTTTTTAATTATTTTTATTAGCGCAAAAAATACTTTGATTTAATCAGCTTAAATTTGTTTGTATTTTCTGCCAGTTTCTGGCAATTTAATCGCAAGATATTTGCATCCTTTCTCTATTGATTACATAGAAAACGTACAAGTCTTCAAGTTAAATCCATTTTAATTTAATTTTCCTTATCAAACTAAAGAATTACGCTTTTAATCAAAGCAAATTCTCTCATTATTTGAGCACACAACAATTTTGCATTGAATTTATTAGAAAATTTGGGACTAATTTAGAATTTAATGGCAACTGAATACGTAAAATATGCTTTGATTACTTTCTTTGTATCCGATTTCAGTCTCAATATTCACAATTTGGCTTCAGTCTGGTTTAATTGGCTGCAAACAGTATTTTGCTAAACCAAAATAACATCAAATTATATGCTTAAGTTTTCCGTCTGCAGTTGTTGTTATTGTTGTAGTTGTTGTTTGCGGAGTAATAAGTAAAATCATGTAGTTTATGCTAGTTTTTGCCCCAAAGTCAACATTGTGCGTTGTGCATAATTTATGATGCGTGACATTCAATCGCCAGGCAAAAAGCAAGAAATACGCCAAGGGAAATTCCAACTTGCCACACAAGCTGGACACACACACAAACACTCATACACACAAACACTTGGAAGGAGACAGACAGGGAGTGCAAGGAAACTGAAGTCAATACGTGAGATCTTTTGTAGATATTTTGTGCTTGCTTATTTGAAGTTTATTGTGTGTGAAAATGCGCTTAAGTTGAATTTCTATTAGCTTTTGTGCGCAAATTTCACATCATCAATCAATACGATAAAAGTTTCTCCAGCTTCCCATCTCACTCGCTCAAACTTTCTGTCTCTCTCCCCCGTTTCGACTCGCTTTTTCTCTTTCTGTTCTTGCTTCTTGAAAGTTTAATTCGCTTTTCTTTTTTCGTTCGCTGCTCTCAACTTAAATTGAATTGCTTAACGATTTTTCCAGGCCGAAAATTTGTTATACATTTTGATTAATCAAATTGCGTGTTTTGGGGCCCCGAAGTTTCGACCAAAAACCACAGGCGCGTATACCAAATTGGCTATTACCGCAGAGTGCATCGTGTTGGAAGAGCCGCCGCATATTAATTACCAGTGAACTTTGCACAAAAAGCCGCTAAAACAATGCCAATTCAAGTGGTCAGCACACTCACATACACATTAAAAATGGCTTAAAGTGCACTCATTAAAAGTGTAACATGAAGCTGCTTTGGCCACCAGGTATAGAGTTGGTCATAACTAATTCATTTAGCAAACACTCACACACACACTTACACACAGGCAGTGATAACTATATACAAGCACTGATATGCAGTGTTGCTGTGGGGTAAAAAGCTAGTTTAACAAAGTAAAACTGCTAAGAGCATCAAAACTATAGAAGTTAAAGCTGTAAACTAATTCTAAAACGCTTTTATTTAAAAGAAACATACTTAATATGCTTAAAAGTTGCTTAGCAAATAATAAAAAATATATTTTTAAGCTAGTTTATTTTATAACAGACAATTTTTAACTAAAATTATCACTAACTTTTCAGACAACTTAAATTATTTGGAATTAGTTTGTTGCAGTTTATTAATAAATGTTCTACTACTTTTAACTCCTTGGCTAAAACAGCTAGTTTTCTAGCATATTTTCTAAGCTTTGTTGTCACTAAGTAGCCAAGTGTAGCTATAATTAAGCTAAAGCGACAGCGCTGTTTCTGCGCTTAATTTAAGCTATGCCTTTACCTGCAGCGCACAAAAGTAGGCAACAGTTTTGTTCGAGTATGATAAATGTGGGCGTTTGGCTGGCGACTGGTGTGGCATGGGCGTGGCTGGCTGACTGCCTGGCTGGCAGCGCATAATTACAATTTAAACCAAAAATCCATTTATTTTGCACAATAAGGGGAACAACAATGGCGGCTAACAATAATACGACTGCTAATGCACAATAGAGCAGTGTTAGGGCAAGGACAGAGTAAGAGACAGAGAGAGAGAGGAGAATGAGGAGAAGGTAGAGTAAGAGTAAGAGTAAGAGCTGAAGAGAGAGACAGAGAAAGAGAAAGGTACTTGCTGCTACTGCTGATGATGACGATGAAGATAATAATGATGTTCTGGCAAAATTATAAATTAAATTGCCAGAGCAGCGACAGACAGAGAGACAGATAGACAGACAGACAAGTAGATAGAGAGGCAGCTATCATTTGGTATATTTAATAAGGGAGTGAGCAAGACAACACACGATTTTGTGGGCGTGTGCCATTCGAAACAGATTTTGTTGGCCGAGTGGCCCACTTAACACACTCCTGGATTAGATGTCATGTTGTGTTAACAGAAATAATAGAAATGAATGCGACGACATGATTTAAAGCCATTGCCATTAAAGCCAAATATGAGTAAACAATAAGAGCAGCAACAACAACAACTGCGAAACACAGCGGCAGTCGCATAACGAAGGTCGAGTTTAAATATTAATAATATTAAGTAGAGTGAGTCGTATAGTTTTTGTCTTTACTGTACTTATTACTTTCAATTAAATATTTAAGAAGCTTTAATTAATGCAAATAACTGAAATTGCCCTAAAACTGAATTTTCCAGCCTTTGTTATGGCTATAAAATAAGTTATACATAAAAGTGCATAAATTCATGCCATAAAAGTTAATTTATTTGTGAGTTCCAACCTATTCCTACTTAGTTAGTCTTGCGCTTTTCTCACAGTGTACATGCAGCTTTAATAAACTTCATCAACTGAGTTGTCAACTGAGGCAGTTAATTGGCTTAGTAAAAAGGCAGTGTAGACCAGTGGCTAGTAGAAGTATATAGTACATATGACAGTACATAAGTAAGTAAAAGTATATAAGATTATAAGTCTGTGCGTAATGTAAATGGCTTATGCATTTCATAACAACAACATAATACCCTTTTGCATAATGCAGCACGTGCAGCAGAGAGTCCTTCTCTGTGTGTTGTGTCCTGTGCCCGAATTGAGCTCTCCTCCAATTGTGGCGCAATCAACTTGATTGCTTTGCATTTTACTTTTAATTAATGAGAAGTGTAAATAAATGTAGATATATAAATATATAGTGATATATAGATTTATGTGATACATATATCAATATAAATTTGCTTTAAATGCAGCCAGAAATTCACGCACTTAAATCCCATCAATAAATTGAAAATTTATCTTCAATTTCTGGCTTTTTTTTTGTAGCTGTAACACATATGTTTACCGTTAGCAATTTCTTTATTACATGTCTGGTTTCTTCTTCTTCTTTTGTTGTGTGTTCACAGGTGAAATACAAATTTCGACATATCCCGGCCGCATTATTGTAACTGAGCCCAAGGGCATGGTACAGCCTCGCATTAATGTGGAGAAGCATTCGATGCGGCATGTCGTCCTTAATGGCCAAACAACATTGCCATGCATTGCTCAAGGACATCCGGTGCCAACATATCGGTGAGTAGCACAACAACAAGGAGGAGGAGGAGTAGGAAGTGGGGAGTGGGAGGCGTAGGAGTAGCAGCAACACTAACAGAAACGGGAGCAAAAGCAAAAGCAGCCGCAGGTTTGCTTTTTTGTGTGTTACGGCACAGGTCAGAGCAGGTCTGAAGTCAATGGAGGAACAGCAGCTGAGGGGGCGTGGTAGCTGCGAGGGGAAACACACCGCAGTCGGGAACGCTGCCTCGCGTATTTTATGACAATGTGAAATATTTAGCACTTTCTTCAAAAAAATGCTGAAAAATAAAAAACAGCAGGCAAAATACAGTCGAGCGCAACCGACCGTAATATACCCTGTTCCAGTAGAGTGCGCCAGCGATTACGGTGCACAAACGTGTGCTATAGCTGGCAGCTATGCGTTTACTTCAGCTTCACTAGCTGGCTGCTTTGCTTGCTTAGTTGCCTCATAACTTTTTGGTTTAACTAGCGATCGTAATGAAACTTTTTCTATCGTTTTACAACACTAAAATCATGATACTCCTTGAATTTTAAGAGTATAGGACTCGATTTAAGTTCTGCAAAGTTATTTCTTCTGCCAATCGCTTACTTTAACTAAGTTAACCTCTACCCCAGAGTATTCAAAAACCCACGCAAAAACAAACATAATAAAAATGTCGGGCAAATTGTCATATGTGAATGACATGAAAAGCTAAAAAGTCCTGCCGGCTGTGTCCTGCGTGGCCCCATGTCGAGTCTGTCAACTTGAATGGTACATGCTGTCTCTCTCACAGTCCCTTTCTCTGTCTGGCAATCATAGTAACAACTGCTAATAGATGTCAGCTGTTAGTGCTTTCCACCACTCATTGAACATGCCACACTTTGTGGCACTTTTCTGCCCAGCTAGATCGGTAAACTTTAAATAGTTTTGACAGTTTTATAACGATGCCAATAAAATTAGCATAATTGTGGCCGATAAGTTATTGGTTTAATTTGGAACTAAAGTTAATGACAAGCATTTAGTGGAAGGTTTTTCTATTAACATATTTTAATTAGATTCGTTTGACTGTAATGATTTTTAATTAATTTTTTTTACTTTTTTACTAAACGTACTAATTTGTTTTTAAAAATTAAATCAGTAAGCCTTTTATATTTGGCTGAGAAACAATACAGAAATTCTAGCCATAAACCACCAAAGCTTTAGCAAAACAAGCTGTCAATTCTAACTGCTTTAAGTCCAAAAGCAGCTTGTGCGTTGAATGATGACCCATTTCTTTATTCATGGCCGGATAGCTGAAGGATACCTCACAACTTGTCATTTTATGGCCCATATAATATTGGCAATATCCTAACACACACACACCCAGCACTTCCAGGACACCACACACAATTCATGTTCTATCACTTTGACTTTTGACTTCATAACACATATTTGCTTAAAAGTAGGAGTGTACCCCAGTGTTTGCCTGTGTGTGTGCGTTTGTGTGTTGATGCCATTTCGTATGTGTCAATCGTGCAGAGCGCCAACATTTATCTTGCTGCCTGACAAGGAAACTCTCCAACAGCCCCAAGAGACGGCAGCTATGAAAGATTTCCCAGGAGTCATCGTTTGCGCAACCTGTTTTACCATTTCCCCGTTTTCCCGCTTTGCTGCTTACCCGCTTTTCCTGTTTTCCGAGCGCAAATCAATCAAATGAACAACGTTTATGACCAAAATGGCAAATTGCTTTCTGAATGTGCCGCCTCCTTCCACTTTTAAAGCTGCTTGCCACGCCCCTGCCCACACACACACATGGAGTGAGAGCCATATACAGGTAATCAGTGATCACGGCACAGACACTCGCCACTTGCCACATGCCACACGTTGCAACTTGGCTCATCATCAAGTGCTAAAACATGCATTGCTTTTTATGGGCTGAGGGCCAAAAAGGATGTACGAATGTACGAGCATAATGGGTCATTGTAGTCCTGCTGCTGCTCGTGTCCTTGCTGCTGCATGCATAAAATCTGTGCGCCAGGATATGCGCTCTTGCACCGCTGTGTGCGCACTTGGACCCTGTATTAAAACAGGGTAAAACAGGTAAATCATACCTCATTGCTGCACATGGAGCAAGTTTTTCAGAAATGAAATTTGTACGTCACACTAGTACAGGGTATTTCCAAGTCGACTCACTCGATGAACAGCTGTCTTGCTAGCTTTTTTGTGTGTAATGCTCACCACTGTGCAGCGAGCTGCACCAAGATGATGCCAGCACACAATCGAGAGTCAGCGAGGCGACAACAACGGCGACTTTTCCTTTTGTCTAGCTTTTCTTGCCCTGCTCGCTCCGCTCACTCTACTCTATTTCGCCCCCTAGCTAGCTCTGCGTCCTGCTGTATTGTTTTGTGCAACATCCGCATCCTGGAGTCCCGCTGCTGTAGCCGTTGCCGTTGCTGCTGCTGTTGCTACCCATAAATGTTTAAATAGTTGGCATGTTGCATGACGCTGTCGCGCTTCGTTTCCACTTTCGGCATTCAGTTCCCTCTTTTTTTGGCATAGAAACAGTCACTCTCACACACATGTACTTGTATGTATTTGTATAAATAATTTTTCATTGCATAGTTTCCTGGGCCGTGTCCATTGTGCACATGCTTGGCACGCCTTTTGGCCACGCCCACATCATTAAGCGCCTGAGCATATATTTCGATTACATTTCAGCATATGGCTCTGCGGTGTCCTGCGAATCGTGAATCCTTGACGTGTTCGCATGATTTTCCATGATTTTAATTAAGAAAATGCCAGACGTTGCAAGTGCAGCATGCCGCATGAAGCATGCCGCATGCAACATACCATCATCGACATCAAGACGAGAAACGCACTCAAGTGCAATTAAAGCCAAATTAAAATCAATAACTTGATTAAAAATGCAACAGTATTTGCAATACGAGGGAGAGAAGGGGGTAGAGGGGGCGGGACACAAGGGGACCCCAGCAAACATCAAACAGATTATGGCACTCGTTTCACTGTTGATTTTTCTCCAATTGATATTTTCCCAGAATTAATATTACAAAAATATTTATATGTATGCGAAAATAATAAAGCGAAAACTTCGCTTTTCCCCCATTCCAATTCGAATTCGAATTCCAATAAAAACGAACTTCGTATGCGCTTTTCCTGGAAAAACAGTTGCAATTTGCCATAATGAAAATCAACAGTTTATAGCTGCAGTGCGAAGAGGGAAGGAGCTTAAGTTAAGCATAATAAATAAAAGAAAATATCATTTTGTTATGCTTTTAACATTCAAGTTTCAGATAGTTATGAAACCTTCATACATTTTCCAGGGAATGTCAATTTGTTTATGGTTTGAACTCAAGTTTTTGCACGTAAAGTTTTATGATTTTCCAGTTTAACAATTTTAAGGCTTAGCAACTGTTATAATTGATTTAGTGCATCGCGATCTACTGCAAGTTCTGTTCGCCTGGTAATGCAGCTGGAAAATTAAAATTACCAGTTGAATTATAAGGCGAAAAGAAAAACACAGTAAGATGCAACACATTCGTAGAGTGAAGAAAGTTGAATAAATACAAAAAACCTTATTAAAAACAATGAAACTACTAGTGGAAATACCAGGAGAACATAATCAGCAGAAAGCGGCAGTTAAAATTATGTATAAGAGATAACATGACCTTGAAATCTGCAGATAGCTGAGCACATGCGACAACAAAAGTAGAGAACGAAGCAGCTGATATACCAGGCGACCAGAATCAGCAGCAAGCGACAGAACGTAAATCAATGTTTTATTATATTGCGACCTACTGCTATTTCTTATTGCCTGTTATTTCAGCAGGATAAAAACATAAAAACCTATCAGCGAGTGGCTAAAAATGAAGATTTTTCTGGGTGGAATACCAGGCGAACAGAAACAGCAGCAAGCGACAGAACTTACATCAATGTTTTATTATATTGCGACCTACTGCTATTTCTTATTGCCTGTTATTTCAGCAGGATAAAAACATAAAAACCTATCAACGAGTGGCTAAAAATGAAGATTTTTCTGGGTGGAATACCAGGCAAACAGAAACAGCAGCAAGCGACGGAATTTTATTTAAAAACAAATTAACAGTAGGTTGAGTGAGAATACCTTCTACAGCTGTTATAGCGTATGTTAAGATTGAACTATTTATTTCATTGCGACCTACTGCTATTTCTGATTCCCTATTAATTCAGCTAGTAATTGCAAGCTGTGTAGATCGTTGCGCATTAAAAAAAAACATAAAAACCCATTAGCGGAAGGCTAAAACTAACGATTTTACAGGGTGGAATACCAGGCGAACAGAAACAGCAGCAAGCGACGGAATTTTATTTAAAAACAAATTAACAGTAGGTTGAGTGAGAATACCTTCTACAGCTGTTATAGCGTATGTTAAGATTGAACTATTTATTTCATTGCGACCTACTGCTATTTCTGATTCCCTATTAATTCAGCTAGTAATTGTAAGCTTTTTAGATCATTGCGCATTAAAAAAAACATAAAAACCCATTAGCGAAAGGCTAAAAATGAAGATTTTACTGGGTGGAATACCAGGCGAACAGAATCGTCAGCAAGCGACTGAATTTAATTTATAAACCAATTAATAAGGTTGTGTGCGTGAGCATGCGTACCCTGTTATTAATTGAGTCTACTGTTTGTGTGATTGTTCGCGGACGCCACAGACCAGCCGCTGACGTCCGCGAACATTCACACACACATCAAATGCAACGAAAGAAGAGAGTTTACAGCGGGTGAGCATGCGCTTATTGAATCTACTGTTTGTGTTATTGTTCGCGGACGCCACAGACCAGCCGCTGACGTCCGCGAACATTCACACAAACATCAAAGGCAAAGAAAGAAGAGAGTTTACAGCGGGTGAGCATGCGCTTATTGAATCTACTGTTTGTGTTATTGTTCGCGGACGCCACAGACCAGCCGCTGACGTCCGCGAACATTCACACAAACATCAAAGGCAAAGAAAGAAGAGAGTTTACAGCGGGTGAGCATGCTGTTATTGAATCTACTGTTTGTGTGATTGTTCGCGGACGCCAACAGATCAACCCGCTGACGTCCGCGAACATTCACACAAACATCAAATGCAACGAAAGAAGAGAGTTTACAGCGGGTGAGCATGCTGTTATTGAATCTACTGTTTGTGTGATTGTTCGCGGACGCCAACAGATCAACCCGCTGACGTCCGCGAACATTCACACAAACATCAAAGGCAACGAAAGAAGAGAGTTTACAGCGGGTGAGCGTGCTGTTATTGAATCTTCTGTTTGTGTGATTGTTCGCGGACGCCACAGACCAGCCGCTGACGTCCGCGAACATTCACACAAACATCAAATGCAACGAAAGAAGAGAGTTTACAGCGGGTGAGCATGCTGTTATTGAATCTACTGTTTGTGTGATTGTTCGCGGACGCCAACAGATCAACCCGCTGACGTCCGCGAACATTCACACAAACATCAAAGGCAACGAAAGAAGAGAGTTTACAGCGGGTGAGCGTGCTGTTATTGAATCTTCTGTTTGTGTGATTGTTCGCGGACGCCACAGACCAGCCGCTGACGTCCGCGAACATTCACACAAACATCAAAGGCAACGAAAGAAGAGAGTTTACAGCGGGTGAGCATGCGCTTATTGAATTTACTGTTTGTGTGATTGTTCGCGGACGCCAACAGATCAACCCGCTGACGTCCGCGAACATTCACACAAACACCGCCCGGTATTCTCTAAGCGCAATTAACATAGCGCGATCTTTTGGAGAGTCTGTTAATACATTTTTCTTTTTGTTTGTTGATACTTACCTGTTATTTTTTCAAAGTTTGGAATCCTTAAAACTTTTTTGAAATGTAACTGGTTTCCGCAAAAATCAGGTAATTTGTGCTTTGAAGGACAGTTATGAGAATTTGTGGGCTAGAAAGTGGAATGATCATTCATAGTTCAAATTATTATGAATTATTCATTACCAATGAGCCGTGGTATTGCAAACTTTTCAAAAAGTGTTGCATACTTTTACTGTCATAGACAAAATATCGAAGCAGCCTGAAAGTATGCTGTAAATTTTTTACTTTACGTGAATTCTGCCCGTAGTAGCCTTAGTTTGTAAGGAAAACTTCTATAAGTTGAGATAAATGAAGGGAAATTAACTTTAAACAGCTAAATAAAATTATGCATACCCTTTAAGAGGAAGCTCAAGAGAAATTCACTTGAAATGAAGCATAGGGAATGCAATGCTGAGAGCTTTTCAGTGCCGGCCACTTTGGTGGCTCCTTTTGATGGAATGTCGCAATCAATTTGGCAGCCTATTGAAAGCAAACAACAATCAACGGCAATCAAAGGCCACAGTGGAATGCAAACAGTGCACAACAAAAGGCAATTGAAACGCCAGCGATGCACGAAGCACGATGCACTTCATATTATTGATAATGACAATGCAATTGTCATTATAATTCGATTAAGATGTACTTTTTTCACTCATTCATTCATTCAATCGCTTGTATCTTTTCTAGCTGGTTCAAGGAGGAGAACGAGCAGTTGCTACCATTGCAGTTGAGCGAACGCATTACCATTGTCTCCGCGGGTCTGCTCAAAATAACCAAGGTAAGCACTCAGTCCGTTCTCCCTTGTCAGTTGACAGCATGGAAATGAAAGCCAAATATTGTGATTGCCATTGATTTATGCCATTGCAGGCGCGTCTCGAGGACAGTGGCAAATATCTGTGCTGGGTAAATAACACAGCTGGTGAGGAGACTATTCAAGTGTCGCTCACGGTGACAGGTAAGTGCTGGACCACAGTAGTCACTGCTTAGAGTGCACATCAACCAATCAACCAATCCAATCCATTCGATATTCAGCTCCATTGACAGCCCACCTGCAGCCCCAGGTGCAGACCGTTGATGTGGACAAGGATGCGCAATTTCAATGCATTGTCTCTGGCCATCCGGTGCACGATGTCAACTGGCTGCACGATGGCAAGCCCATACTGCGCGACAATCGCGTAGAGGTACAGTCTGCCCACTTACAAAAGAACATTTCAGTTTTTCAAAGCTTTTTTTTTTGGATTTCTTAGATTCTTACAGATCCAGCGCGCCTAATTATCAAGAAGGTGCAGAAAGATGATCCGGGCATGTATCAGTGCTTTGTGTCCAACGAATGGGAGCAAATCCAATCAACAGCTGAGCTACAGCTGGGCGGTAAGACGGGGCGTATTAGTAATATTTTATGAGCATATCATAAATATCAATTAATAGACCAAATGAGCTGCATTATTTTTGTCTTTGGGGCGGATTGTAATCAGAAATTAATGAGCACATTAATGGACACTTATGAGACTCACACACGCCACACACACACACACACACAGTCACACCCACTCATTTAACCCACTACAGCACCATCTTTACCCACTCGCCTAATTTGCGGCTGCAAATCAAAAGCATGAAAAGTTTTGCTTCGAGTGAGGACCACAGGAACCACAGACAAATAAATGTTTGTCATAATTGCATTTCATTAATTTCTAATTTAGCAAATTGCTGGCATTTTTCAGCAACAACAGTGACAAAAGCGAAGCAGGCCATAAAACGCAGAGCTGACAACTTAATTTTATTACCAGCACTAAAAATCCTAGCCACAGCCACTAAACACACACAAACGCACATGGAGGGAGACAATGAGCAGCAAACACATTGTAGCATTTAGCAGCCTTGGGGGCACAGAAAGAGACAGAAAGAAAGGAAAAGAGAGAGTGAGGGAGAGAGAGTCAAACGACAGAGACAGATTCGCGCTTTGGCAACGTTTTTGATTTGCTTTTAGGCACAAACGGAAATTGATTTCGATATATTATTGGCATGCTTAACACACAAACACACACATGCCCTTACACACACACACACACTCTGGTGTTAAAAGCTTCTGACGCGCAACCAAAAATGTACGAAGCGCCATTAAGCGACCGGATATGGCAGCAATTGTGTCAACGTCTGCATGTGTGTGTGTTGTAGCAGCCAGAGCAAATAAATATGGCAGCTTATAACTGGCAATGTCGATGCCAAAGATATTTTCTTCTATACTTTCTGCTATTTTTCCTTGGCTTTTTTTTTCTTGCAGCGGAAATTGATACAATTTTCATCAGCTGGATAACATTTGGTCGCTTGTCAAATGCATTTTCCGCTTAGCTGAAGTGAAACCCAAAGGCAAAAGTAGCAAAAGAAAATCAAGAAATCTGCTGCAATAGCATATTTCCAATCTCAATTCGATTGTAAGCAAAACTGCAGCAAAATGTATCAAAGAAATCCAATGGGGAAAATCAAAAATCTCAAATACTCGTATTTTCTATGTCATATAAAAATATGATTAAATTGCGCGCTCAGCTGTTGTAAGATTTGTGGCTTAAAGCATAAAGCTCTTGGCTTATTTATTAACAAATTTAAAATTATGGCCAAGTTTTGCCTTAGCCCAAAAGCTCTTGTTATAAGCCTTTTTCCCAACGACACTTGAAGCTGAGCCGAGTTTATGGACCATTCAATGAGCTTACGAGTTGGCTCTACTCAGGCTTAAGCCCTGCAAAATTGTATTATGGATTTTAGTGGAGAAGCATACGGCATTTGTGGAGTATCATTGTTGTGGGCGAGTCTCAGACATACAGCGTCCTAAACAATTCGAAGTATGTTAGGGAAATATCTTTTACAAATAAGAAATCAATACGTTCGAAGCAGTAACATAATCTGCATAACAATACATTTTTTTCTGAGACTAAGTTGATTTTTTGCTAGAATTTCCTTAAAGATTTTTATTTAAAATATTTATAAACTTACTATTCCAGACTAAATCTGCTTTTGAAAGCATGCGTCCTTTTATATAATATTTTGCTGCCTTTTAAAGTCACTTAGTTTCGAAAGCACGACTACTAACGTTCAAAAACTCTATAAAATCTAACCAAATGTTTGATGTTTTGTCCTTAAAAACATTACTGACTTATCGGCTTGCTTAATGGTTATAGCTTTGATACAGAAATTATGCATGAACAACGTGAATTTGGAACGAAAACTTTCAAGGCAATTTTGGTTTATCTGGTAAACTCAACTCTACGCTTTGTTATAGGCAGCACACACGCACAACCCGCAGACACACACACACACACCTAAATACGCACACCTCACAACGAGCTCATTAATGAAATGCGCAGCCCAAAGGGCTGTGGTAGGGGAGCGGCTTAAGTAAAGTCGCAGCTTTAAAGCACTTCGCTTATCTCTCTTATCATTTTAGATGCGTCGCCGGAACTGCTTTATTGGTTTTCGGAGCAAACATTGCAGCCGGGACCAACGGTATCATTGAAATGCGTTGCCACCGGAAATCCACTGCCGCAATTTACATGGTCTTTGGACGGATTTCCGGTAAGTTTCACACACAAACACACACGAACAGTTGCTCTGCTTTCTTGCCAGTAATAAGAGAACAAGGGAAGGTGGCGGGTGAGTGTGTTTGGAGTAAGGTGAGCTTCACACACGTGCTGAGCACATACTTAGCAGCATCATCAGCAGGAGCAGCAGCAGCCACTGCATATAGCTGCCAGCGGAAATGCAGGCAGCGTTTCCGTTTCCGTTACCGCCAGCAACGCTGCATATTGAGTTTGCTGCATTTGCTGTTGATGTTCGAGCTGCAGGATGTGCCAAAGAACATGCATAAATGTTTACAAAAGCGCGTTGCCATTCACTTCATAGTCACCACCCACTCCAGCCACAGTCCCGCCCGCATAACACTCTCACGCCCCCTTTTCAAATGCTGTTGGCATTTTTACTTTGCTTTTTCCTTTTTTTTTGCTCTTACTCCTTCTTGGTCTGTTTCGCTTTGGCCATTTTCAAGGATTTGTTTCGTTTATTTGCATAAATTTCCATTTTCTTTAGACTCACACAGTTTGCCTTGAGTTTTCCTTTCCACGCCCCTTACCCACGCTTTCCTACCCTCCAAATAGTTTATCCCCTTAAGCCTGGTGTAAATTTTATGCAATTTCAATCAATTCGATTTTGCATGAATTTTTCATCGCTTCTTTTCTTTCTCTCTCGAACGAAAAATTCTCAACTAATTGACACATTTTCTCAACTCTATTTATGCATTTTCCTCTCCTTTTCCCATTTCCATACTTTCACACTTTTTTCCAACTATTTATCTAACTGATATTCCTTCTTTTATACCAGATACCAGACAGCTCACGATTTTTAGTGGGTCAATATGTTACCATACACGACGATGTCATCAGCCATGTGAATATTTCAAATGTCAAGGAGGAGGATGGCGGTGAATACACCTGCACCGCACAGAATGCGATTGGCAAGTGAGTGGCCATAGTTTCATAAATAAAATACACACACAGCCATACATACACAGAGACACACATACACATCTACACGCTTCATGGCTGTTGCAAGACTGCTCTGATAGGGGCATAAAAAGCATTTCCATGCTAAATCATAAATTTAATTGTAGCTTGGCAGCATAAAAACTAGTGCTGTAGCGTAAAGAGAGACAGCCAGACGTAGCAGTTACCCTGTAAAAATAGTATTAGTTGTGTTTAAAATATTTCTTAGTTAATGAAGAGTCTTAAAGTTAAATAAAATTTCAAATAATGGCTAAACAATTGTCTTGTTTGTCTGCAAGTGCTAACAAAGAGCTTGAAGATGCTTTAAAAATAACTTAAACGCTTAACTAAACTGCATTACACAGTAATTTACTGAAATCTTCTAGTAAATCTTATTAAAGTCTGTCCAGAAAACAAAAGAAGATTCTTAGAATAGTTGCTTTCTGCTGGGCTACAATCAGTTATGTTGTTAAAGCAGCCTTCTACTATTTCGACAGCTATTTCTGGCCTTAGTCAAACCACCCGACACACCTTTCCTACAGGGTATTTAGACAATGAAGCCGCATTGTTTGCTGGCAAAGAAAAAAGACATAAAATCCAAACAATTTGCTGAGTCAGGCTTTTTAGCAGCGGCAACTGTATACAAATGGTACACAAACACACACACACACACCAACACACACTTCTCCCCCACTCACACACGTACACACCGTGACAGCTAGAGTCTTGCAACTGAGCGTTGCATGCCCCACTAAACGTTAGTTATGGACTGTTTTGTATATGTTTTTTACATACCTCTATATAGACACATACATATATAAATTTATATATCGCCGCAGGGTCTCACATAGCGCTAAAGTGAACATCTACGGATTGCCTTACATACGGGAAATGCCAAAAATAACCGGAATCTCTGGCTCTGATTTGATTGTTAAATGTCCTGTGGCTGGTTATCCCATTGATAAAATACACTGGGAGCGTGGTAAGCAGCACAAACAAGCATGGACATGCACACACACGCACGCACACCCTACGACTTTTGTATATATTTGCTCGTATTATTCCAATATTTACTTATATCTCTCATGCTTTTTTTCATATTTTTATGTTGTTTTCTTTGCCTTTTGGCCTGTGTTTGTTATTAAAAATCTCGTGTTTGTTATTGCGCATATCAATGAATATTATTATTAAAAACTGCCAAATGAACGCAATTTTTATTTATACATGAATATATATTTTTTTCAGTTTTATTTCCTTTTATGAAGCACAATCATTTTGACATTTGTGCATTAAATATGGAAATGTTTTTTAAGGCAGTTTAAATTTGTTTTGAGGAGACTGTCCAACTGTTGTGATTTAATAGCTCAAACACTAAAGTGATGCTTAAACTGTTTGCTTTTTTTAACAGAGAATTTTATGTAAAAACGGGAATTTTAGTTACACAACTCTTTTCCTAGAAAACTTAGAAAACTATTTTTAAAGACCATTAGATTAACTTTTGATTTTATTTTAATATTTTAAACAATTCCATTTTTAATTCCCTCGCTTTCCTCATCATAAACTGCCAACTCAATTTGTTATAAATACAATAATTTTTAAATGCCACAAAAAAAGCTCATAATTTGCAGTTTTTAATCGAAATAAATCACGAAAGCAAAGAAAATACCAAATAATAAAATAGAAATGCGAGAGCGAGTCATAAATTTGCACAACTTGTTTTCATGCGATTTTTTTTGGCAAATTAATTGCGGTAACTTTTCGTTTATTTCTCTCCACTTACTCATTTTCCTTATTTTTCTGGCCTTTATTTGGCTACTTTTAATGGGGCATAAAGATGGCCAAACGTTGCCCATAAATCGACGACAGCGTGCCTATAACAATGGCACCTTAATTATCGAGCAGCTACAGAGATTGGAGGACGCCGGAACGTACACGTGCATGGCACAGAACAAGCAGAAACAGACCTCTAGGCGTAATGTGGAGATACAAGTGCTGGGTGAGTATACGACGAGCGGCGTGCGTCGTGCAACGTGCGCCGTGTACGCTGCGTATGCGTAATATGTGATCTTGATATTTGGTATACCAACGGCTGGTGGGTGAAAGGGGTTTGTTAAGGGTAGTTACCGCTAGACCTTACACTCTGTGTGCCCAGCATACCATTCCTTATGCCAGGGTAAATTACGTGCAGGTGTACCCGACTGCTCTTTTCCGTTTCCAATATTGAAATTTAAAAGTTGCTGCTGCTGCTGCTACTGCCTCTGTGGCTGTTGCTGAATGAAACTATTCCAATTAGAATGGCAACTGAAAACTATGCAGCAAACAGCAGCAACTATTTCCAGCTGCCAGCACATGCATCAAAGGGGGTGTAGGAGGCTGCAGGCATGCCACAATGAAGTCATTGACTTTTGTGTCTCTGTGTCTATCTACCACCCTCCCTCTCTTTTCCACCCTTTCTCCCCATATAATAATTTTCTGTGCAGCTGTTATCAGTGTGGCAGGCTGTTGCTAAGCCGCTATTGATGTGACTGCCTGCCACGCCCACTAACCCACCCACAGCACTATATATACATACAATAGCTGGCAGCCTGTTAACTGAAGCTCCAGCTCAAGCCAAGTTGGCAATTGTAATGAGTTGGATTTGAGTTTTTTGATAGCAAACAGATCATTCAAATGATGCTAAAATTTCGTAATTCTCATTTCGCATTTATCATTTGCAGTGCCGCCCAAAATTATGCCCATACAGGCCATGACGAATATGCTGCGCGAGGGCATGCGAGCGGCCATATCCTGCCAAATTCTGGAGGGTGATTTACCGGTCAGTTTTCGCTGGGAGCGCAATGGCAAGCCGCTTATTGGCACAGGGTAAGAAAAGACCTGGAGTGCTCCCTGGGGGACCTCCCGCAGCACTCCCTTCGGCTATACTAACCACTCTTTCCTTACTTGTCTTACAGCAACGAGGTCATACGTCGCCTGGATGAGTACTCGGCCAGTTTGGTCATTGAACACATTGCCTCGGATCATTCCGGTAACTACACGTGCATTGCCAGCAACGTGGCGGGCACGGAGAGATTTACAGTGCCGCTCACGGTAAATGTGCCACCCAAATGGATACTGGAGCCCAAGGATTCTAGTGCACAGTCCGGCACAGACGTTCTGCTACACTGCCAATCTGCTGGTTACCCCAAGCCCACCATAACCTGGAAGAAGGCCATTGGACCCACACCGGGGGAGTACAAGGACTTTCTGTACGAGCCCACTGTGCAGTTATTTCCCAATGGCACCATCTACTTCAAGAAGATCAGCAAGGAGTCACAGGGACACTTTTTGTGCGAGGCCAAAAACAATATTGGCTCCGGTGTCAGTAAAGTGATTTTCCTCAAAGTCAATGGTATGTATCTCTCCCTTGTTCACTCTCTATCTGTCTCCTTCTGTCTCTGTCTATCAGTTATTATTGGGTTTTCGTTCTCCTTTTTGCAGTTCCCGCACATTTTCCTACCAAAACGAAACAAATCTCCGTGGCTAAAGGCAAACAGGTCCATGTCCAGTGCAATGTCCAGGGCGACAATCCCATCGACTTCAAATGGAAGATTCAGGCAACGCAGCAGTATCTCGATGAGTCTCTGGACTCACGGTAAGTCCTAGTTATCACTGCCGCTGACTGTACACTCCGCGACAGTTGATTAGAAACGCTTTTATCTAAAAAAATAAAAAATTTATTAAAATAAATGCGTGTAGGATAAATGTAATAAAATATTTAAATTATTAAAAACACTCCGAGACAGTAGCGTAGAAGCATTTTTTATATTTTTAATAATTTTTCTAATTATTATTTTTAATTAATTCATGAGTTTTTGTAAGTAAGTTTATTAAATTTATACTTTTTTATTTTATTTATTTATATTCTGTCTAAAATTAATTTAACACATTTTCTGTTAATTATTAAGTTCTTATACCAAAATAAACTAAACAAAACTAGCTTAAAAATTCAAAGTTTTATTTATTCATAAAATTTCGCTTTACATTTCTGGCCCAAACTTTTATTTACTTAATGTTTCTATTGAAATACCTCGGGGTGTGCATAACGTAACTGTTGAAATCAATTCCAAGTCGATTGCATTTAATTAAAAAAGCTTTTGCGAAATAGGCAACTGAGTGGAACGAGGGCGTGGCAAATCCTAGCTGCCTTTCCCTTTAACACTTTTAACTGAGTTAAAATGGGGAAAAGTTTGTCAAGGTTTTTCCCCGACAAACATATTTCCCAATTGCAATTTTCTACTCGCATTTTTTTTTTTGAGGCACTGCTAAGAGCTGCTCGAGCTATTTTATTTATGTTTCGTGTGCCAAATACTAAATAGTATTTTAGTATTTAAGTATTTTCCACTTGTAAGTATTTTAATGTATGTGTTTTTCCGGCTTTTCTTTTCTTCTTCCTCATTCCTCTTCCTCTCGCTTTAACTGCTGCCCAAAAACAAACTGAACGCGTTTTATTTATTTATGCCATTTGCTTACACACTCACACACACACTTCACTTGTTGTGCCTGTGTGTGTGTGTTGGCCTCGTTCGTCTTCGTCTTTGTCAACAAACAACTGCAACAACAACAACTGCAACGTGAAAAACATTGTTATAAAATTGCATTGCGTCGCTCACGTTGCGCAAACACGTATCCGTATCCGTATCTGTATCCGTACACGTACACGTACACGTATCTGCAACTGCGTATGTGTGTCCGTATCTGTATCTCTGTACGTAAACGCATACGTTATCGCAAAACGTATTCGTATTCGTATCTGTGTATACGTTTACGTATCGTCGCCATCGTCGTTTGCATGTCGACGTGTGTGTATCTTGTATCTCTTAAATGCATTTACTTGCATATAAATCACCACATACACACACACACACACACACGTGCACACTGACACACAGCTACACAATACGAGATCAAGTGCTCGACGATGGCATGGTCTCCGAATTGGGCATTTCGCACACATATCGCCAGGATACTGGCATTTATATCTGTCAGGCCAACAACGCATTCGGACAGGTAAGTAAGAGCATGCTGACACTTTTCTGCCTCACAAACACACACATACACGTACACACATTCACAGCAACCATCAGCGCTGCGAAAGTCAGTTGAAATTTTAAATATTACCCAAAATAAGTCTCTCTTAACACGGCTAGTGAAACCAACTAAAAAATGTAGTTGAAGCTAAAGTCGCGTGAGCTGACCACTTAGGAAAGTGTACTCTATTGGAAGAATAGTTTATTTTTAGTTATAAAAAGTTAAATTATACTGAACGGAAGCTAGACTAAAATAGTGTTCAAAAATTATAAGTTAAACTTATTTAAAATATATTAAAATGACTACAACAAAAAGGTTTTTTTGCTGCTTGAACTTGTTAATAAATTTACTACAAGTGTTAATTAAAAGTTATATGTTTTCGCATTAAACTTACTGGAATTTTCAGCCATCTTAATTGCAGTTGGTTAACGAAATTAATCAGGCTTAAGGCTTATAAAAAGCAGCTCGATGTTGCTAATTGGCTGCAGTCACCATAACTGTGATCGATCGGCACTTGTTATGCGTAGACCTGTCACACACACACACTTTCACAAGCACACACACACAGACACGCTCTGTAAGAGACTTTATTGCCCGTCTGGTTGGCTGCTAACGTGGTTTTGGCCCAAAAGCCAATGACGACGCCTTATTGCCGCCTCAGCTGTTGCCAGTTGTTAACCCTAATTTATGGCAATTTGAATTGGCCAACAGCAAAACGTTCTGTCTGGTCTGTTGGTCGCAATGTGGCGTCAATTTAATAAAGTCTTTTCAGTCATTTCGAGTGTTTAACTAATTAAACACAAAACTTTTCAAACTTTCTATAGGATGAAATGTCGATTCAGTTAATTGTCCAGGAAGTTCCGGAACAGCCAAAGAATCTTCGCATCAATTCTCAGCAGTCTCGCAGTCTGCAGTTGACTTGGAGTCAACCCTTTGCTGGAAACAGTCCCATCGAGCAGTATCACATCTACTACAAGCAGATCTCAGGTAAATGGGAACTCAATTGATTTTTCTACTGTGGAAATTTTGGAGTTTTAATTTTTCAATTTTCCAACTCGAACTTCTTTCTTTAACTCCCCTTCTCAGACATTTGGCAGAATGCGGAGCACATAGACATTAGCGGAGCTCAGACCGTGATCAACATCCAACAGCTGCGTCCTGCCAAAGCCTATCACATTCGCATGTCAGCGGAGAACAAACTTGGAGCCTCCGAGTTCTCTGAGGTGGTGCAGGTGACCACGCTAGAGGAGGTGCCCTCGGGTCCACCGCTGACGGTGCGTGCCGAAGCGAAGACCTCAACGGAGATCTCAGTGACGTGGGATGCACCCGAGCGGGATCACTGGAATGGCATTTTGCTTGGCTACTATGTGGGCTATCAGATGTCGCTGACGCCCGAGGACAAGGAGGTGAATCCTACCCAAGGATTTAGCTTTAAAACGGTAGAGGTGCGCTCACATTTTGGCGGTGAGACGGTGCTCGCGAACCTCAACAAGTTCACGCAATATCATGTGATTGTCCAGGCCTATACGAGCCAGGGCAGCGGGCCGCCCAGCAAGGAAATTGCAGTGCAAACAATGGAGGATGGTAAGTGGGCGTGGCCAGTTGAATTGCCTACATGCCACGCCCTTGGCGCACATTGATTGGATTTGTTAATTGCCCGTGCAAGCAAGGCAGAAAGTACACAGAAAAAAACTATAAGAACTAAAAGTAATTTGAAGAATTCTTAAACTTACATAAGTTATTTTTTAAGAAATAGTTAGGGGTATAGAAATCACTTTTAATGCAAATTTAGAACTATAATTAATCACCGGAAATCTAGATTTTTTTTCTGTGTACTGACATTGGTAGCTGTGGCAGGTGGCAAGGAGCAAGCTGTCGTCGAAGTCTGCCGGAACGTTTAATAAACCTCTTTTTTCGCTCTCTTTCCTCTCCCTGACTCTTGTTTGTCTCTTTCTCTCTCTATTCACTCTTTCCTTTGCTGTTTGTAGTGCCCTCATCGCCGCCAGAATCGCCGCAGTGCGATGTGCTCGGCTCCACATCGATTTATATCACCTGGTCACCGCCGGATATTGACGGACAAAATGGCAAAATCAAGGGCTACAAAGTGTTTTACATATCGGTCGATGAGCTTTACGGTAAGTCCCTACCACCACGTCCATTTTAAACGCCTGCTCCTCTGCCCCTTCGTCTGTCTGTCTGTTTGACTGTCTCGCTACGTGTCTCTGGATACTGAATTGTTTGGCTCGCAAATTACTTTAGCGGCATTGAGGATTGAGTTTGAGCTGCGAATCCAGATGGAAATGAAAATGGAAATGGGTAGCGGAAAAGTAGGCAAAGGACAGAGTGGAGCATGATGAACAGAGAATGGGGAATTTCAGCGCAATTATGCAATGCCATTAACCCATTAACCTGCACAACGCAAATACTTTTGCCCTGTGGAATTTCAATTCATTTTCGACTCCCGACTTGCGACTCTCACGATACGCAGCCGCTGAAGGCCACGCAAATATTATCACGCAAATCCAGTAACGTGTTTTTTAAGAAATTATATTAAATATACAAAATGTTTATTGTAAGCCCAGTTATCAACGGCAATTAAGGACTTATGTTTGTGTGGCCATTTTGAATATTTAAAACAGACAAATTCCTGAAATCACATAACACATACGCAGCGTATGCTTGGCAATTGGGCTCCTCACAGTCAAGGGGCTTAATTGCAGCCTTTTAAAATACATACTTTAAACTATATACATTTAAAAAATAAAGCAGTTTTTTCTAGCCAAAATAAAGCCACTTTTAGCTACTTTTATATGTAAAAAGTTTTATAAACTATTTTGCTGCAATTCAAAACTTGCTGAAATAAGTTTAATTATCGCACATTTCATTGACTCTTAGCAGCGCTAAAACCTTTAACTAAAGTAACAGTTTAATGGCGTAATTGAAGCGCTAGTTCCACTCTAATAAACGCACTCTTTGCCTTGGCTCCTTTTAATTATCCAACGTCTTTTTAAGCGTCTTCATGTTACATTTTGCCAATCAATTGCTAATTGTTGTTCTTGTTTCTTGTTTCTTGTTCTTGTTGGTTGTTTCTTGTTTGGAGACAGAAACCGATCCGGAGGTTGTCAAGTCAACAAATCAATACGTCACCATTGAGAATCTGCGCAAATATACAAACTATACGGTCTGGGTTTTGGCTTACACTAAAGTGGGTGATGGGATGAAAACCAAACCATTTTATTGCCGCACCCATGAGGATGGTAAGTGGCAGCGGTTCAATGAACGCAAACGAGGCACGGCCGCCCCTCTACCGACACGCCCCTTTCACAACTACTACCTACTCCCGTCGTCGTCAGCGTCAGCGTCATCGTCGTCATCGTCATCATCGTCGTTGCCTCGTTTGCAATTTCATGCAGCGCTTTTTATTTATTTCTGAGCTTCGCTTCGTTTCGCTTTTTCATTGCAATTGCTTTTATTTATATGTTTGTTGTTCTCTTCTTCTCTTGCTTCCTTTCGCCTCTTTCTACTACTTCTTCTTCTTCGTAGTGCCCTCGGCGCCGCAAGCAATCAAGGCAATACCCGCATCGAGCACAAAAATCATCATATCCTGGCTGCCTCCGGACCTGCCCAACGGTGACATCGTAAGTAGTTGCAAAATCCCCAAAAAATTGGGGATTTACCATTTGGAAACCGACTTACATATATTTACTGTCAGACTGATCTGTGTGACAACCGAAAGTGAAGAGCTAAAAGCTTAAAATTTATAAGGAACATTAAGTTAAAGACCGCCCTAGCTAGGACACTCCCAGTACCCAGTGCCCTACCCTATCCAACTGTCGTCAATTAACCGACACTTTGTTTACCTGTCTCCCCCCACAGACCGGTTACACCTTCTACATGTCCATGCTGGAGGGTGGACGCGAGGAGGGCACACACAAACGTCTGCTCGGTCCCTACGTGGAGATGCACGAGACGGTGCGCACCCAGGAGTCAGCCACGTATCAGTTCTGGCTAACTGCTTCCACCAAGATGGGCGAGGGCGAGAAGACACAGGTGGTGACAGTGCCGCCCAACAATAAGGTGCCAGCACGTATTGTGTCGTTTAGTCAGCGCATAGTTACGCCCTGGAAGGAGCACCTGGAGCTGCCCTGTCGCAAAGTAGGTGCACCTGCTCCGGTTACCATTTGGCGACAGGATGGACACAACATGGAGACGAGTGCCCGCAAGACAATTGCCAAGAACGGAACGCTCTATATGCGAGAGTGCCAGTCGAGTGATGCTGGAAATTACACCTGCAGCGTGGAGAACACCTGGGGCAAGGATGAGATTGTCTACAATATTGTGGTGAAGGTACCACCGCAGTCACCTAATCTTACAGTGGTCAACACATACCCAGACAGTCTGCATCTGGAGTGGCTGGACAATAGTCATGGTGGTAGTCCCATTCTGGGCTACGTCATCAACTACAAACGCGAAGATGGAGACTGGGAGGAGCTGCAGGTGGACGCCAAAACGAACTCGCATCTATTGAGCAATCTCTGGTGCGGCACACGGTATCAGCTGTACATTACGGCCTACAACAAAATTGGTACTGGTCTGCCCTGCGACATTGTCCACTCCAATACGAAGGGTAATCCTCCCGTGCAACCAAAGCATTCCCAGATGATCACCAACAACTCGACGAGCGTCACCTGCTGGCTGGACTCCTGGGGTGATGGTGGCTGTGGCATACTTTATTTCAAGATTGCATCCCGTGTCTATGGTCGTTCCACCTGGAATGTCATCTCCAATCACATAGCTCCCACCGAACGCATCTATACGGTCAGCGATCTGGTTCCGGGCACCAAATATCAGATAAAGGTTGAGGCTTACAATAATGCAGGGTCCACCACATCGGTGTACAACTTTACCACGCTCTCCCCACAGGGCGGTAGGTTTTCCTTAGCCTCCT
This sequence comes from Drosophila parthenogenetica, assembly GCA_035047505.1. Taxonomy (NCBI): domain Eukaryota; kingdom Metazoa; phylum Arthropoda; class Insecta; order Diptera; family Drosophilidae; genus Drosophila; species Drosophila parthenogenetica. The sequence goes on from JAWNPM010000070.1 coordinate 2,943,423, forward strand.
TTAAAGTATTACCGACTAATTCTCCAATTCGGTTGTAGTTCTATATAATGGAGACCAGTCCACGCCTGTGTCCCATATGAGCGATCTGCCTTTTTATGCCAACTTTAAGCTGCTACTGCCCATTTGTCTGTCCTTGCTGATGCTCCTAGCACTGATTGCCGCTGCTCTGTTCCTGCGTAAACGTAGTGAGTATCGGGAGGGTATAAGTTAAGGAAAAATAAGAAAATAATCCTTGAAAAAAGTTAAGAAGTGACAGTTTTAAGTACTGCAGCTTACAAAAGTTAAAAAAACTCCACATCTGTCATAAAATCTCTTGCAGAGCTCAACAATCAGGCACGTCTGGCGAGTTCCTCGATGTCCGAGTCGCCGTCGCTGGCGAATCTGCAGAACAAACAGAACCGAGATCAACAATATTTGGCCGTGCGCTGTAATCCCTCGAACTCAGCGCCACGCGGCTCAAATTCCAACGATTCGGGGAGCTTTGGCAAGGCCGAAGGCAACGAATACATCGAGGACATTTGTCCTTATGCCACATTTCAGCTAAATAAGCAGACTTACAGCGAGAGCTCCTACAGTGGCAATGTCTATAGTGGTCCCTATCACTCGGTGCGCGGCTCCTTTGTCTACCACGATGTCAAGCCAGAGAGTTATCACGTAAGCCCCGGCATATGCGTAATATTTTCCCTACCATAAACCTAAAAAAAAACTCTTCTGCTTTCCAAACGCAGTCCAAGGAGCCGGAGTACACGAAAGTGCGACGAAAAGTGGGCAGACTACGTGATCCGCATTCAGAGAGCCAAGGTAGCTACCGAGAGAGAAGAGATTTATTATCATTGTTTATTATCGTTTTCATTTAAGATGACCGCACTAAAAGTGAACTGTAGCTTTAAGCAAAATTCTTGCTCATTGTTTTGCTCACAAATGTCATGATGTCGCTTTTAAAACCACCTACCCATTTATGATTTTCCACTACTAAAATATGCATATATATATTTTGTAACTTATCGCATTACTTCAATCAATATAAACAACTAACATTCACATTCAAAACTTCATCCAAACCAAAAAAAACATCAAATCGTATTAAACTTTTTAGAATCGGACAATCCAGGTTCAACAGATTCCGAAGTTAGGAAAATCCTAACGCTTCACATACCAATTACAGAATATGACACACTCGGCTCCGAGTCCGACAATGATGTGTCTGCACGCGCTCTTAACTCGGCCAAATATCGCGCACAACGTGGTAAGTCAGCAGCTTGCGTATACGCCAAGTAGTACACTATTTATTTATTACTTTTCTTTGACAGATACACAAGATGAGACATCCTCCTCATCGGAGACCACGCCCACTAGCATGAACCGCAAGTCGAAGCCACCGTTTGCCGCCCGGAAATCGGGCAAACCGGGAACGAGCGGTAAACGCCATGTGCGCAGCTCGAGCGGCTACTCGAGCCACAATGAAGAGACTACATTTAGGTAAGGACAGTCTGGGATGAGTATGTGAGGGCAGCATATAATATGATAACTGTTAGTCGCTATAAACATAATTAGAACCCTGTACGTTTAGCATATCCAACTATCCACCAAACTATCAGGACCACATAAATCCACCAGCGCGTTTTTCGGATGCCAACGACAAGACGAAGACTCAAACGTCGCCACGTATGCGTGCCAATCAGAAACTACAGCGGGAGGCATTCCAAATCAATGTCTAAGCAAAACATATATCTCTAACGAAGAATAACTAAACCAAATTTTAAATAAATAAGTTACAAAAATACACAAACTGTTGAAAGGAAAAAGAAAAACATAAAACGAAAAGCGTTTAACGAAATTGTAAAATTTGTTGTAAAATCGAAACCAAATACATAAGATATGGTAAACATTATGTAGACAGATATGAGACACACACACACACACACACACACTTATACACGGAAACTTAACACTAGCCGGCGGCCAGAGCTGCATTTCTTAACAATACACAAATTGTTAATAAACCACAAGCCAACGAGCTAATACTAATTAAATAATTAATGGAAAATGCAGTAAACTTAATAAACAATTAATGTGTATGCCGTTCAACTATTTACAACAACAAAAAAGTATTAAAAATTTAAACTTTTCGAGCGCATTTTGATTTTGCCTAAATGAATGCAAATAAAATAAATAAAACAAGAAAAAAAGGTTATCTTCGGCTAGCCGAAGATTAAATACCCTTGCAGACACGCATATTTTATTTTAATCGCTAATTGTTCCAACAGTAGCTATATGATATAGTAGTCCGATTTGAATGAACTTTTTCGAGCATATAGGGAATGATAATAAATGCACATTGTGCGAATTTGGTTAAAATCGGTCAATAGACATAGAAAATTTTCATACTAAGCATTTCAACCGATTGTTCCTATGGCAGCTATATGATATAGTAGTCCGATTTGAATGAAATTTGGTCAACACATTGGGAATGATACCAAATGCATATTGCGTGAATTTGGATGAAATCGCTCAATAGACATAGAAAATTTTCATACTAAGCATTTCAACAGATTGTTCCTATGGCAGCTATATGATATAGTGGTCCGATCTGGATAAAATTTGGTCAGCTGATGGAAAATGGTAAAGAATGCATATTGCGAGAATTTGGTTCAAATCGTTCAAGAGACACTGAAAATTTTCATACTAAGCATTTTCGGCATTTTTAACCGATTGTTCCTATGACAGCTATATGATATAGTGGTCCGATCTGGATGAAATTTGGTTTGCACGTGGGATTTAGTACTAAATGCATATAGGCTGAGTTTGGTGGAGCTAGCTCAAAAAAAATTTTTTTTTGAACCGATTGTTCCTATGGGAGCTATATGATATAGTGATCCGATCTGGCCGATTTTAACATATGAACTGCGTGCAGAGAGAATACACATGTGTACCAAGTTTCATCACGATAGCTTTAAAACTGAGAGACTAGTTCGCATAGAAACAGACGGACAGACGGACAGACGGACAGACGGACAGACGGACATGGCTATATCGACTCGGCTGTTGATGCTGATCAAGAATATATATACTTTATGGGGTCTGCCACGCCTCCTTCAATGCGTTACAAACATCGTGACAAAAACAATATACCCTCTGCAAGGGTATAAAAATATTTAAATATAAACAATAAGACTTATTTACACACTGATTATGCTTAGTTGGACTTGAAAAATCTGCATAATTCATAAGTTTAAAATTTAAACTTTAAACTTAAAACAATAACAAGCATTAAGTTAAATATACTTATATGATTAAACTATTTAAGCATTTAATGTAAAGAATGAAAAGTTAATTTTAAAACAGCGGCAGGCCGCAGTTAAAATGTTTTGCATACTCAAAGAAAGGGTATAAATTGAAACGGTTACACTCGATTTTTCAGAGCATACAGCACACGAAAGTCATAATCACAATAAAAGGAGACAAGCGAGATAATACATGAAGGACAACTAAATAAACTAAATACTAGTATAAAACTATATATATATGGCCTTTGTGCTAAGCGATGAATAAACAAATACACACTTATATATAATATAAAACAATAAATTTATATTTGTAGTCAAATTTAGTTCTTTTTATGTTTGTCCCCGCAACAGTTTGTAAGCAGAAGAAGAAAAAAAGTGTTAGCTAGTTATTTAAATGAATTAAATTAATTTACATTTAAAATTTATGAAACTGTTGTACATAGTTAAGAAACGATATATAATAATGTCATAAAATTATACAAATCATCAAGTATTTAGTGGAATATTTAGAGAAAGCCAAAAGTCGTAAGCCAGCATGCATTTTCATAGTACCCGAAGTTAGCACTAAAAAAAAACCGAACAGAAAAGCAGCTAATCAAGCTTATCATATCCGATTGTTTGCAAAAAACTATAGACCAGAAATCCACACTGATAAACAAATATAAAACTATTTTGCAATAGAAAAGTAAAGCCCAAAACCAATTCTACATGACAATATGATGCAAAACACATACACAAACACATTAAACATTATAAAAACATTAACAAAATAATAACGATTTAAAGGCAACATGTTTGTAGTACTTAAAAAAAGCATGAACTTAAAAGAAACTAAACTAAACTAAACAAAACTTAAACAATCTATTTCAGACATTGTCTATGCAAAACAACATTTCAGACTGCACAGTTTTAGGCATTTACAAGTTCTGAAAATTAACTTGGTTGTAAGAATTTGAAAAACGTTTGTAAAATTCCACACACACACACAACACAGAAATGATTATAAACAATATAGAAAACATAAATACAGCACAGTTGATGTAAATTTTGTGGTCGAAATACATGACATGAAATATGCGAATGATAAAAAAGAAACTTAAGCAAAAAACACTCGGTCTTTTATTTGTTTAGTTAACAATTAATCGCATTTATTTACATTCGACACTTTAAAAAGTTTATGATAAAAAAGGATAGTTTCGAATAAAACAGAACTTAGTGAATTAAATTACGGTGATTTCCTCAATCCTAATTTAAAAAAAAAAAACACATTTCTTGGCTGCAATTGTTGCACCTTAAAGCATTTCAAGTATTTAGAAGCTACAACACATTGAGAGCTGAGAGTGCTATCAAATGATTCATTTCTTATCACTTAGCAATTAACTTAAGTCTAGACAAGTTTACTTGGGTTTACAAAATGGAGAAGAAAAATCTAACATTTCACTTAAAGCACATTTACATTTAGTAATAGTAGTAGTAGTAATTATAGGGAGTTGGGTACTACGAAGGCGGGTTCCACAAAACTCAATTAACAGTGTATAAAAATTGTTTGATACAAGTTTAGAAATCAACTCCGCTCCGTTCATTAAGCAGCCTTATAAACGTAATTACAAAACGACAATTAGACGATTAACATATGCTTGTTGCTGTTGTTGATTGATTGATTGATTGCTTTGTTGTTGCGTATGGCAAAATATCAGAACATAATCGGTTTATCCTTGCACTGATCTATCACATAGCCCGTGAAGCGTTTCAAAAACTTTGGATATTCACGCTTATAAACGGCACGCAAGGCGCTCGCTGGTGCCCAACCACCTGGATTAACTGCAATAGGTTAAGAAAATCAGTTAGTTAAAACAGTTAAGACAAATTAAAGTGAAGTATACGCACCCACAGAACAGTACGTTATTTTGCAGGTTAGATCATCGCGATTCAGCGGTTGACCCTTGACATAATCTTCAGGCAAAATTGTTTGGCAGGCTAAAACAACGGTAAGAAAGATGCGCACGCATTTGCCATTCTTCGACTGTAAATAGGAGATTAAAAAGTTAGTTAAATACTTGTATAAGAAGACAAATCTTAGACAGATGCACCTCTTGTTTGGCATACTCCGTGGAGTTATTACAGACCAGCCACATGTCCCGTGTGTCTGGCTCGAGGCCATCGGTAATTTTGCGCATATGCGACCAGAATTGTGCATCACGTTGGCTGGCGGGCCAAATGCGTTTGTGTGTCTGCAAGAAGAGCAATGTGTCCGCTGAGATTTTCTCCAATATTGTGCAATCCTCTAGCGTAGCTACAAAAGTTAATGAACTCAACGTTAGTTACAGAACTTTTTAAAGAAGGAAATCATTAACTCACTTTCCCAATCGTTGCGAAACTCTGGCATGAAGAAATAATGGCACATTTCGCGCGCAGTGACACCCTTGACGGAATGATAGGCCTTTAGGGGATCCATTACCATGCCATTGACCTCCTCCTCGCGTTTGTACATTTTAATTTCACCCTCATCCGCAAAGATTTGCCAACCATTGCCATCCTGGCCAACACCCTCGCGTGCATAGTGCAGCTGCTCCTTGCACACGCGATCAATCTGTAAATAGAATTGAATTAGTCTCCTTCTGAATGTCTGCAAACAATATCCGCTTTACCTCCGGCCAAAGGGCATGAGTTTTAGCCTCGGCACCAGTGCCAAACACTTCGTGTGCCTCCTCGCCCTCAGCAACGGCCTCGTGCGGTACATTGACCAGCGTTTGTGAGATTTGCGACTGTAGTCTCAGTTTAAATCGTAGCTGCATGTCCTCCTCGATTTTCTCCAGGCCTGTTTCAACAGCATCAAAGAACTCATCCTCAGGCAATGTGGAATGTGGTCCCTCCTGGAAAAAAACAGCGAAAAACAACAGTTTATAGATTAGTAAGCTACACAAGTGCGCGATTTGTAAGTCAAGTTTAACAAAACAAACAAACAAGTGGGCTAAAGTCGAGTTCACTCGACTCAAGTATACCCTTTGGCTGCAAACAATTAAGTGAACTGCTGGTCGCGAAATGTTTTCCTCTAAGTAAAGCATAACTATATTCCAGATATGTACTTGTGTTCTACGTATTCTAGACTTTAATTATACTGTCAGTTAACGCATTATACACTTCATACTGGGTAAAAAAATTTCCAAGGTTCGGCCCAATTAATTTGAATGACGAAATTGCGTTTCGCTTGGTCAAAACCCGAAGAAATGCGCAAAACGTGATGTGTATAATTGAATGGCATACAAGCCAAGAAAAAGTACCAGCTTCGGGCTTACAGCTGGAAGACAACGCCGGCATGTTTAATTGATTGAGCATAATGGCGACAATTCATATCATATCACACTACTATATAGGATATATACTATATAGACAAAGGCGCGCGTGTTTCGCTGCGTCATGAATATTAAAATCTTATTTCGTCTGCAGCTTATAAATTCTAAAGCCGGGCGCGTGCATAGAAGATAGCCATATTTTTAAAAAAAAGGAATTTATAAATTAATGCGAATAATAACGAAAAGAAACAAAAATTGTGCTCAAAAGGCTGTGGGAGAAAAGAATTTGGAACACAAACTATTGAAGCGATGAAGTCATTGTAGCATTTCATAAACACAAACTCTTACCACGCTCAAAAGTTAAGCAGAGAATGAGAGAGCGAGAACAGGGAGTATAAAAGTGGCAGAGAGCGAGCGCACTTGTGCAAGTGTGTGAGGTCAAGGGGTCAGCTGCTTAATGCGACACAATCAGAACGAATCCTTCCGTCAGGCGCGAGCACCCAAAACAAACTGTTGCTTAGGACGGCAAAAAAGCAACAAAGCGTCAGCATCCGTAGAGAGAGCGAGGCAGTCAAACAGTGAGAGCGACGGAGCGAGAGAGTAAAATTGAGAGAGCGCGCAACAACAAAAGCTTGAAAGCTTCGCAGAGCAAAGGATTACACGCACTTAAGTAATAAATCAATGTGTTAGTGACAGTGTGTGAGGGAGCAGTAGAGGGAGAGTGTGAAAGCGACTAAGGTAGACTATGTGAGAGCGTGTTAAAGAGAGTGTGTGTGCCTGTGTGGGAGCGTTCAACTGTGCCGGATTATGTGTGTGTGTGCTCTACAATTTATTACTAGAGCTGCCAAAATTTGTTAAGCTGCAATAATTTGTTTACACTAACAAAATCAACTAAAAGAGTTTAACATATATGAAATTAGGCAACTATTTAAATGATTCGAATTAAAAACTTATGTAAATTAAAGCTAGAGTAATTTTGAAACCTATTCCAAGGCAAGAGTATGAAATGATTTATCTTAAAGAATGATATTCACTAGCTAACGCAGCTTGACTGCCTAAACAAGCTGCACTCCTAGCCCATAACAAAATCAAACTACTTTCATTCTATCATTTCCAAATCTAGCTTCAATTTGGCTGTACCGCCAACACTCTTGCCACTTTTTTTTGAGGCACATACCACAATTTTCTTGCCATGCTGCAGCTTGTAGCCGCAACGCCATTGAAAGCGCACCGAGGGCATTGTTTCGATAACAATTGAACAAATTCAGTTGCAAACTTTACTTAATTGGCCAACTTGCAGGCACGTGCTACAAGTAACCACAACAACCACTACACTTTAACGGTTTAGTATGGCTAAAACACAACAACAACAACAGCGAAGACAGCCACAGTTTCACAATTACACTTTTGTTGCTCTTCGCTTTGTAACGAAAACAAATTTGTTTATTATGATTTGAAGTACGTGTGCGCGTAGCGATCGCTGACCGACGACTGACAAATGTGGTCAACAGGCAAACAATTGAGCCATAAGTTATACGCTACGAGCCATAAACTATGAGCCAAGCAGCTCATTGACCAGCCCAAGCTACACATTAGAGCCAACATCAAACAAGGGCTGCGTGTGTGTTAACTGGAAAGGCGCATAATTGATGCTCTTACTGGGTAGAGTATAAAAATAGTTACTACACATATTTGATTGGTAAAGAACTTCCTGAATGGATTAATGGATATCTAAGCAACACTTAATTCACAAAATTACTAAAAATAAATCAAACTTTTTAACGACTTCTTCACTTCTGAAACTTTCACATGACACAGCAGAACACTTCAAATGTATGAAAATAAAAGCAAATATAAATAAGTAAATTAATTAATGCACTGAAAGAAAAAGCTGATAAAAAAAACCTTACAAATTCCTTAACATTTCGTTGTAATATCAAAATTCTAATAGATTTATACGAGTGTAAAGTCATAAATAAGATAACAATTTGATTGTTGCTGATCTTGAGCGCAACGGCAAAGAATAAAGATAAGAAAGGAAATATGAAATTCGTTTTCTTTTAACATTAAACTATGCTGAGAGCAATACACACACACGCACCCATTCAATATAACCCCCAAGAGCACAGGTGTGAGTAGTCTTGAAAATAAAACACATACTAAGTAACAATTTGCTATTATGCCCGCTGTTAGTTAGAGTAAAGGTATTTGCCAATGTACGCAGAGACTTGCCAAAGTTACCTACACATGACCTACTATAATATTGGCTCTAAGCAAAACTTCAGCAACCTTAAAGTGTCCAATGGTCTAAGACTAATGTGCAATGAGACAATTTAGTGCCATCAAGTGAACGAACTCGCTGATTTTAAAAGGGAATGAAGCCAAAGAAGCCCTTCAAGTGGAGTCAGTAGAGTCCCTCTCTAATGTGGAAGTGGAAAAATAAAATATTAAACAATTACAAATAAACGTTTATCGACTGGTAATCTATAGTTACAGCCAGACCAATTAAAGCGTTGCGGATGTAAACAACAGAACAATTGGTCAAACTGGACACATGCCATAAAAATAGCGACAATTAAAGCTAAAAAAAAACGTGTGATATAAATCAGGAACACGACATGAAATCAAGACAGAACTACAATAATTACAGAGAGTGGAGAGCGGGAAGAGTGCGGGACGGACTTCGGTAAAAGTACCAGTAAACAAATCAACAAATTGTTTAAATAAAAGCACGGCATGTGGCACACTTGTAATGCGTCTACGCTGAAATTGTAATACAATCAACAAACGCATTCGGGTTTATTTTTGGGCTATAAAAACAGAGTTGGGCGTGGCTGGTGGAGGCGTCTCTGGGCGTGTTGCAAGTGTCTAAACGTCAATGCTTTTTTGACGCGTCTCCAGTTGTTTGTTTTTACAATTAACATAATAAAATCGACCATGAAACGCAACGAAAAAGAAAACAAAACAAAAGCGTGTGAAATATTTGATTTCCAATGTGAGACTTACCTCAAAATCTGGGCCGGGATATGATAAACGTTTAAGCTTTTCAATTTCGTCCTTGAACTTTCTACAAAAAAGACAGCAAGACAGACAGACAGACAGTTAGTAATTTAGCAGAATTTTTAAGCATGTGAAAGGTCAGCCGTACTTATTCTGCTCTTCGGCACGACGACGCTTATCAATTTCACGCTCCAGTTTACGCTTCCATGATTCATCGTTCTCAGCTATGATTTCCAGGCAGTGCTGCAAGGTGCTCAGCACACCAGATGTGGTAGCTTTGAAGGTGATGGACTCGCCCTGAAATTAGGTATATATAAGTATACATTTGATCATGGTTGGAAGTCACACCTACCTTGAAATCAATTGGCTTCAAACCATCGCCCAAATCCAATGGCTGAGCGTTGCTCTTGTTGAGTTCCGAGCAGGCATCAAAGTAGCGCTGCAGAGTCTCAATTTGTCCGAAGAGTATATCCTTAAAAGTCTCCAATTCGCCGACTTTCTCGCGAAGATTACGCAGTGTGCGCTTCAGGCTACCACCGCTGGCCAACGATATGGTATTCGACTGCAGGGACATTGTGCTGCCATGACGACGCAACGAGGTGTTGTCCGTGCTGCCGGTGCCCTCCTTGTACAGCTGCAGCACCTCCACCCAGTGCATGCGATCCTCACTGGTCTCGGCGCGCAGACACCAGTTGTTCAGATTATTGACCACCACATCGAAACGCAGCTCATCAGATTCGTGTGCCTGCAAAAAGCAAAAAACAATAAGCCAAACAGTGAATCATCATTGTTTACCATACAAAATTAGATTAAGTGTAAGCAATTGAGACACGCCCCCCCTTAGTTAAGGAGTGCTGGGGGGTAGGCGTGGACGTTGATGACTTCAATATGTAGTTTACTTTTATTTATAGTGTAAGTGTATATGCGTGTGTGTGCGTATGTTTTCAACCACCATTTGCTGTTGGTGGCGACATTCGAGCGTTAATTGATTGCGCTGCATTGATTGTGGTTCGTTTGGGGTCGACAATAGACAGATGGACAGTCAGACAGACAGACGGGTGTTTAGTCGGACAACCACACAGTTGGTCAAGTAATTATTTGGTCAAACAATAATAGTGGCGTATTCTATTTCTAGCTGCTAATGATGCCAAGTTGCGTTTTTATAGACTTTAACTATGTTTAGCCAGAAACAATGACTGTAGTCAACTAGAACAGACCCTGTAATTGTTCTCTAGTCTATACACACTCATGCTCGTTCAATAAGTTACTTATTTATATCGAATTCTTATCATGTCAATAAAGTATAGTTTTAATTCTTCGTACACAATTGGGAATTATGTGATTTAAGTCAACAAAATGTAGGTTTCCACATTTTAAAAGTATTTATAAGCTGTATTTCCGATGACAGCTATAAGATATATACGCCCTTTGTGCTTCCTTTAAGTACGGGCTGCCTAAACTCATAAACAAATATGAAAACTATTTGGACACAACACTTACGCGACTCAGTGTGCATGCGCGCACACACACACTGCACACTCTCGCACACCCATTACTTTTTGATTAGTTCAATTAAAAGCACTTGCGCCCTTTTACCTTAATTGTCGCCTTGAACAAACTGATGGCGCCACGGCAGCCAAAATCGGACTCGGACTCCGATTTGTAGTAGGAGAGTGTGCCGTCTTTGAGGACAATATAACGCGGTTGCCAGCCATAAATATAGTTGGTCCATTTGCTCAAATAGCCACGCAGCTCGATGCTGTTATCCAAATACTCCTCCTCCTCGGAGGTGTCGCTGCAGGCGGTGGGATCCGTACCCGGTGGCGATGTGGGCACAATGGTGGCTGTGGAGCCACCAACTGCCGTGCTGTTGTCCAGGTCATCCATGCCCAAAAAATACAATGTGTGGAATTACCTGTCAAAAAGTAAAACCTTTTAGACTTCACAAAGATTAGCGATTTATATTACGCCACGTCTACGCAGGCGACAACAACTTGAATGCCGGCTGGCAAAAAACCATCTGAGGCGTTTACTTGATAATACACAAATTCAATCATTATCAAACAATGGTCCGATTCTGACTCAGTGAAATTTTGTTGTTGTCGTTCTTGGTGTTGTTGTTGTTTTTGCTCTAATTGGCGTTGGCCGGGTTTTTGGCGTTGTTTTTGTTGTGCGGGCTTTGCTGACGTTTTGTGCGTGCTGTGTGTGCCAGCAAACTTACCTACAACAAGCGAATAACTGTTTACTGTCGCCACTGCTCACACATTTGCGTATTTATCCTGATACGCTATTTTGTATTGCTGCAGAACTTTGTAAATAACGAAATAGTACTAAACAAAAAAAGCACCTTCGGTCCGTGTACGCGTGATAAACCAAGCAAGCGATCAGCTGTGCGCAGTTTTATCGATGCTCCAGCCATCGATACCAGCCGCCACAAGAATGTACTCAAACAAAAAACAGTGCTACAAGGCGCTCAATTGTTAAGCGCCAAAACAAAAGCTTTTAATCGATAAATTTAAATGTACAACGCAATAAAATTCCACTTAATTAAGTTGTTTGGAGTTCTTTTAAGCTGCCGTTGAACATATAGATAGTGTACTGTTTTAGCGGCATTTGTTCGTTCCCTGCTGCAGCTAATTTTTTTATAAACAAAAGGGGGGTATCAAATTAACCAGCCAGAAACTTATTTTCTTTTTTACTCACGTTCAGTGCAAAGCGAACGCGTCTAGTTTTGAGAGCGCATTAAATCAGTATGAGCGATCAGAAGATTGCGAAAAGTGAAGCTAGCTCTCCCTTAATACTGCCCGAGGGATATTGCTACTTTCAGGATGGCATTAAATGGGTCTCCGATCTGATGGAAATCGACGATGCCGACAGCGCCTGGATTAGAGATGCCGAAAACATTTGCAAACGAATCAGCGAAGTGATGTGCAAAAAGGATTTCATTTATAAATTCGTGCTGGAACATCTGCTGACCACGGCGACATTCTATCGCGGCTCCAAGATCGATGTACCCGTCGATTTCGAGCAATATCTGCGCTTCCGCATGCCCTTTCCGGTCACTCCCATCTTTAATGCCGCTCAACCTGGCTACATAAATCTCTATGCTCCGTCCACGCATCCCATGATCACCAAGAACTACGTGAATCCAGAGAATGTGCAGCTACTGCTACGCGGCAATCTACGGGATGCAATCAATCAACTCAAATCCATTTACTGCGACAGTGGCGTCCAGTACAAGTTGACCTATCGCACGCATGAGATCGGCGATCAGGGATTTGTGCATGAAATTCTCGCTTGTGAGAAACGTGACGCGGGCATGCCCAGCATCATTTCCTTTGTCTTTCTGCCTGCTCTGCAGTTTAAATTCGCCGAATTTCCGCTGCCCACGTTTGTGCCCTCAGGTCCTGCCTGGTCGCACTGTAGCAACGTATACTATTGGCTTGCACTGCTGCAGGTCTATCCTCAGTTGGACCACCGCAGCTTCTGTCCCTACGTGCCCCGCATGCAGTTCATTCACGACGAACGCATGTTCAAATACCGCAATGTGTTGCGTCTGCTGGTCAAGATTGGCATTGGGAATAATATACCCGATATATCGGACATTTTTGTCATCAAGGGACTGCATTTCTTTCGTCTGCGCTACAGCATGAACTGCGATTGTAACCTGTCGCTTTCCACGCTTTTTATTGAGGTAATTTTAGGGAAGAGTTTGCATTGAATAAAGGGGAGTCCCCTAAAATTTGTAAAGAGTTTTGAGCAAAAATTCCTTTTACTTGTCCCTTTCTCCACAGCTGCTCAACATCCACACGAACATCATGTACAACGATGCGATGAACAAGTTGCTGCTCTTTGGTAACTGCCAGGAGCACTGCATGCAGGAGGCACTCAAGCTGGATGCGATTGCTCGTAATGTATCCACATTCTACTACATGAACTACATACACTTGGATCACTTGAAGCAATTGTTTGGCCTCATTTGATAAGCGCGAGATCGCATTTCACAAAATGACACGCGTCCCACGCTGCGTATGCGCAATAAACAAATACGAATGTTTACGAAGAAGAAGACAAAAACCAATTGTCAGCTGGAATTTATTATTTTGTCTATATCATTTCAATTTCTGCACAAATACATGTGCGACAGTTTATTTACAGGGTATATAACAGACATACATATATAAATTAAAATTGCACTAAAAGTTAACAACAAGACTTAAAGTTTAAACAATAAATAGTTACAAAATAAATACAATAAATAATAATTATCATTATTATTAGCAATTAGTTATTTATTAATGACTTTCAATGTGCACTCATTTTGGGCAAACGGGTCGTATGCGTGTTGCCGCCTAAATTACAAGAGGTCCTTCGATTTCCACTACATGTAAACAGCGTTTCTATCAAGCTGCTCCTGCTCCCGTTCCTGTTCCTGTTCCTTATCCTGCTCCTTGCTGTTGGGCAGCAGCACCGCTTGCTGCTCCTGATATTCCCCTACAGGTCTCTCTGTCGTCGTTGTCGTGGTCGTACTGGTCGTGCTTGTTGAGGGCGCACTGTACTTGTTGGCCAGCGCCTTGAATATGCTCTTGGGACACGCCTTGTAGTAGGGAAAACACTCCCCAGGCGCCTGTTTTCCCTCGCCCACGCGTTGTGCCCGCACGTACTCGGGTATAAGCTGCGAAAACGGCGACTTGGTAACCCTGGAATACAGAAATAATGGTAAGTAACTGTTAGAAAAAGGTGACAGTCGTGCCAGCCGACTTAAGCCGCTTCAGAAAAGAGTACTAAAAGCCTTACAGCTAGAAATAAAGCTTAAAATATGGATTTTCTTGTCATGAATTGGGTTTCTAGCTTTCAAATCGCAGGTGCTTGCCTACGGGAAGCCTGGCACCTAATAACTTTGTCTACAAACTTCCATTCGGGCTTACAAATCACCCACTCACGTTAGAAACAGCTTAGTCATCTCGCCAAAGACGCCAAACTTGTCCAAGCTGCGGGAATGCATTTCGCAGATGGTGCGCAACAGACACGCTTTGCCGTCCATGCCGAAAGTGGCCAGAAAATCCTCGACGACGCCATAGAGCAGCACGCGCTCCCCGCCATGAAAAATGTGTTTCAGAGCCGCCGGCAGCTGGGGATAATCCAAGAGCTCCTCATGCACCTGAAATGGCTGCTGCTGCTGTTGCTGAGCGCTGCTGCGTTGCTCGCTGAGATCACGCTTCCGCCGCTGAACATGCAGATAACGAGAGACATAGTCGCCGACCATGCGACCTGCGCCCTGGCCAAAGGAGCGCGCGAAGAAGGGAAAATCTCCCAAAGGATTCTGATTGTCCGTCAGTCCGAGCTTGTCAAAGTCAACTAAGAGCAGGAAATTGATTAAATTGTTGTTTAAAATTGAGACTGCTACTCACTTGTCACCGGAAAACTAATCGTCAGATTGGAGAAGAATCCCTCGGGCGGATGTCGAACCAATGGCATTGCAATCGTTGGCGTAAACGTCAGCGAAGTGCCCGGTGGCAATGCCAATCGTCCGTCATCCGTAATCCAAACAAGACGCTTTTTGCGTATATGCGGAGCATTGGAATCCGTCTCCGCATCTCCAGAGAAATCTGCATCCGTCAGCTGTGCCGCCAGAGCCTCGTTCAGCGCGGCTGCTTTGAGCAGACAACTCAGCAGCAGCAGCAACGGCCACAGCAAGCTATCAGTGGCAACACGCATGCTGCAAAAACCGAGGGAAACTGGTGAGCAGGGCAAATCGACTGAAAAAAGACCCTGTACCCGCGAAGCTCTGCCTAATGCCTAGATAAAGAAGTCCCAAAAACTGTCAGATATTTATTTATACAACTCTGTAATAGTTGTGAGTACAGGGTCTATAAATTCAGCAACCAAACGCTTAAACAACAAACTTGATACCAGAATCAAAAGACAACAAAACTTGCGTTTAGCTGATTTACCAAAATGACTCTGGGAGACATTAATTGTTGTGGCATTATTTAACTGTTGTATAACAGCAGAACACACTCGCAGTCCCAGTCTCAGTCGCAGTCGCAGTCGCAGTCACTATCACAGTCAGTCATAAACATTCTCTGCCAGCAACAGGTTTGCCGCTTGTCGCACATAGAACACATTCGCATTCCCCAAAGCGAATCACGTTTCGGGATGAAAGCCAATTGGCAGTGGAAGCACCGTTAACAGTTCATGCGGCTTACAAGTTGGCCAAATGCTTCAGTTTAAGCAATACAAAATAGAATTCAATTTTTTATTTATACCCGGGCAAGGGGGTAACTTAGACTGGTTTAGATTTTGAGTGGGGAGTTTGGCAAGCAAAAGTTTAGTTTAAGTTGATTTAAGTTGTTGCATGCCACGCCCTTACGGGTAGTTGCCTAGCTCAAAGTTTAATAAACATGTTCCCGTAAGTTTCATAAAAATCGTTTCATAAACAACAAAGTTATTTGCTTCCAAAGTTTTTACTATGCGCATAGCAGCCAGCTAGGCAGCCTTGGCAGCATAGCAGGCAGCTTTATACATGCGTAACCAATTGATTGGAGTGTTTTCCAATTGGTTGCACTCCTTTATATGTTTAATCCTTGACTTTCTGCGCTTGGAAAGCAGTGAAAGCTTTCAAATTTACTTAATATATTTATCATTCTGCCAAGCGACGGATTTGGCCTGAAATCAAACACTTTGCTGCTTGGCTAGTCATCTGAATTTCAAAGCAAAATCAATTTCACGACGCACTTTTACCATACTCACACCCAATACACACACACACACACACACACACACACGCACACCAACTTGCTCCTGTAGCATTGGCACAGTTTGCTGATGATGCAACTCGACAGCCGGTTGCACAGGATTGCAGTCATTCAAGCAGCCCACCCAGTTCCCTGCTAACACCCACCCTGCGCCGTTACTCCTGCGTATCACCCCCCTACCTCTGTCCATGCCCCAAGCATGCTAATGCACTTTCCCAGCGCTTGACCAGGCCAAGTAACCAGTTGACTATTAACTGGTTCAAATAACACGACTTTAGCTGCAGGCTAACATCAATATTGATGAAATACTAGCTAGAAGTTAGCTATCTAGCAGTAGAGACTATGAACTTTTAGAGCTAAATAGGCTTAAAACAGCTCAAAGAAACCAATCAATGTTTTAAAGAAGCATATAGTTTGAGAATAGCAATTCAAAATTAATTCCAATGGCAATATTTGTTCCTACAAATAGCTAGTTTTCAAAATCAAAAAATTCTTCTTGTAGCTAAAGTTGTTTTAACCAAATTGTATGGCTTTTTATAGCTAAAATCGCACAGTTAACGATATATAACTGTATTACACAAAAAAGCTTAATCACTCTCTAGCAGCACCTGTTAAAATCTAGCTGTAAATAAGCTAAAATGTCAACATGGCTCAGCTGCAAGGGTTGTACACAAATATGACTAGATTGAGAACAGCGCGAATTTTGTGCAAATACTTTTGGCAGATGACAAGACTAGACTAGGGGCGTGGCTAGAGGCGTCAGCAGCAGCTGCTCAATGATTAGCCGTGCAAAAAAAAAAAAAGAGCAACAAAAATTTGACATGAAAGAGAAAGAGAAATTGTGTCAGAGAATCAGAAAATTGAAATTGCTGCCAGGGCGCACTTTTAATATCACTGTCAAAGCAAATGTTTGCTACAAGCTGTTAATATTGTTGTTGTTGTAATTGCTGTTGTTGTTGCTGTTTGTATAATTACAACGCAAACGACAAGATTGTAGCCAAGTCAAGTGGAATCTCTCGTTGTCAGCTGACCAAATGCGGTTCAACTTAAGGATAGTTTTTGATTTCTGATTTCTAAAGCAAATTGCTAACGACTGACGCCTTGTAAAACTACAACAACAACAATAACCACAACGAGACACACGCAACACATGTCAGTGCAGCCACAAATTACAACAACAACAACAAGCACCACAAGAGGAGCATTTGTGGCATTTGGGAAGAGTGAAAAGCGTCTTGCAGCTTTATGGCGAATTAGTGCAAGTTTTGCTTTAATTGCACTAAAATGGCTTACAAATATATCTATATGTGACCATAAATATATACACCTCTTTATGTATCGAAACATTTCCTGTTTGACAACACAAAGCAACCAAAACAAAGCTGTAAAGTAAACAAATTTCTTTAATTGAACCCAACGAAACGAGAATGAAAACGAAATTGAAATTCAATTTCAATTTCTGGGTTAACAGGTTTCCAAAAAAAGTATTTAAAAACAATATTTATTTGAAGTCTTTTTGGAATATTTAAAAAAAAAAGCTGCTTCAATATTTTAGCGGCAAAAAATCGGTTTCGACTTGAGGAAGTAATTTATTTCAGCCCCATCAGAATTTAAAAAGTGTAGATTGAATTTCGATGAAAATGTTTCATAAATATTGATGGCATGCACATCCTGTGGACGTGTGTGGGCGTACATGTAACCGCTCACTCTAGCAACAAGTTCGTGCCCTAAGTCTTTTGTTTTACGGCCGCCAAAATAGCCAACGCCGCCTAGAGACATGACACCGCATAGTTAATTCGCAGGCAACCGCAATGAAGATTACAACTATAAATTGGGCAGAAAAGCAAACGACAAATGAAAGTGCAAGTGCTGCGCAATCGTGATGCGCATGTGATATCAAAACCAATCAACAAATTCACAGCAACAACAACAAAAATCAATCAAAAAGCGTAGAAAGTCGTTGAATGTTGTTAGCATAACAATTGGCTAAGTTTCAATCAAATTTCGTTACACACACAAACTTTTGTTTTTTGGGACTGGCTTACATAAGCAGCTACTTGGCTTGAACTCTGCTCCTTGACCCACTTTTAGCTTAGTCTAGGCCAAGATTCACAATTTAAGCCCTCAACTTAAACTCACTTTTCTAGTCTAGGCTCATGGAATTCTTAACACGTTTTTCACTTTTGTTTCTTTTTTTTCTGACACCAACGCACGATTTATCCTTAGCTGGAAGTAACCGTTAGAAGTCGCACGTTTTACTAGCTTTTTTTTTTAAGTTATTTGATTGGCGGAAAGCAGCTAGAAAAACAACCGCGCGCGCAAACGTTTCAAATGCAACTAAAGTGACCAACGTTTTGTGGCCAACGATAAAAGCAACGACCACGAAACCCGCCAACTTTACACGAGTGCAGAAGAGGCAGAGAGGGAGGGGAGGAAGTGGCTGTAAGAGGCGGAGGAACTGCCAGCAAATCGGCAGGCGAGACTTTGGCAGAAGCTACTCATAGCCAAAAAAAAAAACATAGCGAAACCAGTATGAAAGACATCAGGAATCTTTGATGGTATCTGCAAGGCATGTGTGTGTCGCAGTGTGTGTCGCAGTGTGTGTCGCAGTGTGTGTCTTTGAGTGTGTGTATGTGTATGTCTGAATGTGTGTGTTGGGCTAATACACTAGCAGAGAGTTTTATAAAATTATATGTTTATTTAAATGATTAAAAAAAGATTAAGATTAAATTAATCATGAGTTATAGAACTCGCATAACAGTCAGCTTCTGTATGGTGCCTAAATCCTTATTATGATCTTTTTATAGTGCATCAAATCTTCGTGGTGTTCATAAAACCATATATTCCCGCTTGATTTCCTGTTGGTCATAAATAGACAGTGATAGCTATTTGGTCAATGGATCTATTCGAGTGCCTTTTGGCTGGCAGTGCTAGGAAGTCACCGTCTGACTCATAGTCCTCACAAATTGGGTCGAGACTTCAAGGCAGGCGCCAACAACAACAGCAACTACAAGAGTTCAGACGACAAATTAGTTTCACTAGACTGACTGGAAAGAAGAAAGAAAAGAAAAACAAAATAAAGTGAGCTTCTACTTAAACTTTCCATGCGTAATGAATGCGACAGCGCGTATAAACCAAGTTCCTATTTATATATGAATGTGGTTTTCCAATCCAGTTGGTCAGTTTTTCCTTTTCGACATTAGAACATGTTTGTGCAGTGCGTGATCCGTAGCAAGCAACATTATGAAAGTGAGTCCAGATTTTGATAGACTACATAAACTTAAAGAAAATTGGGTCAAGGTTCTGTTTAAGGAAATGCCATTAAAATTGCATAGGCGAAACTGCAGTCATGAAAATCTGCATATTTGTGCAGAAAGATAGTAAATATTTACAGCATAATTAAGATAATTTGGTTGACTAAATGGCGCCATCATTGCGTACGTGGTGAAAATTTATTGAGCCTCATGTAAATGCAATAAATCGTTATCACAGTGCCCAAAGTACGTGATGTTTGTATTAATTCCAAATAGTTGACATAATTTCTCAGCTCGTCAATCGCTTTCCTTTTTTTAGCCATTGCTTAATTTAAATAAACCACAATCCGTTTAAAGTAAACGTTGCGCAATCACAAAAAGCTTTAAAACTTTTCAAAACGTTCACAGGCCACAAATTCAAATGCAAGCGACAGCGCGGCATAACAGTGTTGGTAAACAGATCTTCGATAATCCAGTAGAGCTAGCGATTGTTATCGATAACAGTTAAGGTTTTGTTACCAGACGGTTATGAATTTGAATTGTGTTTATTCGTTAAGCTAGAATTGATTTTTTATATGTTTATATATAAATATTTTGCACCTAAACAATAGTCAGCACATTACTAAGCATCTTAATGTACTTCTCGGCGCCATCCTTGTTGGCCTCCTTGTAATACGGTAGCTTCTCCATGCGTCCAAGCCATGCTGTGATTCTTGGAAATTTCTTGGCGTCCATTGGACACACAGCCGGCAGCGAGGAAGCCGTTGCCGCACAACAGAAATCAGCTATGTTCATGGTATTGCCAGTCACATAAAGATTATCTGCCAGAAAGTTCTCCAAGTGCACGTAGCCATCGTAAACATTGTCGATCTTTTCCTGAGGCACCAAGTTCACATTCTTGTAGAAATAAGGTACACTAATGTTCCTTAGGGACATGAAGAACACGCTGGCATCAAAGTACAAGCGTTGGTTGATATGGGCACGTTTCACCAGATCCTTGGGATACAGTTCATCCGATTTGGCATACTTGTCCACCAGATAGCAGCAAATGGCATGGGAATCCCAGATGAACACACCTCCGTCGTCCAACAGTGGCACAGTGTGCTGGGGATTCATCTTGATGAACTCCTCCTTCTGCTGTTCCCGAGAGAATAGATCGACTTCTTTGTACTCGAACGGCAGCTCAAGGGCTCTCAAGGTCAAGAGACACGCACGAACAGGAGGACTAATGTCCACGCCATATAAAACAATCTTAGACATGGTCGAGAACTACACTTGTGATCGCTGTGGAGAACAAACTCGGACTGCAATTGGGCGTTGTCATCGTTTGTATATAAATTCTCTAATCACTCAGAACGAAACGCGAGCTTTTTTCTAATAAACAAAGCTTTTGTTAGCTTAACTATTACTTGCACTGATTGACATAAACAAAAATAGTTTTGTTTATGTAATATACACTGCAAAAACATTCTTACTATCAAAAACGAGTAAAATTCTGCATTTAATTA
The DNA here is from genome assembly GCA_035047505.1 of Drosophila parthenogenetica. NCBI lineage: Eukaryota > Metazoa > Arthropoda > Insecta > Diptera > Drosophilidae > Drosophila > Drosophila parthenogenetica. The sequence continues at coordinate 2,964,523 of JAWNPM010000070.1, forward strand.
TTTATTATACTCTCTGCAAGAGTATATTGGGTTTGTGCAAATTCATGTAACAGGCAGAAGGAGGCGTGGCAGACCCCATAAAGTATATATATTCTTGATCAGCGTCACAAGCCGAGTCGATATAGCCATGTCCGTCTGTCCGTCTGTCCGTCTGTCTGTCCGTCTGTCTGTCCGTCTGTCTGTCCGTCTGTCTGTCCGTCTGTCTGTCCGTATGAACAAACAGATTTCAGAGATGGTAAGAGCTACAAGTTTGAATTTGGTCTCTATCGACTCGATATTTAGTCAGTCAATACAAGAATCTTTTTTTTTTTCGATGCCACGCCCCATTCGCCCACAATGAGCAAAAAACTAGACATACCTCGGAAAAAATAGATGTTTTCGGTTAATATCTCAGTAACTATGGCACTTAGGAATACCAATTTTGGTACACGTGTTCCTAAAGGCCGCATAAATCCAATGACATCAAAAGTTTTGGGCTGCCACGCCCCCTTTTTCCGCAAGAAATAAAAGTAAATTTCAAACTTGCATGCCGTTTTTAAAGCATTTATTCTTATCGTACAGTGTTGTTATTTATGATTCGTTTGAAGACGTATCATGTCAAACTCTCCAGAAAGTTTCATAAGAATCCGACCATAAACAAGAAAGCAATGCAGCAACAAAGATTTTATTCTAAAGCAATGAGCGCGAGAGAGACAGCGCTAGTCGTGCCGACCAATAGTATTCATACACACATATGTATGTATGTGCATACATTTAACGTCAAACGAATTTGTATGTACATACAGACAAACACATGTATGCTTGATTATGCTTATCTTTTTTTTGTTTTAACGTATTCTAATACAAGAACTATCTATTGTAATGTCTGAATACCGATTTAAGTATTATAATTGGGAATAAACGCAGAGAGTATTATACGGTCGGGCGTGTTCGACTGTACTTTTCTTTCTTGTTTTTTAAGTTAACAAAGAATAAAATTAAATTCTGAACTGTTTCATATTACTTTAAAGCGGAAATTTTCATTAATTTTGTTCTGTGTACAATTACAGACATACAGATAAAAATCTCACACACTTATCAAAAGCGCTCGGTGTTATACAGTGACTCGAGTAAGTGATTTGTGAGGAATAACAACTTTATATAAAATGTTTATTGCTTTTATTAAACAACTAAGCCCGTTAAGTATTATAATTTCTATAATACGCAAATGGAATTTAAATATCGGATAGTTTTAGTTTAAGATTTATGCAATGTCAAAATAGTTACTAGACTAACTGTAGGTACAAGCAAACACTTGCATTGTTTATCTCTGCCAGATTACAAATAAAATAACAACAGATACAGAAAATACCCTATAAGCACGTAAATGGGGAGTTTTCACACACTTTGTTATTTTAAAGTTCATAGCTACTTGGTATATTAAATAATAATCTTTAATCAATTATGATAACCTTTAAATGTTTTACTCAACAACAATAGATATTCAAATTTTAACGGCCATTAACTTAAAGAGCGGAGTGTTGTTTAAAACAATGTTGGGCAATTAATCATAACAAACGATATTTGTTAAAGCGATAAGTTATCGATAAAATATATTTGTAATTCAATAAAAATGAGCAGATAGCTCTATGCATTAATGTTTAAAGTTTTTTGGTTAGACAATTGTCAGTGCATCCTTGAAAATGGCCAGATATTTTTCAACGCCGTCGGTGTTGGCCTCCTGATAATAGGGCAGCTCACTCAAACGCTCCAGCCAGGCGGTAATTTTGGGATACTTTTCCGGCTCTAGCGCCAGGAACGCCGGCAGCGAGGACGTCGAAGCGGCACAGCAGAAGTCGGCGATGGTTAGAGAATCGCCAGTCACATAGGGATTGTCACCCAGGAAAGTCTCCAGATGATCATAGCCATCGCGTATGTTGTCGATCTTCTCCTGCGGCACAATGGTTAAGTTCTGGCGGAAAAAGGGCGTGCAAATATTCTTCAAGGCCATGAAAAGTATGCTGGCATCAAAGTATAAGCGTTGATTGGTTTGGGCACGTTTCACCAGATCCTTGGGATACAGCTCATCCGATTTGGCATACTTGTCTACCAGGTAGCAGCAAATGGCATGGGAGTCCCAGATGAGAGCACCTCCATCGTCCAGAAGTGGCACAGTGTGCTGGGGATTCTTCTGGAGGTACTCCTCGTTGTGCTGCTCCCCGGCAGCCAGATTAATTTCAACGTAATCAAACTCCAGCTCTAGAGCACGCAAAGTCAACAGACAGGCGTGAACTGGTGGACTGATGTCCATACCATAAAGCACCAATTTCGACATTATTTTTCTAGTTTATAACTGAGATGTTTGCCGATACGATAGGAAACTTCTAATGAAATCGGTGTAACACCGGCAGTAGTATTTATTGCAGCGAGTGGAAACTTTTGAGGCTTCTTGAAAGCAAAGCCGGTGAAGCTTTTCTTCGTTGGGGAGCCGAGCTTTTCCAAACCACAGACAGAATTTCTATTTCAATTGAAATAAACTAACAATTGAGCTGACGCTCGGCTACAAGTCATTTGAGACACAGCTGCAAATCTCAGTTTAATTTAAACACGGCAGCCGCTTTATATGTATATAAATAAATATATATAAAGTCGTCTACATTATGTATACAGACATATTTCATGCTAATAATAACAATCTCTGTATGACTATCACGAACGCGATGCGAAGAAAATAATTAAAAAAGTGATAACAGCACACAGTCGTGCATATAAACATATGATAATATTATGCCTATAATTAAATGTATTTATAGGTATAATTAATTTTTATTAGACACATTATTGTAAACATTAAAAATTAAAGGCATTTAAAAATAATTTTTTTTAACTCATATGCATATTTTTTAATAAGTTTTTTGAATGCGCGCCAAACAAAATTGGTGCTGACAAACTCTTGTTTGCGCAGTGTTGCATAACGCCGTTCGCTGGCACACACCTGCAAACATCGCAGAGCAAGAGCACAGCTGTTGCTGACCTCAAAATACCCTATGGTGTCAAAAGTCAAGCATATTAAATGTTTAAACCAATTAAAAACAGTGCAAACAACTTGACATTATAAATAAATTATTATTAATATGTATGCATATTGCAAACCGAAAACCTTAACTGTTTACCAACGTTTTTAAATGTGTCATACTTACGAGTAAAGATACCCCTTGTGGCAATGTGTACAGAGCACACAACAACAGAGTCTTTGTGCAACGCATTTGCCATTTGCTATCATACAATTCGATTATAAAATTGAACAGTTTCCATGCAAAGCAATAACTAATTTGCACCACAGTCGCCACCAGCAGCACCACCGTGGGCAGGAGGCAAAGCTCTCTAGTGGCTGGAAAAGAGCAATAACAACAAAAATGACGGCGCGTAATCCACAAACATTAATGGCACTGCCGAATGAGGAGAATTTTGATTTTCTATTTAAAATTGTGCTAATCGGAGATTGTTGCACGGGCAAAACATCAATTCTACAACGTTTCAAGACTGGCAACTATGTGGAGCGACACGGGAATACCATTGGCGTGGATTTCTCAATGAAAACCATTGAAGTGGAGGGCAAACAAGTCAAGGTATGAAACTTTTTTTTTCATTACGTCGAACAGCTGATTAAATGTTGTTGTTGTAGTTACAAATCTGGGATACGGCTGGGCAAGAGCGATTCCGTACCATTACACAGAGCTATTATCGAGCCAACAATGGCGTCATAATAGGTGAGTAAACCCCAGTTTTAGGTAACGCCCATACCTAGTTTGTCATGCTAACGAATTAAGACGTTATCGTAACCTTTGTGCCACTGTCATGGTCTGTTTGATGATAAGAAGGCGTGCGCTTAGGTAGGACCCTGTAGTTGAGCGTGTGTGTAGGCTGTGTAAAGTATGTAGAAACTATAAAAACTGTAAGATAGCACACAAGTTGACTACAGGGTCTTTTACAGTCGTTTTCCCACATTTAATGACCATTCCACACATTTTATTATCGTTGCACTGATTTTAACAGCAGGCCTGATTCGTTCTGGAGTCTTATCAGTCATGGCAGTGGAGGAAATGACACCTATTGCTACTAAAATTGTTGGAATAAACATTTTTTTTGCTTGTTTTACAGTTTATGACATCACAAAGCGATCAACATTCGCTAATCTGCAGAAATGGATTGAAGAAGTGCGCAGATATACGGCTTCCAATGTGCTTATCATTTTGATAGGCAACAAGTGCGACCTTGAGGAGGAGCGCGAGGTGGACTTTGAGGAGGCGCGCCAAATGTGTCAATATATACCTGAAATTCTGTTTGTTATGGAAACCTCTGCCAAGGAGAATACCAACGTTGATGATGCCTTCCGCTGTCTGGCCACGGAATTAAAGGTAAGTAGTTAAGAAGAGATCTAGAGACTGTAAGCATACCCAGTGTAAATGACCTTAGCTCTTTTATTCCATACTTTTAACCAACCTATTACCAAAGCTCCTACACTAAACTAGTTCTCGTCTTCCTCTTCCAGCGACAACACGACACCAGTAATGTTCAAGCCATGGATGAGAGCACTGTGCAGCTGGGACAGGGGAAGCCCCTCAAGAGCTGCAGCAGCTCGTGCAATCTGACATAAGACATCTCTCCTAACGTTATTTTACTGATATATTTTTTGTTTGTCATTTATTTTTTTTAATTCTTATTCTTATTTTGTGATCAACTTTCGTGTGGCTATAATTTTAGTATTTATAGTTTATTAATCCTAAAGAAAACTGTTAATTTTGTGGTTCGTCATCATAATTTATACACTTTACAAACACATAATCATATATATTTAGTAGCATAGCATATATAAACTTGTATTTAATATATATGTAATCTTCGTATATTTTTATTGTATAATTTTTTATTTTGGTGGCTAGAGTACAAAAAAGAAAAACAAAAACAATCTCAATCTCACACATTTAACGATGTCAATTATTATAAATCCATTGTTCAGTTCAGAATAACAGTAAATATATATACGTCCAATTCTGTATTTGTAAACTTTGAAACAATTTTTGACAAAATAAAACTTTGTTTATTTTATAAAATTTATTTGGAAGTTATTAATTGGCTGCTTCTTAGATCATAACATTAGCATTATCTTAATACACATATATAGTACATAATCAATTTTTTCTTGTAGAGGAAAGGGTTTTGGGAGGTTTTGGGGGGACTCACAAAAGGCATAAGTTTATAACTAAAAAGCACTGTTTAAAAATTGGCTTGGCTCGTTTTTATCGCTCTCATCGTTTAACAAATTTATCGGAAAACGCAAAACGCTTTCAAAATCAGATGTCTTTACACTTCTATATAAAAATTGATTTATTTGTCTAAAATTAATTCATTAACTATAAACTAGCGCCATCGGATCGATCGATCTGATCGGATCTGCTGTCTGTCTGTCATTTATTTTTTATGCGCTGAACGATCCACTCTAATCCCTGATATAATCCCTCTCCGGTGAGCGCACAACACGCCTGTATGTGCCACTGATGCTTTTTGATGGACGTCAGATCCAATTGCCTGGAGATTTCTGCCGCCGACATGGAGCCTTTTAGATCCTGCTTGTTGGCATAGACCAGAAGACTGGCTTTACTCAGATCTTCGTGCTGGAGCATGCGATAGAGTTCATCTCTCGTGACCGCTAGGCGTTCACGATCCGTTGAATCGATGACCATTATCACCAGCTCCGTATTTGTATAGTAGGTGCTCCACGCGGCGCGTAAACTCTGCTGACCACCCAAATCCCAGACCAGGAAGTGTATATTCCGCCAAACGACTTCCTCAACGTTTGAGCCGATCGTGGGACTGGTATGAACGACTTCGTTCATAAGAAACTGATACAGTATTGTTGTTTTGCCCGCATTGTCGAGGCCAACCATTACCAGTTTGTGCTCCTCGTTGCCAAACATTCGCCATAATCGTGACAGTAGCAGTCCCATTTGTTAATTGTTGTTGTTATTGTTATTTTAGCGCGCGGGAGTGTGTGAAGCTGCTGCTGCTGCTTCTTCTTATAGCCTGTTTTTTTCTTGTTTGATTGTTAATTTTTTGGTGACAAACGCACTCGCACTCACGTTCAGGTATCGCACAATCTATGCGCATATATATTCTTATTGAGCGCGTATGCGTGAGCGCGTGAATGTGTGTGTGTGTGCGTAAGCGTGTGTGGGTCGTCGTCTACTGATGCCTGCCTTTGTTGTTGCTTGTGCCCTGTGTGGGGAAGGCCAACTGTAAATTATGCACTCTCTCTCCCTCTCTCTATCACTGTGTTTCCTCACACACACACATATGGTTTTTGCTTTTGTTTTTCGTTTTCCGTAATCTTAATAACAATTAGACAAATCACTTGGCAGACACTTGTTGTTATTAATAATTGTTGTTTTCTGAGATTGCACAAAAATTGATTTAGGCAGGCTTTGCTTCAGTTCAGAGCTTCAGGTTTTTGGTATTGAAACAAAAAATTGCTCACGATTTCAGTGGGGATGTGAGCATGTCGATAAATGATATATCGATATCGCGATAGTTAACAAACACGATAGATGCATTTCCCACTCTTATCGATGTCACCAGTATTTTATTTCCCACTTTTAATCACAGGAATTTAATAACGATTTTTTTAAAGCTCTTTTTTGAAAAAGAACATTGTGTTTTTTTGTGTGTAAATTTAGTTTATTGTAGTAGTTTTTGACATTTAATAGCTATCACTCGAAATTCACAACAGAAAAATGAATTGCCTGCAAACGTTTCTGAAATGCTCACAATTTCTAACGGATCCCACATACGAAGATGAGAATATCGACGAATTATCCGAGAGAATTGCGGAAAAATGTGAGAATTACCTCAAGCGGAAACATTCCGGCAAACGACGCTTCGAGTATATAGACAAATATATGAGAAATGAAATATTTATGATGGATGACCCCATGCCTTCACCCAATATTGACCACATTTTGGAAACTACCATCGATCAAGTTTTGAACAATTTGTAATCGATTAACGAAATAAATTTGTGTATTTCTAAGTGATAAATTCACCATTTCATAATTACAAAAGGCCAAATATAAATGGCCAATAATAACAATAATGTCTGCAAAAATTACAATTTTTAAGTATAAAGTGAATTATTTTGTTTTTAAACCTTGGAGCTCGGTTTTTTGGGTTTCTTGCGCACGTGACGGTTTTGGGCTGTGGGCGGAGCCAGTTCATAACGGAATATAATGCAGCGTCGATCAAAAAAGCTCTTGAGATCCTTGGGATCATAGCGGTGACCCAGCTGCTTCAGATACTGATAGATCTCCTGCAGATCGATGGGCTCAAACATGAGCACACTCTCGTGCAGACTGGGATTGGCGCAGATCAGATTATGCCAGGCTATGTGTAGCGGGAGCAGCGGCTGTGGTGTCTTCTTGGTGACATTCGTTTGGAGCACATAGCATTCGAACTCATCGCAGAGCGCCGGAGGCACAGCAGCAGAGAAACGGAGAAGCTCGTGGCCACTTGCATCACGGAACTTATACGGTAATGGGGAGTCTTCGTTGGCAGTGCTGGGCAATGGACAATCTGGTGGAAGAGGAGGCTTGGGCTTGCTCTTGCCGCTGGCTACGGGCGTGGACTTGGAGCGGGGCAGTGGCTGGGGTACCTTCCGTGCCTGTGATTCCTTTACTGGCTGAGATTCCTTCTGTGCATGAGATTCCTTTAGTCCCTGAGCTTCCTCTAGTGGCAGCACAACTGGATGGGTTTGATTATAAACGAATTCCAACAATTTTACAGCATGTTTCCGCTTCAACGGCTTCACGCCGTATTTGTACAAATGCTGCAGTAACTCCGGCTCCGACATGTGCAGAAAGTCTGGTTTGGGTGAGGTGCAGACGCGCACTGTGTACAACTGTCCATTGACCTCCAGTTGCTCCGGTTTGTTAGGCAACACAGGCGGATATGACGGCAGTGCTGCTGGCGCTGACTCCGGTAAACTATCAACATTAATCTCACCCAGCAGCAAGCGATCCATTCCACTTGGCACCGAGTCTAGCGCTGCCTCTGATGCCCCATTCTGAAACACCATTCGATCAAATTCGTCCAGATCTTCTTCTTCTGCTTGTGGATGGTTTTGAACTCCATCCAAAAGGTCCTTAAACTTGTGATTGCTCGAGGAGTAGCGCTTTATGGGCAGTTCCGTAGGTGTGTCTAGGAAGGATGCCTCTGTCCAGTCTATGTTCACTGGGGATGCGTCGGCCATCTCGCTGGGCATCTGGGAGAGCGTGAAGAGTTGCGATGGTGCCGCGTCCATAATGCCAAACTGGGCACGCTCCCGGCTTAGTGCGCTCTGGTTGGGCTGCGTATCTAGATATGCATCCAAATCCTCGAGGGTCTGGAAGTATGGCAAGGTCTTTCTTTTCGCGAGGGGGGAAATGCAACTTTCTTCCTGGAGTGCCTGCTCCTGGTTACGCTGCGTCTTGTCTGCCTGCCAAATGGAGTAATTAATTTCGTCATCGGAGAGCAGCACACCTTCCTCCTCGGCCTCGTCCTCCTCCCCGCTGTCCTGTGTCAGATCAATGCTGGCATCGGTTTGCGAGTTATTGCTCTGACGGCTTAGCGTGCTCTTATTGGTGTCCCTAAAGGATTTATCGGTAAAGGAGTTGCTCTTGCGGCTCAAGGGACTCTTGAAACTCTGCTCCAAATTTGGGGTCTGTGTGAGGCTGAAACTGCGTGGTAAACTAAGAGAATGTTCCTTGGAAGCAGATAGGAATGTTGTGGAAGTTGCGGTAGTGTCCTTAAAGCCCGTTGGACTAGGAATTGGCATTTGGAATGATGAAGCGCTGGAACTGTTTTTGTTTAAAATAAAGGAACTGCCTTGCGGATCTATCCGCTCGTGCTCCTGCTGATCCTCCGCCTTGTAGGCGTATTTGGCATACAACTCATCAGCGATTACACAATTTTCAACCTCCTTATCTATAAGCTTGAACAGCGTGCAGTCGAGTACATTCACATCCTCCTCCAAGTCAAAGATTGGCTGTTCCAACAGCGAACTTTCCGAGTTTTCCTTTAGCGACAATTCGGGTGAATCCTGCTCTTGTGTAAGATCGACAAAACTCTCTGTGAACTGTGGGCTAGAATCACTTTTAGTTGACGGTTGCTCCGCTGTAATCTCTGGCTGCATCTTCACTAAGGAAAAAGTGAATATTCAATACATTCGGGTGGAAAATTTTGTATGTTGTTTTGTTTACCTTCATCACTGGAGTAGATTTCGTAGCATTTGATGTCCTTGCTAGTGGTGCCCTTGTAGACGCTAAGAGAAAAGTTTGGCACAACGCCGAGGCTTGTGGGGATTGTCAACTCCTCCTCGGACTCGTCGGAGTCGGCGAACAAGTCGGGTGAAGGGCAGCGCCTGGTTTGGGTGGGGATAGATGAGCTACTCTGTGGCAGAAGATTTCTTTTCTCGGTATTCACTCGGTGGGTTTGTTGAAGGGCAATGCTACTGGTCTGTGGATTCTCATTTTCGTTTGTAATTCCCCCCACCTGTGGAGCTGAACTTATTGGCTGAGTGGACTCCTTTTCCGCTGAGATTCTTTTCAGTTGTGGAGCTGAACTACTTGGCAGCAAATTCTCTTTTTCCTCGGTGATCCTTTTCAGCTGTAGCGTTGAAGTCCTCAGTTGCAGGTTCTCTTTATCCTCCGTAATCGTCCCTGTCTTATCAGCTGAGCTACTTGCCGGCAGCTCCTCATTTTCTTCAGTTATACTACTTTTTTTTAAAACTAAGTTACTTGATTTCACATGCTCCCTTTCCTCATCCATTCTCTCCGACAGCACCTCTTCCCCTTCCTCATTCATTCTGGCACGCTTATCCGGCGGCTCCTTCGTTGGACTAGACTGCACGCTTAAAGACTTTTCAGTCTCCTCAACCATATTATCGGCTACCAGCAATTCCAGTTCATCCAACTCCGCCTGCTCGGCACTGGTTCCAGCTGCTCTACCAAAATGCGCCTCCAGCTCGGTATAAACCTTCTCAAGACGCTGCTGGCGGAGCAGACTCGCCTGACTAGGTCGCTTAGGAGACAAATCTCTGCCTTGAATGGCCGCCCAGCTCTTGAGCAAATGATTCGCTGGCGTTTTACTGACTTCAAAAAGTTCTTCCACATAATAAGCACTGACATTTGTTAGAGAATCCTCGCCAGGTTCATGGGTTATACGAGTAGTTGCTTTTAGTGATTCTAAACGTGAGCTAATTAGTTCCCAGGGCGGGATAAGCAGTTCATCGGCGCTGGGCAGCTTCGTGTGCACTTGTTGAGCCATAAGAGCAGCCACCTTATTGTCCCGTTTCTTGAGCTGCTCCTCCGGAACACGCAGCGTGAGCGCCGTAAATTTGTTGGCCCATTTACAGCGCTTTCCACGTTTTCCTGTTGTGCCCGGCAATACACCAATGGAGAGCATATTGTAATCTAAAAGGAATCGTTTCAACATTTCTTTCGGAAATTGGATAAAGTCTTTGGACTCACCCTCTTTGGCGGCTGTGCGAAAGCCATACTTCTGCAACTTCCTGCGTATATTCTCAGTGGACTTATTGGCCTTATCGTCTAACAGATCAACCACTTCGTCCTCATGCTGCTCCCTATCCATTGTATCCTCCAGTCGCAAAATGCCGTGTTTTTCTGCCTCGGATTTGGACAACGCCAGCGCCATTTCAATGTCATCTGGACTGAAATTATCCGCCAGACAGTGCTGGGCAGTTACCTCCGAAAAGAGTTGCTCATTCCGCAGAAAGTCACTGATGCTGGACTGCTGTTTACTCCGCCCACGTCCAGTGCCGCGTCCACGACGTGTGGCAGTCCCAGACTTAAGTTTGGGCGCCTTTTTAGGCTTGGACTGTGTGGCGGGTTTCGTTTCCTGGGTCTCGCGAGACTTTTTGCTCTTTGGCTCCCCGCATAACTCATCTTTAGATGGGTTCGCTGGCAGTACAGACCTCGGCTCCGCTTCCTGTGAGGCTGATTGTGTTTCCTGAGAATTAAAGTAGTCGGAGAGCGTTGTAGTGGCTGTCACTGCCTTGCCACTTCTCGTGGTGCTTTAGAGAATAAAGAAAACAAAAGTTATTTTCAAGGATCACAACATTTTATTGGTCAACATTAGTTGGGTTATAATCTTTTGGCTATTACCTACCGCAGCTTAGTGGTTGCGGGTTCTTGCAGTTTCTTAAAGTTTGCCCGCCGCGTCTCCCTGTCCATCTTAGCGTTCCTTGTGTAGCTCCTCTGCCTCCTTGATAGCTTCCCGGATGAAGGCTCCTGGCCGCGGTGCCGCAAAGTCAAACAACGCACGACGATCCTTCTCCTGATCTGTTTGTGTGACTAGTGCTTTTGTGATTCTCTCGTTGGCAATGCGTTGCATGGGCGTTAAGCTAAGTACAGAAATAGTTTTAGTTAAGGTTTATTTAGGTAATTTTGTTTTTTACCTCCAAATTCCAAAGATGAGCGTTCCGGCGGCGAGCAAAGCATAAGCAAAACGATTGCGGTATTTGAATGAGGGTGTGCCTTGAGTGCGTCTTGGTTTGCGCTTGCTAGTATCAATCGATGCCATTACCGAAAACTTCCAATTGTTTCTTTATTTCGATTATATAATTAAATGCATTTTATGTATGGCAGGCACAATAAATCTAAACACAACATGCGAATACCGCTGACCAGGGCTGCACAACTCTTTAACACTATTTCACAATGTAAACATTAACTGGTAACATAAAATAATTATCAATTTAGTACAACAACTGAATACAAAGCTAATTTAGCGCAATTACAGCCTATTTGTAAGCAATTTCATTTGAGAAAATTCTACAATTTATTTCGCAGCCCTGCCATGTTAACTACGACAATAATCGATATTTACCTTTCGATAGTTGTATTTTGTCTCTTCCCATCACCGTGTCATACGCAATTAACGTTAATTAGCGCAAAGTGTAAGAGAGAAATCAAAATTGAAATTTAGTTTTATTTGTACGCTAACAACGATCAGGTGCTGCTCTCAATAAAGTGCGTTGTGTGTATATTAAAAGGTCTGTAAGTTCAACTGTAACTAGACTGTAAAACAGTGATAAGCATTTGAAAGCAATAACAAACTAACGCGTAAAACTATATGCAGACATACTCACGCACACACACATGCATAATCATCTTTGAAATGATGATAGACAAAGAGCTCAGAGTACAGTAAACAAAAACGAATGAGATAACAATATAAACGCAGACAAAAGAGTTAAAAACAAGCACTCACACACTGACATAAAGAACAGTGTTGTCCGAAATTCATGGACTAAACACAGATAAATAGCAATAAAAATAGCAAAAATAATTGCAGATAATGAGTAAATGAATCATTAAAATTTGCACATTAACTATTTTTTGTGTCTAATCTAAATTATTGTTTTGATAATAAAGTAATTTCATAATTTTCTGCTGTGGCAACAGATTTGACTGCTTTTTAATGAATGCATGAAAACAGCTGGGCTTGTAGCAGCAAGAAATTTGGAGAAAAAAAAGAGCTGAAATGTCAACACTGAAGTGGAACGATAGAATTGCTTTGGTGTGGGTGCGTGCGTGTACATATGTTTGTGTGCGTGTGTGTGTGTGTGCAACCAGATACAACGGCATTTTGCATTCCTTTTTATTTATTTTATTCCGCAGAAAACAGAAGCAAAAAAAAAATACGAAAACAAATTCGATATCAATTGAAAACTCGCCCTTTGTTCTGTGGGTCATAAAACGGATAAACCAAACGAGCGCGATCAGTGCATTAACGACTGTGGAGCCCTTAAGTCATGGCTCGCGAGGATGAAGAGCGTATTGTGGATCACGAGGAGGTGTCACCCACAGCGGAGGAAGAGGATTCCGTAGGTGCCGGACGTGGACGCCAGGACAATGAACTGGCACTGCCATCAGGCGGTTGTTGCATGCCCTCGAGCAAATGGCATCGCTATCTGGCGCTGTTCTTCATGTGCCTGCTCGGTTTTGGATCCTACTTCTGTTACGATAATCCCGGTGCCCTACAGACGGTCTTCAAACGGGATTTAGATCTGAGTTCCACGCAATTCACGCTCATCTATTCGATCTACTCATGGCCAAATGTGGTGCTGTGCTTCTTAGGCGGCTTCCTGATCGATCGTCTGTTTGGCATACGTCTGGGCACGATTATCTATATGCTAATCCTGCTGGTGGGTCAACTGCTGTTTGCTTGCGGCGGTATATTCAATGCCTTCTGGTTGATGATACTTGGACGTTTTATTTTCGGCATTGGCGCCGAATCCTTGGCGGTGGCACAGAACAGCTATGCCGTTCTGTGGTTCAAGGGTACGGAACTGAACATGGTCTTTGGTCTGCAGCTGTCGGTGGCTCGCTTTGGAAGTACCGTCAACTTTTGGGTCATGCAACCCATCTACGACTATGTGACCAACTTCTATCAGGGACATCAGGCACTTGGTGTCGTTCTGCTGCTGGCCACCCTCACCTGTGTCATGTCTATGATTTGTGCTCTTATCTTGGGCTGCATGGACAAGCGAGCGGAGCGTATACTGCAGAGGAATAACAATCCATCCGGAGTGATACCCAAGCTGAGCGATGTGTTTACCTTCAAGGCACCCTTCTGGATGGTCTCCGTCATTTGTGTGGCCTACTATGTGGCCATCTTTCCGTTCATTGCTCTGGGCCAGAAGTTCTTTATGGATCGCTTTCATTACACAGAGTCGCAGGCAAACACAGTGGATTCGTTGGTGTATCTAATTGCAGCTGGATCATCTCCCGTCTTTGGCTTCATCATCGACAAACTCGGCCGGAATGTGACATGGGTGTTCACGGCCACAACCGCAACGATAGGAGCACACTTGTTGCTCACATTCACCCAATTGAATCCGTATGTGGGCATGACCATCATGGGTCTATCCTATTCCATGCTTGCCGCCAGCCTCTGGCCACTGATCGCACTCGTCATTCCCGAGTATCAGCTGGGCACTGCCTACGGCTTCTGTCAGTCCGTACAGAATCTCGGCCTGGCTGTAATCACAATCCTCGCTGGCATTATAGCCGACAAGAGCAACGGAGATCACACGTGGGTGCAGTTGTTCTTCATCGGTTGGCTAACGATTGCATTGATTGCCAGCTGTGTGATCTGGGGCTATGACAAGAAGCATCGTGGCAATCTCAACATGTCTCCCGCCCAGCGGCTTAACTATGTTAACACATTAACGTATCAGCACTTTGAATAAAGAGGCGGAAAGGGAGGAAGAGCAGGAGGCTTCGAGGGGCGTTCCACGACTGTATACTGGTGGTCTTTTATCTTCAGCTCCCGCAGCTCTGACCACTTGCCCGAGATAATCTCAAATGCGGGCGCCTTGGCTCATGAATGGAAGCCCAAAGATGTTGGCTCCTTATATATATATACATATATCTGTTGGTTGATTAATCATTTGATAATTGATTATAATGTGATGTGCGCATATTTAGTCGCAAATTGGTATTTACTAAATGGATTTCTTTCTTTACACACACACAACACTCTCACACACACCCCACACACACACACAAGCACATATATATATGTATAAATATATTTTTAATTTAATGCTATGTATTTTTAGAGCAATTTATTAATTATTAATACGTGAACAAAGTTATTGCATGTTTTGAAACTTTTTATTTTTGTCTGAACTGTAAATTTAAATGTAGTAAATGTTTTATAAATTTTAAATGTTAAACAATTGCCCAAAACGAATAACTAACTATTTAGGCAGCAATAATAAAATGTTTTATAATTAATAAATTGATCACTGATATTCCATTATAATAGAAATTTTTTAAATTAATTTAAAACATATTTTGAAGGGTTTTGGTAGCACAGGGTTCTTTCTAGTGGTTTCTACTACATCGCTTGGTATAGGACTACAATAAGATATAGGAACGGTTAAAACTAAGAAAAGCTATTGGTCTTTAACTTGGTTGTTTAAGAAAAAACTTAAAATCTAAATATTCATAAGAATCACTGACTGACTGATTATCGTGGGTACTAAATGGAAAGAGTTACACATCGGAACATAGTACTGACAATTCGTAACAAGTATTAAGACGAAGTTTGCTATTCTTCCACTGCCAGATCAACGTGGCTCATAAATAGCATGAGGTACATAGCTGAAACTTGTGCCGTTGTTTGATTCATCATCTTCTACCCCAACTGTAAACTGTTTTGCAGCACAAAATAAAAGTAAACAACATAAAGCATGACTAAGTTAACAAAAAAAAGGGTCAAAACTGCTGACTGCAGCTATTTTAAAGCACAATTTGGTTAATTTACAAAGTGACAACGTTTGCTTTATTATTTTTGGCCTAAAACATTTTAATGTCTGTTCGTCGCTCCAGAACTTCGATGCACTGCCTGCTGTCTAGGCTAAGCACGCGGAGTTCATGCAGTGGTTTCGCCTTCTCCTCAGCTGTTTGACCACTGCCACGCAGCGTTTCCAGCAGCAGTAAAGCTGTTCCACGCGCCGCCGTCAGCAATTTGCAAGCGTCATGAATTCTATGAAAATAAATAAATATATATATCAGATTAGCACTGGTTGTGCAAGGCGGTCAGAAGCAGACTCGATGACTCACCGCTTGAAGAGCAGCTCGGGTCGTCGTGTGTGCTGGCCGAAGAGTGCGAACAGCAGCGTCATATCGTAGTTAAATTGTGCCGCTCCAGCAGTGGAGAAACGTGTATTCATCACCATGTTCTCCAGCATGAAATCATCAATTTGCTGGGCGATCAGACGCAGCGTTTGATTGAACAGATTAGCGGACATTTCACGTTCCAGATTGTGCAGCAAAGTGACTAGCACTTGGAACATTTCCCCACCGCTGGGCGAGAGTATGAAAGGCTCCTTACTGTTCTGCTCTGGCATGCTGGACCAGCAGTCATGTCGATAATTCATGGACTTTGCCTTCATCTCATTCACCGCCTTGTTGGCCAGATTCTTCATTAACTGCCGCGTCCAGTGCTCCAGTTCAGCCACAGCGTGCTCAAACACAGAGTTAATTTCGCTAGCATTTGGTCCGGCGAGCGCTGCATGTAGATGCAAGTAGTGGACATTTTCTCCCCATTCGCGGAGCACCATAATCAGATAATTGATGGCGTTCAGCACTGCCAGACTGGGCACGGCACCGATGCTGTGCAGCTGCACTAGACGACGACGGAAGCTATCGATTAGCTCGAGCTGCAGCTGCAGGAATTGTAGCTGATGTCCTGGCTGTATTAAGCCATAATAGCGATCCTTAATGGCCTCTAGTAGGCGCATAAACTGATCTGCACAACGTGGTATCTTCAGATCATCCTCGTAGGTAATAGGATCAATGAGCTGGAAAGGCGCCTCCGCCAGCAGTATGTCATCCATCTTGTCAGCACAAACTGAGCAGGAGATAAAGTTTAGTTTCACTGGATATGCTTGATTTATTGACGTGCTTACACTGCTCCTCCAGCGCAATCCAGCGCAACAGATATTTGGGCTGTGTGAGCACGGATATGGCGCTTGGAAAGCTAGCGGGGTAACCAAATGTCTCGCACAGCTCCGCCTCAAAGGCTAAGGTTTCATCTACCAGATGAGCAAAGAGATTTTCATCCTGTGCAATTTGTTCTATGTCCACCGCCAGTTTCTCTATGCTCAGCTGCACGAGACCGCGCACAAACTCCAGCTAAGGTTTGCAACATGTTAGAACTGTTTCAGCTATTCCATAGTGAAACTTACCCTCAGATTGTAGTCCAGTTTGCCGGCCTTCATTGCGCTGGGTTGGAAGGTGTTGCCCACAAAGAAATGGGTTTGCTTGCCCCAGTTGAGGATCTGTGTGTAAAACCATTCGGGTTTGTCCAAACGATTTGTCTGCCTGGTGCCTGTGAAGTGGAATATAAAACGTTGACGGTATGGAGCCAGAAGCAGCTGCACCACTGGACTGATGGGTTGACACACAATGCTGGGAGTGATGCTGTGCAGCGGCGCCTGCTCCTCCGCTGGGGATTTAATGAGAAACATGTACTCCGCCAGCAGTTGTGCTTTGGCAGTGTCCCTACTGGGTGAATAGTTAAGTGGCTGCTGTTCCATGTGTGCCCAGCGTAAGCTCTTGAGCACTGCCTCAAATTCTGTGGACAGACGCTGCATGAGCAGCTTGTGCCAATAAATGGCTGTGCTGGAGGCATACGATTTCAGTGTGGGCGCCTTGATGGCGTGCAGACGGCCTACCACACTGTGCTCGCTGTCGTTGCCCTCGTAGAGCGTCAAATAGATGTTAACCAGCTTGGCCTCATCCTTGCCCTTGATGGCATTGCCCAGAGCCGCACTGATCTCCTGTACATCCTGCACAAGGCGCAGATACTGTGTGGTTGTCTGTAGCTGCCGTACCTGCTTCAGATCCTCTGCGACGCCCTCCAGCGCTGGCTGACACTCCGCTAGCTTCAGCTGCAGTTTTGCTCCAAATTGCGAAAGTTTCTCCAGCTCAAAGTCTATGCTGTCGCAGACCTGCTGCTGGCAGTGGAAGGCTGACTTGTAGCTGGACACATTCTGCACGTCTTCATAGTTGAGCTGTTTGGAAGACACTGACGCTGATATGCTTTGTTTTTATAGTTTAATTGCATTTGTTTCACTCACGGTTTGGCTCAAAGTCTTTAATTTTTCTTTGTAATCGTCCACTAGCAGTGAGGCTCTATGTAGCTGGTTGGCATCTTTGCCAATCTGTTGGTTTAGGCGCGCTGCTATGCGCAATTCCATTTCACTCAGCTTGGCGTGCATTTTGTGTGCTGCATTCAAATAAGAAAAAAAAAAACAATTTCAAACACGACCACGTATAAAAATATATTTGTTGTTGATGCAGTCACTCTCAGACTAGGGCCGCATTAGCGAGAGCAGGGACTTGTTGCTCGCATAGCGGAATTTTATGAACTACAAAATCTATCGATACTCACATGCAGAGCTGCTGTAAGCTGCTTCGATACTTCTTTGTCGATCGCAGCTGTTCGTTGTGAATGGCTATTTTCAAACCCAGCCGCCAGCAGGTGTTGCAATTGGCGTCGCGTTGCTTTATATTTTCTCCGAGTGAAAAATTTACGAGAAAATGTTTACGCCAAGACAAAAGAGCCACGCCCAAAGCGTATGCAACACTCCCCGTACACCATTAAGTTTCAGTCGTGAACTGCGACAAGTTTTGCAGGAGCGCAATTTGCTCACGGCCAAGTCGCGTAAGAAAGGTAAGGAAGCCTTAAAGTTGTTGCCACAGGAGTCTCAAAATTAAAATGTTGTCCATTTGCAGTTTGCTCCATGCTGGACAGCAACTCGAGCAGTCCGATTGGCTCACCCAATCCGGAGGCAGGCAAACGTATGGGATTTCGTCTGCAGGCCGTGCAGGAGATCATCTCGTCGGAGAAATCCTACTTGGATCAACTGGAGTTACTAATGAATTTCTTTGTGCGTCCACTGAAGGAACAGGCCATCATAGATGCCTCCAATCATACGGCTCTCTTTGGCCAGATCGAGATGATTCATAATCTGAACGGCGAGTTCCTCCGCGAACTGGAGGCCAACATGGAAAATGTGGCACAGGCTTTTCTGAAAATGGCTCCATTCTTCAAGCTGTACTCAGTGTACGCTTTCGACTATCGTGGCGCCTTGTTTATACTACAGGATTTGATTAGTAAGAATCCGGTATTCCGTAAATTTCTTGAGGAGACCGAAAGTCGTCCAGAGGTGCAGCGCAAGCTTAACGCCTTGATGATTGTGCCCATACAGCGTGTGCCACGCTATAAGCTGCTGCTGGAGCAGGTGCTGCTCTACACCAGTCCAGCGGATGCGGATTATAAGCTACTCAAAGGTGAGAGGAATAGACGCTAGAAGACTTGGTCTTAAACTTGATTTCTTACAGAATCCGTTAAAGAGATTGAGGCCACCGCCTCGCACATAAACTCCTGCGTGGAGGAGCAGGAGATTACACAGTATTTGATACATTTGCAGAACTCTCTGGTGAATCGCACACCAAACATCGTGAAGCCCTCGCGGCGGGTGATCAAGGAGGGCATGCTCTTCAAGATCACACACAAGGGGCAGCAAATCAAGCGCTACTGTGTGCTTATGTCTGACATCTTTATGTACTGCAAGGTGATTAAGGAGCGGTCACCAAATACTCAAGTGGAGAACTCACTCGAATGTTGCTGCATCTTTCCGCTCAAGAAGTGCAAAGTTTATGAAATGTTGCCAGGAAATTTCAAGCTGACTTGTCAGAGCGATGGCATTATCTTTGGCAGCGATGATCTTCAGCTGTCCCGCACCTGGGTGGGATTCATACGCGATGCCATTGATCTGCACGTGCAGTGCAGGAAGACACTGCGCAAGGATTCCAGCAAGAGGACGCCCATACGCAAGAAGGATATGAAGAAATTCGGTGCGGATTATGTCTTGAGCCCACAAAAGCGCAAATGCGTGAGTAGCTAGAGGATTGGGCCTTAGATCACAGCATAATCATTTTTTTCTCTGCAGGATTACGATACCGTCTTTCGAAATAAGAATCGCTCCACTGACTCTGAGGAGGAGGCCGATGTCTCCGCCAGCTTGCAAAGCCATTGCTTTCAGCGCAAACGTAAGTTCCCTGGCAGCCAGCCAAGGACAGCCACGGTTACTCCCTCCTCTTCCTCCATCTCCTCTACGGTTATTAAGCGTCCAGCGCCGCCGCCTCCGCCTCTGGCGCCCTCAGTTCAGCTACGTCGCCCGACGAGCACAACGGAACAGAAGGAGAATCGCATCTCCAAGCTGTATAAAATGATTGCTACCGGCGACAAGGTGACCAATGTGAAGAGCATACTCAAGCGCAGCAAGCCAGCAGGCAGCACCAATGATTCGGATCCCAGTTATGGCTTTGCCAGTCGCTACTCCGACTCCAAGTCCTATTTCCGTGCACACAATGTGGACAACACCATACCGACGGCTCTGAAGCGCGAGGATCTGTTCGATGCGGAGCTGGGTGATGGCAACTTTCGGGATATACTCTATCCACTGCGTTCTAGCGGTGGTAGCCAGAAAAGCGGGGGCTGGACAACGCCTGCACAGACTTCGAAGCCATCCCAGGATGAGCCGCAGAAGAAACGCGTCAAGTTCGATGATACGCTGGATGCGTACGAGCAGAAACCATTCGTGTTCCCCAGCAGCAGCGCCACAGATGCTGCCAAAAGCCCAACCACATCCTTGCGTGAGCGCATATATGACTTTTTTGCCAATCTCTTCTAGAATTGCAGCACTCAAGCAAAACATAAATCATTTATATCATTTACATTCTTTTATTTACACAATAAAAACATTCATTTACTAATAACACGCAATCTTGTCCCGATCCCGCAGCGTGCATATGCGATTCATAAACTTTTCCACCTGATAATTTGATATTTCGTTGCGCCAATCTCCGTCAAACTTGAAGTGGGAGCCGACAATTACCGCCTGTACGTCGTGGTAATAGTGTGTTATGTTGTCCTTGGTTATGCCCGAGCCAATTAACAGCGGTATCTTTAATTTGCCCGAAAGCACGTTCTGCACATCCTTGTGCCTCACTGGCTGTCCGGTTATGTTGTTGGTGACGACAATGCCATCGGTGTGAAAGAAATTAGCAGCCAGCGCCATGTCCCGCAAGCTTACATCTGCGGTGAGAGCATGGGAGCTGTATTTGAGATCTGTGAAGATTAACACTTGCTCAGCATCAATGAGCTTCCGATAACGCAGGAGGTCCCCTGCGCAAGCGTCAATGTAACCCACATCACCAACTTGGCCAAAAACGAAACCCTCGGCCCGCACAAACTGCAGGTGACAAGCCTTGGCGATGGCTACTGCCTGTTTGTTTCCACAGGCAAGTACCTGAATGCCACATGGACACACCTTAGGTATCACATCCCGCACAGCTTGGCCAAGACGCGTCATGCAGGCCACAATCTCAATGCCCAGCTTCTGACTCAGCACATACGGCTTGTCGTGCATGTTTTCCAGCATAATGGCATCCTGTTTGTAGCTTAAGCATTAATCATAACCATTAATTAACGCTAATACACTTACTAGACCGTGCTTGGCGTACAACTGGGCCTCATATTTGGCCTTTTGTATAGTCTGCTGCCAGTTGCCGGCGTAACGTGGTGTGCCTTGGAAGGTATAAGAAGTACTTGCCTGTGCTTCCTATGTTTTTTTGATAA
Source organism: Drosophila parthenogenetica (assembly GCA_035047505.1). Classification (NCBI taxonomy): domain Eukaryota; kingdom Metazoa; phylum Arthropoda; class Insecta; order Diptera; family Drosophilidae; genus Drosophila; species Drosophila parthenogenetica. Next base: position 2,985,778 of record JAWNPM010000070.1, read on the forward strand.
GAACTCACCTGGCAGCGCATCCACGTGCACCATGCCAATGACGGAACACTTTTGTGGACCGAAAATTTTGAAAAAGCGCTCCATTTTAAATATAAACAACTAATTGGCCGCCTTAACTGTCAAATTATTGTGACTATCGCTGGAGCGTGTATCGATATGGCAATGGAAACTCCGTGGCGGTATGTCGATTGTGAGCTATTGAAAATTCCGTTTAACCTGTTGCATTTTTTGGCGGCAAATAAATGGTTAAACAAACAGTGCCTTATGTAGTCAAAAGTTTTGCACTTCAGGTAAAAATAAAAACGTTTATATTTCTACAGCTCTTAAAAAATTGAACTATCGATGTATACTGGAAAGCATCGATACTGCGTTGATTGCGACAGTGCATTTTTTACATCCGCCATTGCCGGCTGCGTTTAAACTTGTTGAATTCTTTTTATTACAATTTAAAACATAATAATTTACTCATCAGACTGTCGCAGCTTATTTATGCTGCTCATAAAACTCTCTACAGCCTTTTCGTCAATAGCCTCCTGCCAGTTGCCGTTGTGCTTAAAGTGAGAGCCTATGATCACCGCCTCTGCTTTGTTAAAATATTGCTCTATGTTGTCTTTCGTGACGCCAGAGCCAATAAGTAACGGGACTTTCAATTTGCCAGAAAGTTCGTCCAGATCTTTGGGACTTGCCGCTTCGCCAGTTGCAACGCCCGTTATGATAATGCCATCGGTGAGAAAAAATTGTGCTGCTCTCGCAGTTTCCAATAAGCTAACGTCTTTTGTGATGGCATGTGAACTGTGCTTCTTCTTCAGATCGGTGAGCACTAAAACGTCCTCAGCATCGATTTGCTTCCGGTAACGCAGTAATTCACCCGCGCACGCGTTCGTGAAACCCTCGTCGGCGACATGAGCGAAAACGAAGCCTTCGGCACGTATAAATTGCAATTCACTGGCTTTGGCAACGGCTATAGCATGTTTATTGCCGCTGGCAAGAATTTGAACGCCGCAGGGCGTCTCTTTGGGCAGAATGGAGCGCACAATCTGCGATACGTGTGTCATGCAGGCTACAATTTCGGGACCTATCTGCTGATCCTGCACATAAGGTATGTCATGCATATTCTCTATAAGCACAGCATCCTATGGGGAAAGGGGTACTTTCATTAGTGTCTCTGCTTTATTACCTCTGCCTACATACCAGCTTGTGCTCCTTATACAGCTGCGCCTCGAGCTTGACCTTCTCAATGGTTTGTTCCCATTTGCCGGCATACTGCGGTGTGCCTTGGAGTGTTTTGCATTAGATTAATTCGTGCTGCCAATGCTTTGGCTCACCTGGAAGCGCGTCCACATGAATCATGCCAATAATTTTGCATTTCTGTTGACCAAAGACTTGCAGAAATCGCTGCATTTTTGAAAGATAAAAACACTTTGAATTTTTTATTTACGTTCGTAAGCAACACGTGTGTGAGCGAGATAGGTACATATATATGTGGAATATTAGAGATGAGTAAGTGGTTAAGTAGGCCATAGTTTCGCAGTGACTTCATATCGATAGTAGCTGTTGCTAAACAGGACTGTCCACTCCGCTGACGATAAGTAGTGAACATCGATCTCTCAAACTCGATTAAATGAAGTTGGTGAGCTAAAATTTAATTTGTATTTTGAATTTACCACGTTTCCCAAGCAGTTAAATTAAAACATTAGGCTTATTTCAGGAAATGAACATTATGTTTGTAAAACAAAAGAGCTTTTCATTTCTTGTGGTTTTGAAATATTTCCTTGTCCTTGAGTTTGCTTTAGAACTCGCCCGCTGCTTTGCCCGAAGCGTACTACACGTGGGCATGGTCGTGCCTATGTCTGATTGCCAGCGCTTAGCGGAAACGCCATTGACACTCGGCATTTCAATTATCACAGGCAAAACTTTGCACTTCCCCGCACAAGCCACTCCGAGTCCCTTCGTCCATTTAACGTGAACGGATGCGAAACATTTTCCATTTGTTTATTTGTTGTTTGTTTGGCATTGTTTCTTTGTTTGTGCGCCATTTACACGTATGTTTTGTTCGTGTTACAATTGCGCTTTTTGTATTATGTATTTGCAATATGCGAAAGTGCTTATGGACTTTATTGTCCTTGGGTAAGTGGCCTCCTGCGGGTCCATTTAATGCCATTGCTGCTGTTGAGAGTTCTTGACAATGAGTTACTCTATACTAAAACGGCTTTTAACCCATAAATTAAAAACTCCCGCTGTTTTGGAGTATGTCAAAAAACATTGATGTTTAAATCGTTTTAGTGATGAGACATAAACTCAAATAACTTTTATTACTAAGCCTTTTCCATACTATACTTTAATTTATTTTATATTGCAAACTAAAGAATTTCTATTTAAATTCAAACTTTCTACTATTAACTTATTCAGTGGGTCAGGGTTAAGGGCTAATAAATGTGGAGTTTTAGGAAAAAGGCTCAAGGACTGATTACTTATGATTTAGTTGAAGAGTCCGAAATGATATTTCAAGCCTTTTAAATAAATAATTGAGTTGAGCTTTCATGGGCGTGGAGCGAGAGGAACACACTTGAGCTAAGAATGTCGTTTTTACACCTGATGTGCAAACAATATAAATTATTTATAACGTGTGCTGAGCGTTTGCTCTCATCACCGGTGCTGGATGTTGTGCACACACACCCAAACATACACACACTCAAACAAACACATACATATACAATTATTTGCTGTTGTTGTTGTAGTTGCAACAAGTTGTTTCCGTGTTTGCCTTTTGTGCTGCTTGCGCTTGCGATTATGCAGGATACACAACGCAGGCAAACAACACACACACTCATGTAGATACACATCGTATGTGTCTATGTGTGTGCTCTTGCATTGAAAGGCAAACAAGAATAGACAGGATTTCCTTTCAAGGCAGAGCAGCAACAGTTTCCCAAAGACAGGCACAAAACGTGAAAGCTTTTCTTTCTGCCACTTTTTATGCTGCCAGCTAATTAGTTGGCCATAACTTTTGGCCAATATTTATAATACACATAATAAGCTACAAGAACAAGTTGAACAAAAGTGCTTACACTTGAAAAAAGTGAGGTATATAAAGGGTATAATTAAGCTAATTATTTTTAAAGGCGACTAAATAATTCTGTAAGACACGTTTTGGCTGTGTTTAATGAAAAAGTTGGCCGATTACCGGTAACATGGACAACAACTTGCAACTTTTCAGTGCAAAAAGTATTGAAAACTTTTCATTAATTTAGTTTAGATAAGATTTAAACTCTTTATTGCATTGCTCCAAAACTGTTCCATCAATGTCGCTGAGCAATTTCGAAATTAACATTTAAATAATAATTTTAGCCACGTCGCTACATTGATTTTGTTATTACTCATGCGACGTGTTGGCCAGTCATTGTTTCAATACCCTGTAGGCAGGGTATAACAAATTTACAAGACAGAATAAGAGTAAAAGATGGGGACTTAGCAATCAGCTAAACAGACAGTTAGACCTTTTGCACCTCTATGTACTGAGACAGGGTATGTTACAGTCGTGTGAACCCTATTTATTTGCTTTTTGATAAATTTGCCATTTTATTTGGCATTTGAGCGCTTTCATTAGTAAGTTCAAATGCAATTAGTCAATAAATTTTATGAAAATTACCAATTCCCATGCAAACTGACAACGAAGGGAACTCGCATAAACTGCTTGACGAGATGGCCAAAAGGACTGCGTTGGTAACGGTGTTAGCGTTGCTGTTGGCATTGGCGTGTTCTCAATATCAGTGGTCATAATTTCTGCCTGCCATCGTCAACGCATCGATCATTATTGTGTGGGTTTCAGGTGTGGGTAATAGACTAGTCACATCACGCAATCCCGCCCAGACAGACGCCTCCTCGCTGCAAATTGGAAAGTGGACAACGGTATGTGTTTGGCAACAGATAGTAGAGTTCTGTGTTGGCAGAATTTAAAGGCATATCTGGCTAGAAAAAGCTGTAGAAAACTTTATATACGTTACGTATAAATGAGCTAAATTGGCAACACTCTGCCGTCAGAACTAAATAAAGGACAAATACAATTTTATTAGCTGTGACCTTGTGGCCCAAATCGCTCAACTTTCGAGGTGTGTCGTTCTGGAATAGATTAGAATTATGGTTTAAGCAACTTTAAGGCTGTTTTACAATCTCTACATTGACATAGACCGAGATATATGTTTATGTACGATATATTAAGCACTCTTCTTATCGCTTTTGTCTTTACACTTTTTTGGTTACATTTTTGGTTGTCTGGAAAAACCTGTGTCGAGACTTTTCTCTGTCATCCAATAAGTTAAACTCGAACCTTTGCCTAATTGATTTACGTGACAAAACTTGCCAGACACGGTGAGAACAAAGAACAAAAAGCTCAATAATAAATGGAGTTTGGGTTTTGGGTTCTATATTTTTCTTTTTTTTTTTTGGCTTTTGTCCTTTTTGTAAATTAATGAAAATTATATTGATTGCACGTTCCACATGCAGGCACATGTTGCAAGCGTTGCACAATATAAAACATAGTAACACGCATACGCTACGTGTACAGTGTTCAGTGGTCTGCTGAGGGAGTTTTTCGGGTGGTATTGACTGGCTTGAAGTAATAAACCACCACTAATTTTACAGTCTATTGCTCCAGAGACCCGTTTCATTTTTTGCAAACTTTTAAACTTTCGCAGCTTGGTCAAAACTTTAACGATTAACAATCGAAATGTCTTTTTGATCGGTGTTTGACCGCTTAAGTGATTTTCGTGTCGCAGTTTTAGAAAAATTACCTGTTTCCATAGCAAAATATTGAACTGAAATTGCTGAAACCTTAAACTACACTGTCTTTAAGCTATATTCCCACTGCTTTGTTCTCTATGTCCCTCCAAACTGTTGGCATTAAAGTGTCTGCAGCAAGCTGTGCGCTTTAGTCTCTAAACGGTGTCAGAGACTGTCACGGCGGTTAATAGGAAAGGGAATTGGTTTTGAAAATAAAGCAATAATAAAAGGCAACGAAAATTTGTAGAAAACTTTAATTAAACTGCGCCACAGACAACAAAAGCAGCGCGCGGCTTCTTCGTGACCGACCTCAGGTGCAAATGCGGTCACACCCTTGAAGGACGCCGCAAACGAGACGTTGGCAAAAAAAAAAAGCGACAAAACAAAACAACAACAATAACAAAGTTATTTGTACAGCCCCGGCGTGGTAATAGAGGCGTGGCAGTCTGTTACCTCGACTAGCCTATCGAGACGCTTTATCGCGCACACACATTAAATGCTCGCGCTGAAAAGTATGCTACAATTTTTACTGTGTCGCACTAGAGATGCCAGGTGCGAAGGGATTTGGAGTGTGACCAAAGTTGAGTATGGGAATAACCTATGATGAATTATAATTCGTATATACTCAAAATTGCACTATGCTATGCTAGTGACGAAAGTCGGCACAAACATGAGAAATTTATGTACCTTTTTCTCAACGTTCTTGGGGCTTATCTACTAACCATGAGCAAGAGTTTAGCTCTGCAATTCTTTTAACAAACTTTTGGTTCCTTGTTTTAAGTACTTTCTCAAACTTGCGCATCTCTAGCGCCGGTAAAAGCGTTTAAAGTTTTGACCTGGTTTATTTATGTGTCCCTCTGCTACACATATTGTTGATAATGGCAATAGTCGCAACGACACACGAAGTGTTATTTAGCCGTTTCCGCTTTTCTTTTTTCTTTGTTTTAATTACGACCGTTTCCACTCATTGCGTGTCTAACCTCATTGTCGGTTTGTTTTCTCAGTCAACGAGTGATTAGATATTGCTAGCCAAAAGGATCCAATTTCGAGGCATAATTAGTCACTGTGATTTGTATCGCTCGACAGGAATTCAAGTTCCTCTCAATTTGTTGCTGATGTCGCCCCCGGCATTTGCTTTGGCTTTGTATCTGACTCTGGTTCTGAATCCGACTCTGAATCTGCGTCGTGCCTTGGCTTATAAATAGCTGACATTTCAGCTGTAACCGTAGCTTCTGTTAGGGCCCCATTTCATTTGCATTCTAGTCCCTTTGGGTGGAGGCAAAGGGATTATAGGAGCTTTAGTTGCAGCTCGCAGCCCTAGTGCATTGTTTTTGTGCAGGCCAAAATGAAACTGAGGCATAAAACGCAGTTAAGCACAATTACTGTATTCCTGGTAAAAGGTGTTTCTGCTTACCTGTGCTTTACCCGTGGAATTAACTTGCATTCACCGGCGGAATTATGTTCCTAATAAATCCCAAGGGTAACTCAAATGCCATTTTGATGAGAAACAGAACGAGAGAGGGTGAGGGTTGTGCAGGACGTGTAGGAAAGTGCTCTGTTCTCAATTACATTTCCGTTTGCTTAAGGTTTAAGTGTGGAATTAAAGCAGTGCGGAATTTCCTTAAGAAAGTATTATTAAAAAGAAGTTTTAAGCATACTAATAGTTGAGTTTTTTCATGAAGTCTTTTTAAAATAATTATATTTTAATAGCGCTGTTTCCATTCTAAATATAAGCTGACTTTGAGTTGTCCTAAAATAAAATGACCCTTTCTCCATTACTCTGTTCCCAATTAGTATTTAGTCCTATTGAATTGCTGCCACCTAAATATAGTTTCGCGTAAAGTACTCTTCTTTTTCAAGCACTTTATTTGTTGCTATATCACTCACTCCCTTTAACTGTAACACTATCTCTCTCTATCTCTTTCTCGCTCTCCAATCAAAGTTCTAAAGTTCACATCATTGACATGCCAAGTTGCCAACTGGACGAACTCAAATTAAGAAAAGATAGCGACAAGCTCCCAAAACTTTTATCATTTGCACAGTCCAAAATAGGAGGTGGAGGCAGAAAGGGGGCCAAAAAGAAGCCAAGGAATACTAGTTAGCTGTTGTGCATGGCTGCACATTGATAAGGCAGCAAGTAAGCTAGAGGGTAGGGAGCAAATGGAGAAAGAGAGGAAGAGAGTAAGGCATACAGAGAACTGTAGTGAAAGGGTTTCATAGTTAAAGCTTGGCTCAAATTCTTGTCCTTTGCACAATGTTCCCGTTGCCAGGCAGCTTGGCTGCATTTTTGGACTCAAAGAGAAACAGTCAAAAGCAAAAACACACTAGAGCTAGAATTTCCAACAAATATTTTTAAGCTTGGTTTTGATCAACGATGCTAGTCATTTTATGAGACCATCGATACATCGATTTAATCGTCGATGTTTTTGACAACTCTAACACACACATAGAGACACTCACACTCACTAACTTGCAAACATACGCCACGTTCGCTCAATCAATCACAGTTAGTTGGTTGGCTGCTGGAGCGCGACATGTTGACAAGTAATTGGCAGCTAGGCAGTAGCCTAGCCTGGCATCAAGCATACGCCACGTAGCACCCCCTCATGCACTATGCAAATATGTGAACTTTAGCCTGCTATCAGCTACTGTTTTCCCACTACTCCTCCTCAGCTGAATTCCCCTCTAAAATGTGATAGCCTACAAAAAGCACAAATACAAAGCCAATCAGGCGCAAGGAATGACTGCAAAATCTGTGGGCATACGAAAATGCCTTTAATGCCAGGCATGCTCTCAGCTTTGCCTCTGACTGCTCGAGATGCTGTTTCGGTTGCTGCTCCTGCTGCTGTTTCATATGCTTTAGCTGCTGATTTTTCTGTGCGCCGTGTACGTGAGGGCTCGGAATTGGGTCACAAAGCGGGCGGAGATACGAACAACAACAGTCAAATGGCCAAAGGAATGCCAAGAAATAGCACAAATTGTACGCAGATGAGAAATGTGTAGTATCAAAGGGAAGGGGGCTTAACAGCTATGCAGTTGGACAAGAAATCAAATGGGAAAAAAATGTGTAGCATAATTTTGAGGGCGCGATAGCGCAGAAAACAAAACAAATCGACGCCATTTGACAGCAACATGTTAGCACACGGCGATGTTTCAGCTACAGGACGGAGTGAGAGAGAGGGAAAGGGAGAAAAAGTGTGAGTAAGAAACTGAAAGAGTAAAAGTTGTAACAACTGAGAGACAGAACGGAGAGCGAGAGAGTAAGCGCGCGTGAGAGCGAAAGCTTTTGTTTGGTCTCAAACTTTACGTGGAGTTTTTTGTTGCTGTTGCTCTGTTGCTGCATAACCTTCATCTTGAACTTCATGGCCAGGCGGTTGGATGGTTGGGGGTAGGCGTCTGCTTAGGGCTAGCGGAGGAGGGGGTAGCAGGGGTTGATTTTCACCTACTTTTTGTGCAATAAAAACAAATGCAACAGGAGGGTGTTCATTCATGAAAGCTCACACCCAGAAACTAAATGGCTAATGCGTAGAACGATGAGAGGCAGAGAGAGCGAGCGAGAGGAAGAGATAGTGAATAAAGAGAGAGAGAGAGAGAGAGTGAGGCCATGTTCGTAAAATGTAAATATTGAGTACTAATAATAATATTAAAATAACTGATTATTTGGGCAAAAAATTGTGTACAATTACGTTGAAGTTTTTAAATTAAATAGTTTTCAGTTCCAAAGAAAATAGATAAACGCTATAGCTTAAAAAATCTGCACTAATATATATTAATAAATATATTTTAGTTGAAGTCGAACGTTTATTCAAAATTTTTAAACATCTAATTATTTTTTAAAAAATGTCTTAGAGTTTACCAGCTTAAACACCCATAAAAATTTTTCCTTTTTGAAAACAAAACCATTCCTATTTTAAATTAGTTAAAGAATAATTCGAAAAAGTAACTCAAAGATTCAAAACTCAGCACCAAAATCAAAATTCAAACCTTTTGTCTAACGGCTGGTCAAAGCTTCGCGGAGAAACATCGCCAAATTCGCTCTCTCTCTCTCAAAAGTCCTTCCAGTTAACAGACTTACGCTCTCGCACTTTCTCTCGTTTTGTTTTTTGCTCTCTCGTAAAGCACACACATATATACACACACGCACTCACACACACACTAAAGCAGGTTCTTATCAAAGCAATGGGCACAAGCAGCTGGAACGCAGACAGGCAGACAGTTACGGCTAAAAAGCAGTCAACCAGTCGCAGGCAGGACTCGTCCGCAAGGATAACACGGGAGCACGGGAGACAGGCACCAGCTCTTTATAAGGTGTAACACGAAACTGGAGCAATTCAGTTCGCAGTTGGCAGGCGTCGCAGAAGGTTGCAAACAACGCAGCAGCAGCAAAAAGCAGAAACTGGAGTCAGCAGTCAGTGTTTAAGAGTCACAAATACACACACACCTTTCTCTCTGTTTGTGTATGTGTGTGTTTGTGCGTATGTGTGAATAAGTGACTAAATGAATGGCCATTGAATATACGTTGCTGAGTTTAAAGTGCGCGCTTCGTGAATGAACGTGAATCCAAATTGAAACTAAGCCAAATTGAAATTAATTTAATTGTAAATAAAAATTGAAATTAAAAACGAGGCTACGAGGGGCGTGGCGACGGGCGGGAAGGCGCGTCGAGCAGACGAAAACAATTAAAAGCAAATTGTGGCATGTGTGGAGATAGTAGCATATCCTGTGTCCTACTGTGCCGTGTCCCGTGTCCTGTATCCGCACATCCTGCTTTTCGCACATAATTGCAAACTGTTGCGCGGTTTGCAATTTAATTTTTTCTGCTGTCCTTTTATTACCATGGCCATAAAATAAAAACCCATTTGGCAGTGACGTTATTTTTCTGGTTTTGTTTTTGTTTTTTTGTTTCCAAAGACCAACGGAAACTGTTGCACATGCCACACTCAAACATACACACACTTGAACACACACAGTGACATAATATAGTACTATAACCCATTGGTTTTACGATCGGTTCAGGTTCGGCATGCCACATTAAGTTTGCTTTTGAATGTTCTCTCTCTGCCTCTGTCGACAATAAAAAGAACCAAGAAAAAATATATAAAAAAAATATTACGTGCACACACAACATATAAAATAAATAAATAATTCAGTATAGTTTAATTAATTATAAAGGCAAACTGGAAAAAAAAACAAAATTAAAACAAAAACTATTTGCATAATTTACACAAATCAAATGCAATGAATTTAATTTTATTTGTGCAACTGAATTAACGAGGCATCATAAAAACTTGCATTCTACACAGGTGAGTTCTGCTCTTACACCTGCTTCATTACAAATGCGTAGCATTTTTTCTATTAGATGTTTAATTATGATATCTACATTTGTCATTCATTATTTAAGTGTAAACAACATAAATAATAATCAAATGAAAGGCTCAAATAATTAATGAAAAAGTTTCGCTTGTGGTTTTTTTTGTGGGTTGTGCTGAAGTCTCTGTGAATTTTTGAATAAATAAAATAAATGAATAAATTATGCTCAAATATATTTATTTGTTTATTTTAATTTGTTATTTACATTTTAATATAATTATTTTCGCTAGAAATACGGTGGCATAATTACTTCATGCTCTTAGCTATTATTTTAGCCTTATAACTGAATTTATGAGCCAAAACTGTACAAGTCAAAGTTTATTGTCCTTTTATCAAACAAATGTTCGACAAATATTTACTTATCGATTTCCATTTGGGTTTTTTATTGTTAAAAATAACAACCTTTAACGAGATCTCCAACTCTTCATTGTGACTTCATTTTGGGCCATTTCCATGGTCACTTAAGCAATTTGCTTTATGTATTCATTTGCCATATTTGTGTCAATATTGTTAAAGACAACAAACAAGCAAACATAAAAAAAGAAGCCAAAATCTCTGTGGCATATTTGTGCAAGTGATGAAAAGCAAATAATGGCGTTGTTTACTATAAAGGGGCCGATGCGTTTACGACTATCTGTGCCTTATATAATGACAAGGCAGAAAAAATGACAGAGGGGGAAACAGGGAGAGGTCAGACAGAGACACCATTTATACATAAATATATGAAAGTGACGCTGATAACTTTAACTACGCATATGTGTATGCCGTGCGATTTGTTGCCTTCAATTTAGTATACGGAGGGTGCGGTGGGTATTCCTGGTTTGTTAAGAGTACGCAACAGGCAGAAGGAGACGTCCAGAAAGTGTGAGATAAAAATTTCCCAGTACATAGGAGTCAGACAAAAACAGAGCAAGTAATAGCAGTCAGCTAGCAAGACAGTAAAATGAGTAGAACACACTCATAAGCAAATTCACTGTTCACACTTTACTGGTATTTAACAGTCTAGTGAACTCGACAATGCTCTGCATTCCTGTTTTTATCATTCGCACTTTATCCGACATTTGGCTGAGAAACGCGCAGCTGTTACCAGCGTATGTAGCTATAAGATACAGCACATTTTGAGCAACAGATACATATGTGTAAGATAAAAGAGCGAGAGGCATATAGTGGCAGAGTGAGATAGTATGGACGCTGTCCAGCAATTAATTAAACTACGCACTTCAATATGTGACTTTTTCTATCCTCCTTATTGCTCCATTCCACTCTCGGCTTGTTGTTTTGTAATTAACTTCAACTACAAACAAGTACTAACAAGCTACAAAGAGCAAGTATGAGTACGTGTAGAAATATCAGAAAATTCCATTACATTATAAAATCGAAAGTCACAACTTTCGAATTTTTAATCAAATTATCCAATGTAAAGAAGAGTTCACTTATTTAGTTGCTTATGACACACCTGGCGTATGAGTAATGTGTTTACGCCACGTGTTCTGTCTGTCTGACTGACTGGCGCACAAACAATTAAAAGCAAAGAAAAGCAGCGCAAACAACAAAGGCAAAGAATCCACTTCGAAAGAATTTGGCCAAAAGATACCCTGTAAAAAAATAACTAAAACAAATGACAAGAGTTTTTTTCGAGGAATAAGTTTATAAATGACATTGTTTTTTTTATCATTTTATACACTTAGCAATAAATTAATTAACTAATTTATGTAGCATTTAGAATTCTCAGCTGTTGCTATGCAAAACTATAAGGAACTTGTTTCACAGGGTATACAAAAGAAAAGCTGAAGCCGAAGCCATTGGCAAGCGCAAGGTGCGGGTTTTCCCAATGGAAGGCCAAGCTTTCATGTCAACTTTGTTAATTAAATGAAGCACTTAACATCGGCGACATATTTTGTCTGCCTTCTCTGTCCCTACTCCCAGTCTGCTTCCCTCTCCGCCTTAAGTTTCATTCGGCAACCCTTTCCTAAACCTTATTTATATTTTTTTTTTGATGTCAGTGGCAGTTTTCAAATTGTGTGTGTTTTTTGCCGCTGTCGTTGTTTTTGGACTGCATAATTTGCGCGAGTTCCATTTTAATGACTGCTCAGCCACTCAAGAAGAGAATGGGAAAAGTCGAGCTAGAGAGAAAGTAGAAAGAGAAGGAGAAGCAGAAGTAGAACTCAATGAATGCTTTTCAATGGTGTATAGTTCTTTTTTTTTCTTTTTCTCGGTTTTTTTGTTGTGTCCTTATCATAATTTTCGTTCTGCTTCCGCTTCTTAGCTTCGACCTGTCCCTCTTTGCCAGGGGCAGAGCAAGGGACAGGGAGCAAGTGGAGCAGTTCCTTTAAATGGGCAACTTCAAAGACATTTCATTAAAACCACTTTCAAGTGTCGCCTTTGTCCTGGGTTTGACTTCTGTTCTTCTCGCTGCTGTATTGTTATTGTTACAACTTGTAATATAATTTGAGTTGTGACCGGAAGTAGAAAAAACCAAAATAAACAAAAATTATGATGGATGTTTTTGGGAAAATTGTTGTTTTTTTTCAGTCTTTTTTTGCTTCCTAACTTTTCTAGTCATAATTATTTTTATATTTATTTTTATTGCATTTGTTTGTTGTGGTTTCTGTGGTCAGCTGGCAAACGTGTCAGCCACAGGACAAACAACAAACGCACACACACAACTACACACTCATGTGGCAGAAACAACAATAAAAGCATATGGAAATACAATAGTTGAACATAGGAAAAGTTTTTTGCCTTCTGGGTGTTATGTGCCAAATAGTTGGGAAATTTTTGTTAAGAGAAATGTGAAGACTGTTGCAAAAAGTATGTCTATAACGTAAGCAAAATGGCATTAAGAGTGAAAAGTGAACTTAAATGTAGATGTCCAAAAAAGGTAATTAGAGCTGGGTGTTTGTAAGGTGACAAAAATTGTAAAATTCCAGATTAAAAGTAAAACAAAAGTAATTATACAAAAAGTGAAAGACTTTTAGCAAGTAACTTTAAGTTTGTCTGTATGTTTTTGGATTTGTGACAGCAATTAGTGTTGGTTACTGTTGAAAAACTATCGTATATACTATCGTTTATACTAATTGGGAATTAAGTGAAAAACTCAAGGCGAAAGTAGTTGAATAAATCAGTCTTCAGTACTATCTTGCTGTTAAGTTACTTCCTATTTAGTGTACAGAGGAAAATCGCTACGAATTCATTGACTTTTACAATAGCTAAACGATGGTAATCTGTCAATCAGTACACATTTAGCTACGAAATTCCTCTTGCTGCTGATTAAATGCTTATGAATATTCAAGAGGGCAACGATTGTAATCGGAGATTCAATCAAAGTGCTCTCGTTATGTGTATGGAATGTTTTGGCTAATCTGATGAGCTTTTCATGTCCTTGAATTGAACATATTCATTTCATAGTCCCATTATATATTTATAGTTGAATAAGAAAAGAAATGCCGTTGGCCTCAGTACTATAATGAGATGAAATTGAATACATTCATAGCTCGCTGTAGGAAAGCAGGACATGCTACGTATTTGAGGTCCTTTCCTAAGTGCTGTCACTGACAACAACAACTGAAAAAAAAGTAATACAAATACCAAATACACATTCGTATCTAAAATATCTTCTGTCATTCATTGTAGTCGTTGTCATTGTCGTTGTTGTTGCTGTTTTGAATTCCCGCTGTGTTGACCTGTGTCACATACGTTCTCATATCCTAATCGCCTGCTGTGTGGGAGGACATTCAGAAATCAAAATTCGTAGCGCACATGCTAAAAAAAGGCTGAGAGTAATCAGTGAATCATAAGCAGAAATTTAACAACAACCAAAGAAATGGGCAATTAACCTTATCAAACAACGTGACGCTCAACACCAAACCGAAAAGTAAAGAATAAAAAATAAAATAAAACAAGTAAAGATAGGAAAAGTCGAGCTGAACAGGCTGTTAAATACCCTGTGCCGGAAAATATACCTGAATTAATTGTTGATAAAAGAGCTAATTACATTAACCATGTTCTCGATATCATAAATAGTTGTTTAAAACAATTGCACTTTTGTATTCCCCACTCGGTTTTAAAATATTTCGGGGTATCCTATTTCTGACATGTTTTTAAATCGGTTCTTCCCCGAAATCGAAGAATTTTACCTGGAACTTCTGCTTGTTGAATAAATTAAACAAATTTGTTATACCCTCAACACGGTGCATAAAGAAACAAATAAATAAATGAAGAAAAAATGTCAAGAGATTCGTCTACTTTGTTCGTCGTTAAGAGCTGTGGGCGAAATTCTCTAAAAATACAAGTAGCTACGGTTCCCTAAATTTATGCCATTAGAGCAGACGGAATGCCAAAAGCAAAGGCGAACAGGTGTGCCAGATGAAGAAGAGTGGAAAGGGGGAGAGGGTAGCAGGTAAGACAGGTGGCAAAGGAGCAAAGCAAGTGGAAACCAAAGTGAAAAGGTTATGGCAAAAGCAAAAAGCAATTTCAAATATTTTCGTTACCTGCTTGTTGAAAATTTTTACGTCTTTCTGATTACGGCTATGCGAGAATTTCATTCTTTTTTACTGATACCCTGTAAACATACAAATGCGAGTAGCAGCTATGCTAGACTTCAATCAAGCAACACGCAACTGTCAGAAAAAGAAAGTGACTTCATTTCAGTGATTTACAGGATATGCGCTAGTCTGTCAGCTGTTGACAAACGCATTCTTTACTTTATATATTTTTTATTGTTGTGCTTGTTGTTGCGTAATTGTGCGCAAAAAACAGGCGACGAAATGGGTTATGTTAAGTGTGAACTGAGGGGTGACAAGAGTGAGCGGAGAGTAGGGGACAGAGAGAGAGAGAGAGAGAGGGAGACAGCACACACTTCTGCTTAGAGGCCAAACAATTGAAATGCTAAAGGCATTCCATACTTCGTTGCGTTAAGTGTCTTTTTGCGCAATAAATGTGAAAGAGTAGTACAAGAGTGAGGGGCAGATAAAAAGAGACAGAGGGCAGAAAATGCGACATTAAAAGCGTTCAACAATTAAAATTCAACAATCATAGCATATTTTTTACAACTCGAAGTAAAAGTAAAAAACATACTTTTTCCCGACGACATCTTTAAATTGACAGCTTGCAAGTTTTCCCAGTTTCCACAGCAAAAGGAAGGAAAACTTCCATTTTTAAGCTGCGAAAGAGACACAATAAGCCAAATTGCAACTATTTCGAATGGAAGAAAAGCTGACGAAATGAAGGGGACAGAAAAGTGGAAACAATATTTGCTCATTTCTAAGATGAAACATTGGTTTTAAGTTGCTCATAGAAATGCGCTTAAAGAAACTTAACAAAGTACTGCAGAAATTGCAGTCCCCAAATATTTTGGAGTAGAATAAAGAAGCGCAAGGAATCTTTAAGTTTATGTACAAAATTCTTTCGATTTGCTACTTTAAATGATTAAATGTTTAATAAGTTTAGTTAAGGAAAGTTGAGAAATTGCAAGAGAAACTGAAATGCTGGTAGTTTAAAGCAAATAAAAGAAAATAGTAAAATAAACTTAAAAATCTTACACAATTCATTTAGTTTTGTATGAAAAACAACTTTTTAGTTTTGATATGTTAGTATATTAGATATATTAGTAAAAACTAAAGTGAAAGGTTAGTTCTGGTTACCTATAATGTCGAGTTGATAGGCCCCACAAACCGCTCTTTCTAGGGTATCAAAGTAGAGTCAATAAAGCGCAAATAAAAATGTTTTGTTGGAGCGCAAAAATTGCATTTGCCTTTGGGAGAAATTTTGAGTGGTAACTGTGGAAACTGCGTTCTATGCATTTTATATGCAGCAACTTGAAAATGTTGAAATTTCGCTTGTTTTAAAGAGCGATTGGAGGTTTGCAGCATGCCACGTACCACATGCTCCATGCCACTTGCCACATGCAACATACCACTTGCCATTTGCAGCTTTTGACTGGAATTATGTATAGCTTTTTATGCAAGTTCAAATGTCTCCTTAGAAAGTTTTGTTGTCGTTGTCTTTTTAGTTGTTGCTTTGTGTTTTCCCGTTGCTGTTGTTGTTGTCGAGGGATAAAGCTTTTCCGCCAACTCATTGTCTATAAATAGACGTCGTTCCAACTGTTGCGTCGCGCACAGAGTCTATAAATAGCAGCGAGCCTTAACTGAGCGCCAAGTAGCATGTGGCAAGTGGCAAAAGCAGCATAAAATCCAATAAATGCTCCCCAAAGCAGGCTACCAAATTGCTTGGTGCTTATTGTCTTTAACGTATTTATGAATTTATGTGCACCTATCGTATTTGGATTGAGAATATAGAGAATACACTGAGAGAAATGTTTCGGAATTTGTTTTTAAACATTTAAATGGGAGCAGAAGATTTTTTGAACATTTGCAGAAGAATTTTTTTTTTTGTTGGCTTCCAATAAGTCTTAATTTAAAATCCCAATAGTTATTTTTCTCAGTGTTTTTATATACGAGTAGTAAATATGTATTTACTGTTAGATTCAGCTGTGGATTTATTTGGCGAATGATGTTTATCAGCTTGTCGCATGATTGATTTATATGGCCACGTTTATTATTAATGGCCAACAAGTCAATTGAAACGACCCGCAACTCTGTTGAGCCACTCGAGCCGTTGGCTCATTTAATATTGATAATGTTAACGGCACCACAAACCCACCACCCACCAATCTACCGCCTACCGCCCAGAAGCAGCACTCAACCGCCAACTGCAGCTACTGCTTGGCTAATTGCGATTCTCTGGGGAACTCAAAGCCCATAGAACTTTTCCACATATGCACAGTGAGGCATATGAGGCTAGTGGGCATAGCAAAGGGCCTCATTAGTTTGGCAGTAGTAGCAACAGGAGCAGCTGTTAAAGTTGTGAGTCAGCAGCTAGCAGGAAGCAAAGACAAAGTGCAAATTTCCTTGTCTGTTGTCCTAAGTTACTTAAAGTTGCCCTCAAGTCATATCCTGGCCTCGTTCTCAGTTCCTAAAGCTCTTTTGCCCAAAAACTTTCACCCAACTGTAACACATACACACATGTATGTACATATCTGTGTTTGCGTGGTGGTATTACCTGAACTTGGCCAAGTCCCAGTTGTGAGCCAGGTTAGCGAGCGCAGCTGACTGTTTTATAGCTCAATCATAATTTTTTACACTGTTAATGTGCAAATGCGATGCTTGGACGCACTCACAAACAGACAGACAGATAAAAAGTGGGGAAAGAGTGAGAGAGTCAGTTAGACGGAGACAGTTAGACAGCCACACACGCACAACAAAAGAGACACAAAGCGCGTGTGTTTGTGTGTAGAAAGTTGCTCAAGTGTTAAATGAGATAACGTAAACATTGCGCCGCTAAAAAGCTGGCTGGTACACTCACCGCTTTCCGCTAAGTTCACACACTGCCACGCCCACAGCGTGAAAGAACCCTTACTACACACACTCAGCCATTCAGCTGACAGTCTCTGCATAATAATTATTAAAAATAATGCTCGCAAGTTCTTTGGAAAAAAGAGAAAAGATTTGCGTGTTTTCTGGAGTCGAAGTGTGAATACTCTAGTATTCCTCTCGCTTTCGTCATTAGCAAAAACTTACTTCCACAGTCATAGCTGTAAGCTATGTAGTTATATTCACTAATTTAAATTCTTACCAGATTTCCTCTTGGCCCATCATTGTCTTTAAAAAAGTATTTAACTGCCCCTAGTTAGTGTATTTAACTGCCTAGCAAGTTCTTAGCGCTAAAAGGACTAAGATTATTATTGCATACTTTTGGGCTTGCGCTTAAGTTGCCAACTTCTTGAATAGCTCTCTCTCTCTCCGTCTCTCTCTTTTGCCGATGTTCTCTCTAATTTATTGTTACGCTGACATTTTGATTGCGCTTTTCCAGCAGAAGTGCTCTTCACATTTTTTGAGTATCTGCAAATATTTGGTGCGCATCGCAGCCTTTCGCAAGTTTTCTGCAAATTTTCCAAGTTAATTGAGTCTGAGCATGGGAGAAGCTAAGAAAATAGTCGTAAAAAAGAAGAGCAAATTGTACAACATCTATTTATGTGGAATTTCAATAATGCGGCGTTGTAAAAAGTCTGTTCGTTAATAGAGCTAATAAATAACCGAAGGAATGCTTAGTACTTAAGTAGATAAAAATATGAGTTATATTTTTGAAGTCTTCAGAGCGCGTTAACTAGCAGAAGTGCGTCAGGTACTAAGCTGTAAATCTGCACTATAAAATAACTTAAATTTTAAAGGATTTATTTGACATCTTTATGAAAGTTTATTAGTTTATTTAGCTTTAACGCATATAAAATATAGCTCTTTTAATAGTTTATATATTTACTATGCTCACAATATCCCAACTTACATTTTTCCCAACAAAACTAATAGTTTTTGCCTCTTACCAGAGTAAACACAGCGAATACTTAATATTTGTTGTCTGCATTGATAGTTGTCGTTATGCTAACAAAGTAACAGTTTCAAAACGGAAGGATGTTGGTAAATATTAATGCCTTTGCCTTGTTGTTAGTTGTTGCTATTTGTGGATGGGTATAGACAATATTTGCCTACAAGTAAACTATACGATAAGGATATGTGAAAATGTCAATTTCGATTTATTGAATGGCGCTAGAAAATGAAAGATTTTGTACGTTGTGATGGCTTGGCTTTGACTACAACTTGTGCCTTGTGGCGCTGCTTATTAGTTTAAATTGTAAACAGGAAGTGCTGTGGCAATGGCGGGCGGATATAAGGCTACAGTCAAAGGGTAGCATGGCAAGAATATGGCTGAATGCGGCCAGGACACGCAACTAGACAGACAGCTGCAAGTTGCGCAGAAAACTGTCACTGCCAGTGACGCAAAAGTTGTAGAAGCTAGAAAGCGGAGGGGAATAGAGGAGAGATGACAAGACGACTTAGACAGGACAGCGGATGCGTCGCGACTGTTGCCTGTCTTGGTTAAGGATTCGTCTTGAGTTTGGTTGCAACTGTCAAACGTTTAGTTAACTCTTGGCTTTGCTGTACTCCTTGTCGTTGTCATTTTCAGCTGCTGCTGCTGAGTCGAAAACAAGTTTAAGCACTACATTCCCGCTGCTCGACTTATTTGTGCCCAGTTTCCAGTTCCCAATACACAACATCTTCGCTTTGGGGCAACTGAAAGTTTTGTGAAAGCCGTTGGCTCTGACTCGTAACTTATTTAGCCATTGTCTTTGCATTTTGCATGAGCCTCAACAGACGCCTTTTAGGCAAAATTCTTCTGAGTATGAGAGTGAGAGAGATAGACGCTTTTAACGGCTTAAGCAACAGCTTAAAGTGCTGGGGTACTCATACACATGGCGTATACGTAATGTGATAATCCTTAAAGCAAACAAAAATATTAGAAGGCAAGCAAAGTTGAAAAGGCAAATGAAAGCAATAACAATATTATTTACTTAACTTTAATAAAAGTGCTAGCTAAGGATAAATAAATTTATTGAAATTTTGTAAAGGATTTTAATTCGCTTCTGAGGTAAAAATGTTTAGTATAAACTCAAGGATATTATGCGAATTTAAAATTGGAATTCAGTGATTAAAATTTGTCAAATTTAAGACGTAAGGTTTTTTAACTAATAAAGTTAGTATAAGATATTAAAGATAAGAGAAACTGCCGTTTAGGTAGCCTGTGTCCAGGCTAATATAAGACCTAATCCCGACACTATAATGGTTAAAAAAAATTATCTAATTGTCAATCTCATTTCAAACTAATTCAATTAAAAAATGTACAAAGTGTTATTTAAAATTATACTGCCGGTGGTTCGCTCGTCTTGAAATCTTTGTGGTTTATAGCTTTGTCCACTCTGCAAACCATTAGCAGTGATTACCTGCGCACAGCTGTCGCCTTCCCCATTTCCATATTCTAACAAACGTGTGTTGTAGATTTGTATTTAAGCCAAAGTTGGTCACAAGCTTTTCAGCCTCATCGATAATGTTTATGCAGCTACACGTACCATTCAACGCAATACCACGCCCATACGCATGTAGCCGCCCATAGCAAGTAAATATGCGTACGTGATTTATTCGATGCTGTTTGGCGACCTCCCCTCTGTTGTGAGTTTTCCCACACAGTTCTGCCCGAGTTTTCCTCATGGAAACATTATGTTGTCTATTGGTTTTTCAAAAGCAAATATACACACATACACACGCACACTTTTTTAGGCAACATGAGCAGAAAAGTTGCTTTTGTCAGTTGCCAAACAATGCGCATAATGCATGAGAAGATGAATTCCCTTTCGCCCTCGACTCAGATACGCCTCCTTTGTCCCTTCCTGTCTTATGCAGCCCACAAAGTACACGTCTCTGCATTTCGTGCGCATTTGAATGCCAGCTTTGCTCTTGGATTCTTTACTACCCCCTGCGTGCTCCGAAAAAGTTTTGTATGCTTTCCTCTATATTACTTCCATCTACACCTCCACCTTCCACCCTCTACTGATGCTTTTGCTGCCCTCTTGCAGTACGTACATGCTGCTGAATAATGGACAGCTTATTTGGGCATTAAGCTTCTTTCAATAACGTCGAACAACGACAACTTTGATTGGAAAACTCAGCAGGACAGACACACCGGTCAGCAAGGTGGTAAGGGGGGAAAGGGGAACATGGAATAAAGCTGGGCTTTCTGAGGGTTCTTGGGTACTTGGGTCAGCATCTCATTTTCATGTCGTAATATTTTTTTGTTGTTCTTTGCATTTCGCAAATCAATTACCAAACAAAGCGCAAACAAATACCAAAAATTACAGCTAAAAATGCAAATAAAACGAAATTTCAAGTAACCCAGACCAGTAAGGTACCTATTACCACCAAAAAACACATGAAGTTTTGTACGGCAAAAAGTTCTAGATTTTTACAGAGCGTGTACAGGGTATATATGTCTGTTTGACTCACTCCAAACGCACCCTTGTTGGAAATTTGCCAACTGTCAGTCACGTACAAGTAGGCAACAATATCGCACTTTATAAAGGCTAAAAACTTTACATGAAACTGACAAAAGCGACAGCCAAAACAAATGGCCAAGTTTGTCTTTGTTGGCCCTTAAGCGAGTTTTTGGACAAAAACGAAAGCCGGAGCGGGATGTGCACTCGGCGATTTGTTGCTGCTGCCACTGCTGTTGCTGATACCAACAATGAAACATACAGAATAAAAGTTAAAAGAATTTAACTGACGGGCAAAAGGAGAAAGTTAAAAGCAAAAAGCGAAAGCGAAAAATGGCAGAAGCGGAAACGGAAAATGGAAACGCTAAAACGGAAATACGCTCGTTGCGATAGTACTAACTGTAATATGAAAACTATGAATGATGAATTGCTAAAAAGCAACAACTGGCAGCAATACACAACTATATATGTACTATATATATGCGAGTTTTCAACTTGCGATGATGCAAGTTGTCAATAAAAAGTCCATTCCAATTTGAGGCCATTGGGAAATAAAGTCAATCAAAAAGCGAACTAGAGAAGTGCATTATGGCAGAGTTAAAGTTACAGAAAGGGGAGAAAGTAGGAGAAAGTAAAAAGATAAACCAGTGAAAGCAGATAGACGATAAGATATAATTGGCAAGATAAACAGACAAATCAAAGCAAGACAAAGAGACGTCCTTGAAATAAAGAAAGTGTGAAAATTAAAGTAGATAAGATTTATACATAGATATAGAAAAAACTGTGAATATTTTTAAATTATTGTATTAATATATATGAGATAATAAAATTAAAAAAATTCATATAGCGATAAAGAGAAATAACTGGAAAGAGCTAGACAGAAAAATGGACGTAAAAATTAAATAGAATGGGAAGTCAGAGAGATTCAGATAAAGAGAGGACAACGACCCATAAAGAAGATTCAGAGAAAAACATTTGCTATTAAATATACATGGAGGTAGAAAGAGAAGCTCAATAAAAAGAGACAGCACAGTCTGAGGGAGAAGCAGATAGAGAGCTAAACTCGCAGAGTGATAGACTATCATGGATAGACAGACAGACAGATGGACAGTTGGCCTAGAGGCTTAAGACTCGTTTAATGTGATTTTGTTGTAGTCCAGCGTTTTTGATAGACTGTTTTTACAGCTTCTCTAGTTGTTGTTCTTGTTGTTGTTGTGGCACATCTCTAATTGAATTGTTCGCTATGTAAACGTCAGCAACAACGTTCGGTGTCTGTCCCCGTGTCTCTGCTCTGAGCTCGCTTCTCTGTTCTGTGCTCTGGTCCTAGAGGCGCCTTCTGGCACAGCGCCCATAATCGAATTAGATAAGTTAATAACTTGATAAAAAGTTACAGCTCGGTGTTTTTGTTGTTGTTGTTGTTACTGTTGTTATAGCTGTTTGTAGTCGTTGTAGTCGCTGTTGTTTGTTGTTGTCTGTTGTCGTTAGCGTTTGCTCTGCATTGTTTGCCTGTTGTCGCTGTCAATAAACGCCAAATGAAGTTGCCAACTTGACATGCAAAATAAAAAAAAAGAGCCAAAAAAGGCCAACAAAAAAAAAAAGGGAATCTGTATAAAATCTGTGAAAAAATACATAGCAAAATGACAGTTGGAAAACAAACATAAAATTTGCAACATTTTCGATTGTTGTTTGTGTTATTTTTGGTGTTGTTGTTGCTGCTTTTGTCGTTGCAGATAAAGACATCAAGTTGGCTTACTAATGAGCCTACGGGCGTAGTCATAAATATAAATATAAACATAAACATTTTCATTTAAAATTTATGAAAACCTTGACGCAAACGGACATAAAAAAGCAAAAGAAAGAAAAAATACATAAGCCGAACGAATAAGAAAGAGACAGCTGAAGTACGTGGCAGAGAGAGAGAGAGAGAGAGAGATAGCGTAAAGTAGCCGGAGTTGGAAAAGCACGTGGAAAATCAGAGAGAGAAAATGCGCGTATGATGCGAATATTTGCGATAATAATTTTCTATATTATTGGCTGTGTTATGGCAGGGGCGTGGCATAAATTACGCACCCAACAACAGCAACAACAACGAAGTTGGGGTAAAAGCAAAAAGAAATATATATATGAAAATATATTACGTATACGTCGCTTAGACAGCGTTAGATTATCGATTTAGTTTGGTCAAAGCAATTTATGGTTTTGGCCATTCCGAGCTGTGCTGCTTAACCATTTTTATTTGGACGGCAGCATATGGCTTTAAGGACTTACGTTGCGGAGGAAGTTTGAATAGTTTCACGGCTAAAGTTTGTTCAGGCTAAAAGACGGTCAGGCAAAACGCTAATCAGTTCAACGCACATTGACCTAGTTAGCAAAGCGAGTGGGAAGTGGTTGGTCCAAAGGGAGTCGGAGCTGGCAGGTGTGTCAGCCAGGTAGTGAATGTAAACAAGGTAAACAGCTGGTCGAAAAGCGGAAAACCTTTTAGCTTCAGTGTGGTTCAAAGCGTGGTTAATATAGCCAAGGGTTGTTGTTGTTAATCTTGTTACCATTGTTGTTGTTTTTGTTGCGTATGCAAACCACAATAGCCGTCAAGGCGAGCCAGCTGAAAATCCACTCGAGCAGACACTCAAGCCACATGGACGTTGACAGTTCTTGTCTCCTTTGCTCTCAACCAGCTTTGCACTTAAATGGCTTTATTATCGCTAGCGCCACCGCTTGCAGACGGAGGCGTGGCCACAATCGTGAGAGTAGGGAGAGAGAATGGGAGAAAAAGTAAACATATTTGCCGACTGTACGATAAATTAAACAACAGCAACAGCAACTGAGCGACCTGAAGCAATCCATCGCAGTCAAGGCTTTGAAAGTCGAGCTGCTGGTGCTGTTGCTGCTGCTGATGATAATGATGTGTGCATAAGTGGATTGCAAGTGGATTGAATGTGGATTGTATGTGAATTGTCACAAAGTTTCAGTGTGACAGCGCACCTGTCTCAGGGGCGTATGAGTGGGCGTGGCCAGTCGGCAAACAGTAATTTAAATATGTTAGCGATTTGACTAAGAGTGTGACAAATTTATGGTGGTAAATTATAGCATACTTATTGGGGCTATGACTCAAATGAAAATAGAAGAATAACTTAGCTGTTACAAATGTAATAAATAAGTAACAATATTAAATATGTTATCAACAATAAATAGAAAATCATTACTTAGTAAATCACTAAGCTGAACAATTTTAACTCAATTAGAGCTTATATTGACAAGTTTTTCTTTAACCTTAATCACAGCTAATTTGCTACTTAAACTGCTTGGATATTCTCTGCGCACCGCAGCCGTAACTAATTTCTAAGCCATAAATTTTTCTATTTCTGCTGCCCACAAATTGAACGGTTTTTTCTGCTTCACTCTGCGTAGCTTTACTTTAAGGAGCTTAAAGTGTTTTCTATTTATCTGACTTTCTTTATCTATCTCACACACACATGTGAATTTACAGTTTATTTGGCAGACAAAAGAAAATGCTATATTACTCATACGACACACTGCTCAAAAAATAAATACAAACTAAATAAAATGCGGCCAAGTTTTTAATAAACACGCAACACGAAAAAGTTGGCTAGGCATACACAGAAAAACACATACACACATACGAAGATATATATAGATAAAAGTTGGCTAACACATTTACAAAGAAATATTTATATGATTACTTAGACCGAAAAGTTTAGTTGGAAAATGGCCAAACAAAAGGCCAAAACGCGAACTAGCTTGAGTTTTCTGGGCAAGGCCTTAACGTTAAGCGTGTGTGTGTGCGTTTTTGTGCGTGTAGGTGTAGGTATGAGTGTGTGCTGTAAAAAGTGGCCATGTCGCGTTGCCTTATTAAATTAGTTGGCGCACTCAGCGCAGCTGAAACGGAAGTCAGACATATACAAACTTTTTCAATTTCCTCTATTAAGTGTGTGTAAGGGAGAGTGTGTTTGTGTACGTGGCATTTTCAGTACTTTTGACTGGCGCTCATAATGTCGCGTTGTTGCTTTGCAGGTCAACACATAAGTTTGCCACTCGCTTAACTTGGCTAAATCAAAGGCTGATCCCCCCTCACACCTGACCCGTACAGGTAGTTCATCGATAGCACACACGCTCACACTCATATACACACATATTTTATCTCATTTATTTCTGGTAATTTACTTTGATTCATCGATTTTGTAACAAATACGTGTGAGCCAAAAAAGAAGAGAAAGAGAGAAAAAATAACATTTTATTGGTTGTATTGTAGGCCCAAAAGCCGCCACGGCTCGACTCGCCTGGCCTGTCTTAACTGATTGAGTTATTGAGCTGGGCATGCATTATTATTGTTCTTCTTCTTGTTTTTGTTAGTATTGCTGTTGTTGTTCTTCTTCTGACATAATAATAATAACAATCTCATATCTTAATGTGCTACGCCAGATAAAATACTCTCAGAGTCCTGTGTCTCTATAAAAGTGCCTTGAAAGCGCTAAACTTTAAGTCTTTAACATGATTTGATTTGTTTATATACGAATATTAATCATACGCCCGATTGCACCTCTTTACACAAAAATCAAAGTGAAATGATTGTTGTTTTGACAGTTATGATAATCAGTTAAAAGTAGGATGAACATACAAAATAATAAAACAAAAAACTGATGATTATTTGACATGAAATGAAATCGAAAGCAAAATGAAATTTCAGACAATTGAAAGAAACAAAGCAACAAGACTCTCTCTTGTTTTTTTGTGCGAGTGTGTGGATCAATGACAAAGCAGCCATTAACAAAGGGACAAAAAACGACAAGCAGACAGATGAACGGCAGGACTGATACTCAGAAGTTCAGACAGACTGACGGACGAACAAATTCAACTCAACTCAATGTAGGTAAAACAATCAATGGACAGCAAAACAAACTGACAGTTGAGTGAAGGAAAACGGCACAAGAATCGACCTAAAATACACACATTTTCATTGACAATTTTCGCCACCTGTAAGCAGTGCTGGCAGTTTGGCTTACTTAAAGCTAAAACTAGCTGTAAACATAATCCTAAGTAGTAGAAAAGTATCTTGAAAACTATGCTATTAATATAATTATATTTTATTAAATTTACTTGTTTTATTATAGCCTAAATATGTGAAAAGGTTTTTGTTTCTGTATTTTTTTATTTTATCTTTTCTACTTGATAAAGTTAGCTCTTTTAGACTCAAATTGATGTCACAACACTGCCTGAAACTAGTTGTTTTTCTGCTCAGTCAGTGCGTGTGTGTGTATGCGTGGGTGTGTTGATGTACGTATGTGTGTTTATGTGAGACATGTGTATTTTGTTGTAGGTTGGCAGCTTTTTCTTTCTGTTTATTGTTTGCAATTTGTTTTTAGCTGCACAAACAGAACTTTTATTTTGTTTGGTGCGTAGCGTAGGCGTTGGCCACGTCTGACACGCCCCTAAATTGGCGGCCTAGGGCTAAAAATGGCCAAGACGTGTTTGGCTATTTATAGCGTCACCTTGTGCTTAGCATATGTAGACTATAACACTAGCAACAACAACAGCAACTCCTATTTGAAGAGCTCAACCGTTTGCAATAACCCACAAAAATGTCGTATCGACATTTAAGCTGCCACAAATTGGTTTTTGTCGCGCCTCTGCCATACAGCCACTCTGCCACGCCCCTAGGCTGTAGTGTGGTGTGTGTGTTTTTTTTATTTTTGTAGTCAAAAAGAGTAGGTTTTATATTTTTGTTTCGCCTTCATCGTCTGCAGCTTATCGCTCGCATTTCCATAACGTCAAATGAAATTTTCAAATTATAACAAATTGAATTTTCACATATGCAAAAGGCGTGCTAGGAAAATGAAAAGAAAAGGCCTTTACGGCATACTAAAAAGCGGACAACGAAACAGTCGGAAAATATTTATTCAAGAAGGTAAAAGTTGGTGGCAACAGTTAAGAAATTAAATTTTAAAGTTGTTTCTCAATAAACACAAATTTTCTTTATCTTTACTGATATTAGGGGGGTTTTCGCAGGCATTTAAAATCAAACAACACTCCTTAATTAACAAAACAATAAAAATCAACATTTAAACCAACCTAAAAACAAATTTAAGCCCTAAAGCCAATTTTAATAAGTCCATAATTGCCAATTATTAAATTATTTGAATAGCTTTCAGTAAACAAATAACTTAGCCAACTTATTGTAATAATTATTTGGGCAAATATATCAATATCATTAATTCTTTTATTGTCCTACATTTTTTACATGAAAAGTTGTCAATGAAATTTGCATAACAGGCCAAATTTATTTGTAAATATTCGAAGAAATAATAAAATTGATGAATGAAAATAATTTAATTATTGATCCGAAAACATATCAAATTCTTGTACTTTGCTGTACTTTACAATTTCTGGTATTATTTATGTGATTTTCCAGGAACTTGCACATGCAAAACAAAACGAAACAAAACAAAATTTTAAGCTTTGTATAAGAGCAATTAAAAGGGAAATTGGTAAATTCATTTATGAGCGTTGAGCGTTGAACATTGAGCGCTTGAAAAGCAAACTCTGGAAATGCTAATTAAAATGTGAAAAGTGAAAATCTCTTGAAGTATGCTTGAGATTGGCAAAGGCCAGTGGTTCAATCGATCAATCAATCAGGCAATCAATCAAGCAAGCAAGGCCACTGTCTGCTTCTAATGTGGCTGCTACGCGATTCTTCGATTTGTGCTTCACACGTTGCATGTTTTGTATTTATGCGTTGATGTTCTACGTGTTCAAAATACCAAAACACACACACATACACAGTAACAACATATGCATGCCAGTGTGTGTATGTGTGTGTGCTATGAGTTTACGTGTAAAATTGATATTGTGTAAATGGAAAGGCAGCAGGCAACAGTTTAGCAAAAAGGCAATGCATTCAACTGTCGAGTACGATGTAGTGTGTATGTAGTAACAGATATCAAAAGTGGCAATGAAGGTAAGGAGAGGGAAAGGTGGGGGGTATTTGTTGCCCAGGGGTTAGAGGGCAAGGGGCCAGTTTGTCAGCTTGTGGCAAAATGTATGCCAAAAACAAGAAATGTACGTTGGAGTCTACACAAGCGTAGTTTACCTTGTACAGTACGCTGCTGGCTAATATAAGAGGATAGTAGAGAGAAATAAAGGGAGAAACAGAGAGGTAAAGATAACAAGATGGGTCTAAAATATCTTCCTCTGTTAAACAAATTTGGTAAACTCCCTACAAAGGGTATAAAAAGGGTTAGTAATTCATTTCTTTTTCGCTCTCTTTTTATCGCGCTGTCATTCTCCCTCAATCTCTTGCCCTGTGGCAAATGAATTTACGTGGCTTTTGGCCACATATCATGTAAGTGTAAGCGTTGTGTGTGCGGTGTGTGTGTGTGTGTGTGTGTGTGTGGCGTGTGTGTGGCGTGTATGTGGTGTATGCCATTCGTCAAAATGCAAACTATGTTTTTTCGGTATTTATTTGTAGCATCGTTTTTCTCATTTCCCTTTTGCCTGACGGCTTCATTCTCTGCTTCCCTCATTTTTCCTTTTTTCTACTTTTTTCTTCCTTTTTCTCTTTTTCTCTTTTCCACTTTTTCTATTTTTGCCTTTTTTTTGATTAAAGCATGAAAAATATTGACGCTGCCATTAACAAAAGCTTTTAGCTAAAATACTGCTCACAAAACTTGGCATTTAGCTGGGCAACCAAATGATGACCCACTGTGCTGTGGCAGTTGTGGCAAGTGGCATGTGGCATGTGGCAAGTGGCAAGTGGCAGGCGGCAGGTGGCAAGTTGCTACTACCAAAAGGCAGTTAGACAAACGACATTTTGAGTGAGTCGCTGCTACAGAAGCGACACTTTGACAGTTTTGTCATTTCAAGTTTCACTTTGTGCAACACTCCCTTTACGCCTCCCGGTGCGGAGGGCTCTTTGTCATGCCTGCCACGCCTGCTGAGGACTGTGCTCGCTTTGCTGCACATTTCCATTCGCATTGTAACTGCACTGAAAATGTCATTCATCGGCAGCAATTGGTTGTTGTCTGTTGACCATTTCAGTGCAGTGATGGCGTTTTAGCTATTTTATGGCATGAACTGAAAAATATAGCTTTTTTGAAAAGAATTTTAATACTTATTGCTGTTAAAATATTTTGAATATTTTCTAAAATAAATTTTTGTTTTCTTTTTATAGCTGTCTAGAAAATTTTTATTTGAGCCATGAAATTCAAAGAGCACTTTGTGCAGTAACAACAAACACAACAACAACTGTTGACAGACATTTGTTATATCTCCCTCTATCTCTTTCTCTCTCTCGATCCTCCTAGCCCTTCACTGTGCTTTGTACACTCTTCTCTGTGGCTTTGATTTGACTTTGTGCTGTCAATTCAAAGCTGTCCCTACAGTTGACTTGCCAACCCTCGCAAATGGAACGAGGGTGGACATGCATATATGTTTGACTGGACAAGGATTAACAGAGCGTAGTTTTTACTTGTTTGTTGTTGTCTTGTCTGGCAAATAAAATTTTAAAGCTGACTCAAATTGTGTGGTCAGCATTTCAGAGATAGCAGCAATTTGTGTTGATTAAAATGTGTGTGAAATGTAATGAATTATGAAATCAAATACAATTACTGTGGTTTAATTTATAAATCTGTTTATGCATACAGCTTTACGCATTTTAGTAATAAATAAATAATTTAAATGTTAAATTAGAGCACGATTCTCGTAAGAGCAAACAGAAATTAAATTAAAGTTTACATTAAAAATTTAAAACCTAAATTGTGCTCGCTATGGAATTTCAAAATTAGGCAAAGACTGTAAAGTATTTCAAAAATATAATAATTAGTTCAAACAGTTTTAAACGGAACAGCTCTTCTTGTTAACTTAGCTTTTAACTGCTTTTGCTTCACTGTGCGGAGCACTTTCGCAGACATTGAATGTCTGCTTTAGTCAAATGACCAATCCACAAATGTGCTGCGTAGTTCACCTGTCCAGTCCAAAATGCCCTCTTAATCTTCCCTGCAGCGAGGAAATGGTTTACGGGCGAGCAATCAAGCGTGCAACTGGCAGGTCCTTGAACAAGAAGAAGAGGAGGGAGAGAAGTAAAAGGAGAAGCTAAAGCAGCAGCAGAAGTAAAAGTAGAAGCAGCGACAGAAGCCCAAAAGCCATGGCAATTAATGGCATAAAAAACGAAGCTGCCAGTTGCCAAATGTGGCAGAGTGCCATCTAATTTAGTTGGTATAGAAACGGATACAAATTGAGGAGGGACGTAGAAGCAGAAAGAGAAAATGGCGTGGGCAGGGTAGCGTGGAGAAGTTAAGTGCGTAAAATCAACAAAACGGAAACGGATACTCATGCAACTCTTGGCCGGAAATGTTAAAAGGACGTTGAATGCGACTGCGACACAGTGTCAGTGTCTGTCTGTCTGTCTGTCTGTGTGTCTCGTACAAAAATGTGGACCCAAAATACACACACACACACACAGTTACACAAACACACACACTCGTTCATGTTCATAAAAATGTAGACGCGTCGAGCATTTTGTAGCATTAAATGTATGTACATGCCAAGGGGGCGTATACGTAACGTGACTTGGCGGCTGCTTGGGCGCGCATAAAGTGTTGCAAATTGTTGTTGCTGTTGTTGTACCTGCCTAGCCGCCATTTTATGACCTTACCCCCAAAAATAGAAGAGCAAAAAATAAAAATGGGAGAAAAACAGTAAACATACTGCTCCTTGTTGCTGTTGTTGTTGTGTCTCTTGTTGTTGCGGTTGTTGTTGTTGCGCCTTAAATCCACACAAATTAAGCCCTAAATTAGAAAAGCATCACTCGAACGTAATTGCTGGCTGGTAAGATTTTTTATATATAAGTATTTTATGTGTCTCGGTTTTTATCTTTTCAGTTGCCACACCAAAAAAAAACACGGAACGTGCAACGAATAACAACAAAAATACGAGAACGACAACAAAAACATGTAGCTGCTGGATCAAAATAGAACGTGTCAGCAAGGCAAAACTCTGGCGCACTTAATGAGGCTCGTCTGTGGTTCGTATATGCAAAAATTTCACTTTCTTTTGGGTATTTTTTTGAAAATGAAAATCTAATTTTATGCGGCGACAATTTGCCTGAAACTAACTTAAATTTTGGCAAGTGTCGCACTTGGCAGCACACAAACATTAAATGTCATAACACACACCATCACACAAACACACAGTCGTACAAACTACACACATTCGAGCACATGTTTTTAGCCGGAAATGTTTTTTGGTCGTCCGTTTGAGTTGGCCTAAATGACAGGCTGGTAACAGCTGAAGGGGAACTAACGCCTTCTGGTTGACAGTGACAGCAATTATGCATAATTCATGTGACAGCCCTCGGCGACAACAACTACAACAACTTGAACAACAACAAAAGCAAATACTGCATTAATCATTCAGCAAGCGACGTGTCCAGGCAGCTGATTGAATCAACCTGCGCTTTATTAATATTTTTTAAACGCCTGTCACCGCCTGGCGGATCTCCATTGTCGGCTATGTAGTGGCATAGAGCTGGCGTTTGGCCTAAACGCATAAAGATTCCTATGCATGGCGTGCACAACGCTTGAGTTAACCCTTTGTTGCCCTACATTTTGTGGAGCTTTTCACGCTAAATCGATTAATCGCACAGCGTTTACATTTTTAAATGCTGTGGGATGAAATGCAGTTTAACACAATGAAAGGAAGTCGTCGTTTTTTTTATAATCGGCTTATATATCGAGTTGATTGAAGGTCAGCGTGAAAAGACATGAATATTTTACTCATAACGTTTTATAGTTTTCCTTTTGGTGTTTTAAAAAATATTATGGTAGCTTACTGCTTGAAAACAAGCAGAAAAATCCGCATTAAATTTTATACAGCTTTTCCTCGGTTTAAATTGAAATTTAACAAATGTCTACAGTAAAAGTTCTCGTTTAATTCCCCAACAAAAGTATTAGCTCCACTTTAAATAAATTTAATTTATTTTCTCATATTTTCTGTGCCATTTTCTCTCCAATTAGCGCTATTCAACTTTTCATACGTTGGAGCTATTCAAAAATTTGCTAAATTCGTTTATGAAAAGAAGAAGCAGAAAAAAACACAAACGCAAAGCAACAGCAGCAAACATTGTGCAATTTTTCGGTCAATCAACTATGACAAATTTTCTCATCTATTCGCATAAAGAAATCTATTTGTTATTCATGTTGAGATGCTGCTATGCTGTTGGGCTTATGGGAACAGAGAGCTGAAAACTCTCAACTCGAGCTCTGGGCAGGACAATACAGACTAGTACAGTGAACACTCCCACAAGTTGTTTGTAACGCCCACGAACAAAACCACAGCAGGCACAAGGGGGTGTAGTGTGGTGAACTGAGGCCACAACTCAGGGACTGACCGCATTTTAATGTCTTTTTCATTGTCCTCACACACTATGGGCCTGTGTTTTGCTCTTGGTCTTGGGTCTGTTGATGTTTCTGGCCTCGGTGCCGCCTTTCTGCCATTTTTGGGTTGGATTCACATGCACAATTTCGCTTTGCATACTTTGAGGCGCAGCTCAAGCAAATTGACGCCATGTCATCAATCAATCTGGAATGTAAAGCTCGCTTTCCCATCATTTTTTACGCATTTTTTGTTGTTGCCACTTCCCAGTTTCATTTTTTTCCGACAAGCTGTGAAATTTCTTTAGTCGTTTTTTCCCTCGCTTTTTTAATAATAAATTTTTTTCCAGCAGAGTCTCATTATGCAGCTTGCAGCTTGATTTATGATATTTTAATGAGCCATCGTTGTTGTTGTTGGTGGTGCTCCTCTGGTTACTATTGTTCCTTGGGTAGCTCCCTCAATTGTCACTGTCACGAGCATTAAAATTGTGCTAATTTGAAGTGTATTTTCCGTTCTGTACAACGGGTCAAAGTTCATGGCTTCTGCTTTGAACTATAACTGCCTGGGGTGGGGTTAACGCCTGAGGGAACCGTTGTGCTTAAAAATTCTAATTGCTCTTTGCCCTTTGACCAAAAGCTATTAACAAGAATGTTTGCTAGCTCGATTCTCAGTTGCACAGGCGGCGTATACGTGATGTGAGTGCGAGTGTGAGTGTGCTGTGTCTCTGAAGCAGTCTCATCATTGCTAATTTCCACAGTCTTTTGTCATCATGGCAGGTCTACTCCTCGTCCTCGTCCCCGTCCCCATTGGTGATTATATATTTGCAACAATTTTGTTTTGCGCTGTTTTATTGCTCGGTTATTTTAATTAAAAACTTTCATGTTGCCTGACAATGCCAAGTGTTCAGCTGCCTTCTTTCCTGCATCCGTTTTAAGCAAAAGTTATGCTTGTGGGGAAGGAAGGGAAAATTTAAGAAAGTAAGCTTAACTTTGGCATGCTGTAGACTTGATACTCTAGCTAAGCTTTTTATTAATTTAGAGTCTGTTGTCTTAGTTTGATTTTATTTAATATGAATTTAAGAGGAATTTTATAGAGCTATTTGTATTAACAAAGTTGTTTACTGCCAATCTTTTATGGTCTACAGAAAACTAAGACTTTTCTACACCTTTTTTATAGCATTTTACATGTGCTGACAAACCAATAACACCCTTTTATCAGGGTATGCCAGAAGAAAAGAAATGTAGCGCGTTTTCTGTGCCGCAGGCTGTGTGTGCCGCCTGCCACAGCAGAATGTGCGAATAAAGAAAAAAAGTAAGAAAAAAACAAAGCTGTCAAGACGAGAGCTACTTGTATCTACTTACTACATGCTGCTTATAAGCAGTCTGTCTGCCGCGCCCACCTGCTGCCCCCTTTGTCTGTGTCTGCTTTAGACTCGTGCTTTTGTCTTAACCTTCGACTTTTGCTATTTTTATGCTCTTAAGATGATATTAAAGGCATATGCAAAGTGTGTAAAGGTCTTAGCTCTTCTTCTTTTTGTTGTTGTTGACACTTGTGTAATTGTTGTTGTTCTGTCGCCTTTAAAACAAAAGCGCAATGCGTTGACAGTAATAATCCTGCTTAACGTTTTGTTGACAGCTCGGTCGCAGCATTCACTCACATATATGCTAAATAAAAATACATAAAATATGCACATACTTATTATATATAAACTCTATATATTCCCTATATATATTTGCTCATATACTTAAAAAGTCTGACAAGCTGTTGCTTGAGTTATTTATGAAAAACCTGCAAATCCTGATCCATTGTTGTTTTGGAACATGCAAGATTTGCACCTGGTTTGTCATCGCCTCTGGGAGAGCTCAAGTTGATGTGCTTAAATTCGCATACCTTTGCTATATATATATATATATATATATTTACGTGCTCTATTGTGCTAAACATAAATTTAACTTTGTTGTTTAAGACTTATTTTCAATCAAGGCTCACGGCAATTTTCTGTTTTATAATTAGAAACAGGAATTGAATTGTTTTTGGCATTAAAACAGCTTGAAGTTTAAGCGAGTTTGTTGAATGGCTTCGAGTTTCTGTAAGAGCTTTATAAATAAATTTGAAAAGGGGTTTAACAAAGCCTTAAAATATAATTTAATTTGATTAACTTGCTTTAAATGAAACTAGATTTAAGAGACTTTTAAATGTTTCTACTCAAAAAGTTTAAAACTTTTATTCTTTTAATTTTAATGACTTTTGATTTATGTAAACATTTCAGTAAAAAAATGCAGCTGCTTTTTTAACTTTAAACACTACAACATTTTATAGTTAAAGTTTTTTAGTAGTTTTATTAACCCTCAGGTGCCCAAAAGTCGACTAAAAATATTTTTATAGCAAACATTATAAAAACGCTTTTTAATTACATGACGTTTAAGCAAACAAAAGCTCGCAATAAGAAAAAATACACATATTTTAATTGCAAGCGGGAGTGCATGCATGAAAAGAGACGAGTCACTCACATCCACACATGTGTGCCTTCCCCCTTGTCGCTCAGTGTATTGTGTGCTGTAAATAAGCTGAACGCGCCTTTAATTGCCAGCAGAAAGTGGATGCTCGACAAAGCGCAATGAGAGCAAACAATTAACTTGGCCGTCAACAGAAAGGCCAATGCCAAAACGGCGTCAACAGTTGGGTGCAAAAAAAGAAAAGAAAAAGATGAAAAACTGCTTGCGAAAAACTGTGGAAATGAAATGAAAAATGAATTTTTATTATGGCCTTTTGTTGAGACCGTAAAATGAACTTTAAACGAGCCAGTCACTTGGAAACTTTGAACGTCTGGCAACGGCAACGGCAACTCAGCTTAACCCTCTCCATTAAGCACACACCACACACATATACGCACATACACCCTTGTTGTGCATTCAGCCGTTTGAATTTTCATGTAATTTGCAACAATGTTAAGCAAGAGTGCAAGTTGTCAAGAACAACAACAAAAACGACACAAACAACGAACGTCTCTTGGCATCTTTGTTGTTTGACATGACAAAGCCAAACAAAGCGCCACTAGTCAGATTCCACTCTTAACCCCTCAAAACCCCCACTCTGTGTACCCCAAACAACCTCCACTTGAAGTCTAAGCAATCTGGCTGAGGTTAAAACCCATTCTGGGCATCCCGTCGCTTGATTGGCGTCAAGAAACGCATCAAAACGCAAGGTGACTCTCAAGTTCAAAGCAGAGACGTTGTCGGCAAAACTGGCAGCACTTTCTGGCTTATTTATGAATGGAAAAATTCACTAAAAATAGCTAGAAAAAATAAAGAGGAATGGAAACCAGTTTGAGTTGAAGCGTAGTATTTCAAGCTAGATTTTGAGCCAGAAATTTGACTGTTTTGAACTCATAAACGTAAGTGACTGAAGTTATAAATACAAATAATAAACAAAAGCTAAAAAATTCGACTGCTTCAGTGCTGCCAGTTTAGCAATTTAGTTGCTAGATCTGGCAACTTTTGAAAAAATTTGCAACTTTTCTTTTCAAAATGCTATTAGTAACAAATCTAGCAACTTTTTATTTTTTCTTAGCAATTTTAGCAATTTTGTTATAAAAAATGCAAATTTTATGTTTTTCTTCAGAGTTTTTGAATTTTTTAAACTTTTTGTCGTCGATTGTACAAATTATGATTGATATCGATTGATATCACAGATATCGGAACATGTTTTTAATTCAGTGGTTCTATTATATGAACAACTTGTAGCGTTTAACAAATCTTTTAATTTGTTTGGTGATGGTAAAGCGATCAAAGTTCCAAAAATTTAAAAGCAAAATTTTCGTGATGCCTTGCTTCAAGAGTTCAAGCAAGGGATTGCGCTGATCCAACACGTGCTTATTGTGCCTATTGCAAATCCTTAATAGGCGCACAGCTAAATTGAGTTGATTAATTTGCTTTAATTTAAGTGTTGTCAGTACTAATTTTTACGTTTCTTTGAATAAACATGTATTTTTTTTTTTAAATTAACATTTTAATGGCTTGACAATTTTTCTGGCAATTTTCAGAACATTTTTAGCAATTTTTAGCAACTTTTTTTTCCAAATCTAGCAATTTTAGCTTGGAAGAATCTGGCAGCACTGGACTGCTTTGAAGTTAACCACTGAAAAACAATACCGCTTTGAAGTTCATAAAATTTCTGGCTTCTACTAGTTCCATTTCTTGGCTTTAATATCCCCGCTGCGAAGCTGAACTTGTTTTGTGCAAAAGACAGCACTAATTCCAGCGGGTAAAGAACTTTGGCTTTACGTTTTGGGCTTGACTTTAACTGTTAACTCGGCAGTTTTATTATGCAAAGCAAAAAAATAGAAAAAATATTTTGTATTGCAGCTGAATTCGT
The DNA here is from genome assembly GCA_035047505.1 of Drosophila parthenogenetica. Lineage (NCBI taxonomy): Eukaryota > Metazoa > Arthropoda > Insecta > Diptera > Drosophilidae > Drosophila > Drosophila parthenogenetica. The sequence continues at coordinate 3,022,559 of JAWNPM010000070.1, forward strand.
ATTTGAATAGACTATCGATTCAGTTAGTGCGCTCAAAGGCATGCTTGGCATTTGTAATTAATGCCAATTGGTCAGCAAATTGCTATTAACAAAAGGAACAACAACAAAAAGGACAAAATGATTATCAAAGCCTCTTTTGAAATTGTTGCAACTAATAGACACGAATCGAGTGCGATTTCTCATGCTGTTTCGGTGGAAAATGTCCCAAGGGTTCGTGTTTCTGCGGTTTCGCATACTTGACAATTAGTGCGCACAGTACATTAATTATGCATGTGTCTATGTCGCTCTATGTGTGTGTGTGTGTAGAGTATGTGTCTGTCTGCTTTTGGTCTGACGCCCAATGAAATTCTCCAATTTCCTGTGACACACGCGCCACTCAATGCCAAAGCATTTTTTGGGGCAACCGCAAACACACACACACAGACAGATACACTCGCACAGACATAGTCATATGGGCGAGTGTCACACACACCCACACTCTTACACACACTCCCACTCTCGCTTATAGGCCTGGTTATTTGAGCAATATGCCTTCAAGGACTCCTCGTAATTAGCCTCCAACGAAAGCGTTGCGTAATTTGATAGTTTTAATTGGTATTTGCTTGTGCCACAGAAATTTGATTAGTGTATTCAACATATTTAATTAAACAACGCCATTTAATTGGAAAAGCATAGAGCTGGGAACATAGAAGACATTCTAGAGAACATAATAAGCACCTCAGATACAAAAGATATAAAAATAATGAGGTAAAGAGTATGTTAAATACAGGAAACTTGAATGGAAAATTTAAATAAAGTATAAAGGAATAAATTTAAGTAGATATCCTTCTACATTCCTTCACCAATACTGTTATTTGACTAAAATAAGATTTAAAGGCGAACTATCCATACGAAATATATTCTTCTTGCTGATCAGCATTGAGTCCAAACAAGTAAAGCTTAAAATTCGATACTTAAACACTGCATTTTAGAAAAGCTCAAAATTCAAAATTGTTATTTTAGGCATAATGCACACTCAACATGTAAAAAAGTTTATAGAAAGTTGGTTATAATGTATGAAACAATTTTGGTAGTAATAAAAATATGTAATAGAGTAATCTAGAATGTAGAATGCAATCCAATCAACGAAATACTCTCAGAAAACTCAACTCAGTAACACACACACTTTATCCACACACCCACACACACACACTGTATCTCCATTCAACACCTTGAACTCTCTTTCAAGAGCTTCTATAAATTTCATTCAAACATAATCTATGCAAAATTTGTTTTTCATACAGATGTGAAATGTTTTGCTGCAAGGCAAAAGCAGAAAGTTTACTACAAGGGGGTGGAAATAACTAAGACTTTTGAAATTTGTGCATTCTAAAGATTTCCCCACATAATTTTCTTGAGTGCAATTCACATTGCTTATGCTTTTCACTTTTCCAACTGCTAATTAGAAGCATTTTCCTGCTTGTTCCAAACTTCCCCCAACAAAAAAATACCAAGAAAACGAAGAAAACTTAACGCAAACTCTAAGAAAGTGTGTTCAAGATTTCCGCTTTCGCTGTTTTTGCAATTTATTAAAACGGATTTGCAACGCACACAACCACACCACCTACACACACACACACACACACACACACACTCTTTTGACATTTTCTTTTGCAATTAATAAAAGCAGCAACACAAAAAAAAAAGCAGCTGTCGAGTTAGCCATCGAGTCAGCTTAATTGAATTTGTGCTGCATTGCGTATACGCCATATAAACCCCATGTGTGTGGCTCTGTGTTTGTGTGTGCGTGTGTATGGCCTTAACAAATTAAGCAATTTGCTGGCCAACTGCTGCTTTTGCTGCCGTTGCTGCTGCAGCAGTCAGGTGACTCTTGAGCGCATTTATCAAAGAGAACTTCGGTTCGGCAGTTTGCATGGTCAAGCAACATTATCCTTGGCTCAAGCTGCTCTGCTCACTCCTTGTTGCCTTGTGGCACACTCCATTGTTGCTGCTGTTGTTTATTGGACATCTTCTAGTGGCAAACAAAAGGATCTGCTTGTGGCGCTGTTTTATTGCATTTGACAGTGTTGAAATCATCTCACAGTTTCAGCTACGCCTTCTCCATCTCCTTTTTGCTTTCCGCTCGACAGCGCAAACAAAAGCAAACTCAGTGTGCCAGTGTGTGTATGTGTGTAGAAAGTGTGGAAAGTGATGCATGTGCTGCACTTTGTGATTTATGATGATGATGATAATGGCTTAAAATTGCAGCTGCTGACAGCACTATAACTACAGTGTGTAGAGAGTCTGTGTGGCCCCAGTTTTGTGCTGTGGCTTCAAGGCCTGCATTGGAGGCACTTTTAGCAGCTTTGAAAGTTCAATTAACATGTTTGCCAACGTTAAAATCAATCATGTGGTTATTGCTATTAACAAAAGTGCTGAAAAACTCTTGGCTGACTTAACAATTTTCAGTTGTTGTATAGTGTTGATTAAGTGCACTTCTGCTGTTAATGTTACAGTGACTGTTAGTATTAATGTTAGTGTTCTTAACTCTGAACAGTTAACTCCTTAACTGTTATTGTTACCCTCAACAAATGTTACACGCAGCTGTAAATGTGACAATTCACTCTGTTACTCTTACTCCCCTTCCTCTAAAACATTAATTCACTGCTATAGTCCCTATTTCGCTCTTCTCATTGCTATACCTGTTTTTTAAGCCCATTTGAAGCACTTCCTATATTTCTTCTTACTACTTTTATAGTTATCAACTCCCGTTGTTACCATTCCGGTCGTAACTTTTCCATTTATTACCTTACTGGCTAACTAATGGCCACTGTAAATGTAGTTAGTTTTGCTGTCGCTTGAGTTATCTCTGTTACCTTGGCTGTAGCTGTTATAGCCGCTATTGTTAGCTGTTAAATTTCTACCTACTGCTATGTTTTTCATTGTATTTTGTGCTACTCTCGCCACAACTAAATCATATTAGCCCCAATTGCCGACTGTTATCGCGACTCGTTTATCTTGCTGTCGTTTTTGTTGTTGTCTGGTCGCAGAGACAGCTCGTGCGTAAGGTAATTTATATGAAGGGCCACGCCCATTTGCACAGCCTCCGACAAAACGGTAGCTAAATAAGACATTTGAACGCCGCACATTTGTTAAACTCTCATTCGACCTGTGTCTGTTTGGCTGTTTTTCTGTTTGCTTAGTTTCTTTGGTTCTTCTCTGTCGAATCTGCCACAATGTGGCTCATTTCATTTTAAAGCCACATATCAAGCTGCTGCTACAGAAGTGAAAATAAATTTTATGCAACACACACATACACACACGCATGCACAGCATGCTTTGTCAATTTCAACCGCCCCCAAATACAGCAGAGACACGCCCACTAAAGCGCTACACATTCATCCTTGACATACACACAAAAAAGAAGAAAAAAATTGACATAAAGCGACATAATAATTTTGCCTTTGAAATTGCCTTACAATTGCTTTTTTTTTTCAAAATGGTGTGTGTGCGTGTGTGCTTGTGTGTATGGGGGGTGTGTATAGGGCCTGTCTAGTGGGAGACACTGGGATTCGATTCCGCCAAAGCAGAACGCGCTTATTTTTAACTTTGCCGCATCGTGCACATTCCTTTTTTACGCGCTGCGGCTTTTTTATACACTTTGCATACAAGGGTAATAACATTTTTTCAACTAGATTGAAGTCTCCAAAGAGACTCCAAAAAGAAGACACTGGCAGTCAGCTACAACAAAAAAATTCTTAGTTTTATCAACTTGGAAATTACTTTGATGGAAAGTTTAAGTTTCTCTGTTGTGTCTCTTTACAAAGCCACTGAAATGTTCGATGTAACAGTTACTGCAATTGTTAGCAGTTTGCACTACTGTTTATTGTAATATTTGCTATGACGTAATTGAAATTTGATTGGATTGGATAAAAAATTAATTATTCACAAATTTTTAGCATACTTTTTGGGGCTGCTGGTAATTTCTTATGCAGTAATAATTTACTGTTTATGGAATGAAAAGCTTAAAATTCCTTTAGTTTATAGGTCAAAAATTCACTTCAGAGTTTACAGTCTACTTGTTAGAATGTTTGACAATTTCTTAGTTTTTTGTAGCACAAAATTATCCAATTAATTTCCATTTCCAAATTACAAACTTCCATACAAATTTTCCCAAATTTTTATAGTTTCTTGTACTTCTACTCCTTGCCATATTTTTCAACAAATTTTAGACTTTTACTGTAAGCATATAAGAGCTTCGACTTGTTGGAAAATTCAACTTGATTTCTTTTATGATTGCCATTCGCTTTTATCAACAGGCATTTTTGTGGCAAACCCGCACCTCACACACATCTGACTGTATGTGTGTGTTTGTTTGCCAAGATATGCATACAAAATGCTGTCCGGAAAATGTGTGAAAATTGTGTCACAAAAATAAAATAATATAATGGAAAAATAAAACAGAGTTAGGGAGGAGGCGGTAAAGCTGCTGGTAACTCAGAACTCAGCTGGCAGCTTATTTCATTTCGAAACGGCAGAAGGAAGAAAAAACGTAAATTACATTGACTTAATACGAAAGTTAGTCTGGGGAGAGATGCGCATTTCATTCAGTTAACTATCTTGTGGGAAGTAACTGTGGCAAGTAGAAGGCAACTTGCCACATGCCACACCATGTAGTATGATCATTAATAAAAACTACTAAATAGATTGAAGTGGGTTTAGTTTGTCATTCGACTTTCGTTGTTGTTGTTCTTGCTGTTGTTTCTGTTTAATGGCATTCATTAGCACTCTCTAGCCACAGCCCCGGATCACACACACACGCGCGCTTAACTCGCGGGTTGCTGTCTTAAAGTTTCCGTTTCCTGTTTGCGTTTTCGGCTTGTTGCTCCTCCTGCTTTTTATACCCAGTGCCAAGGGTGTAATAATTTTTTATAGAAATATAGAGCAAAGTGTTGTGAAGCCAGCCTGTGGATAACATCCAGCTATCTAGCCAATTCAAAGAATATCCTATACCAATACAGAGTATTTTCCAGTCGGGTTAGCTTGACTGGAATTTGCTTACTTATTTGACTTGGCCAGCTCTCAATTAATCTTAATTAAAGTCGAGCTCAAGTGTAGCACACACACTCCCACACAAAAACGCGCCTTTACACATATGAGTGGGCGTGTCCACAGCTGTTGCTATTGTCCTCTCGTCCCTTTGTCCTCTCGTCCCTTTGTCCTGTCGTGCTTCGTGCTTCCTACTTCGTGCTCTTCCATTTCATTTAATTGTAATACATTTGTCTGCGCCTTAATGGCAAATTTACGTGCCGCGTATAAATCAACTTTCCCGCGTTGTCTGATTTATTTTTAGCATTTTACAAAAACAACAACAACAACCATGACTACAATAATTACAACAAAAGCAAGCACATGAATAGTTATCCACAAATTGGTTCTTTTTTTTATTTTTTGAGGATTTCCTCTAATTATGCAACAATCAGCTGCAAAATGGCCTCAAAACGCATACTTGCTGACCTTGCAGGCAAATATAATACACTGATTACATCCAAACAGACACACGCACACTCACACGTACTTACAACACTCTCACACATACACTTGTATTCACACTAACGGCCTACAATTTTCCTGCTTTGTTGTTGCCGAATTGTTTTGATGCCATTATAACAATGGCTGCAACAATGGCCACAACAGTTGTTGCTACTTGCCACATACATTCCCGCCCTGCAACCGTCAGCTGCCCCTGCAGCTTGCAACACGAACTGTGCCTGCTATTATGGCATTTAAAGCCAATCAACAGGGTATTATTGCTGACTATTGTCAACGCCTTTGCTAGGCAGCCAATTCAACATACATAAACATGCATATTATGTACAGCTACACTAAAACAATTAGTCTAGTTTCTAGTACTCAACCCCATAATATTAAAACATCAAACTTAGCCTGTGTAGTTGGTATTCTATGCTCGCTTCTTCTCTCAGTGAACAATGTTTCAATGGCCCTTGACAGTTTATTAATATTTTAATTCATTTTAAATTGAACAATTTGTAATATTCAATCATGTCTGTTAAAAACATGTTTTTTCAAGGATTAGTTTTAATTCTGCTGCGTTGATTGCTTGTTCAATTGTGTTGAGGGTATTCCAACACAATAAGAGTTGATAAATCAACGCATAGAAGTTTCAAGCTCACATTCATCAAAAATAATATTTAATTAAAGTTTTTAAGTACTTCAGTTGTTTCATGAACTGTTATTATTTCTTTAATTTCCACGAACTGAAAACTAAAAGCAATGGTCATTTATTACTTCCAATTAGTTGCGTTTCGCTATAAAAACCTGATTGATCCTTACTAAGAATACTTTGCAATCAGTTCTCGTTTCTATGAAATGCACAAATAATCAAGGTCTGAATTTATTGTACAATTCCCAGAACTTGTTGCACTGTTTTTGGTTTTGCTGTCGGCAAATGCTAATCCAGTCACGTTTCGATTTATCTGTGAAAAGTGACAGAAAACTGCGTTCTATTTAGCTCGTATACTAGCTGTTGTTGGCAATTAATTAACCAATTTCCAGCTGGCTGCTGTATTTATTATGGCTATATAATAATTGCGATTATTGAGCACTGGTCACAGCTGTTGGCCATGAATTTTATGGCCAAAATCGTGGCATCAAGGTGTTCGCATTTCGGGGCTCAATTATTCATGCAGATCGATTAGACGCATTAACGGATAGAACCGCAGAGAATGCTTCACTGAACGCAGTTGATTAAACGTTAATTAAGTTCGACAGAGATAGATAGAAAGAAGTGGCTGAGAAAAAGGAAAAATGGCCCAAGTGGCCGTTACACCTGCCTCCCTGACGTCCTTTATCTTGCTCTCTCTGTCAATCAAACAAAATTAATTAAGAGCAGTGTCAAAAAAATACTGCAAGTAAAGTATGAAAAGGTTTTTTTCCGAGATATATTAAAGATTTGCTGTCATTGCAGTAAAGAGTATTTTATCATTGATTGCTCTTTTCGAGTTAGGCAATATAAATTGCTTGTTTAATATTAAATTAATAAGCAAAAACTATAAAAAACACATTAAAATGTATGAACTGAGAGATACTAAAATCTGCTCCTCTTCTTCTGTTTTAGGAAGCAAAATAGTTTTAGTAGAAAATACTAGACATCTTTCTAGCTCATCTCCATGCCTAAGATTATCTATATTTTTGATTACCTCTTTTTCCATCCTTTTTAACACTTCACGAAAAAGAACTCAAATGTTCAAAGCTTCGGCATAAAAAATCTAAAACTTTCGTAAAATCAATCGATAAATAAAATAAACGCATTGCTGCAAATCGTTTTTGTTTTATTGCTCAAAATTATTTGCACTAACAGCAGGTGTTGGTTCAATACAAATAAACCGACGACAACTTAATCAAAGATAAATAAACCAGGTGAATGAAATTCTTCATTGTCTCCCACTCAAAGAAAGTGAAGGAAGCGCTTGAAAGTATGCTACAAAAATAGCTAAAGCGGAAGCTTTGCATGCCTTTGTGTATGGGTGTTTGTGAGTGCCTGTGTGTGTGTGAGTAGGCTAATTGCCTTAAAGCTGGCGCTCAGGTAATATATATATAACTGCCTGGCATCGATTTAAGCCTGGCCAGAATTTCAATTAAGCCTAAAAATAACAAACAACAAGAAAACGAAATATCTCAAGCCCTTTTGCCTCCAAAAACTTATTAGACTTTATCTTCTACTGCTTGCAGAGCTCAACAGCACACAGCATTGGGGCAATTAAAGCGGCAACAACAACAACAACAGCAGCAGTTCCATTTTATAATTACAAAACATAACGAATTTGAAAGCAAATCCAGAGCTTTGCATTTGCCAAGTTTCCAAGTGATTAATTTCACAATACCAACAACGACAAAGGAGCAACAATTTAAGCCAATTAAGCAAAAAGCACTGAGTGTTAAAAAGCGAGAGCCAAAGAGTTGGAACAAATGCCGCCATGAGTTTCCTAAGCTCCATGCAACAATATGTAACAAGTGGCATATCCAGTTTAGGACTCGGCAATCGTCGCTTTTCGTTGTCGCGCCAGGAGTCGAGTGAACAGCAGCCAAATGCCGCGGGCGTATCAGGAGCGCAACAACAACAGTTGCTGCCACAACAACAGCAGCAACAACAGTTGCAACAACCACAGCAGCAGCAACAGCAACAACAGCAGCAACACGCACATGCACCGCTGCAGCAGCAGGCGAGTATTGGCAGCGGTTTGGGCGGTGCCAGTGGCAATGTCTATGGGGCACCCACTCAGCCCACCGCAGGCGTGGCAGTAACAACTGGTGGCAGCAATTATCCCTCGGGCGGTGTTGTAATCGGCAATCCGAATGCCACTAATCCATTACTAGGTAAGTTTCTATTTTTGTCTCATTTCCTCGATTTTTCCTGCCTTTAATCTGTGCGGCAAAACACGAAATGCTCGACTGTTTTGTGTCCAGTTTGTGGTTTTTGTTGAAATTCAGTCCAGCAGCTACCAAGAAAACATAAGCCCTGGCTTTTCTTTGCGAGCCGGGCTACAAAAATACACGCCCACACTTGTGTTTGATAAATGGCCTTGGGGGCATATGTGGCAGCCACCAAACAGTGTCAAGATTAATGAAACTCCATGACCAACTAAAGACACTTATTATATTTGATGAATGTCCATGGAAAAAAGCAATTTTAACACGCTGCCAAAGACTAATTAAATACGGAATTAATAAAGCTCATAATTAGTTTCTCGACGGATTAGTTTTTGTGGAACCTTAAGCAATTTAAACCTTTATTACTTTAGGTAAAGGTGTGGTGTGATATGAAGGCTTTTTAATGGCAGTTTAATCTGTTAGTTTCTAAATTTTATAGCCTCCATTTTTTATTTACTGTCGGACAATAATAATAACATTTATTAGGTTTATTAAATTAAATTGTAGATTATTCAAATGATTGCATAACATTCCAAGTATGCCACAATAATTCTAAATATTTTTATTTATGCCAACAATATAAATTCAATAAATTGTTAAAAAAGCAAATTTGACAGAATGAACAGCTAATTTAATAATAGCAACAGCCAACATAAAAGTTACAGCTGCGTGAAACTTTGATTTAAAACACACAACTTGAAATTTGATTTGCATTTCATTTTCCAATTATTAACTGAACCGTTATGTGGCGTGTGTTGTCTGTGTGTGTGAGTGAGTTTCAGTTACAGCACAGCAATACAATTTTCTACATTATTTGCTATTTGTGTGTCGAAATTTCACATTGCGCATACGCCATGTTGTGTGAGTTTTTCAAAATGAAATCGAATCGCAACAGCTGCACACAAAGGTCATAAATAAACAAAAACAATGTAAAATTGTAAAAACTATATGTTAACATAAACTAGACTACATATATGGGTAGAGTAACAAGTAAGAATGGCAACAGACGAATAAAAGCGACTATAGAATACCCTATATTAAGTTTAAAATCAATTTGTAAATAAACTGGGTTGCGATATTAAAAATTTATAATTTATAATAGTTGTTTTTGGTTTTCAGCCATCTAGTTGCCATTTATTGTGTCTTTCGCTGTTATAGTTCTGTTTAGTTTAATTCAGGCAATAAATTTAGCTAAAAAAATAGTTTTCTTACACTTTTACTTTATACAGAATCTTCTTACTTAAGTTTCTAGCTGTTATAGTTCCCAAAATCCACGCTTTTCCACAGGCTTCTCCATAGCTTTCTGGGTACACCATAAAAATCAATGTGTAATAGATAGCTGTGTGATCGGCAAGCCACAAAAAATTATGAAAAAATACAGTAAAAGTTTATTGAATCCATTCATATCGAAACACACCAAATTTGACAAGCAAAACAAGAAAACAAGCAAAGTTTTTGCATATGCTGCAAATTGGCAAGAGTTTCGAAGTAAAATTCCAGCAAATCCGGCGTAAAAGTGCAGGAGACAAGACACAAAACTACGGGCTTTGCGACGCTAAAGCAATCAACATGCATATGAGGTCCTACTGGGATGTGCCTGCTTTATGGCTGCAGTACCAGCTGTGGTTTTTGCTGTTGTTATTGTTATTGCTGTCGTTGTTGTTATTGTTGCAGGCAAATGCAAACACATTTGGAAGTCAAGACACAGCGCTGACGTTGCCGTTGCATGCCACAGAAACCGCTGACTCCTTGAGTGTGTCCACAGTGTCCTGTTGCAGCTGCAAACAGAAATTCCTATTGGCTGCTGCTTTGGGGATCGTGGCATTTGGCTTTTGGCTTCGACTTTGACTTTGGCTTCGGCTTTTGATTTACAAATGTCGGCAGCATTTGAATCAAATTGAAATTGGCTTATCTTGTTGCATCAGCCACGAACAAGCGGTTTTGGGGCGTTCTGAAGGCGTGGCAGCTCTAAAACCGCCAAACGTGTAAGCGTGTTTGGCAGTGATGAAGTGTGTGCCGTACGTGTTGGGCGAGTATAACTGTGTGTAGACTTGTGTGTGCGCGTGTGTGTTTGAACTTCTCTTCTACTTAAATCAGCCACTTTTTACTTGCGTTTGTGGTTCACTTTGAGTTTGCATTCAACTGAAAAATTGCGCAAGTTATTTCGAATTCCTTATGTATATTAGTCTCTGTAAAAACTAGAGTATGAAGGGTGTATGTTGTTTGTGGTAGGAAACTTAATAGAATAAAAAACTTGGCTTAGATTAGTTCACATTTGTGAGAGGTCTTCTCAAGTCGACTCACCCGAAAGTCAACATTTTTTGGCTGACATTTGCATAAGCAGCTGGTTTTGGCTAAAAAGCCCTGGTGACGAAGCCGCAGCAATGGTTAGACGACAAATGGAGTGGCAGCAATGTGTCCTTATAGCCAAGATAACAATGTCCTTGTCGCTGGCAGCAATAACAGGAATAGCAGCAGCAGTAACAGCAGCCGCACGAATGCATGTCAAGGTTGCGGTTCCATGTGGCCCAGAGCACCGCTTCTCCAGCATATTTGAGTCCAGTTTTCCCTCCCTTCGCTTCCTTCTCACGGCTTACGCCACATTGGCCACATCACATTGACTTTGCTCTCCCTCTCTACCACTACCACTACCTCTAGCTCTCTCTCTCTCTCTCTATATCTGTCTGTCTCTGCTCTTGTTTGCTGTTGTTCCCTTGCCATTTTCCACTGCTTCTCCTCCCCTTTTGCCCACTAAATTGCAGTTGCCCCTAATCCATTAACATTCGCTTCACTGCTAAGTAGTTGCCATTGTATCAAAAGTTACGACCATCTTCTAGTTGTTTATCACAATTGCATGAGTTTCTCTACAAAAATAAAAAGAAGAGCGCATAAAAAATGAAATGTAATGCGAGCAGGGGGCGTGGCAGCGTAAATGATTTAGCAAACAACAAAAAAACGTAATTTGACTTATGCGCAACTTTTGCCAAACTTCATTTTTCTTAAGCTTCTCAACTTTTAAATTCTTTCTGCGATTCAATTCAAAAGTTCAAATTTTATTTTATTCTGCTTTTATTTAACATAAGTAGATAATTACAATAACATAAAAATGAGAGTATTGAACCGCTTAGTTATCTTCACTTAGTCAGTAAATGGGAATGGGTTTTTTAGAAGTTAATGCCTACTCAGTATACCCTCTTTACAGGATATAGCAATCAAAGAAAAGTGTTTCTTAAGTGTCAAAGTTTTCATTTAAAGAAAAACTTATTGTCTTCAATTAATTTGTAAGCCTAACAAAGACTTTGACACATTTTGTGCAATAAATAATATTTCAAGAGCAACAAAAGATTTTTCAAATCAATTTAAAGCGTAATCTAATTTCTATGATGAATATTTACATTTTCTGCTTTAATTTAATTAATTTGAAAAATTTAATAATAAATAATTGAACATTTTTATTGCTTTTGTGTTTGGTTTTTCATTTAATAATTTAATTAATTTTAAAACTGTTTTAAAACTTTACTACCCCCTTGACAAGTCCTTTAAAGTCGAGCACTCCCAACCCACTTGCTGCTCTGAAATAGCTGTGTCATTAAGTGCATTTCATTTCCCATTTCGATGCTTCCACAGGGTATCCCAAGGTGGTGCCACTGCCCGGAAGCAGCGCTGCGGCTGGCAACTCATCGTCAGCCGGGAATACGCCCATCAATTCGCGTCGTCAGTCCCGGGCATTGGAGTGTTTGGCACCGCCGCGTACGGGTTCATTTCGTAGCCGTAATTCGCCATTGCATCAACCGGATCCACCGCCACGACCGCCATTGGCATTCTGCAAGCGTCGTCTCAGTTGGCCCGAAGTCGATCCCCGTTCGAATTCTGGGTAAGTGGAAAGTTCATAATAGACAACACCTGATAATAATGATTACGATGATGATGATAATGATGATGAATGATTTTTGCTGATGAGCTTTAAATGAAGTACCGACTTTATCCACACTTTTAGGCCTAATGCGCGTCCCCTGGGCTTTGGGCCATAAATAATCAGGGCTGGGAAATGTAAAATGAATTATTTACCAATTAATTAATGTACTTCAATTGCTCTTGTCGAACATTTGTTCTCAATGTGCTCTCTTTTACTCCCTCACTTTTGAGTACGACCTTCATAATTATGTAATTTCCAAAGTTCTTGGCGTGTTTTTTGCTGGCTCTCTTTTTTTTGCCACCCGCAGAGCGCTTTTATTTGGCGAAAGAGAAAAGTTTCGACACAGACGCCCAAGTCTATGCAACATTGGCAGTTTTGTATGCGGGCGCCGAGCCAACTTTTTGGCCAAGATAGACAGAGATAGAGCCAGAGTGGGTAAAGACGAGAGAGAGGAAGAGGGTGCGTGAGAGGGATGGCACACTGAAGCATGCTGTGGCAACAGTGGGTGCTACAAGCTCAGGCTTGCAACATGGTGCAAGCAGCTTAATCTGCTTCTACGCGCTCGTCCTTGTCTCCTTTCGGTCCTGCCTTACCTGCTCTGCATAATGCGGCTTCAGTTTAACCTGAAAATGTGCGCATAATGAGCGTTTCGTCTAGAGGTTACATTTAATTAAGCATGAAATGAGATTTTCTGAGGTGTTGCTTTAAGAAATATGCATTCACCGCTGCACTCGTTTCAGCTGCTTCAGTCCTTGAGTCCATCTTAAGTTGCTGCCTCTTAATTGTGCCTTTTGATGAGCTGCAAAGATTACAAAAAAAGCTGGCTGTAACTAAGCATCTTTTAATTAAACACAATATTTAGTGCACATAATTATGTGGGCGGAGTTTGTGGCTAAAATTAATCCGTTAGCAGAGGGCAGTTTGTATAAAATACCAACTAATTACTTTTAATTAATCAAATTACTGTCTATTCATTAATTACATAAATTGAAATAAATTTAACAGATTGATGGAAATTGTTTAACAGCTCAAGGATTTTTTAAGCTCATAAATAACATACCGCCTAGAGAGGCTTTAAACTCCTTACTAACTGTTAAACACTTGCATTCGAGTATGTTCATCGCCCTAAAAACAAGAATCGCCTAGGGGGGCTACCACTCAGTTAATGTCACTCTCACTGACCATTTAAAACTGCACACAAATTCAGCTAATAAATTCGCTTTAACAATTAACATCATGATTTAATCAATTAATTAGTCGAAAAGTTGAAATTACTTAAACCGCAGGCATTTAATAAAATGAAAAATTCATCATAAAATAAAAAGTAAGCAAACAAAAATGAAAATTGAAATGAAAATGAAAATGTGACGATTAATTAAATACCAAAAACGGAGAGCAAACAAATTTAAATGCCAAACTCGCATTAGTTGGCAATTTATTTCTGTGACAGCAAATCCAGCAAAGAACATAACAAAAATAAACGAAAACTGAAGAAAATATTTTGAAAAATAATGAATAATTGGCAAACTAAAGAAAGAAAGTTCAAGCTCTCTGGATCTGTTTACCTACACTTGAATATTGCGACAAGATAAATACAAAATAAATAAATAATAATAACAGCGACAAAAAGTTTGCCAAGGCAAAACTTTTGTGTGGACAAAAAACGAAAAAACAAAAACCAAAAACGAAGACGAAGACGATGAAAACAGAAACCGAAACTCAAACTCAAACTTAAACTCAAAAGGAAAATGAAAATACGCAAAGAAAATCGTTAAGAAATTTAAACTGAAATTGAGTAAGCGACAACGACGTCGACAAGGACGTTGAAATCATAAAGCAAAAAGTTTCAAATTAAATTTTTTAACACCAACTATAAAAATAACACATCGAAGACTGTGACAGACTATCAGTTACTCTATATTCATTTTTCTACTTATAATTCTTCCCAAACATAGCATACTCTGTGGACTACAGGGTGTAAAATAAGTCAAACTTTGTGCAAGTTGCTAGCATTGAATAGTTCCCTTGCTGCTTAAGACACCACGCCCCCTCTTGCCTACGGCACTTAGCATTTTGCGCGACACTCGAAATAAAGTTGTGGACAGAAAAGTGTTGGCCACATTTTGAGACAGTCTAAGTAGCAACCAAATTTATAACAGCTCTATATATACCCTACCAGCGGATAGTTTAGTTTTGGCAGTTTATATGTCAGAGCCAGTCGCATGATAATGCTATATAATAAAGCTTAAAACAGACGTTATACAGCCTGTGCTTAAAAACTTTAAGACATCTCCATTAAAATCCACTTTTAATTGATTACAAATTGTCTTTTTAATCCCCACAAATTGTCAACCGTAACCGTACACCGTAAGAGAATTAAGTCTTCGACGTGCCAATAAAAAACGAAGCAGCTGTTATTTTTTATTATTTTGCTAGCCACGTTATAAACGTTAAAAAAATGCGCCAAAATGCTGGAGACCAAGTTAAGCCGCTTAGTCGCATGGACCATTTTGTGCTGAGTGTGAAAAGTTTTTCTCCTTTTTTTATAGCGCTTTTCAAAGAGGAATGGTGACACTGTGCGTGTGTGTGACTGTGTGTTTATTTCATTCTGTGCGTGCGTGTGTGTGTGTCATGCAAATCAAATGATTAGGCACATCATCAGATTTAGACAAACAACAGCAATTTCTGGTCTGACGCACTGGGCGTATGATTAATATCAAATTTTAATCGAGCCACACACACACACACAGTCAGTTTTCAATAACAACTTGTGCCTGCTTAATATGTATATTTGTACACAATTAGCATCACAAGACAGACGACATGGCATATTGGCCAAAAAATAAAATAAAATAAAATATAAAATGAAGTCGACCCTCATCAATGTTGAAAAAGGTTTGACAATATGAAATGGAAATGCGAAAATGGAATACTTGATACTTATAGGCTGTAGAGCATATTGACAGTGCCAATTAGAGAGGCGCTGGCTGACAGAGTGCCTGCTAGAGAGAGCAGGAGAAGAAGGGAGACAGAGATAGCTAGAGCAGTGAATGGCAACGAGGAGTCAATAGATTATTTAATAAAATGAAGTGTGCTCATATGAACACACTCTAGACTAGAGATGGCGGAGTAAATGTGGCTCGTGCCGTGACTGGATAGCTTGGAGTTGCTAGATAGCTAGAAAATGAAATACGGAGGAACTGTTTTTTAACAAGTCTAGTAGATCAAATAACTACAGAGAAGATCTAAAACAATTTAAGACACTACACCCAGTGCTAGCTTTGGCTTCAAAAGTAGCCTATCGTAGGAACTCGTGCCTGAGCAAACTCATCTCTAACTCATGAATACTCATCTCCTCCTCCCCTTTCTCTCTTCTACTTTTAGTGTACAGGAAACGGATGGCTCGTATTTTGAGAATTTTACATCGTTGGGCTGGAAACGGGAAAATCGTCGCATGTCGGCAACGCGTGCGGCCGAATCACGTGCCGAGGCTAATCCAGAAAATGAACGTGATCCACCAGCGCCCGAGGAGTCCATTGACCGTCAGGATGAGAAGGAGAAGCTCTACGTTGAGGTGCTGCATACGATTGCCAACACGGTGGGAGCACCTGCGCCCGGTGGACAGGTAAGAACACTACATACAAATCAATTTGAGCTTGTGGGTGTGGAAGCGGAGGGGGCGTTTGCCTGAAGGACTTAGAATGGGAAGGAAATGGAATGTGGTGGTGCTGAGGTCTGTAAAATCATATGAATCTTTGATTAAGGTTATGCAAATAGTTAGAAATTATACAAACTGTATTTTAGCTGAAAATTAACGAGCATATTTGTTTTGTGTCTGTGTGTGTGAGCGTTGGGGTATATGTGTGTGTGTGTGTGTGTGTGCCTTTAGGGTAGACCCGGCGATGATAGATGATTGAAGGGTCTAGTTAATCACATGCGTTTAGCCTCCTAAAATGTTGTGCAATTTAAATGATTAATACCGGTTGCTACGAAGGCTAAAATGCTTAAGCCTCAAATAGATTTTGGCCAAGATGGCCAGAAAGAGACAGACAGTCTTAGCTCTGTCTCTCCCACCCTCCCATTCTCTTTAGTGGTCAGAAAATGCAATTATATAAGTGTTTTCATTGCCGTATTTCATTTCGATTGTAGTTTTCCAATATTTTCACAAGTTTTCAAAGGCATCACAGCTGTTCTCCAGCCCCTCCCTCTCCGCCTTCTTCACTAGCTTCAGTTTTCAATTATCGTTTTTAATTTAACAGTAAGAAAATTGCACAACTAATGAAACTTGAGCCAACTGTACATGGCAGCAGTGGCAAAACAGCAACAAGGGAAAGGTCAAAGAGAAGGGGAGAGTGAGACAGAGAAAGAAAGAGAGTGAGAACGCATAATAAAAGTTTCAACAGCAGCAGCAAAATAACGTTAGTCCTGCTGTGATTGAGTTTGAAGCTGGTCAAGTCTCGCGGGTCTTTTGGCCCTAACATAGTCAAGAAAGTCGACTCGAGACGAGTTGAGTCACTAAAGTTATTTATTCCGTCCCGGAACGGCTCAGCAGGCGGCTTATCAAATGCTTACACTTCCTCTGCTTCTCTGGAATTCAGTTTCTCGCCTTCTTCTATTTTCTGCTTTTCCTTTAATGGAAAATAATTACAAATAAATGTGAGGTGGCTGCAACTGGGTTAATGCTTTTAATAGAAACTAATGGATAAATAAATACGCTTAACATAACAACACATACATCAAGAACAAAGGGATAAAGTGGTAAATAAACCACATAGTGGGTTGGGGAAAACTTTCTCAAAGCCCTTAAATATGTTTCTGTCTTAAAATTTGACATTTTCTCAATTTAACACATTAGGAGACAGATAGAACAAGAAATTAGTGGGAAATATCGTTACTAAAATCAGAAAAATTTGCAACTTAAAGGGCAGTTTTAGCAAAGATTTTCGGGTCCAACTCCTTTTAAAAGTATTCGAAAAATCAACATTTGTGTTTAAAACCAACTAAAGCGCCATTTGGGAAAACAAACCTAAAAACATTTGTGGGAAAATTCCTAAACTTACCCAATGGAAAACAAGCGCTTATTATTCATTTCCCTTGTTTTTTGGGTACATGAAAGTTTATTTGATTTATTTTGTTGTTAGCCATGGCTAACTGAACAATAGATTGCATAATTATTCTATTGATTTATTCCCTTGGCAATGAACTAGTTCGAATTTAGACAAATACAAAAGAAAGCGGTAACAAAGCAAGTTACGTCTATATTTAAACAGGACATGTGCTGGACTATGGCATTCACAAATACTACAAAGGAAGCACAAAAAAATGCAAACAAATGAATTTTGAGTGGGAGAAAAATGGACAGGGGGGAAGGCGTGAAGGGAAAAACAGCAGGGAAACTCTGGAGCAGCTGGCAAAGCAAATTCTTAATAATTTAGATGGACGCTGCCTAGGCGACTGCAGTGCAAAAGCAATCAAATTAAAATAATATGCCAAAGCAGTTTTTATTGAGAGGGGAGAGGAGTTAGGTACGGAGTAGGGTGGGCAAGAGGGACTGGCAGCTGATGAAAGCGCCCTGCGAAGCGTGTGGAAATCAGCAAGTCAGTTTCGGTAGCCTTATGAGTTCGACAAGATAAATCAATAAGCATATACATAAAAAAATACAAAAAATAACGCACAAAGAGACGAAACAATTTTGATAAATATGTGTTGCTTTTTTCTTGTTTTTGTTTTGTTGGAGGCGACGTCAAAAGCAAACAAAGCACAACAAATTTCAGAAGCCAATAAAAATACAAAAAAATTGTGCTCTTGTTCTTTATACTGTGAAAATATGCTAATTTGTGTTGCTGTCGATGCTGCTGCTGCTCCCGATGAAGCTGATGATATTACAATTTTGTTTGTTTGCCGTTCGACAAAAAAAAAAAAATTGGTGTACAAATAAATGACAAAATAATTAAATAAAATTAAATTAAATGTTTGCCAGAGGAGCCAAAGCGGCAGCAACAACAGCCACACGCGGCGTATGCGTAATTTGTGCAGACTTGTTTCTCACTTATACACACTCGTCCATTCTCTCTCTGTCACTTGCAGTTTGCGCATTATAAGGATGAAATGTATCTGCATGCCCAGCGCGCCTTTGGTGTCAATCCGGATCGTCATTATCGCCTGCTGCACGCCTCCGCCGAGGATAAACCAAAGATAATCGTCCTCTCGGCGGTCGTCATTGAGGCGGATGGCCTCGAGGCAAAGGATGCCAATGGTAAGTTGAAGCCACCACATGTTGTCAAGAGTTTACAACCACTACTAACCCTCCTTCCCCCACTACCCACTTCCTTCCTTCCTTCCTCCTTCTCCTTCCTCGCTCCGCTTCCTGTTCCACTGCCAATGTAGCAATCTGTCAAGACTTCTGTGTAAATATTTTGTTCTTAGTTTACAAATTGATTTTGCGGCTGCCTCCATAATTGCATTATGAATTTGTGCGTGTGTCTCGTGCACGCATATTTAACTTTTTCGACCCTGTACTTGCTTATAACGGTGGGTGTTTTAAGTTTGTTAAAACAAAACTTTGTAAAACAAACTCTTGTATTTCAAAGGCTAACTACAGGGTCGTTTACAGTCTCTTAGTTTAGCTGCTACCCACTTCCAACTACTTCTTGTTTTTCCTTAACTTTTTATTTCGGTTTCCGCCATCAGCTCCCCCTCCTACTATTAAGGCAGCAACGACCTTTGCCTGCCCATTCCTCGCCCCTCGACTTACTCAGTCTTACGAATCGACTGGAAGCCGATAGCAAAGTCATCGACTCTGTTCCTCAGCTCGTTCAATAAATTTGCAATTTAATGCTTCCCATTTTGTTCATTATGCTCGAAGAGCAACAACATCGCCATCGCCATCGACATCCCCAACGCCATCGTCATCGAAGGCAACGCAATTTCGCATTTTAATGTGCTCAAGGATGTGTAAGGAATACGTTGAGTGCCTCAACTGTGTGTGGGTGTGTGTGTGTGTTCTGTGTGCTCAGTTCTCAGTGCACTCGCTGCTCGATGGTCCTGCCAGTCAGCCAGTCAGTTTGAAAACTTCTTGCTACCATCTGCTAAATGTACTGCTGACGGCTGTTGTCTGTTGGCTGCTGTCTGTTGTGTGCTGTGTGGCAACACAACTACAACAATTCGTTGCCAATGAAACGTGGCTGATGAGTGGAAGTCGCTTTTGTGTTTTGGCAGAGGGGAAAGAAAATTCTCAATTGGCAAATAAGCCGTTGCCGTCGTCGTTGCCAGTGCTGAGATAGCCAGCATCTAAGGTTCAATTTTCATTAGCAGCAATCGCAGCTATTTCAGGTCAAGCATGAAGTAGTAACAACAACAACAACTCGAAAATACTCCCAAAATCCCAAAACAAACCAAAACTCAATCTGAAGTCCGAATTAAATACGAAACGCCCATTAAATCGATTATTATTTCTCTGTTTTGCTTATTCCTGTCGCCAAGTGACTGTGTATGTGTATATTTGTGTGTGTGTGGGATAGCTGGCGAATGTATCCAGACGTTGCTTTCACAGCTTTAACAAAATTTAAGCTGAGTTGTGGAGGAGTATACTTTTGTTTAAAAAAAACTACGTAAAAACTTCGTTAAGTTTTAGCCTTTAAATGGCCAATAAAAGCGGCTAAGCAGCGCCAGAGCTGTCGTATAATAGTGCTGTCTTTCTGTCTGTAATGGTGTGGTGTGAGTGCGTGTGTAAATCACTGGCACTTAATAATTGAGCGGCACTTTATGCAAATGAAATGTTAATCATACGCCATGTGTGCTACCGCAGATGGGCTGCCACAGATGCTGTCGCTGCCGTTGCCGCTGCTGCTGTTGTAGTGCAGTGCTCGCCTGCAGCTGCCATTAATTGGCATTTAATGTCACTCGCATTTCATTAATGTGACACCAGCACTTTCTCTACAGCATTATTAAACTGACTCACTTATCTCTCCACCTTTTCTTTGGTTTATTTCGCAGGCTTCTCGGATCCATATTGTATGCTGGGCATACAGCCGGATGGTGGTCCGCCCGTCTCGCCGCTGCCGCTGCCGCCGACACCGCGCGCCCTCTCCGCTGATATGAGCGGTGGCTTTGATAATAGTGCCACGGACTCGCCACCGCATCGCAAGCACAGCTTTCGCTTGAGCTTTAAGCGGCGCGAGGCGACGGGTCGACGGGAGCAGCGCGACTCTCTGGGCGGTCCAGTGCCGGCTAAGTTGATCAAGGCCACGAGCATTAAGCCACACACACTCAGCCCCAAATGGAATGAGAAATTCAAATTGTAAGTGCTCCCAAGTCAATAGAGAATTGAACTTTTTATTTGCTAAGGATTCGGGCCATTAAATGGAACAGCAAACAAAAAGAAAACTTTCATAATTTTGTGCGTCGTATAACTGCTTTCGTTACTAGCTTGAGTACAGTAACAATTGATTAAATTACTACTTGAAAAGCTATTCATATAATTTAAAAACAACCGATCAACTAAACGAAATGGTTTAAAAAACTTAAGTAATTCAGCAAATTGAACTTAAATCCCAAACGCTTAAGGTTGCCATCTCTCGCCCCTCCTGGCACTTCTGTCACTTTGCGGACAATTGAACAATTGTGTGGGCATTTAAATGCAATCACGTGTCCATTATCTGACAAATCGAACCCAGTTCAATCGCGAAATTCGCATCAAATTATTCAATTACATTTACTTTCTTTTTTCGCCTTATTTGAAGCACTTTGGAATGCGATTTAAAAGCACCTAGGCGCTTGGGGACTTCATTTACGTCCTGCCTACTGCCGCAATGACAAATGTTTCAAAATTTATCATTGAGACACGATCTTTGCGTTGTTGTCCTTGTTGTCATTGTGTGTCTGCTGTAATTTACGAGCTCTCTGCTCAACAATTTTAATTGCAACATAAAATTGACAATAACAATTGGAATTCGTATCGCAATTGAAATCGTTGCGAAATTTATGCTGCAATTGCAATCAAATGTGCTTTAAAGCAAATTCTAGTTGAAATATACGAAAATACAATATTTTTTTAAGGATGCGACCCGAAACATGTGTTGGGAGTCTAGCGACCATAAATATAAAAATTGTTTTGTGTATTTGGCTATAAAATAAAACAGCAGCTGCAAATGGAAGCGCACAGAAATAGAAACACTTTCGAAAAAGAAAAACAAAAATTTTGGGAATAAGAACAACAAGAAAGTGTAGCATACTTACGAGCGCTCAGGCTAATTAGACAAATGAATGAGCTTGGAGCTCTTTCTGGTTAGTTAATGATACGATTTATTTACACTACGTCTATGTCCCTCCCCAATTAGCGACATCGATGACATCAACACGGACACCTTCCATTTGGACATTTGGGACCACGATGACGAGAGTTGCGTCATGGACGCCGTCTCGCGACTGAACGAAGTGCGCGGTGTTCGCGGTTTGGGGCGATTTTTCAAGCAAGTCTGTCAGTCGGCACGTCAGGGCTCCCAGGATGATTTCCTCGGCTCAGTGAACATACCCATTTCGGATATACCATCGACGGGTTTGGACGCCTGGTTTAAATTGGAGGCACGCAGTCATCGCAGCACGGTACAGGGACGCATACGCCTCAAACTGTGGCTCTCCACCCGCGAGGATCGCGGTAATGTCGCCGAGGAGAACAACGAGCAGCAGCTGCGCAAGATCGAGCAGCTGCAAATGGTGTTCATGCAGCATGAGGTGACCACACATGAGCCCTCGTGGACCTGGTGTGGGGACTTGCCGGGTCCGGCGCTTACCATCCTCCATCAGCTGGCCGTGCAGTCGGAACTAACCGATCTGCAGTGCGCTATGGCCAGGTGAGCTATTTATTACTAAAAAGTTCCATTCTTATTTCGTTCTTTACTTAGATTTGAATGTAAAGACCTCTTTAAGACTATTTTTGTGCTTTTAACACCCCTTGCTGACTACCCCTAATGCAACTATCAATAACATTGAATTGTATCTAATTTTGCGTTCCATTTCTTGTTGTCGTTCGTGCACTCATGTAGATACGTGGCTGCTGCTCGACTGAATCGCTCGACACCGCTGGACCCCAAGTTCCTGCATCGCCTGCTGAGCGACGTGGAGAAGCAATGGAATCAACCCAATCAGGAGGCACTCACACGCGATCTAGAGCAATGGCTTGCAGAGGCGATGAATGGCTTTGTGGAGCGCTCATTGAATCAGATACGCCGGCATCGGGACATCTTTCCGGCCTTGAATCCCCCCTCGCTCATTCGCCTGGAGTTCCTGCTGCGCTGTCTGGGTCTACTTGGCTCAATGCGAGCCTTTCGAGCTGTTTGTCCATTTAACAAGGGAGTGAGGGGCGAGGTGGTAAATGCGCTGCGAAAGGGCTCCATCATGTGGGGACAGAATGTGCTGCGGGAATCGCAGTGTTTGCCCAATCCATTATCGAATTTTGTAACAACATTAACCGCCGACATCCAGCTGGGCCAGACCTACTATCATGCCCTCTTCGACAAGTGAGTAAACGACCCATGATTACATTCAATCTCTTTTCTGTGCTGCTCTGCTCTTCTATTTTGCTTTGCTTTGGTGTGTCTAACTGTGCATTGAATTATATATGGCCAGCACGCGTTTCATACCAAAAGGAAGTAGTAAATAGGTCTACAGTCGAACGCACAAACCATTAAAGACCCTGTTCTAGCATTCAAAGTCGCTTAGTTGTAGTTGCTCTTATGCACCCTGTCCTTTTTTGGGTACAGGGTCTAAAGCACACGCTTGCCGAACAAGAAAATTCACAAACAGTTTAACAAAACAAACAGCGAAAATTGAGCTTAACCCAAAAGCGTGTTATCTCTTTCTTCTGTCTCTCTTTCTCTCTCTCCTTTATCTCTGTTTCCCTGCCCCGCTTTGCCCTCGTAAACTGCGTCGTGTGGCGCTGCAGTACTTGAAATGCTGATCCAATTGATTGTAGCCCAACCGAGTTGTTGGTCCTTTTGAAACTCTACTCGTATTTGAAAATTTGTCAAGTTTTATAGTGGCCACTAATCAGTTGGTCAGTTCGTTAGCTGTTGTCCAGCTATAAAGCTCTCGAATCATTGGTTATCTGATTTGTGACGCACTCGAACGAAATCCTATGGGATTTGGCTACAGTCAACAAGTTTCATAGCAAGCAGCTTTGACGTTTGGGCGGTGTTAATTAGGTGCGAGTCAGAGGTACAAAACTATGGATTTTAGCTAAAATTCGGCTCTACACGCCTTGAAAAATCGCTTTAAAAAGCTAGAAACAAATAAAACAGCAAAACAAGAGGCAAATATAAACTAGTTTTCATAGAACTCTTCCAATTCTTTAAAGATAGCTCCCAAAACGGCGTAAATAATTGAATGATTCACATAAAAATTACAGTTTTCGTTTATTGTTAAGCGTTCTTAGCGAGCACTAGTTCGCACGCTGCCAAACGCTGGTCGGATTTCATGTCAAGCATCTAATCAGTCACATAACGTGGCCATTAAAGGTTCCATAATGAGCACATCAAGTGGCTTAAACACATAAGCTTCAAATTAATTGTGCTGTCATAAAAATGCTCTCACGTTCCTTGGCCCAATTTCGTTTAACTCATCACACCCCCGCCCCCCGACCTTGTCTAACAATTTGATGGGCCATTTGAAGTCATGTCGACCATTGACAGTGGCATTAGTAAATTTAGTTTAAAATCCTTTGGCTAATTGTGGCATTTGCGCAGTTTTCAAAAGGAAACCTCAATCGATTTTCAGCTTACTGGCAACAGAGCTCTTTACCTACTATCTCTTTCTGTCTATCTCTGCCTCTCTCTTCTTCTGTTTACATTTCTCTGTGAAAAACTTGCTGCAGCTGTTCACTGATAAAAAGAAGATGCAGCTCAAAATTGTGGTCTTAAACTCTTCACTAAAGAAACAAATTTTAGTCCTACAGATTTCAAGTTCTTTTTTCTCAAATTCTGTCAAATTTAAGTAAATTTTGTGGAAGTTTTTGATAGCTTAATTCCTTCTTTTTATAACTAAAATCCTGTATTTATTTCTCTGAGTGATGTATCTGTTGTTGCTCCCTAATCGCATTGGCTCATTTCGTATTCTGTTTCGTTGCATGCAGCACAAATGGCATTCAGTACTTCAGTATCATCTACAAACAGTATGACGCGATGGTGGGCGAGGAGGTGTACTCACGAATGGCAGCCGGGCAGGTGCCAGGTGTGCGAATGAATCTATCGCAGTACGCGGTGCTTGAGGGAGACGCCGAACCGGTGGACACAAAACCCTTTGAGCTGTTTCTGGCACTGCAGGAATTCTGTCAACTGAAGCGACATTTGTCCGCACAGCCACAGCCGCCGGAGAAGCCGCTGGCGTTGAGCAACAGTCACGAGTGGTTTATACCCACATTCGAGCGTTGGATGATGATCAGCAAGGCGAAGGCATTGCAGAGAATACGGGCTGCTATACGCATGGATGCGATTTGTGAGGGCGAGCGGATTGTGCGGTACAGTAGCTCCTCGGTGGACACGGCCAGCACGTTGCTAAACATTAAGGAGTTCTGGAAGGTAATCAATTGGCCGGATGAGGATACGGCCATAATGTTGGAATCGCAGCTCATCGATGTCGTCTGCTCAGCGGCGATGCACTATTGTGATCTCATCCACACGACCCTAGCGGACAGTGGCTACTACGAGCAGCAGGGACCGTTCCGCTGCTCCGACGACATGTGCGTCACGGTCAACAATGTGGAGTATGTACGTCGCACGCTCGCAGAATTCCGCTCGGACGAACAACCCCTGGAGGAGTCGGCCGATAACCTACTGGAGTCCAGTCTGACCCACATGGAAAATCGCTGTGAGCGCATATTGTCCAAACTGGCGCCACTGATGCAAATGTCCCTGCAAAAGGCCGTCTTCCATTTGGCCTGGTCACCAGACTCCCTGCCCGCCAATCAGGCCATTGTGCCACTCCTCGAGTATCTGGATTGCCATTTGGCGGCTTTGAATAGCGCTCTGCTCACCAAGAACTTTAATCGTTCACTGCGTTTCATATGGAAGACGGTGCTGGGCGAGATGTCTAGGCAAATGGAGACTGGGGATGAGACGGACAAACCTACGCACTTCCACAAGCGTTTGTATGAGGCACTGCAGCTGCTCGTGGACTTCTTTCATGCCGAAGGACAGGGACTACTCTTGGAGTGTCTGCATACGGAGGATTTCTGGCGGATTGAGCAGCGTTTGCAGTTCCACAAAACCGACACAGATCGTCTGATTGACATGTTCTATCTGAATCGCTTAAGGGAACAACTGGTGGCTGTCACACCGGGTCCTTATGGCTCGTTGGCTGTACGTGCCTACTTCAATCACGATTCGCTCTGTGTGGAGGTGTTGCACGCCCGAGATGTGGTGCCCCTCGATCCGAATGGCTTCAGTGATCCCTTTGTGGTCATCGAGTTGCTGCCGCGTCGCATCTTTCTGCACTGCATGGAACAGCAGACGAATGTGCACAAGGTGAGTGGAAGTGCCCTTAGTTTATAGATAAACTTTAAGCTAGTGGGGACAGTTAAAGGCTTCAAGGGGGTACGATAGGTAGCAAAATATCGGAGATAACGATAGTTTAATGTCTAGTGCCACCACCAGCACCAAAATCTCATTGCGAATTCCATTTTGCAGCGGACTTTGAATCCCATATTCGACGAATGCTTTGAATTTTCGGTGACTTTGGAGCAGTGCCTCAGCGAGGGCGCGATGATTTGCTTTACGGTGATGGATCACGATGTGCTCACGGCGAATGACTTTGGCGGGGAGGCCTATTTGGCGCTGGGCAATATACCCGGCGTGGCGGATTACAGCACCAGCGTGGATAACTTTCATGGGCTGAAGCAGATTGAATTGCCGTTGATGCAGCAAAAGGATAAATGTAAGTAAACCTCCATTCCCTTCTTTAATCCTTCTCCACAGAGCTGTTAACCCAATATTGACACTCGTTTTCCATTTTTTTCGTTCGGGTTTTTTGCAGGCAATCCAATTTTGCAAATCCTTGAGCTGCGCATCAATGACAAACAGGCACAGGACTTTGTGCGCAAACAGAAAGCCCGTTTCATCAATTGATTCTAAGTCCAGGTGAGCATCGTTTGAAAAACGTCACTCCCTCCACCAACCCCCTTCAAAAACTGGCAATCAAATTGCATTGGACTCGACGACGAAATGTGTAAAAAGTAATTAACAAAAACAAAGAAAAAGAAGTAAAAACAAAAAGCAAAAGAAAACAAAGAAAATTAGGAAGAAAAACACACACAAAGTTACGAATTCGGCATTGTAATCTACTTAATTGTTGTGTATGTATTATGTAATGTAATTGTCTAACGTATAATCCCAATCCTCTCAAGAAATATATATCCTGCTAATCCTGTTCCTGCTCCTCCCCTTGTTCCCTGTTTTTGTAAATGTTTTGAAATTGAAATGGAAATTCAAATGGTGCATAATGTAACAAGTTACGGGCCAAATTCGAAACTGACCCAAATCGAAGCCCAAGAAAATCAACAAAAATTAAGATAAACACACACAGACACACCCCCAAAATAAACACACACTTACAAATTAGGGACTATCTAAGTAGTAGCGTAGTTATTGCTGAAATTGCCACAATTAAGCATTAAATATTAATATAAATATATTAATTTGTAGTAAAATCAGATCAACTATAAATATTTCTAGCATCCAGCTGCGTTTTGAAGACTTTTACTCAGAAATTAACACGACTTACAAAAAATACACAAAGAAATGAATACGAACTTCGGTGTATCGAAGAAAACATTTGCAAAAGTTTTATTGAAAAGAGGAAAAAGGTTTTAATTGCGTCTTTTAAGACTAGGTTTTGTTCAGATATTGTTTTTCAGAAACGTTTTTGAAACTGTAGAAGAGAGTCATCTAATTTGAATGGAAGTTATAATCTTCAAGTCTATCAAAGGCTATCTTTTTTATAGTTTCAATCTACGCATTTTATTATATATTTTCTGAAACTCTTACCTTATCTCTAAAGTTTAATTTAACGTTTTTTCTATAACTTTTATACTTCAGTACAAGCATGTAAATCGCATTAAATTGATTTATGTGTTCCCCAAATGTATACTGAAAATTCAAGCATATTTTCAACAATAAACTTTCAATTCTCTGCCATAAAACCATTTTGAAACCTCATAAAATATGAAAAACATTTGCAAATGTTTTAAACAATACAAAATAAATACTTTTTTGGGTCAATTTGAGCTACAAACGAGAAAAAATCGAAAGAAATAAAATTTTATTGCAACAGTGAGTGAATGAATCTTTGAAACAATCAAAATATGCGTAACTCCGAGCTTCTATGTAAAACCAAAACTATACCCACTCATGCTATCTCTCTCTCTACACACACACTCTTTCACACACAATGAGTATAAACAAATTACGCCCAAAAGACAGTGTAACTAAATCTAAAGAATATTTGTAAACTATTTTCTGAGCACAGATTTTTTATACACATATTTTGCACACACACAAACACACTCACACATACACACACTTACACACACTGTTGTGCACAGTGAGTGCCTAAAATAAGCCTTCAACTGTTTTGCTATTTATACACTTAACTTGAGCCTGGAAATCCTTGAAAACAATTTCTACCACAAAGAACTCAAGTTTCAAAGTTTATGATTTATATAAAAGAAAATGAAAACTGAAGTTTTGTCGCTTCGATTTGTAAATTTTGTACTATATACACAATGCTATCTATGATATATGTTAAATATATAAATGATAACTGAACATAAGCAACGTTAACTGTTAACTGTAATTCTTAACTGTAAAACTGTAGCAACAACTTTTTTATACCTTTCGCAAGGCATCTGAGAACAATTTTAAAAAAGTGTGGCGCTGAAAAATTTAAAATAGAAAGATATATATTTAAATTTACTAAAATCAATACATTATAAAATTGCACAAACAAAATCCAAGTCAAATTACAAACAAACAAAGAAAAACAAATAAATATTTTTAATATTTACACTCAAAAGATGCGCTACAATTTGATTAAAATTAATCACTAAAGAATGAGTATTACCTAAAAAATATATACACATACTATATATAAAGCATAAACCTAGTAGTTAAGCTATAAGATAATGAAAAGAAACTACAATTTTTTTGTTAAACTTTGGCACTGAATTGTTTGCTTTTCGACTTTCATCTTCTAGAGTTGTCACAAATTGCTACAGATGGCGCAACCCTGCAACATCGAAGTTACACAAATGAAAGGTTTTGATATGTGATACCCTTTTTACTAACTGTCTGATCTATTTGCTAGCAAACTATACTAACTAAAGCACACTTTAAGTTTGCTTTCACACGATTTCATTCTTCCTTTTTCCACTAAAACAAAACTTCAACTCTCTTCCAGTGAAATGTTTTTTAGTTAAGAAAATCATATGCATAAACTAAAAAATAGGCAAATGTTTACTGTACTAAGCGTTAACCCAAAAGATACATACATGTATGTGTACCTTAGATAATTTCCTACAAAGCTATATAAATCAAATATGCTAAATTTAAAGAGCACTAGCTACAAATAAATAAAGTACATAAATAATATTTAAACAAAAGAAATTCAAGCTAAATACCGAAACAACAAATGCAAAATTGGCCAAAACCAAGAGACCAAAAGCATTTACAACCAAAAATAGAAACAGAAACAGAAATGGAAATGAAAATGGAAATTGAAATGAAAATTCATGGCCAAAAGCAAGCAAAAAAGCAAAATAAATGTAAACGAGAGGAGAATTATAAATATATAGAAAGAATTGTTATATGCTGGTTACAAATATATATATATATATACATATACTATATGCAACAAATGAACCTACAGAGAGCCCTCCTACGATACTTATACATATACATATATATACAAAGACATATGAATGCTATATACAAGCAGAAACAACTACAAATCAACAACAACTACAAACTGCAACTATTTTTGATTATTCATGATTTAGATACGGATTAAACCCCAGTATAAGCAGGGCATTTATACAAAACTTTACACACACAATCAAACACTCGCAAACACACCAAATTTGAACTGTTCCGAGTTTTGTATTCCCTCAAACTTTGAACAGTTTTGTAAATGTTATATGTTTTATGTTTTTAACTCGTAAGCCAAGAGACAAGAGCAACCATTTACCGCCGAAACAACAAAAACAATTAACAATTATTAGAGAGAGTTTATTTTAAATGTGTGCTTTACATGTTAAATAACAAAACTCCTAAAGAGCCACGTTCAGGTTCCTATAAAATAATAACAAAAACACTCCAATTAAATGGTTCCACAAAAAACAAAATCACTTTACTCAAAAGAGAAGTGAACAAACATCAAACATAATCAAAGCAACTAAATACAATTTAACTAAAATACATGTATTTAATGTATGTGCAAAAATTGAGAAAAAATACCAAAAACAAATGCTGCAAAAAGATAAAACCTTATCAAATTCAATCAATAAATGTCAATGAATATTTAAAAGAGTTTTTCATTTACCGAAGTGAACCCTTTTGTGGGAATTTCGAGCCCAAAACTTGATTTATGGCTAACATTAAGCTGCGGTAAGTAGCGCTTAAGTTTAATTTAATCATATACCAATGAAAATATTGATGTGAGCTCCAATTTGAGCTGTTTTCAGCTAGAATACTCTGCAACTCTTCGTTTGTTCCCTATGATGATCAGCAATTGGCATTCAAACCCCCTTGGTAAGTGTCCTAAAACCCACCTAATTTAACCGTAAACTACTAGAATCGTTTAAACCCAGACTAATGTACAAAAACCTGGTCTAATTAGTAATTACACAGCAATACAAAATTTCAGCTCCTGCTCCTTGGCCCCATGATGATCACTGACTCAGACAAATGTTTTCCTTGCCTGACAGCTACGAAACTCCTTTGGTAAGTGTATTAAAAGCGGAACTAAAAAATTAGCTGCAACCTTTGCACCCAAGAATCGAGTATAAAATTTAACCGAGCTTAAGTGTTTTATTCCCCGCCCCCTGGCCATGTATGGCATCAATATCCGCCTCATATTGAGGCCATGAAAATAAATTGTCGTCGCTGGCAAAGGTTGTGGCAAGTGTTTATGGAATTGATTTCAGTGTATTATCTGGCCGAGAGCGTGCAAAGCTAAAGCTTTTATCTAAATTAAATCCACTGCCAGGCATATGCCACAAACAGATACACACACACACCAACACACACTGGTACTCCACTCGTGTGGCAAGTCCATGTCAAAGTTGAGTTTTCGTTACTTGCAACAGACGTGAAAAATGATTTGCCATTTGGCGCCTTCACAAAGTTCAAAGTTAATGCGTTTGCTTGTTCCTAAAGTTGTAACTAAAAGGAAGCATATTGTTAAACAGAAATCACTGCAGTTTTTATGCAACTTTTATGACTGCACAGCACAGGCAGTGACGTCGAAGGCGACGCACAAACTTTTTTACGACTTTCAGCAGGAGAGCACAAAAAAAAAGATGTGAAATGCTTTCTATAAACAAAACAATGCGTGCTGAGTTCTGTTCTCTGAGTTCTGAGTTGCATCCCGCAAACCAAACAGAACACCATTTGCGGGGTAATGTGCAGACAACGTGCCACTTGCGGCATGCCACACACAAAAATGTCTAAGATCTCTGCAAGTTGTGGGCCTGAATGTGACAATGACAGTTGCACACACACAAACCCACGGCATTAAAGACTTTCTATAAATAAAACTTGCAATTGAAATTAAAGCCATAAACACACACACACAAGGTATATGACAATGAGCAAAACAGTCTGCTGCAGTCCAAAAAAGTTTACTTTCAGCTGGAACTACACAATGCACTCCTGCTGACACGCAGATTAAACAGTAACTAATATTTTTGTGCAGAACATTTTATGCTAAAGTGTTTTTTTTTCTGCACAATAGAATAATTTAAGCAGCTGCTGCCCGCTCTTACTTACGCTTTCGCTTAGTATGAGTGAAACTGTAAATAACACCCGCTCTCTTTTTACACTCTCATACTCTCTTTCGTTATGTTTTTTTTTACATATGTAATTTTTTTGTGTTGCCCGCGAGCTGTTCGCATAAATTTAAATGTGAATTTTTATTCGGTTGCCTGCAGCACAACTGCTGCAAGCACATACACAAAAATGAGAGCTCTCTTTAACTAAAATGCATGTGAGTCCAGTATTTAAAGCAGATACTCTCACACTATTGCTCTCTCGGGCTCAATTTGTGCTTGTATGTAATTGCTTCTAATATTAAAGAAGCCAAGCTTGTATGTGTGTATTTTCGTATTCCTCCTCTTATCTTTCTTCTTCGCTCGAGATCGACAACAACAACTCTGTATGATTTTTTGTTGTGCGTAGTTTATCCCATTGAACACTTGTCATAATCTGTTTTAGTTGTGGGCTGACAGCGAAACATTAAACAGTTCAATGGGTTCATTGTTTTTTTTTTTTATTTGTTTGTGCATAAACCGAAGTCTTTTTTTTTTTGCTCTGCCATAAACAGCTTTTAGGCACCTCTACACAAGCAAATCCATACACAAGCCTGCGCTCATTATCGATGCTATACTGTGGCACTTTCCATAATGACTTGCCCGCAGCTTAGTTGCAAATTAGGCAGACACTTCCCTGTTACCGCCTCACCCTAGCCCAGTTTCAGCCGCCAAATGCAGCGTCAAAATGCATAGTCACGTGCGCCAGGTGGTCGAATACAACGCTGACAAGCAGAGCGTCTAATGAAGTGGCCGTGTTCCGGAATACTTCCCCATCTCGCTTGCCCCTTGGTTACTTCTGCTAGCGTAAAGGGCTACCGCTTGCTCTCCCTCTCCCACCCATTATTACTTAACCTCTGCACACGTGACGCAGAACTTTCGGTTAACGGTTATTAAATGCGGTTTGACTACAAAATGCAGCCGAAAAGTGCAAAGTGCAGAGAGCGCAAAAAGCGCGCTCTCAATTTGTCGCTCTCTAACAAACACTCTCGTCCGCGCTCTCTTTAGTTAAGCGCTCTCAACGTTTGAAACCAGTTTTACAACTCTATTTTTTTTAGATCACTTTAGTTCGGTTTTAGATCAAACACAGGTGCCCAATGCTGTGCCTGCGATTGCGTCGATCAGTTCGAGTTGAAAGCCCGACGCGTTCGCCACGCCAAAGCGTCTTAATTGTAAGCCTTTAAAAAACAACTACAAATCGCATAAAAGTACAACAACAACAGCAGCAAACGCGCAATAAAAATTCAACTATTTTTAGCAGATTACGTGAGTGTCATTCAAAATCTGTTTGCTGGAGTACGCAAAAAATGAGAAAAGTGTGAAAAAGTGTTGTTAAGTGCTGCAAAGTGTATAATACGGCTATATACAGCAAATATTTCTAACATGCGTTGCCCTTTAGCAGACTGAATCTGAGTCTGAGTCTGTGTGTGTGAGAGCACTTGTATGTGTGTGTGTAGGCGCATAACTCAGCTTGAGCCAAGCCAAAAACCTGCTGCTATTATTAGCTTTAGCCAAGATTATGGCCGATTTGGCTGTGTCGACTTGAGTTGGGTCTCTCCTTACAGCCCTCCCTCTCTCTATCTGCCTCTCTCTCCATCCCTCTCGTTGCTCATTGTTGCGCGCTCACCTCTGCCCTCTCCCTCTGCCCATCTGCTGCCTGTAAATGTTGTGTGAAAATTTGCAACGCCTTTTTCCATTCATGCCAAGCGATTATATCACACACATGTGTGTTGGCTGGCGTTTTGGCCAGAACTAGTATGAGCTCAAGATTCCACACACACATACTTACAGACTCAGACATTTGCATAAGCAGCGACGTCATTGATATATAGTATATTATTCATATATATTTATCGCTTTATATATCGATATGCATTTATTTGCCTTTTTTTTTGTGCAACAGTCTCTTTGAATGAGTTGACAGTGTAAATGAAATGTGTGCAACAACAACCACAACGAAATACTAACAACCTGTCGTTGTCGCTGGCAAAAGCGTTAACAATAAATAAAGGCGAAAACAATAGCAGCAGCAATAACAACAACAGCAACAATAACAACAACAACAACAGTTGACTGTACAACAATGAGCAGAGAAGGTAAGCCAGTTTTTTAGCCCACAATCGCGCATATATACACACTCACACACACAGTAAACACATCCCAAACACACACACATTCAATTCAGTGCTGCCAGAATTAATTCAAGCACTGAAATTGCTAACTTTATAAACTAAAATTGTGAGAAGCTAAAAACAAACTGAACACAAAAAATTGTAATCAATTGAGAATTTTTGTATATGAGATTTTTAATAAAAGAGTTCAAAACCAAATTTGAAACTTCATTTATATACTTTACAAAGAGTCAAATGATTTCTACTTTTTGGCAACTCATTAGACCTAAGATTTCTTAAAAAGAGTCATAAGCTTTTACAACATTTTATAAAACCGTTAAATGAAGTTATAAAAATATCTAAACTGGCTATAAATTCGCTAAATTGACAGCGCTGTTCGTTTATATTTGTGCATTTATTGGCCATCAATTTTAGTTGGCTTAAACTTAAACTTTTGATTAAGTGCCAAGTAGCATCAATGGCAAACTAAGACCAAAACTATCTACAGTCTCTACGCTATTGATAAGGTCACTTCCGTCACTCTCTTGAACTCTGAACTGAAGCCGAAACTGAAACTGAAACAGAAATTGAGTGCGTCGCCCACGCTAAAAACTCCAACCCAAAAAATTCTCAATGGATTTCGGCGGTTGACCGTGAAAAGGCCAAGTCGAGTCAAAGTTTTTGCTTTGTTTTTTGTCGCCTTTTATGAGCATGATTCGGTTGTATTTTGTGTTGTCTCCGTTTCTGTTTCTGTTTCTGCTTCTCATTCGCTGCTTATGTCATTTTGGCTAAGATTTGTCAGCGCAACGGAAATCCAGCAGCTGTTTCATGCAATCCGCAAACAAAGTAGAAAAAACTTCACTTAAGTGCAGGAAATTATCATTAGTTTTGTCTCTAACCGCAATGACAACAACGACAACGACTTTTGGCCAATTGCACATGTTGTTTGAGCCCAATTGGGCAGCTGGTCCAGGCCATTTGTCTATCGATAATTGTCAACTGTTGCCTGTTTCATATTTGGCCAACCGCAAATACAGTTTTCCTGCATAAGCCACAAACTAAATAAGTAAATCCAAATTAATTGGCCAACAAAATAATTAACTCTTCCTATATGTTTCTGGCCAAAAACAAAAGACTCCAAACTAGTTTTAATGAATGTTGTTATTAATTAAAAAGCGCAATATATAACAGTATGATGTTGTTAATTACAGTGTATTAAAAGCGCATTTTTGTTACAGTTTTTTTAGTGGAAAAACAATTAAATTTAAGGCTAGAAATATTTAAAATACTATTTGACTTTCTATTATTTTTAATGCCTTTTGTATGGGTTATTACAGAGCCAGGTCCCTAGCTACTTTCTTTGACTACTATTCAACCATCATACCCGCTTGCATTCTCTTATACAGGGCTTATTACAATGCGATTACATCTCAGCTAATCTATTTATAATGCAGTCCAAACGAAATGTCTTGAGATATTATCATAATTTAATATACAATCTAAAAGACAATAGACGCATTAAAGAAAGACGCTACAGTTTGAGGTTTCTGATTGTTGTTGTCGTTGCGGTTGTTATTGTTGTTGCCGCTGCTGCTACTGTAGTTGTAACGGTTACCACACAATTTCTTAGCGCACAGCCCACTGTGCATAACAGAACAGGCTTTTTGGGATTTTTTCGGAGTCTGCGGCTGCACAACTACAACTACAAAGGCAAAAGCCAAAGCCAGCTAGCAAAAGCAACCACAGCAAAAAGAGCAGCACAACAGCGCAGCACCACCGCTGGCCAGTTTTTTGTGCATGATAAAAAGGCAGCGATGCTTGGCGCACGCCATACTTTGTTCGACTATGCCAGACTAAGCTATACAATCGTAAGTAGTGCCTAAAACAAGTACACAGGGAGAAAAAGTCAGGAACAATGTGTTTAAAGCACTTTGTACAGCCTAAGAACTTTAATCTTAACCAAAGTACAAGAAGTTTTTATTATCAGAGTTTATATTGTTTTATCAGGGTGTTGGTTTAAGCACCCCTGATTTCTCGCCGTGTACAAATTCACAAACCAACTGCTAGCGGCAACAATTTTGTCTTCTATTCCTTTTTATTTGATTGCGTTATTTCTGTTTTTCGGTTGATGACAATGTTTTGATAGCCTTAAAATTTGTTGCTTTTTAGTTTTTCTTGTTTTTGGGGTCAAAACAATTGAACATAACTGTTTACACGCTCGCCCCAAGAGCATAACCTCAAATGTTATATAGATTCCCGGCCGCATCTGGTCTGGGTCTGGCTCTGGTCTGGGGTCACGTACATCTTCTTCGGCTTAAACTCGAACTTCACATAAAAGCGAAAGTTGCATAACAACAAAATGGCTTAAAGTTTTGTTTAAGACTGGTTTGCACAACGCTGCGTATGCGCATTATCGTTTATTGAACACGTAAAAACGATCGTGAAACGTTAAAAAAAGACACGATATATGCAAATCTTAAGCAAGCAAACAGAAGAGAAGCAAAGAAATGAAAAAAGCACAAATCAATCAATGCTAATCACTGCTCTCAGTCATGTATATGCGATAAATACGAACACATGTTTATCGACTTGTGTAATCGTGCACAAAAGCCATAGAAATGCACGAGGGTCAGTCGATAACTTATGCAAATCACTTGATTTATCGTTCATATATCCGCTTACTTCTTTGGCAACCCTCGCACATACTGCATAATTACTAAAAGCATTTAAAACTGATTCGTCGTAACTTTCATTTGACATTTGGTTGCTGCTCTGTCTTGGCCATAATTTGCAGTCAATGCAATTGAAATACCTCAGAGACAGAGACAGAGATGGAAATGCAGATAGAGACAGAGATAGAGAACACAGATAGAGACATAAATAGAGAGACTCGTCTTGTCATCGATGATGATTTCAACACGCAATTAATGTCTCGTGTCATTCCAAGCCAATTAAATTCCACATTTCAAATGCCAAAGGAATCAAAACTCAGTTGTACAACACACACAGCAATTAATTAATATTTGTTTCGTAATCAATAGTGTTGATTGTTTTAAGTGTAGAGTGGCATACAAATTAATCTACATATGATACTAACTTGAGAACATTCCTAGTCAATTGAATATGATCTGGCTTTTAATCAGACTGGGATTTGGCTGTTTGTTACCTTTCAATTTATTTATTTTATGAACAGACTTTGTTTAAGTTTTGAAGCTTCTTAACTTTTCAAAAACTAAACCACTTGCCGAAAGGGATATCATATATCATATCATATCATATTGTTTATGTGCTCATTTGTTATTTGTTTAGAAAGGTTGAAATTCTTGTGAAATTTAGAATTATTTTGATTACGATTCGCTGAAAAGTTTAGAAAAGATAAATCCTTTCATTCCACTGTTTAAACTTTATCGAATCGCATTGTGAGTGCTCTGTGCTCAGCACAGAGTACATAAAAGCAAGCACTATTAATTAATGGAATTATCTAGCGGATTAGAATACTCGCATTGGCTTCCAACTGGGCAGCAAACCAATCTCCCTACTCCTCACGGTCCGCTCCATCCCCCTATCTCTTGAGCGCCATTGAGCAGCTGCAAAAGCCGAAGTCGTAGCTGAAGCTGAACCCGAAGCCCACAGACAACGAGCGTGGGAAACTCATGAAATAGCCGCAACTTACAACTTGCGGTACGCGGATCTGGCAATTGGAATTGGCCAAGTTTGTAGCCATGCATGTGAATGTGGAAGTTGCAAGTTGGACGTTGGCTGCATGAGTTTGCATATGTGCAGCGACGGCTCTGAATGGATATTTTTGTGGTTGCTGTTGTTGTTGGTGGCGCGTCAAGTGCACAGTGTTGGAAAATGTGGCCAGTTGGCATTGCCAATGTGCCGTTAGATTGTGCAATTAAAATTTATGCTCATATCAAACACACACACACACTCATAGCTATTAAAACCTTAATAGAACCGCAAATTTCAAATAGGTAAACACAGCCATTCATACATGTCTGTGCATGTCTGCGTGCATTTGGCAGCCTCATAAACACTTCTACTACAATTGTTGGTACCCAGTGTGTGTAGAAGCGGGTGTTATAGACACAGTTTGGAGGTGTACTCACGCTTCGTTAACTTGGCTTAAACTGCAAGCTGCTTCACCTCTAACCAACTGCCTGACTGCAGGGTGTACAGCGGTTGAACACACCCGTCTGCCGCTTGGCTAACTTATTGTAGTTGCTGGTTTTAAGCACTTGCTCATTGCTGAGCTACTCGTAGCCGAAAAAAACAAAAGTTATAACGGTGCTGCCATACTCCCCTTCCCACTCCCCGTCTTACCAACTACCACGCCTCCTCTCAACGCCTTCCCGCGCCTTCTAAATGTGCCCATAAATATTTGGCGATGCTTTGACTGGCGAACAGGTTTACGTTCTTCGCGCATTGTTTTGACTGCCTCTTTGCTGCCGCCGGTTGCTTTTGCCATTCAGACCGTGTTGGCTAAGAGTTGGTCTAGGGAGGGGAAGGTGCAGGGGTTAGCAGTACTTAGAACCATTTGCCGCCGCCAGTTACAGTTACAGTTGTTGCTGTTTGTTGTGTGCGGCTAAGTGAAACACTCGGAAAGATCCGTATCTATATCTCTCTATCGCTATCGCTAACTCTATCTGTTTATGCCCCAAGGCGCAACATAATGCGACACAGCATCTACTTAATACAGATGGTTACTCTATGAACCAAAACTGTGTCAACTGAATTAAATATAGAATAGTTTATTCAAAGAGCAGATTTTTAAGAGGTAATTATCTATGGTAATAAACTTAAAATGCATTAGAAGTTAGAGGAAATCAAACCATTCTGCAGTTTATATGTTAAATAAAATTCATAAGAATTTTTACTACAGCTTAAAGTCTTTTACAGTGTGTATAAATTGTTGATTTACTCTGTAACTCTTGTCTTTTGACCTAAATTATGTTATAATAAAAAGATTTTACAGTTGAAAGTCAAATAAATTTATTAGAATTCTTTTTAAAGACTTTATACCCCTTAACTCGTAGTTTATCAGCTCAATTTGGTGTACAGAGTATACTGCAATTGACCATACTCAACTCTTTCTTTTGTACAGATACAATATGTAAATCTAGAAATATGCGCTCCATGCTGGGTATTTTGTAGTCGATTACACACTGCGCTTACATTTTAGGGTCTATATTTTTGCCGCTCTGCTGGCAATGGCCAAGTCGCGGGCTTTAAAAATAGTCTTACCCCAATAATGGAGTCTACTCGACTGTAGTGACTTTGATGTTGCTTGGCTTGGCCAAAAAGGGCTTTGAATGTGGCCCAAAAAGCGCAGACTGATTGAAATTAATGTGGCAAACGTGACGTAGTCGTGCCAGGGAACTTACAATAACTGTATTTGTCTATATGTATATATGTTTAACAAATTCAATACTCGGTTTGTGTGGCAACAGCTGTGGCAGCTGTCAACGGCTTCATTTGCGAGTTGCCACAGAAGTTGCAAGTACGAATAGAATACCGCCAAATGGCAGCAAAATCTGCTAAAAAGGTTTAGCTTTGAGTGAGTTTGCAAAACGCTACAAAAAAATAAAAAAGAAAATGAAAACAGAAAAAAGATCAAGGCAAAAAGGGAATCAAAAGAGTGGGCGTTGTGTAGGCGGTAAGAGAGGAGGGGCAGGCAAAACACTGCGGCTTTTTGGCCGTAAAGCCAACTTTCTCTGCACGAGTGTTGAGATTTAATATTGTTTACCCACAATAATGACAACAACAACTAAGCAACAGCAATTGTAAGCAGACCTTTTGGCTTTGGCCAATTCTTTTTGGCCAAGCATTGATTTTAATGGCTTACAATCATAAAGAAAAACGCCAGAAATTAATAAACCAAATACACAAAACTCACATACAAGTGGTGGGTGTGTGTGTGTGCGAGTGTGTGTGAATATATTTTATATATCGCACTTTCATCGCCCTTTGTAGCCTTTGGGCGCACTTGGCGCTTATTAATTTTTTTTTGTGGCTCTTACCGTTAACAATTTGCTGCTTGGCTGTTTTTCCTGTTCTTCTTCTTCTCGTTGTTGTTGTCGCCGCTTTTAGCCCAAAAAAGATTAGCCGAAACAACGACGTGAGCGATCATTAATGGCTAGAAAGTGAACATGTTGTTGTTGTCCAAATATTTTGCCAGCTGACCACGTTATTTGAATCTTGCTTGACACTGGGACTGAGACGGCACAGTTGTGAAAACTTGTGCACAGTGTGGCAAGACAGTTGGCAAAGTGCACTAAATTGTGGGTTTATTAAGAAAAGAGTTTTAAAGTAAAAACTGAAGGAAAATAGGATTAAAGTTAACTAGTGTCCAAATTCTTAGTAGCGCTGCTTAGTTTACAAATTAATTAATGAAAACTTAAGCTAAAAACTTTATAAAAAATAAAATAACTAATTTGTTTCATATCTTAAGTGTTTAACTACCTTTTGTAGGCTTCAACCCACTGTGCAGCGGTCAGAACAATTTTAAACGCTGCTCATTTTTCAAAGTTGCGGCCTCTTTGCCCCAATATGCTAGCAAAGACTTCTGTCTGTGTGTGTTTGTTGGGGTTGTGTGAGTGTTTTTAATAGCCTGCAGGGTTAAAAATTTAATGGAAAAACGTTTTAATAAATCAGTTAAGTGGTCTTGCCGCTTTTTTGCGGCTAATTACACGCATTAGTGTTGGCCATGTCGATCCAGAGAGAAGCTCCTGCGGGAACGCGGGTTGGAGGGTATGCGGTGTGTGTGTGTTAACAACAGCACAAACACAGGCAAATGGAGGACAAGCAGAAAAATAAAATACTAACACACTCTTGGGCTACTCGTAGAGCCCTTAACCCGCAACTCTGCTCAGTCTCAGTCTCTGTCTCTGGACAATGTAGTGCTGGGCATGCAGCGCGTAATTTAGCAATTAAAAGCGATTAACGCACAGTCAGCTACTTAGCGTCTTCCCAGAGCCACATCCACAATTTAATGGCAGAAGCACCGCCATCGCTTCCTCCCACTCCCCGCCACCAAGCGGAGTCTCAGCCAAGACTCGGAATCATGTAGAAGCTTTAAATGTTGCCATCAAATGTTATTGGAAAAAAAACGAGGAAGACCACAAACAAGAGCATCGTTAACTGTTGCATTCCAACTCGTTCCGACGATTCTCTAATGAAAATTTATTGTCTAGACTCGCAGGTCTGTTCCGAAATGTGATTCCGTTTGGAATGTGCGGAAGTGAAATCGTTAGATGAGATTTTAAAAGACAACTTGTTAACAATTTTAATAGATTTGGAAAGCAATTATAAATTGTATGCTATCTGGGCTCTTAAAAGTTAAGTTAGCTTAACATGTTTCAGTTCCACTTGTTCCTCTACCTTAAGGGCACTTAAATGTATCATTTTAGACCATTAGTTTAAACAACTGTTTCATTTTCCACCATTCCACAAAGAAGTAACTCATTTATTTAGAGTAGTGTTTCATTCCCACTCATTCCGTTTAAGTTTAAAGAAATGTTTCATATTCCACCGTTCCCAAAAGAAATAACTCAGTTATTTATACTAGTGTTTCATTCCCAAACGTTCCTGCGCCCAAATTCTGATCAGATTTAATGAATTGCAATCAATTCGAATTTTTTTGCCTGTTTGTGGTCACTTTATTTTTGATTTATGCAAAGTTTAATCGAATTTGGCCAAAACCATCATGGCTTTAATTCTTTTTTTTGGGTCAATATTGGCAACTGCATTTGGCCAAGTTCTGTACATTGTTGGCTCGTTTTGCTGGCATGTGAAAGGCGCTGCAAGTTGCCAAGTTGCGAGTGGCGAGTGAATGCCTTGCACCAGTTTATGTGGGTTAACTGGGCCGCCCATAAATCTGTGGCAATACAACAGAGTTGCAGAAGGAGCAGACCACAGGGGGCGGGGCGAACCGAGGGCAGCGGGCAGCGGGATGGGAAGGGGCTATAACTTTCTAAACCGCGCCCCAAACAATGTAAAAGAGGCTTCCATAGTCTTCATAGACTCCGCAGTGTATGAAAGGCCTCTTCAGTGAACCTCTATGACACTTGACCACAAAACTGGACTACACGTCTATGAAATGCATTTTTGTGGTCAGGTTATTGTGTTGTCGGTATCGTTTTGATTGTTAACTTGGCTCTTTTTTCCCACTTGGCCATATAATGCAAATTGTTACAAATTAACTTCTCGTTTTTGCTTTTGTTTTTGCTTTTTATTGTTTCGAGTTGGATTTTTTGGTGTTGGCTTTTTTGAAACGACTTCCGCTGATGTTTTCTTGGGCTTTAACCCATTGTTGGCCACGGGCCGGAAGCTCAGGTGCCGTTTCGAGAGCGAAAGTTGTGAAATCTGGCAAGACGACTCACTTAGGGTGGGACAGTGGGAAAGCAGGAAGGGCGAAGAAGTTGGAAAAGCTGGAAAATTGAGTGTGGGATGGGTAGGGAAATGGGAAATCCATGTTAAGTATAACTCATATGCTTTACGAGGTACTCATCGCTACCTGGACAGCTGGCAGCATAAATTCCTTTTAACCGATTCCGAATGCTTTACGGCTTATTTATGCTGTTTATGCAGCGTTAAAGGTTATAACACATGCCAAGGCTTTATGCGCTGAACGGTGCACGCTGAACGCTTTACGCGCCAAGGTAAATATGAGAGCAAAAACATTTTAATGGCATTCCATTTATATTTACACTGGCCACAAAACAAAAACACACACACACACACTGGCTGGGAAAAAAGGCCAAGAAGATGGGAATAAAAAGAAGTGATCCATGCGCCATACTCCGTGCTCCAAGGCAAATGTAAGCCTAACACAACAAACCGAACCAAACTCAAACTGAAAACCCAAACCGCATAAACAAATCGAGTAGGAGGAGTAGAAGGGACGTATGGCATATGTGAAGGCGGGGGAGAAACGCTTTGGGAGTTGCAAAAAGGCTTTTGATGCGCGGCAAGCGATAGAAATGGACAGAGAGTGGTAGGAGTAACGGGAGAAGGAAAGAGTTCAGAGGAAAAGAAGCAAAAGAGGAAAGGGCTACTTGGAGAAAAGGGGTTAAAGATGTTGAAGAGAACGATAGAGGAATGGGGAACATCATGCAGAGGAGTCAAAGCGGTGGAGGAAGTGGGAATGGGGAACGTCGAAGGAAACGAACAATCGGAGGAGCTCGAAATCGTAGATATCGTAGCGACCAGGGGATGGGAGGAAAGAAAGGAAACATCGGAGGAATCAAAGTTTTGGAGCAAAGGGAGCGTCGAGGAATTCAGAATCAAGTTCCCAATGACGACCACACACGCCTGCCAAAAGGCACTGAATTCGATTTTTCATTTGACAATGAAAGGCCACGCCCATACCATAAATGTCCCTCGCCCATGAGTCTGACTAGTCAGAAGTGTGTGTAGGATATTTGTGTGTGTGTTTGCTTCTCCCTAGGCGCTAAAATCAATGCAAACGAACTTGAAACATTTACTCTCGGCATCCCAAGTCCATTTCTCGGTTCTCAGTTCCCAATTCTCAACTCTCAGCTCCCAACTGACAATTGTATCGCGATTTACCGCCAGGCAAAAACAATATAAAGACGAATAATTTTAAGTAGGATGACCAGTTTCAGCTCCAACTCTAGCACTAGTGCCAGTTCCAGTTCCAGGCCTGCTCACCGCATAGACAAAGAGGCGGCGGCATTCGCCAACGACACCCTTTAATTGGCCTAATCGAGTCAATAACTCAATTTCTTATCAACAACAGCTACAACAGTCCGGCGATAATGGTATTCATTAAAATTGAGTATAGCCACACATGGGGGACTGCTTTATACCCTGTATTTATAAAAGATTGATTAATCAAGCGAAGTGAAGAGGAAATGGGAAGAGCTGTGTCGCTGGGGAATAGACCAAGAAGGGAGGAGAACAGGGGTGTGGGGAACTGTTTTATACCCTGTACTTATTTTAAATTGATTTAAAAATGGGGTGAGAACTCTAAGGTAGCACTTGGATTTTTAATTTTATGAAGTTAGTACATGATTTCTGTCCAACTATCGTAGATTCAAGTTTACCCATAAAATTTCTTTGATTTTACAGTTCTTGTCAGCACTTTAAGTTTATTGCGTTGCAGGTAAAGAAAAGCTGAGGACAGCGAGAGGGGGGAAGTAGCAAGAGGGAAGCCGGAGAAGGGTAGAAAGAGTAAGAACGGGAAGGTCGTTGCGTATGTGAATGTGGAGTGTGTCATTGTCAGCTTGGCTCGGGGGTTGACAAGGCCAAAGGATAAAGTGTAGAGCACAAAGGTGAGAGACCAACGGACAGTGAGCAGATGGCAGAGGGTAACACACAGTTAAAGGTAAAGGTGACGCCAAAGGTAGTGGTAACAGTAAAAGTAACGGTAAAGCTAAAGCTACGTGACCAAGTGACAAATTGCAGTTGCAACTTCAATTTGCATGCCATGAACTTGAATGATATTCGAGTGGGTGCAGCATGCAACGGGCAACGGGCAACGGGCAACGTTCAACGTGCAACTTGCAACCAAAATGTGACACGTCAGGATACTGCTGTTGTTGCCCATGGTGCAACGAACTGTAAAAGCAATTCCGATTCGATTCCCATTCCACATGCCACACTCAACACAACGCTTAATAATAATAAAAGCCAACTCCAAGTTGTATAAATAAAATAAAGCTGACATTTGTGCTGAGGCGTGGCCTGGCTTTATCAAGTGGTCAGTTCTTGCCCTTGCTCCGCCGATCGTGTCGCATCTTGTTTATTCATGTTCGTTTTGTTTGGGTTGGGAACTGGCCACGCCCATTAGCTTCACTTGGGACAAAGCCGAAGAGGAGAAGCGCTGACTTCTAAATACTTTTGATGGCTGAGCTGGCAAATTTGTCAACAAG
Source organism: Drosophila parthenogenetica (assembly GCA_035047505.1). Lineage (NCBI taxonomy): Eukaryota > Metazoa > Arthropoda > Insecta > Diptera > Drosophilidae > Drosophila > Drosophila parthenogenetica. Next base: position 3,066,986 of record JAWNPM010000070.1, read on the forward strand.
AAGATGGGGAGTAGCAAAGTGGATTTACTGTTGAATACCCTGCAGAAAGTGCAGGAACAGTGACGGAACTTAAAAACACATGAGGAATCATTATACAATTTTGTAGAACAGATTTAATGTATATTCCAAGATCTTAGTTATTCCCCACAGAAAATTTCATAATATCCCCGTGTTAATATACCCTCAACAACTTATTTATATAGGGTATACATGCAGTCAATTAATTTCAAAGTGTTTTAAAGCGATTATCGAGTATTTTCTAAGATTTTCAGAATTTTAAAGTGTTTACTCACTCACAGATCGCTACAAATGAAATTGCGTGTTCATCATAAAGTGGTTTAACTGTAGTTTACTAACACACTCACACACACACACACTCACCCATTGAAACACACATTTATGGATGCAATCATAACTTTTAGACACTAATTAAAAGTTGCAAACTGACTGTTAGTGCTACTAATTTGCAACAAGCTCCGTGGCAAGTTAATTGCAACAAATCTGTAACGTTTTGTTCTTCTTCTTTCTGTTCTTTATTTTTGCAGGCAGCCGCAACACTCGTGGGACTTTCTAGTGACAAAACATCCGTCCACACACACACACCGAAATACACACATTTGTATAGCCCACAAACTGAAAGAGGAGCAAGAAGCAGACGCTGAGAGACCGCAAAACGCAGACAAAGCTACAGAAGAATGCACGAAAGACGCGTGAAAAAGTAAGAGAATTGAAAGCAAAGCAGACAAAAGAGTGTGGAGAGAAGCAAAGAAATAATTATAGAATTATTCGGGCTTCTCGGTATTTTAAAAAGAATGAAAAGAAAAAGTGAAAATTCTTAAAAAGTTAAAGAATTTTTTGTATGACTGAAGTAAGCTGAATCAGCTTGAATATGGGTAACTTTACAAACCGGTAGTTACCAGACTTGGTTGTAATCAGTTGGCCTTAAAGGGAGATTAGTTCTCATGAAAAGGATAAAGGTCTCTTAAGTATAAAGGTATCTTTAGGACTCTTTCTTAGGATTATCTGGAGGGGAAGAATTGCTTTCGAGGGTTTACTTCTCAAACAAATCCAGCTAACCCTTAACCCTCTTTGCAGATTAAAGGGCGGCCATTATGTAGCCACACATGGCCGTCTTACTCCCGATCCGCCATATGTGCACTCGAATCGTGGCTACTCTACAGACGGGGAGGAATCGCATTCGCATCGTGGGCATTCGGAGTACACGCTGGCCCATGAGCGCATCTCTCCGCAGTCACAGGGTCACTACAATTCATCGAGAAAATCCCGTTCGGTGATCGGAAACGGAAATGGGCATCAGCAACAGCACCTGCAGCATAGTTATAGCCACAGTCAAATGGGCTTGTCTAGCACACCCGACAATGGAGGACCACGTTCGCTAAGCGGTCCACCGCCCACACGCCTGCCACCGCGTGCTCCCTCTGCACTGAGCTACGATCAGGCTGGAGACGCGGGCAGCGACATTTATGTCACTAGTGCAGCCTACAAGGCGCCCTCAGAGATCAGGTAGGAAATCGCTTACTGCTTCTAGACTGTAAAGATTAATCCGTCTTCCTCTTTTCCAGTCGCTACAGTCAACGTCCGGTGTCCCGGGGTGCTCCACGCAGCGTCTACTCGGTGGCCAGCACCGCCAAGACCGGCCGCAGTGGGCGTTCGACCACTAGACGTGGCGCCAAGGTGGAGACCATGTCGGCACCGAATCCCTTCTGTCCCAACGTCAAGGGTGTCTGCTGTCTGATGCTGCTGCTCAATCTGGGCCTCATCCTGGTCACCCTTGGCTTTGTTATTGTGGTGCAGTTCTATGAACCCGTCTATGTCTGGTAGGTTGGGGACTAGAGGGTATTATCAAGATGGTATTTGATTCTCCCACTTTATTACAGGGTATTGGGCATAATCTTTTTGATCTTTGGCTTCCTCACGTTGATCGGCTGCATGATCTACTGTGTGTACGTGTGTCGGGACGTGAAGACACCGTCACAGGTGCGTAACGAGGATCTCTACTGGACGCGACACTGGCAGAAAAACATAGGGTATACGCCGCAGGAGATCAACTACAAGGCGGACAAATACGACGCGTACTCGGATCGCTATTCGGTCAGCAAGCTCAGTGGAAAGTACTCGGACCGAGAGAGTCAGCGCTACTAAGCGATCGGGAGAGAGCGACACACACACACACACACAGACAGAAACACGCACGGCAAACAAGTTAATCAATTTTACCTTAACGAGGGCCGCTTGATGAGTTAATTGCACACAGCATGGTCATTAGATGCGACGCGATTGAAAAGCTTTTCGCTGATCGCTGTTGTTGTTAATTAACCAACTGAGCAATTCTCGTTTATAACCACAACGAGGGCCGCTCCATAAGTTAAAGCTTATAACTTATCGAGCAACCCTCGCTCGTAATCATGTCTATATCTTAATGTCTAGGCAATAGTTTTAAACGGTTTATTAACAAGGCCTCAACGTACCTGCTGCAAGCTGCTTGCTAGTTAGTATGTTCTTTTTAATCTTAGTGAGCTAGAAAGGGATAACACTAGTGTGTGAGAGAGACAGATAGAAAGGGGAGTATTATGCTACACTGTAATACAAGAAAATGAGTATTGGGAATGCTGCCATATATAATTGAAATTGAAATCGAGAGGGACAGTTTTGTTTGCCTAAATTCCAACTTAAATGCTTGACGATAACAGAATGTGCAAAGCAATAAACAATAAACAAATTAAAACTAAATAATTATCTTAATAATAATAATAAATGAAAACATATTCAAATAATAAAATGTAATAATGTAACAAAAAAATCTCAATTCATTTGATCAATCGTCGTCAACTTGAACGTTAAAAATCTTCAAAAGGTCGTCTTCAGTGAGGTAATCCGCATCGCGACGGTTTATTAATTTACGCACAATTTTGTTCAGAACACGCACATATTCGCATCGGCACTTATCGCTTAGTTTGTCCAGGTTATTGTGATCCGGAGCCAAGTGAAATGGCAGATTATTGAGTCGCACAGCGTGGAGCAGATTGATCAGCATCTGTGGACATACAAATTAAGTAGAATTAGGTATTAAAATTAAAATGCCAGTACTAGGACTTACGCGTATGAGAATGCGTCCTGGTGACTGATTCCAGTTGACAATCTTTCGCTTGTCCACAGCATTCAGATAGATGGATTTGAGGAAGTAGCTGACAAGTCCACTCAACTCGTTGGCATTGCGCAGTGCCTTCATCAGACGCAGTGAATTTTTGAGATTCATCTTCTTGTGCAACACCAAACGCTCCCAGTGCGGAGCGCAGAGGATAAAGGATCTAGAATCCTGGGTTTCCGGCGTATCGAAATACTTTCGAGGCACTGCAAACCAATTCTGTCCATCGTGCTGAGGTCTCTTCAGCTCCCGTGGCCATTCATTGGGTGGGAAAGCGAAGACGGGCACGAAATCAAACGAGATCTTTCGTGCACGATCATGCAGTTCGGTGGCCACTAATGTGTGGGCGACACCTGTGCCGTGCGCCGTGTATTCCATTCTGTAGACTCGTCCACCTTTGCAGGGTATTTTCTGTAATTTCGGCATAACGGCCGTAATACTGTTTCGAAACCAAGTTTGGACTGCAAACCGACTGATAAAATTTCCTTCGTTCTCAAAGTGCCTAACACAAGGGCTTTCGTCACTAGATGCTCGCAAGAAAACAAATCCCGGTCGATTTTTCACACTGACTGGTTTAATTGTGCACTCCAATTGGATTTTAACGTGCATATCGAACTCTTCGGGCAAATCGATCTTGATACCATCCAAGTAGCTGCCACCCAGGCTGAGTCCCTTAAATGCCGCCCGGAACATTGGATCATAGCTCGAAACGGCGTTCACGAAAGAATTTTCCAGAATTTGCGCATCTTCGTTAAAAGTAATTCGCGTATTTTCAGGGAACGCTATTTTGTTTAAAACATACTCAATACCCTCGCCAAAAGTAAAGCGCGCATCCCGACTCTGAGACATTTTCAAAAGTTTTATCAATAACACGATAGCAACTTCTTTCTGGGAATTACACGAATAAAATGATCTCCAAGTTACTTTTGTAAGTTTCGGAGCACTAGCCTTTTGTTATGCTCTATGATCGATAAGATTATACAGGCAACACTGCAAAGTTCACTGCCGTGTGGAGTTTTCTGTAAAGCGGAGGAGTAACTGTGTTAACTGTTAACCGGTTCGCCTGTTTTCTGTTAAGCATAATGTCCCATCATCGTGACAGTCACCAGTATTCAAGGAAATGCCAGACTAAAAGGAAAAAAAAACAATGACGACTATTCTGTTCGTTAATCGCTTTTTAAGTTTCAATGCCAAAGAATGTTTACAAATTTATTTATTAAGCTAACAGAAATTAACTTTGTTCACCAGAGAGGTGGGTAACTTAAAAGTAATTATGTTCTTTTATATGTAGTGGACCTTTTTTAAAGGTAGTGGCAACGCTATTTTCAAGTGCGCGTTAACATATTCTGTCGCTAGCGCTGTTAGTTTACTGAGTGAGCCAAGCCAGCGAACAGTTCCTCTTTTACAGTGCTAGAGTGCGTGACGGTCGGTGCAGCAATAAAGTGGTCATTGAATTTTATTTATAAATATTGCTGCGTACACAAAACGCATCGAGTTCGGTTCGGTAACAGCAAATTGCATTTCGTACCATTTTTAAGTACATATACGCATATTGAAACAAATCAGTGCCAAAATACAAAACAAATACAAGTTTAAGTGTAGAATGTTTTCATTTAACAAATGCGTAGCAAACGAAATCGTATTTCATGCAATAGTTTGAGTGTAAATTGAGTGCATTTATCTTGTCAGTTTTGAGTGAGAACAATTGAGAGTTAATTGGCTGGATAAAAATATACATAAAGGTAAACAAAATGTAAATTAATGCATTTCTTTGGCCAAAAATAGCAATTGGCGTATAATTTGGGACTCTGTTGTCGTAATAGTGTATTGCTTTTTTTCTTGTTTTCTTTTTATCTTACGAAAGTTCCAGTTAGCTTTGGGCTTTTGAGTGTCTTTCGTTGTGCAAGTGTATTTATACGTCTGTGCATACATGTGTGTGTGTGTGTTTGTTTATGGCTCGTGTGTGCATGTGTGCGTGTCAATTAGCGTTCTTATTTTGAGCGCGTTAAAAAGACTGTTAAACCTGTTTTGGCTTTAGCGGTTTGTCTCATTCCCTTTTACGCTTATTATTATTGTCTCCAGTTCTTTACTTTGTGTAGAAAGTGGCGAATTATGCGAGTCAGGGCGAAAAAATTTCGATTGGCAAAAAAGCAAAACAAAATTTCAACGTAGCTACATTCTGTCTCAATCGCTCTCTCTCTCCTTCTCTCTGTTTCTCTGTCTTTCAATCTCATAACAATCAGGCTACCCGCATACATCTGTTAGATTAACAGCAGCGGGAAATGTGCTTGCCACTCTGCGTGTGTGTGTGTGTTTGTGTGCATTTATAGTGCTCAATTGACTGACTGTCTGGCAAAATTGAAGCCGCTGCCATGTGGTAAACATTTAGACATACAGAACTCACACACTGCGCTGCCGACTTTAGTCGTCGCTGGTTTTCTTTGAATCAGCAAATATGCATTGAGATACTAACATACATGCATACATATAGATATATGTATGTATGTACTTAGGTATGTGTGTCGTTCTTGGTATTTGTTAGTACAGGGTTGCTCGGGGGGGTGGCTGCGCTTAGGATTATTAACAGCTGCCTTTTGTTAAGCTACAGCTACAGTCGAGTCTGATTCAATTGGCATACTGGAATATACAAGCATTTACCAGTCGTTCCAGTGTGAGAATTTCATTTTCATTTACTAGCAATTTACTTAAATTTCAATATGCAATTTGTCTATGTGTGTTGTTCGAGTCTTTCAATTCTTATCAGATTGGCAACTGTTCAAATATTGTATATGTGCGTATATATATGTATGTGTGAGTGCTTTTACGATGCCACAGGCTAATTGGAATACTTTTTCAAATTGGGGAATTCCCGTAAAAGATTGAAAACAGAACTTATAATAATGGAGCATTATTATAACAAATGTGTTTGTGAGTGTATGTGTGTAGGTGGCATGTGGCAGCTGTTTTTCATTGCAACTGAAGGTGGCAATTGTTTTTCACACCTGCAATATAAAAATTATTTAACGCTCAACTTGCCACATAGTTAAATATTGTTATTAACATATGACATTGGCAGTGATCATTATTACTTCTAAAGAACAATAAACTGTGAGTGTATAAGAAACAGAGTGATTACTGTACACAATTTATGTAAACTCAGCAAAATCCTCCACAAAGGCAGTTGCTACAGTACACACCCTTTAAACATGACAAACTCGCACTCGCATACCTTTAAAAGAGCAATTACTCAGCTTTATTGATAATGAACTGGAGGAGGTGCAGTAGTACACTGTTAACACGAGACAAAGAACCTTCAGTTGATGCAGCTAGACATGATTTTTCATTAGGAGAAGGTACACAGGGAAGAGAGGGACAAAACACAACTTGTCTGTTATCTGTCTCATTAGGAGAAAATTATTTTCCTCTTTTATGACAGACAGATTACATAACATTCCAGTGCTCTTCTATCTTTTCTCTACTTTCCTCTTTGACTTTGGCTCTTAGCTATAAAAAGCAATTGCATTCCTATTAAAAAGTAGCTGTGGAAACCTTTCAAACCTCTGGTTGATGATTACCCAACATTTTTAGAATCGATATTTCTTTTGAGGGTATTTTATAACATGCCAAGAGAACCAGATATCGAGTTGGATATCATTTTTCATTCCATGCATTTGCTGACGTGTGCAAAATATGAATTTTTCATGGGACTTGGAGCAGTCCAAAGTTCCAAAAACATGTGAACACTTCAAATTTGTCACACATCATCAGAATTGTATTCGAAAGTGCTTTTAAAGTGCACAAAAGTAATGCAAAAATATCAAAATAATAAGTGAAGAATGCAAAGATTTGTTAAAGGCTAAGAAATAAATCGAAATTAGATCATTTTTATTTAGAAAGTATTCGTAGAACAAACAAATTGTTGCTAAATTTCGCATAACAAATGAGGCAGAAAAATGCCATTTGTTTTAACCGATTTTTTTATTTGTTTGGTTTTTATTAAATTGTTTATTATTATAGCTATGGCTGATTTATGAATATTTCGCTTTGAAATGGAATAAAAACTTGTGATTGGATTGATCCAAAGTGCGACTTAAGTTCCTTCAAACTCAGCTGAAAAGTCATGTACTCGTCTCGACTTCCTTTGTTTAGCGGCACTTAACTGCGCCATTTAAAGCGATTGAATATCACTTATGTAGACTGTACATAAGAGAATATATACATATATATCTATACATATACTATAATGTTCTACTCGAGAACGATACACCCACGCCAGATTACAGCGTCAGTGGAGGAAAGAAAAAGCTCAAGAAAACCATCAAAAGATACAGATTTAGCCCCGTTCGTACTCGTAATTCTGTTTACACTCAGTATTAATCATCGTTTTCCTTTTGAAAGATTGTTTAAGTAGCAGCTTTGCTATCAGTTCACTAAAAAGACTTTAAATACAAATATAATCACTTTGTAGAGCATAGAAATTAGAGACAGCGGTTGTAGATTGATTTCAGCTCAACGGTAGCTGAATTCTGGCAGAGAATTAGTCATAAATCGCAAACTAATTCAGTGCCAACTGGAAAATCAGAACTTTACATATAATACAAAGTGTTTAGAAAGATTGTCATCTGTTTTCGCGAACATAAACTTTATGATTTCCTAGAATTTACTACAGCATTATCAGTCGAAATGTATATATACCGCTCGGACAGTGAAGTCAGACTCATCAGCTGTGGTTCAGTGCCTCAACAAATTGTTCATTGTTTATATTGATAAGATATTAATTCAACCACTCATGGAAACAGGAAAAGTCCAGGGCTCAGGAGTGAGTGTTTCGTATGTTTACAGTGGGACAGAAACACGCACAGTGGTCATGCATAAATTATAAGTATTAATAATTGTGCCCTCATGAATGGCAACTTTTCTCCTTCTCCATTAATTGAGAAACAAAACCAGATGTTTCGATTGTTCAATGAATGACTAAACTACCTCAGTATATGAATTTCCATTCAATAAACTTTACAATCACATATGAACTACAGTCACGACTACACCTATAGATACAGATACAACTACACTTGTTGAGATACAGATACAAATGCGAATAGCTAAGATGCCGGCTAGTTTTTCTCTCTACTTTCTGTTTACGGTTGGTGTGACTCATGCGTGTCATTTTTTCATTTTCATTTAGCTCATTAAATTAACAAATTGTAAATACACAAATGTGTACAATATACTATATAGTTTACTATATACAGATTTATTTTTTGTATACTTATGTAGTTTGTGTGTTGAATGGAGACCAGGAAAACAACTTTACTGTAAACTCAATCAACGCAGTGAAACCAAGTCGAACTGTTAATACACTTACAAGCAGAAATCTAGGGGAACTCTGAGAAAAAAGTTTACAGCCTTAGACCTCTGTCGGTTTCGACTGTGCGGTGATCAGTGTGTGAGTCATAAAGCAATTATAGTTACTGCGAACTATTAGAGCTTCAGATGTTCCACTTTTAGGGTATATAATAGTTTACTTATAACATTTGTTTGCTTGTGATAAATTTGAGAAGTATTTTTTAATTTCAACTGCAATTAAGTTATTACTTCGTTTGCTTTCTTATACCCTACAATTAATCATTTAACTGCTGTAGCGCATGGAGCTGTCTCGTTGGTCACACAAAATTTTGTTGAATCTGTAAATTTATTTCAACTTTTCCATATATTATACAGCAGATTGGCAAATTTGCGACTATTCACACAATAAAGTGTTGGGCCCTGACCGTATTAGGCATCTCCGGCTCTGTAATCATGTTAGTTATACAAATGAATACAGAGCTGTCTATACATCAGTGTGTAAGTGTGTGTGTGTGCGAGAGTATCTTTTGGATAGACATAAATTACTCATTCGAGTGGTCATCTTATCAGCTCTGTGTTATCAGTCATAATCCTAGGGGTAAACTTACACTTGAGTGTTAAGGAGTAAAGGTCCGACAGGGAGACTGAGAGACAGGGAAGAAAAAGAGATAAAAAGGGTATTTTTGTAAGATAATGTAATCTTTATCACTTATTTTAAGCCATTGTAAATCATTTTAAACTATAACAAAATTTTATTAAAGTTGAACCAACAAGGCTAGACAAGTTGTTGCCTCAATTTAACCATGGTCAAGGTCGTGGCTAATTGTTTAGCTTGTTTTGTTAGCCCTTTGTCCTTCTTCTTTCCTTTCACATTCCTAGAATTTTTTATCCAGAACTTCACGCAACACGCGATTTGAAACACATTCCTACATTTTTCATGCTATAATTTAATACACCGATTTATTGTCCGATTATGAATAATCTAGATGGCAAATACTATATAGAGTAGTCTGTTGTGTGTCCGCTAGTCACGTAGCTTGTCTAATTACAGGTATTTTCCAGCTGCTCTGCCATGAATGTTCGCTAATAATTACGGTAATACTTTCCACATGACGACATGGGTATTAAAGTGCTCTGCTTGCCAGTCACAAATTACAGGGTATTACTAACAAGCAGAGTCACCAATAATTAGCTTAAACTGCAAAAATTGGAGTAAAAGAAAGAAAAAGCGTTTTATGATAGACGTTCGAAGTTTTCCCGATAAAAGTATCATTTCTATCCCTTTGTAAATGGGTTCATTGTTGTGCAATCTCCGTGTTTGTTCATTGGGTCATTTGTAATTGAATCCTGATCAGTGGCCTTCATTTGGGCCAATATTCACACGTACTCTTGACACATTTAACACGACTTGTATTTCAGTTTCATCACAGAGCTATTGCTTTGTAATTTGAGGCCCTTCGCAGTGCCCTTCTAAGCTTATCATCTTCCAGAATTGACTTCTTCAGCCTTGAGATTCGTAGCGAAACTAAAAAGATTTTGGATTGTTACTTTGGGTTGTGATTAACGCAAACTCGTTTAAGCAAAGCTCAAAATTTGCTACAGCCTGAACCCAATTAGCATTAAACAATTTTTATAATAAATAAATGACGCACACACTGCGATATTATGGTACACGATATTATAGTATTTTTGAATGCTTTGTGGGGTTTAAAGTGCAGCGCAATTGAAAGTGAAATGAAGGCACTTGAGCGTGGAACTTGGAACTCAAAACGGAACATGCATATATAATATATATAGATATAGAAGGTATCTATGAGAAGGGTGTGTGCGGAGGGTACAGTTTTAGGCCCACACTGCGGATGAGCAACGGAAATGCTTTTGTTGTTCTGCATATTTATTATAAAAATAAACAGAGATCGTGAACCATATATGTATATATACCGTATACATATACATATACTATAGTCTGTGTAATAAACAATTTAATTGCACGTTGCGTTGCGATTCGTTTGCAAATTTGTGCGTGTGAACAAGTTTATATAGTCGGGAATCGAATTGAGAAGGCCGAAGTATATTTCAAATGAGTATTTATCATCTGTAAAGTTTATTTACATGTCACTAATAATTTTAAATTGGATTTAACTAAGATTAGATATAAAATTCTTTGATTTCGAAGTGTTTAAAAGCTTTAACTTACACAAAGAATAATGAAGATTTATTTGTTATATAGCAGTATAAAACAAAGTTTGTTATATATTTAACTAACAAACATTTGATACTCTTAGTATAGTAGAATGTAAGCAAATTAAATTCCTTGTGTAAAGAATTCTTTTATCTTGTAAAATTTTGCACAAAACGCTTCCGATTCGGGAACTAAAGCGGAAGTTATAGGGTAACTACTAGCATGGACTTTTAATAATTTATCACTAGTCTGCTTAGTTTTTATCATATATTTTTATAGCATTTTATTATTTGTTCGTTGCCGCAACATAAAATATTTATAGAGTGTTGTAACTTTGGTAGTTGTTCGTGTTTGAGAGTTACCCTGTAAAAAGCGGTGCACAATTCGCATGGATGTTGGTTACTTTTGGAATTTTAAAACTAGAGTGCTTTTGTGTGTGTCGCTTTCTCTTTTGCTCTCCCTTTCTTTGCCCCTTCCAACCCCTGAGCCCTAAGAGATCAATTAACGTATGACCTGGAGACGCATCTGACGCCAGGATTCGCCCAGACCAGTCTTCAAATGAAACAAAGTGGAAACAATAAACCCGACGAGACTTAGAAGAAAAATCCAAGGCGTTATGAGCATAATGCCCAGAAAGAGTAGCACATCGTTTCCCTTGGCATTGGCCATGCGCCAGAGAAACTGACGGACAATGCCACGCAGCTGGAACTTGCAGCGCCACAGGCGATAGCTGGTCTGCCCAAAATTGATGCCCATACGCAGTCCTAGGCCCAGAGCGCCAAAAAAGAGGATGCGGAAGAGCTGCAGCAGCAGGAGCACATGATCAAGCACGGAATGCGCATTGCATTCCCGCAGTGTCATCTCCATGCGCTCCTGCCGCTGTGGCGGCATCCTGGCCTTAAGGTACTCAAAGGCACGACGCCAATACACCCGTCCCCGGCAGCTGATACCGAAATCCTTCCTATGCTGGTAGTACTCGGACTCGGAGTCCGTCTCAGCGCTGCCGTGTTGCATCCCGTCGCCTGACACGTCCTGCAGCTGCCCCACCGATCCCAGATGCCCCAGTGAAGCTATTGTATCGAGTGGATCCAAAGGTGGCGAAGTTGTTTCCAGTTGTGGAAAGTTGTGATTGAAATCATCAGTGGGATTGTTGTAGTTTTGACCCAAGGGTAACATGGGGATCTCTCCCTCATAGCCGTGATTAACGCCGTTCATGTTGTTGTTAAGATTACACATGTTGATGTTGTTGTTCGTGTTGTTGGTGTTGTTTATACCTTCAGTGGCATAGCTGCGAGGTGTGCCACTGCGCAGTCCTCGCTCATGTCCAGCCCCCAATTTGCTAAACGGCTGCGACGACGGCGGGGGACTAAGAGGGAATCATATATATACATATCTTAAGCTAAGTACAGTGAATACTCTCGTTACGCACCTGCCCAAACGCTGAATGGGTCGCTGCGCCTGCTTGGCCAACTGCACCAGAAAGGGCATGCCGTTTAGGCCATCGGTCTTGCCAAAGTTGTTAGTCTTCAGCTGCTGCACATTGAAGCCGCCTCCAGTGTAGGGTGAACGCTGTTTCTGCATTATCTGATTCATTGCACCAGGTACAGTGAAACTATGGAAATATAGATATACTTGTATGAAGACTTAACAGTTACTTATGCCAGCGGATGGTCACCTTATTTGTTGCTGTTGTTGTTGTTAATTCGTTACTTTTGCTGGCACTTTTATTTCTGATTCCGAAAGTCCGGCTGTGTTGGAATTTAGCTACGTTTTGAAATGTCACGTCTGTCGTCTAATTTGCCTTCAATTTCTGTTCGTATAAATTCAAAGCCTACCCAAATCTATACAAACATTTGTATATAGACACTTCTTTGACTGATCATCGTAGCTTTGAAGTTAAAAGTGTAGGCTAAAGGGTAAAAATGGTATGAATTATTAACTAAAGATTCTTAAGGTTTAAGTCTTAATGTATTTAGATATTATTAGATACATTACTAGCCCTCTGAGGCTAATTGTTGATAACTTTTAAAGCTGCAGCTAAACTTTCGTTTGATAAAATTTAACAACTGGAATTTCCCTGCAGTAAAACACATAAAGTTAATCACATTTTATGCTTTATTTATATATTTACTGATCTTGTATCTCTCTTTTTCAGTTGCAGTTTGACGCTCGTTTTGTTGTGTTTGCTGGCAGTTTAATTGTGCGATTAAACGCGTATTGAGTCATCAGAGAAGTATCAGAGAAGGAGGAGGCACAGCTGAGGTTTTGCTTCATACATAAAGGGCACACTGTGATCAAACAAAGATTCAGTTCACTGTGATGTGTTGAGCTGTGGAGGCCACAGATTCCACTAACGAGAGACTGGGAACTAAACCAAAATGCTGCCAAGAATGATAAATCTAAAATGGACATTTGCGTTATCGCTGCTGCTGGCGATTTTGGCACAAACGCAGGCAGAGATCATAGAGCTGAATCAGGATGAACCTGAAGGACCCAATGTCTGCAAGAAGCGAGAGAAGTGAGTTTAAACACAACCATTTATATCTTTAGTAGAACTTATTTTGATTCGTACTTTGCAGCTACAATGTGGACGTGGTCATTACAGAGCTGCAGTCGTTCCAGGAGCGTGGCTCCACCTGGTGCCTCAACATCCCGCCCAGTTGTCCCACCTACCGCATCAAACATCGTGTTGTAAACAAAACACAAACTCTGACCAAAGCTCGCATTGTGCGAGACTGTTGTGGTGAGTTGCACAGCCTCAAATTCCCCCTTAGTTTCACCTCTAATTTCTTCTAATTCTTTCCTACACAGATGGCTATATCCGCAGTGGCAGGAACTGTGTGCCACACTGCAGCCAGCCGTGTCAGCACGGCGAGTGCGTCGCTCCGGAGAAGTGCAAGTGCACCGAAGGCTATGGAGGACCTGTCTGCAACATAAGTTCGTGTTTTTGCTAATATATTTCTAGTATTTATGTCCAAGTTCCTAATTTGTTCCTTTGTGTGACTTTGTGCAATGAAACGCCTTGGGTGCCAAAGGAACGTCGCTCAATCGTTGGGCCTATAGCCCCGATTGAGCTTAGTTCCATGGCTTATGCTCGAGCTCTAATTCAAGCTATGCTCCTGCAGAGTTTCGTTAAATGTTTCATAGGGTCTGATAGGAATAGAATCCGATAAGCCAAAAATATATTTAAGGAGGAAGGGGAAAAACCAAGAAATCTGCTGGTAAAACCAGTTTATTTTTAGCAAATTGTATAATTAGATTGTAAAGTTTTATTAAACAGATAAGTTTTCTAGTATATAACTGCTAAAAGTGTAAAGCAAGTGTTAATCGCAGCAAATATTTGCTCTTCAGTGTTATCTTAAAGTATTTAACGAAACTGTTGGCCCAATATTATTTGCTGTACTGTTTGCTAGTTCAAATTTAGACAAACTATTTGCTCATGTAAAGTTTGCTTAAGAATTTTGGTCTTAAACAAACTGGGTTGTGTCTGAAAGCTATTAAAAGTTAGGCTAGGTTCTCTTAAGCTGTACACAAAGTTATCCAAAGTCCGCTACGATTTCGGCAGAGATTTAACTATAAGAAACGGTCTTGAGGCAGTTTACACACATAATTAGTATGTGTATTTGTGTACATTATGAAACGATTTACAACTCTGCAAGTGTATCAAAACTTCGGCTTTGTCGATGCTTTTCGGTTAGCACAAGTCTGTAGTTTTTGGTTTTTAAGCTTTCTGTTGGTTACTAATCACTTGTTCTACCTGTAAACTGCAGTTTTTGATTTGCTAATTACTTTTCAAAAGCACCCACACACTCAACCACCCACTCACACACACACACACACTACTTATTCTACACTCTCTCACACACACTTGGCTAAGGCCCCTGAAATGTTTTAACTTCGGCATCGGCTTCACTCCACGGCAAATAGATACCGTAGAACTCACACCTTTTGGGCTTTGGGCTTAAGGGCGCGACTAACTGTCTAACCGTTCACTAACTACTGTAATCCCTGAGCTTTAATCCCACCTACGTGTGTACGTCCAAAGCAGAGTTTAAACAATTAGTTAACGCTACTTTCCGGCAGATTGTTCGCCGGGTTTCTATGGCATCGACTGTAAGCTGAAGTGCGATTGCCTCAATAATGCGACCTGCGAGCCCTTCACCGGCAACTGTGAGTGCGCCAAGGGTTATGCGGGCAACAGGTGTGAAGACATCTGTCCCGCCGGATTCTACGGCGAGAAGTGTGCGGAGAAGTGTCGCTGTGAGAACGGCGGCAGCTGTGACCACATTTCGGGCAAGTGTTCCTGTGCTCCCGGTTATACGGGTCCATTGTAAGTGGTTCCCAACCAAGTCCCTCAACCCTCTAAAGCCCACCTTCTAAAAAAAAACCCTACTCCGATCCATCAGATGCGACATGCGCTGTCCGGACGGGAAACACGGTGTCCAGTGCGAGGAGGAGTGTCGCTGTCAGAACGATGGACGCTGTGATCCTCAGACTGGTGCCTGCGAGTGCACCGCCGGCTGGACTGGAGATGTGTGTGCCAACAAGTGTCCCACGGGTAGTCATGGCCCCAACTGTGAGCTCCACTGTCATTGTCTAAATGATGCGCCCTGTCACCACATTACCGGACGCTGCGAGTGTCCGCCGGGCTTCATGGGCGAGGTCTGCATGGACGAGTGCCGGCCGAACACCTACGGAGTCAACTGCACCCAGGAGTGCCACTGCGAGAACGACGCCGCCTGTACTCGTACCGGGGAATGCTACTGTGCCCCAGGCTGGGCGGGCAAGCGCTGCGAGATGCGTATTTGTGCCACGGACAAGTACGGAGCGGATTGCAACAAGACCTGCGAATGTGACATGGACCACACGGATCTATGCCATCCAGAGACGGGACGCTGTCAGTGCAGCATAGGCTGGAGCAGCGATCAGTGCACGCGTCCCTGCGCCTTTCTCAAGTATGGCGTGAACTGTGAACAGAACTGTGATTGCCGCAACGGAGCCAAGTGCTCGCCCATCAATGGCACCTGTTTGTGTGCTCCGGGCTTTCGGGGGAGCAAGTGCGACGAGAGCTGCTACATAGGCACATACGGCCAGGACTGTGCCTTCAAATGTGACTGCCAGAATGGCGCCAAGTGTGCCCCGGAGACGGGACAGTGTCTCTGTGCCCCCGGCTGGCGGAACAACAAGTGTGATAGACCCTGTGATCTCAATCATTACGGCGATGGCTGTCGACGCACCTGCGAGTGTCAGAACAATGCCTCTTGTAATCCCATCAACGGCAGCTGCACCTGTGCTCCCGGCTGGACGGGAGAGCGCTGTGACCAAAAGTGCGAGACGGGAACCTTTGGACATAACTGTGAACAGAAGTGCCAGTGCGACAAGTACAACACAATTGCCTGTGAGGCAACAACGGGGCGCTGTCTTTGCAAGCAGGGCTGGAGAGGTATAAACAAAGGAAGAGGAGGAGGAGTAGGCGGAAGATCTACTCATCAAAAGACTCATAAAATCATGCTACTCTCTAGCTTACACACAGACACTCCTCCACACACATACACACACAAACAGAGCTTGATTCAGTCGCTCTTCATTCTCATGCATCTTAATGGGCTGTGAAATGCTGAGCATGGTCTTATTATGCTCTCCAACATGCACAGTTCTCCCCGCATACTCCCTCGCCTGCATACCCAATTTCACATCAACTTTTATCTCCGAGCATTCTTCCTACACTCTCCTCCATTCTTCTACTGCCCTAGTGTCTAGGCACTCACCCGCACACTCACACACACTCGCACTTGCATCTCTTCTTTCTATCTACCTTTTACTCTCCCTCATTTCCACTGACATCGTTTGCTCTACATTTCACTTAATTTTTCCCAAATCGCCTTTCATTTGATACCCATTTGTTTGTTAACGTTTTTATCTTAATTTGTGTCTCTTCATTTTGCACTCGTGTGTTTTCTTTGCTCCTTTTTTGTGTCCTTAAACGAACCCAAGGCGTTAATTGCGAGACGAACTGTTCGAGTGGTTACTATGGTGAAAATTGTGATCAAGTTTGCAGATGCCTGAACAATTCATCCTGCGACTCGGATACGGGTAATTGCATCTGTGCACCCGGCTGGACCGGCGAGGACTGTGCTGAGCCCTGTCCCGATGGCTTCTACGGCATGGAATGCAAGGAACGTTGTCCGACGTCCTCTCACGGTAGCTACCATCTTACTTTCCAACCAATTGTCCACTTTATCTCTAATGATTTGCTCTCTCTAACCCTTAGGCAACTCCACCTGTGATCATATTACCGGCGAAGTGGTCTGCCGACCAGGTTACCTGGGACTTACCTGTGAGCACGCCTGTCCACAGGGTCTGTATGGTCCCAACTGCCGTCTCAAGTGCAGCTGCGAGCACCAGGGGGAGTGCAACCATGAGAATGGACAGTGTACCTGTTTACCCGGCTGGACGGGTGCCAATTGCAATCAGACCTGTCCGAAGGACACCTACGGTCAGGGCTGCACTCAACGCTGTCGCTGCCAGAATCATGTGAATTGCCGAAAGAACGATGGTCACTGCATTTGTCTGCCCGGCTGGATGGGGGATCACTGTACCTACATTTGTCCCGAGGGCTTCTACGGCGAGTACTGCATGCATTCCTGCTCCTGCCCCTCCTCGAATTTCCAGTGCCATGCGGCGCAGGGCTGCGTCTGTCGCAGCGGCTACACGGGTGAAAACTGTGATCAGCTGATTGCCGAGCAACGCATCGCGGAACCCGCTCGGGATTGTAAGTAGCAGTAGCTTAAAAGAAGTAGACTTGATTGTACTTAAATATTTCTCTTCTCCAATTTCACAGCCAACAATGCTGGCTTCGCTTTAAGCATGGCTCTGTTAACCATTTGCTTGGCCATCATATGTGCAGTGTTCCTCTATTACCGACGTCGTGTATCCAATCTGAAGACTGAGATTGCCCACGTGCACTACACGCACGACACGAATGGAGGGGCTGGCGGAGGCTGGCCACCAGCGAATCACAACTTTGATAATCCCGTCTATGGCATGCAAGCAGAGACGCGTCTTTTGCCCAGTCACATGCGACCCAAGATGAACAACTTTAATCAGAATGGTTCACTGTGCACCGACTACGGTGATGATTCCAATGCCAGCAGCAGAGGTGTGTTGTACAACCTTTTAAATGCCATTTATAAGTACTAATCCTTGTGTAATTCTTGCAGTGGGCAGCTATTCCCTTCAGTATAATCACGAGTTGCTGAACAAGAACCTAAATGCTGATATGACAAATCCGAATGTTTACAATGCCATTGGAGACACGCTGAAGGAGGAACATGTCTATGATGAAATCAAACAGAAGGAGGGCTACAAAGATCCCGGTAAGTTATTCGCTTTACCATTCAGTTAAAAGCGCCACTAACAATTGTAATGCTGCAAACTATTATATTCCCATATACAATGCCTCATACTGGTTAATAGTGAAAATATATAGCAAGATATTGTTTCCAGAGGGTAAGCAATAGTTCAGTGTCTGTTGTAGCTTGTCCTCACTGTGCATCAATCATTTGTTTATGTGTGTCGCAACCCATAGTCAACTGTTTACTGATCCATTTTTCTTTCGTTCTATAGATGAGTATGATCATCTGGATTATTCGCGACCCAGCACATCGCAGAAACCACATTATCACCGCATGAACGACACGATGTTGAATATTAATCACGATGAGGAGAAGCCAAGCAATTTGAAGAACATGACGGTGCTGTTGGAGAAACCGGAACCCTCAACGGAGCCGGAGCCACAGCATGAAAGTTTCGACAATACCAATCTGGATGCAGCATCAACGGCATCGCCCAGCTCCAGTCCAGAGGCATTGAGAAAATAAGCGTTGTGCCAGAGCAGAGTCAGCTTCGACATTATTTATCGATTTAAAATGATAATAATTTTAATATGTTTATAATTTGTACGCAAAGTTATTAGCATAATTTATTACATACTTAGTTTGTATAGTTTGTGTAGTGTTTATCCGTACAGTTCCCTATTCTCCAAAACTTTTAAAAAATTTGTAACTGTTAGCATTTCTCATGTGTACAACGCATTTTTTGCTCAACCGATTGTAAATTTATTCGCTAGGGCCCTTTACAACCCATTGTCGCATTAGTTTCTTTCAAAAGAAAACCGGTCCCAACTTTTGTAAATTTTTATATTCATAGTTTCTCAGTTTATTCATCAGAATTGTCATTTACATCATACTACATCAACACATACACATTTAGCTGTAAGTACCTCTTCCTTTTGATAACAAATTGTGCTGTTGATTGTATAGAAATATTGTGAGTTCAAAATTCGCGTTACCTTTTAGCTCATTAGCGGAGCTAGCAATAATTTTGAATAACGCATTACATATACAAACATACATATTAATCTATTCATATCAGATATTTAAGCATATAATAATTATATTTTAATAAGCAATATATTTGTATAACAAAACGAAAAAAAAAACATGTTAATAATTGCCAAGTATCGAAAGTAAGAATGTCGAAATAATGATACAACTTATATTTCAAATGATAACTAATTGGCCAAAACATTTTAATTAAAAAGGTAAAAACTAATTTTAAAATAGTTAAAATATTGGAGCGTTGCAAAATTGTTATTGACATTTAAATTGTAGTTGAAAATATTGCTCATTTGTTGTCTTTGAAAGACATTCTCATATATAATAAAATTTAAATTATCCCGCGTAATCGAAATGCAACCTTGTTTTAAATATTATCGATAGTCGATGCTTTCATGGGTAGCACTTGGCATGCATTGCTTGGCAGCACTATTTTCGACCGGTAAACATTGAAAGCTTGGCAGCACTTACGTATAAAAACCAGCACCTAAAAGTATGTTGCAAAATTTATTAACAGGTAAGTTGAAATATTTAAGCTGCCTCCTGAAAGTACTCCCCACATTTTAGTGTCGCACCAGCTACAGCTACCTACTAAGCAATTCTGTTCGCCTGGTATTTGGCCTGACAAACAGACGCTCACAAAGCGAAACTTGTTGCCCAGAAATTTAAAACTGACTAAATAAAAGAAGAAGCGAATGTGATTGTTTGTAATACGTTTATTATATAGTATATTTAAATTATTTAGTCGAAGCATCAAGTACAGTAATTGTTTGTATAAATAGTTTATCGTTTCCATGTGTTTCCTTTTTGTTTTCTTTGATTTATGTTGCAATTATAATGCTAGATATACACCAATAGCACAGATTACATCTATGTAGATTCTAGAAGCGTACACATATAACTAATAAGAGCTTAGAATGTGAAACAAAGAATTACAAAATAAACATAATTCATGATGATATATTGCTTAATTCGATACAATTATGTGTTTAGTGGTAATTAAGATTAATCCGTTGATGACTGTTTGGAGGAGGGGACAGGTCAACCACTAGAGATAACCATGACCTGCCACCTCGGCTGGTATGAAGCCCTCGCGACCATCGCGAGTTTTCACATAGAACCATTGACGCTGATCCTTGGACTCGCGACACTCGCAGAGCGTCACAATTTCACCCTTGTGGACGACAATACTCTCCGTGATGTAGTCCGAGTTGATGGCGACTAGAGTTTGGCGCAGTCCATTCTGTTGTTGTCGCCGCAGCACGCTCAGTTGTTGTAGCTGCTGCTGTTGTTGTTGCTGCTGCTGTGCCTGTGGCAAGCTCTTTGGATGCAAATGCTGGCCATTGTGGCCATTGGTGATGTAAGAAACGTTGGATAAACGCCGCACGGTCTGTGCCTGCACTTGATGCAGATGCTTCTGTGAATTCTGCTTCTGTGCAGGCCGTTGCTGCAGCGTCACGTACTCATCGTTGGAGGCACTGCGCACGGAAGCCGAGCCGGAGCCGGCGGAAAGTCCTAGCTGCTTGGTGGAACGGAGTTGTGCGTAGGCCTTCTCCACGAGCTTTGGTTGTGAGGCTGCTCGCAGATACAATTTGTCCACATGCTGCTCTCCGTACAGGGAGCCCGACAAGCTACCACCTCCCACTCCTCCTCCGCCATTGACCACAAGACTTTTGCTGTTGTTGTTGTTATTATTATTGTTGTTGTTGTGTGGCAGCAGCTCCTCCGCTGGCTTGGAACTCCTGGGCGTGCGTGCGCCATCAGAACGTGTGCCGCCACGTAATCGTATCTCCTTCTCTGAGTCGGTCATGTTTCCGCAGGGACGTGGAAAGATGTCTGCATTGGATTCCCAGCAGGGAGTATGCTTGGATCCCCTCGAGGCCGCTGGCAGGATGCCCAGGGGCAGACAGCAAGCATAGCCCACGTAACCCTCTTCGGCGTGCGGTGTTTGCACGTAAAGCCAGTTTTGGTTCTTGAACACAGCATTGACAACCATACCCAGGGGCAGTGGAATCTCGAGCTGATAGCCACCGGGACGCGTCTGATAGAGCGTGCTGGCGGTGGCCAGGACAACGGGAATGTTACCGGGAGCAGCCAGCGAGCAGCGCGATAGAAACTCATCCACATTGTGAATCTCATATCCAAATCTCTGCACACGATTGCGTTCCCTTTCCCGCCGCTTGCGATGCCGATGGCGACGCTGCTGTTGCGGTGCTCCAGCACCTCCAACGCCGCCACCCTCCGACACAGCCACAAGACTGGGCTCCGAGTAAGTGCATTTTAGTGCATCCGCAGTCGTAGTTGTAGTTGTTGTTCCATTTCCAGTTCCCGTTGCTGTCTGCGATGCGTTGCAGGAGGCAGCGGCTCGAGCCTGTTGCAAGCGATTTGCGAGCTTCTTGCGAATCTCGTTGCGTTTGCGCGCAAGCAGTAAGGCCTCGCTGTGGACATCGCTCTTGGGTGCCCGCTGTGGCGTGCAGACGAAAAGCAGCTCTTTGGTGGATGCGGCAGGAACGGGAGCACCTCCACTATTCCGCGCAGTTTTGTCCTTGTAGTCCAGCAAATTTTGATTGCTAAAGAACTTCTGATGGGCCAAATGCCCGTTGGCTGGTGCCTGATGTGCGGTGGGAGTGGTGGCATAGCCATTGAGTGGATCGGTGGTGCCACCGCCAGGCAGTTGCTTGACCCGATAACGCTTCTTGGTAACATCCAGCTGTGTGGGCACGGGTTCCGTGCGCTGCTGCTGCACTGACACCGCCTCCGTGTGCAGTTTCAGGGATTGCTTCTCCTGCTCGATTGAGTTATCTGGCTCAAGCGGCTGCTGGGATTGCGGTGTGGGCGGCTGCTGTTGCTGCTGCTGGTGCTGCTCCCTCAGCACCCAGGTCAGTGAGATGCGCGGACGTCGCAGACTCAGGTTCTGACCCATCGCTAGACTGTCGTCCAGGCCTACAGCATGCTGCAGTTGTGGTGTGCTCTTGGCCCGCCCCCCGCCTCCTAGAGCCAGCGGCAGCAATTCATCAATCTCCACATAATCTGAGCTGTACTCGTATTGGCCAACTGAATGGGATTGGGAGTGAGACTGCGAAAGTGAAAGCGAATGCGAGTGGTCCTGTACAGTTGGTGGCGGCGTCGCTGTAAAGTTGCCTACGGAACTGTCGCTGCTGCCTGGTTGCTGCTGGTGAAGAATCAGGGCACAGGCGTGCAGCAGATCGGGACAATAAGCATCTGTAACAAAAGCACATATTTGAAAATTACTATTGAGTCGAAAGCGTAAGAAACAAAATGGCGGTATTGGTATCGATACAATTGCGCCGTACATAAGTAAATCACGAGTCAAAATAAATGTACTCATTTGCATAATTCAAGTATTTTAAGTTACAAAACCAATTTAAATAGGCTTGTAAGTCGTTACTCTTCATTCACAAAATAAATATCGATAATCGTTTATTACAAACGGCGTCACTGAAGCTATAAATTGTCGGCTTGTTTACTTTCGTTTTTAATTAATTCCAGATTTGATTTTAACTTGCGCCATGGATTTTGGCAATGAAGTGAATAGGGTGAAAAAACTGCTCATTGAGAACGCGCTGTTCATGAAATCATTTGAGGGAACTGACTTCAAGTTCCAGGAGGAGCTCAAAAAGCTCAATGATGAAATGCTCAAAAATCATTTGGAGTTGGGTGAAAATCTCATTCACATGAAAACCAAACAAAAGCGACTCGATCAAATACTGGAAAATGCGGTAACTGAGAGCAATACATTGGAAGACTTTGAAGCAAAGTACGAGGAATTAAGCAAAGCAGAGGAAAATAAACGCACCAACGTCAAAGTGACCGTCGAGTACAAAGAATTCAAGGCTGAAATCTACAACAATATGAACACATCCAATGCCGCTGATAATGACGATGATGTGGTGGTGGAGATTTTGGAAGCTGCTAATACTGCTTGTTCCATGTATGATCCATGGACTAAGGGTCTAATGCAGCATCCCGTGCGCAACATAAAGTGCGGTCATCACTACGATCGGGACTCCGTTATGTTTGTCATCAAGGACAAATTGAGCATTCGTTGCCCAATTGTCGGTTGTGCCAGTAAATGTTACATACAACCGAATCATCTGGAGGACGATCTACCGTTGCTGCAGAGGATCAAAGAATATTTGGCTGAGCAGGAAGCGCAGAAGGTTTGGTCATCCGAAGATGAAGATTAAGACCATGAATTTTGTCTTAGACCAATAGTAAACTGGCTGTGCCGAAACGATATGAAACTCTTTGTTATTTCACTATCTGATAGCCTTATTTCTAATTGATCCACAATAAGTGCAGGGTCTTTTATAGTCTACTCACCACGTAATCCACGTGAGCTGCGCCTGCGTCGACGATGCCGTCGTCTGCCGACAGCGCTGCCGCCTAAATCGCAGTCGCTGCTTTGATCGCTGCTGCTGCTATTAGTGCTGCTGACAAACTGTTGTTGTTGCTGCTCCTGCAACTCCCTCAGTCGCCGTCGACGTCGAGCTTGTTGCCGCGCTGCTGCTGTGGCGGCTGCCTGCTCTGCCGCTGGCTGCTGTGCGTGTGTTGCTGGTGGGGGTGGCGGAGGTGGTGGTGGCGCCGCTGGACGCTCTGTGTAGCCCGGCGGCGGTGTCAGCGGCAAGGGACAGTAGACGGGCGGCGGTGAACGAGCAGTGAGTCGAGGATTTGCCAAGTCAACCGTGGCATCCAAAACGTAATCGTTCTCTAGCAGATTACTCGCATCACGGAAGCCAATTGGGGCAGATGCTGCCAATGTGGCAGTGGCAGCATCGTCTGCATTTTGTAGCCGGTAGGTAGGAGGCGGGGTAGCTGGTGATAAATATAGAAATTAAGAAGAACGCATTAATGAGGAGTTCCCAGAGCCTGACAAGAGCTCATAAAAATTCCAATGGAATGGCCAAAATGCCATTCCGGGCCAAAGGACAATAAGAGAAAAACAACAAAAAGAAATAGCAAACGAGACACCCCCACTGGAAAAGAAAAAAAGATATTTAAAATATTTGCCAATATAAACGTCAAGTCGAAGTTCTGACTTCTCGCTGTTGCCTGGCTTACGGCCACATAGTTTCTGGCCACATTTATATGCGCTATCAAGGCCAAGATCAGTGCGCTTGAAAATGCCAAAAGCCAAGAGAGATGAGAAGGCAGCAACAACAACACGGAGAGGCTGGAGAAGAAGAGGAAGAAGAAGCTGGCAGTTGGCAGCTGGAGTTCAGCCGAAAGAGATACGCAAGAAGCGTGGCCAATAAAATTCCACAAACTGATATGCTCAATGGCAACAACGTGCCACAAGTGAGTAGTAAAATGTTAAAACGTGACGGTATTTTTCAAAAACAACAAAAACAAAAAGCCTAAAACAAAAACATACCAAAAATATTATATACCACTTCTTATTCCCACTCTCTTTCCATGCCTCCCTCTCGCTTAGTCACTCTGCTACGCCCGCTTTCTGTTCCTTTCGCTCGTTCCATTTGCACAACGTTCCCAAAAAAACGGTGGATATTTAAAGCTGATCTCTTAGCTTTGCGTCAACATTAAAACGAACTGTTTTTACTCTAACAAAGTTTAGAGGCAGGTGGCAGCACACACAGTGGTCTATAAGGTTGCCACTCGATGTAATATTCCAGTGGAGTTTTTAGCGCTGCCAACTTAATTAATTTATTTTAAAGCTGACAATGCATTTAATTGCACTTAAATAGGGTTGTAAGTGTGAAAGTTTATATTCGTTGCGCTGTTGCTTTTATTAGATCGTGTAACCAATATACCCTGTTATATGTAATAATAAAGTATAGAAAAGAATGAACAACAACTGATGAAGCGCAGAAAGGACAAGACAGGGCCCTGAAGCTGCGGCCAATGGCAATGGGAATGGCTTCAACGACCTTTACAAGGCGGGCGGCAACGACTGTCAGTCAGCAGCAACGGCAGCCACCACCACCAAAGCTAATCAAAAAGAGTTGCAGCAGCTGCACTAAAAGAAGAGAGAGGTAAAAAGGGGAGGGCAACAGATCGTGCGAGGATTACACTGAAAGGGGGCTGTGACGACAGAAGAATCATTGAGAGATCGTGATGCTAAGACCTTTAATGGCCTCTACGTGAGCTGAGCGTGGGCGTGGCACGACACAGCCAACGAAAATTGAAAGTGTTTTTTGGCCAAGCTGTTGCAATTGTTGCAGCAGTTATTGTTGTTGTTGTTACCCTCTAATTAAACGCAGACGAGCTGCCAAATTAGTTAATGACGAGTTGTTGTGAGACTGAATTGCAAAAATCACATCAAACTGAACCAAGCATGCCACATGCAACAACATACAACATACATACCACATGCCACATGCGGCACCACAAATGGTCAAAAGTCTGACAAATTTGTTTTGCAACTTGTTTGCAAATATGGCTCGTCGGCTGGCGGCAGGCGCAACAAAACATGGCCACTGGGGCATTGTCGTCGCCAAGCTTGCAACGACTTACAAGCTGCTTGCAATGGCCAAAAGGCAATGGGCAACAGGCAACAGGCTGGCCAAGTTAACAACTGTTGTTGCCACGGCGATAATAATTCAATCGAGAAATGTCGAAGCGTGCAAATCGGTCGTTTGTGATTTGTGTGTGCGTGTGTGTCAGTGTGTGTGTGTGTGTTTGTGTGTCGCTGCCACACGGTGGCATAAAAGGCGCTTGGAATTGATTGGAGGCTGCCTGCATGTGATTAGCGGATAACGTACAACGTGTCAGTCCAACTGGGAACTGGGAGCAGCCAACAATGTGGCTGTCACCTCAAATGAACTCTCTGGGAAAAAAAACTATGAACTTCAAGTCGAACTCGAATTAAAACTCAACTAGAGATCAGCTAAAGTGGATAAACTCAACTGACAAATGGCAATCGTATTGTCGATTTAGATTCCGACTCCGATTTCGTCAGCGATTCCCTCGCTTTAATAAGATAAAAGCATTTTAATTGCAACTAAACATGGCATGTAGCAAGTGGACATGGTCATGCCACTAGCCAGCAGCTACTAGCTAAGAGCCAACAGCTACTTGCTGGCCTACACCCCACTTCCACCTTCGCCTTTATGACCATCCCGCTTTTCTCCTCTACCTTAGGCAACCTCAAGTCGGAACTCCGCTCTAGGCCAAGCAACTGTAAACTGTAAATGCGGCGCAACAAACGGTCCAAAGACGCTAGACTTAAACGCATAAAAAAGTAGTTAGAATGCGCTACTTAGCGCTGTCTGACTAGAAGTTACCCTGTAATGGCAGATGAGTATTAGTCATTGTTAGAAAAAGCTCTGGGAAGAGCCTAAAACCGACATGTCTCTTTGATGTTAAAATTTACAGGGTATTTAAATAAGTCAAGATAAGCCTTGAGCCAGCAACAGCTCACTCCCGCTCCCTTTCTCTCACTCTTCTCTTTTTATCTCTCTACAGTAAATATTTGCACGCATAAATTCTGTATTTATTGTTAGATCATTATGAAATTTTCAGAATTCAATTAAAAGAAAGCCAACAAAGGCGTTAAAGAAAAAAACTTGGCATATAAGCCAGATAAAAACGTCATAAACTTAGATAAAAGCCATACTTAAATATAATTTCTGCCCATTTGCGTAAACAACCCACTGGTTTACTCTACAGCTACAGGGTGAGTTGATACGCACTCGAATTTCATCTGACAAATTTGCTATCAATACTCTCGCTTTCTATCTAATTCTCCTCCTTCTCCCACTCTCCCTCTTCCCACCTGTTATACCTGTTGAAATCGCTCAGTAAATTAAAATGCTGCCGAGTCAGATGAAAAAATTTAACGATCGTAGCATGAAAAGCAATAAAAATAAGCTAAACAACAAGCTCATAAAATGCAGCATAAAGTTGCTTGATTGTCAGATTGTCGGATTGTCAGTTGGACTGAGTTTCAGTCTTCTTAGTGCTGCTCCAATCCTTGTTGACAGCGAGAGTGGAGTGGACACCGCTCCTGACAGACTGAGCAACCTGACCACCCCCTTGCCGACCCTCAGCAGCGACATTAAATGTGCAAATTTATGTAGAAAATAATTTACACAAATTTGAGTTTTTTAGCTTTTCAATTAGCAACGGGGGAAAAGGTGGAGTGACAGGGACAGTGGGATGGGGGACAGGAGCAACTACTTAAGACAATTTTATGCCTTTTTAATGTGTTGCTGCATTTTGGGTGGTCGTAGACATCTCCACAGACACAGAAAATTCAAATAGGTGCGATATGTGATCAAAAATCAATTTGCATTTTTATTGACTTGATTTGACTGCGTCAAGCGACAAGCAGGACTGTGTGGGTCTAGGCCACGCTGGAGGGGAGGTGGGGTGACTCATGCTAGCCAGGTTGCAGTTACTGGCCATGGCAATAAAATTTAAACGTTGTTTCTTTTTTTGTGGCATTTGCTTTCTATGTTTTCTCAGTCTGTCTCCGTCCCTGTCTGTGTGTGTGTTTTAAGCGCTTTTAAATATTTATGAGCCCATTTGTGGCATCGTTTTGGGCCCGTTCCACAAAAATTATGATTTTATGACGTTAATAAATTTAAATGTTGTGGGTTAAGGCTTAAGGCTCTTTAACTTGGCCAAAAGGCTGGCCCATAAACACCTCCAGCGCCTTTCGAGGGAGGATTCATCTTTTTACTTTTTCTCTTCTCTTTTAATGACTTTTCTAACAAATTTTGGCAACAAATATGAATATGTAAATTATGCTTAAATTGCAGTTAGATTCTAGGCTTAGTTGTTGGCCAAAAGAAGTGGAGTTGTCAATGGAAAAGAATTATTAAAATGCTGTTTAAGTTGCTTAAAAAAATTATTCAAAATTATTCAAAGCGCAGACTTTACCTTTGTTTAAGCCAAGTTAAGAAATGCTGCCAAATACTATAAAAATAATTATGAAGCAGTGGCAAAGTAAGAACAGCTGAAAGTAAATAGTTTAAAAGGAGAATACTGATAGTAAGTCCCAGAAATGCTGTGAGGTGTTTGTAGAGGAAGGTGGCGCCAGGAGTTGGGAACAGCTCAAGGACCTGCTGAGAGAAACGTTGGCAAGTGCGTATTGAAGGCTCAATGGCCAACTTGGAGCAGGGACTCTCAGCACTGCACTTACGTGCATATGGACGAGTTTGTTGGCCAAGGCGCAAAATCAAGTTAACAAAAGACAAATGCGGTGACAGAACGGTAGTGTAAAGGAAGGGCGTGGAAGGGCGTGGGCTGGTACATAGCGGAGCTTGATAAGCGTCAAAGGACATGGAGCAGTCGAAGCCAAAAGCAGATAGACAAGTGCGAGCACACAAAAATGCAAAGCGAAGCATACCAATGAAAAGCTGCAAAGAGGCGGAAGGGAGAGTGGACGGAGGCTTGGGCAAACCGAGGCAACATCAAAGCAAAAGGCAGCGAGTGCTGCGGGCGGCATGCAAATTGAAATACGCCAGCTGGGAAAGACCAAAAAAAGGAACCAGAAGAAGCAGAGGAGCGTCAAACTCGAACTCAGCAGCAAAAAGTGGATGTCGAAACCGAAGCCGAAAACGAAAAGGAACCTGCGACAACAAGCGAACGGCGCAGCGGAAGCGGAAGCGGAAATGCGCACAACGCATTTCATTTGCTGCCCAGCATGCGTGGGCGGTGGAGTACGCGTTAGGCTGTTGAGGAGGAGGTAGAGGGGTGCGCCGAGTGCACTTTGCCCTCTACGACAAATATTTCTTCAAGTGTCGTTCCCTCTCGAAGAACTCGGGAGCTAAGAGCAAGTCCATTTCCCAAGTTTATTTCTGTGCTGCCATTCCCAAACAATTTACGGGCAATACCTATTGGAGATGTAAGCGTGACACGGCCAAATAGAAATGAGAAACCAATAAGTCTGCTGTAAAACTAAACACTTATCTGTTAGCAAACTTGGTTACTATAGATGTTTTCGTATCCAATTCAAATTCCTTGCATAAGCAAATCTTCAATTTGTATAATTCAATTTAATGTTTCCCTCTCTAATATTCATCGCTATCTTGTCAGCTCCCACGCCCATCTCTAGCTTATCGCTGGTGTCGTGACACGCCACTGCTCTCTCTTTCTCCCCCCTCTCTACCTATCTCATTCTTTAAAAACGCCGCGTGCTTTATTAAAATTTCATTGTTGGTTGTTGGCATCAAAGGAGCGGGAGAAACAGAAGAAACAGAGCGAAATGGGGGAAAGGGGAAGGCCGACAAGTGAAAAGCGTCCCTTTGGGGGTACAGGACATTGTTATAAATTCCAATTCCTTTTGGATTGTTGAAGAAAAAACGTGAAAAATGCGCCATGTAAATTATTTCAGCGTCTTGAACGCATTTTTTATTGTGCATGATAAATTTTTATTGTAATTGGCTGTTGATTTATGGCCCAAAGAAGACGCAGCATAGCAAAGTCTATGATAACAGTAGCTAGATAAGCTTGCCAGCGGAACAAGAAAACAGTTTCTTCTATCGCCTCCAGCCTCCTATTCAATTTATTTGGGCGTGTCCCATGGCTAATTAGACGTGGAAAAATTGGTATTCGAATAGATTCAGTTTTGAGTAGCGAAAGATTTTTTAAAAGAATTTTCATTGGCATTAAAACTAATCGACACATTTGCCGAAAATCATCTATGCAACGATGCGTAACCAGAGCCGTAACCACGCCCCCATTGTGTACTCCGCCCACCCAGGCAGCCGGGCAGGAAATGCAGGCAAATAGATATTTAGGCTCGTTTCATGGCTAACACGGCGCAACGCAGTCAAACACCATAAAGCTTTATGGCCAACTGGGAAAATTCAGGGCCTGGAACTGATTTTTCCGACGCAAAGAAGAGTTTTTCTCCTTCAAGTGGCAGATTTTGTAATGCTTTGTGAACGATTTCATGGTAATTTCACCGGGTTATAACAATTTACAAATTATGTAATCGAAATTTATTGCGACGCCAAAAACTTCAGGGCAAAAACAGAAGAAGAACGCAGAAATCAGCCAAAAGAATTCACGGCTCGCTTTAAAGATGTGCTCGCCTCTTTGGTGGTTGGTGGTTGGGTGGGCCACAATATGGGCCACACCATGGCTCACACACAGGTGGCTTTGATGGGCAGCTGATGTGCACAACAAAAAAGAAGAGGAAGAACATTGAGGAGCAGAATTTTAACTGCAGGCAAACGGCGGTCACTTCTCTACTCTCTCCCAACCTCTTTCTGATGTGGCCAAGATAAAGCTCCAGATACTGCTGCGGGCTCAAATGAGTATGTCTAAGATTCAGTTAGGATAGACACATAACCAAGAAGCAAGCAGCCAGCTAACAGTTGATACCAATAAACGTTGCTGGCTTAAAAAATTCCATTAATTTTGCGGCTAGCATACCCGGCAATCATTAGAAAATATGTGAGTGGGGTATGCTGAGTTCTAAAATTTAACAATACTTGTTAACTGTTTTCTAAACAAATGGTGAGTTCAACTACTTTAAACCAAGCTTCCCAGCTACTTACAGGGTATGTGCTGGTCGATCAGCCACTACCACTGCGTTTTAAACATATTTAACAATATTTTTCGCTGTAATATTAGCTTCGACTTGACTCCAATTGCCGCATAAATCAATTGTTCCAATTCAGCACACAAATTTGTTCAAGTTTTAGCCACTTAACTTCCCGTTCCAGCGAAGCAGCCACTACCCCGTCCCTCTTTCTCCCACCATTCCGCTCTTGGCGCTGTCCAGGCAGCGTATCCCATTTGTTAGAGCACTTTTTGGAGTAAAGTCCAATAATACAGCCATTAAATGCCAACTACTTTGCCATCAAGTGCTTTAGTTTGGCATAAATCTGAAGCGCATGGCAAAAGTTTTCCTGATTTTCCTTCCTTACCCCACCTAACTGCCTACACACACAGAGAGAGACACTCACATATTGTTTTCCCAAACAAATCTCCCAATTCCCCATAGACTACTTTATCCCCTATCTCCTCCTACTCTTCTTCTCACCTCGTTTCTCTTCTCCCCTCCTGACTCACTCACCTGTTCTTGTGTTATAGCTTTAATTAACGCCAACTTGTGACTGCAGTCGGAACGCAGGCAACAGAATTTGGCCAACAGGTGCACAAAACTTTTGACCAAATACCACTACCAACACTGGCACTACCGCTACCAACACTACTACGCCCACTCTCACCCACTCTGGTCCTAGCATTTTTATTTAATTTACAGTCGTGGCGCATTCGCTGTCCTCTCGAGCACTTTCATGTTGTAATTTCCTAAAATTTACGAGTTTGCTTAGCAGCGGAAGCGGCCACAACTACCACGGGGTGGGTAACGGGGAGGGGCAACAGGAGGGAGGGCTAGATTCAGTGGCACTGCTCGCTGTTTGCTGGATTTACGGCCTGGTTATGCCGGGTTTAGTTCTAGGTTTAGCTTTAGGTTTAAGTTCAGGTTTAGGTCTATTTTTTCGGGCCGCTTTACTTGCCACTTGCCACTTGGCTTTTGGGCTTGTTGCCTTCTCGCTGTGGCTTGTCAGCGCCTCGTTTTATAGTCAACAAATCCTGCCTATTCCGCTGCTTTTCCTATTCCCGCCTTATTTAGCCTCTCTTCTGTCCCTTCCTCAATTTCTTCATGCTGTAAATGAGCAACTTTTTGCTGCTTTTATTCACCTCCGTGCTGTGTGTGTGTGCGTGTGTATGTGTGTGCGCTTTTTGGCAATTTCGCATGCAGTTTATGGCTGAACATAAGCTTCAACAGCAGCAACAACAAGAACTCATATGAGCGCTAATTGGAGTGTAACTGACTCAGAGAGACCCCGTAGAAAAATCACACTTTTCCACATTATCTAAGCGCTGTGAAATCTTAATATTCCTTTACTTATTTAAAAGTACAGGGCTTTTAAATCCCATACAACAACAAGAACTTACAACTCGTGCAGCTGTTAGTTGCCACATGCAGCCATGTCTGCTCTGGCGCTTATAAAACTTGATCAAAATTATGACTACGCCTTCGTACACACATTTTGGCATTGAGGCAGGTTGCTCCCAACCCTGACCCTTCCCCTCCAACCACTACCGACCTACCAACCCCGCTGCCCTGTAGCTACTACTGCTGGGCATGTTTTGGGACAATTAGAGTGGGCTCATTGCCCATAAAGTTATAGAATTCATGAGGGCACGTATACGTTCCAGTGAACGAACGCATTTCAAGTTGAGTTTACTTATTGCCAAGTGCAGCAGTTTATCCGGTCCAACTTTTTTGGACCCACGTTTCATTAGCTGGGATTACAGGGAGGTGGAAAAGGTATGGACAGTGCTGGGGGAGAGAAGAGACGACTCCTGTTAAAAGGATGCGCGTGGAGAATATCATCCAGTTTTATGGCTGCACAATCTTGTCCCGGGTTATTAAATGCACATAAAAACAACACATGTGCGCGAATTAAACTGAAGCTATAGTAAATAGCTATAGTAACTGAAGATGAAAGCTATTTGGAATTGGAGTATTTATTGCTATACTAAACAAAACTATAAACTTTTATTTAATTCATAGAAATTTAATTAAGTCCAATTCGGTTAAATCCTATGGTTTTTTCCTGTCGGAAAGCATACTAGACTTTGAAATTGTGTCATTTAAATTGATCTGTTATTACTACACTATAAAATCAGCTGTCAGTTGCTCAATTTCTTTGATAGTCTTCAATTATTACAGAAACTGAGTCAACACATAATCTTAAATTGAAAATAAAAGTAAAACCGGTCATAAAAGTGGCACACACACTTATTATTAATAATAAGTTTTAAATAATATAAATTTAATTGAGTAATATTGATGTTAATATAGTGGTGTTATAAATCGGTTTTTACTTCCGCGTTACGCGTGACGAGTTGCATAAACTGATGCAAATGCAAATGGAAATGCAATTTCTGAAAGAGATGCCATTCGATATTCGTTTGGATTGCTTGAGTGATTGGCATTTTTCATATGAATATGAATACAAATATGATTATGAATGTGAGTGAGTGTATTCATAGTCACAACGAGCGCCTGGTGGAGACTGCTTCCGTTTCGCATATGGGCCCAACGGGGTGGGGACAACCGCTGCTAACAGCAGATCAGGTGAGAAGCTGCGGCGCAAATTGTTCAATTGTTGGCACTTCATATACACTTTAAAGAGGGTACATTCATTTTGTTGCTGAGTGCGTAACAAATGCTCAGAAAAGTAACGCAGAATTGTATTGAATTAGGTTTAAATTTTTAAATAAGGAAAAGAATCGAATAAAGATTTAACACTCTCGTAGCTAATACTGAAACTAACTGAGAAAACTTTGTTTTAAGTATGAAAATCTTTGTTTGTTTCCTGAGTTATCTTAAACAACATTTGTAATCAACTTTCTTAGAATCTTAGTCTAAAAATTTAGTTAAGGGCCTTTCAGGAGCATCATAAATTCGTTGTGTTTGCAGACAACCTACGTATCTTCTTTTCTTTTGACTTCAATAATAAATTTTTTGGCGTCGATTGGAGCGCACGAGTGAACAGCATTAACCGCAGTTCCCTCACGCCCCTCGCTCCCCTCCTTTTGGCCAGTTTACAGCGGCAACATGTTAATAATAATTAAACACATGCAAATGTGCCAGCAGGCAATGGATGAATTGGAGGCTGCAACAAAACAAAGCAAAACACTAAATAAAACCAACCAGCGGCCACATCAAATGTGATAAAAATAATAATACTAATACTAGTAATAAACTAATACACTCCATAAGATATATCCATAGTGCACTGAACCTCGTTACAACTCCGATTACTCTGGTATAAAAGCATCATTGTTGTTCGCCTCCCGAGACAGTTGTGCTCTGAATGGTGAACGTGCCACAAATGGTGGCAATTGCGGGTAGTGCAGCTCAATCTAAGGATTAATCCAGCAGAAACTTAAGCACAGAATGACACAAGTGAGTGAAAACAAAAGTGAAGAATAAAAACTCTAAAAGAAATACCAGAAGTTGTGTAAAGAGAAAAAAGTTTTAACCAAATCTAACCTACATTAAATGCGCATTCCTCTTCTCTCTACTCCTAAGCCTCCCGCCAAACGCCTGACAGTGTGCAACCTGTTCGCACTGCTGCTGCTGCTACTGACTGCAACGTTGTTGCAGGCACGGCGCATATCCAGTCGGAGACTCGTGATTCACGTGCCCGTAAAGGTTAAGACGCACCACCACACACACACTGTCTACAAGGTGTTACATGGCTCCAACGGAGGCGGTGGCATTAAGCAGACCATCTACAAGGTTGTGGGGTTCGATGAGGGCAAAGGACACGGCGGTTATGGTCACAGTCCTGCTCACAGTTCTGGTCATAGTCACGGTCACAGTTACGGCATGGATCATGGCGAGATCACTTATGAGGATAAACATGGCTGTGAGAGTGGCAAATTGATGCCATCACATCGGGACATGTTATTCAATCATTATGCGCGCCATGATCAGGATGAATCGGAGGCAACGGACTATGCCGAGGAGCAGGATGAGTTCATAGATGTCAGGGATGCTTGGATGTGAATAAAGTCGTGTGAAAAGCGTTGCCGATTAATTATAAAATACCAGCTCCCTCCGCAAAGACAGTCCGCCAAGTCGCTGTCTGCCTCAAAGTAATTACAAAATTGTTGAGTCCATGTCGACATCATCTTCTATCCACTTGCCTTGCTCAAAGAATTCCTGGCACACAAAGCCTGGCCAGAACAGAACAAACCAAGTCTGGCTATGCCAGGCCAGGCATGAAGTCGTCTTCTTGTTGTCGTTGT
This sequence comes from Drosophila parthenogenetica, assembly GCA_035047505.1. Taxonomy (NCBI): domain Eukaryota; kingdom Metazoa; phylum Arthropoda; class Insecta; order Diptera; family Drosophilidae; genus Drosophila; species Drosophila parthenogenetica. The sequence continues at coordinate 3,101,847 of JAWNPM010000070.1, forward strand.
CGTTGTCGAAATCGAAATTCGAATCGGATTTCGAGTCTCTTTCTCTGTGTATTTTCTTTGTATTCTTTTTCCTACCGACTGCCAAATTCGTTGTAATTGGGGAGGCAGTGGCAGACACAAGGGAAGGTCAGCGATGGGGCAGGTCGGATGTAGACACTCTCATGACTGCGGTCAGTCGCGCACTTGAAGCTCAACATAAAATATTTGCATAGCTCTTGACTTGAAGGCTCCAAAAGCCATCGCATATTTTTAGTGGACAATTAAAAGTAACAAAAAGCAATGAATGCATGCGCATACAATTGAGAAGCACTGTAACAGTTAGGAATACGTGTATACAGCATACAGAATTCGCCAAATTATGGGAACTATAATGAGCAAAATGCGCTTGAGTTGGTACAAAATAAAGAGGATTAATTTGAGAGCTTGAAACAGTTTGAAAAGCAATTTAAATTGGTACTAAAAATTAAAATTTAGATAGTAAACTTGGTGTAAAGAACATGGTAACAGTAAGTATACAGATATAGTCAATTGGAGTGGAAATACTGGATGTATTAAAGCCTGAGAGTAAACTTAAGAGAGAATCGTATTAAATAAAGTAAAAGCTAAAGGCATTACGATAGGAGCTAATTGAATTATTAGTTTTCGGTTTCAGAGCAAAGAAGCAATAGGAGACTACAGAGATAAGTAATAAGCTGCAGAGACTGTACCACAATAAGGAGTCCTAGAAGCTTCATACAACCCACAATAATCAATATATTTGCCAGAACGTTTAAATATTCAAATCTTCTTCGCTACCTGCAAATAAGCACTATAAAACTTGGTCGGCAGCTACAGCTAAGCCTTGGACAATTAACCCTAATTAGGCCCCAAAGTGCTGAGGATTCAGCTACTGTGCAAACACCGCATTGTTGTTGTTCTTCACAGCACAAAACTGACCCATAATCAATTTAAAATGTCAACGGTAGGAGACTTGAAGCTGTTCGGGGACTTCATTTGCAGTGGATCAGGAAGAGCATCAGCTACGGTTGACATAAGTTGGATTGATCGCTCAGTTAAGAGGAAAAAAAAGCAGAAAAGGGGGAGGCTACAAGGGAGGAAATCACAGCAGCCTTCACAGGTGGCAGTGTCGCGTACGGCTCGCAAGAGTTGAGCACAAATATAATTTGCGTTTAATTGAAGGCGACAGATAGATAGACAGGCGGACAGAAGTGTCAGGGGGCGGGGCATGATGAATGTGTCGCCCGAGTGACTGGGCCGCCCCACGGGTGGCCGGCCACGGAGATGGAAAGGCTGGCTAAAACGGTTGCTGGCGCCAGTGGAGCCAGCTAACTTGGCTCTGATATGAATGTGGCTATTTAAAGGCATTTAGACGGTAATGACATTTAAGTCCACAACAATCTTGTGCCACGATAATCCACTGGCCAAGAGAGCGAGCGAATTCACTGAGCTGCTTATGTCCGAACAAACAGAGACAGAGCAGAAGAGGAAGCCAGTAAAGGAGAGAGATACGGAGACAGAGACCGAGACCTAGTCGAGACATCTGTGATGAGTTGAGCTCTGGGCTTTGTCCATCAATGGCAACTGTTATTAACATTTTTTTTTAAGCCATTGTGCACACATATTTGCCCACTGGGCTAACAACGTTTTTTGGGCCAAATCAAAAGCGCAGGTAGGCAAAAAATAAAAGCAAAACAGCAGAAACAGAAACAAGCAGTCTATAAAGTTACTTTTTATATATATCTTTGAGCTTATTGCCTTTCAAAATGGTAAAATGGTAAACCCAATTTGTGTATCCTGCCGCTTGACCATTGATTGACCATTGACTAGTCTACTGACTCGTCCACTGTATTCCAATTCCCATTCAATTCGGCTGCCCTGCGGTCTAAATAAATCTATTGATTTTGAGGTAAATGGCTTTTGTGCTCTCCGTATTCCGCTTTCCAGCTTTTGAGCTCCAAACTCTCAGTTTTGGTCTCGGAATTGGCACATTTCCATGAAATGCTCAAAATTGTTTTACTCTGTACAGCACACAGCAAACAAGGGGTATGCTAGACTTTAAAAATAGTCATGTACGCACAAGGGCTCACAAAGCTCGAACAGTTATGTCTTAGCATGTTGTTTTTCCCTCTACAACTACATTGAAAAAATATCCCCAAAACACTTTCCAGTTTAACTCCATTAATCTACCCCGCAATTTCCAAAGCCATTTATACATTACACTGATAAAAAATTGTCGTAAACAAGATTTGTGGTCTTAAAAACTACTACAGTAGAATTCTGATCTTAAATTGAAGACTACTACCTTTCTTTTTTGCCAGTGTATTTGTTGGATTTTGTAATTGAATTGGACACCCCCCATAAAGCTGTCCAGCCCAGCTCAGCTTGTTTACCCTTTGTCTAGCCATTGATATTTCATTTTCGATGGCTGTTGGAACAATTTGAATGTCTGGTCGTTTTGCTTAATTGGTTTCATTAAGGCTCAAAGAGTAACTTCTGGTATTTCACTTACCGTCTTTCCGTTTGCCAGCGCGTAGAATGCCAAAAAAGCGACGTTCCCGAGAGCCAACAGAGCGAGCTGAAAAAGCAAAAATCAAATAAAAATAATGGTTAAAAAGTTGCTTAAAATTGGCAAAATGTGAAACTTTAAAAATGGCTCAATAAACAAAGTTGTTTTTTGTTTGCTTTTGGCCACTTACAGTAACACGTGTCGTATACGCAATAACAAGTTAAAAGCAAGGAGAGCGGCAGGGAAGCTTAAGAAGCTTGTGTCGGCGTCCAGGCTCCCAATGGGATGGCATAATTTCCACAAAGTGACAACCAAATAAACAGACCAAAAAGGAAAAGTTTAAACAGGTGAAAAGGGGGCAACTTTGGGAGAGTTGGGGGGAGCTGTGGAAGTTGTCTAGGGTACTAATTTTAACGCCATTAATTTGCAAAGGACGCACAGGTCGAGAGCTGGACAGACAGTTAAAGGGAGCAGAGGAGAGAACGAGAGAGAATTTTAAATTAAATGGACACAACTTTTATTGAATTGAGTAGATTGAGGCAGAAGTGCTCTGCCACAGCAGGAGGCATGTGGAGAGCCGGAAACGGAAGCGCATTACTCAGCTACTCCTGCTGTTTCTTGTACTACTACTACTACTCCTTCTGCTTACTCTGCTGCTTTTACTTCGTGTTGTTCCTCAGCACGTTTACACGCAAGCCTGTAGTGATTGCTTATAAGGGGGTAAAGATGAACTTCCAGATAAGCAGGACAGGGAGTAGTGTAGGGAGTTGTGGGTGTACCACCAATCAAAGAGAACACGCTCTGTCAAAGCAAAAGTTTCGGCAGGAGGCGAAGGCGAAAGTTTTTGATTTCATGATATATTTATGGGCTTCTTCCGCAGCTCCTTTGGGTAATAAACTTTTGCTCGAGAAATGTCCTGAAAGGTTGCGGCTTACGAGCTTCAATTTTATTTTATTTTTACTTATTTTCAGTCGTTTTCTGCACGCTTTAAACTTGTGCTGCACACACACAAGGATTAAGCCACAAATCAGTCGCCAAAAACCAGCGCAAATTACGTATACGCAGTGTGCCGACCAAAGGACGGTAATGATGTTGGCAACAACCTGATAATGATGATGATAACACTGGATATTGGTGGCTGACTACTGCTGCAAAATGTTTATTTAGCGGTTCGAGCGCGGTCAGTGGTCCTGCCACGCAGTGTGGCAAACAGTGAACTACTGTAGTTATATTGATACAGGTTTAACTAACAAGCAAACTCAGTCCTCTAGACTATTTAGTTACTTTTAGCCAAGTTACGTTAGTTAAGTTTTAAACCAGCTGAACTTAAGTAATTCTGCGCCTTAACAATTTGAGAACTATAAGAAAAACTCTGGAATTTAATGGCATCCTTTTTGTTTCTGTTTCATTAATTATGTCAAGCAATGAAATTATCTGATAATCCGTTCGCAAAACACACACACAGACGCACTAGGGAGGAGGCACAACAATGAGACAAGCGTCCACCTGCAACAGTCGTTTCGCTCGGAATTGAAATTGGAATTGTGTGGCAGGTTAATGGAAAAATCGCTTGGGCATAAAATCAATTAAATATTAAATAAACGCTATCAGCAAATGGCAATTTTCTCTACATAGAAACTGTTTCCGAGTGAAATGCAAACAGAAATGCTGCAGCAACTTTATGAGGCAACCGTTAAGCCGGGCAATTATGAGAGCCTGAAATCCCCATTGCAAACATTATCTCAATATTGTATGACGAAGGAGAAGCAGCAACAGGAGTAGTAGAAGAAGAAGCAGCACATGAAATGAACCAATAAGCAATGTTGAGCATCAACTGGACCCAGATAACGAGCGAGCTGAAACTGAAACGTGCTGTTGCATGTGGCATGCAAATTTCATATATGCAACGATTTAAGCAGGTGTACAAAAGCATCCCTCACACACACACACACACACACGAGGATGTATCTGTGTGTGTGGTTGTGTTTGTGTAAGTTTAAGGGTGAATGCTTGGCAAAAAGACTAATTATGTATTCATTAAAATGCCAAATGCCAGCAAGAAGCACCTCAAACTCCTTTCCAAGCCAAAAAAAAAGGAAAAAGTTTTCATCAAATGCAGCTGCTTTTTTGGCGAAGAGAGCAGGAAAGAGATGGAGTGCATAGAAAGAGAGAAAAATAAGGACAGCAGCATTTTGCACATGATATGATTTTGAATAATGGCAGACAGATTTGTGTATTCAGATTTTGATTAAAATGTTACCGAGTTCATTTGCAAACAAATTTCCGTGTACTTCTCTCTGCAATTTGCAAATTTGTGTAATTCACTTTGGCTCTGAATGTGTGCCGCAATTCCCCAAAATGGCATAAAATGGTTAAAAGAGCATGTGATATGAACATTAAAGCTATTAACATTTAAGGGAAATAAGAAATGAAGACAAGGGTTTGGAGAGTGTGGAGTTGATAGGTTAATTTCTGTAAGTTTACTTTGAAAAATAATTATTTCTTTCCATTTAATCTATCTCCCATGAAGCTTCACTGGTTCAGATTCCGTTTCCAATTCAAAACTTCAGCTTCTTTCATTTGAGAGAAAATGTTTATTGAATGCTGGACACTTAAGTACTAATTAAATCTAGGAAAAGAGTGCTGCCATATTTGTTGTCATTGCTGTTTGTCAAAATCGTCTGCGCTGCTAACAAAGTGAATCAATTTTTAGTAGGAGAAGACGCCAAAAACGGACTTGAAGAAGCGATAGATGGGCTTGGGAATCTCCACAGCAAAGAGTACTGCGCCATCTGCGCTGGCCTCAGTGGAGGCAGCAGAACGTTGCTGCTGGTTGGAGGGATGCACTAGATGTAGACTCCTGTAGATCTCATTAATTTGATTGGGCAAAGGGTTGGCGGATTCCTTGTTCTTCTGGTTGATCGCTTGGGGATAAAGCACGGGTTGCAGCAACAGTTGGGAGTTCTCAAAACGCTCATCGATCTTTATATCTGGATTCTCTGATTTGTTGTCCTTGTTATCAGTGTCTTCGCTTGAACTTGGCTTGGGAACGCCTTCAGCCTCAGCCTTGACTCCTTGGGGTTTGATGTGCAGGAAAATGTGTCCAATTAGCACCAGTCCTTGTTGATTTTCAGGTTTCTCCGCGCCCGAAGGAGCTCGCCTTTCCTTAATATAGAACGGAGAGTACGAGTAGTCATCGGAAAAGGTTGGCTTGAAGTGGTAAAGGTGCTCTCCATCGGTATACGCGGACGTATTGTACTTCTGGCTTGAGGATTGACCGCTGCTTGGTTTCCAGAAGGGAATGGGCAACAGAGGAAGCGGATAGAATCCAGGATGGCTTAAGTAACTACCCTTATCACCATGCGAAGAGGAGGAGCCTGACGAGCTGGAGGATCCGTGCTTGTTATGATGATAGTTACCGCTGTTGCTGCTATTATACTGTCCCTTGCTGCCACTTCCTCCGCTGTGGAATTTGTTTCCACCCGATCCCGAACTTCCATCGGGTAGGAAACTTACAAATGGAGGTGGGAACGGCAGCAGAGCAGGCTTGTAATAGTGATGCTCATGAATATGCGTGTGGTTGTGCTTGATTCCTGGTTTCGCGGTGGTGCTGCTACCACCCGACGTATCCCCGTCGACAATATAAAAGTAATCCGGATGGCCAACCTTAACACGGCTCTCGGGTTCTGCCTGTTTCAAGACCTTGTTATCGCTACCTTCCAACTTGGGCACCACTTCTTCCGTTTGCTCAAAATTCTCCGACTTTTCGAGGAGTTGTTCACCTTTGGGTTTCTCCTGCGTGACAGGAACCTTAAACTGCACAGGTTTTGGGACTAAATTGGCCCCCTTTGGTTGCTCCTTCTGAACAGCAGCAGCTTCAATCCTTTGAATTACATTGGGCTGCTTTTCCTGTTTCGGTTGAATTGGAACAGGTTCTACCTTTTGGACTACCTTTTCCTGCTTTGGCTGTACTGGAGCTGAGATCACATGCTGCTTTTCCTTTACTTCTTTAGCAATTACATTGGGAACCTTATCCACAACAGGAACTGCTTCTGCTTTGGGAACTTTTGAATCAACGGCCAGAACCACCTGAGGATCCTTTGGTTTAATCAGGGTTTCCTGCTCCACAGGAGCTGCTTCTTCCTTGGCAATCACATTGGAAATCTTTTCCTGAGCAGGAGCTGCTGCTACAATGGGAACTTTTGGTTTAGTTTCCTGCACCCACTGAGGATCCTTTGGCTTTGCTACTTCCGGCTTTTCTTGCTGCTCTGCTGAGACTTTGGGGATTTCATTACCTTGGTCAACAACAGCAGGTACTTCGTTGTCCAGCTTAGGCTGCTTCTGCTGCGCCTCCTTGGGATTTTTAATAATGTTTGCCTGCACGGCAACCAACATCACCAGTAGCACCGCAAATCGTTGGGTAAGCTTTGCAGAGAACACCAAAAAGTTAAACAACAGATCAGGTGGGGAAAGCACTGAAACTTACCATCTTAAGGGTTTCAGTTGCACAATCGAACTGTGTCTCAATTGAAAATGGTAACAACTATTTATACGAATCGAGGACTAAGTAGAACTTAGGTCTTATCTGACAAATACTCCTACATTCCATAGTGCTTAGATCACGAGACTTGTTTCTGGTGATAACAATCCTCGAGGCACTTAAGTATGTCTCCTGCTATCAGTTAGTTTTTCATTTTCTGTTTCTTTTTATAATTTTCTTGCTCGTAATTCTTGTTTCCTTTTGTTCACTTAAAAGGGCGCCAATGGCAGAAATATCGGAAAAATGGAATTGCACTTATGTTTCCTATCGCTGCAAATGCCTTCTGCTCTCATTGTTGTTGTAGCTGCACAACTGCAGTTGTTGTTGTTGTGTTTTCCGTGCAACATGAAAATGCCATTGTTTCGAAGCGTAGCAAAACGGAAATATATGAATCGTTTTGTATGTTTTTTCAATCCCAACGAACCAAAATCAACAACAAATCCAAGTGCAAAAGACTGTCAACTGTTTGGGGTGGTGGAAGGAGGAAGAAGAGGCGAGGCAGGCTGTAGGACTGGCACAGGGAGTTCACACACCCGCATAAAAAGTGCACATCAACCTTTATCCAGGGACTTTGTCATCATTTGCCTCTCACCTGACACAGCTCTTCGTGCAGCTGAGCTGCTTCTGCACCTGGTCATTGACATGGTAATGGGCATGGTAGGAGGAAGAGGAAGCGCTGGGAATATGAGGCAATAGATCTCGTGCTGAGCTTAGTAATTGAATTGCCTCCAAACGAATGCGTTGTGGAATTTTGTACCAAAACCTCCAATTTGATTGAAGTTTAGGTTGGAAACATTGAAGGATTTGCAACTGACAGCAAATCCAAATGGGAGAATTTTCTCAGCAGAGACACAGAGAATTTGGATGTGATGACAATGCTGTGGAGAATTGATAAGCGTTTGTAAAAAACCAAGGGCAATTTCCGCATGGAAAACAAATATTTGCTAAACGGAAAATATTTGTCATGAAAGTTAACAAACAACTCAAATCCTTGATCAACATGCAGGCAAAATGGTAATGTTTATACAGCTTAAAAATTACACTACCATTTCTAGCTATGTTTAGCAGGGCTGACATCTAAGAATTCAGCGCTCAACAGTTGCAAATTCAAAGAGCAGAAAATGAACCTAAAAAAGTGTATAAAAAATAAAATGAACTCACAGCACAGAAATCGTAAAAACAACGATACAAGGATTGCAACAACTCGCAGCTCGCAATTCGCAGACTTTTATGCCACGAAACACGCCTCTCGCAGCGAAGCGGCAAGGAAATCCAAAAACTCGACAGCTGCCACAGAATCAAATTGTTTTGCGCAGCGGCAGATGAGCTGTTGAAATTGCAAGTGCGGCACTTGCTCAATTTTTCATGAGCCTCCCACAAGTCAAGCTGTTCAAGACCAAAAAGGTACAAAAAAATAAGGAACACCGAAAGGAATGTAAAGCGGTAGACAATGAAGATTGAATACACTACAGAAAAGGTAAGGAGTTAGGAGGAAAATATCGTAAATAAAGTTCAGAAAACGCGAGGAATTAGGTGAAGAAAGGTTTAATTATTAGGCACCTTCAATGTAGACTTTCTAATATTCCATCACTCCAAATCCTAAATCTTTTCACGACAGCTAATGAACCCTATTTAGTTAGAGCATAATCAACGATATCGTTTCGCCTGAGCTTGAGACTGAGCAACCCACACACAAATTGAAGCTCAGTGCGAATGCAGAAAGGAGCCACGTGAAATCTGTGAAAAGGTGAAATTAGCAAGCAACATCCTCGACATCTTCCTGCCTTCTGCCCCTTCAATCCTCTGAGTCTACACACGATACTTCAGGCTGAGCTCATCCTCAGCAGCAGCCGCATCGTGGCCAGACAATAAGGCGAGTTGCGGCCCTTGACTCGAGCGCACAGAAATGTATGTAAATAAATGGTCAAGGCAAGAATGAAAAAAAATCAGCGACAGACCAACAGACAGTCAGTTAGACAGACTGAGTTGGAGTTAAAGCCAAAGCTGAGGCAGCTGTAGCTGTAGCTGTGGCTGAAGTTAAAGCCCAAGGCCAAGGCAGCAGCATCCAGTGTGGAGTCAGCAGATAAGAAGAAGTATTCGCAGACACTGTGTAACGTGTAGCACGGCAGTCGCCTCCAACTGAAGACGAGGTTCGCTTTCATACCCGATAGCCAAGGGCTAAGGGAGTGTTATAATGATGTGGCCAGGTTGGGAACAGGCAGCAATAGAGGCTAAGGTATGGCATTAAAGCGTGTATTGGTTCTGAATTTGCTTGGAAAAACGAATTAAGTTTGAGTTGTAAGTACTCAATAGGACTATGTGTTTTTAGTTAACTTTATGGGATTATTTTAAGCCTATTTAACACAGAACACTGTACCCCTTTACTGGGTATCTCAAAGTTAAGCAAGCTCTGCTGTAGCTTTGCTTATTTATTTATTTTCTTCGCTGCTTGTTTTTCTCATTTTTTGAGACACAGTCTTTTATTTTGGGTGTGTGCGGTGATAAGATCAATGTGTGCTCGACTGTGTATGTGTGTTTTTGTGTGTACTGTGACTGTGGTATCTGCAGCAGGTGTTTTGCTTTCAGGCTGCAACACAATGTGGGTAACGAGTTGGCCCCCAAAATACTGGCCAAGTTTATCTGCACATAATTCACACGGCCGTCTTCTGGGAGCATAAAGCGTGAGAGGAGGGAAAAGGAGAAAGGGCAGGTGTGTAGGAGTTGCAGGTGTAGGGAAGCTGGCAGATGTCGATGGCGATGATGATTGACTCACTGTGCACTCGTAAGAGACTTGCTCGTTTGAATATAAAAGAGACAAACAACATACACAAACTCCTATACACACATCCGTACACACACACATACACACTCTAACACACTTTACGCAAATTCCGCAGTTAAAACATGTGCCACACTTTTCGTAGCAGCATCAACGCTATCATATCCGCAGTAGCAGCAAACCCCCACCGCCACCCTCTACCCCTACAGTCCTTAGCCGCCCCACCCGCTTGGCACACTAACCCCGCTCTCAGCTGCTGCTCATCAACGCTTTGAATTCAAAACATTTCAGACAAATTGGCGTCGCTTTCAGGCAACGTGCGACAAAATGCAGTGCAAACAGGAACCAGACCGAGTTTCCTCTACCTCAAAACAAGCCCTCCTTGCCACTCCTTCTTCCCCATGTCGCCACCTCCTACTCTCACTCTCTTCATGTGCGACTGGACAATGCTGGGAGTTTGTACACAAAGTGCCCTTTTTTAATTTATGCCAAAACGTTGTCCAGGCGACGTTGACGACGTCATTTTGCTCGGCTGATGACACTGTTAAGAACTTTGGAACTGGTTAAGAGGTGTCGCTTTATATGCAATAAATAAGATGCAGTCTCTTTGGCCCAGTCCAGCCTTCAGTCTTGAAGCAGCCTGTGGGAAAAATGTTAACGAGCCAAGAGTGGCCTCATAAGGGGAAAACATGACGACAGCAGACAACGGACATTGGAAAAGGCATTTGTGGCACTATGGGCCACAGTTAGCTAAATAGTTAGTAAAGGAATTAAGGCAGGCTTAACAAACGGGTAGTTGGCTGTACTAACTGGCTTAGTTTCCCATTTAAAATTTAGTCTAGGCTTAGTTATCGTTGAAATCTACAACTTTTCTAGCTAAAGATTTGAATAAGAAATAAAAACTCTGTAAAGACTGATCTCTTCCCAGCATTGTCCAACTCTCAACTACTTCCACAGCTTTGCTGCTGTCTCTAAAAAATTAGAAACTAAAATTATTGCATGTGATATTTCAGTCCTAACTGACAAATGAAAATATCTGCATAAGTTTAAACTTGGCATTAAGTTGTCGTCTTGATGATTAGGAGAAAACTCATGAAGAACCAACTAGATAGATGGCAAATTGTGTGTGCAAAGAATCTTGGCAACAACTTGACACTTATTTACAGCAATTAAACGCTCGTTTGCCATCGTACAAAACACAATAGAACAATGGGAGCAGACCTACAAACATATGTAAGAGACTTGCATACAAGATAGATAGATGTGCTTATGACATAGTCCCGTCGCATACCACTCCCCCCTGGTCTCCTAGGAGCCCCAATTGGGCAGGCACTTTCTGAAGAAGCTGCAAGCAGCAGAACAACAGTGTTGAGGCGCCACAAGCCGTGTTTCTGCTCGTTCATTCATGAGACACTGTGACCCATTTTTCGTACACTGCAATTTGCAGTTTGCTCCTAAGTTTCCCATTCCCCTCGATCCCCCATTCACCGATTCTGTTGTCGTTCTTGTTTGTCTAAATGTTTGCCTATATATGGCAGAGACAGCTATATAAATATGTGAGCAGCTTTTAACACCTCGTCGCACTCGCTGCCTCTCAAGTGGCACCAGCAGACAGACAACAGACTGTTGTCCAAGTACCATACCCTACACATGCCCTCTCATTCCCCCTGCTAGTCCCAGCGGGCACACGTGTACCACGTACCACGTTCCACTCTTGGCAAACAAAAGGTTCTGCCTGCCACTGGCAATTTGGTGGTGCCCCCAAGACCTTTTGTAAATATGAAATTTAGTTGAGATACTTTTTCAATAACTCGCGAGATCCTCGACAACAGCTGCCAGCAATACACTGCCTCTCTCTGTCTCTCTTACTCTCTTGCCAGTGAGCTATTTTCAATTAAGCAAAATTAAAAATTTATTACAAGCCACGGCCAAAAGAAAACAAAGCCAACTTGCGGGTATTACCGGCAAAAGGGAAAGGTAGCACAAATAGAGAAACTTGGGGTAAGAATGAAAAAAATACAGTAAAGAGAGAGAAATGTTTATGTTTTCATTAAAAAAACAACAAAAAGTGCAGACGAGTTTACTCGACCTTAATGTACTTAGAACTAGCACAGTGCGTTGCTTAATTTGCTCTCAATTAGCTGCCAATTTCACTAGAGACGGACCAAAAGGTAGCTGAATGCTATGTGCTACTGTATGCGTAGCTGGCTGCTATGTGCTAACTACTGTTTGGCTAGCTGACTGATATGCTTCAATATACCGCTATTTATATAACTCTTGAAAACGGTCCTATGATGCCCAAAAATCATATATGGCTTCAGAAACTTATTTTCCTCTACTCTCAACAAACTTATTACACCCCCATTAATGGGTATAATAAAAGAATGAAGTAAAATGAAAAGTGAGGATGAGAGCAAGTGCGTCGGTGGATGATTGAGCTGTTCCAAAGGATTGAGCGCAGTGGAGGAAAGGGAAGCAAGAGCAAAGAAAGAGCTTGGTCCGGTTGGCTCATCCTTTTGCTTTTATTTGCGTTGAAGTTTTAATCATTGAAATGACATTGGCAGCCTGACAGACGGCGTGCCGTGTGCGACCCCACGAACAAGGACAGCGCAAACAACACAACAACAGGGTGTTTCAAGTGGGAGAAAAGAGATGAGGAAAAGCCCTCTTTTAGGCCACGCACAAAGTGAAAATATTTATGAGGATTAAGTGATTATTGAATTTAATATGCTGTCCGAAATGTTCAAGTTTTGCTCAATCAAAAAGTTATTAATGATCAGCGCGTTTTGAATAATGACGAATTGCCAAAACGGAGAGGCAGACAATTAGACTAACAAAATTTAAGTGCTAATAAAAATGTTTACAAGATGAACAACATCTTTACTTGATTTTCGTGTTGTATGCAGTGTTTAATAATTTGTTTAGTAGTGAGAAGCAAATAAAACACCAAGTCCTTTGGCTCATAAAGTTTATTAGTCAATTTTCATAAACTCTGGCAACTCGAGCTTGTTAAGTTGGCTGCAGCACAGATCAGCACAGCAAAAATGACCTTTGAAAATTTTTAATGTTCAGACTACTACATAAATAATTATATATTAATAGCTTTTAGCTAATATGCTGTTCAACTTGGTTTTAAAATTTTGTTAGCAGCAATAATGATAGTGGGAATTAAGGCTAATTTTATCAGAAAAATGCCAAGGTTATCCTTGCATACTATAATTTAAACATCCACGATTTAATGTATATTAAATATACAATTTATTAAAAAATCGATTAACTTTTAAAGTTTAGCTGAAACTTTAGAAGACTTAAAATATTTTATTAAGTTTTTTAACACTAATTTCAAAGGTAAACTTAAAGATACAAGCTAAGTCTTCGAATAATACACTTCTTTGACTTTTAATCAACCTAAAATTAAGCTCTTCTAGCCAAAAATTAAGCATAAAATAGTTTGCAAACGCTTTTGTAGCCACAAACATCATCAATCACAATAGAGACTTTGTTCTAGTTAATGTAGCAACACAGATTAGCTTTAAATCGGTTTTGCGGTAGCAACTTTTGTGTTAAAGTTTCAAGCGAAATTACTTTTTAATTGACAAACCTTTTTCAACACCTTTCTTTCTTGCTTTCTGTTGATTTCTGGCTCTTTTTGTGCGCTTTTCTTTTGCAGACTCGGATTTGCAGTTGCTAGTTACAGTCGCTGTTGTAATTCAATTAGCATAACGAACATTTATGTGTGTAACTTTAGCTTTCGCATAAGTTTCTTCAATTAAAACTTTTGACAACTTGCCGCACAACACACACAAACACACACACACGTCAGTTAAGCGCACTCGTATGTAGATATATTTACTCGCTTTTTTCAGCCATAAATTTGAATTAATTTGATTTACTTTTGTGCTGAGACCAACATAACTTTGTGAATTTCAACATTTTTCGAGTACATTTTAAGTAAATACAATTTGACGTCGCACTAATAACACACTTCCGCAGTGGCACAACAATGGCGGCTGCGTTGACTTCCGCCTACACCCACACTCACACACATCAACATACATCAACACACTCCACGCACACACTCCGGTTCAACTTTGCCGGTAAAAAAATACGTTATTTTTCGTCACGTTTTTTCTTTGCTTTTTATGTGATTTTTATATTATTTTTCTTTCATTTTTTTTTTATTTCGTATTTTTATTTGCTTTTGCTGTTGTTGTTATTTAACAAAAGTCGCAGTTCAACGTACGTTTGGGCGCAGGATCAGCCGGCGTAATAATACTGCCATTTGTATCTTTAGGCGTAAATATTTTGTATCTGTGGAGGCTTAGGCGAAAGTATCTCAAGCTTTGCGCGCTGCGAAGCAACCGCCAACGACAACAAACGCAGACTGAACAACACAGTTTTTGTTTTTTTGCAAACTGTTGAAAAATCGCACGGAAAATATAATGAAAACAGCAACGGCGGCAACACACGAAGCTTGCAACACGACGAAGCAGCAGCAGCCGAACGAAGCGCCAAGAGCATCAACAACAAATGTATCTCGCAGATACAACAACAGCAACAACAGCATCTTCATCATCCCAAATGTTGCCAATGGGGGAATGTTGCTGCATGCCACAAACGTGCGCATGAGAAAATGTTGCTGAGCGTGTGTTGCTGCTGCTGTTGTTACTTTTTGTTGCCAGCAACCAGCAACTAGCAACGTTGCTTGTCGCTGTGGCTGTTGCAGTTGCAACGTTCTTTGCTGCCTTTTTTTCGTTTAGGCGGGAAAATATGTGTGCCGCTTTAGTGCTTAGACTCTGTACTTATAATTTAGGGAAGGTATGTATAAAGGAAGCACTGCTTGGTCATGAAGTGCGTCTACACTTATATCTTTTGACGGCTGAACATCTTGGGTGGGAAACTGAAGACGGAAAAGCATTGAATGTGCTTTAGAATTTCGTTAAGGTTTCCCTACAGGGTCACTTTTAGTCGCTGCCACTTTACACCTGCCTCTTTGGCTAGTAGTTGTTGCTTGTAAAAGCATGTAGCTTGTAGCTTAGCTTAACTGCAGCATGTACCAGTGATTATTTTGTCAATTGCAGTGACACAAAGGCATCTATCTAGCAATCTATCTGCGTTACTTTGTATCTGCATCTGTATTTGTATCTTTATCTCTATCTGTATATATCGGCACTAATGCCACGGCTATTATTCCGTTGTTGTCTTTGTCCGTGTCCGTGTCAAACAAAGTTGCAATTGCACAAAGTGAGCTTAAGTAGTTGCAACTTTGAGTGTTGCCACACAAAAACCAGAAAAAGAAAACAACTGAAAGAAAGGAAAGCAAAAAACTCAAAGAATTCTTTGAAACAAAGCACACTTTGACTCAAAGCGACAAAAAAGAAAACAATTTTAATTTTTAAATTGAAATTAATTTGTGAAATTGATAACAATTTGTTTTAAATTTATAAATTATTTACATAGGTATTATCTAGTCCATTATTTATGCAACTGATTAGCCGTTGAGCTGGCTTCTGTTAATAATTCCACTGTATAAACAATTTGAAAATTATTAACAACAATTGTTGTGAGCGCACTCACAAATTGAATTGCTTGCTGGGATGTGAATAAAACATGCAAATTAAATTTTCATAAAATACTTTACGCATATTTCATTAAAGCAATTATAGAGTGTGCACACACACACACACACACACACTCATAGATTTTCAGCCGCAAATTGAAATGCATTTAAATAAAACGTTTTGAGGCTGACAAACCACAAAAACAACAACAAATATCCTGTGGCGTTTATAGTTGAACTAACTAAAAAAATGAAGAGAATTCTTTTGTTCCTGTCAATAGTTTCGATACCCTGTAACAATTAATTAAATAAAAGGGGTATATAATTGAGCGAACAAAACGTAGTGAGAACGTAGAGACAGCTGGGAGAAAGAGACAATATCAGTATATAAGAGGAGTACAGTAGAGAAGAGCAAGGGACTTAGAAAAAACAATAAAACGAGAAAGAAAGAGGGCAATGATTTAAAGGAAGCAAAAGTGTGAAGAAAGAGGGAACAATAAAAGTAAAAGTATAGAGGAAAGGACATTGAGGCAGATATTAGAGGCTTAAAAGAAACAGAGAGGTGAAAAAATATTGGAAAAGAAGAGAAAAAAAGAAATATATGGAGACAGCGAGAGAAAGTATATTTCAAGTGATGTGTCTTAAAAGAGAGAAATAGGGACTTGATGTATAGGAAAGCGAGAAATTAGTAACAAGAGAAAGACACTGAAGATTTATAGGTCAACCTAAAAGCGAGAGAAAACAAAGCAATAAAGAAAGTATGTGGAGCAAAATAGCCTATGAGCAAGATTAAACAGACAACAGATAAACGCTACCAGTATTTGCATAAATTTTAAGTTTATCCAATTAATATAGAGGACGGAAAACCAAGAAAATTAAATTTTGATTAAAGGGTATCTGTCAGTCCCACACCCACACACTCCTCTGCCATTGACACTTCAAAGTGCTCGCCAGCTTCGACCAACTGTAAATCATATGAATTAAGCGAAAATCATTTGCAGTGCGTTTTTCATTTAGCCTCGAGGCGGAAAAAACCCGCAGCTGCCTCAGCAGCAAATTCGGCAGCAAACACTGCAGCAACAGGAGCAACATCGCTGTGGCAACAACAGCAGCAGCAGCAACGGCAACCTTCGAAATGCTGGTAATTAAGCGCACTAAAGCAGCAGGAATAAAAAGTCTTATAGAAGCTAAATTCACAACAAATTAAAATGGAATTAAAAAATAAAAAAAAATGAATAGCGTTAAAGTGGGCGTGGCAGCGTCAACAACTGAGACGCCATTAAGCAAGCAGCGGATGGAATTCAAACAAGTGTTGCTCCAGCCACTAAAGCAGGGGGAGGAGAATGGCGAAAAAGCGAGGTGAAACAGGAAAAGAGGAGTAAAAGGAAGGCTGGCAAATTCTTCAAACATCACGAGTCTAAAAAACAACTACCGTTGTTGTTGTCCCTAAAAAGGCAATGAGACTAGGCGCAACATGATGCTCCTTAGATTAAACTACTTTATTGGATTAATCCTGCAACAAACACACAGAAAACAGTTTTTATAAAACCACCGCTAAATGAGATTTAAGCTTTAACGACATTTTAAAGGGTGGGAAAAGCTTTTAACTTTGACCAAACGCTTTGAAATTCGTCTTTCAAGCCTTATTTAATTTGAAGCAAGTGTCATTTCAGTTTCGTCCCCTAAAAGTATGCAGTGTAAATTTGCAGCGTTGCTAGCAACCCCAAGCCACACTCCTCTTCCTAGTACTTCTCTTTCCACACGCTGCACGGTACAAAACGTTGCGTACAACAACAACAAGAAGAACAACAAATTTCTTTATAATTCACAAAGGAAATGCCAAGCTCAAGGAGTAAAGTGAACAAACACATACACATACACGCACACGCACGGACACACACACGCACACACACACACACACACTTTGGCAGAATATGTAGTCCAAATGTGACACAAACATGTGTATGCTCAGCTGCCGCTGCGTCTTGAACTCCATCTCATCATCTCCTACGTCAGCTTCTACGTCTGTTGCTACTCCCTCTCCTACCTCATCTTCTGCTCCTCTACCTCTACTGTTTCCCCTGCTCCTTTTGCCGCCCCCTTTCGACTTGGCAACTACAAAAGGAGCAACCAAAGGATTACACACATAGCAGCAGCAGCAAAGTTGTGGAGTGTAGGCACAAAGTACGGCTCTGTCTGTAATACGTGCGTTTCTAATACGCCACGTTGTACGCTCAACCGTTGATGTTGTTGCCACATACATCATATGAAGCGTTTCGGCCTGTCTTGGCCCCGGGGCAACGTCAACAAGCGAGGAAGAAAAGACGACACCGTTTTGTCCTGACCTTGATTGCGTTTGCAGTCGACTGACTTACACACACACACGCACACAACACACACAACAAAGTTAGCAACGAAGCTTTGCGCATTTCCGCATTTTCCACATTTTCCCCCTTTTTCGCATTTTGCGCGAAACGCATAAAATGTATTTAACACACAATTTATGTCTGCACGAGGCGTTCAAATTTACAGGCCAAAGGCAACGAGCTACACTCTGAGAAATCTTTGTTTTTGAGGGGTAAGAACTTTAGAAACACGGATAAGACAAAGAAACACTGTGAAAAATCATGGGCTATTAATAAACGTAGAGAAAAGTCCTAAAAAAAAAATTATAAAACGTGTTTTCGAATTTTTAATTAATTCTTCATTTTCGAGAACAGTTTTCCTTACTACCACAATTTTCTCACAGTGTATGGGTAGTAAAAGAAGCACGTTTACACGGGTTTATTTTATTAGCGTCGCCTTCGTCTTTTACAGCATTCAGTACCAGGAAACGGGTACCGATTCGGGTTTGCCTTAGGGTTCGGGTCCTGTGTCCTGGGTTTCCCCTTCCTCACTATTGTTTGCCATTTGTTCTAGACAGGAAATTGGCCCGCGGGGCCATCAAGCAAAAATCATATGTTTTATACATGCCAAAAGTTGCACAACAGCAGCGTTTCAACGTGTGTGTGCTCATGTGTGTGTTTGTGCGTGTGTGTGACGGAAAAAAGTTTAATAGACTTTACTTTAATATTGCCAGATTCCCATTTTTATTCTCTTGCCTCATATTTTTTTTTCCACCCGCTGCACAAAGTTTTTATTTTGATTTTATGGCTCTGCAGCTTGGCATTTTTTAAGCCACGTTAAGAAGCTGAAGCTGTAGCTGGCCAACAAAAAACAAAGTTGTTAAAACAAAAAGCTAAAGGCCACGTTTGATGCAGTAATCTGTGTTTTCTACACTTTTATCCGTTTTTTTCTTTACTTTTTTATAACTTTTATTATAATTTTCATTATTACAAATAATCTTTTATGTACTTGCAACTTATTTATTACATGTGGCGCCATCTCGCGCCCAACATATGCAAACTAGCAGTTTTATAGAGGGCGTTATCGCCAGTTTAAAAAGTGCCGTACAGTTTCCCAACTTCCTGCAACAAACTCATTTAAAACTTGAAAAAATAAAGTTGAACACAATTATGTGTGGGAGCCTGAAAAATGCCAAATGTTTCTCACATGTCACAACATTCGGAAAATAGAAAGGAAAACTTTTAATTTTCCGCAAATGCTTAACTCTGAGGGAAGACCCTTTTCTTAACAAGAACTTTTCATTTTTAATTAAATGGTTACCACAGACTCTCAAATATTCTCGCCGCTTTCTCTACGTTTCCCCAACTCTATTTTCATCTTTCTTTCTTTCACTTCTTAGCGGGGACTGGGGGTGTCTCAGGAAACGTGTCTGCGGCAAAGGAAAAAGTTTTGGAACCCGCCTCTTACAATGAAGCTCAATTAGTTAAAGGCGCGCGCGTTCCTCAATCAAAGGCTAAACAAAATTTCTTTAGCCTTTTTTTTTTTGCTTTAGCTTTAGCTTTTTTAGTGTTCCTCGGCCCACAAATCGTGCATTATTATTTGTTTGTTTGGGTTGGCTTATCAGCTGAGCCCTGGGCCCAGCAAAACCAGCTACAGATCAGCTACTCTCAGCCATGGCACAGTGGTACGAAAACACCAGGCACATAGCTGCCGAAATGAAGCTAGACAGCGCTTTTATGACTCACTTAAAGTTTACTTTCAAAGTTCACTTTTTAGCTTTTTTTATGGTGTTTTTTCATTGCTAAAAACTAGTGTTTTGACCCAGCGTGCATAGTTAGTGGCAGGCGTAGGGGCAATTGCAGTCACGCATCTCACGATTGCGCTATTATATTCTCACCTTATGATGACTGACTTTGAGTCTGAACTTGCAGCTAAAACTCAAGTTTGAAGCTAAAGCTAAAACTGAAGATATGGCTAACGTCGAAGCTGTAGCTGAAGCTGAAGCTCGGCGAGGCAATTGAAAAGCCGCAAACAATAATTGCAGTTGCCGTGGCTAAGGCCAAAAAATGAAACAAAGACACGTGAGCGACTAGCAGCTACCTTATACTAACAGCTACCCAAAAGAAACTTTACTTAAACGTAAAGTAAAAGTTATAAGTGTTTAAAAGTCCAGTGTTACCTTTATGACTTTTATATTTATTCAGTTTTAAGATTTGGTTTGAGGGAAGCTGAAATGATCATATTTCTTTACTTCTTCTATCTGCCTTTCATTTGCTTTTTAGAGGGTATTAAAACCGCAGCAATTTCAGCAACGCGGCTCATCCTGTTGCTTTCAAGCAGGAGAAGAGCAGGAGAACGCAGATCGCGAATTAGGCAAATTGTGTGCAATTTTTGTGAGTTCTCTTAACATTTTTCCAATGGGGTTGAGTAGAGAGAGGGAAGTGAGGGGAATATAGAGGGAAGACTAACCAACTCGATTGATTGTCTTTGCCCGTTTGACGGGTTTTCTTTCCATCTCTCTGGCTGCTTAAATGCTCTTTGTTTTTTTAGGTGCAACTGTAACTGTAACTGTGTTAAGATTCATAACCTGCTTGCAACTCCCACGCGAGGGTTCACGGGTTCAGCTGCACTTGTGTGTCATCTCCGGGTTTTGCAGGCCTCCGTTTCAATGCATTCTATGCCCCGTAGCCATTTTGAGGAGCAGTCAGAGCAGTTGGAGCAGCAGCAGGACGACAACAACTGAAGCACCTTCATTAACATACCAGCTGCAGCAGCAACTAAAGGGGAACCACAACACACAGACACTGCTGGAGCCCAACAGAAGGGGTAACCAAGAGTGGAGCGAAACGGCAGAGGTCGTAGAGGCGGGGCTTAGTCCCCGCATGCCTATGGGGAGTAAGGAATTTCAGCTTCATGGCTTGGAATTTGCTGTAATCCGATACAATTTAGCGGCTTAAAGCTTCTGCCTGCTTGACGCTCAAGTTTCTCATCAGCTTTTTTGCTTCTGCTGTTGCCATTTCCAACCCATCCTGTTACCTTCCCTTTTCCCTTTCTCATACCTTCTTCACTTGGAGTTTCGCAGTGAGGTACGCGCTTGTTTCTTTTTATCCGCCTTCGCTTTTGTTTTCCCCCTTTCAAAGGAGGGGTATTCACTGTTCCTTCTGGTCTGAGTTGAGTGCCCCCCTGCACTGCTGAATGGTGATTAGACGCCACTTCAAAGGCCTCGCAAGCATTTACATTTAAAGCGAAAACTTGATAGTTAATGCCAGGCGCGAATCCATCGAAGGTCACGAGTAAAAGTTCAAGTGATTTTGCTTTGCTTTGCCAATCAAAATATGTTGATACCACTGCGTGTGTGTGCTCAAGTATCTTTTGTTAAAGCTAGCACAAGTTCTTTAAGATACAGTTGCTAAAAGTATCTATAGATACTCTATTTAACTGGCATCAGTTGTAAAGGTTAAATTCTACTAACTTTTACCTAGAATTCCAAATGCAAATAAATATTTCCAATAATACTTATTTTGTCTAGTTACAAGTACTGAACAGCGAAGTAAAAGTATCTTTGCATAAGTATCTACAAGTTGTGGGTGGTTTCATAAATTCCATGGGGTCAGCTTGCCTATGGTTAAGAGAGAGAGAGAGAGAGAGAGAGAGAGAGAGAGAGAGAGGGGAAGGAGAGTGGAACAGAACGCACATCTGTGCTCATAAAAAATGCTACGAAATCCGCTTTTCTCAATGCTTCCTGTACTTGTAGCTGGTAGCACTCAGAAACACAAATCCAACAAGCAAAATTATCAAAAAAAGAAAAGTAGGAAAAGCAAGACAACAGCGGAAAAGGGACAGCAACAAACAGTTGAAGAAGAGACAGGCAGACAGTCAGACGGACAGAGGAAGGCATACAAAATGCATGCTGCAAAAAAGGAATCTAAACAAT
Organism: Drosophila parthenogenetica; assembly: GCA_035047505.1. Classification (NCBI taxonomy): domain Eukaryota; kingdom Metazoa; phylum Arthropoda; class Insecta; order Diptera; family Drosophilidae; genus Drosophila; species Drosophila parthenogenetica. The sequence continues at coordinate 3,123,512 of JAWNPM010000070.1, forward strand.
TTTTGCTTACAAAACTTGGCGCAGGCAGCTCGAAAAGGATTACATAATATATGAGTGAAGAGGGTGAAGAAGGGGGAGGGATTGAAGCAAGAGGGGGGACTACCTACAGTGGAGGAAAATATTGTGCCAGCTTGCGGTGTTTGGTAATTGTTTTTCACGACACGTAGCCCAAAAAACCCGAGCATGAATGAATGAAACAGCAGCCATTTAGCTGAAGCCCCTGAATCCTGCAGGGGTGCATAATTACGAAGCATTAACAGGACTTACAGTATTTACAGGACTTTCAGAACATAGACCACTGCAGTTAACTGCCCTGAAGCGTTAATCTACCCACCTGGTTGTTAACCAAATTGACTGCTGCCAACAATAATTCAGAGCCCCATTTCAAAAATTTATTTTTCCACATTTTCATCATTTTCCACTCGACATTCTACTAAATTTTAATTTGGCGCCGAATTTTTAAGTCGTCGTTCAACAATTTATTGAATTTAAAGCGAATTTCGGAATGAGTTAAGCTTTTAAAATAAAATTCAAATATTTGTCTGATTTGTTTTGCTGCAGTTGGTTTAGTAAGGTGCATACGAGTAGAAGTTTGAGTGTGAATGGGTGAGTTCTCTGCATATTCAAAGTTTATTTGCTATGAAATATGTATTTATCTAATGTTGACCAAAAAGCAGCTGCACAAAGCCCAAAAACACATTCTGAGCATTCCCAAGATGAAAACATATTTAAACAGCGGTCAAATATGCAAATAATCTGGTAGCAAATAACGAGTATTTCTTAAATTTAAGACTTCGATAGAAATGGTAGTAAAATTGCACAAAAGACTTATCTCTTTGTTATAAATTATGCAAAATTGACTGAGAAAATCAAAACATTTTGATCAGAGTGCAGCCCAAACAACAATCAATCTTTAAGCTGGAATTTAAGTTAGCTATTAACTTTATAAAAAAAAAATCTCTTTCAATTTGGTATACCATTTCGTTCATTTCCGTAAGGAAAATCAATATTTCCTGTTGAAATTTGCAAACTCATATCCTGTAATCATAAGTTGTGCTTAATTTGAGCCACCCCTGTGCTCAGAAAACAGCAAAATATATAAATTGATGACACCTGCAGCACAGCCGTGTCAAACGACACTTAATCGAAGTACTTTTTAAAATTCCCCTCTACGGTATTAAGTACATAAAATCAATTGGCAGCGCGTGTTTTTTTAAGGCTTCGTCAGAAGGTAAAGCTGTCGATGTTTTTCAATTAAATTATCAAAATTACCGAGCAAAAAGTCAGTCGAAAGACTGAACGAAAACTTCAGGCAACTTTAGCACGTGCTGTCGTCATGTGACGAGGGACCAGCAGCAGTTAGTACAGGTGGGCATGGCGAGGAGATGGAGTAAGAGCGGTGCTAGGGTAACTGCCAGTAGGACGTTGGCTTCCAATTCCAGTTGTGAGGGAACTGACTGTTACCTTCACCTTGGCTGCAATTAATTCTGGTAACATAATCTTCACTTACAGGTTTATATGACACTAAATCAGTGTGCCAGTGCCACAAGGGGCACAGACAGAGACAGCAAGACACAGGGAGAGAGAGGTAGAGACGATGTTGGCCCAAATTGAGGGGCTGCTTTTCAGCTAGTATACGATGTGTGGGCGTGGCACTCCAATTATGGGCCAGCCTAACGAATGCGTGTGTACGTGAAAGTGTTGACATCAATTTATGTGCTAAAACAGCTAGATAACTAAATAAAATTCCTAAAAAAGCTAAAAAGAATTCTAATAAAGTGTCTTATTTATTATATTTTTGTTAAACTTGATTTATACAAGATTTTGAATCAATTTTGATGGCAGGCAAGCTATATTTCAAGCATTGCCTTACAAAATAGCTAAATCTAACCAAAAATGTGCTAAACCTTTCAGTAAACTAAATAATAAAATAATATTATTAAGAATTTCATCACATTTGTTGGCTCTTGAAGGTTTTTTTGAGCTTTATCATTAAAAATTGGCTTAAAATCTGGCTATAAACTCGCTAAAAGTGACAACACAGCTGCGTGCATGCGTTCGCTTCACAGGACAACGAAATTTAACGCTTTCTGCGCTAAATTTAATTAGTTCCATTTAAAGTTGAAACGAAATGCACAACGAACAGCAGTCAAAACATAAAACAAAAGACAACAACAACGCGAACAACAAGATGACCAACAAGAACAACAACAATCACAACAATAACAAGCGTTGGGGAATTCTTTCCGCATATTTGCACGCCAGCCGATAATTATCGCTTTGAAATTCGGTCAGAGGTTGACTGGACAACAATAACAAAAAACGATCTGAAAACAACACAATAAAATCAGAAGAAAGAGCAGAAGACCACGAAGAAGAAGAGGGAGAAGAGCGGCTACAAAAAGAGACTTGCCACAGATACTCGAGGCACGTTCACGTTCTTCTCATCTGCATCTGCGGCGATTCTTCTTTTTTTATATTTTGTGAAACACCTTTAAACACCTGATATTTGTGGCAACAACAACCACAGTGCACAGTGGGGCAAGACCGGTGTAGCGGTGTGTGTGTGTGTGGCAAGCCGCGTTGTCGCAGGTGGAGACTCTTTTGGTGGATCTTTTAGCCACGCACATTCATTTTCACTTTTGGGCGCATTCAAGGTGTTCCCAGGGATGCCAAAATCACAAGAAGACAAAAATAAAGCGAGCACAAATCATGACACGGTGATTATTCACTGTGATTTGTCGATTACGTGACTTTGGTGAGCAAATGTTCTCACATATGTTTTGTAGGTGTATAAAATGCTGCAATTCATAAACCTGCCTATAATAAATTACTATATTTATAGGATCAAATGAGTTGCTTGATTTCATAGCAAAATATATAGAAATTTATACAGAGAACCTCAATTTTGTAGTCCCATTTTTTAAGATACTCCGGTTAGTTTCTTACCACTATCCATCTCATCATTATTATATAACTTCTTAGATTACAAAGATCTGGCTGAGAACACTAATGGATTCTTCTACAGATTACACAATTCTTTACTTTAAAGTTCATTATATTAATTATTTCATAATTTTTTTTAACTTCAACTTGAACTATTTAAAATTTAGCATGGCAATCACGACTTTAGCGGTCACTGGCGTGTGCTGGCAACCCTGTGCAGGTGTGATCCAATCGATATGGCAATGAATGCAACACCGCCCGCTGTGTAACCAACAACAAGAAATTTCTTTTCTCTTAACTCTTTTTCTTTTTGTTGAGCTTTTGAAGTTGAATGCAACGCGTCAATTCGCTTAAGTTTTCGACATGTTGAGCATGTGATGAAGATTAAGTAGAAAATAATTACAAGCTGGGGAACGAAACGATCGCGATCGCTTTGTGATATGGTCGGCAAAAGTGTGAGGAGTACCGGGAGTGTATGTGTGTGAGGAGTGTGTGTATAATTACATAAATAGCTATGTCAAAGCGGTGACAGCACGGCGTCATCGCAGTCCGTCTGTCCATACGTCGATCGGTGGATTCGTCAGTCCGTCATTGAGTCGATCATCAATCGTGCGAACTTTCCAGCTCCATTTGGCCCGCCCACTTGCAACTACAACAACAACAATAACAACGAAACACGTTATTTGCGAATATCACTGAGCTGCGGCTTGTGGCATGCAGCATAAGGCACCTTTACCTGTTCTCACAGCCTGCACATAAATCGCTAAAATAAAAAGGGCCAAATCAGCGTGTAAAGATACACGAAGGGATGCGAAAAAGGAGAGAAGGAGCGAGAGTGGAGGTAGAGCAGCTGGGAGCGGGGGAGAAAAGGCGAAGAGAGGGGAGGGAAACAACTCCACAGATCCACACGGAACGCCATAAATTTTAAAGTAATTTTCTCTGCTCCTCGCATAATTTATGGGAAAATATTAACGCTGCCCCAAATAGTTGCAACTGCAGTCTCAGCTACCCCTTTCCCCTCCACTCTACCACTACCCTAGTTTGATTGGGCCTTAAAACTATGCCAAATAGAGTAATTAAATTAATGTGTCATGATAGACGAGTTCTCTAAACAAATCACAGACTAAAAGCAGTTACAATGCCCCAGAGAAGCACTGAAACGAAGAATGGAAAGTTGAGTAGAGTTTAGTCGACCATTAGATACCCTGCGCCGGAACAATGGGTTGTAACCTAGACACTTAATGCTACTTAAGGCTAGCTGACAGCTATGCGCTTGCTACTGCCACCATAGCTGGCTGCTATGTCACGGTATTGACTGATAATTAAATCGGTTCATGAGATGGGATTCTCCATGGTATAACTCCACCTCCTGCTTACTTTTAGACAGTCTTTTGTACCCTACGTACTGGGTACACACGGAGGAACTTTCGCACAGCAATTTACTTGGCCGTTTTTTGTGGTATTTGTGCAGTCCTGAGTTATTGGCCTGCACCCAGTAGAAGTCCAAGAGGAGGCTTAAGCCAGACTCTGGTCTGGACTGCAGCTTTATGCTCTCGTCTCTTTGTGTATGTGTGTGTTTGGAGCAACAGGTCACGATTATCTGCATACGCAGCCGCCAATAATTTCAAAATTGGCGCACTTAAGCGCAGTTTTGGGAGGCATACAGCAAAGAGAGGGGCTGAGCAGGGCAAAGGGGAAAGGAGAAACAGCCTTACGCGAGGGGTGGGGCATATAATTTGAGAGTTATTTTGCTGGCTGGATCGGTAAAAATTATTGAGCAATATGCTGATCTGTAAAATCATAAATAAAAATATTTGTACTTAGCCCCCTTCTCGCTGTCACCCAACCTCCCTCTATCTCCCTCTCTGTCAGTTTCTTTCTCCCTCTATCTCAGCCTGTGACTCTCCTCTTTTCACATTTCGATAACTTTTATGTTATTAGGTGAGAGAGTTGGTTCCAGGCCACAATTTGACCTCACTTCTTTATGCTCCTCTCCTCTCCTGTCTACATCTCTGGCGATTTTTATATGTTGCCTCCGGCTTAACGATTGATAAAGTCTTTTTATTTACAAGCTGATAATGATGGTGTAGGCGCAGCTTTTGGCATTGCGATCGATTTTTGTCTTCTCCCTCCCTGCTTTCATGTAATTTATGGCCAATTTTGTGGAGTCCAGCAAAGAGGGACAGAGAAACAAAGTGAGACAGCAAGAGAGGTAGAGAGTAGATTCTGTAGATAGCAAGTTATGTTCTTAGCGCTGTTGTTTAAGCTGCTTTATTATAAACATTGATTGACAACGATTAGAAATTTTATAAATTTCAGTCTCCCAATCCACATAACTTTATGTCCACACCGATCAGTCAGTCGGTTAGTGAGCATAAAGTATTTTATATAAAAACTAAAGCAATTAAGGTGAACTAAAAAGACAGTGAAGAAGTTAGAGAGTCTTAAGGAAAGTGAGAGAAAAACAGACAGAGGCAGAAAGAGAGAAGATGCTAAAGATACCAAGTTCTGTTCTCGGTTATTTAAGCAGCTTTATCAAATCACTTTACATGGCTACAGCCAAGTATTTTGTAACCTTGATAAGGAAGAGAGAAAGAAAGAGAAACGAAGAGAGAAACTCGTAAAAATGTCACAACAAAATGCTGAACTCATTTTTATACGCATATCGTTACGAAGTCGCTTTACGATGCACATAAAACATGCAAGTTGATGGCGTTACCACACAAACATACAGAAGACTCAAGACACGAACTAATAACAAGAAAGCCTAGCCAAAAGTGTCAACGCCAAGATCCCAGAGGGACGGACAGACAGATAGATAGCCGGATGGACAGACTCTCTCATACCTAAGCCGATTAGGAGGAGGAAGGAGAAAAGTGAGGCAAGAAAATAACATAAAAATGTCGCTGAACGCTGCGGCGATCTACTAGAAGCGTATTAACTGTGCCCTATAGAACCAAAGATAGAGAGAGAATGGGAAGAGACTGTGGTAAGGTAAGTAGAAGGGTTATGCGGTGTCGATGTCACTTTGGTCACTGCCTTCGCTTCTCCGCTTCGCTGTTTGTTTGTGTCGCTGCTGATGAGTGTCATTAACATCAAATTACCACAAGTCAAAGTCATCTTGACCAAAAATCAAATAAAAAAAAATACCGCTTAAGAAGAAAAAGGGCCAAAAGCGAAGGTGGCCAGGCAAAGGAATCTGCGACAGTTAGTCCAAAAGTTATGGTACACAAACCACAAGACTATTCAATCGCAACACTGTGGTCTACACTTACCAATTTGAGTGAAATACAAACTGACATTTGAAAAGGTCTGAAAAGCAAAGTGCGAAGACTAGAAGAAAAGAAACTATCGATCAGAAGTTAGCCCTAAAGCAGCTAAAATCCAAGTAGTTTTGAAATGTATTTAAAAAATCAACGCATAGTTTCTTCTATAACTCCATATGTCATTTCTAAACAATCTCTACCAGCAATAATTCTTCAAATCAATATTCTATTCAAAAAAGAACCCATAACTTATATGATATAAAAATCGAACTATAGTTCGTTTCACAGCTCGTCCAGTAACTTATTTATGGTGCTGTAGATTTGAAAATCTGTCGCCCTACACTTGTAAATAATTAATTGGTCAGGCAATCCAGTTCTATTAAGATTGATCTTCTGGATTCAAATCTTAAGCATGCTCGAGAGATATGCATGCATAATTATGTTAAACATGGCAAACTCATTCATAAATCTTTTTGGCAAGCCACCCAGGATAATCAGAATTAAAGAAAAATACCAACAAGAACAAAAACAACAAACAATATTTACATAAAAAGATATTATTCATTATGCCTGAATGGGATGAGCTGCTTCACGCATTTGTCTGCTCACCCAACATCTTTTGTAGGTGATAAAATTTGATAGTAATTTATTATGCGGCACAAAACCGCTCGAGACAGACTCAGTCTCAGGCGAGTGACTACTAAATAAGTTGGGAAGGGACGGAACTGAACTGAGTACTGAAGGGGGAGAAGCGGAACGGGGAATAACTTTAAGTTGGGCTTCGATAGGGCCTTAAACTGAAGTTTTTTTTTTCATTTGGGCTGCGAATAACGAACGAAATCACAAAATGAAATCAATAAACCAGTCAATAAAAACAGAAACCGAAACAATTTTAAGATGCAAATTATGCAAATGAGGCGCACGGATTTCGTGTACAGCGATAAAAAAAAAAAAAAAACAACGATGACTTCAAAATCAAAACTAAAACTGAAACTAAAACTAAAGAAATATAAATTTTTCCTCTTTCACAACCTTTTAGCCCAGTTCCCTAAAACTAAACCAAGAGCCAATGTATCTGCGTGCATTTCTGTCTATACAGAGCTCAGAGTACTGTCAAATCGATTACCACTTTGTGACGCAGATCAAGTTTATTATTAGCATTGCCACATTTTCCCAAAGATCGCAAACTGGGCTGATAACAATCGAGCAACGCGTTTATAGCGTTCTGGCTTGTGTAATATTTGAATTTGTGTTTGCGCATATTTAACAGATATGTATTTTAGGCGCCGCGTGGGCGTTTTTAATAAAAGGGGCGTGGTTGTGTATACTACTTAAAACGAACAAAAAATTATGCAAAAAAAACATACCTCTGCGCTGGGCTGACGTTGAAGAAGAAGGTGATGGTGATGAGACTGTTGTTGTTGTTGTCATCGCTGGTGGCTCGCCTTGGGGTCGACAGAGACGTTTCCAAAACAACATGATGATGATGATTATGAAGTTGATGATGCTGATAAGACAAGCACACTGATTGCTTTGAATGCGGGTGTTGCTTTTGCTTCGGGCTTATTGCAAAATGTTGTTAACATTTGGCACACACCAAATTAATTAAAGTTCCCGAAATTTGCATAAAATTATAAAAACCCGAAAAACTTTTACGCTTTTGAAGGCAACTTTGTAGCAGAGCTGCCGGCGCACGCGTTCACACTTGCCACACCGAGAGGAGGAATCGTTTGTGAGGCACGTGCCACATGCAACTGTGACGCTGAGTGAAAGAGTGAAAAGCGACAACAGCGAGAATGAAAATGACAGAGAGACGACAACGACAACGACGACAAACGCGACAGCGAGCGACAGAGAGAGTGAACGACACTTGCGACACAGAAAGCCGCGCACCGTGCTCCAACAGGTGGTGGCAATTGAGAATTAAAGTCACCTCTTTTTGCGCCCTCACTGTGGAGTTTCCGCAAAAGCTGCGCTTTATCTCTATATGTATGTGGACTTCCGTTAAGCGGGTTTCACGCGGTCTGCGCCTCACGACGGTTAATTAACGAATAAAAGTCGGTTTTGTGAACATGGCTTAAAAACGGCGGCGGTATCGCTCCGCGTTGCTCGAACAAAACCAAAGCGAACGAAAAAAAAACACAAAATATTGAAGAAGAAAAAAAAATAAATGAAAAAAGAAAATATGTTACACCCAACGACGACGCCGCGTCGCTGCTTGGCGTTGGCGTTTACGCCGGCAGCGCCGCACAAACGCACATTGGGGCCAGTGGAAGCATAAAACAGGTGTAAAAGCGATATGAATGAACGTAAAAACTAAAATACAGTGCTCGCAAGACAGCGAAAGAATGTGTGCATATGCTTTGCATAGATGAACTTGTAGCCGTTAAACTTTACGAGTCTTTCAGGGTGTGGACAATTAGATGATCGTTAAATTCGATCAATTAAAGGCTTTTTATATGGATTTTATATTTTTCTTATTTTCTAGTTATTAAAAATTGCGCAGTAAGCGTGTTAATGGTTTGGCCATTAACATTTAATGCCGACATGTCTGTTGACACCTTCGTCGCCTGCACTGAGCGCAGTGACACCTTTGTCGCCTGCACTTACTCAGTGCGGCGAGCGCACAAATTAAAATGTAATTTAAGCACAATTTATTGGCCACAATTTCTAGAGACAAACATGTATTACTGTCGGCAATTATTTTGGTTACGATTGCAGTACATTTAATACGTTATAAAAAACTTTTGCACTCTTTAAATTTCAAATTGAATAAAAAACCGACTTTGCATTGCAGCTGTTCAGCTTTAGCTTGTAGTGTTGCCACTTTTTGCACTTTTAAGCACTGTGCGCAGCGCAGCTGACTTCACGCTGTCCTCTGCCCAAGTCCGCCATTTGCAAGTGTAGTTGTTCTTGTTGTTGGTTTTTGCCCCCAAATGTGTAACAAGCGGACGAACAATTTTTTTTGCTTGCTTGCTTGCTCTCTCACCCGTGCAAAGTTCATACTGCACGCAAAGCGGATTTCTGTCGCTCTTGTTATCGTGGTTGTTGTTGTTGCATTTTGTTTGCTTGCACATTTATTGCTTTACGCTTGATGTGTTTATATCGTGAACGAAGGCGACTTTATGTTTTTTGTTCGCCGCTGCTGCTGCTGACCAACATGCAACTATTTGGCCCGCATACAAGCATAAGAGCATGTGTGTGTGTACATATGTGTGTACATTTATATGTGTTTGTATGCGGAAAAGCTTCTCATCTTGTGCATTTCGCTGTCTGTCTATTTGACATATTGCACTTGCTGCGCTGCCGCAGCCACTGTCGCTGTCGACGTCAGCCGCGACCGCGACGCAACCAGCAGCACGGTGGTGTCTGTTCATTAAGCGAATCAGCGTAGCGAAGCATAAAGGCAAATTAACATAAGACAACTTCTTTTTCGACTTGTGGCGGAATTAAAGACCCTTTCTATTGCTCTATGTGCACATATTGTTGTGTGTTTGTATGTATGTGCATACATAGATATATGTACACCTGTGTCTGCTGTGTGCTTGTGTGGCGGCACAGGTAAATTGCTTTACTCTGCGCGTCTAATTGCTATACAAATTTTAAACGAATCTCTTTTTTTTTGTGTGACAGGTCATAGCAGCAACAATGTATTTTCATGTGTGTATGTATGTGTGTGTATTGTTCTTCAACTCAGGGAAGTTTTATTGTTCGCAACAAAATTAAGCTTTTTGACTGCACACTGCGAAGCATGCAAGTCATCATAATCAACTAAATTTAAAAAAAATTTACCTACAAAAAAATCTTAATTTTGTAACAAAAATTTTAGTTAGGCAAGCAAACTGCATTGCTTTTTTGAAAAAACTTAAGGGGTTAGCATGGAAAATACTCAAAAATCTTTTCTTATTACCACAACGAACCTAAATCTTTAACCGAAAATATATGTAACTCATTAACTTATTAAAAATGCATTACTTTGCGTAATTATAAAAGTATTGCTAAATTTATGGAGACTTGAAATTATTTATTAAGTGTAAATTTTCATTTTAAAGTGTGTGGTAATTTATGAATTTTCCTGCTTTTCACACTCAACTTTTGAGAGTTTGCTTTGCGCTTGCGTGCCTCAAAATTGTTACGAGTATGAATATTTTAAATGCAACTTTGCCTCATAACAACGGTCGCTGGGTTTGATTTGTTTTTGTTTTTTGTGGCAACAAGCTATTGTCAAGTCAATACGTGTTGGTTAAAAAGAAGCAGTCACTTACCAGAAAAAGCTAGCAAAAGTCAAACATAGATCATGTCCAGAGCATTGAGGCAGGATTATAGAGCTGAGGATTTCCAGCAGCTCAGTCAAATGATACTGAATCATCCGATGATGAAGACCGGATTGCCGGAGTCGGATAATTTGCAGCTGCAGAAACTGCGCACGCCGGAATATCGCACCAAGTGTGTGATGAGAGCTTCACTTGATGACATTGCACTGGGCGTAAGTTTGAAAAGGGGCGTGTTCCATCCCACTATAGCACCCAATCCACGCAGATCAATCTCTACAAGCTGCAGTTGGGCGGAGAGAAAGCTGCACCCAAAACCGAGGGAATTACATTCGCCCCGATTGGTAGAAGTGCACGCAAATCCGGAAAACCCTCATCCACCCCCTTTATCAAGGTACTGCTGCGCAAGACGCCACTGGTGGTGCTCTTTGAGCGTCCCAGCATGACCGCAGAGCTGGACAGCGAGGAGGGTCGTCAGGTGCTGGCCAATAATCAGCGCTACGCGGAACTCTTGGCAGGCACGGATAAATCCCGGCGTACAGTCGATGCAGACACACAAACGATGACAGCTCTCAAGAAATCCCGTTTGGTCAACACGGAACGACTGTGCACGGATCATGTGGCTTCGTATGTGTCCAATTTTGAGATGTTTGACACCTACAAGGACCTGGAGGCATCCACAAAGAAGGTACAGGTCCAGGGCGAGCAGGAGATGCAGGTAACGACCTACAAGGTGGGCGGCATCGATCAGTTTGTGGCCATCAACAGCCTGCCAAGCTTTCGTCTGGCCCTCATGCTGACCAAACGCATCCTGGCCAGCAATGTGTTTGAGCCGGAGCAGCGTCGCTTCCGGAACATGATGCCACCCGATCCCTTTGCCGAGGACGTGCAATTTAAGTACCGTCTGCGGCTACTCTGGCGTCTCAGTCCACCATCACCAGTGCCGAGCGTACGACAGGCCGTCACCTCCATTTGTTTCTGTCCCAGCAACGGGGACATCATGGCCGTATCCTATGGCATCTATACCTTTGCCCAGGTCTCGGCTCCAACTCGTTGCGGCTATGTCTATGTGTGGAACATTAAGAATCCCGTTAATCCCGAGCGTTGCTATGACTACAATGTGCCCGTGGTCACCGTTCAGTTTTCGCCAGCGGCTCCGCAACTGTTGGCCATTGGCCTGCATAATGGGGACATCGAGGTGAGGGATATTTCCCAACCGGATCAGCCGCCATTAGCTCGTTCCCAGCGCAGCACCTCTCGTCACTTTGAACCAGTCACGGCCATTCAGTGGATACAGCGCAGTGATGGCGATTTGGGCGGCTGGGAGGACGAGGATGTTACCCCCTTTTTGGCCGCTTCACAAGCGGGAGCTATCACCAAATATCAACTGATCAATAGCCCGCATCTCTTGGGCTTTGAACATCAGCGTTTCCAGCGTGCCGAGGGCGAACTGGAAGGGATTGCCCCACAGCGTCCAGCGCAGCAGGTGCCACTGTTGGCTAATCGTCATCCGCAGTGTCTGGAACTTGTGCTCGATCCCGTGCAGGCGGACATTTACTATGTGCTCACTGATGAGGGCACCATGTACAAGTGCTCCACCAATTATCCACTGCAGCACTTGCAGCTGCGGCAGGTGCACGAAACTCCCGCCGTCTGTATGGACTTTTCGCCCTGGTCACCAAAGTTGTATCTTACTTGTGGCAGTGATTGGTGAGTAACCTAAAAACAGAAATAGAGGGAGAAAATAGTATTAAGCTTAAGTGAATTCTGGAAGGGAATACAGCAAAACTACTAAGAACTCGAGTATAACTTACCTAATCTTTGCTTGGTTAATCTCATCCTTTTCTTTCAAGGTGCATTCGCATTTGGTTAGCTGGAATTATAGCGCCAGTGATCACATTGCAGCACCATCTCTCTCCCGTTCATTGTGCCCGTTGGAGCCGTACGCACTCGACTATTTTGGTCTCCCTTAGTCACACCACCGTGGACATTTGGGATCTACGCTACAGCACACTCAAACCGGTCTCATCGACGACAATTGATGCCAAGATTTGCTATACGACTTTCCGGTGAGTGCAGTTTTCCCTGTAGTTTCCACTTTAGTTTTTTCAAGTCTAGTTTTTACAGTTTTGCACATTGTGGACGCTCCTTGGCGGTGGGCAATGAGGCAGGAAATCTCTTGATGTTGTCCTTTGAGGATATGCCCTTTCCTCCTCATTTTCAGTACAGACAGCTCAAGCGGGCCATCTACAAGGCTCTCTCCTTGGAGCCGGCTTTAAAGGAGCAGGTCAAGAGCGTGGGACACTTTGGATATCCACGTGGCGAGAAGCTAATGTCAATGCAGTGAAACGAAGCGCAACATAAAAATTTGTATTAAGTATAATTACAAAATATAAATTTAAAAAATAACGTGATTTCACGTCTCAAAGGTATTCAAAACCAAATCATTAGTAGCGGTGGAGTTAACATGCTGTTATCTACAGAAGTGACAAAACAACATAACAGAGCTCGCTGATATAACAGGCGTACAGAATTTAACAGTAGCAGCCGCAATACATAAAATCAACAAGCAAAACAGAGCTCGACCCAAACCCTCTCAAGGTCACGTAATTTTAATTGCACTTAGAGAAAACTCTGTTGCTCTAATTTACAGTTTGTGTGTTTGTTCGCTGCCGCCAGCCACTAACAGATTACGCGCTCTAAGCTAGCTCTGCTACTGTTAATTCTCTATTATCTTTTGCTATGCTGTTTGTACGTGTGTTAGCTGGCGCTCTGCCGCTGTTAAATCCGTTTGTGTGTTTGTTCGCTGCACTAACAGAGTTCATCAACAGCAGCCACGCATGTTATGTTAATTGCGCTCAGAGGATCTCTGCCGCTGTTAATTCTGTTTTCGCTGTTTGTGTGAATGTTCGCGGCCGCCTGCAGAGTAAGCGGGCAGCAGCATTTAATGCTCACTCACACTATGCTAATTAGACTCTTCTCTATTTTCGGCTGCTACGCTGTGTATGCACATAAAGGAAGCTTGCTACTGTATTCTGGTGTCATTTGGTTAGCGGCCTTCAGAGCAAGCAGATCAGTGTGTATGGGGACTTCAATAGTGAAGCTGTGCCTGCATGTTCTAAAATTTGAGGCAGTTTTTTATGCCTATAAGCTACTTTGAACAAACTTTTTCTACACTCAGTAATAACAAGGCCTTTAAACCACTTTTGGTTAAGGTTACAAACTGACTTCTTAATGGAAATTCCGTGCCCAAAAGCCTTTTTGTTAGTTGTTCCACATTGTTATCTCCCAGTTATTCCAATTTGGAGGCACCACTATCAGCTGTTTTGCATTTACACATTAAGCTTGATACCTTGAGCCACCTGATAGCCAAGAAGCAGAGCCAAGTTCAAGCTGAGTCGAGGCCTGTGGTTTTGGTATTGTTTTTCCCCATTTTTTGCATTTTCCGTTGTGAGTTTTCACCTGAAGCTTTGTCAGTTGGAATTGCAACGTTCAACATGCCACATTTACTGCGTCAAAATCTGCTGTTGCCCGCTCCGCCCACCGTGACCCTGCACGATCCACGGACCCATTTGCGTCGCATGCCACCCGCTTATAGCACCGCCCAGACGCCGTACAGTCGGGACAAGGATTTTGCACCACAGCTGCGCTATCAGCTGGAAATGCCACGTAAACCGAAGCTGCGACCCTGCAAGGTCATCTTTGTGGGTGACTGTGCCGTCGGCAAAACGGCGATCGTTAATCGGTAAGAAAATATGTCTGCGTGCCTGTTGCTTGTTTAGAGTCACTGTCTATTTATTGCCATGTCAAAGGTTTTGCTACGACAAGTTCCAGTCCAATTATAAGGCCACAATCGGCGTTGACTTTGAGCTGGAGAATTTTAATATACTCGGTCACAATTTTAGTCTGGAAATGTGAGTATAGAGTGGAAAATAAGAAAAGAAAAATTTAGAGCTATTTTTTCTGACTGTAGGTGGGACACGGCGGGTCAAGAGCGCTTCAAGTGTATAGCGGGTGCCTATTATCGCAATGCGAGTGGTGAGAGCAAAATATATAGCATTTTTTATGATTTGTTCTTTCGAATTTCCTTTAGTTTCATGTTTAAAATTAGCTTTCAAGTAATTTAAGGGTATTTCATAGTCGGCCACTGCTTACTCACCTGTTGCCTTCTTCCTCTCCTCCCTCCCTCTTGCAGTCATCGTTGCCACCTATGACATGACAAAGCGCGATTCACTTGATTCTGCCAAGCGCTGGCTGACAAATGCTCTCAACTACAACACGACGCAAAAGCCGTTGATATTTCTCGTAGGCACAAAGGCAGACTTGCTGGTAAGTTTAAATATTCACGCAGCTTTAAATTTCTTTCACAAATTTTACTTGTTTTAGACAAAGGAGGAGTTTATGCGTATGGAGCGCGTGGCGGGCGTGGCAGCTGCCGAATTGCAAGCCGAATATTGGTCGGTTTCGGCGCGTTCTGGTTACAAAGTCACAGACTTTTTTCAACGTTTAGCTGCATTGGCTTTCGAAACTGCCGTGCAGCAACAATTAAAAGCACTAAGCACAACAACAACATTACCGCAACAAACGGCACAAACTACAGTCAAATCGCAAACATTTGGTAAAACACTCATTTTCACAAAACACATTTATTAAATCGATTTTCTTTCTTTAGATTTACGCAGCTACTTTGGCAGCCGCTCCGGTAAACAAAAAAGTGGTTGTGCATGCTGATATGCGCTTTAATTTATGAGTTTTACTTAAAGTTTAGTTTATGTCAATTACGCACCAATAAAACTTTTTTATTTGAAAAACAGTGTTGTCCTAT
Organism: Drosophila parthenogenetica; assembly: GCA_035047505.1. Classification (NCBI taxonomy): domain Eukaryota; kingdom Metazoa; phylum Arthropoda; class Insecta; order Diptera; family Drosophilidae; genus Drosophila; species Drosophila parthenogenetica. The sequence goes on from JAWNPM010000070.1 coordinate 3,138,820, forward strand.
TTATCAATTATGCACAGCGTTGCCACAAGAAGGCATAAAGTTGCCACCATATTGCCACTACACACTGTTCGGCGTTGCCACTTATAGAAATATCTGGCCACGCTGCTGTCAAAATGGGCTTCCGCTGATTTGACAATGCCCCTTAGTTCTCCTTTTCATTTCTTTTTCTCGTAGAAATGCCACCTAAAAAGCCAACCGAGAAATCCGGTAAGGATTTTTCATATAAAAATACATTAAAAATATGTGGAATTATCAGCAAAAGCAAGGCTAAAGCAAGCGCCAACAGAAGAAATGTGCAAAACTATGTTTAACGTAAAATTTAAGGCGAAAATAACTCGAATTGTGTCGCCATGTTTACGCCACGTGCGGTGTGGCTGCGACTCCCCATTAAATAAAAATATTTAACGTGCGTGCAGAGCAACAAAGTGTTTAAATTCGAGCTAACTATGCATTTTATTCAAATTATAAATGGAATTGTTAGTCAAAATAAATAAATGAGTGTTGTGTTTGCGTCGCTTGCTGCAGCATTGCTTGTTCGTGTATAACCCAACTTTTTGCAGTTCTGTTTACTAAGCGCAATTTTGTGTGTGATTTTTTATAATTATAGCGAAGCCTGGCGATAAGAAGCCAGAGCAGAAGAAGCCTGCTGCCGCGGCTCCTGCTGCTGCCAAGAAGGAGGCACCAGCTGCAGCTAAGCCTGCTGCTGCTGCACCCAAGAAGGCTGCTGCGCCCGCCAAGAAGCCCGCTGCCGCCGCTGGTGCTGCCAAGAAGCCAGCTGCTGCCGCTGCTACTAAGAAGCCCGCAGTGAAGAAGACCGTGGCCAAGCCCAAGGCTAAGACCCTTGGCAAGAAGGTCGCCGCTGGCAAGAAGCCCCAGTCTGTGCTCGCCAAGCTTTCAGCTAAGGCACGTGCTGCTGCTAAGGGCAAGAAGCCCGCTGCTAAGGCTGGCGCCAAGCCAACCAAGGGTACAGCCAAGGCTAAGGCTGTTGCTTTGTTGAACGCCAAGAAGGTGCAGACCAAGGTAAGCTAACCACCACAGCTGGAGTAACAATACAACATGCATTAACTTTTTTTTTTTTTAATTCTTTACGAATCAAATAGATCATCAAGGGTGCTTTTGGAACGCGCACACGCAAGATCCGCACTAATGTGCACTTCCGTCGTCCAACAACGTTGAAGTTGCCCCGCAACCCCAAATACCCAAGGAAATCGGTGCCCACCAGGAACCGCATGGATGCCTACAACATCATCAAGTATCCATTGACCACGGAAGCAGCAATGAAGAAGATTGAGGATAACAACACTCTGGTCTTCCTCACACATCTGCGCGCCAACAAGAACCACGTTCGTGCCGCGGTCCGTAAGCTGTACGACATCAAGGTGGCTAAGGTTAACATTCTGATCAGACCCGATGGTCAGAAGAAGGCTTATGTGCGCCTGGCGCGTGACTACGATGCTCTTGATATCGCCAACAAGATCGGCATCATATAAACATGCAAACTGGGAACGTCTATCGCGTTTTTAATACCAATTAAACACAATAGAGTTTTAATAATAACTAAGCTGACACGATTAGAGCGAGGATGAACGTTTCTTCAATGTTGTCTGGGTATAATAAACAAACAAAAAAAACACTCAAAAACCATACAATGAGAAATTGTTTGCTCTTGCTTTCCATATTACTTTCCAATATTTTTTCAGCTTTTTACAGTCAAAAAATCGCAACATTTTTCGAAAAGGTAAATAAATATTAAAGCAATTTATTTACTTTACTAATCTATTTTATTTTCTTTCTAGTCTCAATTATCAGTTCGTTGAATTATTTTTCTTTAGAAGGTATGTATTTTTAGATTTATATATTAATTTTTTTTTTTCTTTATCTGATGATATTATCGAGTAGGAATCTCATTGAGCTTCAGTCATGCGTTGCTATGAAATTAACTTAATCTCTCACTGAACTATTTTCCTATACTAATTTTAATTTTCCTATTCAGTTGCCTTTAACTAATTATGTTTTTATTCTCTACTTTCCAGTTTACCGCAGAAGTCTGAAGTCCTCTAAATCAGTCTAATCGAAAGGTGTGTAAATTAATCTTAAATCTCTGTTAATTTAAAGTACATTATGATGATATTATCGAGTAGGAATCTCATTGAGCCTCAGTCATGCGTTGCTATGAAATTAACTTGTCTCTCACTGAACTTTAATAAATTATTTAGCATATTATTAAGAAACTTGTTTATTACAAATTAAAATTAATCAATTTACAATTTTGTCTCGTTTTAGCCACTAAAATTCGTTTTGAAACGAATACTCTGGAATGGCGCTTTTTTAACTTTTTTTCCACTTTCCTCTAGCAATTTAACAATAAAGACTTTGATTTTTCTACTGAAATATTTGTACTTTTTATTTTTAATATCTCCGAAACTGTTTTCTAAACTTATCATAATGATAGTCGTCTGTGGCGCGCTTGACGCCATTGGGATTGGTCTGATGATGCGCGGGTTTATTCTGTCCCTCTCTTTCCTCGCGTTTCTTTCGGCGCTGCTCATTGTTTTCCTCAATATTAACTGCAAAACAAAGAATATGTTAGGAGAGGTGCTTGGCAGCTAATTCACTTGGGCTTACAGCGATTGTGTTGCATGAAATTGACTGCCATGTTGGTGGGTACAAACTGCGAGGGTCCATCCTTTTTGTTCTTGGCATCCTGTAGCAGTTTCTGTTTGGCATCCTCCGTCGCCTCTATGTTGCGTATCTTGGCTTGTATGCCCAGATCAACCTCGGGTATGCCGTTAAGCATCTGGTTGGATAACATTTCCTCGGAACGATGGGATGAGGATTGCCGTAAATGATCGGGAAGCGCGTAGAGTGCAGCATCTTCGGGAGTTAGGTATTTATGGGCATCGGAATCATCGTCAGCTCCCTTGTCATCGGATGCACCGCCTTTGCGCTTCTGAAGCTCCTGTTCAATGTATTTCATCATTTCCTCGTCTTCGTCACGTTTATTTGTTTCCGCCGAGAACTGTGTACCAATGCCCACATCATAGGCATCGTCGGCTTCCTTCATTTTTCCTGATTTCAATGTTTGCATGTTGACCAATCCACCCATTTTCACATTATATGGATCCTTGATTGCCAGCTCCTCCTCGGGTGCTATCTTTTTGCCAAGTGCTAGGCCTACGAGACTAACGCCATTGGGACGTTGCCGGAGGCGTTGCCGTTCCTTGATTTCGTCCAGTGTCAGCCTGGAATCAAATCAATTAAAGTTTTAAGCTAAAAACAAATCAATGAAGCTACTTACTGTTCCTCTTGATCGCCATCTTCGGAATTCTTTCTCTGACGCAGGTTTTTTCGTGTTTTTTTCTTAAAAACTACTTTGCTGGGCTCCTCAGCATTATCTATAGCTTCCTTTGCATCTGTTTCCATATTTTTATAGACTTCTAAATTCACTTAAAAAGTGAAACAAACTTTGCTTTCGTTTTGTTTACAATTTGCACTGAAAATAATCGATAACACACGTCGATGTGCAAAAATACCGACACACGCGCTGTGAATGACAAAATTAATATCGATATACGCAGGATTGCATTGGCGTCTCGGCATTTGCAAACAAAATCGATTTTCTCTTGTGTTTGGCAAACTGCACATTTGGCGGAGCAGCAGCTGCGATTAGTTTTTTTTTGGCAAACGTTTGACGACGCTAAATGCATTCTATTTACCAAAACGGTTAATACAACTAAGCTAACAAGCAAAAAGGCGGTGGATCAACATGTACAACGGTATTGGATTGACCACGCCGCGCGGCTCCGGCACCAATGGACATGTGCAACGGAATTGGGCGTTTGTTCGTCCAGGCAAAAAAGACAAGGACTATCGTGCCGAAGACGATACCAAAAAATTAGACGCACAACTCAATCGTCCGCCCAACAAAGAGATACTCGATCACGATCGCAAGCGTAAGATCGAGGTCAAGTGCATTGAGTTCGAGGAAATATTGGAGAAACAAGGGTAAGGACAAGTCAGTGTGAAATATAACAGTGCAGTCGCAAATCTTAGTTTCGGTATGTAATGTAATAGGACTGTGTCTGTTATATAACACCGGATCTGCACATGCAGTTAATGCTCCGCAATAGCGTGCTACTATTTACATTTTGTTGTTGTTGTTGTTGTCGCTGCTACTGTTGCGGGTGCTGCTGCTGTTGATGTGTTTACACTCGGCGCCTGGTAGCTGAGAACTGAGAGTGTGAAACGCACGCACACGCGCTTAGACAAAACCACCACCAACCCTTGGTTAGTGACCACACCATACCATACCCCACCACCCTCCACCCACCTGAGCCCAGCCTGCGTTGGACCTAACCAAAACGGTGGTGAAAAACTGCATTTCAGTTGTAGAGATTATTTCAATAGAGCACATCCGCAGCTAACCACGCAGCGGACCAAACTTTTTATTTCAAGCTCTCTCACGTACAAAAAAAAGTATAAAAAAATTAAAATAAACTAAAGCACACTAAATGTAGTACAAGTTATTAATTTTAATTGCTGTTCTAAAAGTGGAAACTGCTGTGTGTAAATATTTAGTTAGCCAGGTAGTTAAAGACATTACATTACAAGTCTTTAAAAATAATATGTTATGTACTAAATTTAATTGAATTACTAACAAATTAATCTTTAATTTTAGACGCACTGAAGAGGAGATCAAAATCCAAGTGGACTCGTATCGTCAAAAATTAATGGGACAAGGAAAAACAGATTTGGCAAAGGATGAATTTGGACGCGTAGCGTAAGTAGCTCCAACTAAACTAACACACATCACTAAACAAATAAGTTAGTATTATGTAATATTTAAATAACATACAAAATTGGGCGCCAGAAAGCATTGACAAATCAATAAACGCTTCAAATCTTTGCCAGCTGTCAGCGGTGCATATGTGGCAGCATAACTGCTCAGAGTTGGTCAAAATAGCTAAAATTGGCTAAATAATAGTACGCACTATTAGAAAAATAAGTGGAAAAAGTTTTAGTAGAGTAGAAAGGACTGTAAAACATTATTTTTGTTATAGATATAATTATTTAGTTATTCAGGATCCAATTGTTATAGTTTCTAGCTTTACTTTATACTTTAAGTGTGGTCAAGGCCCGATAGGTATAAAAGATTTTATAGAAAACTTTATCAGCTTGTAATGATTTGAGCCAAATATTAAGACATTTACAAAAAGACCAAATACTTTTTAAATATTTCTTGATTTTCTATTAAAAGTTAGCTAGATTTCTCGAAAAATTTAGTTTAGCTTATTAAGAAACTAGCTGTAAATGAGCTCAAATGCCAGCACTGGGCACATGCGCCACCCGGCTGCGCACAGCATGCGTTGCTCCTACCACCCCAACCACCCACCACTACACCCTCCCACTACCAGAGCCGCCAATCAAAACAGTCGAGTCCCAAAAGTTGTAGAGAAAAATTGCTGCTGCGAAGATTTTCAGTCACATCAAGTCTTCCAAAGCCAAAGCACGTAGAAGATGAATTTGCTTGGCAGACGCGCTCAGGAAAATCAGCAACAAAAATGAATTATAACAAACTAAAATATAAATAAAATAAATTAAACAAATATACTGTTAAATGCTGCCCAGTGACAACATGAAAGTGCTTGCAATATTTGGGCTACAAAAGCCGCAGCCACAAAACGGCCAAAGAACGCAGCTTGTGGCACTGAAAAAATCAATAGACGATACATAGAACACACACGTATTCAAGCAAAATGGGGGAAAGCCAGAAAAACAGTTGAAAATGTGAGGGAAACCCCTCAAGTGCTGAAAATAAAACATTAAAATGCATTTAGGCGTTAGCGGCTTTTCATTTCAACAGCAAAAAGAATCAACGGATTAAATGGATTGAATTAAATAAGTGCTAAAATGTAGCAAGTTGAACCACTAAAACCGAAAGCAACAAATCACTAAATGAGTCTTCCAAAAAAACTTAGCTCGTAACTAGTTTTAGTCGCAGTCACTACACGGAGTCAGGCGTATGCGCTGCACAACGGAGTAATTAATTAAACATAAATGCTAACTAAATAAATTATTAAGTATTATAAAGTAATATCACAAGTCTTCCAACAAGTGAAAATTAAAACAGAAATGTAGAATTAAAAATATATATTAAAATATAATCCAACGTCTTCCAAACATATTTTTATAAAAAACACACAAAAAATATATATTAAATAAGTTCACAAACGTGTCTAAAGTCTAAAAATTAAAATATAATTCACGGTCTTCCTAAACTAAGAAATAATATAATAAGTATAAAAAATTCTCGCGCTTTCTACATTAAATTTGGAAACGAATTTGAAAAGTGACGGTATTTTTTAAAAGTTCTATAATAAAAAATATATATTCACCGATCTTCCTAAATAAATAAATAAAAAATCTTTAACAAAACTATATAAAAAAATATAATTTATAAAAACAATTCCAAACATTTTAGTTGGAATTTCGTACATTTAAATTTAAATAAAATAAAACCTGCAAAAAAATTGATAAATTTAATAATAAACTATTTTTACTATATAACAAACCACGGTCTTCCAATAAAAACTGTGGAAATATAACATTTACTACTTTAAAAATATATAACGAAAGAAAAGTTTTATTATTTGAACTGAAATTACTTTTTTTAACAAATTATAAACAAGCGGTCTTTCTACTTAAAGCTAGCAACTAAAAGCAAACCAAACAGATACTTAAAAACCTTTTATAAAATAAATTTAAATAAGTTCGTGTAACACTCTCACTGGGGCAGTTGCAACCCTCATTTAAGGGTGCTTTAACTCTCCACTCACCGCAATGCTCTCTTCTGAAATCTATGCGTCGAGCAGCACAACCACTGCGACGGCAACAGCAATGGCAACGGCAACAGCAACCTCCACGGTAGCAGCAGCAGCAGCAACAACAACAACATCCACCACGTTGCATGTGGTTAAGCCAAAGAAGCGACGCAAACGTCGCAAACGCGCAGGACACGCAAACGTCAGCACCAACAACAACAACAGCAACACGAGTAACAACAGCAATCAGGCTGTAATTGGATGTATTGCTGTGGGGTCAAGTGGCAGGAAGTGCAAGGCACAATACTTTCAACACGACAATCGCGAGTATATAGCCAAATACGAGAGTTTTCAGTTTACGGCTGAAGCCACAACGGCGGCGGCCCTTAACTATGCCGCAGTGGCCAAAAAGTTTAAGCCATTGCGACCGGTTTTGGCAAGCGGCGCCAAGAAGAACAGGCGAACAGCAGTGCAGAGAAAGCCGCTAAATGATTGCGCCTGCGTCTGTCAAGTTAGTCCAGCAATGACGCAATGCCTCCTCCCACAGGAGGCGGAGCAAACAGCTGGTGCCAAAAGCCAACGGGAACAGCAGAAACTCACCCCCAAAATGAGCAACAACAACAGCAGTAACAAAGCACTGCCGGCGCTACTCGAATTACTAAAACATTCGTCGAGCACATGGCTGGAGACATTGCTCCTGGGCGCTGGCAGTGCGGCGGTGGCGAGGTAGTTTCCCTAGTCTCTAAACTCTAGTACCTAAAATAAGTAAACAGGAAGTGGGAAGCTTTATTTTTATAACATCTGAGGATTGGGGGTTTTTAGTTCATTTACATGGTTATAGGAAGGAAGTCATTTACAGGCCCAAAAAGAATGCTTTAGCTACAACTAACAATGCTAATTGAGAGTACAAGTATAGGGTATTTTAGTCTGCTTTTCTGACTCTTATCATTACCAATTTCTGTTTGCACACACAACTAATCTTCTTTGTTTCTCTTCTCTCTACAGCGTACGTGATACGCATCAAATAGCCGAGGCACAACAGCAGAAGAACGCCAAGTTGCGTGAGGCATTTAACATATCCGAGTATTTTGTGGAGGGCAGCAGCTTCGATAGCGATCGCAAGGCCAAGGAGGATCTGGCCAAGAGTGTGGCACTCCAAAAGGAGCTGGACGCGCAGCGCGAAAGCCTCGCAGCGGCGGCACAAGCCGCAGCCGCAGCTGGAGGCAAAGACAAGGAGACTGGCAAACGTTATGCACTCTTGCGTACACCTTCCCGAGAGCGTGATGAGGCGTCAGCCACTGGCAAAACTTCGGAGTCACAACTGGCCCACAACAGTGGCGATGAGCAGCGCGAACATGTCTCAAAGTCGGACAAAAAGAAGAAAAAGAAGCGCGCCAGAGAGAAGTAAAGTTATGAATAAAACTAAACCCGATTCAATCTAACTAAAATTATTTATTAACTTTAACAGTTCGGCAAGTCCGGAGCGCAGAAAGGACAAGAAGAAAAAGTCCAAGAAGCACAAGAAAGAAAGGTAAGAAGTGGAAGAAAATGGCAGACAAAAAAACGCAGGAGTGTCTATCCAAAATTCGTAGAACTCTCTATCTCACGCTCTATGTATTTTAATTTCTAGAAATTTCTCATATTTTTTAAATTTGCAAAAAAAAATTCTTTTCTTTTTTTTCGATTGTAAAACTTGATTTGACTTTCCTTCTTTTCTGTAACTTTTCCATTTGTTGTTTGTTGTTGATAAACGTGAGAAAATGATAATGATAATGAAAACTGAAAAATCGAAACTAACAAAAACAACTGCTTTAATACATTTTGTGTTTTTTCCGTCTCTACTCCTTTTTTTTACTACATTGCATTTCAAAAACCAAAAAAATAAAACGATAAACCAAAAATACTCAAACTCAAACCACAAAAGGGACTCATATGAGAAAGAAAGTAAAAAGAAGCGAAAAGTTATGTACTAATAATGAAACACACACATATTTCCACACATTTAGTTTATAAATGAGCTTATGATTATTTAAATTAACTACAAAACAATGAAGAAACAATGATTAAAGTATTATAATATACTTTATTAACACATAACTCGTTTTATTTGCTAAATATGCGTAGGGCTCTGCTATGTGGGATCTTTAACTATCTATATAACTTTCTAACTAACTATATTTCAAAACACACACACTCGCACAACACACACACACAATTCCATACACAACCTAACACTCATATCATTAAAAAAAAAAATAAACAAAACAAAAAATGGGTAAGTAGAAATTCGATTATATTATGTATCATGCTGTCAAAAATTAAACTTACTCTAGAAAGCGACACACGCTGGAGCTGGGAAAACATCGATAAATTCGATAATTTATTAAAACATCGATAAATTCGATCTTTAACAAAAGAAACTAATTTTAAACAAAAACGTTTTGAATTTCGATGATTTTCCCGCTCTCAAACACACCCAACAACACATCTTACACACACTCAGTACACACACACAACAAACAAACCAAGCTTAAAGTTTAAGAAGGAAACTACTACTAACAAAATTAAAAATAAACAAGAATTCCAACTGTGTTTTCGCTACAATTAAAAGCCAATTACTTTCTCATCTTTCTTTCTATTAATTATTATATTACCTACTACTATAATTAAGACAATGCAATATTTGAGCAGTATTTCGATTGAAGGTAAAGCACTGAAAACCACAAAGTTAATCCAATAACTAAAAATAAAAATGCCTACAAAACTTCTTATAATGTTGCTGCCAAAAAAAAAGAAACAATTTTGAAATGGGAGTCTAAGACTGAACTGAAAATTACTAGATGAAATCATATAGAGTACCGCTCTCACGTCTAACCTCTTGAACTTAACAAATTGTATCAATTCTACTTGCAGTAAATCGAAAAAGAAGAAATCCCGTAAGCGCAAATATAGCGGCAGTGATAGCGTCGATAGCGATAAGGATTCCACGGATGACGACGATGATGAGGGGAACAGCAGCGATGCGGAGCGTGAGTTGAAGAGTGCTGCACGCAAGAAAGCCAAAAAGGAGAAGGTAATGCAACTACAGGGTATCTAAGTACTCTAGCAAAACAATAGTAATGATAGTAGCGTTGGAAATTCCCCTAAAAAAAAAGATGAAAGAGAAGAAAATGAAAATGAAAATCTTTCAAAATTTATCATGTCTGTTAACCCTTTATGATCTCGAACTCTTAACCCATATATAACCCACTTAACGCTCTTTCTACAAATTCTCAATATATAATCGTCTAAAGACTAAACTTCGCCATACTTTTGATATATACTGTATAACATTCTCTCTCTAACTAAAATTGTGTACATTCATCTGAAAATCAAATGGATATATTATTGTCTCTCTCTATTTCTCTCTCTATCTCTATATATACCATATACTATATACGATATGTATGTGTATTATATATATGTATACAAAATTATGATGATAACTCGATTTGAATTTATCATTTTTATGTTTGTTGTTTCAATTGTTCACCAAAATATTAAACATACGCCATTTCTTCTCTTGCTTATTTACTTCTTTTTCCACAAAAAAATAAAAATAATACATTTACCAACTAATAAAATAAAAGTACTGAAACTACTTATAACCTACCTGCATATAAAGCATTATCTAACACATAAAACTAATCTAATAACAACATAGTAAATTAGTAAACTTTATAAAGAAACAGAAACAAAAAACAATCTATACAAAATTCACCCCACAAAATATTGTAAAAGGTAAAAATACAAAACAAGGCTTCAAAACGCATTCACAAATCTAGTATTATTATACTGTTTTAAGTTTTTTTTATTTGAAATTAGTTTTTAGTTCTTTTTCGTTATGTATAGCTAGTCGAAAATTTGTATACTTAAGGGACTATGTGCAAGTAAGGAGTTAGAGCTAAAGTTTAGGAATATTTTTGACAGAAATCTTGCTGTCTGTGTCTGCCCCAAAAACTGGGCATTCCAAAGTCAATACTCTCGACTATAGCCTGCCTACTATTGTGCCTAGTCCCTTGCGTCCTTTCTTTTATTTATCCTAAAATTACTTTTCAGTTTTCAATGTAGTTTTTCAAAGAAAAACCAAAAAATAAATCCATTTTTTAAGTAAAAACTTTTCAAGAAACAACAAAAAAGAAAATTTATATTTTTGTTTATAAAAAATACCCTTGGCGCTTCATTGATATAGGATAGCTTTCAAAGGCTCTCTTGTAGTTTTGTAAGTACTTTCATTTGTCTGTTTTCTTTAAGAATATTATAATATGTAAATAAAGTAAACGAATCAATTAAGAAACCGACAGAAAACCGCTTGAGAAAACACTGCAAAAAAAAAAGGGCAGAAAGAAAATGTTTCGAATCATGCGAGAATTCAACGGAAACACTTCACTTTTAATCGTATCATGCCAAAAACTATGTCATAAAATTAATCAGATCAGCAATACTATATTGCCAAGAAGTTTAGACTTTCTTTGGGGCTTGCCTGGTTTGCTAACAATTGCTATTCTTCTATTATGCAGAAGAAGCGCGACAAAAAGCCGAAGAAGAAGAAGAGCACACGTGCCAGCTCCACGGACTCTGCGCGTTCCAAGTAAGTAGCAAACTGATAACTTCACAGGTTCATAAACTAAACTGATTTTCTGTCCTCAGTTCTCCAGCGCGTAAATCAAAGAAATTGGGAAAGTCGCGTGCTCCAGCGGAGAACAGCGGCACACCACGCGGTCGCTCACTAGAGAGGCGCAAGGATGGCAAAACGCGACGCAATGATTCTTCTGCGGACAGTAGACGTCAAAAATCCAAGGATCGTCAGGTTACAACGCGCACACGAACGCCGCCACGTCGTGAGGCTGAGCGGAAACGTTCCAAGGAGCGACAACGCTCTAGAGAACGACGACGTTCCAGGGAGCGACCAAGGTCGAAGGAGCGACAGAGATCCAAGGAGCGGCAAAGGTCGAAGGAGCGACAAAGGTCTAAGGAACGACTTAGGTCGAAGGAGCGACAAAAGTCTAAGGAACGCCAAAGATCAAAGGAACGTGCCAAAGAGAGACAACGCTCCAAGGAGCGACAGCGTTCCAAGGAGCGCAAACAGTCGGTAGAGAGAGCACGCTCCAAGCAGAGACTGAGCTCCAAGGAGCGACTGCGTTCAAAGGAGCCTAAGCAGTCGAAGGAAAGAGTACGCTCCAAGGAGCGGGAGCGTCCACGCTCTAAGGACCGACGTCGTTCCCGAGACAGACAACGCTCCAACGAGCGTCAGCGTTCGAAGGAGCGATCGCGGAAAGACGTGTCGCGTCAGCGTGACGACTCCAAGGAGCAGCGCACGCAGCGACGCGAACGTAGCCGAGAGCGTCGTCAAGAAAAGCGCGGAGAGGAGCGTAAAATAGAACGCCATTCGCGCTCACGTTCGCAGCATAGAGCCAACGCCAACGAGGCTGTGCCAGCTAAGAAATCGACAGCAAGTGCACCTGCTTTCAATCCGTTTAAGGCAGCGGAAGACACTGTCAACGATATACTTGGCACCAAATCGGTAATGGTGGCACTGGAGCACACCAAACGCAAACGTGACGCGTCCAGTTCAACCTCAGCGTCGGGCAGTTCCAGCGACAGCAGTTCCTCCCACAGCGAGGCGGGCACACCGTCGCCCAAGAAGCAGCTGCGTCGCAGTCAAACGCCGGAGCAATTGAAGCGGGAACGTGGCTCTACGGGAACGCCACCCAAGCGTAGCTCCAGGCATAAAGACAAGGAGCAAGAGAAGAGCAGAGATAAGGGCAATACGCCCAGTCCCAAACCCAATACCAAGCGGCGCTCCAACAGCTCCAATTCATCCGAGTTGCGTTACTCGCCAGCAGAAAGGAACCCGGAGCGTTACCAGGATATACTGCAGGACAAGAAGCGACTGAACAGCAGCAAACCGACGCCAGTGGTGCGTCTGCGTGCCCAAAGTGATGACGGTAGTGAGGCCGAATCAGGTGGACCCGCAGCAGCTCTAGAGGATTTCCAACAGAGCAGGCGGGAACGCGAGGAGTTGCAAGAATTGCGCATGCTGGAGCAGCTCAAATCGGGAATTGCCGCGAAGGCAAAGCAGAAAATCAAAACGCTGGAGAAAAATGGGGATACCAAGGATGCGGCCGACGGTGGCGGCGAAGTAAGTGGCGACAATTTGTTGGTGGTGGCTACCAAACGTAATTCGCTAAATGAATTTCTTGTTGCTAACAATGTAATCGCTTTAATTAACCCACTGACAATGGCAACAACAATAACCACAACAACGACAACAGCAACAGTAACACCAACAGCAACAATAACAACGACAGCAACAACAACCCCTCCTCCCTTAGAGCAGACAAGACTCTGTGTTGTTGAAGGTACCAAGAAAAGGGACACAAACACGCCGCCAATTTGCAAGGTGCCCCATGTGGCAGCAAATGGTGGCGCCAAGAGTCCAACAGCAACAACAACAGTAGCCACAGGAGTAGCAACAACAGCTCCACTGCTAACAGCAACAATAGCGCCAACAACAGTAACAGCAACGGCAACAACAACAATAGCCAAATACAATCATAGACCGCAACAACAACATCATCAAACAAAACGGATTTTCCACAATCGAACGCTGAATAACAATCCCAATAGTAGACATAATACTAACCATAATAACAACAATAACTTACATGCATGTGGTCCTGGTGGTGGTGGTGGTAGTGGCGGTGGTGTTGGTGGTGCTGGCATTCCTCATTCCAATCCCAATGCTTTGCCCTTCTTGGCGGGCACACCGGGCACATATAATCGCACGACAAATCGCTTGAATCATGGTCCTCTGCTAACGGCAACGCATTACAACATTTGCAAGAATCAGCAACAGAATAACAACAGTGTGGTTGGCTTGCAGCCACTATTGGGGCGTCGTGATCAGCACCACCATCATCATCATTTAACCCGTAGTTTAACCATGTATAATACTAGTCTTTATGGTCATGCACCGCAGCAGGCGTTGCTGGCAGCTGGTGGCACTGCTGGACATCATTTACATCATCATCATGCGCGACATCATCATCATGGTGGTGGTAGTAGTGGTGGAGGTCTTCTGTCACTGGCTGGCAGTAGTGCTGGCAATGCGGCAGCTGCAGCAGCCGCTGCTGCCGGTCTAGCATTGCTTGGTCATCCGGCGTCACATGGTCGTTTCCATGCAGCGGCAAATAGTTTAGGCTATCATCATCATCATCATAATCATCATAACCAACAGCAGCAGCTGCAGCAGCAACAACAGAAACCGAAAATTATTATAAAACCGTTCAAAATTCACGATCCACAGCCCTTAGTTGCAGCCCTGGCGGACAGTACGCTGGTGGATGCCATTGTCTCCAAGGTGTCGACCGCCACAGTCGCTGCCGCCGAGAGTGCAGCGCGTCGTAGTCGCAGTCGCTCCAGGCGCAGCACACACAGTCGCAGCAAACGGCGTACGAGCAGCGGACGGCATCATCATCGCTCCAACAGTCGCTCAAGATCGTAAGTATTGCAACCATTTTGAAAACGATACTAAATTTGGCGCTAGTGATGTAAAAAGCATCGATACAACGATTTTTAATGGACAGTCATTGTTATGTTAAATAGGTCTGGCAACGCGGACGAAATAAATTAATCGATTGCTATCGCGCTTTAAATTTTTCACTCAAATAACTGTGAAAATAAATCAAGTTATTTTAAAAATCTATAAATAAGCCCAAGTTCTAAGAAGCACATGACTAATATTTACTTGTTTAATTGTTTAACTTGCAGGCGTTACAGCTCGTCAAGCAGTCGCAGCGCCTCCGGTAGCTCCAGGTCCCGCTCTGGCTCACACTCGTCTCGCTCCAGCTGCTCGTCGCGCAGTAGTTCCGGCAGCTCATCTAGTAGTGGATCAGGTACATCACAGTCTGGCTCACGTTCTCCATCGATACCCAGACGACGCGGCTCACCCAGCTTTTTGGACAGACGTCGGATTACAAGGTGACTTAAGCGCAGAAAGTGCTGCCTTTCGAACTTGGATTTCTTGAACTTTAATTTACTGATTTCTTTATATTTAATTTTTACTTATTTTTTTTAATTAATTACTTTTTGTAGCCGTCGCTCGCCCCGCAGCACAAGACGTTAGCTGATTTGCCCGCTTGATTTCAAAAATATATACAACTACTATAATTATTCATATTTCAACAATCAACTTTTATTTTAATTGATTTATTTTTACTTACAGCTGTCTCAGGAATTATTTACAATTATACTTTTAAAACTTTTACTTTTTTCTACAAACAAAATTTGCTTTTTTCTGTATTTTTCTGTAGACTGCTTGTAAAATATAAACTGTATTTTATAATTTCAAAATATTTCCCCATTTAGTTAATTGTGCACAATAAATTATATCAGCTCTTTGGAGTTTATTTTAATATTTAATTATTTCTTTATTAAAGGATTTAGTTTTTTCTTTACATTTCCGTTGATTACACTTTTCAGTTTGGTAAGTTTTCAAATTGTTTTTCATTTCACTTTGATTTTTATCCAGTTTAAAGTTTAAACCTTTATCTAATCTTGAAACTAAACTATTTGCAGTGCCCGAAAGCGACCGATACCGTATCATCATAAGAACAGCGGCGAAGGTATCGGCAATGGCGATGGCGACGACCATGTTGACAATGACGCCTCCAGCTGCTGCTCCAGTTGCTTTAGTCGAGCCAGTTCCCCGGGCTCACCGCCCATGGGCGGTACTCCAAGATTGCATCATAGTCGCAGTCCATCGGCTTTTGCCTTTTGAGTGTTAACTGAATCGCTGCGCAAAATACGTGGCGAGCTGTGAGAGTGATCATCATGCTAGTCAGTCAGATATATACATAAAGTCACCATATATGCACAGAGACATTCCTAAACTTTAAGCTAGTTGTTCTTTGTTTTCTAGTCACATTCCCTTGGTATCGCTAACTTGGCCCCTTTTTTAAATATTATTAGCTAAATCATTAACTAGTCATGATCATTCAATTTAGATATTATTAAAATACTCGATTATTTGCTAGTTTTTAAGCTGTGTTTTTAAATAAAAATATTTGTTGCCATTTCAAAAAATGCATCTGGCTTTATTATGGATATACTAACTGAATAGTTAGTCGTTCTGTCTTATCTTAAACATATACACACACACATACGTACATAAGTAAATTCTGCAATAAGAAATCTTGGACTTGTTTTGAAAAAACTTTGAAGTAGATAAAGAGTTCACGGTAATCAATATAAAGATAAAACTGTTTCATCTACGACTTCGGACTTTAATTGGACTTCTCGGCGGCCTGTTTCTCCTGGAAGCGGCGACGCTGCTTGGCCAAGTAAATCACCCAGATGAAGGAAATTATACCAGAAGAGATTGAACGCAGCATGGGTGGCACATAGGCAATGTTAAGATATATCAGCAGCGACAGATAACGCCAGTTGGCGCGCAGCACAGGCCAATAGAGTTTCTCCACGTTCTTCAGAGCGGTACTGTGAGAGTTACCCTGTAAAAAAGTGAAGAGAGCTTAGCTTAAACGCGATCTCTGTATAAAAAAAAAGGACTTACCTCGAAGAGGGACAAAAAGTAGAGCGATAGCACCTGATAGATGGGCGCGAAGGCCAAACGCTCCGACAGGAATATAAAGAACTTCCTGAAGCGCAAATCAGTCTTGAACAAACGCTCCACAATCTGGTAGAAATAATGTGGCACAGTGCCGCCAAAGATCAGGCCAAACAACCCGTAGGCAAAGACGCTGTGTTGGTTCAATTTCTTAGCGCCCGCAATGCGCTGGGAGGTCACATTAGCCGTAGTGGCCAGAACACACCTGCAACACAATTACAACATTAATTTCCCGTAAACAAAGAGCCTGGCCTTCTGCACTTACGCCGTTACGCATTTTGTACGCACTGGATGCGTGAAGAGCTGCTCCAGATAGGTGCCAAAAAGCGAGTACAATGGTCTTGAGAGCGACATCTTTGAATCAACTATTTTGTGAGAAATACCAGTTAGTTTTAAACTTTCAATATGCAGATTTTATTAACCGGTTCAAAGTGCAAAGTACGCCTGTACTCAGCTGATAACGTTTGACTAAATACTAACCAGGCGCTCTAGTCGGTGATAAAAGCTAAATAATCCTCACCTGTGGATTATTCCACTTGACTTTCAAAATGCAGCCCTGCCAGTGTAGCCACACGTCTAGCAAAATGTTTTTAAATGGTCACCCTAAAATACTTTTAAGCGACACTCTGAAATAGTGTGACAACACTGGACAGTCATCAAAATATTTTCGACTGATCAATAAAAACTTTTCAACAATTTTGCACATTGCATTGTAATTAAAAGTATTTGTGTGTGAAATATGGAATTTCCACCTTGTCCGCCGTCGTTAAAGTCGATACAACACTTTCTGAAGCTGGCACAAGAGCACGATTCTCGCGATGTCGTCATTGCTTATTGGGCACGACTCTAGTAAGTTTTCTTTGTGCTCTGAGAAAAAAGCAAAATAAACAAATATCTATGTTGTTTTATTGTACAGCGCGCTGCAAGTGGGCCTAAAGGCGTCTACACAGACGGCTGAGGAGACAAAACTGCTGATAGGTAAGTGAAGAAAAACAAATTACTCAGAATTCACAGCTATGACTCATTGTTTTGATTGCGATTCTGGTTCTTGATTATAGCAATTATGGATTGGTTGGAGCAGCTGAAGAAACAGCAGGCAGATAATGAGGCCATAACTAATGAAATAGCCGCCCAGGCGCATATTGAAAACTATGCCTTAAAGCTGTTTCTCTACGCCGACAAACAGGATCGCGAGGAGAACTTTGGCAAGTGAGTAAAAGGAGTAAACTGAAATAGAGTTAAAACCATTAAATTCTAATCCCTGTTGTGCTTGCAGAAATGTGGTGAAGGCTTACTACTCCAGCGGTGTGCTGTACGACATACTGCTCACCTTTGGTGAGCTGAGTGAGGAGGCACTGCACAATCGCAAGTACGCCAAGTACAAGGCGGCCTACATACACAATTGCCTGAAGAACGGAGAGACTCCCATACCGGGTCCATTTCCTGACGATGAGTCCGATGAGCTGGCCGGCGACGAAGCCGCTGGTGCAGCAGCAAATGTAACGCCGCCCGAGAATCCAGCCAGTGCTACGCCACCAGCAGACAATACGCCGCCCGAGGAGCCATCCAGCCCAGCTTCGCCACCAGCAGCAGCTCCAACAGTTACGCCTCCCACCGCCGAGGAGGTGTTGAATAATCCAAACAAATTGCCCAGTCCACCAGTAGATGAGGAGAAACCCGGTGGCTTTGTGCCATATGTGCCCACAGCTCAGCCCAATCCGGGCATCTACACGCCCATTGTGCCCGCTGCCAATGTGCAGATCACGCCCGAACAAATGATTAAGGCTCAGAAGTATTGCAAGTACGCGGGCAGCGCTCTGAACTACGATGACGTCAAGTCGGCTATAGATAATCTACAGAAGGCCCTGAAGCTGCTCAGCACAGGACAGGAGTAAGACAAGGAAAGGATCAAATGGAGCACCGCTTAACCAGCAAAACTATATATAATCTCGAACGCTGGCCACTAAAAACTACACAGAATCACAGAAACGCAACTAACTTTTAAAAAAAAACATTCGCTTTTGAGTATGAGTTATTCAAATTTATTAAAATTGTTGCTAAAATTTCGTGGGCCAATAATTTAAAGGATTTTCTTTTATCGTTCTTCATTTTCATTTTTGTTTTCTGAATTTGTCTTTTACACGTGACTCGTTTTATTATTAACTTTTACTTTTAAACTGAACACTTTGCAATTATTTATGTATTATTATTATTATATACGAATTATATAATACGAGAATTCTGTTATTTATTTACTGTTTTTGGCACCAAAGTGAAAACATCAATTTTGATTTCATCTATAAATTTCTACAAATTTTTGAAAAACTAGAAAGTAATGAGAGGTTTTGAGGTTTTCTTTTAGTTTTAAAACAAAATTATTAACTTATTGTGCTAAAACAAAGCTGTTTACAAGTGCGATTAATGATTGAATTCGTTTGCTATGTGTGTTCTTTAGTGATAAATGATTAAGTAATCTTCCTCTCCCCGTCTGTCCCAGTGCTTCATTCTGTTCCCCATTTTAATCTCCAGTTTACTCCTGTTTGAGTCCATTCGCTTGCGTTTGATTCAGCGCCGATAGCTCCGCTGCCTCCTTGCGACTTGTCTGATACCAAACCACCAAGCGACCGCCTAGCATGAAGGTGAACACCAGCGCCGGTCCTGAGCGCTCGAAGGGATCACTGACCATCCAGTGCTGATAGATGCCCAACAGCATCAGCAGCAACAGCGTCACATTTGCCACGTTCTTGACTTTGTCTGTGAAATGGATTATAAAATGTCATTAGTTGGTAGTCGTATACACCTCTGACTGGCACTTACGGTAGGGTATCAAGGCCATGGCCAGGCCGCAGACAATCTCCAAGATGCCCACGGTGCGTCTGTACCATTTCGAGGGTATTTTGACGCCAAAGAGCGCGGTCAGCGGAAATACCTTGGCATATTTCACGTACTCTGTGCGCTGCAATCGAAAAATGTTGAAAAAAACGGAATAAGTTTAATAATTAGCTGCGAAATTTGGCGGTTTTTTCAAGATTTCACATTTGTCAAATATGTAGCATACTTTTCAGGGTAACGAATGGTTTCTAAGGATTCTAAATGAATTGGTAAAGTGGGGTTCACTCTCTGTCATACACCCCGTGCTGCTCTGAACTTAGCTGCTAAGGTCTGTCATACCCTCCGTACAGGGTATACGATGCTGACTTGTGTTTGGCCGCTGAATTCTCTCGGAACTTTTGAGCTGACCCCACGAGCAGAAGGCAAAAAATAATGTTTATTTATATTTATTTTGTTTGCACTAACAAAACTACAAAAAAAAAGCAAAAATCACAACGTGTTTTTCATCACATTCAGAATTTGTTTGGCATTCGCCAAGTGTTCCCAACGCGAAGGTAATTATAAGTGCTGCGGAATTGCAACAGAAATCTATTTTCAAATCAAATGGGAAAAAAACCCAAAAAAAAAAATCAAACAAAAATTTGCGAATTAACACGAGAATCGAATTGAACGTTGTGAATGGCCCTTAAATCAAGAGAAAAGTGTTGCTGTGAAAGGGAAAACCACGAATTATTTTAGCCCAGCAGCTAAAGCTAAGCAAGAGCTTATGTTTATGTGAAACTGAAAAAGAATCACCGAAATTGGCTGTTTATTAATTTGGGCATATGGACACGATTTGTAGCTGGTGACTAAACCCAAACAGCCGCATAGCTGGGCATAAAACAGTCGAGCAGCTTTAGTGTAGCACTGCGAGTTGTTTTTCCCTGCTTTTTGGACAATGTAAACAAATTTTTGCCTCAAATCCCCATAAATATTTGGCACGTTTTGCTGCGCATAAGTATGTTTATATATCACTGGGCACGCTAGTGACGAAAGCATTAGCCACACATGCATAAACATAGTTTTAAAATAAAACATAATTTACATTACTAAATTGTTGGACAACGCATTTCTATTTCCATGAGCAGCAATTACGCACACTTTAAAACTGATCGACTGGCAGACACTATGTAAAATATTTAAAAATTCCAACCACAACTTTTATTTCAAAGATTATCAATTTCAAATCTCTTTACAAATAATTAATTTCTAGCTCTAGTTGTGCATACCCCTTTGGTGTACAGGGTATTATGACTAGTCCAGAGACATTAGTTTCCGCAAACTTATTCAGCTGTTTGCACGGAACTGCAAAGTGTTTAGATAATAAAAACTTATTTTTATACATATATTTTGTGCGTGTATGATTTTCAAATTTTTGTTTTGAAGATCATTGCGTTTTCGAATATGTCTAAATGTCTGTCCATCTGTCTGAAGGCCATTTGGCCTGGCATTGACGGGGTCGAGTTCAGTGTGCATCAGTCAGAGTTACATATAAATTGGTGAAAGTTTTTATGTAAGTTTAAAAAATCAAATTTTGTTTAGGAAAATTTAGGAAAAAATTTATTTTAAATTATGTTTTTTATTACAATTTAATTTAGTTAATTTTGTATATTTACAAGACATGTATTCCGAAGCCCAATATTCATTTATAATATTATATATTATTACTACAATTTTTCTCTGTGTATGTAACGAAAATTACAACGACCTCAAGTTCCGCTGACCCCATTACATAAGGAGACAGGAGTTAAAAAGAGAGGCAGCAGGAGCAGAAGAGGAAGAAGGGTCAGAACTTTTATTATAAATTCGGTTTTCGGGTGGTTCACTGAAGTTTTTCTTTCCGGTTCGCTCGCAGTCAGCAAAATCGATGGGGAAAGGAAGGGAAGGCCAGAAAGAGAAGAGGAAGAAGCGCCGCAAGGTAAACAAAGCGACATCGATTTTTCCACTTACCAAATCCTTGTAGAGATCCTTGCTGATGTGTGGCGTCAGCTTGAGTGTACCCACAAAAATGAAGAACAGTCCCAATAGAATCGAGAGACTCTTCAATACAATCGTATTCGAAGCTGGCATTTTGAGTATTCAAATATTTTCCACACTTTTTTTTCAGCACACTATTGATTTTTCCTCACTCACTCACGCACACACACACCTACAGAGTTTTCTTTTTGGCTGAAAATTGCAAATATATTTTATTTATGCTCTGTTGTATTTGTTGCAATCAAATCGAGCAAATACCGAGTACTATATAATCAAAATATGTATAATTCACAATTTACAATTGGGACGCGAGTGCTCTGCTCTCTGCGTGCTGCGGGGTAGCCAGCGGCCGGGGAGTGTGCGGAGTGATACGCGGCACTGGGACTCATAGAGCATACATCACCCTACGATACACCGGTCGCTAATTTTAGCGCTTGTCGCAGCTTTTTTCGAAAAACAACACAAAAAAAAACAACCACAAATTATAGAAAAATTTTTGAATGTTTGGCAAGTATGTATAATTTTTATGAAATTTTTCGCTTATTTTTGTGCCGTTTTATTTATTTTCACTTTTATTTTATTTTCTTTTTCTTTTCAAACAATCCGTCGGACTCGCGTTCGAATTTGTGACTGAAAAAGTGGATTTCAACAGCATCCCAAATGCCGAATGGCGGAAAATCAATACAATATGTGTGCTCACAGATCAGGAGAGCGAGCGAGAGAGCGAAAGAGTGCGAGAGAGTGCCAGTGAGATAGGGAGGGAGAGCGAGCTAGCGAGAGTGGTTTGCCATGCCACAAAAAGCGCCCTCAAACATGCCTAAATGTACCAGCTACATGCAATGTACCCATTTCCATTGGGTCAGAAAAGGGCCCTCCAATAACGTTGGGTACTACTTGTGGTGCCAAGCTTTTAGATATGTGTACCATATACACATAAAACCTTTTTGGCTTTATGTGTACCAAATGAAGTACTAATTAGTGGGTACAAGTGTACCAACCTATATCAAATGTACCAACGAGTTTAGTTGTTTGGGTACAAGTGTAACATATGTACCCACCTCAGAGCGCAAGAGAGCGTTACACAGTGTGAGAGATAAAAGGCAGAAAGAGAGTCTACTTTTAGGGTGGCGGCCAGTTGAAGTTGATGTAATTAAGGCCAAAGACCCCGAGCAAGCCACCCTTAACGGTAACAAATAAAGCAACAGGGCTACACAGGACACAGTTTTTAGCTTAATGAACTTTTATTCATGTAAAAAAAAGATGAAAAGGAAGACTTAACTAAGTTTTACTCTGTAGTTACTTGAACTAATTTCACCAGCCCATTGGCGGTCCATTCATTGTGGAGGGCGGCGTACCCAAGCCCATGCCGGGTCCCGGGGCTGAGCGACGCATTGCATCCTGCGGCGGAGTGGGTGCATAGATGCGTTTTGACTCAGCCATGCGTTGATTGTGGCTTTCAATTTGCTCCAACAACTGGGCATCCTCGATCAGGGCACGTCCTTCGTCGTACTCCAAGCAGGCAACGCCATCCAAGCGATCCAAATCCACCCAGCCACGGAAACGCACACAGACACCATTCATGATGAAACTGGAACGTAGATGAACCTTGCTGCGCTCCTTCTCAAAGTCACACTCCTGCTCCTGGGCATAGGGATTGTGGTTGGCATTGAAGTACAGCTGCAGATTGGTGCCTGAGGCCACAAACGAAAGCTCAGCATAGCCCTTCCGGCAATCAGTCACGAATCTCATGCGGCGCTCGTCTATAGCTCGCTCCCGGTAGCCCGTGTAGCGCACCTCGCTCTCGCGGCTCAGGCGTCGGAAGAGCTCATCCGTTTCATATTTCGCCTTTTGATCGGGTACAACGCGTGGCATTTTGAATATGAAGCGCGGTTTTGGTGGCTCATACATGGCCATTGTTTCGTACGGCGGCATCATGCCGGCCAAGGCAGCAGCGTCTCCAAGATTCTGATGATGATGCATTGTCTTTACTCTTAGAAGTTCGGGAATTAACTGATTTTTGGGCAGACAGATCGTTGGCATATATAGGAGTCGTGCACATTTCGCATTGTTACCTGAGATTTATGGTTTTATGATCCGCAACAGCTGGTGAAACTACCTGTTGCCTGGAATTCAGCTTATCAGAGGCAGCTGCAAAATACTTTTTAAAATTTAACTGCTCACCCTTTGGTGTTGCCACACCTTTCACGTTTTACACACAAATTCAGCTGTCGATTTGTTCTGGAAAATGTTAGAGAGTCTCCACTATTTTAAATTGTAAAACCATAGCAAATTGTATATTATCTTGAAATGACTTATATAATTTTATTATTCACTGAAGTTTTTTAAAAGTTATTCATATATACAAGTGTTACCATAATGTGCGCTTAAAAACCGGAGTTACCATATCGCCATAAAGCTTCACAGCTGTTGTTTATATCGTAAAAACATTGCAACGTTTATAAAAGTTACATTTTTACAATTCTTTAAATAAATATTGACTTTAAATAAAAAATTGTCATGTCTCTTGTTGCTTATGCTGCGAGCAGTGACGAGGAATCAGAAAGTGAAGAAGAATCCACTGCACCACAGGTGGAACTGCTAAAACCGACGTCCAAGCCCAAAGTGGAGGCAACAGCAGACGCCACCAACGGGCACATAAGCGATGAAGACGACGATTACGTGCCGCGCGAGGTTTCGCTGCAGGACCTGAAATCCTCCAGTGGTAAATTAGCGCTCTCGCTTCCCAAACCAAAGGTAGCTGCTATACCTATGGTTGAAGACGAAGGGGGAACTACGCAATCCGAAGATGACCAGGTGACGCAAGCGTTTGCCAAATTGCCCATGCCACGAACGGCTGCAGCAGCAGGTAGAGCCTTCATCGAAGAAGCGGACGACGAGTTTTTGCACAAAAAGGCAACACCTGCCGCAGGTACAGAAAAACCACCACCAGCTGCTGTGAAAACGCGCGTTAAAATTAGCATACCATCGTTAAGGGACTTTGCCGATGTGGATAAGGAGAAGGCTGAGAAGATGCAGGGCAAGCAAACCCATGTGCAACCTAAAAAGGGCACTAGTTTGCTGAGCATGTTGCCCCAAGCAAAATCAGAACGAGATTTCGCCAAGAAATCTGAACCAGTGGCGGTCAAGTCGGATGTCAGCGGTCTGCCAGCTCCCAAACTGAATAGTAATGTTCCCAAATCCACTGGCACTCCAGCTTTTGTGCCAGATACGGTGAAATTGCGACGTGCCGCCCACAACACAGAAGGCATTGATAGAGCCAAGGCACAGTCGAACAAACCGTCGGAAAAGGCAGCCACGTCTAAGGCTAAGGCTGCGTCCTTGGTCAGTGTGAGTGACAGCGAGGACGACGAAGATATGGACAATGGTGGTGACTTCTTTTCCCTGAACAGCGAACAGAAACTGCCCGAGGTGAGTAGCAATGAAATCAACGCCCTGGTTGCCAAACGCGCTGCCAAAATGGCTGAGGCAAGCAACAAGTATTTGGCAGAAGAATCCCGTCGAGCAACAGAAGCAGCAGCAGCAGAAGCGGCGGCAGCTGAACAGCAATCTGAGGAACTAAGATTGGCTCAGAAACGTTATCTGGATCAGCAATTGAATAACGAGGCCATGGATGCACTAGTAGGAAAGAATGCCAAGCGACGCCGCAAGGAGACAAAGGAAATGCAAGTTATAGACATTGCCGGATCCCAAGTGATGCCCGATCGTGATGAATGGATGCGCACTGCGCTGGCGTCAGCAACCACCTATCAGCCAACGGGAGTACTGACTGACGAGGAGCCAGTGGCCGGCACAAGGCGGAAGCATCAAATCACATATCTCGCCCACAAGGCCAAGGCCAACGAGGCTGAGCTGCAGGCCATGTGGTCAGCCAATCGTCAAACCCGTCGCGCCACTCAAAGCAAATACGGATTTTAATCAGTTTCCATTTATAAAGTAAACTTAATAAATAATCTTATAATAAATATAAATAGTTTTAAAAATGTATAAAATCTGCATTCATTTAAGCCAGCCCTCACGTTGCCTAAGCTTTCCACCGACGTAAATTATGGCTGTGAGTAGCAGAAGCATAAGAGGAGCCATGGTCACATAGATTGGTATTTGCTGTGGGTATTCGAGGGTCATGCAGATCATCACTTGGGATGTAATGGTTAGCAACACGCCACCAATGTTCCACTTGTAGAGCAGCAGTAAATCGGTTAAACGATTCAGATTTCGCCATTTTCGTATGAACTTGATGAGCACGTAGATGATTAGAATGCAGTCAAAGAACCAGAGCGGTGTGAATGTCACAAACCAGTTCCAGGTGGTGCGTGGATCTAGCCGCAAGCAGAGCAGAATCAGGAACACCAACACGATGAACCAGGTGAAGAGTGCACGATGTGCTAGCGTCATGTTTATTATTTAAATTTTCATTATCTTCCCCAAATTGTTGTAAACAAAACCTGCACGAATATCGTATGAAATACGATATTTAAAAATATCGCTCATCGATAACAATAGCTATATTCTGCTCAGCTGGCGGCGTGCAAGTTGGCAGCCCTGCAAATTGCTGCAAGTAGAAGAAGATAATTGACGTGTCACTTGAAAATTTTGTGTAATTGGTGTGTGTTTTTGCTGAAAATAATTAATTAAATTGGTTTTAAATAGTTTTAAGTGTTTTCCTAATGTGCCCGGCATACTAAGGTGTGTTTTCGTTTTACAGAACTGAGTGCACGGCACTAAGTGGATAAGAAAGGCCGCAACCAATTTGAGACACCGCCACGGCAGCAAGAATAAAACATAGAAAATGTTGACCAACTTCGAGTCAAAGTCGGCACGCGTCAAGGGTCTATCGTTCCACCCAAAACGACCATGGATTCTGACCAGTTTGCACAGTGGTGTAATTCAGCTATGGGACTACCGCATGCACACGCTCCTGGAGAAGTTCGACGAGCACGATGGTCCCGTCCGTAGTGTAGCTTTTCACCAACAGATGCCGCTGTTTGTCTCCGGCGGCGATGATTACAAGATTAAGGTGTGGAACTATAAGCAACGTCGTTGCATCTTCACACTGCTAGCGCATTTGGATTATGTGCGTACTGTAGCATTCCATCACGAGTATCCATGGATCTTGAGTGCCTCCGATGATCAGACTATTAGAATCTGGAATTGGCAGTCGCGTAACTGCATTTGTGTGCTAACTGGCCACAATCACTATGTGATGTGTGCTCAATTCCATCCCACGGAGGATCAGATTGTATCCGCCTCCTTGGATCAAACAGTTCGAGTGTGGGACATTTCGGGACTGCGCAAAAAGAACGTAGCGCCAGGACCCGGCGGATTGGATGAGCATTTGAAGGGCCATCCGGGAGCCACAGATCTGTTTGGTCAGGCTGATGCAGTGGTCAAGCATGTACTGGAGGGTCACGATCGTGGCGTCAACTGGGCCAGCTTCCATCCCACACTACCCTTGATTGTTTCGGGTGCTGATGATCGTCTGGTGAAGCTTTGGCGCATGAACGAGTACAAGGCCTGGGAGGTAGACACTTTCCGTGGCCACTACAACAATGTCTCCTGCGTGCTGTTCCACCCACGTCAGGATCTAATCATTTCCAACGGCGAGGATCGCAGCATACGCGTCTGGGAGATGACCAAGCGAGTCTGCCTCTTTACCTTCCGTCGCGACAACGAACGATTCTGGATTATGACAGCTCATCCTACACTGAATCTGTTTGCTGCCGGTCACGATGGCGGTAAGTACACGAAGATTCCCAGATTGAGTATGTTGATTCAACATTTCTCCCGCAGGCATGGTGGTCTTCAAGCTGGAGCGTGAGCGTCCCGCATATGCTGTACATGGCAACATGTTATACTATGTCAAGGATCGTTTCCTGCGTAAACTGGACTTTACCACCACAAAGGATACGGTGGTCATGCAGCTACGTCCGGGCAGATCGCCCGTCTACAGCATGTCTTATAATCCAGCCTTAAACGCGGTATTGATCTGTATTCGCACCAGTAATCTGGAGAACAGTACCTATGATCTCTGCCAGATCCCCAAGGACAGCGAGAGCGAGCGTCAAAATGAATCAGACAGCAAACGTAGCTCCGGCATCACAGCCATTTGGGTGGCACGTAATCGCTTCGCTGTGCTGGATCGCAATCAGCAGCTGGTGGTAAAGAACTTTAAGAACGAGGTGACCAAGAAGATACCCACCTTCTGTGAGGAGATCTTCTATGCCGGCACCGGAATGCTGCTCATACGTGATCCCGAATATGTGACGCTCTACGAGGTGCAACGTCTGGTGTCCGTGGGCAGCATCAAGTTGGCCAAGTGTCGCTATGTTGTCTGGTCTCCAGACATGTCCCTGGTGGCCCTGCTCTGCAAGCACTCGGTGACCATCTGCGATCGCCGGCTGCAGTACTTGTGCACCGTCCAGGAGAATTGCCGTGTCAAATCCGGTGCCTGGGATGAGTCCGGTGTGTTCATCTATACGACCAGCAATCACATCAAATATGCGATCACCAATGGAGATCATGGCATCATACGCACCCTGGACTTGCCCATTTACTTGACACGCGTCAAGGGCAATCAAGTGTTCTGCTTGGATCGCGAGTGTCGCACTCGTGTGCTGCACATTGATCCCACGGAGTACAAGTTCAAGTTAGCGCTGATTCAACGTAAATACGATGAAGTCTTGCACATGGTGCGAAATGCTCGACTTGTGGGACAGAGCATCATTGCGTATCTGCAGCAGAAAGGTTATCCGGAGGTGGCTCTGCACTTTGTCAAGGACGAGAAGACCCGCTTTGGTCTGGCCTTGGAGTGCGGCAACATTGAGATTGCCCTGCAGGCAGCGAAGGCCCTGGATGACAAGGATTGCTGGGATCGTTTGGGACAGGCTGCTTTGCTGCAGGGCAATCACCAGGTCGTCGAGATGTGTTATCAACGCACCAAGAACTTTGACAAGCTGAGCTTCCTCTATCTGATCACGGGTAATCTGGAGAAGCTCAAGAAGATGAACAAAATTGCGGAGATTCGAAAGGATATATCGGCTCAGTATCAAGGAGCACTGCTGCTGGGCGATGTCAAGGAACGTGTGGGCATACTCAAGAACTGTGGACAACTATCGTTGGCCTATCTGACCGCAGCCACTCACGGTCTGGATGAACTCAGCGAGTCGCTAGGCGCGACTATAACCGCCGAGGGTAGCGCACTGCCAGAGATCAATGAGAACGCACAATTGTTGCAGCCGCCAGTGCCAATCCAGCAGCTAGAGACCAACTGGCCACTTTTGTCAGTCTCCAAGGGCTTCTTTGAAGGCGCCATGGTAACGCGTGCCGGCAGCAGTGCCACAGCTCGTCAAGCTCTGAACATCAACGCGGATGCAGCACTCTTGGATGAGCATAATGGCGGTGGTGATGGCTGGGGCGCTGACGCTGATCTGGGATTGGGCGAAGATGACGATGGTGATGAGGAGATGCAAGATGCTTTGAGCAACGATGAAGCGCAAGATGAGGCTGGCGGCGGCGGTGGCTGGGATGTGGGCGATGATGATCTGGTGGTGCCCGTCGAACTGGCATCTAAGATCAAGGCATCTGCTCTTGATAGCAACTACTATGCGGCTCCCAACAAGGGACTGTCCCCAGCACAACACTGGGCCAACAATTCCCAGCTGGTTTTGGATCATGTTAAGGCTGGTGCCTTTGAGAGCGCATTCCGTCTGCTCAATGATCAGCTGGGCGTGGTCAATTTCAAACCCTTCAAGACACTTTTCCTGCAGAACTATGCCTGTGCCCGTACTAGTTACACAGCCAATCCGAATCTGCAATCTCTAACTGGATATCCACTGCGCAACTTTGGTGAAACTAATGCCAAACTCCAGCGTCCGGCAATGGGAATTAAGCTGAATGAGTTGGTTTCACGTCTACAGGCTGGTTACCAGATGACCACCACGGGCAAATTCACCGAGGCCATTGAAAAGTTCCACTCCATACTGATTAGTATTCCACTGCTGGTAGTGGAAACCAAACTGGACGCAGCGGAGGCCCAACAGCTACTCAAAATCTGTGCCGAGTACATCGTTGGACTGAAGATGGAAACTGTACGCAAGGGCATGCCTAAGTCCACGCTCGACGAGCAGAAGCGTCTCTGCGAGATGGCCGCCTACTTCACCCACTGTAAACTGCAGCCAGTTCATCAGATTCTCACACTTCGCACAGCGCTCAACATGTTCTTCAAGCTTAAGAACTACAAAACAGCCGCATCATTGGCCCGTCGTCTGCTGGAGTTGGCTCCTCGTCCGGAGGTGGCACAACAGGTGCGCAAAATTCTGCAGGCCTGCGAGGTGAATCCGATCGATGAGCATCAGCTGCAGTACGATGAATTCAACCCGTTCAACATTTGCGCCATCAGCTGGAAGCCGCTGTACCGAGGCAAACCGGAGGTGACCTGCCCCTTCTGTGGCTCCTCCTACGATCCACAGTACAAGGGTAATCTCTGCACCATCTGCGAGGTCAGTCAGATTGGCCGGGAGTCAATTGGTCTACGCATTTCCACGCTGCAATTCCGTTAAACGGAGCTTAATCCATTTAATTGTATTTCTTAGTGTTATAGTGTCTATAAAAATATTACCGTAATATATTAACTATACTTTGCATCAACAAAAAATTCAAATAAAACTATTTTATTACAAACAAAGTCTGGGTTGTAGTTGTTAAGTTAAGGAGAGAGTCAATTGCTCATGGCGTAAAAGGGTTTGATGGTAAAACAGTCTGGAAAGCTCTGATAAGCGCTGAAATTATAGCTTTTTATAGCTACAAAATTCTAGTTGCAGGTAAAAAAAAACCATAAATTTACAGTTTCAGTAAATGATTTCGTTTATTTAGCCAAAATATTTAAATTGGAATTCTGTAAGTTCAAAAAACATTTTGATCTATGAACGTATTAAATTTGAAAATTTTTTAGAGATAGGAAACTTGATTTTTTTATAATCTTAATCTGAGGTTATCCTCTGACAGAATGAGTTATGAGGGACTTTCACCAGTTGACAAACGAGTCAACTGCTGTGCCAACTTGGTTAATCGAGGTGTGAACAGTTGTCAACTCTTTGAACTGTATAAAAATCAAATCATAGCACGTTCAGTTAGTGTATAACAAATAGTCGGTTTGATTGGCTTACAACGATTATAATTATGAGTGTGTGTCATGTAAAATCTCGGAATTTATATGCGTAAGTTTATTGAGTGTTTTTTTGTTTTAAATATAAATATATACGTCACCATAATTCACAATAAAATGTTTATGCTTAAATAGAGTTACAAGCATACGTTAAATACTTAATATGCTTACTAAGTGCTAATACTAATTCTAGGAGCATTTTCGTAGCCAAATCTTTGACGATACTGGCCTTTTGGTGGCAAGTGTATTTTAATTTTAAGTTCTTTGTATTTTTGGGATTGGAGAAACACCTTTAGTTATCCATAAAGTATTGAGTATTTGGGAATTGAGTCTCATGATGCTGCGGCTGTTGTTGCTGCTGCTGCGGATGTTGTTGCTGCTGCAGCTGTTGTGCTGCTGACGACGACGGCCCTGCTGCCGTCCAAAAGTCCAACTAACGTCGCCACATGCTGGCGCCAACACCAATGCCGCCGGAAGCGACACCACGTCGCACTGCCTCCATCTCATCCTGGCGATTATCGCGATACGCCCGCTTGGTGTCCTCAAATTCACGTAGCCGTTGATTATAACGATCGATTTGATCGCGTAGTATTAAGTCCTCGTGTATGGCACGACGTTCGTCATACTCCAAGCAACCGACACCATCCAAGCGCTCCAGATCCAACCAGCCACGGAAACGCACACAAACGCCGTTCATAATGAAATAGGATTTGATGTGAACTTTGCCGTGTTCCTTGTCGAAGTCACACTCCTTGTCGTGCTGATACGGATTCTGATTAGCATTGAATACTAGCTGCAGATTCGTTCCAGATGCCACGAAACTCGTCTCGGTGTGTCCTTCGCGACAGCCGTTCATGAAGCGTACCTGTCGCTCCTCAATGCTTCGTTCCCTGTAGCCAGTGTAACGAATCTCGCTCTCTCGGCTTAAACGCCGGAAGAGCTCGTCGCTCTCGAATTTGGACTTCTGATCGGGCACCACCCGAGGCATTTTGAAGATGAAACGGGGCTTTGGCTGCTCATAGAGTCC
Source organism: Drosophila parthenogenetica (assembly GCA_035047505.1). Taxonomy (NCBI): domain Eukaryota; kingdom Metazoa; phylum Arthropoda; class Insecta; order Diptera; family Drosophilidae; genus Drosophila; species Drosophila parthenogenetica. Next base: position 3,170,364 of record JAWNPM010000070.1, read on the forward strand.
AATTGTGTCGTAGGGTATCATGTTAGCCAGGGCGGCGGCTTCGTTCATCATTTTGAAGCGTTCCTTTTATTTCCGTACAATGCTTAGTAGCACAACACACACGTTTGCTTGTGTATTTTCACTCAACGCTTTTTATGCTTTGTTTTATTTGGAATTTTATTTCTGCTGCAGATAACGCAACAATACACACAACAAAAAAAATGTTTGCGGTTTTGTTATACTAACCGATAAGTGGTGGCGGTCAGCCGATAGACCGCACATAAATTGGCGTTGCCATACTACGCAAATGTATGGCATCTGGCCACCTTGCGCGCCATATGGCCAAAGCATTAACGTGTTTATTTGTTTACAGTTGTAATTTTAAGAACTATTTTTTTGGCTAACAAAATAATATGAGCGATACGAGTCAGCCATCAGATGCTGCTGCCGATGACAATGATAAGCGCCCGCAGTTTGGCACACGCTTGCTCAAAGATGATTCCGACGTGTTTAAACACAACGCTTGGTAAATATCTGACCCGGAGCTTTGCCAGCAAAACTTGGGAGCACACGCGCCAGCGTAAGAAACCAAGTGGAGCCGGTGAGCGGATACTAAGCGATGCGCGGGAGGTGTTCGAGTTTAATGCATGGTACTTAAACACTGGTGCAAATGTTAATCACAAAACACTTGGTTTAAACTATACTCGACAGGGACCACGTAGAATGGGATGCGGAGCAGGAGCAGGCGGCGCAAGCAGCTGTTGAAAAGAATTCAACAGTGAAAATGACAGACGATCAGAGGGAACGCTTTCAGTCTGATGCACCAAAGTTTTGGGATTCGTTTTATGGCATACACGACAATCGTTTCTTCAAGGATCGCCATTGGCTGTTCACAGAGTTCCCGGAGCTCGCACCGCTAGAGGCCAGCGAGAGCTCTCAGCCTCGTAGCATATTTGAATTAGGTTGCGGTGTTGGTAATACCATATTGCCCATACTGCAGTACAGCACAGAGACACAACTTAGGGTATATGGTTGTGACTTCTCGGAGCGCGCAATTGAAATTCTACGCAGTCAGCAACAATTTGATGCCAAGCGCTGTGAGGTCTTTGTCATGGATGCCACGCAGGAACAGTGGCAGGTTCCATTCGAAGAGAACTCACAGGATATTATTGTCATGATCTTTGTTTTGTCCGCCATTGAGCCGGCTAAAATGCAGCAGGTGCTACAGAACTGTTATCGCTATCTAAAGCCCGGTGGACTTCTGGTATTTCGGGACTACGGCCGCTATGACCTTGCGCAATTGCGCTTTAAGAGTGGAAAGTGTTTGGAAGACAATTTCTATGTTCGTGGCGACGGAACAATGGTATACTTTTTCACAGAACAGGAGCTGCGAGACATGTTTCAAAAGACTGGACTAAAGGAGGAGCAACTTATTGTGGACAGAAGGTTACAGGTCAATCGGGGACGATGTCTAAAGATGTACCGCGTATGGATACAGACAAAATTCCGGAAACCTCTGTAAGCCCAAAAGTTCATACTATACCAATGTTGGGTACTGCTGCGGTTCGTACTCGTTACAAACGCCAAAAAGCTACTCGTTACATGCCAGTCTTGAAAGCTTTTCGGTCTCGTCCTTCTTTGAAACGAGCTTTTTCCCCAAATACACATAACAGTTAGCAAAGCTGTAAGTTTTCGCAGTTGGCTAAAAACGTCGTAAGTGAAAATTTTCCTTGTGCTGCGTAAATTTAATTCATTTATTATTTAAATATATTATAACTCTTGAAAAAAGTGTTTGCCAATGGAAAACTCCATCGACCACAGCTCTAAAATAGTTGTTCAATCATTAAACGAAAGTTGAGCTTGACAAATCCAAAAAATAAAAAAACGGTGTTGTGTAAAAATTTCATTGATTTTTCCTTTTGCTGTAGCTAAAGCAAAATTTTGCAACTTGCCACTGTAGTTTATAATAAGCATCAAAATCTATTTTCGCTTGAAGTTTTAATGTGGCTTAAAGTGCTCCTGGAAGTATGCAACGAAAACTGTTAATTTAATAATTGTGTATTTGAGGAATAATTGAGTGGTGTGGTGGGCGGATGCAATTAAAGTAAACTCTAGCAATTATCGCCGCCAGACGAATTAAATAAACATAATGACGGTTATACTATAAATAGTTGCAACTATTTCTGTTCTCTATCACCCACAACAGTTTCAACGCACTCAGCCAAAGAATTCCTTCGTAGAGCGCTGCTGCAAAGGCTGTCGTGGCAAGTGGAACCCGCACATACACACACCAACACATACAAAACACACATACGTACATTTCTGCCAGTGTCCCCCGCAACTGTTAACCACAGCCGTTTTGGAGACGTTTTGTGTGTCTGTGTGCGTTGAGGTTGGAGCGCAAATTCATTGACGAATAGTTGGTGAAAAAGCTTACAAAAACAAAAAAAAATAGAAGAACGAGAGAGGGCGTAAGAGCGTGAACGTCCAGCGATTGAGAGAGAGATAGAAAGAGAGAGCGTAGGCATAACAAAAACAACGAACGCTGCACCCAGCACCTGCTCATTCCCCCGCGCCGACAGCAACCAACCCCTCAAGCCCATCATTCCGGCGCTCTCAATTGAAAGACGTTGGGAAAGTGCAGTAAACGGACACGGTACAAAGTGCGAGACGCAGACGACGTTTAAATTTGTTAATACAACAACAAAAAGAGCAGCAGCAACAAACAGAAAGCAATGTAAGTGATGGCAAATTATTGATTTCTCTTTCCTCGTTCATTTTGATTCCTTTTGTGTGTGGTACATACACTATAAATATACATAATACATATGTATATGTATGTATAACACAATGGCTTATCTCTAAAAATACTTTTATCTAAATGCTGATCTTTTTATTTACAAAAACATATTTTTTGGACATTATCCATGTTCACGTCTATTTGCGTGTGGCATCACATGGCAATTTTCCCGTACCACAAAATCGATAAAGTAAAACACATGAGTCAGACTTTTTAAAGAAATGCGAAATTGTTTTTCCAGCTTCACAAATGTTTAATTATTATTTTGTTACCTATTTGCTTAATATGCTGCAGTCTAAAAAGCCTTGAAAATGGGCAAGAAAGACAAGAATAAGGAACCGTAAGTGTCTTGATTCAAGCTCTAATATGAGAGAGAGTAGCCCGGCTAGAAATCAAGCACTACGCATACCAATGCAAACACAAACACAAGCATACACACACACGCATTCCCATACGCAGTGTCATTTGTACAGTGAGTCAACTAATTGTTTGTACAAAGTAAAAAATATTTACGATTGAAGTTCTTCAAATAAGGACCAAAAAATTAAATTAACAATGAATTGACATGCATTTGAGTAGGAATGCTAGAGTTGGGATGCTGTTTAATTTTGTTAAATATTTACTTCAGTATTAAATTGTATTGTGCCATTTATAAGCCTTGAATAATATTTAATTGAAATATTTTAAATTCATAATTTAAACAAGAGTATTGCCACATTTAAAAAAAGAATCAGCTGTTTGCGACTCATTTTTAGATTTTTTAGCAATAAAAACACTAGAATCGACTATAAACAGTTTACTTCATTTATATATTAGCTAAAACACATTGAAAAACTTTGCCAAAAAGTGTTTTATAAATTTATTATAATTATTATGTATAATCATGTAAGCAAAGTTACTAGAGTAACTGTATACTTACAAATGCACAGACATATTCACGTATACACACACACATAACGTACTATCTTGTATATAATGTGTATATTTGAAACCCCTGAAGTCCCCGAGTACTTAATTTCGAGATCCCCATGGGGAGTTGATTAGCCTTACGCGTAAGCCAATTCCCCTTTTATTGATGACTAATGATAGTGTATATTTCTCCACAGGGCGGACGCTGCAGCAGCTGGCGATGCACCACCAACCGATGGCCCACCAGCGGGCGAGGGAGGCGATGGTGAGATTGTGGGCGGACCACGCAACCCGCAACAAATTGCGGCACAAAAGCGCTTGCAACAGACGCAGGCCCAAGTCGATGAGGTAACCAGACAATTCTAGTTTGGAATTAGTCATAACTAAATGCATCCGTTTTCCAGGTCGTCGATATTATGCGCACGAACGTCGAGAAGGTCCTGGAGCGAGATGCTAAGCTTTCGGAGCTGGATGACCGTGCCGATGCCTTGCAACAGGGCGCTTCGCAGTTCGAACAGCAGGCGGGAAAACTAAAACGAAAGTTCTGGTTGCAGAATTTGAAGGTCTGTGCTCTAAAATCTAGTTCTCAAGTCGAACAGCTTAAAACCTAACCTTAAAATACTTACAGATGATGATCATAATGGGCATTATTGGACTGGTCATTGTTGGCATTATAGCAAGTAAGTTTTTACGTGCAGAATTCCCCATTCACTGTCTGCTACAACCAGAGACACAACTAGATACTCTAATACACACACACTCACACCCACATACGAATAACACCCATCACACTATCCATATAGAATTTCCCAAAAAACTTTTTATTTCTTTTGATTTATTTGGAAACTTTGAAATAAGTAAACTTATTTTTTGTTTTATATTTGGAAGACACTAAAACTAAATTCGTTTTTTTATTTTTCTTTATTCCGTCACTAATTTTTCTCTAGGTAACTTTATGTAGATTGCTAAAACCAAACAACTTATCTTTAAGAAACTAGCAACTTAGTAATTCAATGCAATGCTAAAAATCAACACAACAATATTAAATCAAATTCAAAACTCATTTAAAAAAAATTCGACGAGTAGATCAGAAAATAATGTAAACAGTTCAACTGTCGCACGGACGATCGTCGTTCGCTTAAGTACTGAATTTGAATAATATATATAGAGACGCCTTACCAAACTATCCAAAATTGTTGTCAATTGAAAATACTAAAAAAACGAACGAACGATCGATCGAGAAACTGCATCTAATGTACTACTTAGCTTATCATGCGATCCAACTTACCACAAATCAAAACTATTTATATATATATACCAAAAATATATATATAATAATATAACTTCAACATCATCTGGTTCCATACGATTCCATAAGCACCAGGTTCGGTAATTTGATTTAAGGCCGTGTGTTGTTTTTGTTTTACCTAATACCCTGTAATATCTTTGTATCGTTGTTTATGTTTGTTACTCTACTTGTTTTGGGTTGATAGTACAACCTCAAAAAATACCCAATGTCCGTTTGAATACTCGCTTATGGCCGAGTTATCCATAGTAATTTGATTTATTCCCGTACTTTGTAGGAACCTTTGTTCAATGTTTAATTGGAATAGTTACAATAGTTAATCCGTTATCAGTGTGATTATTTGTTTAGTGTATTTGTCATGTTTTAGACCATAAATTAACAACAATAACAAGAAACAGTCTCAATGTCCTTTGTCACATACATATTCGAACTTTCAGGTAATTAGTAACTGTAGTTTGGACCAATACCTCAACCCTAATCGGCTCAATTGGCCAAAAAACAAGAGCAAATGCATAAAGTACTGCAGAATTATTATTAATATTCTAAATATGATTTAATTTTACTAATTTATAAATGTTTTCTTTTCATTGTCTCTAAAAACACTGAACTTTTTGTCAAAATCACCACACCAACAATAATCCTTGTTCACACCCACGTCCACGTCCACAATTTACTGTACACTCACCTACAAATTTTTTCCAACATTTTACAGAGAAAGACGAAGAATAAAAAAATAATTACGGTCAAGCTTTAGCTTTAAACTTTATAAACAATAAGACATAATAAAATGAAATTCTTAAACTTTTATTTTGATGAGGTAAAAACGAAAATAAAATCAAGAATATAGAAATAGTTTTATTGCTAGGTGCACTATAAATCACAAATCTCACTCTTAAGTTTCTACGTATTATCGGCACAACTACATCTATGGATTAATTTAGTAATGAGAATTTGAAACACACTTATTATATTTAAATTTACACTTTTTAAAAGCTTGTATCAAAATTTGCAATTGAAAACAAATTCGAAATTTCTCGTAGAACCTTTCATGTCGGATGATGATGATGACAAAACTACGACTCCTGTTTTGAAGCAGTCTCATGCATCCATACCAACACCAATAACACCACTAGCATCAGTAGCACCACCACCACAACAACAACAACACCAACAACACACTACCAAATCCGAACCACCACCAACGACAATCGAGAAAACTCCATTGCCTGAGAAATTGACCGAAGACCCACCGAGTCCAAACGATGACGTGGCGACTGGACAATAAAAATCAAAAAATATGCTCAAAAACCAACAGAACAACAACAACCTTTAAAAAAAAATTGAACTAACAACAAAAACATTTCACAAAAATTTCACAAATTCCATTCGATCAATACGAATAATTTTAACGAACACTGTAAGCAAACAGCAACAACAACAATAACAATTTACATGCTTATCGATTACTTATAATTTTCTGCTGCATGTTTGTAAGTTCGCTATCGCTATCGTTACCGTTATCGTACGCAAAAACCCGAAATCATTTGAAATGTGTTGTAATTTATAATTTCCATTCCACAATTATTGATGTTGTTGTTACCAATGTGAATTTATATGCATTTATTTTCTATACGTATTTGGACAATGTGCACCAACAGTTGAACAGCAAAACAGAATGCGAAAAAAGAGGGGTGGGGGAGGAGAAACATGCATAAAGCAGAAACTAGCGAATATGTGTACATACATACATACATACATGTAAACACACACACACACATACATACATACATGTGGAGGTGGGGGATCTGTTTCATTATGCTTCTCTAACACACACATACAAGTAAAACTAATCGTACTTCACTCAACGAAGAAAAAGAAGTGTAAAATACATACATACATATTATTTTTGGCGTATACTCGTTTAATTGTGTATGTCGATGTAATTGAACAACTCGAAACTAAAAATGTATTTTCTTTGCCTTTACCAAGTTCATACTAACAAGAACATTTTGTCGTGCAGATAAACTTGGCTTCATTGGAGGCGAACCGGATCAATCGCAATATCGCAATCAGTATGGTTATGGACCCCAATTCCAACCCGGGCCGCCACCGGCACGTCCAGCTGGCGAACAATCGGCCCTGGTCGATAACGGACACGCGGCTGTGGACGCCGGTGCAGGGGCAGGGGGTGCGGTCGAAGCCAAGCAAGGAGGCCTATAAGTAATTAAGAATGGCATTTACTTATAGAGCCAATAGAAAACTTTCAATATAAAACCAAAAAACATCTCAAACCCAACCAAAAAAGAAAATGGAACTCAGTTAAACTAGAAAAATCTCGAGAATTGCAAAAAACAAATAACAAAAATAAAAAACAGAAAAACACATAATAATTTCTACGTAAAACAGAAAATTTTAAGTAAAACTATGACTCATAATATTAATAATAATTATAATAAAAAACTAAAAAGAGACGACGCTCCGGACAAATTAAAGTTGTTGCTAATTTGTTTATGGTTACATTATTTCATGCATAAACTATATAAAAATATATATACATATATATAGTATGCATATATAAATATAAATAAAAAGCTATGCTATATATATATTAATATACATACAAACATATATACTGTACTAAATACTTACTTAGCCCACTGTGCTGGCAACAAGGAGCGCCAGCGCCCAGGTTCAAGGTCAAAGTTCAAGGTTCAGGTTGCTTCCCAACAAGATTTTCGCATTCGCAGCTCTTTGAACTCAGTTTCCTTAGCTAAAAAACAAAACCAAATAAATCCCAAAACGAAAAAAGAAGAAATTTTCGAACAAACTTTGGACAAAATCTAAGCTTTTGTTCCTAAACTAAAACTAAAAAAGAAAAATGAAAAAGTTACAAATATTTGAAATGTATAATCCAAAAGAAAAGTCATGACACAGATAAACAGAATTACTTATCTAGAAATAAATTAAATAAATGTATTACTGTGCAACAAAATGTTTAAAAACCAAAACAAATGTAGAACAACAATAACAAATGAAAAGGAAAATAAAAATCTCTTAGCAAAAATATATATATAAATATATTAAATAAATTGTTTAGTTTGCAAATTTTCAGTTATCTATATAATATAAAACTTAAAAAAAGTCACAAAAAAATAAAGTTCAACGATTAAATTAAGCGCTTCTCACACAATTTGTTGATTATTTGTCGTATTTGATTTGAAAAGTGAAAAGAGAATAAATAATGCAAAAAATACAGCAAATGGAATTATATATGTATATTTCAATGTTATGAATTATAATTAATATAATATAAAAATAATAAATTCAACCAAGATATGTATTTGGCTATTGATTTTGAAAAACAAATTTGGGAATTACTATATATAACTTTATATACGCTACGATATATAGGGACTACACTTCATACACTCCACCAAATATTTAAAATGAAATCATTCGAAACTTTTTCAAAACAAATACATTCACATACTAATACTATATAAAAACAATCAACAACGTATTAACAATTAAACAAGCGCCTGCCCAAAAGTGCCCCAAAATACTAAAAAAAAAAAACTGAGGCACATGAAAAGGATGAGTTAAGAAACGATATTTGGAAAATATTGAAATGAATGTGCAGGTATTTTTAGCAATGTTCGTAGCGTGTACAAATATGTCGCCAATTGCTTAATACTAATTATATAAATTTGTTGAAATCTCAATAACTAAATACATAGACAAGTACAGTAAACACACACTAACACATACGTACAAGCATACAAAAACATTCAGACATACACCTCACATGCATATAAAACATTTAACAACTATGACTAACTTAAATTAACTACTAAATAAATATAAATAAATATTCAAACTAGCGACAGTTGTTTTGTGTTTTGTGCAGTAAATAGAAAAAGCGTTTTGCAATTTATAATTTAATTTTAAATTTAAAAAAATAAAATAAACATATAAAAAAATCCCACAAATAACTGTATTAATGTACCAGAGAAACCCAGAAAACTGTATGTGTATATGTTCAAAAACCAGAAAATTTAACAAATTAAAGTCTCAAAATGTTGAAGAAGAAATAGAAGAGGAAGAAGAAGAAGCACTCAGTAGGCGTAGAGAAGAACAAGACAAAAAGAAATGAGAAAACGGCTAAAAAGAAAACTAATAGAAGATGATTATACAGATATATATATATAGACATATATATATATTAATATACGTATACGTATATGAACCTTATATAAACAATAATAATACTAATTAATTTAATGATTAATTGCACCCAGAAAATACATAATTATTTAAATAAATAAATAAACAAAAACCAAAATGATCAATCGGCAGATTTTTAAAACAATACTTTGCTCAAACGCTACAAATTTGAAGTATTACTAACACATATTTACATATATCTTTGTAATTTCAACCAAAATCGAGAAAAATTCTATTTCAAATTTCAGTTAGTACTGAAAGTAGAGACCAAAGTACTCTCCTTTCCCACATCTGCTTGTATATTATATATTTTATGACGAATCCCGAGCATGACATGGTCTGGATACATTACAAACTGGTCAGATCGGCCAATAAAGAAGGTCCCGGTGTTGTTATGAACACAAACATATTAGCCAAACTATATAGACAGGCACGCTTGGCCATCATGGAGGTAAGTTCCGTTCGAATTCAGGAGAAAACATAGTACGTTCGTCTTATACGCAACGTCTGTATGAAGCTCACTGCGAGTTCCATTCAATAGTGGCTGCTTTGCGTGCTTGTCACAGCTGGCTGCTATGCGTGTATACTTTCGATATTATACTGCTTATTGGCTTACTTTTAGAGTTCAACTCTGACACTCGTTCCAATCTAGAGAATATATAGAGTAATACCCCTTAAGCTTCCTTCTACCAATTCTACAATATTAAAAGACCTGTCTTTTTAATAACACTGTATTTTATTAAGGATAAGGCGTTTAAAGCATAAATACGCTTTCCATGGGCTACATAACTAAGTTGTAGTTAACAAAGCTTGACAAAAAGTTAATTTATAGTTATATTTGTATGTGTATTAACGTAGACTAGAGATCTAAAGCAATTTCTCGATATCCTTGGCAATATCCATAGGATCTGTGGTGGGTGCATAACGGTTAACTGGGATGCCTTCCTTGTTCACCAAGAATTTGGTAAAGTTCCACTTGATGCCACTGCCCAAGGTGCCCGTCTGCTTGGCCTTCAAGTACTTGTACAACGGAGCGGCATCGTCGCCATTGACATTTATCTATAAAGAGCAGAATGAGGATGATTAGTCGATTGTGTGTGGGTTATTTAGGTATAATGCTTACCCTAGCAAATAGTTCTCCAATGTCCGCCTTGGCATCACGCAGGTGACAAACCATAGCCTCTCCATCGGCTTCCGGCATTTGGGAGTTGAACTGATTGCAGGGGAAATTCAGAATGGTTAGACCACGTTCGCCGTACTTCTCCTTCAGATCGGTCAATTTCTGGTAGTTATTCTTGGTCAGGCCACACTTGGAGGCGATGTTCACGACCAGAACGACACGGCCCTTGTACTTCTCCAACGAGACATCGTTACCGTGTGTGTCCTTCACGGTGAACTCGTAGATAGAAGCAGCGTTCTTGTAATCTCCGCCAGACATGTCGAGCTGGAACAGAAAAGGCGAGAGTTAGAAAACCAAAATTAAAAAAAACTTAATTGAAGGATCAGCGCAAAACAAACTACGATCGGAAAACAGAAACGACAAGCAACAATTTAATTTAGTTAAAGCAATTTAATTTAGTATTAGTCGCAGCAAAACTTGGCTAATTCTACACAAACTACTCACGGCAGCTGCTGTGGAGTATTGTGACTTCGTTGTTGCAATATCGGCAGCACTGCAACTGACACTAGTGGTGAGAGTTACCAGCGGGACCAGGACAACGCAATAGCGATGACACTGATTCAACTGCTTAACATTTATCGATTGCTGTAGACCAAAGCTTCTTCTGTTTATGGCTGCAATTCTGCTTGTTAGCTTGCTGTATCTCAGTGCTTGCTGGGATAGGTTTTGAATGTATCTGAGATTCATAGTTAAAAGCAAGTCTGCAAATAATCAGGGGAATCAGGACACCGATAAAACCGGAAACTATTTAAAATCAATATGAAATTTTGCCTACTCAGTTTAGAATGGAAAATGTGGGATAGAATTAAAGAAAGAAGTATTTTGTAGGTATTTATGATATTCATTTTATAAAGTCATCGTTAAGCTCTCAAGTATTTCAGTCAATACCCTTTGTTTAATTTATTGCACTAACAACTTTATCAGAAATACTAGCGTTGTAAGATAAGACTTGGCTTTTAAAAATGTTTTCCTGCTTTAATTTGTCAGAAACTTCAATGAGTTTACTACAATAGGATTACTTTCAAATAATAAACTACAAAAATTATCTAATAATTGTTTTTATCGTATTGTAGCTGCAGTTTACTAACGTATTATCGGTCATTAGCACAAAAGTGTCAGTCCCAGCAGAAACAGAACGAGAACAGTCGGAAAATGCGGCGTCATAATAAAAACTTGAAGGTCATCGTCGATTCGTATGAGTCAACAGTGAATACCGCATTGAGTATGTACATTTTTGATAACAAGTGTGCGTGTGAGATATGCGTTGATAGACCCATTAAATTGATTAGGCATGCAAATGAATACCGTTATGTAGACCTAGTATTATCGTAGGGTAATATCGTAGTAATTACTTGCATGGTTAAGTAGATGTAGGTGCCCAAGGCTGTGGCAAATGCACCGAGCAGAAATGATATTAAAGTTCGACCAGCCATCTTCTTTAAATGACACACAATTTCACAATATAAATCGTTTACAATAATAATTTCTGAATATAGACGCGATGTATATATGTGTGTGTGTGTGTGTGTGTATTGACTCTGACAGCTGTCCCAATAAGAATGTGCAAGCTCACGCTGATATGCACTCTCACCGCTAAGGCCCTCTGGGTACAAAGTACACCGAAGTACAGAAAAATATCACCTGCTTATGCTCTTTGACCATATAATCTCACAGCAATTGAACTATAGATATGCTTTATTTATTATTCCATGAATACTTTTAACTTTGCTTACTTATTTCGTAATCGTTCTTTTTCGAAGCTCAAATATAAACTGATACCGGCACCGAGTCGAAACACAAATAAATAGCTTTCCCAAATTCTTTGTATGTATGTAAATATCGATAAGATAATCGATTACCTATTAATGGGACTCCATCAAAATGCTCATGCGTATAATATTTTAAGAGTTTATAACATTTGGCCGTGAATATCTAGCATTTCCATGCGTTTTTAATGAACATTTTTCTTATTTTGACCATAATTTCGTTATTTCAACTAAAATACCTCTCAAATAAATTTAAATCAAACAATTATTCATTTTTCGCGCCTGTAATAATAGGGGGAAAATTTATAAATCGATGCTTTAATCGATTCTACAATCGATACGTGTCTAGCCGTGTTTTTGGTAAAACCTAAACTTTTTTATTTGGTCACACTTAAAAATTTTTCTTCTTTTGTGCTTGCTGTTTTGTGATAGGCTAGCTTAATAATTATGATTGCAAAATTAATAGTGAAATGCAGTGTTTAACACACATGACTAGTATTATGCGCGCTTTTATCAAAGTGTAGAGATTGAAGAGGCGCGCCCCGAGCAGCCGTACTGCCCAACAAGGATACACATTTCCATAGGCACACACACACGCACACAAACAAAATTACACACACTCACAAACACGAACACACATAGATATTTGTAGCCTGTCCAGAAAACAGCCTCTAAATGATGCTATCATCCATAAACAACTCGTTTGAGCAGGACACCCACGATGTGGATGCCAACTGTGATGGCCCCGACTTGGACTTCCTGTACTCCGATGTGGATAGCTATCAAAATGAAATCGCTGAACTTTATAGCTATACGGAGTTCAGTGAATTCCAAATGAATGTCAAGGCATTTGAGGATCAAATGGAACTCTACGATTTACCGCCCAACTGGCAGAAACAAGATGCAGCCTCCCAGCGGAGTATTGTGATGAAACTGGTTGATCAACTGGAGGTCTCAGATCGAACATTTCGCATGCAGGCGGCGCGCTGTATTCTTTATTTGGCCCAAGGATGTTGGGCCGAAGTGCAATCCGACGAAGAACAGCATCAAAACACGCGTGACAACGTCGTTGTTCTGTATGAACTGGGTGTCTTCTCCTCCTTCATTGATTTGCTCAACATGGAGATCGAAACTGCGTGTTCTCCCGACATTGTCGCTGTTAAAATCACCAACGTGACGCTGGTGGACTCCACTGATATACGTGTCATTCTTTCGGTGCTGTACATCATAACTGAGACAATCCGGGATGAGCGCGAGAAAGCCACCGAAGACTATAAGCAGCTAGCAGAGTCCTTTGTACAGGAAATCAACAGTCCCTTGCCAGATGGTGAACTACTCGCTGTCAAGCTGCTGGGCATGATCACACGCTTCTGCAGCGGAGCAGCACCACAGTTTCCAATGAAAAAGGTGGTGCTGCTGCTGTGGAAGGTTTCGCTGCTCGGCCTGGGCGGCATGGATGTGCTCAAGCAGCTAAAGAATGAGTACAGAGTAAAAGTTGGACTGGATCCGATCACCGAGGACACACTCGAGGTAACCAAATGCATGCGAGCCAGCTCACCGCCCGCCACAGCAACAGATATATTGGAGAATCAGTATCCCAAGCGGAATTTCAAGTGAGTAAATCTGGATTTGGTGAAGGATTTCCAGTGTTAATGCTTATCTACTTCTCTATACAGGCGTTCGTTGATGAAGCAACGATTTCTGGATGAGCCCGAGCAAATCGACATGGACCAAATGGGCAACGAAGGTGGCCCAAATGCCAACAATGGCAACAACACCACCAGTGGCAGTGGCACAGGCAATGGCGAGGACGAGCTCTCCCAATACTATAGACCATTTGATGATCCCTCCGCTTCCACGTCGGGAAACAACAGCAACTCGTCGACAGCGAATCCAAACAATCAACCTGGTCTGGCGCAACCACCAGCGGCTGTGCCGGCGGTGCAGATAACCGCACGTCTGCCCTGGACCCCGAAGGTGCGCCAAAAGGATATTGATCAATTTCTGGATATATCGCGTAACAAATTCATTGGCTACTCCTTGATTGGAGACCATGAGAGTTTGGCGGGTTTGCCGCAGCCCATACACGAGGGGTTCAAGACACTGCAGCGCCACATGTACGTTAGTTTAGCCGACATGCAAATCAAGAAGGAGGAGGACATTGCCCGCAATCCCATTTCCACCCACGAGGATGAAATCAAACTAACGCCCGCGGAGATACTCTATCAGGCAATATTGCCCAATTTGCCGCAATATATGATAGCTTTGCTGAAGGTCTTGCTAGCCGCATCACCCACATCCAAGTCCAAGACGGAGAGCATCAACATAATGGCCGATGTGTTGCCCAAGAAGATGCCACTGACGGCAACGCAGTCGACCAAACTGACCGTGGATATGGGACGTCACAAGGAAATTATTGTCAAGGCGGTATCGGCCATAATATTGCTATATCTGAAGCACTTTAAGATCAATCATGTGTATCAGTTTGAGTTCATGTCACAGCATCTGGTGTTTGCCAATTGCATTCCTCTCGTGCTCAAGTTCTTCAACCAAACGATCACTGAGTATGTGAATACTAAGAACTCGATTCCATTGCTTGACTTCCCGTCGTGTGTGATTGGTGAACAACCGGATTTAAGTGGCGATAGCTTTGTCTATGGTGGCGAAATGTCCGACAAGCCCTACTCCTGGCGCAATGTCTTCTCCTGCATCAATCTGTTGCGCATTCTCAACAAACTGATCAAATGGAAACATTCGCGAGTCATGATGCTTGTCGTCTTCAAGTCGGCGCCCATATTGAAGAAGACTCTGAAGGTACGACATGCCATGATGCAGCTGTATGTGCTGAAGCTGCTCAAGATGCAGACCAAGTACTTGGGACGACAGTGGCGCAAGTCCAACATGAAGACACTGAGTGCCATCTATTCAAAGGTGCGACATCGTCTCAACGATGACTGGGCCTTTGGCAATGATCTGGAATCGCGTCCCTGGGACTTCCAGGCGGAGGAGTGCACCCTGAGGGCCTGTGTCGATCGCTTCAATCTGCGTCGCTATCCGGAGGCCACACAGAAATGCGGTGCGGGCGGTGGCAACAATGGCACCGCTGCCCAAAACGCGGAGAATGCCCAGCAATCCAATATGCATGCGGGCAATGGCAGTGCCGGCAACAGTGGCGGCGATAGGGACACCAATGGCTATGGCAATGGCAGCAGTGGTGGGAACACCGCCGGCAGTGGACAACAGAATCAGCAGCTACATGACTATGGCGTTGAGGGCGGATTTCCCAGCGATGAGATCTTAACGCATTCGGACTTTGCTTTCTTTGGCCATTCCGGCTGGTGGGATCGCAAGGTGGAGCTAACGGATTACTTTAAAGCCAACTATGCGGTGTGGCTGGAGGAAGAAGTCTATAACAGCCAAACCGACTGGGATGCGCTCTAAGGTGGGTAATAGTTCATCCTTAAAATGATTCCAATTAAAAGATTTTCCTTGTTTCTTTCAGGAGCTGGAAGGATTTGAAGCGTTCGCATATTTAAGCAAAAAGTTATTAACATTATTATTAGGAATACTATATATAAATATATATAACGTTGACATTGATATAATCGAATCCCATGTAAGCTAAACGCCACAGTCAGGCCTCGCTATGGGCCCCAAAAACGGCACATTACTCATTCAACAAAAGCAAAAGAAATAAATAATAACTAATACTGAATTGGCAATAAACAAACCTTGTGCATGCAGAGCTAAACTATATAGTCTATGATGAAGGAATATAATGAAACCGGAACCGAAACGTACCGAACAGAACCGATCGAGAAGTACTGTACTATATAAATAATCGTAATTCGTAATCGTAACTCACCATAATTAATTATTATTATTATATTTAATGTATTTATTTTTTTAATTCTCTTGTGTTCGCGACGCACGCACTAAACATAAATAAACCCGTTCCCTAAAAATCTCCCAAAAAATAAAAAAAAAACCGAGAAATTGCAATAAACAAAAATGAAATAAAATTTACTTGTTTTTGTTTTATACAGTAATCAATAAGTTTAATTTAATTATTATTTATTTATTACACTCGCTGTGTGTATGTGTGTGTTGGTGGAAAATAAAATAGATTTACAGTTTAGCGTCTTAGTGATTAATTTAAAAACAGTAAATATAGTTTAATACATACAATATTTACAAGTTGTTGCCCGCCAACCAAACCCAATCCCAAACTACACTTAATGCCTGAAGAACGTTTTCTAAACAGTTTTTGAAAAGCGTTTTACAAATTTATATGATTTCCTAAAACAATTTTCATTTAAAGTTTACACAGAAGAGCTTAGCTTAACTAGCCATAAATCTAACTAAATTTGCTTTAATTTCCTCGAATAGTTGAACTGGTTGGTTTACTGCTCCATGGGACAAGCGGTTGGCATATGATTGTTGTTGCTGGCTGAATTGGCCATGTAGATTAGGCCAAATCGCTTCTGCTGCTGCTGCGGCGGACAGGGAACTACGGGCACAACTGGAACTGGCGGCGATGACATCGTTGGCACCTCACAGCGTTCCTCGAAGTAATGCACAATCCGTTGGAGTACAAACTTAAAGATCTTCTCCTTGGCTATTTCGCCATTCAGAAATGTTATATCCTTGCAATCCCGATACTCGGCAAAGTTCTTCTCGTAGTAGGGCCAAACGCAGAGCTCGAAATACCCTGTAATATCGGGTGGATCGTAGGTGCGCTTGATGCGACGCTGATAGCACTTCTCGTAGGGTAAATGAAAGTGATACTTGAGATTACAGAGCGCCAACAACTCGGGTTGATTGAATATCATAAACCCCTCGATTAAGAGCACATTTATTTTCTTATCACGTAGTTGTGCCGCAATCTGCGCATTGATGTTTAAACGCATCAAGTGTTCCGCATGTTGTTGCTGCTGTGGATGGTGTTGCCGATGTTGTTGCTGCCTATGCTGCTGGTGGTGATGCTGTTGCTGAAGATGATGAGGAGGGGGTTGCTGATGATGCTGTTGATGATGACGCTGCTGCTGCACTTGCGGTTGATATTGATAGGCAGCTGCTGACATGTGCTTGCCATTGCTGTGCAGTTGATAATAATTTGAATTGTATTGCTGTTGTTGCTGCTGCTGTTGTTGCTGCTGCTGTTGCTGTTGGTATTGCAGTGCGTAATGCTCGAAATTCGCATAGGTTGCTATGTGTTCCGTGGGTCCGTTTATTATGTGTGCTATATCTGCCAGCATTTGTTTCATATCCAGCGATGTGATCAACTCAAAGTTTATAGCATTCAGCTTTTCGACACGCTTGTGTCGCCTGTCATCGACCGGCAAAAAGTAATCGTCCTGCGATATCAATTGCACATCACCAATTGTATAAGGTGTGTTCCACAGGGGTGCATTGCACAAGCCCTTGAAGTAATCACGTAATCCATGGGCCAGCGTCGTCTTGCCGCCGCAGGTGACACCCGAGATGCCAATGACCAGCCACTGAGGCATCTTGTTTCCAACTGCCGTCAATGCGGGCAGCTGTTGAGCTGTTTACGCTTTAAAAAGCGTTTGCTTTTCGCTAATCTTTCCACGAGTCACGACCCTCTCAAAGTTATTGACGTCGCTGAAATCTTCAAATTCGCTTTGATTTCGTAAAGATCCAGATGTGATAGAAGGAGAACACGGCGATGCCGCCCAAGCAGATGACCCCAAACACAGTGGGCACTATGAATGCGTACTTCAGCGGCGGGAAGAGCGAGCGAATCGGATTGCCTACAAAAGTGAAAGAGAGGAAGAGTCAAATGAGAGTGGCATAGTTAAAGAGAGAGCGGAAGAGCGGGAACTGTAACTTAGCTGTAAAACGACCTTGACATTGTCGCTTGTTTACAACATGTGTGAGATTTATTTGAGACGTTTATGCGACAGGTAGAAGGGTAGAGCATGAAAGCAAAGGGGTATACAGGGCAATATAGTACCCTATAAACAATTTAAGGTGTGCTTATAATTTATTCTATAATTAAAGAAAATAATGAGACCCCATGCGGAGCACAAAAACAAAAATGGAAAGAAAGAGAATGTCTGGAATTAGCATATCAAACAGTGTTGTAGCATTTAGCCGCCTACAGCACACGGGCCAGCAGAGCGAGCGGGAGGTAAAATATAACCTATACAAATGTGTGCGTACACACAGTGTTCACACATACATATATGCATGTGTGTGTGTGTATTTGTGCACAAAACAAATTTAATCGGCGGAACTTTAATTACTACACAAAAGCCGCATGGCACTGGCGGCAGTGAATGATCTGGCGCAATTTGAGATTATTTAATAAAGCAAACAAATAATACAGGAATGTACACACACACACACACACACACTAGGGTAGACAAATGGTTTGTTTGTTTTTGTTACTCACCTTCATCCAGTATCATAAACGGCAATATTGCAACCCAAAAGAAGTAGTAAAAGAATACAACAATTGCGATTAACAAAATGATTTTTCCGAGCTGTGCATTTGAAGCCATAAATAAGTGATATTAAACTAACACGCGACCAGTAAAATACTTCAAATTGCGCATAGGGTTATAAGCAGTTGATTGTTAACAAGAGTGTGTGACACACACACACGCTTACTCACTCACACTGATATTCGCAATTTCTTAACAATTTATTTTCAGTTCTGTTCACAGTCGCCGCCATAAACAAACAGGTGGTGCCAATGTCAATTGTTAGTTGGTTTCGGCCTACAAATATCATGTATTCATATATTTCAACAATATATATATATAAACATTTATATGTGTCTATTTTCTTGGTTTGTTTGCCCGTGTGCGTGTTAAGAGTGTACTTTGGGTCGTTCTGGCCAAAAACAACGTTGTATTGCCGAGTTTTGAGTTTGTCTGCACTGCGCACTTTTTTCTTTTAGTTAATTCTTACGTAAATTGCTCGTAACTGCAGTTTGTGTGCCGCCCTTGACGCAGCTTGTTGTAAGTTAAGTCAGTGATTAGTTTATTAAATTGAATTTAAACGGCAAATTGCCACAATATCGTGCGCAAGCTGTGTCCGGCGATTCCGCGTATTAGTTATAAACAAAATGCCAGGGCCGTACAATCTGCCAACAAATTGTCGATAGCACGATAATAAATGATCGAAAACTCAATTCGTTTGTTAGCCCTTAAATTACTCAAAACGATAGACGAGTCATCGATAGTGAGGAAAATCGTTGCATTTCCCATTATTAACGTAGTTGCTATTATATTTTTCCGCTTGCGCTTATGGATTAAGGGGAAAACCCAACAAAAATAAAAATAAAGGAAAATCGACGGATATTATTTTGTAAGTTTTCCATTCAACGGATAGCCGCTGATTCATTTGCTAGAGTTGCAGCCCTGGAATCTAAATAAGTACCGAATTTAGGTAAAAAGTTTGAAACAGCCGCTGGTTGCCGTGACAACTGTACAAATAAACAGTGTTTTGTCAATTAAGAAATTCGCACTGTTTTGCTAAATTTAGTAGTCTTCCAGGTGTGAGCTGCATGTGAATTTATAGAATGACGCGCTCCATTTACGACGTGCAACGGGACTTTGCTCTAAGCAGTGGACTTCGTTGTGAAATCATTTGGGATGCGTAAGTTTATGACATCAGCTAGAAAAATTATTCTATTTATTATATATTTTCAAGGCTGACACTCGATCAGGCCGACGTGTTAAAGCAGAAAATTGCTAATCTCATTGGCGGCGACGTTGGAGAAGGAAAGGTCACAAAGACGTTGGCCAGGCAGAGGCAGCAAGTATTCGAGAATGTCTGGAAGCAAAGAAAATATACAAATGACGTGCTGCTCTCGGCGATCATATACGTTTTGGTAACAGAGGAAACCGATCCCGAGTTGGCCATGCGCTCCACTTGCTTCAGTTGCCACCCTGTCATACGCACGCGCAAGTGCGTCATAGAGGACAGCGACAATAGCGACGGCTGCTGCATGACCTTCATTGATGAGCACGGTAGGATTTACGCCAATTGGCGGCAGTATGTCTTTCACAACACGCTGCCCAAGGGCACTATGATAGCTCCCATTGATGGCATCTACCGTCTCACCAATGATGTGGACAGTGGAGTTCTACTCAATGTCCATGCCACGCCGGCGTCGCGTGTTCAGTGCAAAATACTCAAAGCCACCGATCGAGTGGCTTCCATGGGTGGTCTAGTGGCTAGTGTGCCTGTTGCTGCTGCACTCGCCGTGCCAGTAGCGCCCACGCTGCTGATGGGAGCCACTGTGTTAGGGGTGACTGCAGCTGCCTACAGCACGGTGCGCTCGGCAAATTGGCTGTATCAGCGTCATCAGTACGGACAGTCTAACTCGCTGCGGGACAGTGAGGCAAGGAACAGCTGGCTGAGTGTAGCAGGCGGTGTGGTGGGCTTGGGCGCCACTGGTGCCTCCCAAGCGTTGACTGCAGCGGGCGGAGAGCTGAATACGGCTGCTCAGTTGGCCGTGAAGGGCATTAATGTGTCATCCATTGTGATATCCGGCACGGGTGTGGCCAACAGCGTCTACGATGTGTATCTGGTGAGTGTATGGCTGAGAGAGGTGACTATGGGCACCCCGCTCTGCTACCCTTCCTCTTCCTTAGTACAATGCCGTCTAACGTAATGCATCCCCCTTTCATTCCAGAAAATCAGCGATGATCAGCCGCTAAATAGCAATGATCTGCTGCAGCTTGCTTCCAGTCTCATACTCTTTACACACTCCATCAACAATCTGAGATTGGCCAATGAGTCAACCACTGGCTCCGATCTCCGCTATGCAGTGCGTCATCAAGCCACAAAAATTTTTGGCCAAATCGCCGAGGAGTCGTCCAAGCTTCGCCAGGACTCAGCTGTCAAGAAATTCGACATAATGCGCATTTTAAATGACATTCCTCACAAGGACTCACTGCTGGCTTCACTGGCGGAACGCCTAATGAAAGCGGGTTCCTCCTTGTTGCCCAATCTGATGCGAGTGGATGCGGAAGGCCAAGTGGGTTTGGATCTGGAACAGTTGGGCAAAGTATATGGTCCCAAATTCGTGGAGCACATCAGCAATGGGAGTAACCTGATGGATCTGCTGCTGGCGCTCGCCGAGTACTTATCAGAGCAGACAGTGCAGTTCCTCTTGCAAACCACGCGCGGCTTTCTGGAGCAGAATGTAAAGGGGATTGAGTGTGCTCTGAACACATTTGTGTCCACGGAGACGGTGCTCTATCGCGTGTTGATGGAATGCTTAAGAAACTACAAGCAGTTGACCACTGAGTTTCTGCTGCTGCATCATAAAGAGATTCTTCATGGTGTGTCTCAGTACTTCGAGGCACTGCAGCCACACAACAAGCAGTCATCCAAGAAGTTCAAATGCACTGATTGCCATGGTTACTACTATTTAATGGAGCCATCCAAATCCAAGTTATAGCCAGAGGGAAGCCAGAGAAGCACAATTTTATTGATCGTTAAATTTTATAAGTTAATACAGATTATCTTAGTTACTAACTGAAGTTAAACTGCGTTTAAGTGGATTCGAAGCGGCTGACGTCGTAAGCGAACATTTGCTTGGAGCTGGCGTTGTAGCGCACGGTAATCTCGTAGAGAATGCTCCCCGGCTGGGTAACAAGCTGCAGGCGATGAATAGAGACAAATGGATCATCAGCTTGATTGGGTAACGCCACAAAGGAGCGGGAGATGGCCGCTAGCGATGTCGGCTTGGCATGGAGAAGTCGTCGTTTTCGTTCCTTCTCGGAGTAGAGATATGATATGTGCAAGAATCCGAAATGAGCAACTTTCTCCAGGAGTGTGCTGGTTGTGTTGTCTTCCCGATAGGACCAGCAGGTGCACCAGTGATCTGGAATACTAACAGACGCACAGCTGCGATTGGCCGCGATGGGCAGCAAAAGACTCTGGCAGCTGGAGCAGTCACCAGTGTCAGTTAATCCTCTTGAGCTGTTACGGCCGGAGAGCGTTAAAATGTGCTGTAGTGTTGCATGCAGATCATAGGGATTAGTCAGACGTTGATTGTTCTGCCTGAGTGCCTGCACAAACTCAGGATGCGCTAGTCTCAGCCCCGGAGGCAGCCAGAAGAAAAGGAAGGGCAGACGCTCCTCCAGCCAGCCAAGAGGCAGTAGTCGTGTGGGTCCTTGACGCTGGCCGTGATCACTAAGCAGCACCACAATCGTGTGCTCCATGGTGCCCTGTTGACGCAGACGTTTTAGATACCTCACCATGTACTCATCCATTGCGCTGGTACGTGAAATCCTTGCTCCATGGCTGTGTGTATTGGTCCAGAAGACGCCGAAGAAGCTATCGTTGCGATAGCGTCGCGCGAACTCCAGTGCATAGTTGTAGACATGCTCGGAGGCGTGATCATACCCCAGACAGATTTGCTTCTCCTGATCCTCCTGCTCCCGTTGCTCTAGCCACTGCTCTGCGGCTATCATGTACGGACGTAGATAGTAATCCACAGGAGGTTGTTGAAATCCCTGCAGATTGAAATTAAACGTGTTGATGGCCACATCGTCCTCCCCGAAGGCGGTGACGTAGCCCAAATCCCGATACAACTGCCAAATGAAGCTACAGCGATCCAATCCACCGACCTCGTGTGGGTCACACTCATCTATAATGCTGCTCATATTGCGGCCAGTGAGCAGAGCAAGCAGATTGGGTAACGTGTTGTCAGCCACCTAAGGGAGAGTAGCCAGTTAATCTGTCAATCACCTTCAGCTGTTACTTACCTTATTGTAGCCAGACAACTCGAACCAGGAGCGTGTCTGCAGATACCTGTAGGTCTTGGGCATGGCACGTATCAGATTCAGTCGGGAGATGCTATCGATGCCAATCAGCAGCACACTTGGAGGACGCTTTGCCCTCCACTGTTGCAGACGCTCGCGCAGCGCTTTGCGCTCCGGCACAGTGGCATGTCCATTAGTGTAGATCAGTTTCCCCTTGGCACGGCACTCCACAATGAAGCTATCGGTTTCACTGGGCAGCTGTACGCTGCTTCCAAAGTCCTTACAAGCGCCCAGTTCCACGTGCTTCTCATTAGGACGCAGTACCTCCATGTAGCAACAGTTTAGCACTGCTGGAGCTGGCACTCTCAGCTCCAGATCCGTCTCCAGGTACCAGCGATAGGCACTTTCATTGATGCTCAGCACGTAGCGCTGCGAGGACTCGTTATACGCCACCCAGGTGAGTGGCTGCAGATTTGTGCAAGCTTTGTAAGTGCCACGTCGAAAGTTTCTCATAAGTTTGGCCTCATACGGACTGGGATCCGGTATACGGCAGTGATCAGTGTTCACCACATAACGTGGTGTCAGACACTGCAGAGCTGACGGAAGCAACAACAACAGAAACCAGAAGTTTCCATGGGAAACCATTTTGGTGCTATAGTTTTGCCAGATTTGGAACAGATTCTACGATATTTTTCTACAAGTTGTTGGATTTTCAAATCTTATTTAGTCAAAATATCTGTCGTAATCCTCTCAGTTAAAAATTCAATTAGTTTTGATAACAAGTTCAGTGTATTTCACTAATTTTGAATATTTTCCCAGAGTTGTAGCAATCTTTCAATCGTTTTTAAATGATTCTTAATTCTAAAGGGTTTTCCTAGAAACTTGAGATAATTTTCCAGTCCCCTCAGTGATTAGTAAAATGCAATGTTTGTATAGGAAGATGAAAATGCATATTTATTACAGATGAATGAATTAAGGACTAATTTTAGCCACTAAACTTAATACTTGACCTTTTTTATTCACAATTTAAATACTGTGTTTATATCCCTAGTAACCACTCTATAAGAGTGAGAGCCCCCTTAAAATTACTTGTATAGTTGCTCTTACATTTACAGTTAAACTTATAGTATATTAAGTTAATTGGACGGAATCAGTTGCTGACTAGCTAGTTTAGGATTCCAATTAATTTTACAACTTTAGCGGTTTTGATAGCTTAACAGAAGAAATCATCGTCACACTGATTGTAGCAGCAGTAGGAGATATTCTTGTAGATTTTGTTGGATGTGTCACGTCTGTAACGGGACTTGAGCTCGTGGGAGAGCTTTTTGGGCTTGTAGCGGGGACGCACATCCAGATTCATCAGCTGATGGTAGTGCACTTTACTGACCTTGAGGTAGCCACCTTTCGGGAAGCTGCTGCGGCCAACAAAGTGGTGATTTTTATGCGATTTACCAGCTGTAAAAGAGAGCAGAAAAAAAGGATAAAATTAATGGTTAATTAAGATTTTTGGTTAAAATACTCAGTAGAGTGGGTGTGTGGGTGATTAAAAGGGACTACAAGCTACCGCTCATAGCAGCCAGCTACAGCATACGCATAGCGGCCAGCAACTGAATGGTGCTAAGCAGCAGAATTTGAGCTATGGACTGTAAAGCTACAGGGTAAAATACAGTCACGTGTACTCGACTGTACTTTGCTCTTGTGTTTAGTCTTGAACTTGCGCCTTGGCAACGGTTAAGTGCACAATCGGAACTGTCATAATTTTGTTGACTTTACTTAAACGAGTTTTTCTTATTTTTTTGTTTCGATTTTTGTTTATATTTTTTATGCAGTTCCGATTTCGATTGACGATTTGGGTTGACTGACTCTGTGACCTTATTTAGGGATTGACATTAACTTACCCGATAATACGTTGGCATCGTGATGATGTAGATGCTGATGATGATGATTGTAGTCTATGGAACGCTTTTCCCGTCCCTCATCCTGTTGGAAAAGTCTTTCGCAGGCCTCTCGCGCAAATGTTTTCATCTTTTCCAGCGAACAGTAACCGTGGGCCTCGCTCAGCAGGCAGCAGCCGAGGATCAGGAGCAGCAACTGCAAAAGGGGCACAAACTAAAGTTAAAATATGTTCTAAATATAAACACAGCCAGCCTCCAAATATATTTAAAATTAAAAATAAAAAAAATAAGGCATTTTGATTTTGTATTTGTGTCTGAGACAATGACTGTATCTGTATTTGCATCTGTATGTGGATTAACTGCTTTGGATGACGCCAGCTGACGCCGAGTGACGCCGTGTGACGCTTGTCCTTGTTCGCTGCTGTTGGTGAGGCCAACAAACTGGGTCAGCC
This sequence comes from Drosophila parthenogenetica, assembly GCA_035047505.1. Taxonomy (NCBI): domain Eukaryota; kingdom Metazoa; phylum Arthropoda; class Insecta; order Diptera; family Drosophilidae; genus Drosophila; species Drosophila parthenogenetica. The sequence continues at coordinate 3,195,626 of JAWNPM010000070.1, forward strand.
ACTTGAGCTTCACGAGAAGCGAGAGGCACGGCCGCAGCCGCAGCGTCAGCAACATAAAAACTGGAGCGCATTTGCAAGTCGTCACAGCCAAATGACAGTTTTTTTTATGGCCGAGGTTTTTTTAATGAGCGAAACTTCCCCGATTACAAAAAGAGTTGAGTATTATGTAACAACAGGTAGGCATTTCCGCAATTTGTTTAGCACGAAAACAGCAAAAACAACAAAAAAAGGAAAATTATGCTTATTTTCAGTGCAGTGCAGTTTCTTACTCAGAACAAAAGCGCATTTGTTTTGTTTTAAAAATAATTTATTTTTAACTCCCCAGACAGGTGATTACTGGCTTGCCGACAGGTTTGCATGGTGGTACACACCCCTCTTTAAGCCACCACAGCAGCCATAACCACACAACAGTGCAATGGCTAATTAGTAACTCTATGCTGGCAACATCCAGCTAGAACTGGCTAAGAGCGCTTTTCAAATCAATCAAATCTCAGTTTAAAAAATTTTCTTTTTTTTTTCTAAATTAAATTTAAATATTTGTAATATTTAATTTACTAATTTAATTTGAAAACTCACCTTTATGCGCATTTTTGTAGTTTATTTATTTGTATTTTCCAATTAAAAGTTTAAGTTTTACACTGTTTAGCTGCCCCAGTGGCAAACGTTGCGTATACGTGTTATTATTTGAAACGAATTTTGTTGTATTTTCAGCTTTTTGGCGGGCAAACCAGAACACACCACCGACCGTTACTTGATAAGCTTCCAATTCCGAATGGAAGCTTCACCCAGCGCAGAGAGCTTTATATATGCAAATCGATATACAGAGCGCAGGAACAGCAAGCGTCGCTGTCTCTGTCGCTCCTCGCCGTCTGAGCTTGCGCCACTGTCTGAAGTGAGCGCAAGTGAGTGAGTCTGCGCAGAGGCTGCGTCGCAGCAAGAGAGCAAGCAGCGCAGCGCAGCGCAATGTGCGTAAGCGAAGGGCGCGTCTGCGCCGCAGTCTACATTTGGTGCTTAGAACTGCGGGGACGACTGCAACGTCAGTCGTCCCCGAAAGGATGTGCAGAGAGAATGGCAGATAATTAAATATTTTTTTGTTTCGTGCTTTTTTTTGTAGGTGTTGCCCCAAGTCAATTTAATCATTTCATGATAATTGCCGCCAATTGGCTGATTAAAAAACATTTGCCGGCATTTAATCTAATACCTTGAAAACTGTAATTGTCATGTAATGAGGAAATTAATCAAGGTGGTCAGCCTAAAGGAGAAAGTAAGCGTGTGATTGCCATAGACTTTGTTTTACCTTGTTGCTAGGGAAATTCCGCTAACCGTTGTGAAATTGTAAATATTTCATTCATATTTCTTGGTCAAGCATAGTCATCGTCACGAGTCTGATAAATATTTACTACTACATGCGTAATCTATGTAAACATAGTAAAGGCGGCAGCGATAAAAGACTTCTGTTAATTAACATGATCGTAGCATAGGCTGTAAAATGGTGCGTCTGTAATCTGCAAGAGCTGTCACATGGCACCATGCATACGCTTGTAGTAGTGTGCTTGTAACACATGTGCGTGTGTGTGTGTATTCATTGTATGGCAGCCCCAGTGCAAGGCCACTTGCTCTCACTCTCGCTCTCTCTTTTGTGCAATTTCACTCTCATCTCGAGTGCACTCTCACTTTTTCTTGCTGCTGTTATTGTTTGACTGAGCAGCTGAGCTGCTCATGCATTATGTGTGCTGGGAGTGTGTGCGTGAACAGTGCAGGTGCAGCTGCAGCAGCAGACGCTGTCGCAGTCGCATCAAAGACGCGTTGACGTTATATTGACATTGAGCAGCACTTAACGGTTAACGTCAGATATCTGCTGCAATTGTTGTTCTAATTTTAGTTTAACGTTTTAATTGGCCACATAAAAAAACATGTGCATGCGCATGCGTGTTTGTAAATATTTATATTTGGCACCGGCACTTTCGGCCGACTTTTGTCGCTTTGCATTTCTTTCTCTCTTGCTCTTACATGCGGAAATGGGTCGTATGAGCAATGCAAGCATGCATTAAATAAGACGCAAAAATACTTGCTGTAGTTTACAAGCCTTGCGTGATTGTGTGTGTGTGTGTGTGTGTGTGCGTTGGTATGTGCAGCTACGTGTGTTTGCGCCGCTGCCCAGTGGAATTTTTGCAAGCTTTTTCAAATCTAACGGTATCGGCGGCACGTTTGAATGAAAACAAAATGAAATTCCAATAACACAACAACTTAGCCAAAGGCAGAACGAACAAGAATGTGAATTAAAAATAAAAAATTGATTTGGCATTTACGAAAAATATGCATTTCATTAGTTAGTGTTGTTGTTGTTATGATTGTTGTTGCCTGATCTACATAAAACACGCGAATTGACCAGTTGTCCAGTCTCATTCATAAATATCCCACAAACACATGCGAAATTTCTTTCATATGCTACGTTAGTATTTCACAACCTGATTTAAAGATTGAACACGCCACTTGCCCTCTAAGAACGCCATGTCAACGATCTTTATGTATGTTTGTGTCTCATTATCTCAAGCTTATTACCTGGGCAGCGGCAGCCGCAGCGGTAGCGACATCGCCAGCAGCAGCGACATCGGCATCAGCTCGGTATTTTGATATTTTGGCTGCCCAAAAATAAATCAAATTCAAACTGGTTTCATCTCGTTCTAATAGTATATAAAAATTCACTCTTAAAATCAGATTTGCACTCTCCTCTGTCTAGACAAGCGTAGGTCCTTGGCAACAAGAATGGCCAATGTCTGTGGCTGCGGCTGTGGCTGTTGCGGTGCTTTATTTGGTTTCACTCGAGCGTGTGATCATGTGAGCAGTGCTCACTTTTCGGCTGGTTTCTAGCTAGCAAAAATAGCCGTTGTTGACTAAGGACAGCAGGAGAAGTAAAAGCTGCTCCTTTAATTTTGGAAATATACAATTTTCTAAGCTGAAAAATAGTTAAAGTATTAATTTAAGTCTAATTAACCAAAATTTAGTACGCAGTTAGAGTGGAAAAAATGTGAAACTATATTTTTTAGCAGTTTTTATTTTGATTAGCTATTTTTAGCCGTTAAAACCGACTACACTGCGTGTGGGTTCCTGTCTCTCTCTTTTTCTCTTTTTTTTATGCTGCCGTTGTCCTTTTGTTGTTGTTGTGGTTCCTTGAACTGAAGGCGAAAGTGATCGGTCAAGGCACACACACACACAACGACAACGACACACACGCGATTTTGCCGTTCCACGATTTTTTCAACTATCCTCAGTTCAAGCGGTCTCTCAATGTATGTCTTTTTGCTAAGCCAAGAGTTCAAGAAACTTTCAAGGAATGCTCGAATTTCTAATGAGATAAACCGACATTCCTATGCTCTTTTCATTTAACCGACAAATTTGTTCAAGTTCACAGACAGACGCATGACATGGCTGAAATCGAATACTTAATTTATGAGCCATAAAAAGCGCCTATTTCCCAAAAATGTGTCTTAGTCATTTAAGCCAAAAGCTAGTTGTGGCCAAATCATAAATCAAGCGTAAACGAAAATAAAAAACTTTTAAAGCAAACCGTCAATTGTTTGTAGTAACCAGCATATAAGGTAGAGGGCGCTAAATCATAGCGCCATCTTTTAGTTGTTGGCGAATAACAAGAACAGCTGTTGTGTTTTTAACTGTCTCCCAGCGCCATCTAATGGAACTTATTGTAACCAACGACAGCTGTTATGCCGCGTTTTTTACACAACAAACGAAAATAAGATAATACGAAAATGTTCGCGGCGAGAACAAGAAATTTGGCACGTAAGACCAATTTGCCGGGTAACTGGAGTTGGTGTCGCTGGAGCAGCAGTAGTAGTAGCAAAGCCAACGAAATACCCTTGGAAGCAGATAAAAGACAACAGTTGCTCAATGAGTTAACAGAACCTTTGGACACCGCTCGAACCCGTCCTACCATTGACCCCAAGGAAACGAGCATTGTCTTGTTTCCGGGCCAGGGTACACAGTATGTAGGCATGGGCAAGGATTTGCTGCGCTTTCCTGGCGCACGTCGCATTTTTCAGTTGGCAAACGATGTGCTCAAATACGATCTGCTCAAAATTTGCCTGGAGGGACCACGGGACAAGCTCAATCGCACCGAGTATGCGCAACTGGCGGTGATGGTCTACTCATTGGCGGCACTGGAGCAATTGCGCGAGGAGCGACCCAAAGCCATTGAGAATTGTGTGGCTGCGGCCGGCTTCAGTCTGGGAGAGATAACGGCACTTGTCTATGCTGGTGCACTGCCCTTTGATAAGGCCCTGAAGCTAGTGCAAGTTCGTGCCAATGCCATGCAGCTGGCCTGTGATCAGCAACCCGGTGCAATGGCTATGACTATCTATGGGCCAGATACGAATCTGGGCGATGCCTGCGCCAAGGCCCAACAATGGTGTCTGGATCGTGGTGTGGAATCTCCGTACTGCGGCATTGCCAACTACATGTACCCACATTGCAAGGTCATTGCTGGCCACGTTGAAGCCCTGGAGTTTCTGGAGAAGAACTCAAAGAGCCTCAAGATACGCCGGATGAAGCGTTTGGCGGTTAGCGGTGCTTTTCACACGCCGCTCATGTCCAGTGCCGTTGAGCCATTCACCAAGGCACTAAGTGCCATCAGGATACAGGATCCCATCATCCGTGTCTACTCTAATGTGGATGGCAAGCCGTACAAGCATGCGACGCACATACTCCGCCAGCTTCCCAAGCAGATTGTGCGTCCGGTCAAGTGGGAGCAGACGCTTCACACGGTATATGAGCGTCAACAAGGTGTCAACTTTCCACGCACCTTCGAGTGCGGTCCCGGCAAGGGATTGCTCCAGGTGCTAGAGAAGGTCAATGCCAAGGCTGCCCAAACCGCCCACAATGTTATAGCTTAAATAAAAGTCCTAATCGGATCGTTGATTTATATAAAAACTTTATTTTTGTTAAAGAACAGATAGAAAATGCGACAACTCAAATAACAAAAGGAGCTGGGTGCTAGCAGCGGGAAGTCAAATGGATTCTAAGCTTTGTAATCTCTTGTGCTCATGCGATGCGCAAAGGCGGCGCCTTTGTTCTTCCGAAATCGCTCGAACGGATCATTCAGGTTGTTGCCGACGCCCTGCAAATATAGAATCACAGGAGCACGACCGGATTAGCTCGTCCTCCAGGTACTACGGGCAGTGCTTCTGCTCACCTTGTACATGTCCTTACGATCGCGCACCTCACCGCCGGAGATGGGTGCGTCTATGCCTTGATTCTTCGAGCCCAGGCCGGTGCCAGTGCCCGCCCAGCCCATCTTCATGAGCATTTGGTGTCCCTTATTGGTCTCCTCGATGAACTCCTGCGGCTTGGCAAAGCTGCTACCACTGTGGAGGAGGTAATGAGTTGTTATACGACTTAGAATGTTGCTGGAGTATCTTAAACTTACAAGAAACTAGGTGGCGTTGGTGATCTGTCGCGTTCCACGCGTCTGGAATTGTTGCCATTGTTGGTGCTGTTGTTGCTATTGTTGCCACTGCTACTGTTGTTGTTGTTGCTGCTATTGTTGCGCTCTCCACGATTCTCCCGACTCAACATACTCAAATCCCGTTCATGACGCGGCGAACGATTGCGAGGTTTGCGGTTGCTACCAGGAGAAGGAGCAGCAGCACCGCTCCCCACAGCTCCGCCTGCACCAGGCGTTGTAGCTGGTCCCCCGCCACTACGATTCCGCTGTGCCGGCGGTGGCGTCACCGCACGCTCCGGGGAACGCGACTTGGAACGTGAGCGGGATCGAGAACGAGATCGATTGCGATTCACAGGCGAACGGGAACGTGAACGACTGCGACTTTTGGAACTGAAATCAAATAAGAATTCAGATCAGAATTAAAATTCTAGTAACCTGGCAACTAGTTAACTCACCGATAGCACCGCTTGTTGCTCTTCTTGACCTTCTCCAGCACTATGGGACTGGGTGAACGTGACTTCTGTCGTGTGCCATTCTTGATTTCCTCCTCCTTCTGCTTCCTCGCCGCATTCTTCACCTTATAGTACTCATAGAGACCCAACTTCTCCCAGCCCTCACTAAAAAAAATATAAATTAAGTCTCTGCTGACCATGTCCAACAGATCTGACTCTACTCACTTATCCCTGGGACGATCGTGTGAAGGCGCCGCATAGAAGGCATTCAAGGCATTGGTCAAGCGTTCGCTTTGTGGCGCAGGTGCCGGCAAACGTATGTCTCCAGAGTCCAGCGGTTTATAGGTGTAGTCCTCCAGCCGGATCAGCGGCACAATAAGTCCAGCTGGCAGGTCATAATAGGGCGCTGTCGGCACTTGTGGTTCCATGGACGGCTGCAGCTCAGCAGCATCCAACAAGTCTCGACGATTGCTTTCGTCCAACTCTCCGCCATGCACTTCATCCGGTCGCTGCTGCAACACCACATTTATGGCTGCATTCAGTGCTCCAATGTCGACGCCTCCATCGCCCACTGGTGGCAAGTTGTTGTGTGGAAACGGTGGCGGTTGTTGCTGCTGTGTCTGCTGCATAGGATGTTGGTGTTGCAACTGCATCTGTTGCTGCTGTTGTTGTGGTTGCTGTTGTTGCTGCTGATGCTGCAGTTGCATCACAGCCTGTATCGCTGCATTCAGTACGCCCATATCCACCATGGGATCTCCGCCAGGCGCCTGACCAGGATACTGTGTTGGTGGTGGTTGCTGTGACTGCTGCTGTTGCTGCATAGGAGCTGGAAAACCTGGCGGTGGCTTTGACATATCCGGAATGAAAAAGTTGGGACCACGCGGATCAACAAAGTTCTGTGGTTGCTGCTGTTGTTGTTGCTGCTGGTAACCTCCATACGCATGCGGATCCATCGCTGCTACCGTCGGTGCCGGAGGCGGCGTATTCATATGCTCCTGATCGACACCAGGCATGGCAATCCTTTGGGACATTAAGGCCGGTATCGACTTGGACGACTGCGGTGTGCCTGGAGACGTCTGTGGTGGCTTTTGTGCGAATTGCAGCTGCTTCTCCAGCTGCAGCTTCTGCTGCTCCAATTGTGTGATTTGTTGCGTTGCATGCTGCATGAAGATCTGATGTTGTTTCTGGTAGCTAAGGATGGGAAAAGGTTAGAGGATGTGCCCACTTTTAAGCTGCTTCCGAGTCACTCACCTGTCCAGCGTGGCTTTGGTGCTCTGCGTGAATTTGGCCACAATCTCGTGATGCGTATTCTGTACATTCGTTTTGTACTCCTGCATGGATGAATCCGGCGACTGCAGCTTCGAGATGACGCAGGCGTCAAAGAACTTTGCCTTGGACTCCCATAGCGAGAGCAACTTCGCTAGCTTCTGTCGCTGCTCAGTGTTGGCAACTAAAAAAAGTATTCCATTAATTGGTTTATTCAGTTTGTGGGATTTCAATTGAAAACTTACTCAAATCGGCGCTGCAGAACATCGGTATAACGACGTTCTCGAGATTGTTCTTCAAATCGTTGATATTTTTGCGCATACTGTAAATAGATTTTTGGGTCTTAAAACACACGAACGACGGTTTTGCCTTCTTTCTGTGTCCGGTGTTGTCATTTTAGCTAGTTTACAGCCAGAGTGGGCAGTGATTTTTAAAAGCTTTTAGCTAAAAACTAACTAGGTTTAAAACTATTGAATGAAAACTGCTACCAATCGAGTTTTTAAACTGATATTTTGAGCAATTTGCAAGGTTTAGAGTATAAATTTAGCCATAAAACTAGCTCTTCTGAGTTATGTACGATAAATACTGGCAATTTCTATGCTTTTGTGCAATCGGATCGTGTTCTAAGACTAGCAAATATTATTTATAAGCCTCTTGTTTAATGTCCGTTGACAGTAAATTTTGTCCGTCAGTCCTCAAAACTAAGCAACAAAGTATTAGCTTTAAAAAGCAATAGTTTTTCACTCTGTTGATTAGTTTTGGTATTTGTTTCTTGATTGATTGTGCGAACTTACCAATGATGGAGTATATCATTAACTAAATATATAAGATGCAATTTTTGCTGAAACGTTGAACCATTGACCAAAGCCCTAAAAATAAATTAACAAACGAAAAACATATTTTTGTCCATTTCTTTTTTTTTCTCTCTTTCTCTGTACGCACAACACACAATTGCCAAAGTGTTTGTTGTGCCTGAATAAAACAGTGTGAACTTTTTTTTGTGTGTGTGTGTGTAAGTTTGTGTATCTTTTTTTTTTTGTATCTAAACTAAAGTCTAACTTGGCTCAATTTGATCACTGAGCTTAGAAATAAACGTGCATCTCTATTTTTTTTTCTTTTTTTTTTTGAAACGAATCAACGAATAAATTTTGATAAGGAGTCGGTAACTCCTTCGATCTCTTTCTCTCTCTCTGTATCGCTTTCAACGAGTGTCAGCGACTCGTTCTTAAACTGATCGTCTTGTTCTTTCGCTTCAGTAACGCTTTCAATTCATTTCGTTTCATTTTCGTTTCGTTTCACGTTTACCACTCGTCGTTTAAAAAAAGAAACAATTGTTAGTTAATAAATGTTTTGAAAGATCATTAATTAGGTATAAACTGAGGCATACTTCTTTAAAAGATATTGTAAAACGACATTGATTTTTGCGCTGTCGGTTGAATGCTGTAAAATCCAGTTCTTGCCTAAAATTGCAATATCAAACGGGTTACTTATATTGTCATTTTCTCAGCGTTCAAATTAAGTTTATAAATTGTTTTTAGATTTAATTTAATTTAGAAGATATATATTTTTTTTTTTGGCTAGCTCAAAAAGTTAACGGACGTCATTGTAATTAAGTAAATTAAACTTAAAAACTAAAGTTAACCAGTCAGTACTAGATATTTTTCTACTCTTGGATATATTTACCTGCTGAGATGCTATCCTTGGTGCAGGACTCGATGATGGGCTGCAGAATGCTATCGAATTCCCTCAGAACGATTCCCTGCTCATTCGCCAATTGCTCCAGTTGCGTTGCCTGCGCTGACGTCATCGCTTCGTCGATTTGCTTTGCCTTTTGCGTCATCAGCGCCTAAGGGTTCAGTGGTTGTGTTGAGTTCATTTCGTTGGATTTCGCATCAGAATCGGGATTTCAATTCGGTTTCGGTTTCAGTTTCGATTTCAATTGCGTAGTTTGATTTTTTAGATTTTAGAGATTTTGTGATACGTTTTTTTTTTTATTATCGAATGCGACAATAAACAAGTATTTTTTTAAACACATTTTTGTTTTTATCAGTTTGGTATGAAGAGTGGTTTGGTTTTTATCATATTTTTTTTTTGTTTTATGTTTCAAAAAATATACAATAAAGCAAAAGTTTAATGTAGCATTGTAAAATAGTTAATTCGATAGTGGGAAAGTATAAATAAAATATTGTAAAAAATTGTGAATCATATAACGGGAAAACAAGTTGTTTTCACGGCCCAGACGAGTGTGACAGTGGAAGAAATCACAAGATATGTAGACAAATTTGTCCCAAGAAGCAAGGAAATGGAATGAAGGGGTAGCAGATATTTCCACCAGTATTTGGGGAAATATAAGTAGAGATAATTATGGACTAGTTAATTAATAAATATAAAAGACTTAGGAGTTGCTTTAACACTTTCTTTCTTTCTAATTCACAGACAAAAGAAATAAATTAAAGAAGTATTTTACAGTACAAGAAGATCAGAACTAAACCGGGTAAGATACAAACGGAAACAAGCCCGTATCCGGTAATACTTAAGTAATTGGACTTGGCTGCTTTGTGGAAAAGGAATACTCTCAGAAATATGTGTGTTGCCTGTTTATGGAGGAGGCACAGCTGCGAATGGAGCAGATACGCAAAGTACTAGATTTATTTACCGTATGTTGTGCGGAAAGATTCGCATCGGATTGCTTGATTTGTTCCCGTAACGTATTCTGTTGCATTTTGATCGCTTCCAGTTGATTGCTCAAGTTGATGGTCATTGCTGTGCCATTAGCGTTTACTGCCACTGCTGCTGCTGCCGGCACCGTCGAGGGGGAGGGAGGTGCGGGATTCGCATTTGGATTTGGCCACAAATGCTGAGATTGTTGTTGGTGCTGCTGTTGTTGTGCTTGTTGTTGTTGATGTATCATGCTATCCGTTGTATTCTCGTGCTGCTGCTGTTGTTGTATTTGTTGTTGTTGTTGTTGCGCGTAGTGCACGTGATTTGGCGGCGGTTGTTGCATGTAGAGTGGACCACCCGTGGGCATGCCTCCTTGCTGCTTCAACACTATAAACAAAATTCACTTCGGTCACAAATGATTCATTTAGAGACAAAAACTTTCTCGCCTACTCACTTTGCTGCTCGGCTGCCACACGATATTGATAATAGGTGGCAAATTCGCCGCCATAAAGAAACTCAAATTTTGGATTGTTTTGTTGTTTTTGTTTTGTGATTGCTTCGAATTCCGGTCCATTGCGTGCCACAAATTCCGCCAATTTGTCTATAATATTGCGTAAACTTGCATCTAAACATAGTTGGGAGCAAACAAAAAAAAAAGTATTTTAGTTTGAGGTTCCGCTGCCCAGCATGTGTATGTGTGCGTGTTTGTGTCTGTGTGTGTTTGTGTGCGTGCGCAAAGATTTTGCACAATGTTTAGTGTAGTCGTCTCACCTCTGGGCGGTTGCACGTCCATTGTATTAATTGTTTATACAAACTAGTTATTTTGTAAAGTGTAAAGCTTAAATAATCATAACTTTTAACAATTGAAATTCTTAAATTACTGCGGCGAACGTAAAGAATTTCTTTTATCAATCACTCTTCTTCTTTCATTTTTTATCTTGACGCCATGTTTAGAGCTGGCATTTTTGCTGATTGTGCTCGAATCGAAACTGACTTATCGCTTATCGCTCACAATCGGCTATCGGACACAAATCGAGTAAGCAGTTTGCCATTTTTATTAAAAAGCTGCCAGTCATTCATTTGCATTTTCTTTAATTAAAAGTAAATATGTCAGTACGTGTTATCAACGACGAATCGCATTTTCAAGCCGAGCTAACCCAAGCTGGCGTCCGGCTTGTGGTTGTCGACTTTACGGCAACATGGTGTGGTCCCTGTCAACGGATTGCGCCCGTTTTCGACACGTTCCCCAGCAAATACCCAAAAGCAATATTTCTGAAGGTTGATGTGGATAAATGCCAGGACACAGCAGCCGGGCAGGGAGTGTCGGCAATGCCCACATTCATTTTCTATCGCAATCGGAGCAAAATCGATCGTATTCAAGGCGCCGACATAATGGGACTGGAGGCAAAAATACAGGAACACATTGGCACTGGTGGTTCCGAAGAGGCAGGCGAAGATTATGGCCAGGGTTTGGTAAGTTTTGAGCAGTAAACAAAAGTAATTTTATTTAAAACAAGCTCATCCACAGATGGAGCTAAACACATTCATATCGAAGCAGGAATGCGAGTGCTTGAATGAATCCGATGATCACAATTTGAAACATGCTCTCGTTTCGGCCGGAGGTTACTTGCAATCGGACTGTGATGAGCAACTGATTTTATCGATAACATTCAATCAGGCTGTCAAAATCCATTCGCTCAAGTTCAAGGCACCACCACAGCTTGGACCCAAGGAGGTCAAGCTGTTCATCAATCAGCCACGCACCATTGACTTTGACATGGCCGAGTCCATGAGCAGTGTCCAGGAATTAACGTGAGCTAGAGCAGAGATTTAAAATAACTTCACGGTCTAAATATACTTAAATTCTTTGTAGCTTGGGCGAGAAGGAGCTGGAGAATGGACAACCCGTGAATCTACGCTATGTGAAATTCCAGAATGTACAAAACATTCAGATCTTTGTAAAGAACAATCAATCCGGTGGTGACATTACACAAATTGATTACATCGGCTTCATTGGCTCACCGATCATAACGACCAAGATGAATGACTTTAAGCGTGTCTCTGGCAAAAAGGGTGAAAGCCATTAACGAGCCTTAATGTCTGGGTAATTGGTATCAAATTGAAACTCTAGTGTTAAATTACCCAAGGCTTGTCTGATTCAATGTACTTTCGACTTAAAATTAAGCAATTCAAAACAAAATAAAATAACAATTCAGCTGGCAAACAATAAATCAACTACAGATTACTCTGCTGCCTTCCATCGAGTTCCTTGTGAAGCATTTTCCACGCGTGCTCCGCCTGGCACTGGGTAAAGTCATGGTCCCATTGGGAGCTGAAGATCACCTGTGATTTTGCCACAATATCAGCATTATTCACCTGGTTGGCCAGACGATTCCTTGCCTCACTCTCGCTCAGCTTATTGCGCTCCATGACACGTTTGACCGCTTCCTCAGGCGGCACAATCATGGACCACACCTCATGGCAATGGGATTCCCAACCGGCTTTTAACAGCACGGCTGCCTCGAGCACCACTACTTTGGGCACCTGAGCTGCTGCTGCTCGCAGTTTGGCTAGACGCTTATTGACCTCCACCATTAGTTCTGGCCAAACAATGGAATTCAGCAGCTGCAACTCCTGGGGATTGCCAAATACACGAGGTCCCAGCTTAGTGCGATCTATGCGCCCATCCACTGCCAGTATGTCTTTACCAAAATGCTTGACGATCTTCTCATAGCAGGCTTGACCCGGCTCATAGACTTCGTGGGCCACCTTGTCGCAGTCTATGACATAGGCGCCCATCTTTCCAAGTCGTTCAGCCATTTCGCTCTTGCCCGACGCAATGCCACCGGTTAGTCCAATTATGTAGGGTTTTAAGGGCAGATTGGGGCGTGCCTAGCAGATAATTGTTAAGAAAAAGAAGTTTCAAAGGAACTGTTATCCTTACCTCCGGCTGACGCCAACGTGTGCCCAGCAGATCAATGCGTTGATTGCTGGAGCTAATCTTGGACTCATGTATGCCATCATTCACCTCGCTTTCTACAATATCAATGACGAAAATATCCAATTGGCAAAGTTCTTTGCTCGCTCTTATCTCGTTGACCTTCTGACCTCCACGTAGCGTCTCGGCACTGACCACAATCAGATCCAGATTGGGATCTGTTTGTGTTGGGCCAAACGGATCGTCTATGGGCACAATCTCGTACTGGAGTGTGTTATCGATATCCAGTAGAAACTCTCGCAACAGTTCAATCCTACGCTCTACAGGTAATATCAACTCCGGCAATACTTTGTCTGAAACAAATATGGTTAAATTTAGAGATTGGCACGTACAGGGTACCTTGTAGTCATACTCTTTGTCAGGGCAGCAGTGGTGACGCCGACAACAAGACGCTTGCGAGCACGCAGCACAGCCTGTGTAAGGAATATTTTGTGTCCAATATGAATGCGATCAAATGTGCCACCAATGACCACATTCGGATAAACCTTTAGGTTTGACCCTTCTGATTGACACTTCTCTGTCGAAAGCTGCAAGTCCGTGCTGATAGTGTCTTCCAAGAAGATTGTGGGCTTACTTATGTTCAGGGCTGTGCGCAATCTATCGCAGAGTTCCGGCTGATGTGCGTCCGAGAATAGCATGTCCACCGGTTTGCGTAGTTTTAATGTTTGTGTGTCGTGCTGATGCTCCTTTAGAGGCGCCAGTAAGACACGCAAATCTACCCGGTTGCCCACATAGCTACCGCTATCCGCGTACAATTGTGATATCAGACGACTCCAAACCGGCGGTGGTGGCGTTGCCGTAGACGATGTGACGTTCAGGTGGATGTACAGCGAATTCACGTATTTCTCAATGCTGCGCAGCGATTTGCCTAACTGCTTGATGTTGGACACGACCAGAAGTCCTGTAGAAGACATTGTCAAATCGGGAATGTCAGTGGAGTACTCTGCGTACTTTGGACTACGAGGATTGTTGATTCAACTGTTGTTGTTTTTACTAACTATCGATACATATATCGTTTTTGTTAAGATCAATCAGCTGGTAGATGTATTGTTATCGGAAAGCAACGCTTGCCAACTATCGATAAGCGCATTGCGATGCAATCGAATCAAAGCACTCAGTTTGGCTCAATTCTATCGCGTCGTTTTGAAAAACGCAAACGCTGGCTTGGCTTTTAACAAAATAAAAGCTATTTTTTTTACATTTTAAATTTCTGGAGCATCAAAATGGAAGATCATAAAACCTTATTCAAAGCGCACACTTCTGTATTAAGTCCGCGTAATCACAGCCAAATCAATCGTGAGCGTCAGCGCATCGTACGTACTAAAAAGCGGGAAGAATGTTTCCAAATGAATCGCAACATGGATGTCAGTCCGACGCCAATGCCAAAGTCTACGCCCCTGAAAGAGCTACAATTACAAGAGCCTCCTCAACAGACCATAATACACGGCGAAGAAGAAAATCAAAAGCCGCCAACCCAATCACCAACGGCCAATAAGAGTTTATTCGAGGGACGCAAAGAGAATTATCTGCAGCGTTATATCAAATGGAAGACGGAAAACAAGAAACGCGCGCCGGTAAGGGCACAAAAAGCTAACAACCAACAGACAGCACCGGCAGCAGTGCATGTGCGGCCAAATCGACGCTCAATGTATGTCGTTGTAGACCCCAAAACAATCAAGCAAGGGCCAGCAGAGCCGTCCGTATCAATAGCAAAGCCGCCAATTAAAAGGAAAGAAGCTAGTGCGGCTGTAAAACTAGCTAAGCACGCTCCGGGTGTGCCCTTGAAGCAATTGCCTAGAGTTGCAACTGGAGCCATAAAGCCAGTGCTTGGTGCTGCGGTTAAGTCCACCATCCCGCCTGTAGTTAAGCCGTCAGCCATTAAGCCTTCAACTGGAACAATCAATAAGCCCTCAGTTGGAGCGACCATTAAGCCCTCAGCTGGAACAGCCATAAAGTCCAAGACTACAGCGCTTACAGTAAAGAAGACACTGCCACCAGCAGCTGCAACTGGAGCTATAAGCTTGCAAAAGGTTCCAGCGACCGCCAAGAAATCCTGGCAAACATCTACGGTACCAAAGCCGACTTCTGTAGCCGCTCCCGTGACCGCAGCAGGGGTGACTCCCGCAACTGCTGGAAAGCCAAAGCCAATAGCGTCCATAAAGAAGCCTGTGACCGCTCCAAGGGCTAACAGGCCCGCTAATCTAATGACGCAACCATTTGATAAACCAAATGTGGCAAAGATTGTAAAACCTCTGCGAGCAGGCACTGCTGCAGGAGGCGGTGCTGCTGCCAAATTCAAGACAGCCGGTCCACATAAGTCAACCAAAATTCAAGGAACGTCGAATCTCACCAAGTCTATGAAAATAAAGAAAGCAGTTCCCAGCAAACAGAAACTGATTGATAAAGTTCCCAACTATAAGAATGAGCTATTTAAAATAGTCACAGAGGATCCGCTACCGGATACGCCCTTGGACCAGGTCAACGCTGAAAATCCCTTCCAGGCACAGGCTACATCAACGCAGTACAAGTCGCAGAATGGTAGCCAGGATCTATTGGAGGCCTATAAGGACTTAACCAAGATAAGTCCTGTGTCGGTTACAGAGAATCCCAAAAATGATCATTCATCCGTCAAGCGGCAATTGATACCGGGCAAGAAATCCAAGGAGAAGTCCAAAAATAAGTTCAATTTCGTCCGCTACTCGGAGGGACACGCTTTGTTGGAGTCACCAAACGCAGGAGATGAGCTGGACACTGTAATACCGGCTGTAATGGGTATGAATCGAAAGCTATAAACAATTTTAGACCCTGTAGTTAAGCGCCAAATTTAAAACTTTCAGCTGAGGACACCGTAGTAACGAAGGAAACGGAGCAGACTACGGTGCTTGCAGCGAAAGGTGAGTCTTAAGAATACCCACAACTTATATACGCATTCCATGCTAAAATTTGACTTGGTCTTTTCAGCGGAAGAGCAGCCACAGACGCCGCCGAATAGCTCCAATGGTAAACCCAACTATTTGAGTCCATTTGTTAGCGTCTCGCGTGGCAAAGTCAACTCGCACACGGAGCGCAAGAAG
Organism: Drosophila parthenogenetica; assembly: GCA_035047505.1. NCBI lineage: Eukaryota > Metazoa > Arthropoda > Insecta > Diptera > Drosophilidae > Drosophila > Drosophila parthenogenetica. Next base: position 3,211,535 of record JAWNPM010000070.1, read on the forward strand.
CGGGACAGCATGTATTTGCAGGATGAGGACAACCAGCAGCCGGAAATGCCAGTCGCAGTGCGTCGCACCCTGGACGCAGTTCAGTATTTCCGCCTGCAGCTGAGCAATGAGATTAAACGTCTTCAGTCGGTATGCGATGAGTGGCTTTCGTATTGTGATCAGCACGAGGATTTGTTAATGGAATCTGGTGGCAAGGACATGATTGATGCGGCCATTGGACAAACAAAGCTGTTAACCAGCAAGAAAATGCAGCAATTTAGCAGTTTAATTGATCGCTGTGAAGCTGGTGCAACTGGTGTTGGACTACGTCCCAATGATGGCAGTGAGTCCACCAAGCCCGTGCTGCCCGACGACTTGGAGGGCTGGTGGGCAATGATGCGTCTCCAGAGCGACAATGTGGACAAACGCTTTGAAAACTTGACTCGTTGGAAAACCAACAATTGGCAGGATCCTGATGAAGTTCCCAAGCCGGGCAAGATCAAAGCAAAGGTGGCCAAGGCAAAGCCAAAGCAACCAGTAGTGAAGGCAAGCAGCAATTTCAAGAGTTTCCTTCGCAAGGCAAAGGCCGAGAAGAAGCGAGCGCAGGCGGAGGAAGCACAACTGGAGCAGAATACCACACCGACACGTAAGGTTATTGTCGTACGTGATCGCAAATCCTTTTCACCCGCACGCACTGTGCTGCGTCTGTCCATGGGCAGCGGAGGACGACCCTCAATGGGTGGCAATGGTTTACTTAAATCGGCTATTATGGCTGCAGCTGAACAGAAATCACGACAGCCGGCAACACCACCGCCAGAACCACCTCAAATGATACCCGGACGTATGTCCATACTGAAGACACCAGGCACCGCCAAGAAACGTGAACCAGGCACACGTGGTGTCTTGTTTAGTGCAAAGAAAAGTGTGCGGCGTTTTGAGTTTGCCGTCGAGGACAAAATCAGTGGCGATGATGATGATACCATCTTGGGTATGGATAAATTGGAGGATTGCGAGGAAGATATGTCGTTGGAGAAGAGCTCCTCCTCGTCACAAAACGGTCTACAAACTATATACAATGCAAATCCACAGACGCCAGAGGATCCTATGGTGTTGCGCACATGTCAATTGCGAAATCGCAGAGTTAAGATAAGACCATCATCTGAATTTATGTAGTTTTTTATTATTTTCTTATAATCTTTAGTCACACACAGTAAGTTTTCGATATAACAAACTAAAGTCGTGGTAGCGTTTAATTGGTTGTTTTATGTTCTATTTGAATTTATGTATAAGTAATTAGTTATCAATTCTTAAATTACTACTTTTACATGCATTTTATAAATTGTTTAAATAAAGTAAACAGTCGATATTGATTTACCCGGTTCTCATATCGTTGTAATCGATAGCAGCACTCTGCTCATCGGAACTAGTTCGTTAATCCAATTGTGTCTATCGATGAAAGGGGTTCGACGAAACGGTATAACAAATTTTTCATTTCAGAGAATTAAATTTTTAATAAAAAGAATAAGTCATTAAATAAACATAATTAAACTAACATTTTGATTGGAGATATTTATAAATTTTGTTAAATCGATTCAGCGCGATTATGCGAAAAGCATCGATGCTTCGATATTAGTATCGATTTAAGTGCCAGCTCTATGGTACACCCACCACTGCAGAAAAAAAGTTTTTCCGACAAATTTTTATAAGAAACACAAAAAATGTCTCGACAAGCAACCAGATTAGATGCAAAGAAAGTGGTAAGTTAATATAACCGAAAGTAGGAGAACGAATCTGACTCTCGTTTTTAGTTGTAAGCTTAGTTATTGGCCTAGTCTGTAAATACGAATATAAACATTGAAGTGCCACCCTCAAACTCGGCTTCACATTCGCATTTTCCAGTAAGTGGTGTATATTGAGGGCGTCAGAGAGGGAAACAAAACACACGTGAAAATAGCGCTACCTGCGCGCTATGGATAACCACTTTAGCAGTAATCGCAACACAACCACAACCGCAGCAAGAATGAGCAACACAGCAAACAACGCGAACAACAACAGCAGCAGCAACAACAACAACAACACGCCCAGCAACAATTCAAATCTAAGCAGTGCAGCGACAACAGCTACAGTGGGCGTGGGCAATGCCGGACAACCAATTCAAGTTATACCGATGCCAATGCTGCCGGCTGGAGCGGCACAAATCATTATTGGCCAACAGCCACAGGTGACGCAAGCAGGCGGGGCTGCAGGGACACTGCAGCCCCAGTTGATTCCACTGCAGGCGAATCAGATAATGCTGCAGGCACAACAGCAGCCACAGATGCAAGTGATGCAGCTGCCGGATGGCCAAACAATATTCTATCAGACACCGACCATCACATCCCTGGATCCCAATACACTGGGTGCTGCACCCCAACAGACTCCACACTATGTCAACATTAATGGTCAGTTGGTGCAAATAACGACAGCACCAAGTGCGAATCCAACAGCAGCAGCAACGGGACAACAGATCATAATGGTGCCTCAAATGGCAGCGGCAGTAAATGCCGCCGCAGTGGCAGCCAATGCGGCCAACAATGTTGTGGGCCAGAGCAGCGGCAACAGCGTTAACGTGGTCAACAATGTGGTGCAACAACAACAGCAGCAGCAACAACAGGCACAGACGCTGCAAGTCCAAGCCGGTGGAACACTTACAAACACTGGAGTTGGCAGTAATTCAGGAAGCAGTGCCGACGTGAGCACCAGTACCACGGGCACCAATACCAACAGCGAAGACGAGAACTCCAAGGGCGAGGCGGATGAGGAGCCGCTGTATGTGAATGCCAAGCAGTACAAGCGCATACTGATACGGCGTCAGGCACGCGCCAAACTGGAATCCCGCATACCCAAGGAGCGTTGTAAATACTTGCATGAATCTCGCCACCGGCACGCCATGAATCGAGCACGCGGCGAGGGCGGACGCTTCCATTCCGCCCAAGAAAAGGGCGATCAATCCGGTGGCCTCGGTCTGGATGGCCTGAATCTGCCACTGGCAGCCAGCGGTGGTGCTACGCTCAGTCGGGGCACAGCACGTGCGCCACCCAAACTGATAGCACCGCACCAAACGCCGAGCATCACAATAACAGCCATCAAAACCGAATAGAGTTCAACGTTGTCGATAGACCCTCTATATAAACCCGATATATAGACCCTATATATGTACACATACAAATATCATATAGTTAATTAAGTAACGCTTAAGTTTAAGTTAAGGTTTTAGGTCAAGATTCCCCTTTGAATTGTACACAATTGCAAATAAATTTGGTATTTATTTTAAATGTGTGTAAAGACTGAATATCGTGCGGCTCACCAAGCAGCACACCAAGTCTATCCTTTTCCGTCCTCTTAACTTCTTTTACCTTTACTTCTGCAGAACTCGGAGTTCCTGACGCTCACCTATGGCGCACTGGTTACTCAAATGCTGCGGGACTTCGAGAACGTGGACGATGTGAACAAGCAGCTGGAACGAATTGGCTACAACATGGGCATGCGTCTCATTGAGGACTTCCTGGCACGCACCTCAGCGCCACGCTGCCTGGAGATGCGTGAAACGGCGGATCGCATCCAACAGGCATTCCGCATCTACTTAAATGTACAGCCCACAATCTCAAACTGGTCGGCCGCCTCCGATGAGTTCTCGCTGCTGTTCGATGCCAATCCCTTGACGGAGTTTGTTGAACTGCCAACGGATCTGTCCAATTTACGCTATAGTGCCATACTCAGCGGCTGCATACGCGGTGCTCTAGAGATGGTTCAGTTGGAGGTGCAGTGCTGGTTTGTTCAGGTATAAACAATATACATATATATTTATCAGTCTGTGTGTTGGCCTGTCTGTGTGTGTATGTGTGGAATACTTTATTGGCTGATCTTTGATTTGAATTAATTTATTTTATTTAAATATTATTTATTGTGTCTCCTGCAGGATCAACTGAAGGGCGACAATGTGACGGAGTTGCGAGTTAAATTTGTGCGACGTCTAGAGGAAGCCATACCAGCTGGCGAGGATTAGACAGAGACGGATAGAAAAAAAGACAGAAAGAGGAAGAAATTTACTATATAACCTATACATACAGATGTGGTTAGAGGGAGCGTCTCAATTCTGAGAATTTAGTACGATTCTATGCAAAAAGCTGCATTCCGAAGCGAATTAAACAAGAACACAAATATACAATAATACAAAACGAAAAGCATTAATTATAAAACAACAATATTTATGTTTTATTTTTATTCGACTTTATACAAAAACTCAGATGTGTATTTATAAATATAAAGCATTAATTAAACGCATTGTTTGTTTGTTTTAGTTTAGCATTGATTGTTCAAATGTTTTTTACACAAAACTGTTAAACAAGTATCTGATTAGATTAAAGCATGTTTTGATCAAACTATATAGTAGACTATATGTATAAAATATTATGCTTTAGTTAAGGCGGCGTTTGGGATTACTGATTTGCATTTAACACAACAACAATACTTAAACTGCTTTTGTTTAAACATTTAAATAACATGGAATACTTCTAATAGGCACACAATACTTGGTTACATTGTTTTCATTTTTGGCATTTAGTTATTTTTTTTTAAGGTTTTTTTTATAAAGCTGCGGTTTATTTTTCTCTTTCTTCACTTTGAATTGCGATAGTCGCGAGCTGCAGTGAAAAGCGATAAGTTTTGGGCTTAGCTGTGTTGATATTGTTGTCGGATATCGATTATCGTTTATCGGCCCTTGATTTAACTCTGCTGCGGGCAAAGCATTAAGTTGAGGTTACGGCGAGTGAGCACTTTGCGCAAGGCTTGCAGCGTTTTCATGCAGATGACGACACAACAACCATTGGCCACGCCCTCCGCCGGACTCTTACAGGTGCAGGAGCTGCCTTTGATTCCTCCACCGCCACCACTGCTACTACTGACGACGGCCGGCGGCGGTGGTTTGTTGGAGCAGCAGCCGGAGGTTGTCACAGCGGGCGCAGGTGAACAGCAGCCACTGGCAACTGGTGGGGCAACAGGTTTATTGCCAGAACAGCAGCCACCGCTAGTAGGCGGCACTGGTGCAGCTGTTGCACCACCACAGCAACCACCTGTTGCCGGTACTGGCTTGGAGGAGCACCCACAGCCACTGGTGGCTGGCGGTGGTGCCACTGGCTTGCTGCCACAGCAACCACCGGTGCCGCTGGCCGAGCTGCTGCTGCCGCCACTCATGGAAGCCAGATTTTGTAAGAGCAAAGCAACATCCTCGATGTTTTGATTCATTTCCGCTTCGCGTTTACTCACTTTTTTACTAACAGTGCTGCCACAGATCCTTTTGCCACCAGATCCACCATTGGCGATTGTTGTTGTTGTGGTGGGTTTAATGGATTTAACCACTGCACCAGGTGCACCTTGAGCAGAAGAGGCAGCACCCCCACAGTCACCACTGTGACAACTCTTGGTTTGATCACACTTGCAATTGGTGCAATTGCAGATGCCCGCATCTGCTGTGATTTGTTTGAGCGTCGGCTTGTTATCCCTGATGTCCAGCTCCACCAAGCCGGAGGCATCACTAGGCACTTGGGAAGCCTGCTGCAGCGTTGCTTGAAGCAGAGCGCTGTTGTTGTCAATGGTCATAAGTATATCGTTGAGCAAAGACTCTGTCTCCATGTCCTCATCATTATCGAAGCTATCATCCTTGAGCAGCTCCTCAATATTTTGCGGATTAAGCTCGAGTGTGGGTAACGCCGAAGTTGGATTATTATTTTGTGTGCCGCTCAACATTTCCACATCTAATGTGGACAAATCATCCATGTTGCCACTGATGGCATTCCCAAAGTTCTGCTTCAGATCCACAAAACTGGGCATTTCCGTGGGTAAAGCAACGCAGGCGTCCGTCAACGGTGCCATGGCCATAATGGGCTTGGAAACAAGCACTCCAGCGTCGATCCAAGGACTGGGTATCTCCTCCTCGGCGGCATAAGACAATGGATAGGCCTGAGATGTCTCTGGCAACATGTAAACATTGGACACTTGCTGCAACACAACGCCGCTGTCATTGCTTGTGGTCTCGGAGCTCTGACTTCCAGGATTAAGTAGCACCATATCTGTTACTTCCACTTCGGATTTCACACGACCCTGTTGCTCCTCCACTTCCGGATGCTGCTGCGTCTCCTGTTCCTGCTGCTGCTGTTGCTGGAGCTGTTTTTGTGCTCGTTTCATTTTCTTCTTGCCCTTGTTAAGCATTTGACGCTGATGCGTCTTCTTGTGCGACTTAAGACTGTGCGAGGTACTGAAAGATTTCTGACAACTATCCTCCTGACATGGATACGGCTTCTCACCGGTATGCGTGCGACGATGCGTCTTCAGGTGATGCGAAGCGGTGAACGCTTTACCACAATCGTCCTCGGGGCATTTGTAGGGACGCTCCTGGGTATGGGTGCGCATATGCTTCTTAAGATCACTCAAGGTGGTAAAACATTTCTGGCACATTTCACAATTGAATGTCTCGCCATTGTGCAGACGTAGATGGGCGTGCAATCTGATAAGAATATATATTTACTGATTAGTTCGACACCATATTGGATTCCTGGACAGTTTGCTGATACTTGTGTGCACACAAATACATTATATATTTACCTGTAGCGTGTGTTGAACGCCTTATCACAGCCACTCACTTCACATTCGTAGGGCTTCACCTTGGTGTGGACGCGCACATGGATCTTCAGGCTGTAGGATGTAAGGAACGCCTTGTTGCAGCCCTCCTCCGTGCACTTGAAGCTGTAATCGCCTGTGCAAGCACATTACAATTTTAAAACAGTTTTAAAACAATTAAACACGAAGCTAGTTATAAATTATTTTGCCTTGCGCTAAGCGCTTGAATTTGCCAGTGTTGGCAAACATGGTATAATAGTTATTTGAGGTAGGTTTGAAAGTTTGCGGCAGATCATGGTGAAATTATTCACAATGTGGTGAGTTCAATCGGTACTGAACATATTTGATAACAGTTATTAATAGTCAAAATCAAATAAATCAATCAGTGCTAACTAAAAATAAACCTAGAGTGATATTACTTTATTTACATTAAAATATGCATATAGGCATTTTATTTGAATGTCTTTTTGTTTTAATTTTGTTATACACGTTTATGACGTAGAAACTGACATGAAAGAGATTCCTGTTGACATACCACCACATTCTAACGAAATTAATCGATATTTGGTATTATCGACCTTGTGTTTAAATAAAGCTACCGGCGCGAGTATAAATAAATATAAATCTATTTAATTAAAACTCACCTGTGTGGGTTTTTAAATGCGTTCGCAGATTTCCAATTGTACTGTAGCTGCGATAACAGTTCTCATAATTGCATTTATAACGGCTCAGAGCTTCATCAGAGCTCTGCGTTGTTTGTAGAAACAAATATTATTATTAGTTTTTATTTGAACTGCACATTTTGTTTAACGGAGAATATATGTACAAAGTCGTGGGTTTTCAAAATAAAAGTCATTAGGTCGTTAGGTATGTATTATGTTTATGTAGTCGTAAGTCGGCCAATAGATATAAAACTGAATACGTAAATATAGGCATGCAGAGTGAGCAGAATTTGTTTAAAGATAGTAATGTTGTGTGAGTGGGGTGTTGGTGTTTTAGAGGAGGTCAAAGGTTTTTCTAAAACTACGCACCAAGTTGACTGTTTGAAATGCGAAAAATTGGTTAGCAAAATTTGAGGCAGCAAGGATCGCAGCAGGAGCCCAGTAATGGCCTCCCTTTTTGTTGACTAGCTGACTACGGTTATCGATTATAATCGCTTTCGATTAATTGCTACAAGCAGCGTTACAAAACGTTAGTTACAGCACACGACGTTGTTTTTTAAACACAATTTGCAATTTGTGTGTGCGTGCGTGCGTATGTGAGCGTTGGTTATGGAATGGGGAGCTGAGTACCTCGTACGCCATCGCCATCAGCTGATCCTCATCTGTGTCCTTATGCAAGGCGCCGGGGTGTATGCAGTGAACCAGTTCATCGTCTTCATCTGGTTCATTCTGCTCTTCGATAAAGCTGGAAGATCGTTGTTGTTATTCACTCTCTCTCACGACAATTTGAACTTCTCTCTCTCTCTTTCTCTTTCTCTTTCTCTTTCTTGACAATTGGAAACAAACAGCAACAGTAACAACAACAAATAATAAAAAAAAGGAATGCGCCGTCTTCAATTTGTGTCAGTGGGCCGTTAGAATGCTGTACATATATATACCACAATTACACACACATACATACATACATATGTATGTACAGTATGTCAAGTAAGTGTTTTGACAAAGGCAAAAAGTGCAGAGATTAGTGGGGTTAAAGAGCGCATCAGTAAATATATAGAAAAATAACGAAAAAATATATATTCATTAATAAATAGTTGACAGACAACAAAGCAGAAGCATTTGTCAAAAGATGATCAACAAAAACAAAAGATAAATAAAGCAATGCAAACTAAAAGATAACTGATTGCTTGAACTAGAAAAGCCCTCTTAAAGCTTTAATAACCAGATTAATTAATATTTAATATTGTCATGGCCAAACACAACGTCGAACGAACTACAAATGCGAAAAATAAACCAAAAGAAAACATACACATAGAAAAATAAAAATTTCCAATTTGGATAAACAACAAGTGAGTGGGCGAGTGGTCGACTGACTGTTGGGATGGGATGGGCTGTGTGTACCAGACATTCCCTCCCGCCCTGCGTCATCACTATGGCCCTCTACGTACCGCCCCTTCCTCTCTGACTGCCTGCCAATCGCTGTCCCTGTCACGGACACAGCTGGCAGAGATTCCCCCCACGTCCACCTAACACCTCCGACAACCTGCCCTATTCTCATATATCTCGCGAGGAGCACTGAAAAATGAGAAATATGATTGAGGTGAACACTCATGGTGATAAAAATAGCGTAGCGTAGACATAGAGGAGGCTACAAGATGTACGGACGGACGGTTGGATAGACAGACGGACGGACCGACTGAGCAACACAAAATCGAGAAAAAAATATTGAATTATTATTATACTAAAAATGAAAACAACTACAAACTTGGGACTAACCGCATCAGGACAGATCATTTAATCATCACTCATAATTGTTGTTTAATAGACTAACACACAAATAAATTCTGAGATTATTTCTTGTGATTTACAAGAGGCTAAGCCATTATAGAAATAGACCAATACCAAGACACTGTTCCAAAGAAAATCTCTCGATTTTTGGCAAATTAATGGACGAAACAAATGTGTTGATATCTAAAAATTTGTCAAGAATTGTATGTATCTTAAAAGATTTTAAGAAATTTTACAGTCCAACAAAACAAGATTTTATACTGTGGATATAAAACACCACAACGTAATGGAAAGTTACGAGGAAATCAAAACAAATGTTTTCCAATCGGAACAACTGCGTTGATGTGTATTTCTTACTGGCACTGATAAGACACACAACATATTGCGAATGTTTAATAAGCAGATAATACTATAAGTATAAAACTAGACACGTTGTCTATTCTAAAAAACTAAATTATAAATAAATAAATAATTAGCAGATCAACTAAATACAATGATGGTGCGAAATAAACCATATTGACAGTTTTTGTGTATGCTCAATTTAATTGGAATATTCTAGAATAGAATTTCACAAGGCCCCAGAGATATGGAATCCGGCTACTTTACACTAACCGAGTGTGTGAATGAATTTCGGGAAAAACATACATAAATTCGGCTGCTTACAAATTCTAAATCATGTGTATATATTATGTACAGTTAGTTAGATAATTAATTTGACATGCCAAAAAATGCCAGGACTTTTTTAGTAGACACAATGGTTAACATTTTTTGTGACTGACTAATTTTATTTTATTTATTAGCTAACTTACTTATTTCGCCAAAACATTTACTTGACCCACTGTATTTATATGTGTTTTTATGTTAGTAGGTGTATGTGTGTGTGTGTTTGTGTTTTGTAGTGGGGGGAAATCTAAATGTGTTCATCGGCATAATTATTTTTAGACCAAACAAACGATTTGGATACAATCATCGAGCAACAAGAAGAAGAAGCAGAAGCAGCAACTGCCGCTGCAGTCGCAGTCTCAGTCGCAGTGCAGCAGCAGCATCAAAAAAACCGTTACAATCTCATTGCCATCAAAAATCAAACACACATACATGCACATATTTATCTGTGCGTGTATGTGTGCGTGCATGTATGTTTGTGGGAGAACACCGGCGAACACATTTCAGGCAATTAGCAACAATATGTAAACATTTCGAGCACTTTACGGACGCGCGTTGTAATAAGTGGACATTGGAATTGTTGAAATTTGCCAAATTTTCGCTATGGGTGAGAGCAAAAAATATAAATCTTCTTTATTCTTTTCATTTCATTTTGCAGGGGATATTTGCATCTAATTAGGAAAGGCAGAGACACGTCACATTAGAGCAGACGGAAAAGAAATAGCATGCAACAAACAAATTTGTGTGTGGGCAGTGGAAAATTTAGACATTGGGCAGCGTAGCCCTGGGCGGGGGTCAGTCGTTCAAATTGAAAGCAAAGTGCAAACACCTGCCAACATTCTATAGTACTTGAAATGACATCGAAAGCAATTACAACAACAACAAGAGCAGCAAATATAATAATCAGAATCAGATTCAAAAGCGATAGAAAAAAATTATCGATAAGCAGTAACAACAAACAATACAAAGCAGTAACAAGTGCAGTGTTGTAAAGCATGCAATGAGGCTGCCAGTGCTTACTACCTCGTCCCAAGTGTGAAATATGCAGTAGGAGGAGAAGTTGATGCGGAGGATAATGTTGAGTTGTTTATGTTGTTGTTGTTTTGCTGCTGCATCATAATACCACTGCTAATCTCTGTGGTTGTTGTTGTTAGATCTTCAGTTGCTGGCACCATACTGAAGGACACCACCGTTGGTGGCTGGACCTGGACAAGCTTTTGATTTTCAAACTGATATTCCAGTGTAAAACAAATGTCGTCCAGATTGTATGCGCCCATTGTTGTTGTTGTTATTATTGGTATCGGTATAGGTGGTTGTGTCTGTGTTGTGGATGCTCCCGCGGGCATTGTGTGATGTGATGAAATGTTTGTGACTGTGGGTATGGGTGTTGGTGTGTGCGGGGGCGAGGGTGCTGTGTTTGTAATAGTGCTGGTTAGCAACAAGGGTGCAGTTGTTGTTGTTGTTGTCAGTGGTCTTAATGTGAACACTTCGTCGTCATCTAGGTCGTCCATGTTATTGATGTCGTTGTCATCGTCCTTGTATGCTACAATCTGTGTCTGTGCCTCCTGTGCACCGTATAACGTGTATGTTGTTGTTGTTGATCTACTCGTCGCTAGCACATCATCGTCCGCCTTAAGTGTTAAACTTAAGCCTAATGGTTGCAGCACCTGTTGCTCGCCAGAATAAATGCTGCTGCTACTTCCACTGCCACCGCCATCCGGATCCGATTTGGGCGCCAGCAACGATGCCAGCAATGCTTTGTCCTCAAACCCATTGAAATCTAGTTGCAGCGATGACGCAGTTATTGGTGGCGAACCAGTCAAAGATGTACGCGTCGAATTTGTATCATAATCCCTGCTGTCTGATAAGGAATTTCCATGATTCGCAGACTTCCAACTGTGTTCATAGTATTGTTGTTGCTGTTGCTGCTGTTGTTGTTGTGCGCTGAGCGTCTCGTCGTTGCTTGAATCCATTTTGTACTTATTCTAGTATTTCACACACTCTCTCACACACACACACTCATGTATAGATTAATTTCACGCATGCAGTTGTTTTTTCTTATATCACTGTGCAATGCCGATACATATATTTATATATGTATTACAAGAATTAGAAAATTATAAAGAGCAACTGCGGCGAACCGAGCGAAAAAATCACGTCCGCGCAGCACAACAACAAAGATAAGACTAGTGATGTGAATGGCTATGTAAAGAAGCTTATCGATGTTTCGATTAATTCATTAGAGGATGTCACCCTTGTGGGTATTTTAAGTTACACGAGTTTGCAAAATCAAATCATCTAGTAATCACTTTGATTGCCGCACCTAAGCCCAAATGTCCAGGACTATATTAGAGAATCTTAAGGGGCGAAAGTTGACCATATTGGCCGGCAGCCTACGGCATAGTCAAGCGGGCTGTTTTCTGCGGGGTGGTATCCCAAGAATACAAATCCCCAAGTTTAATTTAGGCATGATGTCATCCTGAAAGCAATACACCAAGACTTGGCTGCTTAAGACCCTTCTTTTTCCATTTGTGGTGGGCATCATGATTTGGTTCTGGCGGCGTGCATACATGCTTCAACCATTCGATCCCGCTACTGAAAGCGTCTCTCTGCCGTCGTCATTGGCTGTATTTCTCTGTATTTAATATTAAAAATGTATTTAAATATTAATGCAACGGGCACAAGGAAGTATCAAAATCAAAGTACTTTGAGGTCAATTTGAGTTTTCGCGCCTTTCTGCGTGCAGTATCGGTATCGATGTCTATATCGATACCACCCAATTAGATTCGGCCACACTGTGTGCAAAGGCAAAGGCAGTACATATACAAAATTCATTGATTTTGTCAACGTAAAACACACAGCGCATAGCTGCACAGGCGAGCCATCTAAAAGTGAAGTTTAGTTAACTAAATTGGGAACGCAGCTGTGGCAAAGTGGACAGCATAAAACCATACGAAAATGCAAGACTTCTTGCAAGACGAATTCCAACAGTAAAGACACGCACAACGCACCAAGAACGGCAACAGAAACAGCAACAACAACAACGTTCCAACAAGAGTTTCGCTTTGCCTGCTCCCAATTTCCAATAAGAAAGAAGTGCGAGAAAAAGAGCATACGGTGTAAAAGGAAGAAAAAAAAAGAACGCAAACACGCAAAAGCAAAAACAAAATAAAAATAAAAACAAAAAGAAGAAACAAATACAAAAAACTAGAAGCAAATAAAAATGACAATCGTTTTACAAGAATAATATTGGGGAAGCAATACGAAGGAGGCTGCAGGCTGAAGCGGAGCTCGGCCGTAAAATGCCAAGGAACACTTGCAGGCCAAGTGAATGTGTAGCTAACGGTAACAGCAACGGCAGCGGTGATAAGGCTAACGGTGACCACAATGACACCACAACAGCAGCGGGAGGTGGAGGAGCTGAAGCTGGTGTTACCGCTATTGTTAAACAGGAATTTGAGGCAGCGCCCTCTGTGGGTCACAGAAAATCTGAGCGACGAAAAATCGCACGCGATATTTTTCTGGTCTTCGAGGAGCAGACGACTCGCAGGCGGCGGGGGCGTGGCGGGGCGCGAGGCAAATGCACGAGGGCCAAACAAAAATTTGGTCATCTAAAAGTGGCTAATACGCCGCGTATTAACAAGAATGTATTGCGTGAAATCAAAACGGAACCAAAGTGCAGCACAGCAGCAGCAGCAACAATAGAGGCAGCTACGGTGGGAGCAGCACCATCACCTAAATCAGCAATCAGTGTGGAAATGCCCGTGGAAATCCCTGCAGCTAAGGAGGCAGCGGAGATTGTTACAGAGCCAGAGAAGCCCAAGGTCGAAATGGCCACAGTGAAACTTGAAACCAAAACAGCATCAAATGCAATAGCAAAACTAACAGCAACAGCTGCAGCAGCAACGGTTGCTGCGTCGCCAACAGCAACAGCGAGAGTAGCAGCAGCAGCAACACTGCCCGCTGAATTGCCACTGCGGCCAACCAGTAGAGCGGCAGCAACACACAGCACAGCAGCACCAACCACCGCAGCAGCAGCAGCAACAGCATCGACGACAACGCCAAGCGTCAATCCCATCTTCCTGTGGGTCAAGCAGGACGATACGAGGATCGTGGAGGTGCGCTGCGAGGACTACGATAAGCGGAATCGTATACGTCTCACCAAGACCACAAATGGCTGGCGTTCCATGCCGCGTACCGATGCCTCCTCCACGCGAATTGTCAAGTTCTTCCACAGCACAGCTGCCCCTGCCCCTAATTTGATGATGAAGGTCAAGCGGGAGCAGCTGCAACCACAGCAATCAATTGAGCAGGATGAGGAGGAGCAGCAGCAACACCAGGAGCAGGAGCTGCATGACTGGACGGTGATGGAGGAGCAGCAACAGCAGGAGGAACTGCATCTGCAACGGGAGGCAGAGGATGAGCAGCAACAGCAAACGGCTGTCATTGAGAATGTGGTTGTTGTTGTGCCTGCCCAGCAACTGGAGCAGCAGGAACAACTGGAGGCCACGTCCGCATCACAGGATGTCTGCTTTGATGCGCTGCTGGACAGCGAGACAAATGCATCGACCAAGGCAACCAAGACCAGCACCAACAGCAACACCAGCAATCCCAACACGCCAACATATCACAGCTCCTCATCGCCAGCGACACCAGCCACGCCCACGCGAATGCCCAGAGCAACACCAACGTCTACTCCGACTCCGCTGGAGCTGGAGCTGCAGCTGTGTCCCAAGACGGGACTCTTTCTCCCCCAGGGAGTGGCAGCTGCTGTTGCGCTGGAGACTCCACTGACCGATGAGGAAGCCAACGACAATGCCAGGTCACCGGACGAGGAGGAGGAGCAGGAGCAACACCACCACCACCAGCAGCAGCAGTTGCAGCTGGAGTCCACTGGTGGCAAGTCCAGCACAGATCACTCTTGTCTACTGGATGCCAACACAAAAAATCTTAAGGATCTGCTGGATGATGCCGATGATCTGCTCCAGAACTGCAGCAGTGACAATGGCAGCAATGGTGCAGATTTGCTGGATTCACTGGTGAAACGCAGCTGTGAGGATAACCTAATGCAGGCGGAGAGCAGGCAACAACAGTCCACGACAGGTGCTCCAAGTGGAGTAACTGCTGGAAGCACAGCATCCAACGGAGCTGGAGGACTAAGCTCGTTCTGTGTGCCCGATGTAGCGGGCAAGGATCTACCCAGTATACTGGGCATGAGCATGGACAGCAGCGATGATGCACCCAAGTGCCTGTCGTTCAACGAGGCCGGTGAGATCGAGGGACTCAATGGTGATCTTTTCCTGGGCATCGATGCCTTCGACAAGCCCTCGAACGACACGGAGGCGGAGCCCAACACCACCGCCACGGTGTTGGAGAAGGAGCACGATCACGAGCCGGTACTGGATCTGCAGCTGGAGTCGGAGCAGGCAGAAAGGACACCACCACGACTACTCGATGAGACGCCCAAGGATTTGAGCTATAAGAAACGCGAGGAGGTGTGCCCACCCTCCGAGTCGCGTAGCCAGTGTGCCGTCACCTCCAGCTCGGATGTGCTCAAGTCCAAATCCCCAGAGCCGGAGCTCCTACAGCTACCCGCTGCTCCGAGCATACCTGCCGAGGTGGAGACCACGTCGGAGACCATAAAGCATCTGATACTGGAGCAGTTCCTCAAACTCAACGGGAATCCGCAGCAGCAGGCGGAGCCCATGGATCTGGGCAAGGCGACGACAGGACGTGGCGCTGGTGAAAAGCTGCATACGGTGGTTATCGACGACGAGGACGATGAAGAGGAACATCAGCGGAATACTGGGGAACCCACGGAACCCCTAAAAAAACGACCTAAGGCCATAAAAATGGACAAGGATCCTGATCCATTGACGCAGCTAAAGATGCTCATCAGCAATCCACAGTGGAAGGTGCCAGATCCCATACTCGTGCCAAAGGACCGACTGGGTGCAGTTCTCGCCTCACCAGCCCGTGAAATTCCGCTGCTGCTAACCACACGGCCGGAGTTAAGGCTACCAGAGGCCTTTGCCTATCCTGAGATCATACAGAATCCCAACATTCTGGTCGTTACCATGGAGCAACTGGAGGCCATACTCAAGAACGACGCGGATCAAGCCAAGACCCCAACGGCAACCACAACGTCGACAACGTCAAAGGCAAACGATGCCACGCCCACTACGCCCAGTCCGTGCCCCGTGTCCATATCCGTGCCTGCCTCCTTGCCGTCGAGCGGCAAAGTAGCGAGTCCCCTAAAGCATCCGCACTTGGGGAGCATTCACAAATCCATGTCACAACAGTCGCCAGCTAAATCCTTTGCCTGCTCTTCAGCTGCCACGCCCACTCCCCTGGCGTCTGGTGTGCCGCCCGCGTGCTCACCCGCTGCCGACTCCAGCATGTCCACAGAACTGAATGCCACAACGCTGGCTCTGCTCCAACAGATGCTCTGGTTGCCCTACTTCGGACAACTCTCGCAGGAGTTTTTCAAGACCCTCAAAGATCCTCTAGGATTGCAGCGTAAGTTCATGAGCAATCTCCTGCCGCTCTACCAGAGTCAGTTTGGACTGCAGCATCTGGACGAGCTCTACAAGCATTGCCTGAAGCAGAAGCCGCCAACGCAGGAGGAGCAGGTGCACCCAGTGCCAGCTCCGGCAACAGCGGCAGTTCCTCCGGCACCGCCTGCTCCAACGAAGGCGGCTCCCTTTAATGGCTTCAGCAATCCCATGGAGCTGGCATTCATGCAAAAACTACTCCAACAGCAGCAGCAGCAGCAACAGGCCAAGGAATCCTCTCACCAACAACACCATCAGTCGCAACATCATCATCATCATCTAGAGCACAAGCGAGCCAGACGCGATGCGGATGCCACGCCACTGCACATACCCGACTTTGGCAAGCAACCCGCGAAGCCCACGACAGTAGCAACTGTTGCTGCTACTGTGCCTGCAACTGCTGCTGCTGCTCCGCCTGCTCCAGCTCCTGCGGTGGAGCACAAACCACGACTTACCTGCAAATCTCTATCGAATCTTCTAGAGCCGGAGAGCAATGTGGTGCCGCTCCTCAACGTGCCCTTTGATGCAGTGCGTCGCATGGGTTCCATGCATAAGACAACGCACGATTTGGCCAAGGAACCAAGCAGCGGACGCACCTTGCGTTCCAGCAAAGCCTGCGTCACCTACAACCCCCTGGAGCATGCAAAGCAATCACAGCAGCAGCAACACCAACAACAACAGCAACAGTTGCAGCGCAAACGTGGCAACATGTTGGCACACGAGGTGCAACAGCAACAGCAGCAACATCTGGCGGAGGCAGCGGCAGCAGCAGCAGCTGGAGGAGGAGGAGGAGTAGCAGGAGCTCCAATGGATGCCAACTCAGCGCTGTGGCATCCACTGTTTGGCAAGTAAGTATTGAAAACTGTTAAACTTGAACGATTTTTAATAAACGACTTCTGTGCACGACAGCAATCCCAAGCAGGGCTACAACAGCCCCTGGCAGTGGACAACGGTGACGGCAACTGGCGAATGACAGTCAAGCAGGGCTCACAAGGAGCCAGCAGCGGCATCACATGGCTACGAGGAGCAGCAGCAGCATGATTACAACAGTGGCAGCAACTACTCCAAGCAGCAACAGCAGCAGCAGTTGTCCACAGCGGCAGCAGCAGCAGGCAACAATCAAAATCACAACAGCAACAAGTTTTCATATCCAACAACAACACCAACAGCTGCTGCTGCCATGGACAACATGTTTCAGAGCAATCAGCTGCTCAACTCATATCTGTATCAGAAGAACGATGTTGCTGCTGATGCCAATGTGGGCTACATGGCGGAGCAGGGCTACTGGCAACAGCAGCAACATCAACAGCAGCAGCACCAACAACAACAACAGCAGCAACAACATCAAAAGCAACAACAGCAATGGAGCAATCACAACAACAATCAACGCAGCAGCAACAACAGCAACTACGCCAATAACTATGCCGCAGCAGCAGCTGCCTCCATGTACATGCAACACTTTAATCCCTACATGCAACAGAAGGCAGCTCTGCTGGCCGAGAAGGCGGCACAGGCAGCAGCAGCAGCGGCCAACAAACATGGCCGATACGCAGGCGATTATGGCTAAGAGGAAACTGAGAAGGAAACTCAACAGCAACACATTAATAATATAGGAGATAATAACTGAAGTAACGGATAAATCAAGCATATATAGAACTATACGATACCATACGATACGATATGCCCAATACCAATATATATATATAGATATATATAGTCAAAATACACGTATAGTTCATTTTTATTATAAATAACAACAAAAACACAAAAAATAAGGAATTGCTAAGGAAATTTTCCGAAACAAAACACACACAAGCAACATCAACAAGGTAAACGGAAAATCACAACAATAATTAAACAAAAAAAAAAACAAAAAGAAAAAAACAAGTATAATTATAAACAATTAGTAAAAATTTGTTATTGGTAGTTTGTTAACAAAAAGTAAAAAGAAAAATGACAAAAAAAATCACACAAAAAGTAGCAAAGAAGCAAAAAGAAGCGAAGGAAAAAGAAAAAGAAGAAAAGAAAAAGTAAAAAGGATTAAGGATAATAAGCGAACCTAATTATTGTATTATTGTTAACCCAAGCTGCGTTATATTATTATTATTATTATGATTATTATTATTATCATTATTATGATTATTATTATTATTAACTCGTGTGTGTATATAGCGTTTTTATCTAGATGTATTACCCATTAGTAAGACCAACTATTCCTGGCCCTAATCCTTCAAACCCCTACCCCAATCCTTCCTCCTCGGGAAGCGCTAAAAAGGCAATTCAATATTTATATAAACTATATTTTATTTTTATTTTTTAATTGTTTTTATTTTTATTCATTCCGCTAAAAGCAAAGCTACAAACAATTTTTAAAGGTTTTATGTTTTTATTTTTAATAGTTATTCCTTTAAAATATTATTAATATTATAATTATTATTATGCTTATTATTTATAACACAAAACAAATATCGAATTCCCCTTAAAAAACAAGAATGAAAAAACAAAAGCAAAAAATGTGCAATCTTCTTATACATAAATAATTTATGTTTTAGCAACAAAACAAAAAAAAAACAACACACACACAACACAACAAAATCACAAGAAAATCTTATACATGAAGAAATGGCAAAAGCAAAAATGAAAATGAAAATAAAGAAAAACCTTTTAGAGAATTTCGCTGATAAAGGCAACAGAATAGCAAAAAAATTATTTAAATTGTATTTCAATTTCATTGGGTTGGGAATAAGAAATATTTTAGTATTTCTTTTAAAACTCTTGGGAATTTTAACTAATTTTTATTTATTTGTTGACTTTTCTGCAAGCGCTCAAATTCAAATTCAACGGCCGCAGTGTAAAGCACTCACAAAAGGCACTCAAGCAGCAGCGCAGACTTTCACTCAATTGGAATTGAGTGACTTCTGTTTGTGTGCTTTGTGCTCAGTTCTGTTCGGCTGGGAACTAATAGATTTTTGGCAGCGAGTAGTTTTAGCAAGTGATTTGATTTGCTTGTTTTTTAAATTGAGCTGAATTTGTTTTTATGCTTTGAGGCCTACTGAAAGTTCTTTTCGCCTGGAATTATAGCTGGAATATTAAAATGACCAGCTGAATTCTCAGGCGAAAAGAAAAACACAGTAAGATACCAACGAATGAGTTGAGTGAAAATATTTGAATTTCAATTGTAAACTGAGTGCAATGCAGATCGAAACGCTGCAGCTAAAAACAGCAAAATTATTAGCTATTATACCAGGGAAACAGAATCAACAGAAAGCGGCAACAAAAATAGTGTGAAAGAGCATACTTGACCTTGAAATAATATTTAACAGAGGGGGAGAAGAGCAATAACAGCAGTGGAGGTGGGAATGTGAATTGCTGCTGCAGCTGTAAGCCCGAATGTTAATGTTAACTAATTTTTGCACAGCGACCTGCTGCTATTTCTGTTTGCCCGGTGTTTCAGCAAGAATTTATATTAATTTTGGGCACTGCAGATCGCAGCGAAAGAAAAGAAGAAGAAAACAACATGTGCGGAACGCTAAAAACAAAGATTTTACTGGGTGAAATACCAGGCGAACAGAATCAGCAGCAGGCGACAGAATTTAATTCAAGATCAAAT
Source organism: Drosophila parthenogenetica (assembly GCA_035047505.1). NCBI lineage: Eukaryota > Metazoa > Arthropoda > Insecta > Diptera > Drosophilidae > Drosophila > Drosophila parthenogenetica. The sequence goes on from JAWNPM010000070.1 coordinate 3,231,445, forward strand.
AAATAAAGTAGTGTGCGTGAGCAGCGCACCCCTTTGGCGGCAGCGAACAACCACACAAACAGTGGAGTAAACAAACAAAGCAGTAGAGCTCGCTCAGAGAGTGCAGTTGTAGTGCCTGCTGTGTGTGTGAATGTTCGCGGACGCCAGTAGAGCGGCCGCTGACGTCAGCGAACATTTACACAAACAGCGGAGCTAACGAAAGGAGACAGTTTAAAGCAGGAGAGCGAGCTCAGAGCGAACAGTTAGAGAGCCTGCTGTGTGTGTGAATGTTCGCGGACGCCAGTAAAACGGCCGCTGACGTCAGCGAACATTTACACAAACAGTGGATTAGATCCTTTAGACTCTTATGCCTTATTGAAATTTCTGTTTGCCTGGTATTTCAATTTGACCTGTTTGCAAGCTCTCGCGGCATTTTTACCCAACCGTCTTTCAAATTAAAAATACAGAGGATTTATATTTTCAATTTCTTTTATTCTTAAAATCATAGTCTTAAATTGTAACATAGAGTCTATAATGTAGATAAATAAATATAATATAAAATAATGTAAATATAATGTAATGTAGTTAAATAAATTAATTAAAATTTGTAGTTTAGAATATTTTTATTGTATTTCTGAAAATTATTTTGTATAAAACATATAAACAGTTAAACACAATTTTTTGAAGATTTATTTTATGTAGTTTATAACTAAATCATTATAAGCAGGCCGCAAGAAGATTATCTGAAAATATATAAAAAAAATAAATTTATTAATAATTTTTGAAATAAATGTTTTGTTATTTAAGTGCGAATCAATATATCCTTACACACCCTTTTTTAAAACCGTTAAATTTCCAAGCGAGTTTCCAATTTCAAATATCCTTATCCATGAATTTCGAATACTTACCGTTTGGTTTTCTGAGCAACTAAGCTGGACAAAAATGTGTTCAAAAACAATCAAGAATTTTGTCTTAAGGCCCACGAGCTCAAAAGCTATCGATTTCTAGATAAATTAAAATTGGTCTTCAGAGAAGATTAAATTTTTTGTCAGCTATATAATTAAAAATATGGTGTTTCCAAAGAAGATTAGCTAACAACAGAGCAGATCTTAGATGTGATTATAAAATATAATACAGACGCTTCTATCTAAAGGTAAGAACACAAATGTTTACTAAACAAATCTTTTAAGATAAGAAACTTAGAACTCTAGAATTACAAACGGCAAGAAATCGTGAATTGTACAAGTAACCTCCAGATATTATATGGAATGTCAATCAGTGTTTTATATATAGAAATATATTTTAATTTCGGTGTATAAAGATAGATATATATGTATGTATATATATGCTTTAATATATATATAATTGTAAATGTTAATTTCTGTATAAATACGCAACTTTTCACTTACGAACAAGATTATTGAATAAGTTTATCGTTTAGTTAAAACCACAATCTAATTTTAAGAAAATTTCTTTCATTTTTCCATAAAAGTTGTTTGTTTTCTTTTTTTGTTTGTTAATAATAGTTTTTTTTTTGTGTATTTGTTTAAAGCATTTCAAATGCGCGCGTGCGAATGTTTTCAGCTATTTTTGTAGTGCAGTGTAGTTTAGTATAGTTCAGTGTATTTGTTTGTGCTCCCAGCCGGATCCTTGATCTCCCTCTCTCTCTGTATGATTCAATTCAAATTTTGGTTACATTTCGGACTATTCAATTTGCCGTTGCGCCTCTTGCAGACGTGCTACAACTCCCTGATAGAACTTGATCTGTTCCGCAATGAAAGCCTTAAGCGTGTGCTTCAGGTGCGTGTCCCGTTCACTCTTGAAGTGCGTGAGTTCCGCCAGCACTGAGTAGGAGACCACATCGGTGCGTCTGTTCACATCCTGCAGCTGTGCCGGACTCATCTTGTTCTCGGCTGTAATACGCTCGCACTCCTTACGTTTTTGTATGGCGCCCTTGTGCCGTGAGAACACGTCCGGAAAGCAGTTCAAAATACCTCTGAAAAGACAAGAAATTATTCAGTTAGAAGTTCCCTGTTTAGCAGTTTAATAGCTGACACCCACCTGTAGATGTGTAGACGATCGGAGAGTGGAATCCAGTCGTGCTTCGGCTGATCCCCGACCATTTGGCCAATGCCAATGTAAATGCCGCCAATGCGGCCAACACTCTCTGATAAGGGCACACCATTCCGAGTGGGCGCACGTCGCTCGTCGATGGACAGCGATTTGGCCAACTCGGAGAGACCATCACCGATGCGTTGGAATTCCTTTTTGGTCTGTGCCAACGAACGCTTGGCCATGTCATTGGAAATGTTATTCAAATTTCGTATGGCTCCATCCATGTTGTGGATGAACTGTGATCCGCTCTCCAGCTGTGCATCGACTTTAGAGTGCAGCAAGTGATTTGATGGCGGTGTTATGGCCATACAATAGTTCATGTCCATGTACGGATCCTTGTTCTCAGCTTTCCGTTTGCCCGACTTCCAGATCTTCTCGTCGTTGCAGGTGAGAAAATGATACCAGACCTCGCATTTCGATAGCACCGGATGGCGACAGACCCAATCAACGAATTCCTGCAACTGCACACGACGATGCTCCACAAATTGCTCCTCATAGCGGCCAGAGATTTGTTTGTCCGGCAATGGAGGTATCGGAATCAAACAAAACTTTGCCGATAAACGTTCGTGGAGCCAATCAAAGTGTTTGTAACGACGCGACACCTGTGACCAAAGAAAAACAAAGAAAGACAGTTGCGATTAGATAGAAACTCAATTTGAAAATGTGACACACACAGATACACACACCCAAACAGCACATGAGTCACTCACTCACTGGGGAAAAGGGAGGGAAATTCTATAATTGAACTGCAACTGAGTTGGACAAGTTGCCCCTTTGTGTTGGCCCCAATTGAACTCAGAACTTACAACTTCAGCGACAGCTTCAACTTACATCATGTGCTACACTGTGCTACAAATTTCTATATCATTTAAAAAAACAAACTTATTCTACACGCTGCGTAAGCAATGAACATTTGTGCTCATTTTGAAGTGTGTTTCCTATTTCTTAAGAAATCATTTCGCATTCATACACTATACAGCATAACTAAGCACACAAAGCATTCTATAAATAAAACAAAATTACCTATTAAAGTGGTGCAATTAAAAAAATCACTTAATCTAGCTATAAATCAGCTACACTGTCAGCACTGAACATATTGACTATTAGCTAAGCAAAGGCACCCCAAAACCTAAACTACATAAATAACTATGTTGCGCAGTGTTATCGCTCCCATACACACAGGCACAGCTCACACCGATTAAAGGTTTATCTACACACATACACAAACAGAAACACTCGCTCTCACACACACAGTGTTGCAATTGTGTGAGTCGCTTTGCCCCCACACATAAACCCATTTATATAAAATTATTGCTGCATATTATACTCACGGATATATTATTAAAACTAGGCGTCAGCTGGTAGGCTATGAATGTTTTCATTCCCTTGAACTTGGTTTCCTTTTTGGGGCTGGCTACAACCACTGAGTAGGGTGAATGATTCTGTGTCCATTGGTATATCGAGTCCTCGACTTGTGTTATGTATGCCTTTTCACAATCGGGTATTATTTCCTTGGAGGTGAATAGACCAAGTATGTAGGAATCGGAGCTCTTGGCAAACATGCCTTTCTTAATGGTTGCAGAACTTGAGCCACCTGCCACCGTTGAGCTCAACGACACGGCATCATCATTGGGCGCAACAGGTAGATGCCTGTTGTCATAGTCGCTAGCTGAGTGCGAAATGCCGCCGACACGACTGGTTGTTGATGCTCTACCGTCAGCAGCTCCGATTGTCGTATATGTCTCATTGTCATCGCTGTCGGACCAACTGTCCTCATCTGCATCAGGTGTTGGATCATATCGGTTTGCGGCTGGTTGCATATCAAAGGGATCAAGAACTTGACCTGACGGCGTCGCACTTGTGCTGTCGCCTGTCGTAAAGTGTCGCGCCTCGGCGGCGGACATCACCTCCACGTAAGCCGCTGGAAAAAGTCCAACTTGACCCCGACTGTTTTTGCCCTCCCACCAACCTTCGCCTACGTCGCTCCTTGTCACTGTTAGAATATCTCCGGTGATAATCGATAGTTCCGACGAGCCGGGCTCACCCGAAAAATCGTACATTGCACGTACGTAGGATGTCATTTTGGTTATTGCACTAATTTAACGCGATTTTTTATAATTCTCAATTCGCTTCCATTAAACAAATGAAAAAGCCAGTGTCTGAGTCAGTGTGTGTGACTAGTGTGACCGTTGTGTTTCACTGATTTCGCAATCGGCTATCGATTATCGTGAGAAAGTTGGTATCGTCATCGCAGCAAACAAGTGTTGAGCAGTAAGTGATTTGTCTGGAACTCTTGTCAGTGACTGCGACTTTGTGTAGAATTTCCCATTAAACGAACATTTAAACATAAAATGCATTCAGGATACTACTCATAAATATTATTTTGTATTTCAGTTTTCAAAGTATAAAAATATACCTCTAAAATCAATTGTGTACAGTGCACGGATTTTTGTCGCCGTGACAACTACTTTGAAATATATGTGACCGCGACGTGTGTATCGCCCAACTCTAACTGTAAGCAACCCTGTGCGGTCTCCAAAAAAAATCAGTTCGTGATTCGTTCGATTGGATTTTATTAATCATTCTCTAATTGCGCGTTGCCGATTTTGTTGGTGAGTAGAGCAAACAAATTTAATAAGTTTTACCAAATTGTACAAAAGAAGTCTTGCCCATTGAACAACAAGAACATATATATATATATATATATATTGCCCACTTTTGGTTGTACGTGATGAAATTTTGTTTTTCACCGACTTGAATTTTTTTCTCTTCATTCGTTTTGGTGCAACCAACAACAACAAAAACGACAGCAATAAGCCAACACGTCAAAAGAAAATAAGGAATCCCAAGTTCTCGAAAATACCAAGAAGTAAACAAGCAAACCGCGGCAGTCGTGCAATTTACCATTAAAAAACGATACGAAATCAACAAAATGCAGCTACAGGCCAAATATTTGCTATTATGTCTGTTCGTCGGACTGTTTGCCTCATATCGTTGTGCAGGACCAGATGGTGGGGAAGGTAAGCAGAAAGATTGCCACAACGAAATTCATTCAATTGCGTACATACATATGTAAAGTTTAGTGCTTGTGTGCATGTGTGTGTCTGTCAGTGCAGTGAAGATTCAATTTATAACTGTATGTGTATAAGTGTTGCTGTATTGGAATTTTAAATGCCACATTCGTTTAAAGACAGTCAGTAAAGAAATTGTTTTGACAAAATGGTAATTTCACGTGAATTATTTATGGAAATAAAATTACTTGTACTTGATTGCTTACCCGAATCTATAAGGTTTAATGACATTTAGCATAACATAAAGTAATATGCAGTTTCTGTGGCAGTAGAATTATTTGACTAACTGTCTTTCGCTGTACAAAAGCAAGTGTGTGTGTGTGTGTGTGTGTGTTTGTGTAAGTAGGGAGCGTAATTGAAGAAGATTTCGACACGACAAGAACTTTCTTTTAAATTTATATACTTGACTTGAATTACTTTTAATACATATATAATATACGTGTGTGTGTCTGTACGTTTTATAGGCACCACTGCAGCAACGGCCACCACTGTGACAGTGCCGCCGGTAACCGACAATGGAACAATACCGATAACCACTGAAAAGCCGACAACAGTGACGCCGCCTACAACAGAGACCCCAACAACAGTGCCTACCAAGCCAACACCGGAACCTATCACTACAACCACTCCCAAGGCAGATAACACTACAACACCTGCCACTACTTCCTCTACCACAACTACTACCACTCCCAAGCCAGATAATACTACAACACCAGCCTCCACATCCTCTAGCACCACCACCACCACCGTTAAACCCAGTCCAACACCAGTTCCCACAAGCACCACAACAGTGGCACCTTCCACCACACCGAAACCAGCTCCGGTGCCATGTGGCCATTTCGATGGATCCTCGTTTATTGGTGGCATTGTGCTGACCCTGGGATTGTTGGCCATCAGCGCTGTGGCCTATAAATTCTACAAGGCACGCAATGAGCGCAATTACCACACTCTTTGAGCCGCCACTGCATTTACATCGGCCTTCAATGCAGCAGCCGGCGGTGGTGTAGGTGGTGTTGGTGCATCCTCTGCGAACAATGCTGCCACGGATGCCGAACGTGTGCGCTTTGTTCAGCCATCAATTCCGTTGCGGTCACCGCCAGCGCAACCGCCACCACCACCACCAACATCATCTCATCATCATCATCCCGCACATCTTTTAGGCGACAATGGTGGTGGTGCCACACACAACACAAATCCACAAAATACTAATTCACCTTCGGCCAGAGATCGGCTGCTGCATACGTAATTTATCTCGGGATACAAAAACCACACATCAAAAAAAAGAAAACAAAAAACTATCCAAAGAGCCCCGATAATCTCTATAAAGAAACTGAAACAAAAAATTCTTCATCTTGGGAATAGAAAAACTCAGAATATCTCCGCCTATATATATAAATAATTCCCAAAATCCTCACAAAAATATCGAAATAGAGTCGAAAAAAAGAAGATAATTAATTACCAGGCTCCACATTCTTTCCTTATCACCTATATAATATATATATATAAATATATACATACTTTATTATATTAAATATTATATATATACATTTCGAATGGCTTTTATAAATCATTATGTATGAATCACGAGTTTCGCTGTGGTTTAATCAGCGGATGTTCAACGCCTTAACAAGTACTATATATATACTATATCTTTATGGTATATATGTGAGTATACAGATAGATGTGAATGAGAGGTACCCTTAAGCTTGAGGAGAAAAAGTCAAGAACAATTAATAATTAATAATACTAATGCTTGTATTTGTATGTATTTATCGGAATAATGTTAAACGAACATTTAAGTATGTAATAACAGCAAATATGTGAGACTGTATGGGGGATAAACTATAGGAGCCACAAGTCGAAATTCGAGATTTGGGATTCCCCTGAAGTAATGATGAAGAACGTTAAGTGAAACTAAAAACACGCGGTGTTTTTGCTTTTCTTAAGTCTAGGGCTACGCAGATATAGGTTTGGATTGTATTTACAAAAATGATAAAAAGAAAACAAAAATTAAAAAGAAAATACAAACTCCTAGGGATCTAAGCATATTAATCAATATTTTCGAGAGCTATAAAAGAAAAAAAAAACCAAATTTAAATTAAATGGCGTTCTTAAATTGTTTTAATCTTTATTGCATGCAATTTGCATATTGAATATTAAATTAAATGCGAATTATATTTCTCCAATACCAACACACACATATAACACCTACATAGCATATTTATATATAGCTAAGCTCTTGTTCGTGTCGCAAATCGATAGAGAAACGTCAGAAATGCAAACAACCGAGAGAAATCGAAAAGAATACTTAGTATATCTGGACGACAGCTATCCCTGCAAAAGTTCTACCCAGATGAAGAGTAATACATATACTACTGATATCAGTGGGTCCCTGGTAACCCAACAAAATATTGAAAGTTATGCGATTGTTGAATATTTTATATATTTAAAGTGGAACAACACATATGAATCACCCAAAATAGTCCCCCATTACCCCTTATCACCTTCCCTTCCGCACTTATTGTTAAACTCTCCCAATCTTCACCAAATAATCTCTTGAAACTCACAAATCTAAAAATCTATATATATTTATATATAAAATAGGCTTAAATTGAAACTTATGTGTATGCAGTAAATCTCAACCGGCTTGAATAAACAAATTACCTTACTATGAATGTATGTATGTATATCGTGTACGATAATAAATATTTTAAAATTTATTACATCATTTTTAATCCCAGAGCAGGGAGTTCCGCTCCAACGAGTCGTCACAAGTCGATGAAGAAATTTATTTTAGTTACAATTGGATGACTAAAGGCTTAAGAATTTAAAAACGAATTTTTAATGTTATATTAATAATCTCTGGAAAAACTAGGTTTTTTCTGTTAATTTTACAAAAAGAAAATAGTGCACCATTTTAAACTTTGCGCGCAACTTCAAGCCAGTGTTGCCACTATTACACAAATATTTTTCTACTGGTTAATCTGTCACAGCACGAGCTGTGACTGTAAGTGTAAACTGTGACTGATTTGTTTTCACAGCATTTAACGCCGTTACATTTATGTATTTCAATAATTACACACTTTTATCAAATTAAACTTTTTTTTATTATTTAGACAGTTACATATTAGAAATAAACCTAGTTCACTTAATTGGCGGGCTCAGTTTTAATAGCTTTCTTTTTGTTTTTGGGCGCTTCGGCTTTGACTTTGACCTCTGCTGCATTTTTCTTTAAGTTCTTCTTGGGTCGTCGCTTCTGTGGATGTGTGTTGAAGCGCAACAAAAGTTTGGTTCCCGAAATACTCAAATCTTGTTTGATAGCTTTACGAGCATCGAAGGTGGAGGGTAAAGTAACGGTCGCTGCGCTGAAATCGCGGAGCTTTCCTTTGCCGGGTTTGATTTGAATATCTACGGCATTTTCGAAGAGCTTCCGCACCTGGGCCACGGATGTTGTTTTGGGTAGATTGGTGATGACCACGGATGATGTAAAGGTATCCTTGCGTTGCACCTGTTTCCTGGCACGTTTGATCAGCGATTTGTTTTTCCGTTTTTCGAGCGATTGTTGCTTTCGTGCCACAAGTTCGTTGACAAAATCTTCGGAATCGGTTTTGGGTAGAGAGACAAAGAGTCCCTTAAAATCACTTGCATCACTTTCAATTGAAGCTCTTATATCCTTTAACGCCTTATCGCGATCCTCTTGTGAGCTGAATTCCACGAGGCAGAAGCGTGCATGCTTTTGACGTGGTTTGGCGGCCTTTAATACCAGCGGATGCAGTGCTTTCACCTTTGTGTCAAATTCTTCATTAGTCAAGGGCAGCTTCTGGGGAAAACGCACGTACAGACGAGTTCCTTTCAACTGATCATATTTGTTGTGTATTTGCTCTTCGATTATGTCGGCTCTTGATTTGGATGGTGTCTCTTGCTCTTCGTCCGACTCGGCGTCATCTTCATCGGATTCTGTTGCACTGGCTCCCAAATCCATATCGCTTTCATCTCCAGATGCGTCGGACTCATCAGCAATGCTCTCCTCTTCATCTGCAATGCTTTCGTCTTCATCTGCCATGCTTTCCTCCTCGTCCGACACGGGTTTCACAGTCTTTTTCTTCATTTTATTTTCAACAAATTTGTTTATGTCGCTTCACTGTTGCACGTGCTATGACAATAGGGTTGCCATTGGCTACTGGGGTTTCTTGACCAGGGTTACTGAACACTGTGTTTAAACAGCTGTTTTCTTAACTGCAATGGGGCGGTAAGTCGATTGACACTCGATAGTTTTTACAGGTGCAACTTTTAGAGACAACGACTATATCTATCTTTTCAGCAAAACATCTTCTTTTATCCAAATAAAAATTAACAATGGGCATTGTGGAGAATATTAGGCAATGGTTTTCAACCGAGCAATGGGTGAACAAAGCTGCGGCACTAATGGCAGGATTTCTGGTGAGTAGCAGAGAGTACAAAGGTGAGAATAAAATGCGTAATTACTAACTCCTTTTTTTTCTCTTTTTCTGCTTGCAGTTCTTTACGGGGTGGTGGATAATAATCGATGCGATGTCTGGAGATCCAAAGCATCAAATTACGACAGGACATGTATTTATAGGCATTTTTGGAACAATTAGCTTCTGCATGATAAATATCGTGAAGGGGGAACATGTAAGTAAAAATATACGAAGTGTTTATGCTACATATGTACACAGCTAATGAGTCATTGTTATTTGTTTATAGATTTCAGAGAATAACACCTCAGAATGGGGAGCGAGAAATGCTAAAATCGTATTACTCCTTGGATTTATCATGGGATTCGCGTCAATCATTGCCGCCATTTGGGTAATGATCTCAGACTTTATCAACAATGGTAAGCTAATTCGAGTGACGGTGATCGGTGACGAATCCCTAATAAAACTCTTTTGTGTTATCGATAACAGATAATAAGGAAACGAGCCTAGGAGTATCACTACTACTGCAGAATGTCTTTATACTGTTTGGCAGTTTGGTGTACAAATTTGGACGCAACGAGGAGCAATGGAACGAATGAGTTAGTGCATCATCGTTCGGAGTTGTGCTGTGCATCTATTAGTTATAACGAAAATTATATATACATAAAAACACATTGTATTCATAAAGAAAAGAACCCCACACACAAAGTTGGAAAGATTTGGACTTACGACGGTCCACCCACAAAAAATAATCTCATTTAAAAAAAATCACAATATTAAACGACGAATCACTCGAGTATTTTATTGCTGAAGCACAAGAGGACCAGGAGCAGTATCCAATTAGAGGAGTAACAATTAGCTGCAGAGCCAACTGGTTATAGCGCATATGCATCCACTGGACACTCGTTCTCATTCTGCAGACACCACTGGGGCTGCATTGCCTCTGCGCCGATGCCATTCTCCACCAGACGTTCCCGGTGCAACAGCATGCGTGCCTCTGCTTGCTTCCAGTTATCGACAGGATCAGCCCAGAGACGTTCGGCTAGAGCACTAGCTCTGGGCCAGAAGCGATTGTCCAGCGTGTGCTCATCAATCTGTTCCGACCAAATGGCTGCCTCGGCGCCCAGCACATGATTGGTATAACCTTCACCGATTTTGGTAATATTATTTTGATAGACCTTCTGCCAGCCAATGTAAGGAGAGCACCAGTTGTTGCCATCGGTGACCCAGCCAGGACCACCGCAGTCCAAGTAGAGGGCATCATAGTTGGACACGATGATGCGGAAGCCACGTTTTAAGATTTTGTTTATGACCTTATCGTTGCCCTTTGTCCAGATTTGGATGATATAACGACGTGGATCCAAATAATCGTCGATGAAGGGTTCATCAGTGAGACGACTGGTCCACAAAATAATTGGAGGTTCAGTTCCTTTGGCCACCAAATCCACACGCTTCAGGGCCTCAGTTTGGAAGTGTCCCCATAGGCGCATGAAATCCGACTCGGTTAATCCCCAGCCACGTTGTGTCATCCAATTACGGATCGTCTCGCTGCTGTTCCAACAGGACACGGAGACTTCATCGCCGCCCATGTGGAAGACATCAGGATTGTGTAGTTTAAACATGTCCTCAAAGATGTCCTGCAGCACATTGTACATGTCATCGACTGTGGGATCGAGTTGTCCACACGGTGGCTCTACACAGTACTGATTCCAAGGCTGGGCATTGAAGCAGGCCGTCATGTTCTTGTGCTGCCAGCCCTCACCCACATGGGCGGGCATGTCAAACTCGGGCATGACGCGAATGCCACGCACACGACCGTACTCCACAATGTCTTCTACGTCCTGGTGGGTGTAGACCTTGCTGGGCGTATAAGCGCCCAGCTTGGAGAGCTCCGGACGCTTGCTCACCTCCAGCGGGAAACTGTGCGAGTCCGTAATGTGCCAATGGAAGGTGTTCAGCTTGACCATGGCCATGCCATCTACAAAAGCGAAGAGACTATAGATTAACGCTGCATTAAGGGCACTTAAGACCTTACCTAGTGTCCTCTTGATGGACTTCACGGAGTAATAGTTGCGAGATGTGTCCAGCAAGAGACCACGCCATTTATATACCGGCGCATCGCTGATCGTGGCATTTGCCGTCACCTGCACTTCACGTCGTATATCATCAAACACCAGCAATTGGTTGAGCGTCTCCAGACCATGTCGTGCTCCATAGAAATTGGCAGCCGTTATGTTGGCCGTCACACTGTTTGCATCGGATCCAATGTGAAGAGTGTAGCTCTCCTCTGTACCGAGGGTGAGTCTAGTGGGCTCCGCACTCTCCTCTGTATTGATGCTCACGATGAGCTGATAGCCACCCTTCTTGAGGCTTCTGCGATTGGGTATCTTGGCATGCAGCAGATCCATCCAACGCTTCTCGGTCTTCTTCCATAGTTTGTCCACTTTGCTAGCTCCAGGCACTTGGAATTCAATTGTAGCTATGTCCACTTGGCGCATCAATTGTTCCACTTGCACCTGGCCAGTGGGTTTGGGCCAGAGTGTGCCAATGTTACTGCCGCAGAAAAGTCTGCAGACGGGCAAACTGATCGCCTTGGCAAAGTTCTCTTCGCTTAGCTCCACTTTGCGGCAGACGCCGCTCCGGCATTCGTAGCCATAAACCAAATCACTGGTAAGGGTAGAGAGAACACGATCAGTTGTAATAAACTTTTAGAAGACACTGTCCACATGAGCGCTCAGATTCAAAAAAAAAAAGTTTAATTGTCAAATATAATTTTGAAAAACAAAAATTTGGGCCTTGTTCTGTTAGTCTCCAGGAACTGTTACCAAAGAGAGCGTCGGGCAATCCAGGGAGTGGCATTTTAACTTATTGACGCTGCTTATCCAAATAAACATATATTTACTTGATCGTTTAAGCCCGCCTCTTCTATAAGTTCAAGTTTGCGGTCCAATTAGCCACAAAACAGCTTTCATTTTTCTCACTGTGCGTAATGTTACATGAGCAACTTATGGAAAAACTTACTCGGCTCCCAGGGCTGCAGCTCCTGGCGTTGGCGTCCAGCCAAAGGCCAAAAGTGCCGTCACTGCCAGCAACAGCAACTTCATTTCTGTCGACGTTTAATTTTGTTTACTGGCAGAAAGCAAACTAACGCACGCACACCGAATAATAATTAATAACGAACGAGAATTACAAAAAAACGGGTTTCACTCCAGAACGACAGCTTTCAAAATTGTTTGTAGCGCCACAAATTTACAGTTCTTCAGCGCCGACTGACGACGACCAACTAATGCCTTTGTTTTGCTTCGCGGCCAATTTATCGGTTCGCCGACACTCGAACATCGATAGCGATTTCACTCACACATACACTCGCACGCACCGGCTCTCTCACCCACACACACGCACGCTCTCATAATTATATTTGCAAACCGTTACGTGTGTGTGTTGTTATTATGTCGATGCAAAGATTACATACTTTTGCTTTTAGCAATCGTTCTGTTGTACAAGTCATATATTTTTTTATTGATTTAAAATAATCAAACAAAAACCACCACATCCACCTGAAGATAGCAAAAGTGGTTGTAAATCATGGCAGAAAGCTCGCTCTGGTACATATGCATAAATATCAATATTTAATTCTAAATTCTTCAGCTAAGAATAAACCAATGACACTTAACTATTTCACTTTTTAGCTTAAATTAATCTTAACCTGCTTGAGTTATTCTATGTTGGATTTGCACCCTTTTGAGTTAGGGTATTGTCCTCGTATGTCTCCAAAACATCCGCCAAATGTTCGTTATCTCTTGGTTTCTTAAACTGCCGCTTTTTGTTAGCCGCCTTCTTGCGCTTTGGTACCGGTTTCTTGAGGCCATGATCTTGCATCGAACGTATGCCTGAAAGTCAAAGAAAATACAAACAATAAGTAATTACACTTGTGTATTTCTAGGGCTTTTCCCACCTTGTTTCTCCAGGTATTCATCGATTTTGGCATCGTCCATTGCATCGACTGTTGCGGAACGCCAAAGCTTCTGGAATTCATCATCCACCTAAAGCAAAACAATTGTATTTATTTATTCAGTCTCGTTTTTGTTCAAGTCTCGGTGCTTACCGTAAAATTAGCCGTTCTGTCGTTGTAAAACAAAATCTTCTTCTTGTCAATGGGTCTGATTATAAACAAAATTTCGGCTGCTCGATTTTTTAAAACCTTTTCGCAATGAGGCAAAGATTCTTGTACATCCTCCAGCAGTATGCCACCCAATCCCTTCAAATCGTGTTGTTTCAGTAAACGCATTAAGCTCTTGCCATCCTTAATCTTGTAGACGGGCTTAAAACTGAACTTCATGCCATCCGGTGTGACATCTATCTTGGGATTATTACTCAGAGCTTCGCCAGCAAGCCACTGCAATCGAATAAGAATTTATAATAGAGAGCTAAGGTAGGATTGTCTTGGCTGGCTTACATTTTTCACAGACTGGCCTATATCCAATTGGTTGGTCTCATCGAGGATTTCTTCTATGCTCAGGGGATGATCATCACCATCTTGATGGCGGGTGCGCATGAATTTCACTATTTTGGCCAGCACACCAAAGCGATACTGGGAGCTACCAGACATCGTTTTGTAGCTGCGTGGAGGAGGAAGTTTTCATAATGTGGAACTTCCCATGGGGAGAGTGGTTAAGAACTTACGTGGAAGCATCCAGTTTTGGCGCCGTGGGCGGACGCATTTTCTTTTGGGCATCATCTCTACTGGGTGGCGGAGGAGCTCTTTCCGTTTTGTTTTTCTTTTCAACGCTTTAATAAACAAAGAAATCAATAGCTGAGTAGACCTGGTTACCATGTGGAGTCTGTATGGCTTACGTTGGCGTGGCCATCGCCCGCTTTTTGAACGCTTCGCGTTCACGAAGTAACGCGGGATCCATTTTTGTTTATTGTGTACTATACCAATTTGTTGAGGAATGATTTTTTAAGCAATTGAAAACAATTTAAATTTGTTGTTAAGATTCCATCTGTTGAGTGAATTTTCCAGGGATACCCAAATATACGAAAAAACCTATCGAAGACAGCCGATTGTTTAGAACAGCTGTTGAGTAAATAATACTGGGTTGCATTTAGCGGAGTTATCGACGCGCTATACATAACCGATAACTGAGATATTGCAACTTGTTGCGCGCGAGAACTCACTCATTTTAAATTATAAATTGATTCAGACAAACAATTTTATTTGGTAATTTCCTTTATTAATATCGCTTTTAGGGCTTTACATAATGGTTGCATATAATTTAATATGTCATATTAAAGTAATTAATTACTGTGCGGAAATCTACATCCGTGAGTTTGCTTCTTGAATATATATATGAATATATATTTATGTTTTTCTTATTTTTGTCGGAAAATACGTTAGTAAATTGTACAGAGTTCGTTTAAGTATAGTTTCTTAGTTTTTGGGTTATTGTAATGGTAATGCGATAGATTCGATAGTCCTGTTCCGTTAGTGGTTGGTGTTATCATTCATAATTGCGGTTTCGTTGGCTCCGTTTAAGGTCTGGTCTTTAATTGGGTATATATAGATACATATAGTATACTCAGTACTCAGTTGGTGTTTCTTGTTCTTCCGTTATCCATGTCTGTATTTTTTTGTGGTTCTGGTTCTCGTTCTGGGTTTTGGTTGATTCCGTAGTGTTTTGAACGGTTGTAGTTTGGTCAGTTGAACTGTTTAATTGATCTGTTTTCATTTGTTTCTGATTCGTTTTATTTTGAAAGTAAACTACTCGTACATTAATGTTCTTTTGTTAAGTACAATTGTTGTCAGTGGGTCTGTGAAAATAGAAAGATAAAAATTGTTTATGCTTTATTATGTTCGTGGTCGATGGAAGGATCGTCAAATTGGTTGAATTGCGCGTAAGTTTAAAGTACAGATCGGTAGATCGGTGGATTGTATATAAGAGAACAGTCTGAATAAATATATATTTTGAGTCTTTTTAGTTTTTTCTGCAACAATTCCAAAAGAATTTTTTTAAAACACTAACTCTAAACAACTTACCTCAGACTAAGGTGATCAAACCACATTCCATCTATGGCTACATTAATGTATACAGATATATAGGATCAGCATTAACAGAGTGTTACTTACACTTAGTTGCGCCTCAAACGCTTCCGGCCACTATCATCCCCATCAGAGCCACTACGCTCCTCCGCCTCCATCACCTTCAATTTGGAACCACAAATTTCGGCACCATTCAAAGTACTAATGGCTTTCTGGGCGCTGTCACAATCCGCATACTTGACATATCCACAATTTTTATTTGGCAATAGATAGACGTCAATAAGTCCTTTCCAGCAGGAGAATATGTTCTTCAGTATCGAATGTGGTAGATTCTGAAGTAACATTTAAATTAGTAATGAATTAAAACTGGGGCTGATCGTTCCTACCGCTGAGAGTACAATGAAAAGTCGTTGGGCTACTTGGGCATCTGGGGAGGCTAGGGGCTGTGTGGGTGGCAAGGGTACATTGCAAATAGCATCCTTCTTAGTACGTTCTGAAGAAGTTAAACATTAATAATTTAACCGATTTAAATATAGAATTTAGTCTCTTACTGTCTATAAACGATGTGTCCATGCGAGCTGAGCTCATGCCGTTAACTTTAACTATGATACGCTCGCCCATTGGATACTCCAAGCCATGAAGCTTGTCTCTATGGAAGGAAAACTGTTATAAAGGGCTTATAAAGATAAGTTAAAGTATAATAATTACTTGGCATAAATAGCAGCTTCAGGATTATCGTAAACAACCACAGCTTCATTTGTGCGTGGTCCATCTGTGAAGTTATGGGAAAAGTTTAAATGTTTTACCAACTGTAAGTGCTTATTGTTTACTCTACTTACGTTCCCGCATAATTTGGCAATAGTCCAGGCCGGGAATGATGTCGAATAAGCGCCAGAGTTGATCTTGATTAACACAATTGCTAACTGTTACTTCGAGGCATGTGGGCTGTGGAACGGGAACATTTTGCATGCGCAGAAAGGCTGACATATCGCTGTTGACCGATGCATTCCAATCGTTGTTAAAATTATTATTACCACCGCCTCCTCCTCCTCCACCGCCACCATTATAATTTGAGCCACTACCGCCACTACCATTGCCGCCACCGCCTCCTCCGCCACGTCCCGAATTGTACATGGGACTGTCATCGGCAAGTCGCCCGTATTGATCGCGTTGGGTCCGCGAAGAGCCCTTGGGTTCGGCAAAGACGGCTTTGTATTTGGGTGAGCAGTTCTCAAATGCCACAGCAGCGTAATAGAATCTAAACAGAGAAAACAGAATTTAGTAGGGGGATTCCAGCTTCTGATTAAGATTAAATTTAAAATCGTTTTTAAACCAGTATCAGAGTAATGGACTATGTTTTTGATACTATTCATATAGTAGTACTTAATAATCATCAGTGGATTATGAATTATTTGAGTGGTTTTTACTACTATATTTAAAGCAACTTTGCAATCAGTTCCAAAAGAGTATAAACTCTTTGAGTATAAATTTTTCTTTTGGTTAATCAACTTACTTGGTAAAACGAACATATCCAAAACCTTTGGGATTTCCATTGTTCTTCTCCCGCACAATTGTCACGCTCTCCACTTCGCCCCACTGCGCAAACTCATCACGTATGTCATCCTCGGTTGCCGTCTTTGGAATTACAATGAACAGTCTAACATATTTTTCCTGTTCGTTGTCCGATTTGTTCGAACCTTGATTACGACTGCACAAAGCAAAGCACAAGCAGAATAAGAAGAAGAAAACCAATGGTTAATTTTGTTGACCTCAGCATGAAAATTTTCTGCCAGGTCACTTGACACTTACTTAGCGGCAACCAGCACCTTGAGTGTTCTATCAGTTTTTCCAATGGTTTTGCCATTCATCTGTTCCTGTGCCTTGGCGGCATCTGATGTTTTTGAGAACTTTACATAGGCAATACCTTTGTTTTCCTGTGTGTGCTTGTCCTTAACTACCCAAATATCTTCAATCTCGCCGTACTGTGAGAACGCTTCTCGAAAATCTTCTTCGGTGTGCGCTTTGTTGCAGATTATAAACAGTCGCGACATAGGCGGATCATCGTCATTTGAATAGTCTTGGCCACCACGACCGCCTCCGCGGGATTGAGAACGATAATCGGACATTGTTTTTGCGTTCAGAAATAATTTTTGCACTTTATTTTCTTTAGATTATTTGTTTGTCTTGCCCGGACGACGAATACAAAATGGCAGAATAAGCAGAAAATTATTTGTGTATACCTCACTGAGTTATCGGCGGCGTGTTATCGATAGCGACCGGTAGTTTTTTTTTGTAACTATCGCTTTTGGCCCTTTTCCAACACAGAAATATTGCAAATTTGCATTCCGAATTTCAGGTAGACAATTTGATGCTCTGCTGATCTTTTGTTATTTACTAGTAACAGCTGCCGTACTTTCCACAATACGCGCCAATTCGCTACTAGCTGTGCGAGAAGTGCGCACATATATTTACAAAAGGCAGCAGCCCTATCTTACTACTATTAGTTTAAATAAGTTGTTACAAATGTCAACATTTCAAAGTGTTTTCATGCTGATTATGGCTTTAATGCCATACTTCCAGTCTATAAACGGTAATATGTCGAAATTGTCTGAGAAATCGCATGTTGAGGACTTTGAGGGAGTAACCGTATTATTCGAGGCTTTGACATCGACACCAGATGACGGTTACTCTTACGAATGGAAAGTGTTTACCTTTCCAACATATGATTACGAGCATGACGTAATGCGCAATTGTACCGTTTTATATATGGATCTGTGCACGTCATGGAATAAATGCAGGCAAACCTGCCATAAAACTGGTGCAGCCAGCTACAGGTGGTTTCACGACGGATGCTGTGAGTGTGTTGGTGGGCGCTGCCCGAGTTATGGCATAAACGAAAGCCGCTGCAGCCTGTGCCCCGAACCGGGATGTGAAGAAGATGAGGAATTTGACTAAGCTAGACAATAATGTTACAAAATTAAAATTTAATAAAAATATAGTAAATAGTAAAAGCAAATAAAACATTTGATCCACCAACTAGTTCAAAGAGCGATAGTTCTTCGTTCATCAAAACCACAAATCGATAGTTTTGTGTATCGCTGCTTGTTGCATCACTAATCAATTTCAACTCCACGTTGTTTTGGCTCGCTGCATAATTTTCCTTATTTTAAACGCTAAGACTACAAATGGGACGCAAATTCCAAAAGAAAAAGAAGGTGGAGCAGCTGGAGATTGTGCCGCTGGATGAGAATCCACCGCTGCCTCCACAAAGAGCATCAGATGAAGTCATACCACGAAAGGTAAGCAAAAATAACAAACATAAATTCGAGACTCTGCTGAACGGTTGTTTATTTCAGGAAAAATGGATAAATAAACAGCGTGTGTTGGTATTTGCGGCACGTGGTATCAGCCACCGGGACAGACATCTGATGCGTGACATTAAAACCTTGATGCCACACCATCGAGCTGAGTCGAAAATGGAGCGCTCAAAAACGCTGTCGGTGATCAACGAAATGTCCGAGATGAAACACTGCAACAAGGCGATGCTGTTCGAGGGACGCCGCAAAAGGGACTTATATATGTGGATAGCCAATACTGTAGGAGCTTCAGGACCCTCGGCCAAATTTCTCATTGAAAATATACACACAATGGCAGAGCTGAAGATGACGGGAAATTGCTTGAAAGGCTCACGACCATTTTTGTCCTTTGATGCCAAATTCGACGAGTTGCCGCATTTGAAGCTGCTCAAAGAGTTGTTTGTACAAACATTCGGTGTGCCTAACTATCATCCCAAGAGTCAGCCATTCATCGATCATGTCTACACATTCACCTACCTGGACAATCGCATCTGGTTCAGGAACTTCCAGATTCTATCTGAAGACGGTGGCCTGTCGGAGGTGGGGCCACGCTATGTTATGAATCCTGTAAAAATATTTGATGGCTCATTTACGGGCAAAACCATTTGGGAGAATCCTGACTACGTGAGTCCCTCCAAACAGCGACAGATGCTCAAGAAGGCGGCCAAGGATAAGTATGTCAATCGTGTAGAACAGAAGGTGCAACACGAGGCAACGCGTCCAACCAAGGCCTACGAGGGCATGGAAAACGAAGAGATATTCTATGATGAAGATGCTCTGGAAACGGCCAAACTACTGGCACTGAAAGCCAAGAAGAAGGCACTGGAACCCAAGAAGACCCCAAAGTCGGCCTTAACCAGTCGCATTAAGGACAAACAAATGAAGGCCGTGAAAGAGGTGATTGAGCAAAGAAAAGCGCGTGTGAAACGTGGGAAAAAAGTTTAAATGTTTTTAATTCGCTTTACAAATTACGAATAAATACAGATACATACATAAATACATATAAAAAATTGAATACATTTAATAAATACAGTGCATTTGCCTCTGATTGTTCATAAAGTAGCATATTGCATATTAGCAAACAGTATAAGTTATTATTATTAATTGTTTTTCATAGCGTTTTGTACGTTGAGTTTGTTTTTCTTTACGCACACGGAGGGCATAAGAATGGTTGGTCCTTTATCCTGACATCCAAGCTGAGATGTGCGTTTCGTTGAGTTTCTTGGAAGGTGGATATTGAATGGAGCTTACTCCGCCATAGGAGCAACCTCAGCGTCAGTAGGTGGCAATCGCGTAAAAGGTTGTTTGTTGATAGGCATCATTTCGACCACTTGAATTGGTGGCTCCTCTCCGGGCTGCAGCGGCTCTTCGCCCACAAGTTTGGCCAGATTACTCTGAGCCCAACGACCGCCGCGTCCATTAATGGTCTTGTCCTCGCAGACGCAAAGGAATAGAGTGTCTACGACCATCTAAATAGGCAGCTTAAGTTAGTTCCACATTCTACAGGATCTGACACTCTATACATACCTCAAAGAGCGACAGCACAATGTGTGCTATAAAGAAGGAGAAAACTATGATCAATATAACTGGCGCCATATAAAAATTAAGTCCTGGCATATCCTTCAGCATGAAGATGCCAATCAAGCCAGAAAGTGCAGCGACCACAACTTTGCCCAAGAAGAGTATAAAATCGCCAATGCTGTTGATTGTGGCCACCTGCAGGGCATTCGTGGCCATGGCATTCCAAGCCTAAAATAAACAATCAGGTAATGAAAGCAATTAAATTAAATTCGATATCAATTTAATTACAATTCCTGCGGCTGGACAGAAGTTAATGGACTCGATGGCAACCACAGTGTAGGCATTATGATTCAGGAAGCGTATAAACTTCTCCAGCAGCCAAAAACCACAAATGCAGCACTTCAAGCAGCAGGCAGCGCACTCCGAGCCCTTATCCTCACCCTTCTTCAATCTGCAAAGCAATAAAAATTAAATTAAACCAAGTTTTTAGGGTAATTGTAGCTACAACTCACTTGGCGTACAAATAGGTCAGTATTAATCGTGGTATTTTGAATATGGTGATCACAAAGGAACCCTTGGCAACTGTACCCAAATGGTATTTGACCAGTTTACCAATGGCATACCAAGTGGGAGTTGTCGTTGGTTTTCCGAAGTACCAGAAGGCCACAGCAGCAGCCAAGGCAAACTGTTGGCAGGCAAAGATGAACTCCACTGTCCAGATGAGACCCACCACATAGACCCAGAACATGCTGCGCAGAGCCCCGGCATCGGCATACTCTATGCGTGGAATAGCTGTGGGGAGTTAACACACAATGAATTAGTAAATAATTAAATTTAGTGTATAATGAAGTGTTTTTTCTATGTACAGTACTAGAAAAGTAGAGTATTTTAGACTTAGTATTTACAGATAATATTATCCAGAAAATAGAAAAAGATTGGTGCTTAATATAGAAAAGAGTATGTAGAGAACACATAAATAGTGAAATTAAAAAAAATTTAATTAAGTACTTATTTTTGTAAAAAGTATAAGGCAAAATGTGTATGTACAGCAGATAAAAGGGGATTTAAAGTAAGCAATTGGTTGATATTCGTATATATCACTTACATTGCGGTTAGACCAATGTTTTTTTTTATCAATAAAAACATATAATTTTAGTATTTGCATTAATATTATAAAAGTAAAGCCAATTAATAATGATTAGTTACTGTTTCTTCAATTTTAAAAGCATAAAGTAATAAAGAAATAAACGTCCAAATGGTGGTCTCTACAGCGAAGAACTCTTTAAAATAAATATATTTTGGGAATAGTCTAACTAGTTTCTAGAATAATATGCCCATACCATCTGTACCTTACAGTGTACCTTCAGTTAAGGGTTACAACATAAAATATGATATTAAATTCCTCTCTACCATGAATTATACTAGTTATTTTTCGATTTCAACTTACTTCTTCCATTGGTTCCGCCAACGGGAGCAATCGTTGTCTGATTGATCTGCAGAGCATTCGTTGGCGGTGGTTGATACCCCGCATTGCCGTGGAATATGGCAATAGGACTTTCGCCTGGTGTGGTGGCGGTGACAAGACAAATGACAACCACTACCCAAAAGGCTAAAAATGCAATAAGCACTAGGAATGCCAACAATGGAGCTATGAGCAAGCCAGGTAGATTCATCATGCAGATGCCGGCCTCCTCGAAAAGTGCCGACAAGCCAGACAATTTGTTCTTAAGGAAATACACAATGACCAGCAAAATGATCTGTAAGAAAAGAGGATTAATAGCCAGAACGAGTGAGTTAGAAAAAAGGCGTCAAACCATGGTGATAGTAGCGATAACGGCCAGAGCAAAGACCGCATCCTTGTTGCGTAGGAACTCCTCCAGATGGGAGTAGGTGGTATTAACAGACTTGTGGCGTATGCTGTAGTAGGCATACCACAGAGCACCAGCCAAGCCAATGCTGGCCACAACGACGAGCACACAAATTAGCCAGGATACCAAACGAGACAGCCAATGCATCATGACGATCAAGACAATGGATATAACTGAGCAAAATGGATTAAAGCATTAGTATTTAACTCGATTAACAAAAAGCTGTTAAACTTACGCAGTGAAATGCCACAAACCATGGCTATAATGTGCCAGGTCGAGTAGATGTCGCCTAGGAACTGCTGAGCCAAATCCCAATTGTTGAGCAATTCGACGACTTCTTTGGATGACTGCTTAGGCACACAACGGTGCAGCACAGGCGAGCTAAAAAGGAGTGAAATAAAATTAATAAAGGATTGAATGGTATAGTTAATTGCTCACCTTTCGTATACAGGAAAGGTGGGACATGGTCCTAGCGTATTAAATGTCTTATCCGATTTGCTCATCGTTTCCAATTGAGCCATATTATAGTCATATTTGCAGAGTTGTGTACCGGTTTCTGTAAAGTACTGTAGCAACTCCTTTGGCTCGTTGAGTGTGCGTTTCGGACAGGTTTTAACGCAAATCTTGAGCGATTGTTTTAGCTCCTTGACATTGAAATAGAACAGTTCGGTTTTGTCGAGCGTATTTTTGCCGGAGAGTGGAAAGTTCTGAAAGCGTTCGTTGTGCTTGACGCCACAGGTGTTGCCAAAGGAATCGTAGCCATTGATAAGACGCAGGGGATTGCCGTAAACAAACGAAAATATAGCAATCACAATCTGCAAAAAACACACAGAATCAAAGCAGCGTTGAGTTAAACAGAAATGATCTAATCACATAAACATATATAATTCATGTTGAATATGCTACTGGTTAAGTGCCAACGCCCACGACTCTCGCATGTCATGATGTGTGCTCAAAGGAGC
This sequence comes from Drosophila parthenogenetica, assembly GCA_035047505.1. Classification (NCBI taxonomy): domain Eukaryota; kingdom Metazoa; phylum Arthropoda; class Insecta; order Diptera; family Drosophilidae; genus Drosophila; species Drosophila parthenogenetica. The sequence continues at coordinate 3,254,793 of JAWNPM010000070.1, forward strand.
GTGCTCGACTTGGAAATACCCAGGGGACGAAAGAATGTTTGCTATTAATCACTGCTCTGTGGGTGCTGCTAAGCCATCTGCTTCTTGTTACACATACCACCACAAGCTCATTATACACTCCGCACAGGGTTATGCCTGGTGGAATACAACTGCCTGGGGAATAGCGTGCCGCAAACAAATTTTTAAAGGAACTCTAATATATTCATGTTTTGTATTTGCGATACGAGGATAGCGGCAAAACAGACAGAGGCAACACATTAATTATTGGGACTAACATTTCATTTGTAGAATTAGCAAATAGATTAAGTCCACTCATATGATGCGATGACGACACACAGTCGAGTTTGCCCTTCCCCTGCCCGGCTCACACGCACACACACACTCCTTCTCTCACACACACACACATTGTTAACTAATGCACTTGCACCAACACAAAGACGCGTCTGAGTAATCTTCGCAGCTTTCACTTTTCTAATACTGCGGGCGGCGGCTTAAGCACTTTCTTGTTACTTTTCACACTATATACTCAATTTGTTTATATATATTTTGTGCTGTTTTTATTGAGCAATTTACCAGAAATAGCCAAAACAATATGTAAACGACCAGCCAAAAAACGTCTGTGCAGGTGCGGTATTTAGGCCTATTCCTATTATTGGCGGTCTCGCCATCGCCATCCTTGCTTTCAGCACAACCCATGTTTAAAAACTGCTTTTATATTTTATTATCAATTAAACTTTATTGTAAATTGAGCGAATTTATTTATTTGTTTAGTGTTTTCGTTTCACAACCAAAACCGCGAATGAACGCCAGGGATGGGCAAACACGGTACGCTAGGCAATCAGGGACGACGCAACTAACGTCTAGTATCGATAGTCACAACTATCGTTATATCGATACTACTAGAGTGCGCGCCAAAGTGAGCAGGTTCAAAGGCGCATGCGTGCGCTAATTGTGAGTAATTCAAGTTTCTCATTTTCTTCACACGTATTTTATTTAAATATCGAACTTATCAAATAATAAATTACTTTATTCTGACTAATATTAAATTATTTTACAGTTGCGTACGTATTGCAAATTTTTGTTAATGAATCGTGAGCTTAATTACATAACCTGCAGCTGAAGTAATTGTAATTGTTTTTTTGTGTGTTAAAATTAAACCGTTGGAAATAAATAAAGTACTTAACTTACGTTTGGCAATTGGGAATAATGTAATGCCATAAATCCACACAAATTGTCATTCCAAAATTGTTCGCTTCACAGTAATGAACAATTTTCGAACAAGATTAAGAACTTAATAATAAACTGAACTTAATTTCTCTACTTATGGATTAAGTACCTAATGAAGTTACATTCTGTAGTGTATTGCTTTGTAAATCTCTTAATGCGCGTGGATTCATTTCTTAACCGTGACCTTGATGCCGCCCTTAACCACCGCCTCCGCCGGAGGCTGAGCAAATCTGCGGCTCTGGTTTACGTTGCTCTTACGCCGTATGCTGGTTAGGACTTTGGGCTTTGTTGTGACTGGAGGAACGATCTCACTTTGACTACGCTGTGATTCAAATTCCAAATCCTCCGAAACGGGTTTATAGGTGCGAATACCGGAGTTGGATCGGACCGGAAGTAGGGTGACTAAACGATGCGGACTTGGTTCCGTGGACGTGGATTCGGCAAACTGCGAAGTCTTCAAGAGTTCCTCATACTTCAATGGATCAATGACTTCCACTTCCGCCTCGCCGACTACAGGGATTGCCGCACCTAGCACCTCGGTGGAGCCGTCATCCATAAAACTAGACATGGGTTTGATGAAAGGCTCACGCTGCTGCAGTGGCAACTCTACAAAGTTCGGCACGGGTGGCAGCTCTGTGGTGGTAGTCACTGGTTTCACCCTCGTCTCATTCCGCTGACTGTGCTTGAGTTTGTTAGGTGAGAAGGGAGGAAACTTCGTGGAGACACTGGGGGTGATGCCCAGTTTGGAGGCGAGTGTGTCAAAGATTAAGGAAATATCCTGTATATTGCTGGCGTTGTTAATCCTGGTCTTGATGTCGTGCAACGTTATGTTCTCCGTCTTCTCCACGTCCTCGGAGACCCAAGCTTGCAGCGTCTTATTGAAAACCTTTCTCATATTCCCATTGTAACCGTAGTTCAGAGGAGCCGAGCTGTTGACGAACTCCCACTTTGAGTGGGAGGGAAACAGGTTAGAGTCGTCCAGCATAGTGGGTCGTTCGCTGCTCGGACGTACACGATTCCTTTTGGTGGTAGGAATTGAGGTAGGAGCGACAGTAGTAGTTGTTGTAGGAGCTGGAGTAGAGGTCGACGTAGGAGCTACGGTTGTTGTAGTTGTGGTTTCGGCCGTATTTCTCTGCAGTATCAACTCCTTAAGATTCATAAAATTTGGCTTAGATTTACTTGGGGTTAGCTGGGACTCCACCTTTACTTTTGTTTCTTCTTCGCTTTCCTCCGGCTCTATGCGCGACTCCAGCGGCTCCGGTTCCACTGTGCTGGTCTTTGTTCCATTCTCCTCTTTGGGCAGATTTAGCAACTCCATGAAAAACTCTCCAATGGTGTCTGCTAGCACAGAGTTCTCCGTGGGCTTCAGTGTGGGCAGCGATGGACTATTTGTGGACGAGCTTTCCTGTTCCAAGCGGAATGGAGTGGTGGAGCTGCTTGCTGAGATCGTGGAGCTTGTGGTGCTCTCCTTGTGTTTCACTGGGGCTTCCTGCTGTGTAGAGTTTTCCTGCTTCTTGGCAATGACGCCACCTCCAAGATGTTCAAACTTTCCATTATTCCCATCAATATTAAACTGCAGTTTGTTCAGTCCCCCGAGCGTAGGATTAATGGGCTTAAAGGGAGGAATGAGCACATCATCGATCAGCGGCACTGGCAATGGATGAGGCTCAACGAGTGCTCCGCCCAATCTCTCGATGTCTTCGGTACCGGGCAGAAAGACGGGACTGCCAAAATTGTGATAAAACAACATGTCCTCCTGATCCAAAGGATCCCTCTGATCCTGCTGACTTGGATTCTCCAACAATTGCCCCTCCGTCTTGCGTTTGCCTGCACCCATGAAGCTGGACATGGTCATAAAGGGCTCCATGGTGGCGCTCATAGCGGGCACCGCCGCTGACGGTGGCGTGGGATTGTCCCCGATGAAGGGCAACTCCATTTCATCAATGCGACGTTGTGGTATGTGATTCAGTGTGGGCGTGGTTGAGGGCACGCCCATGCCCAGCAGCGTCTTTGTGGGAAAAGCGGGTGGTGGTCCTGGGAGCAGTTCAGGTACTTCGCGGTGTATGGGTCGCCAGGGTTGTGTGTCCAGAATGGGGAAGGTGGTGAAGAGATTGGCATCTAATTTGGGCAGAGAGACGGTGGAAGTGGGTGGTGTCGCTGTGGTGCTGGTGCTGCTGGAGGAGGAGGAAGAAGAAGGAACTGGAGCAGCTGTAGTTGTGGTTGTAGTCGTTGTTCTCCTGGTAGTGCTTGTTGTAGGCTTTGGCGTGGTTGTGGTGCTGGTAGTGGTTGTAGTTGTGCTTGTAGTGGTACTTGTTGTGGTGCTCGTGGTAGTGGTGCTCTTGGGCTTTCTGGTAGTGGCCTTTGTAGTCGTTGTGGTGCTCGGTGGCATCTCCCGTGGCGTTACCGTCGTTAGCTTCTCAATGCCGGGTTTCTTGGGCTTTACACGCAGCGAATACGGCGTCACGGAGATGGTCTTCGGTGGCAGACTGGAGCTCTGATAAGACTTGGTGGGTGCAGCCTTTTTGCGTGCAATATCAGCATCGGTTTTGGTGATCTCAAAGGATCCCTCAAACGATCCCTGTATAACCGGTGCATTCTCAACATCAATATCGGGTTCATCGTCCGTAGAGTGCGTTCGCTGTGCGGGATTACGGGGCTTGGGAGTGCTGACACCACTAGACTTCGTTTGGAGTGGGGGCACACCGACTCCACTGGCTCCACTTGCTCCCTTTTTCATCAGTCGCTTCTCCAGCTGTGTTTGACTCGTGGGCACAGTTTGCTGTAGGATCGATAAATGGGTTTAGTCCTAGATAGGAGAAGCAATGGAGAAGTACTTACCGCCTCTTTTAAAATGCCCGCGGAGCGTACGACCTGCTCATCCAGTATGCGTTTGATCTCCATGGAATCGTTGTCCAGACGTATGGAGCGATAGAGTGACTTGCTGGCTGAAGTTTCCAGAAACAGTGACTCCTTGATGTACTCCTCTACGCTAAGTATGTTTCTGAGGAGGAAAGGATAAAGAAGGTATGAAAAATAATCCTAACTTTAAAGAGGAATCATAGAATGAGTGAGGTGTTCTACTTACTGTGGCAGCTTGCGCACATCCAGAAACACTCGGAAGGAAACTTTGATCAATGGACCTTCACCAAATCCCCAGACATCAGTGCGCAGCGGTTGCAATCCGTTATCCGCCATTGCGCGCTCCACAAATCGTTTATAGAAGTCGATCTTCTGCTTATAAGTCGTCGTATGGTTGTACTTCAATCCCGTGGAAAACAAGTCCCCCTTGGCTATGCGAAAGGAGCCCTCGAAGCCCAGCACAGCTGCAAAAGAGTAGAGTTAAAATGCATATAGTTCTAAATTCCTTTCATAAACTTACGATCCTCGAGCGTGGCTTTAATCGAGCTGAAGTAGAAAGCCAATCCGGCTATGGAGATGACAGCGAGCAGCACTATAAAGGCTGCCGTGGTCAAAATGATGGAGAAGGATCGGTTCTTTGGGTAGTGCGTATGGGTTTTGGTGGAGAACGTCGAGGGCGCTATATTTCGACCATCTCGCCAGATGCCCCAGGTGTTATAGCCATACTGACTATTGATGCTATGATCATTCGTATACGAGGGCTGCTTATTCATGTGATAATAGGCGCCCAGTTGGGAGCGTCTTCCCAGCGTGTTCTGGTAGTTGTACTCGGAGGTGTTCTAGGAGCAGAAAAGGTGGAGCAAGTTAATAAAAAAGTTGAAGAAGGAAATCTTATTTTTCAGCTAACTTTTTTAAGCCCCCAATTCCTTAAAGTGTGTTACCAAAACGTGTCACATCAAGATGCCAGACAAAAACCATTAAGCGCAGTTAATTTGATAATTATCTCTGCAATTCGATTGGGCTTTTTTGGCGAAACTTTCTTTACAAAAACATGCCAAGAAAACCGCTAAACTCTTAAGACACTTTCTAGGCAAATGATTCGTATCTGAAATTAGATTCTAACGGTGCAAAGGGTCGTGAGAGAATTACAAATCTTGTTATGTTATGTCAGAATCAATTAGCAAATCTGTAATCTTGTAGTCATGATTTGCTAATTAATGCGCCATCAACAGTTTTATTTTTGCAATTTAATTAGGCAGTACACGGAAAAAAAGCGGAAAAAGTGTCAGGGATTACTAACCGATGTCAGGAAAGGGGTAAATAATGTCATTTGACCGTTAAAAATCTTTATCAATAAATTATGACTTGCATAACCCAATTCTTTAAGGTATTAATACCAGGAAAGAGGTTTTTTCCAGTGCACCGTCTTTGGGAATTCTTGGAAGCAGGAAAGACTCTCTTCATTTTAGTAGACCTGGGATTCTGCTTGCCCTTTAGCAGTCATTAGCTCTAGGGCACATTGTACTACAAATGCGGCATCTTACTTAAAGCGCCTCCTCTCTTTCCCTCTCTCTCTCTTTCTAGCGGGGTAGCCAACCTGTTGTCACAACAGCTGTTTTTCTCCCTAACCAAATTCTTGTTCTCCCGCTTAACACTCTCACTAGCTTGCTCTCTGCGCTGCGTCTATTTCAAACGTTCTACTCTCTCTCCCTCTCTTTCTTTCTCTCTCGAGTCATTCACCTTTAGCTTTAGCATTCTCGTTTGTTTCTTGCCTCTGTTTGACTTAATAACTAACTTGGCTTTTGTCGTGACTGAGGAATGCAAACAACACCGCTGAAATCTTACAGCCTAAGTAAATATGCAGCTGAGTTCTTCTTCTTCTGCTTGTTTATCTCCTCTTCTCTTCACTTCTGCTTCATTTCTTTCATTGTTGATAAAAAAAAACTGTTTCAAAATCGTGTTTTGGTTCTGAAAACAAAAATTTTGGGAAACAAAATTCCTCAAATTAATAAACAATTTTGATTTCCAGAGCACTACACATAGTATCTGGAAGATTTCCAATATTTGAAGACTAAGCTACAATAAATTTGGTGGTAATACCTAAAATCCAGTGGGTTTTATGTAACACCTACTTCTACTCAACAAAAAATGATTGTCTGCCCACTTTTAACCCACATTTCCCCCTTTTCTCATGCAAATTAGTCTCCAAATTCTTCGTAGGATTGTATAACAGTTTAACAGTGAATACTCTACTGATTTATAGACTACAAAGTTAAGACTACTTACCATTTGTCGACATGTCTGCGTTCGATAAATATCACTGACTCCGGATAAACTTTGGAAATACTTCTTGGTGCCATAGACCGTGTCCATTTTGGGCTTTCTTCTGTTGCTCTTCTGGTGTTCTGCAAGTAAAATTAGAATTTAGCAATTAGAATTTGGTGCTTCACTTTCATTGGCTTTCTTTCGGTGCAGTGTTTGTTGGTCGTTAAAAGCTTCCGGTGAGCGATAAAAAGTGGAAAACCAGCTAATCCTGTTTTTTTTACACCTTTTTTTGTTACCATACTAAGTGGCCAAAATGAAAATTCTCACTTTTCGCCAAGTTGTCAAGTCAAAAGAAAAAGAAATGAGCAGCAGAAAATCGTTTTCGTCAACCGGTTTTCGCTTTGAATACGTAGAAAAATGCAGGAAAATGGGGGGAAATGAGTGAAAAACTCAATGTAACCAATAAAATATGTTTTTCTTAATTGCTATAAAGAAGTGCGAAAGCGAAAGCTTTCCCCAAAAATAAACCCAAATCTAATTAGAGAACTCCCAAACAATTTTGATACGCTCACTGGACGCGAGTACAAATTGCGAGGGGGTCGTTAGAGGGTCTTGAGCGGGTCGTGAGCGGGTCTTGTGCTTGGGAAAGACAAACAAGTCGAGACACAGACAGAACCAAGTACATGCTGAAGATCTGCTGCAGATCAGTAGAAAAAATCAGCTAAAAGAAACCAGTTTCAAGAGCAAAACCAAAACCAAAGCAATGAAATGGTTTGGATGATGCCTTGGCTGGCTGCGCAGGGTTATTGCTCGTGCCATCGTCGTCATCATCATGATCATCTTGGTACTCATACGTTGTCTCTATAATGCCACTATGTATAATCAAAGAGAGAAACCTGTGGCAGTGTCTGTGTCGCTGTGTGTAAAAATTTAAAAATAGTCTTCATTTTTTTGTTTACGAGTTTTAAACTCGACTCTGAACTGTCAAAAGTAAAAGTTCTTCTGGCATTGGAATGCACTGATCATAATGATGATTATGATGATCACGTTCAAAGCTTCTTCTGGTGAAACTAATTGGTTTTGGCCCTAAGTAACACATATACTTATGTCCAGCGTAATACCCCAAAGACTTTGTTAATTAACGTCGAACGGAGTTTGAAATTTGGTTTTGGGCACAGCTATAGGCTGCACTTTGTTCAGATCTATCAGAGATAAACCTAATTAGTTAGATTTATAGCCGACAACATTTCTTTGCAGCACTGTTATTAGGAAAATCTTGTGCCTCTTAAAGCGCTAACTCAAAGCACTTTTACTAAAAACAGTTAGCGGTGGAAAAGTATTACGAAATTAGGTATGCAATGGGGTAGAGGTGTAAATTAGTCAGTTTAGTAAGAAAAACTGTGAAAAGTATTGATTAGCGAATGAAATTTGATAATATCTTGAAACATTACTTAAGAAGAATGTTTCAAAAATTATTAAACTTGGAATACCGAAAGAATCATATCTAAATTCTCCAGATTTTTATTATCAGACATTCATTTTGTACAACTCTCCCGATTAACATAAAATTTGCTATCAGAATACTGACTAATTAAGTGAAATATTGACAAAGAAAGCTGAAAAGCTACCAAATATTATGAAACTTGTTTAAAGTCTTAGAATTAATATCTAGGAAACAAAAGAGAAATTCGATTTTTGCATAAATTATTATGAAACTGATTATAAAATACAGCTTTGTTCTAAATCTGCCAGAATTTCAGCTTTTTTTGGACATGGCTTAAACGGCGACTTTTCCGCAAAAAGAAAACTTTTTGCATAACAAAAAAAAATCCCATAAGAAGCGCAAAAAGAACTGACAAGCAGAAGTACAATTAGTGTTACGAGCACAACTGCGAGTGTATCGAATATGTGTATTCAAATGGGTATTCATATGAGTATTCATATGAGCACTCAGACCAAACACTTAACTTCTAAACTCAGACAGACAGAGAGACAGTTACCAATACACACAAACCATACATGTATGGCGATTGGCGAGCCATTGCCATTGCCATGGCTTAAAGTTGACGTTGACCCAGTTGCGCAGGCGCGAAGAGTGGAGGAAAGCGAGAGAAGAAGAGCGGGGAGGAGAGAGGAAGGGGGCACTGCCGGCGGGTGAGACACCAAACGGCAGCACTTGAGGCGCTGTGAGGCTCAGACCCCAAAACTGGAAACCTGACCATTCGCTGCTTTTTTTTCAGTTGCAGACCCTGTACAGCAAACAGGGTGTATAAAATTTGTGTGGAAAAAAATGAAAACATGATTTAGCATAAAAGACTTAAAAATGTTTATAACTTTCATACAAATATTTATAATTCTCATGCATTTTTATATTGTACAGGGTCTTTCGCAGGCGACTACGCGTACCGCACTTTCTTCTACTGTCGCGTGTGCTTATGGAGAAAGAACAAATTGACTGACGAGAGTACACAGACACTCACACATACAAACAGAACCACTCTCACATACGCTCACCCATTCTTACTTATACACTCTCACACACACACACGTCTGAGCTGGACTCAAAAAAAAAAGCCAAACTCAACACTCAACGAACAATTTGGTGGCATTAAGACTTCAACGCAACGCATAAGTTGATTAAATTTCTCGCATTTAGACAATTTTCTCCTCAATGGAGTGAAATTATTTTTAAACAAAAAATAAATAGCAACAAAATGAAAAACAATAACAAAAACAAAGCGAAAGAATGATTGATGAGAATTTGGTCAAATGAATTTCTAACGGAAGCAACCAGTTTTTGCCGCACAGACCATAATGTTCACCTGCTGTCAGGCGACAGAAAGAAAGAGAGCGGGAGAGAGGTGAAGCTGTGGTGAGCAAGGAGTGGTGAGAAAGCTTAGCTGAGGTGTGGTGTAGTGTGAGGAGGTGGAGTAACGTTGTTTTCGGTGTCATTTCCATGTGTGCAACGTTATTTTATTTGTTTTTTTCTTTCTTGTTCGAAACAGATTATAATCAAGCAGATCCACTTTCAATAATAATGGAGAAGAAAGTGAAATGCGAACAACATTTTGATCATTTTCAAATGTTTATCAACAACAGCAACAGCAACAGTAATAAAAAATAAAAACGTCAACTAGTGAAATGGAAAGTTTATTTTTGGAGCGCATCTCTAGAAGAGCGAAAATTGAATCACTCAAACAATGCAACCAGACGAACGACAGTCCGAGAGTCACACACTCTCTGTCCGATAACAAATAAAATTCCAATTTTGAAAGTCTTTCTTTTGATTGGCAAAAAAACCGATTGGGAAAACATTCACCGCTTATTTTGTTAGATGTCATAATTTATTCAGTTATTTATTGATTTATTATTGCTAGTCAAATTTATGCAATATTTATTTATGAATGAGTTTGTGCTCGACTTTGAGTTGGAGGCAGTCTGGGAAGCACTCATGAATGAAAATAATTGTATAATACAAATTAATAAGTGTTTAAAGTTTGCAGCATGCAATTTCATAATCATTCTAACTGTTTACTCTGATTAGCTTTAAAGTCTTTTTCTTATTGGAGCATAACAGGCCAGCACAGCGTTGCCACTACGTCAAGCACTTACGCTGTCTCACTCCCCCGCGCGTTGAGTGTTTAAGCTGCTAAACGATACGCGGTGGCAACTCTAGCACAAAAGTGCAGCTCATGCATAAAAGTATATGTGTGCGTGTGTGTGACAAGGCACGACAATGCGACAGCTGAGAGTGCTGCTCAGGAAGAAGAGTGTGGAGTGCAGTCATTAAAGGCATAAACCGTTACGCTTTAACCGACAACCAAAAACTTAATATGTAATTAAAAGCAAACAAATCTGTTCCCAGCCTAAAACGACGAGTGTTTTTTCACGTGTGCGTGTATGTGTGTGAGTGTGTGTGTAATAGAATTTGGTAAGCTCGACTGTACCACGGGAATCTTAGCATTAAATTGCAGAGTCATCCATGTGTGAGTTGTTGTCACAACCGTTACACTGAGCACTAACAGTATTGCGACTGCTAAACGCCGACTGTCTAACAAAATCATTTGAAATCTCTTACTTTTTTTAAAGTATTTACTTCAAGCTTTAACTGACAGTTCGTTCTCTTCTCCCGCTCCTTCATTTCAAAAATGTTCAATGCAAATATTAGGCACGCACACACACAAACACACACACACAGTCACACACTCTCTGTACAGTGAGTTTGTTTAGTATGCAACACGTTGATAAGAACACAAGATTGCCTAGAACTGCAATTAGTGCCACGATCAAAATGCAAGACACGCAGATCTCAGGTCTCAGAGCGAATGCATTTCATTTTCTTTTCTTTCCCAGCTGCTTTTCCTGCTACCTCTGCTTCTTCTTCTAGGCTTTTCTTTGACGTCTTTGTCTTTTGTATACACTGTGGAGTTTATTTGAATATTGAGAAGGAAAATGGCGGTTTTGTGCCTAAGGAAAACTGATTTTCAGGCTCTTATAACATATTTAAAATTTGAGACGATCAATGATCTCAAATTTGGTGAGAGATCTACAATTTTTCCTTAAATAAACCACTTTTTTCGTGTCTTATTTTTACTCACAGCAATTCTTCTGACAATTCTACAGCGTATTAAATCTTCTGCTCTTCGAAAATGTTTTATTCCTACTCGTTTTGGGCTAAAAATGCCATCGAAGTGCATTCGCTTTACCGCAACGAACTTCAACATGAGCCATCAACTCGAGAGTCGCATTTGAGGTCGCTTTTCTCTGCAGTCTTCTGTAGCTGCTCTTCTGTTCTTTTGCTTCTTCTACTCTACTGATGTTTCTTCTGCATGTTCTTCTTTAGGCGCAACAAAAGATCGTCCCATTAGATGCGATTTTGCATCATTTGAATGCAATTTAGCTGCAGTTTAGCGTTATGTTCTATTTCTCTCGCGTCCCGGTGTTCAAAGCAACGAAGACTCGACTCGAGTCGACTCGTCGTCTGTCATTTTGTGTGTGCGTGTGTTTGTGTGTGGAAGAATCGTGCGGCACAGTTTGACCAGCAGAAGAAGAGTTGGCGAAGACAGTCTACAGTCCACAGTCCACAGTCGATAGCCAAGAGCTCTTAGCCAAGCTGTCAATTCGGGCCAACAACGCTCAAAATGATGCCAATTTGCGATTCTCAACAGTCAATTCCAGCTAGATTAGAAGAGGGGAGCTCTGTCTTCCTCCCCTCTTTCTTCGTGTCTACCTCTCCAAATTTGGGTCGCTTCTGGGAGACTGAGAACCCTTTTGTGGGCGTTCGGTACAGATCAAAAGATCGCAGTCTCTTAACGAGCGAAAGTGTTTCATTAACTCGTAAATTGTCTTGAATTTGAGTTCGAGTTTTGGCCCGAAACGAAACGAAATCAGCCAAGAAGTGAAAAATAAAAATAAAAACAATAAACTGCTCATTAAAATGTACATAACTCACAAATCTGCATGAAATTTTCATTTCTATTTCACTTTTGATCCACTTCCGCCAACTTGAAAATCGCATTTGATTTTTCTTGGTTTTTTGTTTTTGACTTTTCTTGATTTTCGGTCTCGCGACAAGTGAAATTATAATTACGAGTGAAAATGAAAATTGCCCACAAATGTCGACGCGTTGACACCTGAGACAGCGATAGGGGCGTGGCCATGGATTTGCTGGGGCTAGGCAATTTTCTAAATGTTTGACTGTGAGTTTTGATACCCTGTACTGGCATGCGGAGAGAGGAATACATAGTTTTAAACAGAGAAATGTTTACATGGCTTATCCTCTTTTCCGACTGATTTTCATTTGGAATTCCGACTGCTGTAATAACTTAACTATCTTTACAGAGTATTTCTCTAGTCCATCACACTTTTTGCCAAACCTGGCCTTCTATTTTGCCCCATTGATGATAAGCATGTGAGTCATTTCAGCATTTTGGTGGCACTTTCACATTTGGTAATTGATATCGCAACCTCTCCCCGATTGCCCCGCCAAACCACAGATGAATCAGTTGAGAAATTTGCGTAAAATCTCTGTTTATTGGGTCGATTGGAGCTTTTCCGGTTTCGCGCTGCAATCAATTTCAAATCGCGACAATTTCCGGTCAAAACGGTTGATAAACGATTGATAATATCACCTCCGGTCGGTTGGTCACCTACTATTTGTAGTAAGTTGCTTAGAATCTCAGTGGTTCGCATAATAATAATGGCCTAAACGGTTCTAGCTCAATTGGCCCAGTTCATAAATGTGGTAATTGCGACATATAAAGCACCAAAGAACGTTCTTTTCACTCTGATTCTGCTTTTGTTTCTGCTTCTGTTTCTACTTCTCGTAGTGCGTTGATCACCTGTTGGCCACTCTGTGATGTTCTTGACCAACAATAAGAACTAAATAAAGTTGTTCTTTGTGTATGGCGTTGGTACTGCTGCCCTTTTAAGACCCTGTACTTGAAAGAAGAACGGGAAGTCTAACATTTTTATTGGAAAATGTGAAAAGTTGGCAATTTTGAGCTTATAAACTCCTGATTAAGGAAAGATTTAGATATTTAGACATTGTAAAATATTTCAAGCTGGGCATATTCTATAGTTATCTCAACCTCATTCAAATTCGATCGCAATCGTACAAATTCTATATATATAGGAACAATCGGACGCTGTTTATGTTTGTAAGTTTTAGTTTTTTGAAGCCAAACATAAATTTTCCTAAACTCCACTTTAAATTCTTTTTTCTTTCCAGTTACAGGGTCACCTACTGTCGACGTTTCCCACTCCTTTTTTATATTTTGAGATGTAGTCATATTTTCTAATTTTCTTCATTTTATGATGTTGGTCTCGGCTCTTGGGTCTTGTGTGTAGTTTGCCTCTGACGTCTTGTCTGCTGTCTTCTCCCTTCTGGTTTTCTGACTTTTATTGCCATTTTCTTCATTTTAACATCCATAATTTTTAAGCTTTTGGCCCGCTCGTTGTGATTATTGCCGCTTGGGTTTGGTTTTATTTTTATCGCTTTTATTGCCTCCGTTTTTTTGTATTCTCCTCTGTTGGGTCTTGGCTTTTTGTAATGTAACCAGTTTTGTACCTTTTGTACTTTAAGTGCAACTACTTTTTCTAGTTTAATGCATGTCTAACTAGTTTATGGCCCAAAGGGGGACGGACACTAACTACACTATTTTCTGTTCGGGCGAGTCTTGTTTGCGGAGACTGTGCAATCTGTTATCGATAATTCTCGACATGGCTTACCAACTGTTTGTAATCGCTCGCTTAATTTAGAATCCCATATATAAATGTGTTTCCATTTGTCACAAGCTACAATTCAATTTAATTTATATATTGCGAATCGATCTGTATAAATCACAATTGTGTATATGCACCTCACAAAAACTATTTCAATGTAGCTTCGTATCACAAAAACAGAAGACGCGTTATAAATTGTCAACTTGACGCGCCCGCTGCTCAAAGAACACTGAATCCAAAAGAAATTGTAAGCTTGGCCGTCGAAGGCCAGCTTAAGAGAGAATTGAAGATGGCGCCGGTGTGTAAGCTAAGAGAGACAACAGCAGGCTGCACAGGCGCAATGGTTGTAATCGCTCTCTTTGCTCACAGTTCTTTCTCAGTCTCGCTTTGCCGCTCTCTTCGCTGTGTCAGCTATAATTTAAAGCAAGTTGGCATTTCCATAAAGTGCGTAGATCGAGCGCACTTCTGAGCAGAATTTAAACTGAAATTTACAACACAATTTAATTACATTTATTGCTAATAACTTTAAATAACTTGATTTTTACAATAATCGAATCGATATATATGGAGTGGTTTTTATTTATTCCTCTAGAATTTTGTTATCCCAGGACTTGGCAATCATGAAAAGTGCATCCTGTTTGATTTTTGGTCCTATTAGAGGATTCATTTGGGCCATATAACAGCATAGCCAGAACAGCCAACAACACGCTGCAGTCAGCATTAGAATGCAGCGTATTAAATTCTGATGCGGACCACTTGGTGTCATTATAGGCATTCCAATGCCAACAGCTCCCCAAAGGGCTGTGAAGAACAGTATTGGGAAGAACGCAGCACCCATGTCGGAATGTCACACTTTTTATTATTAACAAGTACCGTGTTGTTTTTTAAAGCAGAATGATTTGGTAAACTGTTGTTTCAACGAGATTTTCGTATGCAGATGAGAAAATCAATACAACGGCGATAGCCTAACCACTATTATCGATACTTTTGTATGGTAGTTAATTGTACTCGATGCCGTCTGTTGTTAAGAGGTTGTGGTGTAGTGAGGCTGTGGTGCAAGTGAGGCTGCGGTGCATTATTACTTCTAGCAGAATTTATTTGAAATGGCAGCATAAAAATTATAATGAAAACTGTAACTAAGAGAAATGGAAAAATTAAGGTAACAATTGCATAATATGTGCTTTAATATTACAACTGTAAAATGTTTTGTTTTTACCTCGAGTTAATTTGCCTTATCGATTAATAACTATCGTTTATCAGGCGGTTTTTTAGACTGTTTTAATATTGAGGATGAATTGGATTTCTAATGAATACAAATGTAGCCACGACGGATGTGATAGGGTTTTTAACACAAAGTGGACTTTAAAGCGTCACTCGACTATACACCAAATTGGCAATATAGCCTACAAATGTGATGAGTGCGATAAAAAGTTTTTGCGGAAAGACTCTTTGGACCGGCACCATAAGTAAGTTTATTCATTTTAATTTTGAAATAATAAATTATTCATTTTGATTCTATATACTTAGGATGTCTCATTGCTCTATTGTTATAATGTACGTGTGCTCTGAGAACGGCTGCGAAAAGTTTTTTAATTTAAAATCAACTCTCCATCGGCATATGACCTCCCATACTGGTACCTTCAAATGTGAAGACTGTGGAAGGAGCTTTTCACGCAAAGACAATTTGGCAAGACATAAGCTGTAAGTTTCAATTTATTAAATTTGTTTATTTGTTGTAATAAAACGTTTCTTAGCGTTCATGAAAAGAACTTATCAAACAGCCAAATGAAGCCAGTTCCCTTGATAAATGAGAGACAAAATTCTATGCCTTCAGACAATTTAAAAGCAATTCAAAAAACGGTTTTGAACGATGGAAGAGGCGATCACAATTATTTCATTTCAAAGGATTTGTTTATTGACGTTTGAAAATGTATCTAGTTCGTGAACATAAAACATATGTGTGGTATTCAGTATTTTCGGTATTTTTCGTCATCAAAGTAGGCATTTTAGTACATATATCGATAACAAATGGTATCGAGTATTGCCAGGTCCGCCATTTTATTTTTCGTATCAACTACATTGAAGTCGACTAGGCCGTGTTGCTGCGATAAAATTAATATTTTCAACATTGATAATAAAAAAAATTAGAAAAATAAAAATATAGCGTTTCACCTATATATACCGAGCCCTTCTGTCTTTGTGCATTGGTCCTCAATAGAGTTTGCGTTGCGTTTTGTATGGTTTTCCTATTTGGTGAGTAAAAGTTCATTGAATAAAGCAGTGCATGCACACACATACATGTACATGTACGTGCTTATCAGTGTGTGTGTGTGAAGAGTTAATTAGCATAACAGCGCCTGTGGACACGCCTCAACAAACTCAGCTCCAACTAAAGCGACACCACAAATTGTGCATTAGTTATTAAGTAGTAATAGTAAGCAGTAAATGGTGGTTAATAAATAAATGGTTACGAGTTACGTACAAGGCCATGGAAAAAAGTGTACTGCGACGTTATCGATTTACAGCCTTGCAAACGCAATTATCGATTTAACAAGCCTGTACTTTTTTATTGCTGTTTAGGAATACACGCTTGCCACACATAAATACAAACATAACAAGTCCTTAATGCTATAATAGTGAGCATATGAGTTAATATATATATTAATGTACGTATCAATACTTTAAGCCACGCGATCGATATGTATTCGGACCGACGCCAAAGCCATTTGTACGATAACCGGGCAAAGTGTTCCCATTGTTTGTGTATGTAGGCAGCGACGGTGACTGCGGCGTCGGCGTCGATGGTCCCCGATTGATGCCGAGACCATTATGGCGCAGACTGGGCGCCACATACGGCCGCTGACTGGTCGAAACGCTGCCAGCAGCTCCTGCTCCTCCTACTCCGACTCCTCCTCCAGCAGCAGCCACTTGGGGCGGCAATTGAGGCTGTGGTAAATTACCCTGCGGCTGTTGTTGTTGCGGTTGCGGTTGCTGTTGCACCAAAGGCGGCACGATTGAGTTCACTGTGGAGAAGTTTGGCGGCAACGGAGACTGCTGCTGAGGCTGTGCAGGCGGTGCCTGAATCTGTGTGCGCTTTGTTAGCGCCGGTGCTAAGTAGGGATGATTAATGCCGCCATTGGAGCCACTGCTATTGCTCTGTGGTATATCATAGGTGCGTCCCGATGGCGTTGTCACCTGTATGCTGTTGCCATTGGGCGCTGCTACTGGCGCTACGCCACCTGCACCCGCACACGGCTCAGGCTTGGTGTAATCATAGCCATTGGGCAGCACCTGCACATAGTTCTCAAAGAATTGGCTTACCGAATGCATTGGTGTCGAGTAGTTGACATTGATAAGAGATTCCCGAGTGCGCAGACGCTTGGCTTGCTCCAATTCCGGTTGCTGTTGTAGCTGCTGCTGCTGCTGCTGCCTTTGCTTCAGTTCCTGCGCCTGCAGACGCAGTATATTGGCTTGCTTGATATGTGGCAGCAGCTCAGCATCGCCTTTAATCTTCTCCACAATTGCCTCATCCTCGTCATCCGCATCCTCCTCGGCATGCTCGCTGGTGTCTTTTTTTGGAGTTGGATCTGGAGGTGGAGCTGGTGCCTTTGTGGTTGTGGGCTTTTCTACTGGCTTCTCCAGTTCTTTTGTTTCCTTTTCGGGCTTCTTGCGATTGACAAAATCAAAGAGATCATCGATGTCGGGCACATCGGGTAGACCGCCATAGGATTCAAAGTTATCACGAAATGCACTTGCCCATTCCTCGTTCTGATGCAATTTTGGATTAATGGCCAGCTTCACTTGTTTATTACTTGGCGCACTCGATGATCCCAAATCAGCGATGCCCGCGCCGCCAACATTCTTGATCACTGTGATGGTCTTCACTCGCGTCCCCTCCTTGGAATCAATATTGGTGGCTGCATAGCTCAAGCTCAGATCTCTCTTCGCCGGCTGCGTTCGCTGCACTGATTCCGTGTCCTGCTGCGGATACTTAATGCTGATTATAGTGGTGCCCTGGGCGCCGACAAGCAGTAGCAGCCACAGTGCCGACATTGCCTATACAATTATAGATAAGTTAAAGGATTTGAGTATTTTTTTTTTTAAAGAGTTCTTAAAACTCTTTGTAGGAAATTTTTAAATCTGTGCCTATAATTTTTTTTTTTATTGGAATCGATCGGTTTAGTGGTTAGTAAGGCCATTAAACGATTAAATAGAGCAGTTTTAAAACTGCTCACTATAAAAACAGCTTATTAAAAGTTTTAGAATATTTTTTGTTTGGGTTATTACCTTCTGATTGCTTGCTTTAGTTTTTGTCCTCTTAACTATTCCGTTTATTACTAACTATAACATAAAGTAAGCCATAACTTGAACAGCTTAAACTATGAAATAAAACAACTCCTCATAAAATTGAAAGAAATTTAGAATCTTTATGGCGTTTGGAATGGAACTCTAAAATCATAGCTTTAAGTCTTCAGTAGTGTGCTCAGGATTAGTATGGAAAGATTATTGGTTTAATAGTTTAAGGTATAATATCTTAAAACCGAGTGCTGTCTACATTTGATAGGGTGTTGGTGCTATCGGAAACATATTGTACGACTCAATAGGTATAGAAATGCAGATCGTTCCAAACATATTGCATGACTATCTGTCTTGTCTTATCTATGTTATGATTACAACAAGTTCCCAGTGCTTTGCTATAAATCTCAGTCATCCATAAAATCATAGCTTTCAAAGATTAGATTGGAAACATTAGTATAAATTTATTATATAAGAGATCCCACAATTTTAAACTGGCTGATTTTGATTGGGTATGTAATATAGAAACACCGTGATCTATTGATCCAAATATATCGCGTGATTATTAACAATTAACAGTTATAATCCTGAGATTATTATTAGACTTTTTTTAATGGATCACACTCACAATTGCGAATCTCATAACTTGTTAAATTAGACAACGCACGCGCCCGAAGCGAACGATGACGACGACAACAACAAGATCGATGACTTAGGCGATGGTAACGCGGTCAAATCTTTAGTATTACTGCAGGTCCAGATGGCCAACAATGGGGTTTTTATATAGCCAAGCGGAAGGAGTTGGAGTTTGCTGGGTTTCCTGTAGTCGATGTTAGCTATTTTTTTTGGCGTTAATCAGCCAAAAGCCAAAAACAAACAAACAAAACAGGCCGATGTCTCCAGCTCCTACTGCTGCTGTTGCTACTGATGTTGTCGCTCCTCCTTCTCCACCCCCTGGTGCTCCCCTTTGCCCCTCCTTTCACCCGCCAACGAGTGTCACTTAGCAATCGGAGGTTGCTGCTGTTATTTATATTTGGTTGTCGTTGTTGTGTCGGTTGTCGTTGTTGACGATTCAGCAATTTGATATAGTCTGAAGGAAAATGTCGGCGATAGCAATTGAATTAAAGCTACATAATCGCTTTCCATTTATGTGCAATCTGATCAACTGGTTTTTCACGCGTATTTTCATTCCATTTTATGTTTTGTTTATTTTTTGTTTGTGTTTTTGGAAAGCAGTTAACGTTTTGCACTATCGGCCATCATTAACAGGTAATTGAGTGCGTCTAATGAGGAAATTGAAACGCCTAAACGCCAACAGAGTCGATCCATTAGCTCTTGTTAGCCACTCTAATGATCCTAGGGATATCACTTAACACAGTAGCATAGTTTAGCGGTAAAACTCTGCTTTGACCTTCATTTTTACACAAGAAGGTCACTTGAAGACGTTGGTTTTTTTGTGGGTAAGTGTTGTGGGGGAAAATTCATGTGGGAAATATTTCTACAGCCAGGTATTTTCACTTTTCACGCGGACAGAAAAAAAACTGGTCCACTTATGCAATAGCCCGAACTGCCATTTAAGGCTAGAAAACAGCTAGGAGAATTTAAGCCAACCGAGTCGAGTTTGTAGATCACTTATTCAGCGTTAATAAGTGAAAAGATATTAAGAGATTACTGACTTTGCTTTGAGCTTTTCCGGCTATACATCTTAATCGCTAGGAAACTGGTAAGATTTTCCAATTCGTTAGCTTGAAAGTCGTACATTAATTGATTGAATTCCATCATTTTGGTCTATTTGCCTTGTGGGAAATATTATGCTTGAGTTTTACAGATAACAATTCACGCTAGTGACGAAAGCCGAGCCCAAAAACACATCCGTGTGATTTTACTGGCTTCGACTACCAGAGTCTATAGCTTAATTTATATGTCAATTTGAATAAATAAATCTATTAAACTTTAAGTGCTGCATGGAAATCGTAGTATTTTTCTGGTATTCTTTTTATACTCTCTGCAAGAGTATATTGGGTTTGTGCAAATGTATGTAACAGGCAGAAGGAGGCTTGGCAGACCCCATAAAGTATATATATTCTTGATCAGCATCACAAGCCGAGTCGATATAGCCATGTCCGTCTGTCCGTCTGTCTGTCCGTATGAACACACAGATTTCAGAGATGGTAAGAGCTACAAGTTCGAGTTTAGTCTCAATCGACTCGATATTTAGTCAGTCAATACAAGAATCTTTTTTTTTTTCGATGCCACGCCCCATTCGCCCACAATGAGTAAAAAACCCGTCACACCTCGAAAAAAATCTATGTTTTCGGCGAATATCTCAGTAACTATGGCACCTAGGAATACCAATTTTGGTACACGTGTTCCTAGAGAACGCATAAATGCAATGGCATCAAAAGTTTTGGGCTGCCACGCCCCCTTTTTCTGCAAGAATTAAAAGAAAATTTCAAACTTGCATGCCGTTTTTAAAGCATTTATTCTTATCGTACAGTGTTGTTATTTATGATTCGTTTGAAGACGTATCATGTCAAACTCTCTTGAAAGTTTCATAAGAATCCGACCATAAACAAGAAAGAAATGAAGCAACAAAGACTTTATTCGAGAGCAATGAGAGCGAGAGAGACAGCGCTACTCGTGCCGACCAATAGTATTCATACACACATATGTATGTGCATACATTTAACGTCAAACGAATTTGTATGTACATACAGACAAACACATGTATGTTCGATTATACTTAGCTTTTTTTTTGTTTTAACGTGTTCTAATACAAGAACTATCTATTGTAATATCCGGATACCGATTTAAGCATTATGATTGGGAATAAAAGCAGAGAGTATTACACGGTCGGGCGTGTTCGACTGTACTTTTCTTACTTGTTTTTTATAGTATTTAAACTGGTCGGAATCTACTGATACTTAATGATATAGTAAGGCCTTTAAATGCACTTGATTTAAAAGCAAGAAACTGAAATTTGAGCAAAAAAATATTAAAATGGTAAAAAGATAATAAAAAATTGTAGATTTTGACGAAATAAATTTAAGAACTTAAAAGAAAAAAGTGTTTAAAATTGGTAAGTTTTATATAAAAAGGTTTGAAGCACTCAAAGGTCAAGAAATCATAGATTTTCCCCTAAATTCTTCAATAAGAAAATATATTGAATCGATATGGCTGATATTTCAAGCCTTACATATGTATATCTTGGAAACAGAAGAAAATATTTAATACCCTAAGCTATGTAGTTCAATATCCATAAGTTCTGTATAATTCTCGTTTTAGATGCCCGACGTAATTGGTGCTGGAAATCCTTTAGCTGAAGCCGTGACGACTTAAATGAGAGAACACGGGAAGAGGAACACAGGAAATTTGTTTAGAGAGAAGAAAATCGTTTCTTCCGAAAGGAGCGCTGCGCTCCCAGTAAATAGCAAAACAATTAACCGAAAATAGAAAAAAAAAAGTCGTATATCGAAAATAAAAAAAGTGATTAACTAGAACAGTCTTGGTTTGAAGATGAGTGTCATTATTCGTTTGCAAAATCTGCCGTGGACGGCAAATGCTCGAGATATACGTAATTTCTTCACGGGCCTCTCGATACCGGAGGGCGGTGTACACATAATCGGTGGCGAAATGGGCGACGCTTTCATCGCTTTCAGGTAGTTCTCACTCTCTATATATATCTGTATAATGTAGCACAAACTGGAGATCAAAGGCCACAAAAAAAAAAAAGATCTGTTTTAAGCCAAGTTGGATCTATATATATGTGCCGCACTCTCTCGTTACTTTACTTTACCTTATGGACTTGCCCTTATTTGTTGCTTCTTCTTCTTTCCCCTCTCTCTACGTACTCTATATAGCACCGATGAAGATGCTCGCTGCGCCATGTTGAAGGATCGTGAGAAACTGATGGAGATTCAGGTGCGTTTGTTGCTCTCCTCACGCGCTGAAATGCAAAAAGTTATCGAGACGGCACGACAGGCGAGCGTGGCGGCAGCAGCAGCAGCTGTTGCTGTTGCGCCCACAGCAACAGTTGCCGCTGCCGCACCAGTAACAATGCCAGTGGTAATGCCTCCAGTACCACAGCCACCAATGATTGGTAATTTTATGGGACAGCTGAAGCAACAGTTGCCCCAACAGCAGCAGCAGCAACATGTTGGTGCAGTGACAGCGCCATCTTTTTTGGCTTACCAACAGCAGGCAGGGATTACGCTCGCCGAAGTCTCAGGCGTGAAGGTAGAAAAACTTTCTCCGCAGGAGCAAAATAGTTTGCGTCGTCGTCACAGTCGCAGCCGCAGTCGTTCCCTCAGCTCCGATGACAGCGAGCACAGTCGTGATCACAGTCGTGTACGTGATCGTGACACGCGTGATCGTGAGACTCGTGAGCGGGGACGTAAGCGTCGTTCGGATTTGCGCCACGAGAACAACGATCGTGAGCTTAAGCAGCGCCACATAATGCCATGGGCAACAGTTGCTCCCGTCACAGCGGCTGCAGCGGCAACAGTTGCTGTGCCTGGGTTGCATCAACAACTAGGCATTATGTCCATGCTGCAGTCGGTGCCAGGGCTGCAAAGCTACACAACCAACAATACCACCAACAACTATAACCTTAGCGTAACAGCAGCTGCATCACGGCAGCAACAGCAATCACCGCAGCAGCAGCAACAACAGCTTGCCCTTGGGATGCCCAGCAGGCAGGTAACTAATCCCAACGAGCAGCTGGATCAGCCTATAGCTTTTGCCAATGTCAATCCGTATGAGCAAATGTATCCTCAGCTGTTCCAACAGCAGCAACAGCTGCTCCTACAGCAGGCAGCCAAAACAGCAGGCAACTCACCCAGCTCAACTGGGGGAGCAGCAACAGGCGCTGTCGGTAGTGTTGGAGGAGATCTCCTCCTAGGTTCCTCACCTGGTTCAGGTAGTGTAGGTGGTGTTGCTGGCGGTTCGGGGCCCATTGCCGAGACTTGCTACATCAAGATTAGCGGTATGTGTCCCACCACATCGTACAGTGACTTGCGTAAATACTTTGCCGGTCTCTATATACCACACAATGGCATCAAGATCATGAATGATGACAGTGGCACACGCACGGGAGTCGCTTACATTGAATTCTCCCGTGTGTCTAGTGCTCAGAAGGCACTTGCCAGGAGTAATACCAAGTTCCGGCAAAGAACGGTACAAATTGAGCCCATAAGCGACGAGGAGTTCGAGCAGGCGGACGAGCGGGCAACGCGTGGAGTGAGCGGGGATGGCGTTGGGCGTGGTGAGTCGCGTAATGGAAGTGGTGCTACAACAGCTGCGCCCGCTGCACTGCCTCCCATCTCAGTGCTCTACGTCGAGGATTTGCCACAGTTGACCACCGAACAGGACATTATGAAAATGTTCTCAGCCACGTGCACCATTGTCGACATTCTGCTCACACCCAGTCCCAACAATCGTCGTGAGTTCGTGGCCTTCGTGCTCTTTGCGCGCGAGAAAGAGGCGCGCTCCGCTCTCGAAGACACTGCCAGGCACTTTATTGGTTTCCGTAAGTTGCGTGTGCGTGCGAGCAGTCCAAATGAAATGCAGCATGCGAAGGAGAAAATGAGACGGGCTAACGAACAGCTGCAGAAGGAAGAGCAATTGCAACAGGAGGAGGCGGAAAGAGAGCAGCAGCTGAAGCAACAACAACAACAGCAGCAAGAGCAGCTGTTAGCATTGCAGGCAAAGTTCAGTAATGATCCCAGACGACGCAATAACGAGGGACAGGGACAGCAACAACAACAACAACCGAACTCTCTCCCTCACAACAACAACAATCACAATATGCAGCCGTTTGGCAACCCTAGCATGATGCATAACGGTAATATGCTGTTTGCTTTCCAGCAGCAACCAAATCACAACAACAACAACAACAACAATGGCATGCATATGCACAACAACAATAACAACATGGCCGCCTTTGCCATGCAAATGATGAACAACAACAACAATCATCCGCAGCAGCAGCAGATGCAGCAGCAGCAGATGCAACAGCAGCAGATGCAGCAGCAACGACGTCGCCAGGAAGACAACTTTGTGCGCGTGCATAACTGTGAATACGCCACGCGTATTAACGATCTTGGCGAGCTTTTCAGCTCGGAAAATCTACGCATTGAGCACATTGAAATGCTTTTCAATGATCGCCATCAAAGTGCTGGTGAATTTATAGTGGAATTCGCGGATGCGCACAATGCCAAAATGGCCATACGTGAGTTTCACAATCGCCGCTTTCGTGGGCGTGGCCTGCGCTTAACGCCCATCACGCCGCAAGAGATTGCCGATCGTATGCAGAAAATATTTATGGATTATTTACCTGGTGGCAATGGACCAAGGCAAGTGGATCAATCAGCACCACCTGCTCAGCAGCAGCAACAACAACAGCAATCACAACAACCATCGCGACGTCGCGGTCCCAGTCGCTTCGATGACGCTGGAAATGTTGGAATGTCAGCGCAACAACAACAACCACATGATAGCGATGACAGCAGCAGCACAAAGCAACAACACTTCAATCCATTTGCCGCGCGTGGTGGTCCTGAATTGCATATCGACGATGTGGTTGCCACCTCCCCCAACTCGGCTTTGTCTCCCCTAAATATGAATGGTGGCAACGCCAACGGTGCTCCTCCTCCAGTGCCTGCTGATGATGGCATTCCCGATAAGTTCAATCGACCCGGTTGTGTGGTTGCCATGCGTAACGTGCCCTTCAAAGCGGATCTCAAGGACATTCTGCGCTTCTTCAACGATTATAAACTTAGCCCCGATGACATTATAAGGCGTTTCAACGACGAGGGCAAGCCCACAGGGGATGCACGCGTCGCCTTCGAATCCCAGTCAGAGGCACGTTCCGCCTTTGAGTCCCGCAGACGCAAACAGATTTTTAATCGCACCGTTTATCTTGACGTTATTTAAGTCAAGCTCGAATCTTTTACACAATTCATTTGTAAATACAAACTGTAATTATTTTAATTAACACTTAAGTTAGTAACTAAGCCACCCATGCAGAAGCCAAAAATCAAATGGAATGGTTTGACATCATTTAAAAATGTACATCAATACTTCAATAAACTAATTTAAAAAGTATAAAATATTCCCGCTAAATGCCGTAAACAGCTAATTTTCTAAGCATAATTCTGCAGCTGAATAACCTGGGACTTTTTCAGTGATTCCCTGCACAGTGGACACTCGTCACGTTCCTCCAGCCAGTCAAGAATGCAAGTCCAACAGAAGAGATGACCACACGGAGTCAGACTAGTGTTTTGCCTTGGTTCTAGGCACAATATGCACTGTGGTACATCACTGGACACGGACTTGACACTCGTTTCGCGTTGGAGAAAGTGTTTTCCCGCCTGCTTAATGGCCTCCAGTTGCTGGCGCTTGTGTTCCTTCCAGGCATCCCAGCTGCCAATGGCCAGCGAGACAGTGACCTGTAGGAATGTGATAATACCCAGTATCTTATAGCCATACAAGGAGAATTCGGGCTGCAACCAGTGACGGATGAGCACATAGTTGATGCCAGTTGTGCGTTTGGACAACTGATATTTGCTGGCATCCAGATAAAACAGAGATTTATGCAGAGCTTTGATATAACTGGGGGACTGTCTCAATTTTTGGATTATCTTCTGTAGCTGCTTCTTGGCATCGGGCACAATTTCCTCGTGCTCCGCTATGTGAAGCTCGAGTTTCTGCAGCACTCGTAGGAACAAGGCATCGCCACCGAATTCCAGTATAATTGCAATTAATTGTAGCTAGAAAAGCGATAAAATGAATATATATTTATTGGGATCTTAAGTTTTCTTACCAGTCGACTGGGAATATGTTTGTAGTTCCCATCCACCTGAATGATACCTGTGTATTCTTCTCCCAGTGTTTGCAGGTTGTTTAGCGAGGCAAAGCCGTGATAACTGAGCTGTGCCAGCAGTTGACATAGTTGATTATACTTTATCCAGTTTCTGGGACCGGTAATCCTCAAGATATCGGACAAGTCCTCGGCCAATTCATTTGTATACCGTGCATCTTTTTGCACGGAACGCACAATTTCTGGCTGTCTGGCGCGGGCGTTACGAAAGTCCATAATAGTGCAATGCTTTACTTACATTATTCGAGAAGCGACCCGCAATGGCCGTTCAAAGTTCGACTAGATAAGCACACAA
Organism: Drosophila parthenogenetica; assembly: GCA_035047505.1. Classification (NCBI taxonomy): domain Eukaryota; kingdom Metazoa; phylum Arthropoda; class Insecta; order Diptera; family Drosophilidae; genus Drosophila; species Drosophila parthenogenetica. The sequence goes on from JAWNPM010000070.1 coordinate 3,280,838, forward strand.
GAATTGAGGAGTTTGATTTTCCATGGTTAAAATTTGTAAATATGTTTATATCGATAATACAATCGATAACCAGCTGATCATATCAAACATTGTGGGGATTCCATAAACGAACTAAGCTTAGTTTTAACTCATATTACTGTGGCCAGCAAACGAAATAATGTTTATTTGTTATTTGGGCTAGTAAGTTTAAAGATTTTTAAAGAATGCTTTTGATTTGTAATTTACTTTATTTGAGAAACCAAATTAAAAATATGTTATTTCAAACCAATTTTTTGTCTTTAATGTTTGAGAAATATTTTTTAACTACTTTTACGATTTAAAATTGAAATCGATACTTAAATAATGAATCGATGTATCGCGACTACAATAAGACATCGATGCATAGACTCCAATATCGATATTAGTTCCAGCTCTAGTTGGCGAAACAAAAATATCCGAGACTTTGTTACAAATGCCAGTAGATAAACATAAATTTAAATAATTTAACGGGAGTTGCAAAAAAAATATAAATAAAAAATCAGTGCAAGTGCGTGCTACTTATTATTATTTTTAAAGTGATTACTTCTGCCCATACTTGCTGGCAGTAACAAACGAAACACGAACGTGACTTCGCGTCGCAGTGACGAAGAGGAGAAAAAATTAGAGTAGCAATTGTTGGGAGCTGGCAAATTAAACGGAATTTCGGACGGTGGAAAATAACGAAAGAAAAAATACAACTGCAAAACGCAATAGCAAATTGTGAAAAGTTGCACTTATAAAAAGGTAATTAAGTTGCATTAACGTGTTTGTGAAGCTGTCCATGCAAAAGTTGTTTTCCCTGAAATGGACGAGTTGCAAGTAAAATACCCATTTCGATGACGAAATTTGATGAGTGTTTAAATGTGTGTGTGTGTTTTTATTTCCAACGTCGTTATTTTTTGCATTTGATAATCAGGTGTGAGTGAGCAATATATTTAGTTATGTGTGTGTGAGAGTGTTTTTATGAAGTGAGGTTTTTGATAAGCAGCACAATGGCAAGTCTTCCCCTTTCCCCCTGGCACGCACGCAAAGGTCACATATGTTGGCATTTAAGCTGCGTATTTATTTACAGTTTTTGGCTAATCATTTGAGCGGTAACAAAATCAATTTAGCTGCTCAAGCAGAAGCCCCTGAAAAGTTAACTCCTCGTGTCCAAAAATGTAATTAGCACTGCATGAAATTGTTGTTCAGCCCATACTCCCACTCACACACGCATACTTTGACACGCACACATACTTGTACTATATTTATATATATATATGTATATATGTGTTGCTTTTCTTGTCTCTCAAAAACGCTTCCGTGGTGCCATTGGAGACTTGAAGTTTATGCGGAGACTTTTCGCTTTGTGCCAATATACTTTTGCATGTAGGTATGTTTGTATCTGAGACACTGTGTATCTTCAGCAGACAGCAACTTGTTGTTGCTTTCATTCTTTCGCCTCTTCTTCTTTGTTTCTATGTCTTCTACTCTTCCTCCTGCTCTTCGTCTTGGCCGTTTTAGCTATTTTAACTGCTTTTGCTGCAGATTTGTTTCGCTTATTTGCCAGTCGTGTCGCTTTACCCTTCACACTTTTTGGGTTTCAGTGCCACAGCTCAGACTAAATTCATACTTCTCTCCACACGCATTGTTTTTAAAGAGAGATACAGAGGGAAAGGGAGACAGGGAGAAATCAGTTCGTTTAACTCGAGCTTCCAGTTTAGCAATCTGAGTCATATTTCTGTTGTTTTTGGCATTTAGCGTAATTTCTTTATTGTCAAGTTAAAAACCTGATCAACATCTCTATACAAAGTAACTGCACTTACCCACAAACGACTCATTTCAGTTTCATTTGAACCTTTTCGAAAACTCTCCAAAGGTTTTTGCAAGGTTGCAAAAGTTCAAAATTGTTGTGGTATCATAAACAGCTGTTTTTATAGCTGTCTGTTTAGCTTTTTAATTCTTAGTGTTGTTGATTAAATGATTAAAATTAAAGTCCCACAACGGCTCAAAGATGACTTCTTCAACACTGATTTTGTAAAGTACGCTTTACAGCACTTAATTGAATTAATATTTAATATTCTTTAAAACTTTTTGTTAGCTTTAGTTGCGCTTGATTTATAACCTGTTTTCCAAAACGGTTAGTGTTTTACAACACTGTTTTTGTAGAGATTCATTTATATAAACTACTAAACAACTGCAAAACTGGTCCACTTATCTTTTAATATAAAATCTTCATTAATTCCCATTTGGTTTTAGTTGAATGAACTTGAATTGATTCAATTGTCACTTGCATATAAATGTGCGTATAATTATAAATGCAATTTCCTTTTTTAATGCATATTTAATTAACAACAGTTTGCAACGCCATTGAATTACTTTGCGTGTTTAACACTTGTCTATTGATTCGCCACAGTTGTTGTTGTTGCAGTTATCGTATAAATACAAACTTGTTTGTTTATTACATATCTACAGTTACTTAGTATAGAATCGATATTGGAGCAGTTTTTCCCACTGACCCTGAGCTGGTACAAATTTCCATGCCCCCAAAAACTTGAGCTTAGAGTTTAGTCTGTTTAATGTTGCGTGTTTATCGCAATGATGATGATGATGACGATGATGATCTAATGCGTGCTGCTTTTGAGACCCTGTAGTCAGAAATGGCACGAAGTGTTGGCCGTTATTAAGAAATCTAAAGGTATATTAATCATATTTTTCATATCATTGTGCTTACAGGGTCTTTTAAAGTCTGTTTTCTACTTTCATGCTAAATTTTTTTTGCGTTGACCCAATTTAGTTGCAAGTCTGAATTTTTATTCCCACAATTAAGGTGAAAACTTTAGTCAAAAACTGAAATACTAGCAGGCAGATAAACCAAAGTGTAATCATACTGCTTAACTAATTAAGACACTAAAATTTTACTCTGTCGTCTCTTTGGTAGAATGAGCACAACGCCGGCCAGTCTCATTGAGGCGGCTTTAAGTGTGGCTGCTTCAACGGCTGCCGCAACGAACGGAAGTGGGAACGAAGGTGTCGCCGTGAAATCGAATACAAATTACATGGTACCATCAGTGCAGAATTCAGCGGTAGCACAGGAGCCATTGGATCCATTACTTCATGTGGGCGATGGCATATTCCTGCAAACTAAAACCGCACAGGTGCTGGCAGGTGTGTTTGTTTGGGCGGCACTGTTTGTCACATGTCAACAGGTGAGTTCACTACTATAATCAATCCATTAATCGTATATATTATTAACAAATATATTCCATTTATAGATCTATCAGCACCTGCGCTGGTATACCAATCCACAGGAGCAGCGTTGGATAGTCCGCATCTTGTTTATCGTGCCCATTTATGCGACATACTCATGGATTAGTTTGCTTTTCTTCAACTCTGACAATGTTTACATCTACTTCTTCACGGTGCGCGATTGCTACGAAGGTGCGTAGAAGATTACCTACCCTTTTGGCCAAGTTTTGAACTGTTTTCTCCTTTTTCAGCCTTTGTCATCTACAACTTTTTGTCGCTATGCTACGAGTATTTGGGTGGCGAGGGCAACATTATGTCGGAGATACGTGGCAAGCCCATAAAAACCTCTTGTTTGTATGGCACCTGCTGTCTGAAGGGCAAAACCTACACAATTGGCTTTCTGCGCTTCTGCAAACAGGCAACGTTACAGTTCTGTTTGGTTAAACCGCTAGTTGCCTTTATCATCATCTTTCTGCAGGCTTTTGGACACTATCACGATGGCGACTGGAGGTTTGATTACATTTCTTAACAAATTTCTATTTAAATCCCATGCTAAACTCTTGCTTGCTTCTTCTTTTACAGCGCCGATGGTGGTTATATCTATATAACTATAATCTACAACATTTCCGTCTCACTGGCACTGTATGGTCTCTATTTGTTCTACTTTGCCACACGCGATCTGTTGACACCGTTTGAGCCGGTGCTTAAATTCTGTACCATCAAATCGGTTATATTCTTGTCATTCTGGCAGGGCGTCGGTCTGGCCATTCTGGAGAAGGCTAAGGTCATTTCACCCATTGTGGACAGTGCTGGCACTGTAACGTCAGCGGGTACAGTATCCGCTGGCTATCAGAACTTTTTCATATGCATTGAAATGCTTTTCGCTGCCATCGCGCTGCGTTATGCTTTCCCCTATCAGGTGAGTTAATTGCTCCACAAGATTTGACAGGTATTCGGTGTATATTGTACTCGACAAATAGATAAGATAGCTGCCATATCACTTCATTGTTTATCAACACCAAGTTGTGTGCTCAGTTTTCACTACGTTTCGTTTTTGAGAATCACAGCAATGTGCAAGTTTTACTATATATAAATATGTATATTCTTTCGGTAGCGTGGTTCTCATGCCTGTCAGGTCTGACTCATTGGTAGATTCCCGTTTTGCTGCTATATGCGATTTAATGATTAATTGTTTTTAAATACTTTAATTAGTCTATATTTAGTAGGCATTTTATGAGCTTTATTATTAGTGTGGTTTGAGATAATAAATACTTAAACTGCTTGTTTATTAATTTGATATTGAAAACAACAAGCAAATATATTTCATTTAAATGGAGTGTACAGAAATATGAGTCTTCAAACTGGTTATTTATATTTTAAACATTACTTTAATTGTGAAAAATATTAGCAATATGAGTAAACATATTTTCTATTAGTGGTTGTGCTTTTTCCAAGAACTCCTATAAAACATATCTTTATATTATTCCAGGTCTATGCTCGCAGTTGCATTGGTGATGGCCATGGACGCTCTGTGACTATGCAGTCCATTTCCAGCAGCCTTAAGGTAAGACGCTAACACCTGTTAAGCCAAGCAGGCATTAAAATTCATTCTATTTCACAGGAAACCATGAATCCCAAGGATATTATGACAGATGCTATTCACAATTTCCATCCTCAGTACCAACAATATACGCAATACAGCTCAGGTGTGTACTATTTTTCAGTGCTTTTCTTGATTTTCTCTACTCTCTATGTCTATGTTTTTGAATGTTTGTTGCCTGCGTTTCTTGTAGCTATTGTTAATCTTATCTCTTTTACTTTGCCTTCTTCATAATCACATTTACATTCTTACATTATCGTTATGATTTAAACTTTTCGTTTTTTATTTCTGTTTCTTATCTTTTGCAGAAGTAACCTCAACTCAGCGTTACGAAAAGCTCTAAAATAAAAATTATACAAATAAAACTCTAGCGAAGCCGCAACTAAAACTTAAACCTAAAGAGGAAAAATTATATACAAAAAAAAAAGCAGTTAAAAGACAAAAGAAGTGTACTTAAAGCTTACAAAATCGACACCATAGTTGCCTTTTGTTGCCGTTTGAACACTAAACAAAAAAAACTAAAAAAAAACGAAAGCGAAAAAGATTAAGATACTATATTAATTAATTACTTAACATACGTATTAGGCCTAGTTTAACGTACTTAAAGCAAGCGCGCACTCAGAAAACCCATAACTAAAATTGCCTAGTTACCTTTAGAACGTTATGTATGTAACTTAACTATTACTTTTTAAAAAAAAACACAAGACATGCATTAAATGTTTATTCTTTCCCCCCATTCCTTCCCCCCTCTGCTGATTACTGTGTGTTTTTATCTTTTTTTATTATGTTTACTTTACGATTTAAGCATTTTATGCAAGTTATTTAAATGTTTTTAGCTGTAAACTTGAAAATAACATTGCATTCTATATAATATTTGAGATAATATTGTAAAATATTATGTATTTTGTACAACAAAGATTTTATTATTATATGTAATGTAATTATTTGTATAAACGGCAATACAAAGAACAGTTTGAAATGGCCAAAAAGGCGATCAGATTATAGCCAACTATGCAGACTCAATAGGCTTAAAACAACTGGCAATTTTTGGTGAACCCCCGTTCCAATTAACTACAGAATCAGCTCCTTGATGTACTTAGCTTATTATGCATTTAAATTTAGTTAAACAACAAAACGAGTTTCGAGTTTAAATTTCGATTATAAAAATTCTTTAGCTCAAAGATACCAAAAATAAAATTGAAAATTGATTTGCTTTTTTCATTTTCTTTTTGTGATAAACTCAAAAATCGAAAGCTCGTGCTTATGTGTGTTTCTTTTTTACTTATTAACTTTTGTAAATGTTTAAACAAATTGTATAAAATATCTATAAATATATAACTATAAATTATGTGTATTAAAATAAATGTACATTAAGCTTAAAACGTTTACTTTACTTTCTGCTTGCCTGCATGTTTACTAAAAGGCATGAACTTTGTATCGATTTACCTTTTGTCTACTAACCTTAGTATATGACAACTAATTAATAAGCAAGTGACTAATTCGTGCAGGTGGAAAGAATTCGCGTGGCATTCGCGTCTCCAGCTACGATCCAGATGATCCCAGCAATGGTGGCGGTGGTGCTAATCAAGCGGCGTCTTTAGGTGGTGCAAATGCCAGCAGCGGTGGCTACAATGCTGTGGCAACCGGTGGTGGCAACAACAGCTGTGTGGCCTCCAAGACACTGGGCAATCAGCGGAAATTCCTGCCAGGTGGACAGCGTGTGGCAACCATCAGTCAGAACTACAACGAGAAGACCATGCTGCTGAGCAGCGATGATGAGTATCAGTAGAGCAGAAGAAGGAGCAGGTGCAGTGGGAGTAGGACCAGGTTGAGGATCACTTCAGTACTGATCCCAGTTTCGACTAGTTTCATGTTTTGTTTGTTCGTTGTCATTTTTGGAAATTTTTCGAAACTTTGTTTATTGTTTAACAAAACATTTTCGCTTGTACAATAATCTTAAGTAGCGCAACACAAAAAAAAAAAAAGAAAAAGAAATGGAAAAATACAAAAATCAGATCTATAGAAAATGATATAATATATATTTATTTATGTACTTATTAAACACATACTCTAAAGCCGGATGAATGTGTATGTAATTGTATGATTAATTTGTATTTTTACACAGTGGTATGTGCGTTGTTTAGTTTTTAATAATAGTTAAATTACAATCCCCATACGTTTCAATTCTTACTTTTGTAAATCGTTTGAAAAACTTTGTATAAAAATCAAAAAAACAAGAAGAAATGAAAACCTTCAACTCTAGCGTCTTGAAAACCGTCTACAGGCTGCTTATACAATAAAAAATCTGAATACAAACAAATAGCAACAAGAATTGGAAAAAATAAAAATATTATTAAAAATAAAATAATAATATATTAAATAGTATATTTATAAACTAAGATGCAAATTTTTAAAAAACTGCAACATATTATGTAGGAACCGGTTAAAGCAAACAACAATTAAATAGCTGAATACTTTAATGGTATAAAAAATGAATGTGGAATGAAATAATTGAACCGGAAACGGATTTGTAGACAAAAAAGAACAGCAACAGCAATGTAAAAAAAAAAAAACAAAAAACTTTTACCTGTACAGAAAAAAACATTATTTTTTCCAAAGTTCAACTTCACATTACGCAAGGCTTCTTCTCAAACATAATTAATTATTAAATAAGAAGCGAACGCGTAATAAAATTGAAATGATGGGCAACTGGCAAAGTCAAATTATGCATGTACATGTAATTTTATGATTCACTGTGTGTAAGTGCTTTTGTGTAAATCGAATCGACAGCAAACAAATGGTTTTTATGTACATTTTTTGTGTTGTTAAAAACTCTATAGAACGAAAATAAAGTACATAAATGTCATAAATACACAGAACATTAAAATAAAACCGCCTCTTGTCTTTTGATTAATTTACCAACACTGAGCGGGGATTGTTTCGGCAGGCGAGTGCGTGTTATCGATATCGATAAGCATTGCGCGCGTATTTTGAAAGGTAAGCAAATGATTCTAGGGTTATAAAATTAAATAAACTAATTAAATAAAAAAAAAGAGGAAATTAAAATAATCATTCACGACTACGATTTATTAGCATGTCTTTAGCTTTGATTCGTATTTTCCTTATTCGGTTCATTCATTTTTGTTGATGGCAGCGTAGAGCCGGAAATTAAGGCCAGTAAAACGGTAGCACTGATGGACGGAAACGAAACTGTGGCTTCACCCAGAAATACCTCTTCCTTGCTATCCACTTCCTTATTTTTAGTAATATTAATTTCTACAGTAGGCTTGTAAGTTTTGGAACCCTCATTGATTGTCTCCGTGCAATGCTCCACACTGTAATCCTGGCGTATAATGCAAATATCCACTTTGAAATCACAGGATGGATCATTCTTAGCACCTGCAGTTATAGCTTTGATCAATATGTCTTGTGCTTCGCTCTCCTTTAGCTTGGCTTTCCAGCGATTCTCCAGGACTTTGATCGCATTGGACATTCCCTCGCCCATTGCGCTAAATGGAAGTTCCTCGGAGTTGCCGTCCCGATGCAGACTATATAGATGTATACCCGTTCTGTCCACGCCACCGATTATATAGCTAGCCATATGTTTACCCTGATAATGCTTTTGCAACGTCTTCATCAGATGTCGGGCAGTATCGACGGGAAGTCGACGATTTGTGCATAAATTAAGCATTTTCAGTTGGGCGTTAATCACTGAAGTCATTTTAGTCAAATCGGCCATTAATCCGATACCGCCACAGCTGAAAGAGCAGAAAAATTGGGTATTACTGAAACTAAAAACTGATATTCCTCTCTCTATACTTACAACACATTGTCGTGTAGTTTGAAGACCTTATTACTGTTGGTTCTGATCAGCGAGTTTCCCAGATTAATTCTGGTATCGACTCCAATCATAATGCCATCTAGAAACTGTATTCCAACAGCAATGGAGTTGGCCAAATTAAGCTCCGCATCGCTATATAGATAAAAGAAAAGGAAATTGAACTTAAATAATTACCAATTTATGGCTACATACCGCTGACTGTTGTTATATTTAAACGAGTCTATTGAGTGGTCCATTAAAGTAAAAGTTTTTCTTCAAATTATACCAAAAATAGTAAAAAGTTTTAGAAAAAAGTGTACTTTTTGTGTATGTGTTTGTATTAAAATAGAAACGAAAGTGTCGTAAAAAAGTTTGTGGAAAATACTAAGACATTCTGATCAGGGCTTATTTAGACCAGTTTCCAAAGGGATCTATGTAATGTAAGATTTGGCAATTTAACAATTTAAATTATGTTTTAATTTGTGCTTCGAGAACTACTGACAATACACGTACAACATATGACAAATGCTTTCGCTGCTGGTTAAGACGCCCGCTCGCTTTGACGATCGCTTATCAAATGACAGCAGCGAACAAGCAGCCAGGCTGCAGACGACAGCGAACAAACACACAAACAACGAAAATAGAGATTTAACAGCGGCAGAGTTACTTGGAGTGCAACTAACATAACATGCGTGAGCAGTTAATAAACTCTGTTATTGCAGCGAACAAACACACAAATAGTGCAGCGCAGACGATTAACAATTAACAGAGCTTGCTTAGAGCGTAATTAACGCAGTGAGAGTGAGCATTAGATTCTGCTGTCTGCTGATGCTGCAGGCGACAGCGAACAAACACACAAACAGTTAACAGCGGAGCTTGCTTAGAGCGTAATTAACGCAGTGAGAGTGAGCATTAGATTCTGCTGTCTGCTGATGCTGCAGGCGACAGCGAACAAACACACAAACAGTTAACAGCGGAAGAGTAACTTGGAGTGCTATTAACATAACATGCGTGAGCATGTTAAGAAACTCTGTTATTGCAGCGAACAAACACACAAACGAAACAGCCGATAATAGAGAGTTAACAGTGACAGAGCTTGCATAGTGCGTAAATAACATAGTGTGAGTGAGCAAGCGTAACAGCAGGGGAGAGGCTACTGTTTGCGATCCCTGTTATTACAGCGAACACACAACCAAACAGCATAGCCGCCGAAAAGAGAGAATTAACAGCGGCTCAGCGAGCTTAGTGCTTAATTAACATAGTGTCGGCTGTGATAATATTATAAATCAATGAATTACAAACAAATTAGTAGTAATATGTGCTAGTTTTTTAGTGTTAGTTTTAGTTGCACTTTAAATAAAATTTGTGCTTTGCAACCTACTGAAATTTCAGTTCGCCTGGTTTGCAGCTGGAATATACAAATGGCCAGTTGAATTCTGAGGCGAAAAGAAATCCACAGTAAGATTACAACACAATCGTTGAGTGAAACAGGATACAAAATACACATAACTTATTTTAAATCTTAGTCAAATAAATTATTTTCATAAAAAACCAATCGATTGTTGTAACTTATTGAGCATTGTTTAATTATTATCAGTTAAGTTAATATCTTAATTGGCTGCAAAATACAGATGTGACACGTTCATGTATGAGTATTATATAGTGACACTTATGTGTGGGTATATATGGAAATTGTGGCATGAAGTGAGCGTATGCAGCATGATAGCTATATCCTGTGGCATGCTATATACACACACACACACGCACACACACGTAGTTTATATATAATATTGCAACTGTTATGTCATTTTGCTTGCATAAATTATGATGTTATGTGGCAAAGGTAACGGATGTGCATGTGGCAGTGGCAGCACATACACACACACACACACCCAAACACACACACAGACTCGGAGTGCTAGTGGCATCCACAGGCAGCAGAACACCAAACATAATCGATATAGTGCCTGGTCTGAGCAGCTCTGGGCACTGAGCGTATTACGACACACACACACACAAGTGTATGTGAGTGCTGTGTGTGTGTGTCTGTGTCACGTAAACGGAAACCAAACGACAATCGCACATTTCCCAATAATTATATTTCAATGCATCAGAATTTCAGCATGACAGTTGTCTGGTTTTCCGCATACGCATACAGCAACAATCACATCAGAGTGGGTGAGTGAGCGAGTGGGAGAGAGAGAGAGACAGTAAATAGACAAAGCGAGTGAGACAACAATAGCGCTATCCATTTGCCCTGTTCAGTGCCCACGCTTTGGTCATTATCTGTTTAACAGTTCCACATTAACGACCCTCAGCTGCCTGGTCATGGATACATTCTCTTCGCTCTGGCCCCCCCTTCACCTCCTCCTGCTTGACTGACAGACTGACGCCATATTGTGTGCCATACACACGAACAATCAACGGAAAGCCGTTGGGCCAATAAGTTTATTACTTGCCTCAATGCATTGACCATCAATACAGTGGGCATTGATATGAGTAGTGGGCGTGGCGGGGTGTTGTGGGGTGTGCTGGGCGTTGTGGGCGTAACGGGTGTGTTTGCTTCCTGCTCAAGGACTTCTGACACACACAAATACACACACAGAGACACACAAATAAGTGTATTCATATTGAATACGAGTTTATCGTTTCGACAAGCACATAAATACACACACACACCTATATCTACACACACACACACACTTGGCCCACTCGCCGCAGGACTTCCTTGTATAATTCATGAAATGCACATCATTCCCACAACCTCAATTATGACTACCATTCAGCAATGTGTTCGTTAACACACTAAAGTCGTCCTGAAATAATAAATGCTACATATATGTTACTATATATACCATATATACTATATATCTGGCGCCTCACACTTCATTTCATGGCACTCAAATAGTGGAGGAAAAAGAAAACTTTAATTTTTTAAACTTCATTGTTTATTTGTCGTGCATTTTACGACTTTAACTTATCGATTGCCATAAATCAAATAACAAAAATTCCCAATGACACACGTTAATCAATGAGCTTCAGGGGTAAAGTGTATTAATTGATATATGTAAGCAATTAATTGAACACTACGAATGTCCTTTGGGAAGTGTATGTTGTAATACTGTAATACTGCTAATGTCAACGTCGATTACTTTACTGTATACACACATTATAGTGCTTTATCCTTGTCAGTTGTTATTCTCATTAATTTAATTAAAAAACCTATTTTATTTATTTTTTATTCATTTAAAACTTGCCCAAAATTTGTTATATTATTTAAAAATGATTCTAAATTTTATAGCAATTTACTGTTTAAACATTTCTGTATTCGTTTAAAGCTTCAAATTGTATTGTTCTCAGCTGCTGCAGACATAATTTCCAACTTATTCACTTATTGCTACATTTTAGTCAAATTGCGCATACGACGCATTGACCCATTGATGTTTCTGCTTTCATTGTTTGAGACAATCAACAAATTGTTATTCATTAAATGGCTTTGCATTTTAATTGAGTTATTGAGCACGTTAAACACGTTTGTAACAATAGCAACAAGAATGCCAACAACAACGACAATAAGAACAACAACAATAATTTGAAGCCAAAGTCAATGTCTGGGGCCTGCAGCTGAAACAATGTTGAGCATGTTAAACTATGGTATGAGTGTAACTGACGCATTGTGGCTTATCCGTCTTGTTGTTGTGCCACACACACACACACGCTCTCACTTAAAGCATCATTATTAGCACAACAGTGCACACACAAACACACACACACACATACACACATACGCACACTGAGTCGACCATTATGACCACTTGCTGTGAGCTCATCGTCGACAGAACGTCGTACTCATCGTGTTGACATACTTCTGCCAACAGTTGATCTTGTGGCCTACCGCAGGCATGCGGATTTAATCCATAAAGGATACGCACAAACACATACATACACACACACATATAATGAACGTGTGTGTGTTTGTGCGTGTGTGTTGGTTTTGTGAAATTTTAAGCACGTCCGTTTTGTTCTAACGAGCCACGTCCAATGCTCGTTGTGGCTGCTGCTGCTGCTTCTTCTTCAGTCTCGCCTAAAAGTAGGCAATGAAATCTGTTGAAAAATATACAGAGAGCGTAGTAGAGAGAGCGAAAGAGAGAGAGAGAGCTTTAGTTGTATTAGTTTACAAATCACACGTAATAACAATTGACACAAACACGCCACGCCCACTGGGCGACATTTGTTTAGCTTTTGGGTTAATTAAAATACACACACATACACAGACACCGACACACACACACACACAGAGCTCACATAAAATGAATTTTGATTTCAAACCCAGCTCGCAATTAGATGAGGCATAAAATGTGGTCAACGGCTGTGTGTGTGTGTGTTTCTCGGTGTCTGTGTGTGCCTGGTTGTGCAGCAAGTTAACCGTAAACATTGTAAATTCCCTTTATGCATAAAATTCATTTTTAATTTCATTTCATTTGGCCAGTAAAAATGATTAACGCTCGCTACACATGTAAAATACGGCTTAAAACTCTTGAATAAATAAATTAAAATCAATGATTAAAACACAACAAAAAAAGAACGACAGTATAACCACAAAAGCGCAGCTGTATGTGTGAAGGAGTGTTCATGTGTGTGTGTGTGGGAGTATTTTACGCTGCACATTATTACAATTAAAATTAATTTAATAATAAATTTCAAAATAATTACAATACACTCGCTTAAATAAACGTTTCCACCGCGTTGACAAACAAAAAAAAAGTCACAAGAGCTGTTAAAAAATAAAAAACAAAAAAAGTCATGTATACATGTGTAATTTATATGTATGTACATGTGTACTTAATACATATGTATTGGTCTTTATGCATATTTATGGCATAAATGTTTGACAATCTGCTGCAATTCCAGTGGACAGCAGCGTAAAAGCCAACAATTTTAGCCACTTTGTTGTTGGCCACACAATATTGTCATTTAGTTTGTTTTTAAGTGAGCAAATGTAATGAATATGTGCAAAAAATATTTGTGTTTTAAACTTTACATATAAAATGTTGAGTTATAAACTTTTGAAGCAGAAAGTATAGGACTTTTAAGCCGAACCCATTGTATGAACTTTTGAGCTTTTCTTGGGCTAAAATAATTTATGGCTGTAACTCATTTTTATTTCTGAGAGCAGCACACAATTTAAGCCCAAAATAATTATTTTTTATAGCTTTTACAATTTTTGTTTTCTAAAATATTTTCTAAAATTTTCATAAAATAATTTTAATAAATTTAAAAAATTGTTCCTACTCCCATTTTTTTTACAGAGCATTTAACTAGTCATTAAACTCTATTTAAAGTTTTGCATTTTACACTGCAACAATTTGTGCTGCATTCTCCACAAAGTTGCGCATAAATAAATGACACACACACACCCACAGTTAACACACAAATAAACGTTTTGCCTGCTCTTGTTGTTGTTGTTTTTTGTTAATTTGTATGGAAAATCACTTTTTGCGAAAAACCCATTTAAAAATTACGCTGTTTTTATAAGGTAACAATGCATACAACAATTTACACACGCGCACGATGCAAATTTGCATAACATTTGCCCGGGCAAACACACACCCACACTCCACACACACACACACACACACACCTACACATACACGCACTTACAACACACACACGTACAGTGGCCCCTTTTGAAAATGGTTTACCCAAGCGTATAAATTCACATAATAAGTCTGCGTCGGTGTCAGTGTGCTGGGTAGATCTGTGATGATGATGCTCCTTTCTCCTGCTCCTACACCCACTCCTGCTCCTACTCCAGTTTCTACTCCTTCCTCTGCTCCTACTCCCACTCCTGTCAACCTCAATTCTCCTACTCCTGTTTCTGCTCTTTTTACTGCTATTGCTCCTCTTTTTGCTCCTGTTTCTCCCGCTGTTGCTGACTTCGCTCCTGTTTACCCTCCTGCTCCAATACCTCCCCTGTTTCTCCTGTTCATCCTGTCTCTTCCATTTCCCTTGATTCTCTTCTGTTCCCTATGTTTTAACTGCTCCTCCTACTTCTCTCCTTTGTCCCCTGTTCCTGCTGTTTCTCTTTTGTTTCCCCTGTTCCTCCTCCTGCCGTTCACAGCGTGGTTTCGCGACAAAAACAACTAGACGAGTCCTGACAGCGATACTCCCATCATTCCACCCACTCAACACCCACAAAAATTGTCAACTGATGACGATGATGATGCGGCTGATGGCTGGAATTGGAATTGGAATTGAGTATGAAACTGGGAATGGAATGGGACTGGAATTGGGATTTAAAAAGTAGCATTGGAGTTGGCATTGTTGATTGGAACTGCTTTGTTGTTGTATTTTTAATGGCCAGTATAATGACATGAGCAGTCTGACCAGACCAGGCCATAAACCGTCTCCTACTCCAGCCCTTTACTACCCCCTCTAACCATACACACCTGCCCCTGACTGACTGCGGTTTCAAATATTGCAAAATTGTAAATGTTTTATATTTAACGCCCACCGTTTCTGAATTCCCATCCCCACCAAAACCAAGTTGTGACATCTGCCATTCGCGCAGTGCACAAGTGTTGTTGTTTTGCTGTTGTTTTGTTGGTGTTTATTGTAAATTACATGCTATAAATTAAAATAACACACTCGCTAAATGTCTCGCTCTGTATGTAATCAGAGTCCTTTCCATTACAATTTGCCTCTCGGCTTTGCTTTGTTTATAGATTGGCTTATTTCGATAATGAATTAAATAAATGAACTTGTTAAATGAAATGTTTCATTTTTGCATCACAATTAACAAATCAGAAAAGTCTTTATTATAGTTAGTTAAGGGGGAGAGCAGTTTTGTATATAATAGAAAACTTATGAATTGTTTTAACTAACTAACTCTTATGGTCTACAAAACTGAAGTGTTAGAGTATCTTCCAGTCGTTCAGTAGACACAAACCGCATTCCAACTTGTTTTCGAACTAAATGTCTATAAACAACAACAACAACAAGTGTTGCTAACGACCAAGTTGACATTCTTACAGAGTTAGTTATAGTATTTACAGCACTGAACGATCAATTGATCAATGGAACTAAACTTAATCAGTTGTGAGTTCATTAAAGTTGTCAAGTCGCTGAGTAGTTTAGTTGTTGATTTGTTATGTCAGCAGATTGTTAAGTCTTAATTAATTGTGAGCGACATCATAAATTATACTATTTAAAATGGCTTAAAGAGGTGTAGAATATTAAAATATGTTTATTGGCAGTTGTTTCAATTCTTAAGCATTTCGTTTGGCTTTAAACAGACAATGAACAACAGCGAAAGCAACTGCAGACACAACAGCAGAATCCCACAACAGACATCTCATGAGAAAGTTCTTCTTTGAAGGCTGAACAGTGGGTGTGTGGCACAAGGGGCGTAGCGGTGAGGAAGACTTTCATACTGCTTTTTGTTTCATGTTTTGTTGGCGGCGAAATTGCGTTGAATGTTACCTGCCATTTGGCAGCGTACACAACAACAACAAGAACATGGCAAATGGAAAATGGAAAATCGACAAAGGAGCAGGGAAAAACTGGCAGAAAGGAGAAAGAGAGCGCAAGAGAGAGAGAGGAGAACAGAAGACTGAGCCTCTGTACATTAAGTAAATGTCTGCCTATGTGCTATATACACAGAGATAGAGAGCAACAGAGAGAATTGGAGAAATAGAGGGGGAGAACAGGGAAAGAACTTTATGCACATGCAATTCAACGGAATTGCAACAACGAGTCAGTGATGCCAAAACAGCTAGATACACGAAAGCAGTTACAAAATTTAACGCTAGACTTATTTTAGTTGATTAACTTAACTAAAATTTTATACATAAACATAGCAAGCTTATTTAATTAAAAACAAACTCCTTTTTTTATGCATCAGTTTGCCCTGTAGTTTAGCTAATCAGCCCCACTGTCTGGTTGTCTGCCTCTTCACTACATACAGTCAAACATTATATACATACACACATTCACACACATACACAAACATGCTCAGCCGATCAAAATTTCAGCAGCTGAAGAGCAAAACTGCAGCACAACTAACAGACGAGCAGTAATAGTAGCAAGCAGCAGCTGCCCAAAGTGCACCTTCAAAAAGGGCTGCACTGAGAGAAAACGAGTTGCAGAAAATGTTTCAAAATGCTAAACAATTGCATAGAAATTCGTAAGTGAAACAGATTTCTGCAAGTGCAGCCTTGAGCATAGGCAACAACAAATTTACATTGGGATTAGCGAAGTAACGGTAAAAAGATCGCGAACGAAGATAAGAAAGCGAAGAATGAAACATTGTTGTTGTGCTTTGCATTGACACAAGCTGTGCGCATTGAACCAATAGAATATCAACCAATAGGAGAGCTCCCTCCCCTGACACTAAGAAATTGCAATTACAATAACAAATTTGCACTAGCAGCGATATCGTCTGTTGCCTCTGATCGCCTGTTAGTTTGGCTGGTATTTTAACTGTTTTCGACAGAATTTCTTGTCGTCGACAGTCCACGCTAGTGACAAAAGTAAAGCCTTGTTTTAATACTACAATTAAATTACCTAAAAATTAGCTTTTATTTGGCTTAATTGGCAACACTGTCTTTAGCAGACAAGCATCAAGAGGCTAAAAGGTGCTCGGTGTTCGGTTACTCGTTGATTTGGTGGCTCGGTGTGCACGGTGTTCCTTTAGCGTTTATTTGTTGGCCCGCTTGGTTTGGTTTGCTTTTGTTTGTTTGCTTGTTTTACAGCCAAGTTCTGCTGCCATGTATCCTGCAAGCAGCCTGGCAGCCACAACGGCAGCAGCAGCAACTTTTCCATTAAATCTTTTGCTTCTGTCCGTTCGTTGTCCTTTTCGTCCATCGCTTTTCTCAGCCCTTTCAATGTGTGTTTTAAGCGATTCCCTTTAACAACGTCGCTCTGTCTCCCAGTCTGTCTCGCAGCCTATCTGTCTCCCAGTCTGTCTGCCCGTCTCTTTGCCATTGTCATTGTGTAGCGTCTAGACTCGTGTCGCACTGTGTCTTTGCTCACACTGCGTGTGCGCAATATTAAGCCCTCATCAAGTTTACAATAATCAAACGCACGAAAAAACAATTTCATTGAAAATGCAAATTTAAATACTTATTTTAAGCTTTTGATACATATTTATAAATCGAGTTCAAAGCGAGTTCTCAACGATACCGGAACATCCCAAATGCACAAGCAGAGTCCTTTGTATATATTTGTGTTTGTATTTGTATTTGCATTTGTTTTTATGTTTGTATTTGTGTTTGCTTTTGTATTTGTATTTACCAATAAATAAACGAGTTGTCGTTGTCGTGCTCGTTCTCGTTCTCGTTGTTCCTGTCGTTGTCCTGTCTGCTGCCGTTGTCTTCTCTTTGTGTTTGTTGACATGTAATTGCAACTAAATATTTTAAATTGCTTTAAAATAAAGCGTCGCTCTGTTCCTATCGCTGTCTCTCTATCCCTTTTTCTATCTCTGTCCCACTGCAGTGCTGACTGCTCACCCAAAAGGTTATGCAAATGACAAAGTTTCCTCACTGCACCATGTGCCAGTGACTGTGTGTGTGTGCTGGATGCTGAGTAAATAACATAAAACTCGTATTTATACACAGCATACGTGTAAACACCCCTTACATTTGGAGGAGCGTGTAGGGGGCAGAGTCCTTCGGTTTGGCACAGGTCGCTTCATGCATTTTCCTGTTTGCATTTCACATTCAGCTGCGTGTTAGTCTCGGGATACCTGACTTCTGTCTCTCTCTCTCTCAATCTCTTCCTATACCACTCTTTTCCCCTCTTGCGCTTTGTGGGCTTTTCTGCCTGTGAACTGATAGGTGGAAACGCTTTTATCAACTGCAATTGTTCAACAAGAAATAATCATAATAATCAGTCTATGGAAAATAACTTTATTGGAAGAACTTTCAGAATTTGAAATATTTCTTGATTTCCCATTAAGTGACTAATATTTTGAGTAATAACAATTAAGAGTATTTAAACAAATTTGAGCTGTCATGAAGTACTTACCAAATGTTTTCCTGTAGAAGTATTTTTCCTTAGTACTTTTAGCTCTTAAAAGCTAGACCTTTTTAACCAAAGAGCACGAAGAGAAGTTATGGCTGAATTAGGCTCAAATTAGAGTAGCTTAAAGTTTATTTTTAGAGCAGGAAATTTAAAAACATTTTAAAAATTAAAAACACTCGAGTTTTGTTTAAGAAAAGTTAAATTTTTATTGTAAATAAACTATAATAAACTCTGGACAATTTATAAACTCAATTTAAGTCACTTAAAACTTAAAGTTAACAATCAGTTGGAATTTATGTGACAGTTAAGTGACGCTTAGTTGCAGTTGAATGCACAACTTAGTGCATTTAATTATGTATGTATTTATATAGTATTATAGTATGTTTACAGTATATTTATTTACGCAATTATTAGTAGTAATTGATGTCGCTGGAATGAAGAATGGAGAACGGAGAATAAAGAGTGGAGAGCGGGTAGTGTAGAGCGGGTAGTGGAGAACTGAGGCATGAGTTGAGTTGGCGCTGTAATTAACACCAAAACACCCAGTGAACATGTCAACAGTCACTTAAAGCGAAACCGAAATGCCCACAACACGGCCAAGACAACAGAAGACAAGACAAGACACGCTGGAACAAGACAAGACACGAGGAGACACGCGGAGACAAGACGGGCCAAGACAAGACAAGCAAAGTGCAGACAAGACGTGTTGAGACGAGTCGTAGTAAGGCAAGACCTTCAATCATCAATCAGTCAAGTAATCAATCATTCAATTGCATTTTTTTGCACCGAGCTAAACTTGTTTTTTTAGTTCGTTGTTTTTAGCCGACAATGACGACGATGACGGCCAAATGCACATTGGCCACATTCTTTGGACTCCATGCGATCGTCTCTGGTGGCTGTGAGAATATGCAACAGGGAGTCGTCGTTTAGGCCATAAATAGTTACAGCCAAATGACAGTTATGTGCAAATATGAGACACACACATTACCTACACACACACGATTCAGGCCTGAATTCACGCATGCCTTAACAGCGGCCTAATCAGCGACAGCTTCGATTTCGACAGCGAACTTGGCTTAATTAAT
This sequence comes from Drosophila parthenogenetica, assembly GCA_035047505.1. NCBI lineage: Eukaryota > Metazoa > Arthropoda > Insecta > Diptera > Drosophilidae > Drosophila > Drosophila parthenogenetica. Next base: position 3,300,612 of record JAWNPM010000070.1, read on the forward strand.
TAGGCGCGTGCGCTAATTGTTTAGTGTCCTGTTTGTGATTTTTCCTCGCTTTTTTCTCGCATTTTTTCTTTGCTACTTTTAGCGGTTTTAGCTGTTTTTGTTGCTTGCAATTAGTTTGAACATGCGCTTTGGCGCCTGCGCCTTGGAAAAACCAGTTTCCCATCATCGTGATCGCAAGTACAAGTGTGAGTGTGATGGCTATAGACTGTGCGTGTATGTGCGAGTGAGATGGCGCCACTGCTTTGACATTAAATGGCTTAAAATTAATTAACAAAATTAATAAAACATTTTCATCGTACTCGCTTTTTGCATAAAGTCGAGCAAAAATTAATTAACTCGACTGCTGCTGCTGCTAACATCAACAACTGGCAAGTGTCCTCCATGCTTCATTCCTTCAACTGTCGTCCTTCATCGCGTCCCGTCGCGTCATCACCGTGCGTTATACAATAATTAAGTTTTCAGCACCTGCGTGTGCGCCAACTTGTAGCTGAAGCGGGAGCTGAGGCTGGCACTGCTGCTGAAACTGCAGCTGCTTTGACTTTTTTACCAACCATTTGACTTTTTTGTCTCTGTGAGGTTTCTTACAGCAGCAGCTGTCACAGGAGCGCTGTGGAGTGTGGGCGACAGCTGCTGTGGGGCATGTTTTGACATGACAAGCGCTGTTTCAAAGGACTTGAGGACACATCAGGAATGTGTTTACTGCTGTAACGAGATAAGCGATTTACAAAATTACAAATTTGGGCAAACTTTCTTAAACTAAAATTTTAAATAATAAAATATTTTGTTAGTTTGCTATGCTCTAAAAAAGTATTGTTAGATTTTATTCATAATTTTCTTTCATTTACCCTACTATTTTTAATAATTTCCAAAATCTTTAAGAGTTTATGAGATCTGATTTCTTTACAATTTTGCTGCCCGTTTCACCCAGCGCTGCGCTCCTGTTGCGTTATCCAAAAAAACTGTCGCCTGATCGGTTTGCTTGCCACTACTGTTGGCAACTGTGGCGCATGTTTTGGGCCATTTTTACAAGCGTAGCCAGTTTCAAATTTCATTCCTGTTGCCAATGCATCGCAAAGAGTTACTCCTACCTCTCTCTCTCTCTTTCTCTTTTGCTTATAGCCATGTCTGCCGTGCGTGTGTGTGCTGCTGCTGCTGTGTGTGTGTGTGTGTGTGTGTTGTTGACGTGTTGTTGCACATGCGCATTAACCCGGCCACAAATTGTAATTACCACAACGCATTACAACATAATTCCCAATTGAGTCTCGTGCACTCTTTCAGTGTTTCCTTCTTGTTTTTTATGCTGTTTTTCGCATATTTTGAGTGTGAATTTAATGATAGGTGTGTGGAGCAGGGAACAGGATCGTTTCACTTATGTGAATGACTACGAAATATTTTTGGAAGGCCCTCAAAGAAAGTGGTGAAGGGCCACGAATGAATGTTTGGCAAAGGAACGCGCCGATATTTCTGGTAATAACATAATAGCCCGAAATATGGTATTGGCATTGGAATTCAATTAGCAGACGGGCAGACAGCAGTTAAGCTCATGTGAAAGGCTCCGAAAGACGCCGACTTGAATTCCCCCATCTCTTAGCTCCTTTCTTCCTTGCCCTGCTCCCCTCTACCCCCAGCTAGCCACCAATTGCAGTTGCCATTTCCACTTTGAGGTCAATAGTTTTTGCAAATTGCTATTTGTTGTTTGTCATCGTTTTAAGCAACCGGCTCAGGTTTTGGCCCTGTTCCTGTTCCTAGCCCTGTTCCTGCTCTTGACCAGTTTCTCTCTCTCTCTCTCTTTGACCAGTTTGGTTACTTGGCTTCTAGACAAATTGCTTGAAGTCAGCTCAGCTCAGCGGAGCTCAGTTGAGTTCAGTGTAGAGCTTGTTCAAACTCTCGGGAGCTCACTGTAGTAGATGCCATCAGGTGTCGAGTGTTTTGTCAGGCTATATTTGCGTTTGGGCTCAGTTAATGGCAATCGAGCTGCCTGCCGAGCGTTGCCACTACAGCTCTGCGCCCGATTGTCAAAATAAGAGAAATCCGGATTCTTCTCACCATTGTTTACCTCTCTATCTCTCTCTGTCTTTCTCTAGCTGCCAACAAAGAATGCAAAACAGACTAAAAGAATGCTAGAAATAGAGCTGGGGAAATTGAGTCTTCGCTGGGATTTCTGCTCATTTAAGTGGCTTAGATTATTGTTTTAAAGATTAATGATTCAATTTTCATTTATTTAAGAATTTTTCAGTATTTTTATGTAGAAATTTATAAACTTTATTTAAAAGTTTTTATGTCTTTATAAAAAAGATTTTTAAATTGTATAAGCATCCAGCTAGAAGATCATTATTAACTACTGTGGCCAGTGTTAAAGCCAGTTGCGCTGCCAATTGTGGTAGCTCTGTTTGTTTGGGCCAAGAGCTGACACAGGCCCATCGGCACTGGCTGCCACTAAAGACTCAAACTAAAACTAGTTTCAATTAAAATTCTTGAGCAGCGACAAAGGAACAAAAAAACAGTAAAGAAAAGAAGCAAAAAAATGTGAGTAAAGAAACTGCAAGGCAAGAAAATTAAAGTGGATTATGAGCATATACTTGTATAGATATATAGATATATACTTATATATACTTATGTGTATATGATCGGAACGAGACGTTGTCTGCGGACTTCTGTCTTTGGGGCTCAACTTACTTGACTGTTTGTATCTCAACGCATTTAAGTAAATTTGTTGTTTTTGTTGGGGATTTTTTTTTTGCAGAAATTGGTGCAAAAGACAAAGAAAAGCCCATAAAAAAATAATAATAACAGCCGCAATCTGAGGACGCGTCGTCGCTGGGCGAAAACAACGGCCTCCGGGGCCAATGACTAAATGACTAAATGACCAAATGACTGACTAAGTGCCAAAGGGTATAGAGAAAGGGAGCGGTAGAGGGAGAGGGAGGGGGCAGACAGAGAGGGGTTAACAGTCAGAACTGCTCACTCTGCCTCCAAATGCGAAATCGAAACGAAAAATCGAGAGGCAAAAATATAAAATACGAGTGCGACCGTCATCGCCGCCGCCGTCGTCATCGTCGTCGTCGTCGTCGTCGTCGTCGCCGCTCATTATAAATTTTTTTAATCGCCAGTGCTGGCAAGAAAAAACTTCAAAGATCCGTCGTCTCGGAGTTGGACTTGGCCTGGGAGTCATGTAGTCTTTTGGGCACCGCGTCCCAGTCCCAGTCAATGTCCGAGTTTTAGTCCGCGTCGATCCTGCAAGTTTAAATATTTAAAACAAAGTCTTGAGCTCTCGAGGCCTGTATGGGTTTTGTAGGCCTCCTTTTACTTAAACCCCTTCCAGCTCCTTTTTTCAAATCCCATCTGCCCTACCCGCACCACACTCCTGTCGTTGTCAGCATCTCCATCTCCATTTCCATCTGCATCTCCATCTTCATCTTCGTCTGCGTCTCCGTTTCTGACTGCTACGACATTCCAGGCGCGCGCGCTCCACCTTCGCCTTCGCCTTTGCCTTGTGCTCAGGCCGCATACTCCATGGTTGCACACACATAATTATACCCGTTAATCTTCAATTTACAGGGTAGTTGAGTTAAAGAGGGTTATCTTTAGGGTAAACTATTTCTTTTGTTTTAAGTATAACTTTTCTTAAATTTAGCGGTTAATTAAAAGCATAAATTCCTTTAAAGACACTCAGTTTTCTACTTAAATGAATCCCAAATAGATCTTAAGTGTTATATAAATGATATGGTGGTTTAAAAGTTTCTAATCTGTTTTAACGCCTAAAAGCATGCAACACTATTTGCTTATTTCCTAAAATAAATAAACTCCCGCCTACTTAAGCTGCTTAACGGGTGTTTTATAGTCGACTACTCTTTATTGGCTTATTTTTTATATTTTTTGCACTGCGCTTATTTATATTTTTGTGGACCTGTCTGCATCCCGCTCTCGTGGTCTGTCCTTTTGGGTTCCCAGTCTCAGCCTCAGTCTCAGTCTCAGTCCCAGTCCCAGTGGCTGTCTTGGTTTCGGTTTCGGTTTTGGTTTCTGTCTCTGTCTCCGTCTTCATCTTCATCTTCATCTCCGTCTGGATATCTGCTGGCAACTGTTCGTATTTCACCTGGCACTGTCGGTCGGTCAGTCATTAAATGCCCTCAAAATGCAAACAACAACATCGACAACAACAGCAACAACTGGCAAGTCGAGGACAACTGGCAAAAAAAAGCGCTTCACGCACATTTTGTTGTTGTTTTCTTACTTTAAATATTTAATATTATTATTTAATACAAATTTTTGACAGTGATCTGATCTTTTGTTCGTCTTTCAACTTCTCACCGCTGACAGCTGTTGACAGAATGCGATGCCAGGCAGCCCAAGAGTAAAAGAGAGGCAGTTAGGGAGAGAGGGAGAAAAGAGAGTGCCGCTGCTAGTAATAACGCCGATCATGCAACTCATGCCAGTCATTAAACAGATGCACAACATTCGAAAGGCAGTCAATCAATTAAAAAATAATTTCATTTCGAAGCTGCATTGTTAAAAATTTATTATAAATTTACTAAAAAAAAAAACCCAAACTTTAAGTAGCTTATTCAAAAGATTATTCAAGAGATTGTTGGGTAGTAAATAAAAACATCAATGAATAATAAATTTAATTTAATAAAACACTTTAGATTTCAGCCTTAGCTTGTTAACTAAAGGTTTATTAAAATATACTTTATAACGGAATGAAAAATAATTAAATAATTTATTTAATTATGCTTAAAACTGTAGTTTAAATTCCTTAAACAATAGATTTTTTTACTTACTATAGTTTTGTTTAAAATATATTTTAGAATAAACCCAAACTATTTTAGAATATTTGAAAAAAAATAAACTAGCAAACTTATTTAAATAATTTAAATTTAAATTAAACAATATTAATTTATTTAAAATACCTAAATTACAACTGAAGCTTAGATATTTTAAATTATTTTATATTATACCAAAGCAACTAGTTTAAAATACTTAAAAAATTAAACTACACACTTGTGAACCTGTTTCTCGATTACTATAATAAACTCTATGCAAATTTTTACAATAATAATAAACATTATTAACTTGTTTTTTATGAGTCTACTTCTTAAACTTTTAACTTAACTTTTAACATAATTGTTTGGCCAATAATAATTTCCATATAAATTTAAGATGAGCTGCTCTTTCCGATTGCCATAAATTATTTGAATTATAAAACTATAAAAATGATTATGCCATTAAGTAATTTTGCACAAATTTAACCCTTTTATTTCTCTGCTTTTTTGGAGTCTGCATTTTTTATTTCTCGCCCATTATTTCGATCGCTAACAAATTGTTCAATCGAAACTTATTAAATGAGAGAAAGATGAATGCCTGACTTTTGTGTGCTGCCTTTTATTGTTTTTTTTTCTGGGTGTTTTTTTTTTTTTTTTGGTTTGCAACTTTTGTATCTTTGTATCTGTATCTTTTGTTGTTGCAATTTACATGCCAGAGTGGACAACTGCTGCAAATTGTGCGTGTATCTGCCAAATGGAGACGCTTGTGGCAGGAAGCAGCTGCTCGAAATTCTTGGAAATGCGCATTGCTGCGTTTATACATTTCGGACAACCGAAAGCAGCAGCAACAACAATCGGAACAACAACAACAACAAGTGGCTGAACTGTTGCCTGTTGCACGTAGCAGCAATGAATGTGTTTTACAAGTTGCCGCCAACGTAGTAAATATAATTTAATAAATTTAAATGAGACAAACAAAAGACAGGCAGCAACAACAGCAACACAACAACAACATTATTAGAAGCTTTGCTGCCAAAAGTGCTCACTGCTCTGCCTTTATGCTCTGGGGTCAATAGTATCCATGGAATTCAATGCTTTTTGCATTTGGCCAACAGCTAAGCTAAGAGAAGTGCGCTCGCTCCCTCTCTCTGTCTCTCTAACTCTCTCTCTCTTTCTCTCTCTCTGGCTTAGCTTGAACTGCTCTCATGGGCACACAAGGAAGCGCATTTTTAAATGCCAAAACAAATGGAAAAATTAAAGCCAACGAACGAGGCGACGGCAACAACAACAGCAACAACAGCAAGAAACGGCAGCAACAGCCAACATACAACGCAAACCTGCCCCGTTTTTCACGGGGTAAAGGGTATATTGGCTAAGAGACACACACACACACACACACACACACAGAGAGTTACACACACTTACACACTGTAACTCTTCAGCCTCTTAGGCTGGCTAAAATTGCATCTAAGCTGCTTTGCTTTTTTGCCAACTTTTACCAACTGGTTTTCTTGCATTTTCCTCACTCCACAGCAGCACAGCTCCTCACTCCTCACTTCCCACTCTCCATTTCCCACTCCACAACTCCCCAAGTTGCAATTCCCAGATTTTTCAGTTCCACGGCAGCAGCAACACTTTTATTATATGCCTTCATCTAATAAGCTAAGCGTTGCGGGGAAAACGCGACGACAACGAAGAAGTTGCTGTTGTTATTGTTGTTGTTGCTGCTGCTGTAGCTGTTGCTGGTGTGTCTATTGAGCTATCCGTGTCCAATTGCCAAAGCCCAGATACATACACATGTTGTTTGGGGACTGGACGTTGTCTTTGTTGTTGTTGTTGCTGTTGCTGTTGTTCCCGTTGTTGTTGTTTCTGTTCCTCTACTTGTTGTTGTTGTTGTTGGGTTCATTGGTTCTGCTCGTATCGAGTGCGATGATCACCAAACATGATCATTCAACTTTGCTTTTTAACGCCAAATAAAATAAATCAAATTCCATTGCGGTCGTCGACTAGCGACTAGAAGATGCCTAAAGGCCCAGGAAATGCCAGACACCTTCACACACACGGTCACACACTCACACACACACACACACACACACACTCATTTAAGCCTGGTCATAAAATGCATTTATTAGTTGTAAAACGGCAACAAGCAACTGCTGCTTTAACTGATAAAAAAATCATTTAATTTTCTAAAATTATTTTAATCTTCTACTGCTCAGAAAATAGCACAGGAACGCACATTATATAAAGCTTGATTAATTTAATGTTAATTAAAATACTTCTCACAGTACAAATTTAAGCAGCGTTTGTGCTGCGCGTTGATCAGTTGATCAGTTTAGAGATTTTAATAGATTATTTTTCTATTTTTCGATATACCGATTATTTTCAGCTCTTGCCACTTAAATTCTTTTGCACCCAAAAACAGTTAAAGCTCGCAATTATTTTGGCTGTTAGCCAAGTTGTTGCCGTTGTTGTTTCTACTGCTGCTGCCGCTGCTGCTGCTGCTGTTGTTGACCTGCCCCAAATACGCCCGAAGCCAACGAAATTTGAAATTTCTAAGTGACGATCGTTGTCGTTATCCTAGAGCATATAATAAACTTAAGCAATGCCAAAAGCAGCAGCCATTTAAACAGCAAACTAAAGCAAAAGCAGACAAGCAATGCAGATACAGCTACAGCTACAGCTACAGCTACAGCTATAAATACAGAGACAGTCACAGAATCCGAGAGCCAAAAGCCAAATGATGACCGTATCGACAAAAGCAGCTCAAAACATGTTAAGAGCGCAGATTAAATTCAAATAAATCGACATGTTCGACTGGAAATGAAAACATTCACACAGCAACAGCAACAAAGTGCTTAAAAAATATAAATACTAAATAAAACAGGCACAGGGATGCTCTATAAAATAGAGGAAAGCAAGGATAGGGTAAGAAAATAATAAAAAGTGTTTGAAATTAAGGCTTACAAGTAAACTAAAAGCAAACAAATAAATCTTTTTATCATTTAATTGGTATCTTAATTTATTTAACTTGGTTTTAACTGAACACAAAAGGAATTTTAGTACAAGGACTTGATTTTTACTGACAAAAGAAAAGATGTAAAGGCAGAAGTTTTGACAAAGCAGATACTTACTGCCATCATTAATTGTTATCAATCACTTTATTTGTTACTTTTAACAACTGTTTTGCTTAGCATTCATTTGAAACTAGACTTTTTTTTAGTTTAATTATATAAATCTTGTAAAATCCACTACCCCAACGCCTGATATTTCTCTATTAGCCATTTCATTTCGACTAGTATCAACTTAGCACGAGTGCGTAGCAGATTTGATAAGTAAGTAGCGCTTAAGTTACTAAATATATGTGTGCGAGGAATACCCCTTATTACCCTAACTCTTGGGTTACTAAATATATATACAACTATAGCCGAGGAATACCCCTCATTACCCTAACAGAGCGCCAAAAGACAAGAGGCGAAGACTTCATGGGATTTACAGCGCACCCTAGGGAGGGGTGCGGAGAGTGTAGTGGTATATAGAGGGAAGGGAAGGGAAGGGAATGGAAGGGCGCAGCCAATTTGCGAATATTTTCATTTCAATTGCGCGCAGCGCTGATCTCAGTTGCTGTTCTTGTTGTTGTTGTTGTTGCTGTTGCTGTGACTTTACCAGGATGAGCATTGCTTGCCACATGTGTCTGCAACGTCGGCAGCTTGTTGCTGTTGTTGTAGGTTCTTGGCTCGGCCATTGACACAGGTCACACATGTACAGGCAAGGCCAGTCCAGAAGCCGGCAGCAGTTTTCAAGCCAGCATTTAAAGCCAGGCCTATAAGTGTTGCCAAAGCCAAAGCCAAACGACTCAAGAATCGAGACTGGAGTTTGCTGCACAGCAGCCGCCACAGATTCAGCGATCCACAGATGCAACGATCCACCGATTTACCGATCCAACGATCCAACGATCCACAGACAAAACGTCACTTTGGTTGCATGATCTATGCTAAAAGTTTAGCCGCTCACCTGTGCCTGCTTTTGGGATCTCTGCAGAGCTCATTGGGTTCTTGGCTGACTTGGGGCTGTTTGGGGGCCTCTTTGGACCTCTTTGGGTCTACTTTGGGTTCTGTGCTGGGCACTGAGTTTTATGTGATCCACTGGGCTGGGGCCATGGATCACGGCAAGGCTATCATTAGTGGCTGCCTCGGGCCAAACTAAAGACTGAAGACGGAAGACCGAGGACTGCGAACTGCGGACTGAAGACTTGAAGTTTTGCTCTCTTACGATCCTCAGTATTTTTCTGCTGTCTTTTAGCCTTTTTTTGCCATTTTGTTTTTATATGCATCATCGCCTTTTGTTTGCGAAAAACTTTCTTAAATTCTTTAGCTGCTGTCGCGATGTCGACGTCGCTGTTGCCGTCGCTGTCGGCGCAGACTAGTTTCGTATCTTGAAGTTGAAATAAAAATTATTTACGATCGTTTTGTCAGCCAGAACTGGACGCAGACAGTGAGAGAAGAAGGTAGGGGAGAGAGAGAGAGGGACTGTCGTGGAGTGTCCAGTGGCCTGGCCACCTTCAACACAACTGTCGTTCATCTCTGCAGTTACGGCCCCGCCCTGCCGCCTTGCCACCTTGCCACACAGCACTTGCTGCTGTTGCTGTTGTTGCTGTTCTCAACTTTGTTGTATTTCACGCTCATCAAACAAGCAGCGACAACTGTTGCATCTACCACGACGTTGCACAGTGGCACAAACTCGTCATCAGTCGATCAAATAATTATAATGCACTAATATATAATTACGCTGGAATTTCACTAGTTGACTTCATTTGCGCTGAGCTTTAGTCGCTTGATTTACGCGTGCAGTTAACCACAGGATTGACTAAGTTGACATCAAAATTGACTGTGTTGTCAGCTTATGTAAATGAATCTCTACACTCACTGGCTTAACTGCTTATTTTTGGCAGCACTTAAGGGGTATTTTATGTATATCATACTCTATACTTAAGGTGTTCTTAGCCAATTTAAGTTATTTAGGTTTGAAAGAGAAAAAGTAGCTTATTGGAAATTTGTTTATAATATAGAACAGATGCATAAAAGTTTAGCCTGCTCAACAAAAGCTCTTGTTTATCAGCTTAATAGATCCAACCACTGTGCGCTAGCACTACTCCTCCTCCTCCTCTTTCTCTTTCTCCCTTTACTCTGCCTGCCTTTCTTCTCTACTTGCCACTGCTGCTTCTACTCCCTGTTCAAGTCCCTGCTGCTCTGCTCTGCTTCGCTTTGCTCACCAACAGCTTTAATTTTAACTTTAAGTTTAGCTTTAACTTCAACTTTAGCGTCAGTTTGAGCTTCGGAGTTTGAGTTTTGCGTTGCGTTTGCGTTTGCGTTTTGCGTGCCGCTCGGTTAATCGGCTATGAACAGTTATCGGACTGGTTTTATTGGGTAGCATTTGTTATATGTAGCGGCTTGTTGTGTTTGCCTCTGTGTGGATCTGAATGTGGTTATGGCTATACTTATGTATATACCTCCAACACCGACTGCCTCTTCGACTACCGACCACCAACTCCTGACTCCCCACCATCAACTACCGACTACCAACTGCGACTGCGGTTTTTGCGGTTCGTTTCGACTGTTTTCTGGCCACTTTCTGGCCATTGAGTGGCGGTGAGGAAATTAGTGCGCTTTGAGGCGATAAGCGTTGAGCGTTGTGCGTTTTATAAGCGTGTTCAATTGGAAATTTAGATAGTAGCTGTGAAACAGTTACAACTGTCAAAAAATATCGCCTCCAATGAGTTTTTGACCATTGCCAATTACTTAAGTCACTCGGCAAGTGGCGTGATTTGGCAGTAAGCTTGTTTGTTGTAGTTATCGATAACAGTTTGATAAGTTTTATTTATAAGTTGATTTGATACGAAGTGTTGGCAACAAGTGGGGCTTAGAATAGATTTAATAAAGTATTCTATTTATCGAAATTATCGATAAGCCATTGGCAGTAAGCTTGTTTGTTGTTGTGGTTATCGATAACAAGTCGATAAGTTTCATTTATAAGTTGATTTGATACGAAGTGTTGAAACAAGTGTGGCTTTAAACGGTTTAATTAAATACTTTATTAATCGAAGTTATCGATAAGCCATTAAAGCGAGTTTTTAGCTATCGATAGTTAGTTTATTGCTTATAAAATCATAGTAGTTAATAAATATTCTTAGTCTTAAAATAAAGCTCAGTTTTCTTCGCCTCTTCCCCTAACTAAACTTCTTAGCTAACCTTTAATACTGTCTAGTTACTCATACTAACAAGTTAGTCTCATATAAAATTCAATTGCCTATTCAGGTGGCTAAAATGTGTTTTCAGCTTAACCCATGGAAAATTAAGTTAGTGGGAGTTTTACGTTAGTCACCTTGCACCTCACAGGTGTCCACTAAATGAATTCCAATTTGTCGCTTGTTTTAAGCTTGCCACTTTTTGTGGCGCCACCAAAAATATTAGAAGAAGAAGCAGTAGAAGAAGTAGAAGTCGAAGAAGCAAAAGGACATTTCTGCCAGTTCGAAGTTTGGACAACGAAAACAGTTTAACGCAGGCAGGTGGCAAGTAACGCCCCCTTGCACACCTGACGACCCCCTGCACTGAATGGCTAGGCGTTTTGGCCTTGGCGTTGGCGTGGAATGTGGCGAGCAGACTGTGACTCTGCCTCTGCCTCCTGCACTACTTGAAGGACTTGGAGCGGTGCGTACAGAGGATAGGGAGGAAAAGGTCCTTTGTGTGCATGTAAAATGCTATTCGGTAGTTCGGCTGGTGCTGCGTTTTACTATCTACACACACACGCACACACACTGAGGCAGTTTTGGCTGGCAGGTTTTCTGTATTTATGGGTCGAGGCTACTCGCAGCCCGTTAAAGAGGCGAAGGTTGACGCCGTGTGGGCGGCAAGTGGGCGAGGTCGTCTCCTCGTTCGGTTCGTTGACAGCAACTATGGGTCCTTGAGTGTCTGTGTGTGTGTGTTTTAGACTCGCACTCAGTCCAAAATAAAGTGTGAGTCTTGTTTTGCCATCGGCGAAGGTTAACTTAGCGTCGCAGTTGTCTTTTCAGCTGAAGGTTAATAAATGTGCCTTAAAAATGCACAGACAGTAAATCACTATCTCTTTCTAACCCACTCTGTGTGCCCCTCTCTCTCTCTCTCCTTCCGTTTTCATCTTTCCATCTCTCTATTTAGTTGAAGGTTAATAAATGTGCTTTGAAAATGCACAGACAATCTCTGTCACTTTCCAACACTTTTCTCTGTCATTCCCTTGTTCTAACTATTTTATTTTAACTTTACAGACGGTTCGTTTTATGCTCCATAATCATGCTATAGTGTTTTGCCAGTACTGTGTCTTTTGTTTGAATAAAATTCCTTTTGTAAATATTTAAATTAAATATTTTAATTCATTAAACTTTTCTACAAGTCTCTTTGAGGGGACTATCAACAGTTGCACATAGACTTGCTGAAGAAAAACTATTGTATTTTATAGCAAAAAATATTTTAAATAAAATTCAAAGACTTTTAAAAAAAGTATTGCCTGCTTTTTGGCGCTTTGAACTTTAAATAAAAAAGGTACCACCCTTTAAGCAGTTTCTTTATGCCACCCAATACACCTACGATATTCAAATGTTCTGCTGTGACGTCACGGTGCTTGCTATGACGTAACTGAGACGACAAACACGTCAATGTTTTGGTCTAAGTCGACAACATTTTGCTTTGTTGCCACAACTCGATTTGCCTTCGATTGGCATTTAGAACGCCTACACAAACATAAGTATATAGCCGTACATACAAATTATATATACTTATATTTAGTTATAAATAGCTATAGATACGCTTCTCTTTACAGCAAAGAGTGAGCTCGATTCGTACTCTCTCTCTCCTACTTTCTCTTTTGTTTCTGTCGTTTTTGTTTATTTTCTCGCTTTGTTGCATACTCAAGCGGGTAAAAAAGGCGCAAAAGAAATCAATTTAAGTGGGCGAACCTAGCCAAGTCCAAAGGTCAAAGGTGCTGCAGTACAATTGTAATGAAATTGACATTTTGCAGCACTGTCGACAACAACATCGTGTTCTTAAACTAATTTGCTCATATTTCCATTGCAATATGACTAAAGTCTGGCATCGACTTCTATATTCGATTAGAAATTATGAGGCTAAGGGGTAGTTTTAAGAGTACGTATTACAAATTTATAAGCATTTTTTGCACTTCTTCAATTATTGTCTGCATTTCAATAACTTTTAACCCTTTGTTTATAAGCCTTAACCTTTTCTTTGTTCAAACCTAATCAATATATGTGATTAAATTTGAATTGGCAATTAGAAAATGTCATATGAAGGGGTGGCTTGAAGAGTTTTTCTTAAAAAATAATATTTTTAATTTAAATTATTTTTCTTTCTTTTGCTCTTACTTAAAATAAATTAATTGAGTGAAATTATATAAAAAATCTTTGCATATTAAATGCAAATTCTTGTTAAAAGGAGTTTGAAGGGTTTACCGATATAAAAATATATTTAAATTAAAGCATTTCTTTTATTAAAATCTTTATTCTTTTCTTATAAAAATTCCTGCATTTAATCCTTTTTCTCTCTCTTTGTTGTTTTACTTTTGTTTGAAGTTTTCAGCTGTCTTTAAGCAGATCAATATGCTAATATGTTTGAGGTAATGTTGACAATCTGTTTGAGCAACCCTCGTTGAGTGTCTTTGGGTTTTACGGTTTGCTGTCAACACGCGCAACCTGTCGCCATTTGCCTCCACTTTACCCTCCTGCGCCTTGTGCCCTTTGACCCCCTTCCACGAGTCTTTGGCAGTGGCAATAAAAGCCACACGCATTCACCTTTGTGCCATCTGTCCCAGGCCCTTCCTCCTGCCCCTTAAGCCACCCTAGCCCCCCACACAATACCCCTTTTTCCAACTACGCCTCTTTTGTGTGGCCACGCCCAGTTCCACCGCCTCTTTTGGCTCTTTTTCGCTTTGTTGTTGCCTTGCCTTGACTTGGGTCTCCTCATCGTCCTTCGCGACACAAATTGCCAACGTTTTTGCATCCTTTGCCATATTTCTTGCTGTACATACACACACACACACACACACACTATGTATCTCTGTATATGTGTGTGTGTGTGTATACGTGTGTTTACAGTTGTGTATGTGGAAACATAATTACATATTGTGCGCTGTCACTTTTGGTGCCACACGGCGCACAATGCCACCGACTACCCCCCGCCCAACAGACACAACACCCCAAACCCCTCTCTCCCACAGCTGTTTGTCATTTGTTGTGCACACTCACACACACACAGAAAGTTATGTAAACTTTGCATACATATACAAACGGGAGTTTCAATTCCCTTGCCCATTTCTCATTCCCCATTTCCTTAAACATTTTGCTCGACATTTTGTTTTTAGTTGTTATTTATGTAATTATTAACATTGTTGTTGTTGTTACTCCCAGCATTGTTTTTGTTGTGCCATTGCTGTTGTTGCCGTCATTTTGTTGTTGCTTTCATTTAAATAATAATTTCATTGCGAACGCCTTCAATGAAGACTTCTGCGGCATCTCCCATTAAAAACACTCAAATGAATGATATTTGAAAGAGACAGCTAGAGTTAGGTTGGAATAGAGAGAGAGAGGGATGGGGAGAGCAAGTGACAGGAAATGTTGAACTTCTGTTTGTTGTTCTGCTTGAATTTTAACATTTTAAACAGGGCGTATGCTTAATGTGCGAAAAGTCAGCGTTTATATTTGAGGCTAATTGGAATGCTGCGAGCATAATAGATCAAAGAGATTACGCATAAATTAATAAATGCTAATAAAACTGATAAATTAACATTTAATGGGCTGTGGGATTTATATTAAACTGCAGTTGTTATCAGGTTTCGAGTGCTTTCCAACAGAGCAGCAAGTTCAAATAGTTTCAGCTTAAAAGTAGAACGATTTTTCCAGTAAAACAATTAGCTAAAGAGGTAATCAATTAATTTTAAGTAAGGTAAGTCAATTTTGAAGTGAACTGTAAAAACTGCTATAAATTCTATGTTTAAATATATAAAACAGTCCAGTAAATCTTGAATTTTTGTTGTGTCTATCTTTAAAAATACTTGAAATATTTATTTATTAATTACTTATGTTTTTAACTGCCTTAACAAATGTGCCTTAAGTGTCTGAAGTTATTTTCTTAGTATTTACTGACTTTCGATGCTTATGAATGACAACTAAGAGGCTTTAGCTATAAATTCTACCTGTATAACCTTTTGGTAGTCACTTTAATATTTATATAGATTTCCATACACACACTTGCTACACTTACTCACAGAGAAATACACACACACTTACACACACGCACACAGCTGAGCATATGTGTACATCCTTGGCATGCAAAATCTGCTCAACTAATGAATTCAAGCGTATTAATTATTACGCATACGCCACATTGTGCGAAGGACGTCGAGCACAGTCAAGCCACCTTCTCTCCACGCCTCTGCGCTCTCTGCCTTCGACAACCTCAAGCATCTCTTACTCCCACTCAAGCCCTACCTCACACAGTGCTCGACAAAAGCGCCTGCCACACCCACTGAGAGGCGCAAATTGTGCCAGGCGTTCGTTCAGTCGTCGTTTTTGCTGGTGATGCTTCCTGTGCTGCCGTTTAGAGGCTGCCAAAAAACATTTATACAATTTTGCACGGAAATACACACACACACACACACCACCACAATTTCTCCCTCTCTCTCACACACACACACACACACACACACACTTACACGCCGCCCATAAAAGTTTAAGCAGCGCTGCAAAAATGCCAAAAAGTTTCCACAGCATTCAACACACAAAATGGCACAAAAAAATAAAACCAAGAGAAATCTATGAAAATGAAAATTAAAGCAAAAAAAGACAATGCAAATCTGACAGCAGGGAGTTCGAGTGGGCGTGGCAGTGGTTGCGGGCGTAAATGTTTGCGTATATTCGGGCATAGAGTGCTGTCTGCCACTTTTCATACACCAGTTACCAAAAAAACAAGCAAAAGGGTAGAATAACTTTATACCCGTCTCGATAAACATATTTTCAGTTTAGTTCTTTTTTCTTTGCTGCTTTGCTGTTGTACTAAAATTGTGTTTTAATGGATGCTACAAAGTACTCCAAACTTAAAGCTAAACTTTTTTTTAGGGGAAGAATTTGAGTTTATTTTTGAAGGGAATTTAGTTTTCATTGCTTTAATAGTAAAAAGGAATTGAAAATGGTTTTAAAATTGAAATAAACGGTGGAATTGTTTTAAAAGGGAATTATATTAAATATTGGATTTAATATAGTTTGTTTTAAACTAGTTTTAAGGTTTATATTCCCAATATAAATGGTATTACTATGTATTGAAATATGACTTGTAGTTTCAGTTTTCTGAATCATATTCTAGCAACGTTCTACTTTTCCATAACTATTTATATATAAGTTTACGAAAAAACTAGAATATTTTTAGCATTATTGTAAAAATACTTTTAAAAAATTGTTTTAACTTTGTAGTTTTTATTCAACAGAAATTATTAAGTAACGCTATATTTATTTCCATAAGATAATTTCTTATAAAAAATAACGCTAATTTCGTAGATTTTAATTTTTAAATAATAATAACAATTATAAATTTATTATACAGTAGAATCCGGTTATAACGACACTCAAAGGACCGACGATTTTACGTCGTTATAACCGGTAGATGCTTTAACCATAAATAACCCCATATAAACTTTTATGAAAGGACCAACCAAGTCATCGAATTTTCGTCGCAATGACCGGACAAACGCTTTAAGCGGAGTCGGTATAACCGGATTCTACTGTAATTTATTATAACAATTCTACAATTCCAAATCGTTTCTATTATTTATAGGGTATTGACAAATTCGTTTTTAAAGCTGTAAATTAATTTGCCTGAAGTTTGAGTTTGAAGCAAGCTGTGCATGCTTTTTTGGCAGCCACTGTTCAGCGTTTGGTGACATTTAAGCGATGCTGTGTATAAGTAAGTGAGCTCACTCTAGCTCTATCTCATTCGCTCACACTCTAGCTACCTCAGTGCTGTAACTGTGCTTTGCTGTAACGGTGCTTGTAGTTGTTGCTGCTCTTGTTGTTTTCGTTCTTCTCGTTCTCTTTGTTCTTGTTGTTGTTGGGTCTGTCTGTTTCGGTTGCTGTTTCTGCTGTTACTGTTGTTGTTGTTGCTACGTTATCGTTCAGCGTGCAAGCTGTTTGCTCATTGTCTATTTATGCAAACACATACAGATACACAGAGCAGCGAGAGCGTAGGCAGAAAGAGAGTGGAAGGAAGAGACGAGATATGAGCACGTAAGCCAAACGCATTGAGTTTCAAACCAAAAGTGGGAGGCAGAGGCAGAAGAGAACACAATGCACGTGTGTTAAACAGACAGTTACAATTTGTATATCAACACACACACACACACACACATGTGTCTGCCTGTGTTTATATACATGTGAGCATATCCTTTGCAGTGCCCCGAAAAGTGTCGGCGTTTGTTCTCTTTACATATATGCAAATGTTGATCTGTCCTACTCCCCGTGTCTGTGTGCGTAACGGTAATACTGAAATTGACAATGCATTTGGCATGCACGACTGCCACGCCCACAGGCACTACCCACACACACACACACACACACACACTCCCACACAAAATGCTGCTGAAACATTGATTGAGAAATTTGCGTTGATGCCTTTCCCACATTTGTTATGTGTATTAAATTAATACGATAAATATACATATCGTTGGCCACAGACAGCTGTAACGGTAAAATATATTTACCGTTGTACACAGGTACATAAATTTAAAGGTGTATCACAAAATTTGTTGGCTTGAATTGCCGACACGAGTATTTAGTAGCTACTTTAGCGGCTTTATGGCTGTGTGTGTGGGGAAGGGAGCTAGCGTGCAGGAGTCGAAGAGGGAGTGGTGGAGGGAGGGAAAGCACTGGAGGGTGTGAGGGGTGGAGGGACTTGGAGGGGTCAGCTTTTATTGCCATCATGACCCGCAAATCGCACACAAAATCCGCATACAAAACTCACAAAAGCTTGGGAACAATATATGGCTGTACATATATGTGTGCGTGTGTGTGTCCTTTGCATGTCCTGACTTGTTTGAGCCTGCAAATATGCTGCCATTTTAGCATATTTTTAGCTAGTTTTGTGCTGTAAAAATTCATTGAGGGGTAATCTAGCTTTTTTTAGCTGTTGACTTAAAAATTTCAAGCCAGAATACTACAGAATCTTAAAGTACAAATATTTTCTGCAGCTAAAAATGTTATTTTAAGCTTTTATTGTACTCCAATTTAGCCATTTTAGTCTTAGCAATGCTGGCAACACTGTTGTGCTCGTGTGTGCTTGTGTGTGCTTGTGTGTGTGTTTGGTTAAGGATATGTTGGCCTTGTTGATCGCTTGTATCTACCTCTTTAACCCCACACGTCATACCCCCAGTCACCCCACTTTTTGCTCACTCTTTCATCTACTTTCTCTCTAGCTCCTTTGCTCTTTCGCTGCGGCTTCCTGCACTCGACTTCTGTGCGCCTGGCATTTTGTAAGCAAATTTTTAACTTTTCTCTCTCTATATACACACACACGCGCACACACATACATATGTGCGTGTTTATGTGCTGACATGTATGTGCTTGTCGAAATTGTTTCTGTTGCTTTTGTTGTTGTTTTGCTGACACTTTGCTGTTGACTCTTTTTGTTGCCTCTACTGTCTGTTATACCCACTGGGTGTGTGGGTGGGTGTAGCTTGTAGCTTATTAAGTTGTTCAAGCTGAAGCCTTGCTTCAAGTATTTACAGTTCAAAAAATATATAAACTGTATTAACTTTTATTTAAATCTTTTAATTTGACTTGTATTGTGAATCGATTTAAAAGTTATGCGTTTAATATTTTTAAACATATGCAAAGGACTTTTTAAATATTATTTAAGAACTCTTACTCATTTGTAGATACCAAGAAAACTAAGCAGAATAAGTAAACTAGCTAAAAATAATATATTTTTTTAACAAATATTATTAAATGTATGTTTTCTCTTAACTTTATTCAATCTTTCACACGAGATTTCATCTAAAAAAGAGAAAAGAGAAGTTTGTTGAATATTTTGTTAAGTTTCCATTTTATAAATAGAAAATAAGCAAATTATTGTGAATTAGTTTATTTATATTTAGCTTCTTTTGAAATTTGTTAATCCGATTTGCTATATTTATAAACATTTTAATGCTCTTTCCCATCACTTGTAACTGCCAATAACAAACTCTATATTTAACTAGTTAATAAAACTCAGTTTTTTTATAGGAACTTAATAAAGTTCTTTGTTGTTAATTATAGCAGCTGAGTTTTATGAGGAATTTAGTAAATTTTGTGCATTACATTTTGAAATCTAATGTCAGAATTTGTGCTATTTTGTGTGAGAAATTCATAAGTGTGCATTATTAAGCCAGAAGCGGAGGCGCAGAAAGCAGAGAAGACACATATACCTAGAGCTAGGCGCTAGGCGCTAGGCGCTAGGCGCATACATATACACAGCACTGTATATAGTTGTCCCTAGGGGGTGGTAGGAGCAGGGGACAGGTGAGTTTTGCCAGCTCTTCCAATGCGCCACTTAGCATTTAAGTGGGCGGCATTGTGGGCGCAGGGTCCCACTGACTCCCTCAGTGTCTCTGTCCTCTCTCTCTCTCTCTTTCTGCCTACCTATCTCTTCTCTCTTTCTCGCTGTGCTCTGCTCTGCTTTTTGCTAAGACATTTTGGTAAATCTTCTTTAACAAGTAGCAACAAACCAGCAGCAAGCGCATAAAATGCTATGAAAAAGCAAACGAAGCCGCCAAAACACACACCCACACACACCCATGCTCACACACACACACACTCATACAGACAAACTCAAACATAAGTCGCACACTCACACACACACATACACAGAGACTAAAGCCGCAGGAGCGGCAAGGACGTTGTGTTATAAATTTTATGAGCTTGCCAGCAGCAGCAGCATATGTATGTGTGTGTGTGAGTGTGTGTGTTGGCTCATAAAAATAAGTTGCACTCGTGCCACGCTTTCCACGCTTTTCTCGCATTTCTCTCCCTTACATCAACTTGTGCCACACGCCATAAAAAAAAGAAAACTTTGCTTCGGTGTTGGCATTTTCCACTGTGTGTGTGTGTGTGTGTGTGTGTGGGTGTATTTGTCTCTGTCTCTCTGTGTGTGTATGTGTATGTGTGTCTCTTGGCAGTCAGTCAGTCATTGTTGTTGTTGTTGTATTTCCTTGGCAAGCGGAAACATAACCAGAAGGATAACGCTATAATGCCCCAGTGGTACAATACATACAAAAACATTTCTCGACTGTGTCTGCCTTCCCCTCTCGCTGCTCTGCCCTACACCCACTCTCTCTCTCTCTCTCTCTCTGTCTCGCTGTCTCTGTCTTACACTCTATATATTCTCTGCTCTGCTTCTGTATTCTTGTCTCCTTTGCTTTTGTTAGCCACTCCAATGTTGCCTTTTTTTAACTGTTTTTGTTGGGACTGCCTTCGCTACCCCTCCACCTACTCCACCCCCAACTGTCACCGCCTCTTCTTCACTACACTCCGCTTCCCGCTGCTTTCGGCTTTAGCTTCCCTTGCCAGCTTGTTATAGCTTTTCTGCTATTTTCTTTTTTCACTGCTTTTTTCCAAGTGAAATTCTTTATTTTTTTCTACTCGGCTTCTCTGTGTGTGTGTGTGTGTGTTGGCTTTGGGAAAGCGTATGTGGTTAAGTGTAGGTGGAAAAGTCCTTAGTTCAACATTGCGTTGGTTTGGTGACAGCATGAGCAAAGAAAAAAACGGCTAAAAGAGGTAGCTAAATTGGAAATGTTTTTAAACTAATTCTGTTGACACTTTTAATTTGCAAATATATATATAAGTAAATAAAAGTCAAAACTTTATTGATAGGGGTATGCCTAGACAATTTAATGTGCATATTTAATTTATTGATATAAATTAAGTAAAATCTTGAAGCAAACAATTTAAATTCAAAGCTTTAAATGTATTTTGAAATTTTGTAGTTTTTTTTACGATTAAAAAAAGACTTTCAATAAGTTTTATTTTTAAAATATATTAAAATCTATTTGGTTATTTAGTTTTTTGTGCAAAAACTGCTTAAGTTTCACATAAATAAATAAATAAAAACGTTTCTAACTTCAAATATTAAATAACAAAATGTTTTTGGCTGAAAAGCACGACTTTGTTTGATTTTAATTAATTTGCTGGCACTAAATCAGTAAATTATATATAATAAAATATAAAAAATATTAAAATTTAAAAAATAAATGTATTTGTTAATGTAAAAGTTTTAATTTAAATCACTTCAAGTAACAATGTAGCGCCCAAATTAGGTAAAAAAAATATAGGAATACCAATATTGCGACTATTTCTATGCCAAGATTTAAATAAAATTCTTTAAAAAATTCTGTTTCATATAAAAATAATTGTAAGTGTATGCCCTTGTCGATTAGTCTATATTCCCTGTCAACTTTCAGCTCTCGTTGAGTTGTGTTTTCTGTATTTTCGCCTGTCTGTCGTCTCTGTCCGCCTGTTTGCGTGTGAGCGTGTTTCTTGCTCTTATTTTTTTGTGGCTCTTCTCTATTATTTACAATTTTGCTTGCTTTTGTTGTTTTTGTTGTTGTTGTTGTATGCTTCGCATGGATTTCGTATAATTTTGTTGCTTCATTCATTGTGTTGTTTGTTTAAGTGTGCGACTGTGTGTGTGTGTGTGTGTGTGTGACTCTCAAGAGAGTTGTGCAAGTGAGTGTATTTTTCATGGGATCGCATGCGATAAATGTCTCTCTTTCCCACACAAACACACACACAGCTGCAGACTCCCTGCCACTTGCCCATAAAAGTATGCTACAAAAAACACTGAAACACGCACTCGTCCGTCCACATAGAAAAGTAAACTTGGCTTGCATTTTATGCAACTGCCACGCCCACAACACTATTTACGGTGTTACCCCCCACCCCTTCCTCTGCCTTCACCCCATTTTTAGCCAGCAACTGCTGCAGAATTTGATGGTGAAAATGATTTCAGTTTCATGTATTTTTTTTCTTGTTTGTTGCTCGACTCTTTTTACGATGACGCTGCCATTTCGTACGCTTTGTTTTGCTGTCAAGGCGGCGACAAGCAGCAGGCAGTAAGGAGTAGCGGTACTGTAGGAGGAGGAAAGCGGAAGGCAAACGACAACGCGAACGCAATGTGCGCGAAAATGAAATAAACTTTATGTGCCAGTCTTACGAGAGGAGCCAGTGCTAGGGAGTGAGTAGCTGTAGGTAGTAGGGAGCAGTAGTAGGTGGACGTGGCTGGTATGCGAGTGTTAACAAACTGCGCCCTGTTCGCTCGACGTCAACGCGTTGACGGAGGCCAAGTTGAACAGGCGAGAAGCGCGTACAGCAAGTGGCAATTTCACGCGAAAGGCGAACAGCGAAGCCAAAAAGAAACAAGTGGAAGAATAGAATGAAGAGAGGCAGGTAGGTAGGGAGAGAGTAGTTAAGGGGGTGAGACCTAGCAGAGCTGCGGCATCGTCTGAGCGCCCAAAAAACACATTTCGCATTCAGTGCTCGTAAAGTAGAATCAGTAAGAGCAGTCAAGAGTGGAGCGTAGGAGGCGGGGTAGGCGGTGCTGGGTGGAGAGTGGGGGCTGCTGCTGTTTTACGCTGTGGGTTTTAAAAATCTTGCGTTGATGTCGTTGCGTGTGCCGCAATATTCCATTGTCGTTGCTGCTTCTGTTGTTGTTGTTGCTCTAGTTGTTGTTTGCTAGAGTTATCCTTGTTGCTGTTGTTGCTGTACAGCTTCCACCTGCAGCACACATTAAACGACGAAACCAAAGGCAAACAGCAGACAGCAAGAGAGTGAGAGGGACAGGGAAATAGAGCGAGAGTGGGAGCGACTGAGAGAAAAGCGGCTATAAGCGCCTGAAATAGCGAAATGTTCAAATTGCAGCAGTAAAATTTCACCCAATGCCATAAATGAAAAATGAAACTTGTCTCTGCTTCGGCGACTTTTGAAGTGCAGCATAGAAAAACGTTGGGAAAAGCGCGGCGAATAAAACCCGCTTGCCATAAAACGCTTGGGAAATTTAAGTACAGTCTAAAAACTGGGCTAAAAACCAAAAGATGCCAACGAGCATACTGAAGGGGAAGTGGCAGTGGTAGAAGTGGCAAGTGGTAAGGGGAATAGGGTCATAAATGCACAGCATAATGATGGAATATTATATTATCTGAAATGTTTAACTTAAGTTCTGTGGATTTAAAGCTCTGGCAATTGCAGACGAAATCAATTTGAATCAGTTGTTGTAGAGAAATTTAAGGACTTGAAGTTTGAAAGGGGAGAAAAGGCTGAGGAGACTTCAACAAATATTATTTGATTCAAAGAGAAATTTGATCAAATTGTCATTGTCTTAGGGCTTATGCAGGACTAAACTATTAAATATACTTTATAAATATTGTACATTGCATATTTCTCATAAATGCGCTACCTACTTGCCTAAAACACACACACTCACACACACACAGACTCGCACACACATGCAGATAAGAAGTACAAATTTCTTTTCATTTCAGTTGCCAGTCCGTGAGACAAGTAAACAAATGCTGCTGCTGCTGCTGCTTCTTCTGGCTCCCAACTTTTAGCTTGCGACCCCCCACTCCCCCTTCTTACTCCCTACACCTGCCACGCCACTATTCTCCCACTTTATTGCTTCCTTCTTTCTTTCTATTTCTTGCTCTTGCTGCAATCGCTCTATGCATTTTTAATAGACGCTCTGGCAGCAAAATAAAGCAGAAAAGCATAGCAAAAAAAATGTAGCCAAAGAAAAGTGGAGAAAAACATATTTGCCAGCACGGCGTATACGTAATTTTCGCATATTGCGTATACGCTGCAGTCGCAAGCTGGCAGCGCGTGGCAAGAAATGCAACGAATTTCACACTCACACACAGACACTTCCGAGGCTTATGTAAGCGGTGTGATGGGACAGGGGAGTGGCAGGGGCAGAGGCTAAAAAGGGGGAGACAAGCAAAAAGGCAACGTTCTAGTGTCAACATTGTGCAAGGCGGAAAATGCGAGCTAAAGTGACAGCGGGGGGAAAGAGAGAGAGAGAGGCAGAGTGAGAGCGAGAGAGGCAGACAGTTGTGGGCGTCAGTGTAGGCGGAGGCTTTGCCACAGTGGGCGTGTCAGTGTGCAGCATGAAGCGGAAGTTGAGTTACAAAATTAAATTGATAATTTTTTCTACGTTTTTTTTTTCACAGTTGCCGTTGACTGTGGAAAAGAAG
Source organism: Drosophila parthenogenetica (assembly GCA_035047505.1). Classification (NCBI taxonomy): domain Eukaryota; kingdom Metazoa; phylum Arthropoda; class Insecta; order Diptera; family Drosophilidae; genus Drosophila; species Drosophila parthenogenetica. The sequence continues at coordinate 3,324,680 of JAWNPM010000070.1, forward strand.
GGTGTGTGTGTGTGTGTGTGTGTGCCAACAATGGCGACGTCGTCATCGTCATCGTAATGTGCACCGGAAACGCTTGAAGTACATTCACATGCCAAGGCAACAAAAGCGAGGAATCTTTGGGATAAAACAGCCAAGGAAGTTGTCTGAAGCTGCAACTATACAAACATAGATATGCTATATACTATATAAATATATATGTACAGATATTTGTCTATGTATGTATGTGTGGCAAGGACAACAGACGCCAATGCACTCAGTTCAGGTTTACAGTCAGTACAAAAAGACTGGAGGAAAAGGGGCGCAAAGGGGGTGTAATCGGCAGCTAGGGGTGCCAAGGGTTGTAAATTTGTTGCTGTTCGGCAAGTTCTTGGCCAAGTTAATGCATTGCTGGCTTTAACTTGGCCAAAAATCGAATGACATTTGAAATGTCAATAATCCATGATCAATTTTCAAGGCAGGCAACTTGATGAAGTGACAAGAAAACCAAATAGTTTCTGTCTCCTGCACTCCCCCTTCCACGCTCTCACCTCTCTACCCCTGCTCCCTCAAACTGTCTGCAGACACGGCGCCAAAGCTGCTGCTGTTAATATGACAAAAAGCAGCAAGAAACGCAAAACTTTTCCGACCCAAGGAGTTTTTGCCCCCAAAAAAGTGCAGACAAACTTTCTAACGGGAATTGCAACGGTTTTCTCTCCACTGCAAAAGGACCACAGCAACAGCAACAACAACAACAACTAAAACTACATGAAAACCAGACAACATTTTAAAGGCAAAACCAAAAAGCAGCGTCAACGACAAAAGTTCGCTTTTCTTTTTCATTTTCTTCTTAGATTTTCCTTTATACCTTCTTTTTTTTCTCTCTGTGTATTTTGCCAAAGAAACTAAATGAAATTTTCATGCTGCATGCTGGAAAATGGCAATGAGGAAAAACTTGAAAATGGCATCGCATCCCTTCAGCAGAAAGTTTATACCTATATATATGTATATATAACTATATATATAACTATATATCTGCTTCATACCTTTTGGCAAAAGTTTATGTAATGCTTTGGTCAGAGTTGCTCTTCATATACTTAGCGAAAAACTAATTTTCCACACAGTTTTCAGTTCAAAAAGCAGCTTAGTTAAATTTGCTCCAAGAAAAGTGAATTTAAGCTTTATATAAATTATGCTTAATTTGTTTATAAGTGTGGTAAAGTTTAGTTTACCTTTTTTTGTATGGCAAAATGAGGCAAGTAGAAGTTTGTAGCGCTTTTAGGCACTTGTTTAAACTAAAAATTTATTTTAAATAATTTAAAAACTTTCCTATAAATTACATAATAAATTAAATATATTTTTAAGACTTTTTTAATAAAGATTTTATTTTAATTTCTGCTTGCATTAATTTTAAAAATATTTATTTATTTTTCTAGAATTTATTTCTGCTTAAAAAAGTTTCCCTTTTTATTTTCTGTTCTTTTTATGCAAATTAAAATAACTTTATTCAATAAAACATAACTAATTTGTTTAAAAATAATACGAAATTAATTCATTTATTTAATTTTCAGTTATTGTTATTTAAAACAGCATTAAAAACTGCTTTAATTTGGCATAATTTTAGCTGTTTTAACCTTTGTGCAAAGTTAACCAAATGAAATAATTACAAAATTTGATGCGATAAGCAAATCTGGCGATCTTTATGCGCAGTACATCTATGCCTAGATGTCAGGCCAAGGTTTTGGACACACCCAACCCCCACTCCAACACTCACACACACACTCTTTTAATGCGCTGCTGTCAAATTCGTAAAATTTGCCAGCGCTGAGAAGTATGCAACACAAATTGCGTATCCTTATGGCTGAAGACGCGAAGCTGTGGGCAGGCAAAGGGGCACTTAAGGGGTGTAGTGCGGTACAGGGTAGTTCACAGTCTTGGCAAAAGTTTGTCCGAGCGGTTTTTCATGGCTGGTTGGGAACGCTATGGGGTTCAAGCCAACTGCTGGCCACTGCCAATGGCCATAAGTCGTCTGTTAAATGCTACTTACAACTGCTTTGTACTCCAAACTCCCTGCCCGAGTGCCCAACCCCCACTTTTCCACCACCCCCTGTCTACACTTGAAGCTATGCCTATTACTTTTTGGCATAAAACTTTGTCCTCTTCAGCGTTGACTTCTTTCTTTTGGCTTTTGCCAACTTTTTGCCATCATCTCGTATCCTTACTTCCTACCCCTACCTCTGCACCCACCACTCCCTCTATACAGTTGGCGAGTTTATAAAAGCAGGGACAGCGCAGTGGGCGTGGCACCTTTGGCGTTTTAATTACGCCGCACAAAAAAAAAAACGCCAAAAGTTTTGCGTAAAAGCAAAATGCAAATTAATCGATATCGTTTAAGTTAATGTTACGCCCACAAACGAACACAAAAAAAAAACATAGAAAACGGTTTCATGTGATGTATTTTTTGCCGCTGTTTTTTATGGCCAAAAAGGCGCATTAACTCCGCCAAACGACAAGGCCTAGAAAACACTGTACATTAAAAATCAGAAAAAACGAAAAAACAAATTCGAAATCGAAACTGAAACTGAAACTGAAACAAAAACAGAATTGGGTTCATCTGTCGACTGTTTAGATATGCTAATTAATTGGCCTCAGGCCGCAAGTATTTGAAGCATCCAAAGTGAAGGGAATTTGGCTTGAAATCCGCGCGGAACTTCAAGCTAAAACTCAGACACAAATTCAAACTCAAAATCAAAAACAAAACTCAAAATTATACGACGGGTATCGATGTTGCCACAAAAATGTTAATTTTTTAGCAAAAAATTATCAACAAGAAGCAGTAGCAGTAGACACAGTGTAGTAAGCAGTGCTGTAAAAGACCCTGTAGTTGGTAACTAAATGGGAAGAGGCCAAGACTGGCACTGACTAATTAAAATTTCTGGAATTTAATCTTCTTTCGCTCTGCTCCTTTTGTCACGCAACTTTTAACCACTTTACGTTCTTTTTAAAGCACAGGGTCTCACCACAACAGCTACAACCATGAGCAGTTGGCCAACATAACTTGGCCTAATGAGATTTTTCAACTTATGACAAGTTATGCTAATTTCAGAGCTCCACATTAGGCCGCATTGCGGGGGAGCCAAACAACAACACAAAAAAAATCAACAAAGTTGCTATTGTTTCGCGCTCTTCTTCTCCACCACCTTACCCTTCCCTCCCCCTGCTCTCTATAGCGACCCTCTGACCTAGTCCATCAAGTAATTATACCCTGAAAAGCTCTTAAAATTTAAGTGTATTTGCTTTTTTGAAACTTTTGCTTTGTTTTCGATACTCGTAACGCGCTAGGAATTTGAGTGTTCAAATTTATGAACAATCTTATCACTAATACTATTGAATACACGAAAACCAAGTGCATTTTATAACAATTTTTATTTTAATTTTTATTTGATTTAATTTATTGCGCTCATAAATCAACTTAAACAAAATTCAGTTAATAATACTTAAATTTGTTTTATTAAGTTGTCAAAACTAATTGTTGCACTTGAAAAGTATTTGAAAAAAACCCGAATTCGCCCACTAAACGAGCCATACTCAAAAAGATCAGTCTGCTGTTATTATTGTGCTTCTAAACAAATTGTTGTTGGCCAAAAAGCGATTATACAATCGTTGGCAAGAGCATAAAAACTTATACGACACGCGGACAAGCGGACCGTCGTACAGCGGTACACTGGGACCGTCGGACAGACAGTTATAAAAGATGTATTGCTAATTTTTGGCAAATAAACCAGATGACAAATGTGCGAGACGAGATATAAAGAGAAGCAGCAAAAAAAGCTTAAAACTGACAAAAGCCAAAATCGAAATGGCTATAAAAAAAGACACCGACAAAACAAAACGTGTTGTCAATAAAATTTAACATGTCTGCAGTGTAGGGGGGCTGCAGGGGCGTAGCGGGGTAGCTAGGGAAGGGGGTCAGGCGTGGGACGCGCTCAAAATCATAAAAAAAAAAGTAGAAAAAAAAATAAATTTTAGTTGCACGAAATAAGCAAAGAAAATAAACAATAAAATCTCGAAACTGAAACCGGCTTGAAACATTTCGTTTTGTTTATTTTTTGCCTAGTTTTTAGCTTTTTTTACGATTTCATGACGCCAAAGGGGCGTTACGTATACGCAATGTTGGCTGTTTGTTAGCTCGCAAAAGGCATTTAGTTAATCGAGCAAAGGCTTTTAATAAATATGTTTGCTCTTTAGCACATTTGTTGTCATAATAGCCAATAAACTAAGCACAAGCACACACACAGGCGTAGCTACGCTCTCTTACACCCACACACACATACATACACTCGCATACATTCCTTTTAACTCTCACACTCAGTTAGTTACCTACGCTTACACTCCCACTCTCTTACTTACACTGTCTTCTACTTCCCCTCTCTAAGCTTACACTCCCACTCCCACTCTCTTGCTTACACTCTCTTCTACTTCCTCTCTCTTACACTCTCTTAGCAGTCACTTGAATGACAGAAATGTTTTATGGCGACGCCAGGAAAACTCCTTTTAACCATTTTCCTTTGCCACACACACACACACACTCATACAGCCATAAATGTATTCACACTTATTTGTTGGCCCCACAAAATGCATTTCTAATTAAGTTAATTGCGGCAAATGCTAAACTTAAGTCACTAACCTAAATTAATAAAAGGCTGCGGCCCATATTTTCTACTCTAAGTCTGTGTGCTGCTATGTGTGTGTGTGTTGTTGTGTTGCTGTGTTTGTGTGAATGGCAAACAGACCATAAGTTGCTATTGCAGCCATTAATTTGCACCTACAGCAATCGAGTTGTTACAACTCAAGCGGGCAGCTTTAATGAGCTTTCAAAAGCTTCTTGGTTTAAGTATTAAAATTAAATACAAATATATGGTATATAAATAAATAAAATTAAATAATAATTTCAAAATATCAAAAAACTTTGATTTAAACAAAACTGCCTAACCAAAGCTCCCGCTCCCATCGTTGGTAGGGCATCAAATGTGACTGCGTGTTGCGCGTTTTGTTGTAATTTCATTTAATAACTGTTTTGTTGTTGTTTATGAAACATTTGCCGACGGCTGTCGCTTCATTTCACACACACAAGCACACGTACACAGCCAAATACACACATACACTCACTCATAGCTTTATTGAGTAGAGCCGGAAGTAAGTTGAGCGCGTGTGTTGTCGGACTAGCAGTCAGGATAAGAGCACAGTGAGGCAGAGCAGGCAAAGAGCGAGTGAGTGAGTGAAAGCTAAGAGAGTGGTTGGGGGGGAACGCGGAACAATTGGACGATTGGGCGCCGCCTGCGGTGTCAACGATGCCATTGGGTTTGGCTCAGTTCAGTTCAGTGCTGTTTTCTTCGGTTTGGTTTGGTTTATTGTTCCACTTTTCATGTCAAAGTTATTGTAATTGTGTTAAGGCATTTCCCGTGTATATCCTACACACACACACACTCACACACACACATTGACACACGCAAGTTATAGCTATAAATAAAAATCGGAGCAACGCCGCCAAGCTGAGCTGCAAGAGCAGACACTTGTTTGACTTTGACTAAGGCGCCATGTTTGTAGCCGCTCTCCCGCAGCCCACCATCCACACAGCCCACACAGCCCACATGAACCACACGACCCACTCTCCACTCCTTGCTCTCTTCCTTTTGACAGTGCTCTCTGTGCTCTTATGCTGCTGTGTCTGTGTATTTTTCAACGCACATCATTATCATTCCGTTTGTGTTTTGAACCGGCGCTCAGCATTCAAGTGCAGGCAACTGAGCACAACTTTCGGCCTGCTCACCACCCACTCGCCTCACACTCTCTTTTGGTCTTGCACTCTATCTCGCTCACTCTCACTCGCTTGCCTGGCAAAGCTTCTGCTGTCGTTTTGTTTTGCTCTCTCGTTGATTTTTGTTAGGTTTTTTGTACGAGTGTTTGTGTGTATGTGTGTGTGTGTGTGTGAGTGCTGTATATAAGTCTGTGTGCGTGTGTGTGTGTGTGTATATACTCCGATTACAAATAACAAAAGGATACAACAAACTCGGAACAGAAAGTTTTGACACTTTTATACTTGGCTTGCAGCGACCCAACACCAGCCCCACCCCTTCCCATCACCCCCTCTCCTATTCGTACCCTCTTCAAGCTGCCTTTTGGGGTGTGTTTAATGGAGCCTTTGCTTTGTTCTGCTGCTTCTTCTTCTTCTTGCTATCCCAAAAGTCGAACACACGACTTGTGTGTGTGTGTGCTGGTATGTGTGTTTGAAATGGGTCTATTTGGGCTAATATTAATATTATAGTAACTTATGATATTCATATCGTATTATTGCTGCAAGCCAAAAACCAGAAACTCATTCCACTTGGGGAAAAGTGGGGAAAGTGCTTTCCAAAGAGTTTTCTTTGGAAAAGTGTCAAGAAGAAACCTCAGAGTGCCCGAATTTTATTTTATTTTGAGCATAAAATAACGGGAATGGGTCGATTAAATTTAAACATGAATAAAATTGGATTAATTGAAGGGAAACTAAAATAATTTCTGCGAATTTTAAATATTCGTTTAGTTTTTAACATTTAATTAATAATACTTTAGATATATTGTAAAACTTCAAATTTAAATTTGTAAAATTTTCATTCACTTACCGCAAAGAAAATCTCATTTCCCCTTAAAAAGACCAAAAAATGCTGTAAAAACAGAGTCAATTAAAACAATGACATAATAAAGTGTCAAATGCAAAGGGTGGAAGCTTACCCAGGGGTGGGCAAAGAGGGGCAGGGGGTAGTTAAATTATCAAAAATAATAAATCGGAAAATCTGCGTTAATGTAAATGATTTTATTACCAAAACAATAGCTAGATTTGTGATTGCAGCTCAGGTTTGTGGAAAATTGTTAAGTGCAACCAACAGAAACAACATCGAATCGCCCACTGCCCCGCTCTGCGGCGCTTGCCGCCCATGAACACTCCCTCACGCAGTTAAGCTAAGAGAGTTTCCCCAGTCCACACACATACACACAAAGAGAGAGGGAGAGCAGAGACAGAAGAACAAACAGCAATTCCGAAATGAATTTCATTTTACAAATATATTAACAACTTTGCACAGCAACAACAACAAAAACAACAACAAGCAAAAAGCACAGCCAACATATGGAAATGGAAATACGACGACGACTACAAACGCCAGCGTCGAAGTCAACGCCGACGTCAGCGCTGCAGTCTCACACCGTTGATATGTAAATATACTTACAATCACACATGCACACACGTACGAACATAAATACGTGTCTCTGTGTGCGTCGTCGCCCCATCGCACACTTGTAGGGCAGGCAGCGGCAGAGCATTTATGCCAACGGCTGCGCTGCCGGCAGAGCGTATAAAAAAACACAGTAGAGGCAAAAAGAAAACAAAAACAAAAACAACATACAAAATGAAAAGCACAAAAAGCGTAACGCGACGACAGCGACGCCAGCAGAGCAGCGCAGCACAGCGCCATCACCAACAACAGCAACAACAATCAATTGGCAATCTGTCCCACTGAAAAAACAATTGCACAGACCTCAACGCACACACACATACTGCCAGCCGCACTCAGCTCGCACAAATGCCAAGCACATACACGTGCGCCGTTACTTGTGAGTGTAACAGAGAGGAGAGCAACAGAGTGAGCGAGAGCTTGCTCAATTTCAGTGTTGCCGTGCTGCAAGCAGCAATGTTGTCGTGCTGCACGCTCAATTGTTCTCTTTGGCCTACCGCTCTCACTCATTTACTCACACGCTCTCATCTCTTATTCGCTCTGGTCATGCTGAGCGCGCTCTCTCACACTTTGCCGCCCCTGCCCGATAAACTCGACGCATAACAAAAAGCCAATTTTGTTACTTAAATGTTTACGCTTGTGTTTATCTTTTGTATTCGGTTTCTTATTAGGTTCTCATCTCGTTCTCATCGTTTAACAATTTGAGATATGATGGGGAGCTTCGGTTCCACAACTGTCGCTTCTGGCAGCGCAGCTGCTGCTGCCGTCGCTGTTTTGTGTTTGCATTCGGTCTATGTGTATGTGTGTGTTTGTGTACCGTATGCTGTAAGTGTGTATTGCCTGTGGTTTTGATTTTGATTTTTGTTCTGCTGCCGTTGCTGGCAGCGACTGTGGACTGCGACGCCGGCTGTTGCTGTGCGTTGTTTTTGGGGGGCTTTTGCTAATGAGTGTGATTTAGACTTGTCGAGCTGGTTTATTATTTTGCGGTGTTTGCGCTCTTGTTGCTGCTCATTGCTGCTGTTGTCGTTGCCGTTGTCGTCGTTGTTCTCATTGTTGTTGTGTGTGCGCGCGTTGGTGTGCGCTTTTGTGTTGCGCGCGTCCCCCTCCCCTACCCCACTCCTATCATTTACCTCCTTGGCATTCCACAGCGTCGCTGTTGATCGATGCTGTCGGCGTCGACGGTGGCAGCGACCGAACTGCGGTTTTGTATTTAGATTAAATAGTTTTGACAGCTTCCAAATTGTTAACATGTGTGTAAAAAATCATTTACGCGATTTAAAGCACTGCGTTAATTTTAGAAATTTATAAATAATTATTTTAATTAAATTATTTTTAGATATTAATATGCAAATTTATGTTGATCTGTCGCTTATCAATTTGTTAAATAATTAATTAAATTATTATTTAAACAGTTGTTGACATTTTTTAGAGTGATAAACATTTAAATGCAAAAATTAATTAATTTATGGATCCACAATTATTGAAAAATTAAAACGCAAAAGCTTCTTCAAAGCCAAAAGCGCCGAACAGAAAGAATCAGAAAGAGAACGAAAAGAGAACAACAACAACAATATTAAAGTCAATTTGCAAAATGAGAACGCTTCGTTCGTTCGGTTTGATATGTTAATATGTACAAATATGCACACAATCACACAAACGCACACACTTGCACGCACACACAAGTACACGCGTACTTGCGCGCATTGTAAGCTCTGTGTGAAAAACATGAATCCAGCGCTTTGCGGTCGAACGGTGAGTTGAAGAGCGAGAGCCATAGAGAGAACAGATGGGAGGCGAAGGTGGAGGCAGCGGTCGGCTGGCGTCGACGTCAACGTTGAGCATATCTGGCATGGAACACAAACACAAGCATACACCGATACTCACTCTCTCATTGTGGGTCGTCGCTGTCGACGGCGCCGTTGTCGCTACAGGGATTAAGCATGACAACGACAACGACAACAGCAGCAACAACAACAACAACGTCAACACAACGATGACGATTGCGATGCCGATGCCGAATGACCAGGCAACTATGTGTGTGAGTGTGTTGGTGTGTGAGGTGAAGTGGGGGCACAAGGTAGCATGCAAAAAGTAATTGGGAGCAGAAAGAGCAACAACAACCACAACAACAGCAGGCAGCGACGTCGACGTTGGCGCGCAAGGTGGCGGCAGCATTCAACACGCAACAAGTTCGATGCAACCTGCTGCGACGCCAATATTGCTCTCGCTTGCTCCATCTCACTCGCTCCCACTCTCTGGCGCTCTCTCGGCCACTCGGTCTGGTCTGCCTGTCTCAATTTGTTGCGCTCTCTTTACTCGAGTCGCTCGGTTCGCTGGTCGCGTGTTGCTTCATAATTTCTGCTAGTGTTTGTTTGTTTGTTTGTTTGAGGGAGCGAGCAATTGGGGGTCATACACTTACATACATACATACATACATATGTAGACAGAGAGGCACGGAGAAGCACCAACATGCTGTCAGTCATTATTTAGCGTAAGAGAGTGGGTGGCCAAAGAAGGCGCTGCTTGTGGAGGGGAGAGGAGCCATGAAAGCTTCGTGTCGCACTCGTCGTTTGTTGTCGTGTGTTTGGCTCGGTACGTAGTACGTACATATGTGTGTGTGTGTGTGGACGTATGAAACATATTGAGCAAACAAGTTCGCAGCTTCTGAGCGACGTTTGGGATTGTGACTAGAGTGGAGTGGAGTGGAGCTGTGGCTGAGTGCCCACTGAGTGAGGGTGGTGGGGGAGGTGGTGTTTCGGTTGGGCCGATGGCAGTCATCGGAAGTCAATGTAACAACAAACATGCAAACACTCGCATATAAACGAAACTTTGTTTGTGTGTGTCTGTGAATGCTCTCGTGTGGAGTTATTTAAGCTCTCTTATTATTTCATTTGTCGCTTTTAGCTTTTGTCTTTCGTGTTGCCTCTTTGTTGCTGTTGTAGTTGTTGTTGCTTGCCGACTGGGTGGCTGTTTGGCTGTTTAACTGCTTTGTCTGTGTGTGTGTGTGTGTAGTTGTTGTTGTTGCTGTTGGGTCGGGTCGCTTGGTTGGCTACAAAAAATGTGGTAATGTGCGAAAGTCCTTTCGTCATGCTCACCGCGCTGTCCGCTGCGCCTGTCAAAGCTGCAGGCCAGCGACGCAGTGCGACGCGACGCGACGCGACCCGCTGTTGACGTTGACGTCGACTGCGTGTGCGCTTGTTTGTTATTGCTTTTGCTTGTGAATTTGATTTTACTTACAAGTTTTTTTTCATGTAGTATTTTTTGCTGTTGTTTCGTTTTTCATCTTCTTCTTGCAAATGGGCAAATGGGAGCTGCGTTTGCTTTGTTTGTTTGCGTTTTGCGTTTTTGTCGGTTGCCGGCAGCGACAGCCGCGACGTCGACTGCAGCGGCCAGTTCAGCCATTTGGATTTGTATAGACTGAGAGTGTGCGTGTGGGAGTGCGAGAGGGAAAGGGAAGGGGAAAGGGAAGGGGCTTGAATATTTGACAATGTTTAGATTGTTTTGCGATTTATTATGACAAGTCCTGTTAGATTGAAGTGTTTTTTTTAGAAGGTAAATTAAGTTTTTCTGAATGGAATGCAATAAAACTGAGTGGGAAAACAAGTCGAATACGGCACCCTGTATGGGAGGCTTAGCTAACAGTTAAAATGTATTTATTTAAAATTTTCGTGTACAGTAAGCATTTAAACTTATTAAATTTGTTGCAAAAATCTCTAAAGACACTCTCTGTGGCAAAATGTTCGACAAAGCTAGACACCCTGTATCGCTTGCTCAAATCAGGTGTGATGCGTCTTGTAAGGCTCCCCCGCTCTTTTGTCATGTGTAAAGCTTACACGCATTCGCACACACACACACACATGCATACTTTGGCATTTTCGTCAGCACGCAACCCCCAACCCCACCACCACTACCCACTCCACCCAAAGCTAACCCACAAAAAATCTGTCGGATACCGCAAAAAGAAAAAAAAAACTGTTAGCAAAGCTTTCCACGTATTGTTAACGCATTTTATCACCAACGCGTGGTTGATTGGATTCCAAAGGAGGAGGGGGAGAAGGAGGAACTGACAGAAAAAAGAACTGGAAAGCAAGAGAGTGAGTGTAAGAGAGTGAGCGCCTGTTTGTGTGTGTGGGTGGAAGAGAGGGTTGAGTGGCTGGGTTGTTGTTGAACTGATTGGTCCCAGTGGTAGGGGAGGGTGGGTGTCTTCTATGGCAGTCATTTCAGTGGTTTTTGTGGGTCATTTTGCTGTTGTTGCTATCAATGTCGTTAGCAGCATGAGATATGGAAAAATACGCAAACACATGCTAGATTTATGTGTGTGTGCGTGTGCTTAAAGCTTAGCGCATGAAATGTTTCTGTTTATCGATCAATTGCCTGAGCTCATGTCTGAAAAGTACAGGCTCTTAAGAGAAGCTTTGGCGCTCCACTTGCCTTCCAATTGCACTCAAACTCGCTCTGCGTACCTCATTCTCTCTCTTTCTGTCACTGTCTCTGTTGCTCTTGCTTTGCTACTCACTTGTTTTATTTGCACTCATTGCGCTCTGTTTGTGGCTAGGCTAACAGGTTTTGAAACAGGTCTCTCGGGTCTTCATTGCTTTGTCTCTCCCCATCTCGTTCGCACGCACTCACTCAGCTTGACTGCTGCTGGGCGAGATCAGCCGCCGATATTGTTCACACATTTGCTTTAGCTGCTGCTTCTGCTGCTGCCGCTGCTATGGCTAGCAGCGCAGTCGCGTCGTCGCTTCTTGTTTGTTGGTGTTTACGTTGATTTTATCGCAGGCGTAGCGCGTTTCATTGTCTTAATTTGTGAGCTTTCGTGCTCTTCCTCACTCCCTTGTGTACTCTTCTTTGCTGCTGATGCTGAGTGCAAAGCTATTTCTAATGGTTGAACTCCTCCAACAGGTTTGCCGCTTGTCTCAAATGACAAATTACCACAGTACGCGTTTGCTGCTTTAGCATTTCATGATCTCTGCTGATCTGTCTTTGTCTCTGCCACCATAATTGGCAGCCACGCGCCTCTGTCGCCGTCGCTGTTGACGTCGCTGCCAGCGTTTTGAGTGTAAGCACGATTTTTTTTGTTCCTTAATAAGTTTTGACATTAATTTGAGTGGACGATTCCCTTTTCTCTGTTTCTGTTCTTTTTTTCATCACTCAGTCAGTGCGTTGCTGCTTCTTATGCATGTCAGGCTGCAAGATTATCCACTTAAGTGCTGTCCACCCCAAGTGACAATTGTCATTGTGATTGTCTTGGGTTGTAAATCATTGAATTTGCTGTGTGTTTTGACAGCCCGCCGAATGCTTAATAATATTTAACAATAATTGTCTGAAATTGACTCATAAATTATAACGAGACGGAGACGTCGCCATGTGTCAGATTTTGTTCACTTTATGGATATAAAAATGTGCACAGCCACTCACACATACACATACACATACACAGAGGACACGCACACGGCTGGCAATGCAGCTGCAGAATGAGAGTGTGAGCACGAGAGCGGGAGCATAAGCTTTGCTGCTCTTGTGCTCTTCTGCTTTAATCGTGCTTCTTGCACTTGCTGCTTGCGCCGCTGACAAGGCGCTGACATCTTACGCTCAGATTCAATTTCAATATTGCCATTCCCGTTGATTGATGGAAAGGCGAACGAGTTGAAAACTTGCAAAGATTGATCATAAACCAAAGAGAGTGAGAGCGTGAGAGCGGGGGCCGAAGAGTGCAAGCTTTGAGCAGATCAATCTATCAATCAGCGTTCAAGTGCTTAATAATGCATAATTATTCATTTTGATTTACACAAATTTGTCATCAGTGAGCTTTGAAAGCAATCTGTGGCTGATAAACTTGTTGAACTCATTTCTGGCGAAATGAAATGGCACTTGCAATACCCTGTAAAGGCACACTAAAAGGTATGCTTAACATAAGATGTATAATTTATTTGAATATTTTAATTTAATTAGTACTAAACAAATTGTTACATACTGATTGCCTAAATGTATATACCCTTTTCTCTTAGCTGCTGCAAAATCACGTGTCGTTCAAACAATGGAAAATGACTGAGAAAAAACAACAACACAAAAGTCAATGCCAAAGTCAGAATAATAATAAAAATAACAAATTGAGCTTAAGTTCATTTAGAAATTTAACGCTTATCGGTTTAAAAGCGTATGCAACTAAGAGAGCGGCAGCTGAAGAGAGGCAGCAAACGACTGCACAAAGAGAGACAGCGTCGCTTAGCAATTAGGCCAAAGAGCGAGGAGTAGAAGAGTGTAGAAGTGATGCCCGCAAAACGGAAGGTCAGGTAAGTCCCGGCTCTGCTCTGCCCCCCCTTTACTCTACCGCCGCTGGCAAAAAGTTGGACTTGCCTGTGCTGCATATGTGTGAGGGCGTTCCATGGTGGGCGTGGCACACACTGGCACTCAAAGAGACTCCAACTCAGACACAGACACAGACACAGCCACACGTGCCAAATTATGCAAATAATGCTCCCATAAAACATGTCAAAAGTTCAACACTTTAACGAATATTAGCGTAACAGCTGCCACGCCCACCACCGCCTATGGGCTACTCCCAGTTCGATGTCAGAAGTCGCATTAATAAAATATTCGCTTTTTAATTAAGTGCCGTAAAATTGATATTCAAATATTTTTTCATATTTTCTGTTTTGCTTTTTTTTTGGTTTTGGGTTTGAAAATATTTGTGGAATGATAACAAATAAATTGAAATAACTGTACAAATATGTGACACTGACAGAGTGTGTGTGTGTGTGTAATATGCTAATGCGGTCAATACTAAATCATAATTTGTCAACAATTTCATTATGCTAAATAATTTACTTTTGTTTATTGTTTATATATATTTGTGTATACTTTTTTGATTGTTGCGGTTGAGAGTTTCAGTTATTGTTATCTGTAGTTTATTATTATTATTGTTATACATACCCTGTAGTAATAGTTAGCTGCAGAAGGGGTGTTTAGGGTGAAGTGCAGAAAACTATAAAATTAGTTTATGTTTCCAAACTTTTGCTTTAAATTCTTACCCCATTTCACCCCCTTACAGGGTATCATGCAGTCATCTACTCCATCGCTTTTTCATGCATTGTTTTTGGCTTTTCCATTCGACTGATTGTGATGGTTTTTGGGCCGCTTCTTGTAACCAAGTTAGTCTGTTGTTTTGTGGCTTCTTTTATTGTTCGGTTTTGCAGTTTGTCAGTTTTATAAATTGTATCTGTCAGATACGTGCTCATTAGCATTGAAATCGCATTCATTTGCCAGCTCACAACAATTTCAATAAATTATAAATTTTCCACTGAAAGAAAAAAAAAGCCAAAAAAATAAATAAAAATTTTTGTTTATTGAAAAACCTTCAAAACAAATTGCTCGAAATGATTCCAAATGTTATTTTGACACATTTTCCGCTTGTCACACAAATAGAGTTAATAATAACAAACAAAAAGAAGAAGAGGAGAAAGCAGAGAGGGCAGAAGACTCTTTCCCCTCAGCAGAGAACTGAAAAAAAATACCACTAGAAATTGGGACACGTCAAAATATTTCAAATCAAAAGATCTTTTGAGACAATAAAGAACTAAAAATGAAAGCGCCGTGTAGTCGCACAAAAGTTTTATATACCCAAGTAGCTATGTATCTGTATCTCGAACTGCAGATGTATCTGTATCTGTAGCTGTAGCTGATGGCATTATTAATAAAATGGCAGTTTGAACATTTTCACAGGTTCTAAACAAATCTTCACACAACGTTGTCATTTTTTTAGTGATTGTTGCTCTCTTGCTCTCTCTCTCTCTCTACCTCCTCCTCTTCTAAAAATATTGGAATATTTTTTTGTTCTTGATTCGAGTGACAAATGCGTTCTATTTAGAGTTATGGCCTGTGTGATTTGCCATTCCATGTGGATCCGTTTAGCTGACGGATTAACAGCTATTCAGCGTTTTTAAGGCGCTGCGTCAAATTGTTGTTAATTATCAATTATTATTAAGTGTGTTTAGACAGCAGAATTGATTATTGGCTATTAATTTGTGTTGTTTAAGGAATTTAACATAAATTTGAATTTTTTTTATTTATTGAAATAAGTTTTGTTAAAGCTTTAAGTAAATATGCGCGGAAGTAGGCTATTTATACCCTGTAAAAATTTGTTTATAGTGACGATTTTAGCTACTATTTAACTACATTTAAGCGGCAATTTAGCTAATTTATTTAGTGATTTTTTGAGTACTTGAGCTACTGCTGTTTAAACCTTTTTAAAACCCAATCAAAATTCAAAACATTTGTAATAATTTTATGTCTTTAATTAATATTTTTATGCATAAAACCTTAAAGAAACAACAGTTCATTTCTTGTCCATAAATCAGTTACAAATTTGCCGGAAAATTCGTTTGGAAAATTGAGCTAGAGGCATAAAATAAAGCGTAGATATTAAAAAATTTTAATTGCATATTTATTTATGCCCCCAATCCAAACGAGTGTATGTGTGTGTGTGTGCCACACTCAGTGCTGACATTCAAAGTCTAATTCATAATAGATTCATGCGCATATTCGTAAGCGTTTTCCTATTCGTTTTCGCTTTTGCTGCCGTTACACACGGCGTATAAGTAATAAGTTTTATTTGGCACTTGGCTGCCAACTATGATGATTGTTGTTGTTGTTGCTGGCGTCATTTAATGGCTAACCAATACGACATGTCTATATCTATATAGCTGTATCTATATCCATGGCAAATGTATCTGTATCTTTAGCTGCTGTTGCTGCTGCTGCTGCTGCTGTAGCTGTATCTAGATACATTTCGTTGTGTATCTGGCAATCTTAGTGCTAAAATTAATTTATACAAAAATGCGTGTGCTGCGACTCGACTCGGCTGTTGTTGTTGCTGTGGTTGTTCTTGTTGCTGCTGCTGTTGTTGCAGGTTCCAAGCGTCAGCAGTTGCGGTAGCAAATTACGAGAAAATTAAATGTTGATTTAATTTTGAAAAGCAATTTTTCATTTTTAGCGTCGTTGTGGCGACGCAATTGACGTATGTATCTGTATCTCAGTCTGTAGATGTATCTCTGGCTGTATCTGTGCATGTATCTCTAGTTGTAGCTGTATCTCTGCAGTTGTATCTGTATCTAGGCATTTTGCATGCCTCTCCCTATCAGTGCGGTGTGTGTGTGTGTGTGTGTGTGTGTGTGTCTCCCTGTCTGTTTGTATTTGAGTTACAATTTTCGTTTCGCTTCGTTTTTCGCTACGGCAATAAATTGCACTTTGCACGTCGTTGACGGGTTCGTTGCCAGCTGCAAAGCGACAACAAATTAAACACACACACATACACACATATTTATATATAAACAATATATATCTAGCTGTTGATATATATAAAGACAAATAATATATTTAAATTGTGCTAAAATTAGACAGCGTTTGAAGCATTTTGTATTGACATCTCAAGTTAATTACACACCTTATAACAGCTACAGATATCAAATTATTTGTGTTGCCAAGTGGCTCACAAGCTGATCTGTGAGCAGAGTAAAAGGTTATATGTAGGGGGTTGAAACTAAGCAGCTTTAATAAGTTTAGAATGCAGTAAGAGCGCGTTTAACAGCAATTTACATGAAATGGGGTCAAAGGTCAAACGGTTTTCTTTGAATAACTTTGCTGCCTTTGGTGATATCTTGACCAAACTTACAGCATTTGTATTTGATACTGTGCTACCCATGCCTACTAAGTATAGTTAAAATCGAGCTACTATAACTGACTTAAAATTGATTTTTTATATAATAGACTTAAGTTTTGGTTTTGTCGGTAGCTCAAGAAAGTTGTTTGAGGTTTATGCATGAGTTTTAGTGCAGTATATCTATAAGTCGAGTTGATTTTAGCCTCCATTGTTTGCAGAAAAATCTCTCAGCTGTTTATCTGCTGAAAGCCCATAAAACATAAAGTTATAGACAGCATAATTTGTGTATTTTACAAACAACTAATTGCACACATGTTTTTTTTTTACTACAATTTAACTAACTTTTTTGTGTGTTTTTGTATCTTTGGGCTGTGTTTGTAGCTTTTTATTGCTGTTAGAACACGCGATATCTTTGAAGTTTTGTCTGGTTGTTTGCAGTCGGCTTTCAGACTGATCTATTGACGGCTTTTGCCTGGACCACCGACAGAAATGGCTTGAAAGAAAGAAAGAGGGAAACAAATATGAGCAGAAAACGGTTTATTTTGGCGCTGGACAGGCAAACAGCGAATTTGACACGCCCACCTGTGTCGGCTGTAGTTGTTGTTGTTGCTGGCGGCATTTGTACGGCCAAAGTCAAAGGCCAGTAAAGGCCAGAAATGGCAGAAAGCAGCTCCATTTGGCCGTTGCCCTCTTTTTTCATATTTTTTATTATTTTTTTTTTTTTTGTACTGTCTTTAATCGGTTTGGTTTTGTAGAACTTGTCGGCTGCTGCTGCTGCTGCTGGCCAGGCTAATACCAATTAGTGTTTTTGCTGATCCAAACAAACAACAACAACAAGCGGAGAAACAACTTAAGACGCCCCAAAAGATTTATGACACCCACGAGGTACAAGACGGGAAGAGAGCGGTGGAGGGCTGAAAGAGCGAAGAGACAAAAGATTTGTGCCGCTTAAAATTGTGTGCGGCGCCGTGTGGCAACATGTGCAGTCTAATTGGCAACATGTTGCAACATTGTTAAAACATTGCAACAATTTGGGCCAACAACTAATAGAAGTTAAGCAGTTTAAGCAATTAAAGAGCTTATTGGCTTAAAAAAATATTAACAATTTAACTGTTCTGCATATTAATTGATTAAAAATGTGTATAGTACACTGACAGAAATAATTGAAAGTTTAAACTTTTAATGTAGACAGCCACCTCAATTAAAAACACTTTATACACTGCGAGAAATTACTAAAGGCTTAACAATTTAATATAAACAAACAGCCTAAAAAACTCGACAGCTTAGCTGCTATTATTTTACATTAATTTGTTGATTTCAAATGAGAAGTTTACATACACTGACAGAAAAACTTGTTGGTTTAACATTTAATATAATTTATAAAGAATTAAACAGCTTATTAGCCTTAAAAAAAAACTCTGTAACTTTATTTTATACAAAATGTACTTTAATTGAATGCACTGAACAAATTTGTATAGTATTAAAAAATACACTTTTCAAATCTCAGTTGTAATTCAAACTTTCCATAAATAAATTTAGGTTTTTTAAGGCTCTTAGCAATTGTTAATATACTTTATGTTTGGTTAATAATAAATACAGAGCTGCAATGCGCATCTTTTCTCGCTGTGTAGCTTATAAGTCGAGTGAACTCAGCATTAAGTTACTGAATGAACTTCAAACACTCAAATCAGCTTTCCAGAACTCCAAGTTGTTTGCTGTGGTTGTTGTTGTTGTTGTTGCTGTTGTTTTGGTTGCTTTCCTTTTGTTTATATTTTAACAAATTGAATTGAACTTATTGTTGTTGTACAAATGCGCGAATTCTTCACTTGGCTTCATTTTTTATAATTTTTTTGTACTTTTTTTGCTTTGTTGCTTTGCCAGCACAGAAGGTGTTTGAGTTTGTTGTGATTGCTGTTGTTGTCGTTGTTGTTGTTGTTGCTTTGGTTCTGCTTCTGGGTCATCGCTCTTAAAATATTTAAATTGTTTTTGCTCAGCTTTTTGCTGCTTGTTGTTGTTGCTTCACCTGAAAGTTGTCTTTTTGGCTCTGCTTTTTGGGTTTTTTATGCCCCATCACATAGAAGACAAGCGAAATATATTTTCGCATGTAAAAAAATGAAAAGTACAATCCACTTTATTTTCCCCCGCTCTTTTTTCCTTTTTTTTTCTTAATTTTTTTATTGTTTTTTACACACAAATTTTTGGAGTCGTTTTGTTTTTGTTGTGTTTGGTTTGGTTTGCTGGTCGTTGATCCGCTGAGACGCTCGAATCGGTGTATTTAACTGATTTGACAGCTTCACATATATACATATATGTACACATATGATATGATACGGTATTGCTGTGCTTGTTGCTGTTGTTGGTGACAGCGTTTCTTCATTTTTTGGCTTCTATTTTTAAGCATTTAATGTGCAAAAACAAGTTGAGTCTGGATTCTATGATGTAATTCTCTGAGTTAGCCCAGAAGTGGAATTTATTGGTAGCTAAACTTTGATCGGAACAATTTGCTTAGGCGGCTGGTAACAGGAACTTAGAAAATTAAACACAGCTATGATTAAGTATCAAGTTAAGTCTGTTTTATTAGTTATAGATTAAGAATCGATTTGATTTTGGAGGGAGATTTGTCTTCTTAAATTTGTATCTTTTTTTATTGTAATGGAATTCAAAGCCTTTAAATGCTTTGGGAAGAAGTAAGTGTGCGTTTACACATACTTTCTTTAAACTGGGGTCAAAGGTCAAGTGGTTTTGTTAGCATAACTTAGCTTGCTTTGGAGCTAAATCCTTCAAACTTATATACTTCTATATGTGGTAGGGATTCACCTAAGCCAATTAAATATAGTTAAGATCGAACTACTGTAGCTAGCATTAAATCAATATTTCTATTGTGTCTATATACAACTCTTACTACTTGCCTTATCTTTAAGTTATCAATTTATTTACTTAAAACTATCTATATCTTCCAAGCAGTTGTAAAAGCAGCTGTATCTTTTCTCATTTCTGCGTACTTTTAGTCCAAAAAGCGTTTGCACCAAAATAGTTTTGACCAAAAGTTTGGCATATTTGATATTGCAGCACTTTCCATTGAGGCGGAAGCATTGAAAACTGCATTGAGTTCTTGGAAAAGCGATAAACTCGACTATAGCACCTAAAGTGAACAGCGGCCGTGTGTGTCTTATAAAGAAAGACAGCTGGGAAATGAGGAGAGAAAGAGAGCGAGAGAAATGAGGGCTGAGAATTGGAAGGAAGAAGTAAAGACAAATAGATGCCATATATCATGGCACGGCTGAGCGAGTCAAGTGCGTGCCCAGTTCATAAGCATAAGGCTAGAAAGAGAGAGCGAGAGAGCGGAGGGGTAAGAGAGGGAGAGAAAATGGGAAGCAAATGTTTCTGCTGCTTGGCAACTACTTTGCACTTTGCCAGATACTTAACTTGCAGTTATTTACAAGTCATGCTTGCTGCGAATTCGCTTGAGTGTTGCAGACAGAGATAGCTACAGAGGGCGTGAAAGGGAGAGAGGTAGAGCAAGAAGTTTTCCCTCTTCAGTGGATGATGATGAGCTGCAGCTTCTGAGCATTAAAAGCAGCCAAAATCTGTTTTCCGTCTGTCGTTTCTTTGTTGTGTCTTCTGTTTGCTGTCTTCTCAGCATCTTTTACCTAAGTATTTATATTCGCATTTATAAATAAACAATGTGAACGAGTTGTCGTTGTAATAAATATTGTACACACACAGTCAGACAGCCAGACGGACTGAGTCTGAGAGACAGGCAACAGACATGCACAAATATATTTATATTTAGCCAATTCTCAACGCTTGTTGACAAAACTGTCAACAAAATGCAACGCAAAGCGTAATAAAATTGTCCAAAGAAGCTGAAGCAATTGAAGCGCGGCAGCAGGCGGAGGTGCTGTGGGGCGGAGGGGCGGAGGGGTAGCATAAAGGGTATACCCTATATATAGTAGGGAAAAGGGGGACTCAGCACACGCACGGCAAAAAACAAAGTTGCTACATGTGTGACAGGCTGCGAAAAGGGCTGAAGAAAAGCCAGAAAGTGGGAAGTAAGGAACAGAAAAGGAGAGGCGAAGGAGGTGAGGCGAAGAAATGTAAAGCAAGGAAAACAATTGTAGTGAAGCGTAGCCAAGACAAAGACGTAGACAAAAGCAAAATCGTGATGCAAATGGAAAATGGCTGAAGCGTTTGTCATATTACGTATACGCACAATGTGCACAATAAAGACGCACACACTTTTACGGGGTATCAACGGCAAAGTTATGAATTCTTTTGATGGGAAATCGATACAGCTTATAGCAACGTGCTTTGTGTGTGTAAGCAGATCGGGCAACTTTAAAGTTTATGGAAATAAAGTATTAAAAGTAATTAATGAAGTTAAAAGAGCCAAGTTTCTCTTTAAACAGCAAAGATTTCCTTAAATTTTGTAGTATTTAATATTATTTTATACATAAATATATGAAATACCAAATTTATCAATTCACAGCATTATTTTTTAGCGGCTACCCTACGATTTATGGCCAAACTATTAAACTATTTATTTTCCTGCTGCCAAATTTATGCCCACCAAAGGCGACAGAACTAATTAATAGCTAGTGCTAGCTCTAGTTCTACGAATTTGTTTTAAACATATTGAAGCTAATAAAAATGTTAATGAATTTACATTCATTAGGGTCGTTTTGAGCACTAAGCTGGCTTATTTACACCTCGGCTTAGCCAGCTTATTAGCCAAATAAAGAGCGTTTTATAGAAACTTCAATTGGCACAGCAACCTAGTTGTTACAATCCAAACGAAAGCAAAGTCTTAACTTGTTGTTGATTAACTCAAACTCTCGGCCACTTGACACATTTGGTTAAAAGATCAGTCACCTTGCCAGACACACGGGCACATAACAAATCTTCAGCATAACAGCAACAGCAACAAGAGTTCAAGTCGCCTAATAAATTTATTTTTTTTAATTTCCATTTATTGTTGCTGTTGTTGTGCGGCTCTTGCCATAAATAAACTATACAAATATTTGGCTCGACCGGCAAAAGCAACGAGCTCATAAATCTGTAAATAAATAAAATAAATTTTGTGTATATATACACATAACTATACAGATACAGACACATATATATATAAGTATATATATCAAAATGTATCAATAAAAATGCTCAACAAGTTTTATTTGCGCCACAGCAGCGGCGGTGGCAGCGCATAGAAAAATTTACATTTATCATAACAAAATCAGCCAAAATGATCAGACGCGGGCAGCGCAGTCGACGCAGGCAGCAACAGCGACTGCGAGAGAATCGTTAGCTAATTTGGCGTGTTAATTGTCAGCGCTGAGAATTCAACGCAAGAGAAACAGACTGAGAGAGGAACAGAGACAGATACAGAGAGCGCTATACAAGGGTCAAGACTGATCGCTCTCTCGCTCTTGCTCTCCCGCTCTTTTGGCTTTTTGGGGGACCCATAAATTTGTTGTGTTTTGTGGCAGAACGAAACGTTTAAGCCGCAAAATGACAAACAACGAGTTAACAAATTAATAAATTATAATTTTTCTTCGCCTTTTGGCGCCGTCAAATGAATATTTAATATTGAAATGAATGGGGCGGACGCTTTTGTACTGCTGAGCTCCGTTCTGCGTGTGTTTGTGTGTGTTTGGGTATCTGCGAGATACTGTATCTATAACTAATGCACACAGCATCAGTTTGGCACTTGCTGCTGAAACGGTGTTGTCGCCACCGCCACCGACACTGCCACCGCCACCTCCTACTTTTTTCCTTCTTTTTTTTTGCATGCATATTAATTTAAGCGGCGTCAAGGCGTTTAATTGCCCACCAAATGGGGCGTGGCAAAACAATGACGTCAACAAGCAAACGCCCCGCATCCGCATCGAATCAATTTAATTCGACGCGACTCGACTCGAGTTGAGTAGACTCGACGATTTGATCAACTTCAAGTGGGTGTCGCGAAAAAAACCGCGGACAACACCGACAGCAACAACAACCACAGCAACACGGACAGCAGCAGCGGTGGCAACGGCAGTGGCCACGGCAGCGGCAACGGCAGCGGCGGCTGACAAGTGCAAATTTTTGCACATGCAACAAACTTGCGGCAGATTCCGTGGCAAATTCCACTAAACTTCGCGCATATCATAAACTGCTAGCAGAGCTAGTAACTCGACTAGCAGAGACCCTGTACTTGTTAAAAAAATATTATTAAGTGTAGACAAATACAAAACAGTTTTACAGGGTAGTAGGTCGATAACACTGATTAGTACTTACTTAAGCTCAGATAAAACTTTTAAGGAAAGTAAATTAATAGCAAATTGGCAGGACATTCTTAGATTTTGTTTTCCTAAGTGGAAGAATATAAATATTTACAGATAAACTGACTCATGTATAACTTTTCCTCGATCTTTGACAGTCTCATACACTTGCTCAACTTTCCTTTCAACCAAACAACTCTTAGGAGTAGCCTACTTAATATAGCTTTTCATTAAAAGCCTCAAACATCAAACACCCTCTATACTGGTCTATTACAGGGCCTTTAAATACCTGAGAGTACTGCAAATGCATTTACTCTAAATGTATCTAGATACATATGTATGGCTAATTTGCTGTCAATTGCCAAACATGATACGAATACGAATTCAAATACGAGCACGCGTGTGTGTATGAGTGTGTGTGTGAGTGTGTGAGTGTGAATATACTTGTAATAACATAAATAAGACGCCCGAGCGGAAAAACACTCGCATCATTTGTAACCCACTGCGACGGTGCAATGATCTCTCTGTGGTTGTGTGCCAGTCATGTGTGTGTACGTGTGTGTGTGTGTGTGTGTGTGTGTGTATGTTTATGGCTGCATGCCAGCAATAAAAAACAACAACAACATCAAGAAAACTGGCAATTGATGCAGCAAACGAAACCAAACAACCGATAATTGTAATGGAAAAATTGAATAAATTAAGAGAAATGATTTTTCATTTAAATTTAAACTTTACACAGCAACAAAAAGTAGCGAAACATAAACTTAACAAGAGCATAAATAATTAAATATAGTCAATCGATCAAAAAACTTTCAATACATATCAATTTAAATAGCCAGAAATTGTGTTTATAATTAAAAAACAGACTAGGGAAAAGTGCGGAAATCGTCAAGGAAAAGTGAAAAAATCATGTGTAATTTATATATATCGTTTATATATGTAAGCAAAGCAAACACTGTATAATTACACGGACATCCGTTGCCAAAAAGTAAAGTTGTTTATTTAACAGGCAGGTATTGAAAGAAAGAAGGGAGTGGGAGGAAGGGAGGCAGGGAAGGAGTTTTAAATAAATTCAGAATTTATTCTTTGATCCGGAAATGTTATAATTCATAAGCTGTCGCTTTTGGCGCCCCTTTAAATGCCGTGCGTTATGTAACTAACAAATAATCATACGCCATGTGGTACCAACAGCTCACCGAACCGATTAAATACCGCAACAACAAGAGCAGCAAAAAAGGCTATTGAGAAAACTCAAATGAAAATAGAAATGAAAATGAAAATCAAAATCAGAAACAAAATAGAAAATAGAAATAAAAATTTGTAAATGAAAATCGCATTTGCTGGTCATAATTTTTGGTCTGCTTGGGCAAAAATTCAATTGCCTTCAAATTTGCCAAAAACAATCAAAGCAAAATACCGAAATAGTATAATAAAAATGGCAAATCTATTGCGCTACCTATACAAATATATATATATATATATATATGTCTATATACAAATATATATGCTATATAGTGGGGCTATGTGCTGTATGGGATAAATGCAAAATAGTTGCTCATAAAATATCTAATGCAATGTGAATTTTCAATAAAACAGCAGCAACAACAACAGCAATGATGGCAGCCATGAAATGTGCAACAGCCAAATAGACAGGCACAAACATGCACACACTTGAAATGCAATAATCATATTAAAATCAACATCAACTATGAACAACAAAAAAATCTCTAAAGGCAACAAAATAGTTCATTTTTAAAGTTATTATTAGCCGCAAATGTGCGGCTATACACACACACACACACACACACACACATACTTATATATATATATGTATGTAGAGAGAGGGCAATCAATATATTGTATCGCACATCGCTTATGCATAGCTCTTTGTATCTATAGATGCGAATGTATCTGTATCTGAATCTGCATCAATTGAATGACTGACGCTAGAGTGCTTTTATTATTGTTTATATACATGTGTGTACACTTGTATTTGTATGTGTATTTGGCATCAGCGAATAAATCATTTAAGCGGCCGCAAAAATAAAATCAAGTTGAAAATATTCAATGAACTACTTTTCGGGTTTCTCTATGCAAAAATAAAAGTACTACACATTAAATAAATACACACAGTTTTGTTTATTTATACACAAAAACATTTTACATATATTTATTTATACTTAATATATAGCAAGTCCTATAATATGTGCTGATATTTATATATATATTTGTATTCGTATGCGATATTTGCTTGCCACAAATTGCACGCAACGAGCGAATTTATACAAACGTTGCACAAATGATTTTCCACATTTTTCTAAGGGTTAAATAATAAACAAATTGTTGTGGCAAAGCTTGAAATGTATAAAAGTATAAAACACTGTATTATTTTTATTAAATTTACGCTGTTTTTTTACTTTACAGATATTGATTGTGCATACATAAGTTATTGAGTAATGATTCTGTTTAAATATGTTGAAAACATTAGGTAAGTGAAACATTTAATTTATTTACTTTATTAATTTGTTTCAAAATATTTATTGTGAATATAAGTTTTACACAAGTTAGGGATGTTTGGAAATAAACAAAGAGGCAGACGGGCTTTCATTCCAAATTTGGTGGCTTTCGCTCTTGTAGTCTCTGAGATGCAGGTGTTCATACGGACAGACGGACAGACGAACTTACTTATAACATCTTGGCTGTTGATGCTGATCAAGAAAACTTTAACGAGTCAGAAATGTTTCCTTCTGCCTGTTACGCAAATTTCGTTTCTTAAGAACCTAATGAACCCCTCAACTCTTTTCTAGAGAATGGTGTCTGAAAACAATATAAATTTCAGTTTATTTTGGTATAATTTGAAATAAATTAACTTTAATTTTATAAATCTAATAATTTAGTTTTAACATGAATTAAATAGTAGTTTATTTTTATTAATTTATTAAACTACTGAAATTTTATAACAACCTTTTTGGGGCTATTGAAAAGAGATTTGTTAAAATGTTTAATTAAATCTGAACAGCTCAACTTATTTACTTTATTTCTATTGCCCTTTTAATCGGCTTTTAAACACTAGGTCACATAAAGTATTTAACTAGAAGAAGTGCTTGTAAAGTTTTAAATAAACATCGATAGGGAGACACACATACTCTCCTTCCCTTTTTCACACACACACTCTATTCTTCCCCTACTTTGTTGTGCTTATATCTCAATATTAATTTGGCATTTATAAATTTTACAATTTAAAACGCAAAGTTCAACAATTTCAGGCGTCAGCGCATCGCCAAAGCAGCGCAACCCCCCGCGCTACCCTAATACCCGCCTCTGCCTGCCACACGCCTTCTCTAGCCTCTGCCAGCCTAGCTGTCCGCCCCTATTTTGTATGCTCCTCCGCCTCGTTGCGTATACGCCGCGTAGGCCAGTCGCATATAAATTTGCGACTCAATCGCTGGCTATTATTATTGTGTTTGTTGTTGTTGTTCTTGCTGCAGTTGCTTGTGGTCGCCTTTTGAGGCGAGTGCCCCCGAGTGTGCCACACACACACACACACTGTGGTCTGCCGTTGTGGTGGGCTAATTTTTGCTCGATCCGCCTTCATTTTATATGCATTTAATTTGCTTCACCTTCCCTGCAGCTCAGTATTTGCTCGCTCTCCCTTTCTTCTGCTTCCTCTTACCTTCTCTGTCTCTTTCGCTTGCTCAAAAATAAGTTTTTAATTGCTAGCCAACGACGGCAGATTATTCGCCAAATAATTTGGCTCTTGAGGCAAAAAATCCAACAGCAAAAGTTTTTGCAGCTTGAGCGAAAATCGTTCTGTTGGCTAAACACACACACACTCGCACACACACACTAGATCTATCTATCTCTTTTGACCATGTGGCGCAGCTAATCAGAGTTTTTCTCCTTGCCCGCTTTTCCGCTTTTCCGCACACAACTCGTCGTATAGTTGGCAAAATAAATTATTGAAATGAGGCGGCAGCGTTGAAATTAAACAGGTTGGCTGAGAATGCAGTAAAGGTACTCGAGAGGGGTGCTGTGTGGGCGGAAGGGGTGTGCTCTGAAGGGGGTGGAAGGTGGACTGTCTGTTTATTTGTTTGATTTGCCAGTTCAGTCTCATAATTTGTATATTTTGCGATTTTCAATTAAGCAGCTTCAGCTGCACTGCCTCAGTCGGCGTCTCAGTTGCAGTCTCAGTCACTGTCTCTGCCTCTGCTGTGGCGGTGACATATGCACCACAAATATGCCACATGGCCTGTCGTGTTGCAACTTATTGAAATTTATTAATAGACAGCCACCCACGCGAAAAGTGATTGCGACTTTTGCTGCTCTTCCTCTGCGATCTGGCACAACTCGTTGCCACAACTCTGTTGCCTGTTGTGGCAAGTTCTGGTCATCACACACTCGCACACACACTCACACCATTGAGTAGACATAATTTACAATTATTTCAAGGACACTTTACATAGAGTCTGTGGCCTGTGAAACGAGTTTCAGTTTTGAGTTTCCAGTTGAAGTTTCATATGCAGTTGCAGTTGCAGTTGTTGTTGCTGGTGTTGCTCTTGCTGTTGCTGTTGCAAGCAGGCCCAAAATGCCACCTCAAACCACTTGATGATGATGCTGGACTTGAGTTTGGTTGTGTGGCATGAGGGGCATCCACTTTTGCCCAGTTGTTCTTGTTTCTGCTGTGCATTAAGTGAAAAATTGCAATTTTAACGCCCGCGTTAATTTACAGCAGTCAGTTGCAGATACAACAGCAACAGCAACAGAAACAGCAACAACGGCAACAGCTACAAATGCAGCTAGAGCTGCAGTCAAAGATACACACGTACACTCAGCTGCAGATACTATAGATACTTGTGGTTGCTCTGCAACAGTTGCAAGTATCTAAAGCAGTGTCTTTGTCTTGTTTGGCGGTAGATGTTGCTGTTGCCGTGGGGCGAGAATCCAAAGAGTCAGCAATATTGCTGCTGTTGCTGTTGTTGCTGCTGTTGTTGTTGTTGCTGCAGCTACTTCTGACCGTGCTGAAGGTAAACCAGTGCGTTGTCATTGTTGTTGCTGTTGCTGCTGCTGTGCGTTGTCATTGCCAAGGCTCGGCTGCCTGTTGCCCCGCCCCTCTCGCGGCCCCTGCCTCTTGACGCTTCTATCGCATAACATTCCATATAATTTGTTAACTTGCTATGCATAAAAACTCGAGTGCGGATTTATGACTTGACGCGAAATTGATCGCGACTGATCAAGTGAAGGCTTCTGCAGGTCTGTGCCTGTCTACCCCTGTCTCTCCCCTCTCTAGTTATCCACTTGAAGCCCTACAAAGCAAAGGGAAAACGAGACTTTGGTTCGCGAAGGATTCTACTGAGGATCGTCAGCGAGTGTTGGCCCTATCTGCTGCTCTGGGCTCTTAGCTCTTAGCTGTTGGCTATGGCTTTGGCTTTGTCTTTGGCCTTAACTCAACTCCACCCGTATTGAATTCCAATGTCAAATCGCAGCACATGATTCAATGCCAAAAACACAAGGTGGCCCGTATCATCGTTTCAAGTTTTGTTTCAAGCATTAATATTACCGATCAGCGTTCGACGATCAACGATCAACGATCGTCGATCGCAGCAGTTCGCAGTTTTTTTTTGTTTTTTTGGTTTTTAGTTCAGTGATCCTACAGTTGCTGTTGCAGGTGAAGACTGGGCTTCTTCTTCTTGCACTTCTTCCATTTCTACTTCTTCCAAGTATTTTTGTGCAGATCGTCTTGCGACCGGAAGTGGCCTGTTGCAACTGGCGCCATTCGTATTGTGATTGATATTATCATTTGGCTAATAATACGCTTTCAACAGTCCACAAATTTATTGTTCTGCTTTCAAAAGAAATGAGTATGCGGGGAATTCAGTGCGATTGGAAATGGAAATAACTTTGGGATAAGAAAAGTTGCCTTTACTTAATGCTTTCAATAGAGTTCGCTAAAATAAAACAGTTTTTAACATATTTAAAATAAAATCTATGAAAATTTATATTGAAATCAAAGGGAATTTCTGAAAGACTTCATATAAATTCAGCACAGAGTTTAACTAAGTAATATTTGTATTGAAAACTCTGATTTATATTTGATTAGATATATAAATCAAGTAAATATTGACAAAGTTTCTGCCAACTAAACTTTATTTTGCTCAGATTCCTGCGTAATTAACTAACAAAGTTCTTCAAAACAAGTCGCTTGTTATTCCGCAGTTCCAAAATAAATTGAACCCAAACAAATGCATATTTAATTTAGGAAAATTACCGAGTAAATGATGTGATAATTGTGCTGTGTATAGTCATTTATAAACATGATTTGTATTTGCTTTTGCACTTATACACGAGAGCGGTATAATTATAATTGTCAGCTTTTGATTGGCAGCATCATCAGCGGTTTATTATGCTATAATACAAATCATTTAAGCGAGACTCATAAGAAATGATCTTTACACTCCATATAAATACAGTCATTTGGTCGATAAGTTGTTGTTGTTTCTGCTGGGGAGTCTATAAAACTATATGGCTGCCAATTTGGTTTCGGATTCCCAACAGCGAGTTAACTTGGCTATAACCCTTCTCGTAGTCGAGGGGAAGCAGTGAGCTCATAATGGACCTTTTAAATGACAATTTGTGGTTGTGCGAGAGATTTTTGTTTGCTGCTTATCGTGTGTGTGTTTTTTATGTGATCGTGTAAACAACAGCTCGATTGGCAGTTAAAACTTTATGTGATTTTTCACACTTTGCATATATTTGTTGTTATTTTCTGTTTTTCTGGCTTTGTTGTGATTGCGTGCAATTTGAGCATTGATCGAGAAACTGAAGCCCCAAACAAAATTACTCAGATTTAAAAACTGATCATTATGATGGCCATAAAAGGCGCGTGCAGCATTAACCGTTATGCCAAAAATAATCTACCAAAAAATTGAGCCAGAAAAATATACAAAAAAAAAAAAAAGTAAGAAAAAAATATGTAAACTGATTTATAGCGTTGATCCAAAAAGGGTTTATAAGGCCAGACAAAGCCATAAAAATCCTGAACGTAAATTAAGCAAAGATGCCAAAGACAAAAGCGATAAGTGCACACAGGCTGAGAAAGCAAATTATACATATACATTATATATATCAGAATTATATATATAAATGGCTATAGTACATAAGTTAGGTATGGGAATGGGACTGGGTCTGAGACTGGGACTGGGACTGAGACTGAGACTGGAATTGGCAGACAGACGCTCTTGCTGTAGCCGTAGCTGAGCAGGGCTAATTTAAGCGAGGACAACACCTCAACTCATATTTAAAGCCGGCTAAATCAATGCCTGTCTGTCTGTCTGTCTCCCGGTCTGTCTGTGTTTGTGTCTGTATACGTCTGCCTGTCTGTCTGTCTGTCTCAACGTCTGACTGTGTGCAAGAGAATCGCGTACAAAGTCACCCAAAAGCAGCGTCGTCTCCATCGTTGTTGTCTGTGTTTGTGTCTGTGTCCGTGTCTGCTTGGTTTTGTCTTTGTGTCTGCGCCGCAAAAATACAAAAAAAAAAAAGTACAAAAAAAAAATGATGAAAAAAAGAACAAAATTAAACACATAAGTAACAAAAGAGAGACAAAAAAAAATACAATAAAATTATAAAAAAAAAGTAAAGAAACGGCAGCAACTAAATCGATGCAGCAACAACAGCAGCCGGCAACAAAAAGAAGCGCAGTGCAAAGCAGACAGCGCAAAAAGAGTGCTGTGGTGTGCTGTGGTGTGCCGTGGTGTGTGGTGGTGTGTGTTTGTGTGTGGGGTAGGGCAGCGGAGCGTATGAGTGATATTCGCAGGAGTGAAAAAGGGGAAAGCGACTACAGGCCAGAGCTGTGGTGCAGTGCAGAGAAATTAAGAAACCAACAAATTCATCCAGAAAAGTAGTCAATAAAGTGTCGACAATGCGCACAACAACAGCAACAACAATGACAACAACAGTAACAACAGAGCCGACAACAACGAAACCGTCAAAAAGCAGCAGGCAGGCCACGCCATGAGGCCTTAACCGAAGACGCAAGAAGAGAGCGAGAGAGTGAGCGAGTGAGAGAGAGAGCTGTGCCCGCCAGCGCCCGCAGAGACCAACAAATCAACTTGAGTGCGAGTTCGAATCAGAATCCGACAACGACAACGACAACGACTCCGACTTGGAGTCAAAGTCAAAGTTTGAGTTCGAGTCAAAGTCAAAAGCTGAGCCACAAAATCAATTGAGCGATCAAGTGTCTTGAGGCGAAACAGAAGGTGGAATAAATAAAACAATAACGATGATAATGAAGTTAAAGTGAATTTTGATGAATATGCCGACGAGGCGTGGCTCAAAGAAAGAGAACACAACAACAACAGCAACAGCAACAGCAAACAGTGAGCAGTAAACAGCGTAGAGTGTACAGTGAATAGTGCCTCAAGTGGACAACAGTCGACATGGGAGTTGCCCCGCACAAACAACTGCCTTAACGGATATCCGGGCATGTGCTTAAGCACTTCTGCTCTGCACTGTACACTGTCCACTGTCCACTGTCCACTGTCCATCATTGCAACTATTTAAGCAGCAGCAGCAAATGACACCAGCTGAAAGTGCCACTTAAATGTTTGATTAAGACTTCAGATAAAAGAGGAGCAGCAAGAGGAGTTTTCTTACTTATTTTAAGGGCTCAGAAAACTTAGAGCTTAGCTGTGGTTTTTAAGCCTTAAAGTAACTACTGTTTAGCTAAAATAATATGCTTTAAATTAATTATTAAATGAAATGATTACTTAAGACTTGGGTATAACGAAGCAATGAGCCGACTTTTCTAGCTTGGTCTTAGCCTTTTTAAGAAATTAGCAACTTTACGGCTTTGTAAGGCTTTAAAGTCTAAGATCTATTAACAACATTTGTTATTGTTAACTATTTTAACATAAACTTTATCAGCATATAACTTTTAACTCCAATTTACTTTTCTTCTTTGCCGAATGCAACCGATTTTTGCAATTTAAGCTACAAAGCTCTGCTTTAGTTAACTAAAGTTGATAATGTGTGTGGGAAACTGTGGGAAAATTGATAATGGAAATGCAACTGCAAAAGTTTCTGCTGTAATTTGAAAAGTCGCCTGTGACAGTGTTGAATTTTCAATAGCCCCAGAATATTTCCAAGTGTCAAAAAGTTTTCGCCAAAAAGTTTTTTGTGTTTTCTGGCACTAATTTTTGTTGTTGTTGCCAGGAATAGCTAACTATAAGACGTGTTGGTAGAGGAATACTAGATTAGTAGTTAAGTTAAGTAAGATATTGATTTTAAGCGCATTTTAGATAAAAGAGAAATGATATTCTGTTTAAATTAAAAAGTTTACCAAGGTATAGATATGGAAAAGTATAGAAAAATCTTGTAGTTTTCGTTGGATGGGTTGAACTAATAGGTAAAAAGTCATTGTATAGCATTCCTTAATGGACTTTCTTAACTATCTAACAATTTTCGGTTTAAAAACTTCTGTTTATTGAATACTGAGCTCAAGTCACACTTAAATAAAGCGTATTTAAGCTTTGCAAGCTGTAATGAAAAGCTTAAGCTGCTTGTTATTGCTCGTGTTCCAGTTTGTTGTCATTTCATAGACATTCGACAGTCGAAGTTCGTCACTTTGGTGCATCCCAGCGAGGGCATCAAGGGGTCAAGTGGGGGGGTGGGAGAACTTTTATAGTGCCGTGTCGAGGTCACAGAATTCACAGAGTTCGCTGTGACAGCGAGTGGGGGAGAGAAAGCGGTAGAAAGGGAGTTGAAAGCAGTCAGGAAGGCGACAGCAAGTGCACACAAAAAAAAAAAAAAAATAACAAAATGAGAAAAAACAGCTAAAGGCAAGTTACAGTATACACACACTATATACAACAGCGTGTCTTTGTGTGTGTGTGAGTTTGATATTTCCTTTTATTGAAAATGCACTTTGGTGCCATGTAAAGTTTGCAATCAAAGTCAACGGAAAACTGGCGACGTTGGGGCCACAAGAACGAGACCGAAACCGAGAAGGAGACGGAGACGGAGAACGAGACGGAGACAAGGAAGAAGAAGGGAAAATGAGAGAGAAACGAAGACTGAGACCGAGACCTGAGACGGCTGAAAAGGTTCAACCTGGTATTGGATATTGGGTATAGCAAATGGGCAAGAGCAAGAAGCAGAAACGTCTGCCTGGCCACCTCTCTAACGATTTAATGGCAACGACCATGAACAGACATTAGAGGCAACTGTGTAAGTGCAACTGCCACAGAAAGCAGCGATTGCGATTGTTGCCACTGTGCACTGAAAGAAACGCACAAGTTCGGGGTTCAAACAAACATTAAAGAAGCCAACCGTACCTAAATCTTCCAACTTCCTATAGAATATATTCGAGAATTGTGTGCTTCAATTTAAGTAGAATTTTTGTTGCAGTGTAGATGTTGTTATTGCTATGCTTGGAGGCTGAGGTTGTGGCAGAGACACAGGCATAACTAGAGCCACTGAACAGAGCCATGGGTGCTGCTACTCCTCCTCTTTTTCGCCTCTGTTTCACCTCCTCCTTTTACGGCTACCTCCCTACATCACTTGGTTTTTTGGCCTGCGCTTCCTATTTTTAGTTTGCATTCCAAAACGGTGTAGCTTCTACCTGTTCTGCTTCTCACTCAGTCACCACTCTCCTGCTTCCCTGCTGCCCTGCTCCCCTGCTCCCTTTGTCAGCAGTTGTGTAACCCGTTTTCGTTTTATGATTTCTGCACAGTAAACTGTACACAGCCGCAATCAAAGACCATTCGAGGGTCCTAGAGGATGTGCTCCTAGGTCTGTCCACTGTCAACGCTGCTTATGCCAATTGCCTCGATCGGTTTTATTGAATGGCAGTCAGGTGGAGGGATAAGCAGCAGGGTGGCAGGCAGTGGGCAGCGGCAAAGAGCTCTTAGTAGCTGTCACTTTGCTGTAACTGTAAATGCAAGTGGCACAAACATTTGCAACCTTCGACCAACAAAATTTCT
The DNA here is from genome assembly GCA_035047505.1 of Drosophila parthenogenetica. NCBI lineage: Eukaryota > Metazoa > Arthropoda > Insecta > Diptera > Drosophilidae > Drosophila > Drosophila parthenogenetica. Next base: position 3,358,821 of record JAWNPM010000070.1, read on the forward strand.
ACAAAACTTCCAACTCAATGAGTTGGCTTTTGTTTGGCTAGTGTTGGCCGCCAGTTGCCAGTTGTTCTCCCTAAAAATACTCCTACAAACGCTCCTGGAACTCCACCCACTACTCCACCCTCTACTCCACCCCAATTACTGGCGCTTCTGGTGAGAAAATTGTGTTGTGTTGTGGCATTTTGGTTGCGAAGGGTCGCACAGACATGCAATGATTGCAAACAACAAAGCAACACAGCAACTTCCTGTCCCTTTGTCCCTTTCTCTCTGCCCCTTATGCCACAAAACCCACAATACTTTTGCCCATTGGGTGCGTGGCGCATTAGCCAGTCCTAAAAGCCAAACTCAGCTCTTGGCCCAAACCATATTTGCCGTTTGCATTTTACCTGCAACGTCACTTCGCATAAAATGCAATGAACTCGCCAGTCGGCACTGTTAGGGATGTGTGTGTGTGTGTGTATCTCTCTCACTCTACCTCTCTTACACGCTCCCACTCTCATTCTTGCTCTCCTCCTTCCCCCTACCAGTCGTTGCTGTGCATTTTTCCTCCATTTTCCGTCTATTTGATTTTATTTTAGCCCACAAAACTCCCTGACATCCTGAACGTTCCATGTTAGTCCTGCCTCGCCTGCCACCAAATGCATTTCCATTTAACATGCCAACATTTGAGGGCACGACGCATGCAAGGATGCAAGGATAAAAGGTTGCTGCTACTGGTGCTGCTGTGGGCGTAGGGATAATGCTGAATCGAGTGGGTTGAACCAGCCAGAATGAACCATGAAGAATGAAAGAGCGGAAAGGGTAAAAAGGGAGCACGAAGAACGTAGAATGAAGAATGGCAGATGGCAATGCCATGGGCATTGGACATGGTCTATTCGTCCTGCTCCAGCTCCTTTCCCTCTACTTTCCCCTTTTCCTTCTGGCCAACCAAATACTCTGCTTCACCTTTTTGCCATTTTCACTGGCATTTCCATTGCCATTTCCATTTCCACTTCCATTTCCACAGCCACATTCGCCGCAACCAACAACATTCACTTGCAATTGAATTGTTTTTCCAACGTGCAACAGTTTTGTGCGTTTTATCGCAAACTTTAGTGCAACAATTTAGAAATCATCAATTGAAAATGGCACTGCCTGCAAAAGTCTGCAATTTTCACACTGAATCCTTAAAGTATTAAAGAGAATTTTTCAAATTGTCTGTAAATGTCGCAACGAATTTGGAAAACTGGTTTAACTTTAGAGTAGTGTATAGGTATTAAAAGAATTAATGGTTTAATTATTTATATTATAGAGATTGTAAGCATCGTAAAGTATTCAAAACTATGTAGGAAAGAAAGTGTGCAACGCAAAACATTTTAGGTGAATTTTTCTCTGTTTTTTTAAGGCTTATTTGCTGATTAGTTAGTAGTTTAAATATTCTATTAAAATATAAAATTTGAAATTTGCATACATAACAACACAAAACTAGCACTTTATGCTAACTATTCCCTTAGTGTTGATAAACATTTTAATGTTTTTAAACAGATTTCGCCCAATCTAAGACTGTATCTCTGCATTGTGTCTGATATCTACGACTTTTAACTCTTTCCAATTCAAGCTATTTACATGCAACTCTTATTGTAGCTGCTTTTGTTGTTGTGTTGTGTTTTTGTGTTATTTTTTGGTTAAAAACTAAGCGAAACAATAATGAAATAATACACAAATGTGATCGTGTGTCTGTGTACATTGGAAAGTTGCTGCTGTGCGACGGTTGACTGTTGACGGTTGACGTTGAGTCCGCATTGAGCTTCTCTAGACGCTGTCACTTTTGCCCCTTTACACTGCCCTCTGTTTCACTCTCCCCTTCACCCCCCTCGATAGTTGGCTAAGCAGCGCGGGCGGCTTTGGCGGCTGCCTTTGAGTGATGCTTCGGTTTCATAACTAACCGTTTTTTTCCCCCCATTTCATTTCGTTTCTCAGTTCCCATTTCTCGCTAGGTCCACCCCACCCCATGCACCCCTTCGCCCCTGGAGAGCAGTGTTGCAAGTGTAGGTAAAGGTAATGTTTACCATTTCCGCTTGTCGACGTCGGCGTGGGTACAATGAAATTTTGGACGTGAACGTGAACCGAAAGACGTCGCTTAGTTTTTGACTCTTTTTCTTTACCACATTTTTGTTTTTTAACTCTTTGTTGCTGTTGTTGTTTTGGGGTACGCGTTATATGAGATGCATGTCAACTTTTTTGGTTGCTGCCACCGAAATTCATTTACCTAACGGTTTTTTATATTTTTCTGTACTTTATTTTGCTCTTTTTTTTACCAAAATGCGTGCCAAGGAAATAGAAAGTGCACGGAGTGTTTTAGAGGGCGATAACAAGAAAACCAGCTAGAAATTGGCATCACAAGATTGCCTTAAAAGCGTACAAAAATTGGGTAATTTACATGTAAATTTCGAAAGAAATTCGAAAAGGAATTTATTAGTTCACTTTCCGTTCTGCTAAATAAATCTTTGAATTTCTAATCTAAAATATTTGTATTTTACATTAGCTTTAACTTTTCTACTAAGAGTTTTCTAGAAATTCTAAAATTTATAGATTGACTGCCTAACTTTGGCTTAATCAAAGCCCTTAGTTAAGGCTGCTATTGAGGCATATTGATTGGCCAACAAGCAGTTTTATAGGGTTGCAGCAACATGCATTTATAGTATATGTTGCTGATTGCATTGGCAGCACAGCAGCAGCAGCAGGTTGCTGTAATAGCAGCAGCAACAACAACACTATTTTGTGCTATTGCTAATTGTATCAAATTTTCATTTTGATTTAGATTCAGATTCAGATTACGAGCTAAGACCATGCCTCTTGACGTTGAAGTTGTTGCCAGCGGCAGCAGCAACCTGCAATCATTGCAGTCAGAGTTAGAGTGGAGTCAGTTGCTTAGTAGACAGCAGCAACAATAGCAACAACTCTGTTGGCCTCATTATGTTCAAACATATTTCATATGCCAGCAACAACAACAGCAACAGTAACAACAGTAACAACAGCAACAATAATAGCAACAAATAAGCAAAGCAACTTTGGCTATGTTTTTTGTTGTTTTCAGTTTCTTCTTCTTATTGAGCTTGTAGTTGTTGCTGTTGTTGCTTCCTCAGCAATCGCTTGGCTGCTGCTGCTGCTGTTGCTGTTCTTGTTGTTGTTGTTGTTGTCATAACTGTGTTTTGTTGTGCTCAAACTTTGGTTGCTGTTGCTGTCCGGTGAAAGTAATCATCAACAACATTAAGCGAGGTAAACAAACTACAACAACAACAACAACTGAATTGTATAAGCAACAAAACAAAATCAACAAAAAAAAAGAGTTACACTCGCCAAAAGTTCATTTAGAGCTGAGGAGACTTTGACCAGCGACGACGAGAATGCTCCATAGACAAAACGTCAGCTCTCTCTCTCTCTTTCATAGTCTCTCTGTCTCTTTCTATGGGCTTGGGGCAGGGAATTCCGGCAGCTGCAGAAAGAAGGTTGAAGAACCACAAAGAGATACGATTATGATGATTTCTAATTGAAAAACTCTGCGGCGCGCTCAAATGTGTCCAGGGAGGGGGCGAGGAGCGAGGCATGTAAGAGGCAGAGAAAACGAAGACGTTGGAACTATGTACGTAGAAAAGAAACAACAACAATAACAGCAACAGTGAGTAGCAAAGCGGAGAGTACAAAAACTACAACAACAAATAGAAAAAAATGAAACGAAATTTCATTAAAACGTTTGCACAAATAAAATAAGTGCTGCAAAAAGCAGAAAAAAGAGTAGCAACAACGACAACAACAACAACAACTACAACAGCAGCAGCAACAGCAAAAGAAACTGAAACGAGGTCAACTGAGGTCAACACATTTTATGTACCGAACCCGAACTACTTCATACTCTACTAAATATTTGTATGACGATGACGGCGACTGAGACTGCGACGCCAACGACAGCAGCGACGCTAGCTGAGATTCAGTTTTAGTTATGCGACAGTGTTGGAAGTTTAATAGCTTTAAAGCTAGCTACAGCATACTTACTACTTAGAAAAGTTGAGTAAAATAAGTAAATTATTTAAAATTCTTAAAATAATATAAAATTTAAACAATTGTTTTTACTTTAATACAAACTTTCATTTCTAGCCTTTTCTCAACTATTTTCCAATCAAAAAACTAGCTTTTTTCTAGCTAAGTCAAAACACCGCCAACACTGATGTGCTAGTGCGGTGCTGGGGGGAAACTGCAGTCAGCTTTTGGCTTGGAACTTGCAGTCAGCGTCAGCTTTGCTCCTATGCATGAGTCCAATGGGAAGGGCAGAGACATGGGCTGGTTTGTAGCGAGTGTGGCTTACAAGCGGGGTCAGCGGTGAGGGGAGATGCATAAACTAAATCAAACAAAAGGCAAACAGAAAAAGAAAACAAAAAGTGGAGCGACGGGGAGAAGTGTTTTGTGGGGAACTTCGCTGCGCTTCAATTGAGTTTTACATACATAGATTTCAGCTTAAGCTGCGCGGTTGTTGCTGTTGCTGCTGCTGCTGCTGTTGTTGATTTGATTTTCAACTATTTGAGGGCAACAACGGCGACAAAATGGACACCAACAACAGCAGCAGCCGCGGCAGCAGCAAAAAACTCGTTCGCTGTGACGCGCATTGACTAACTGAATTGTGTTGTTGCTGTTGCTGTTTGCTGTTGCTGTCGACGGTATGTTGTTGCTGCGGTGCCAGGGCAACAGCAGCAGCAGCAGCAACAACATGACTTGGCAAAATGCGCTCGCCAACATTATCGTCTTGACCATCTCGTGAACTTCATTTGCAAACGTTGAAGCAACATTTGTGTGGCTTGAAGCGGCTGTAGGGGCGTAGGGGACAGGGAAAGGTTGCTGGGCAGCCAACATAATTCATTTGTATTACTGTTGCTGTTGTTGGCACAGCAAGTGTTGCCAACTTTATGGCATTTACAAATACAATTACATTAGCTGCTGTTGTTGCTGCTGCTGCTTTTGGCATTAGCTTTGCCGTTACTTTTGCAATTGAGTGAACCAAGTTGAGTTTCGGTTTGAACTGAGTCAAAAATGAGGGAGAGAGAGAGAGATGATTACGCAGAGTTAACTGTTGGCCAAGTGCGCAACTAATTTGCATTTGTTTAGGCAGCTTAAAACTGTAGTTGCTGCTGCTGCTGTTGTTGCTGCTGGCAAATTGCAGCTAAATGCAATTCAATGGCCAAGAATAACAATTCAGAATCTTTAAGCTGTTGCGGCACAGGAATTTGTGTTGCAAAAACATTTCAAACGAATGGAATTTTTGTATAACAAGCGGAAGCAATCGAACAGTTCTCGCAGGTGAAAACTCACAAAAGTATAACGGCTATGGGATTCTTGGGTCTCAAAAGGTCTTTAGAAAGTGGTAATGGTATAGTTAGCCATAAATGAATCAATTTTATCCTATGGAAAATAAATAAAACAATAAATAAATTTTTATGTAAGCCTGTAATCTTTAAAACATTAAATACACAGCGTTTGCTAACTAACTAAATTAATTATTAAAATAAAATAAACTTTTATCAAACACCTGGAACCCCTGTCAAATTTAAACACCAACAACTTAATTATTATTTATTTCTACACATTTTCGCTGCTACAAATAGGAAATAGAAAGTGTTTAAATTTATTCGCTCACTATGCATAATATTATTTTAGTCGAATGCTTCTAAAATTGTGCTCCATTAGCATTAAATTTTATTCATATTCATTTTTATTACAAACACCTGGAAGCAATTCCAAAGTGAAACACAAAGGCCTTGACAGGATAATTGTTATTTATTACTATAATTTTTAAGTGTTGTTCCAGTTACTTTTTTTAGGTTTCTATAAATATGAATTATTAATTGAGGCAAGCAGAAAATAAACTTTTTATATAAAAACAAATGTTTACAAACATCTGCTGTAATCTGGTATTTAAAATAGAATACAAAAGGATCATTCTTATTTGTGTCTCTATTTTTGGTGTTATTTCTGAGAAATCGAAGGTGTTCAGGGTTATCAAAGGAAGGTGACTAGGTAGAACTGCTTAAAACCTACTTGAGTTGTTCTTTTGTTCGGCTCAAGTGTCGATCCCTGAAAGGACAGCTGATCCTTGAGCTCCACAACTGAACAATTATTGACACGTGCGCATCTCCAACGAGAAGAAAAGACAACAAAGCAGAAATGTCCCAAGCGGGGAGCTGCTTTGGCTACAAATGCATTTCCGGCAAAAGAAAAAAAGGAATATAAGGAATAAAAAATAAAAAATATATTCAGCTGTTGATTTCATCCTTCTGTCGGTCGGTTGGTCGCTGCATTCTGTTGCTGTTGCTGCTGCTGCCTGCTGTTTGTTGTCGATATTATCTGCAATTAAATACTCAATGCACAGAGACCGGCGACCAGGACAAAACAAGTAAAAATTTCAATAACTAAAAACGCACATGTCCTGTCAGAAGAGCACACCAAACTGAGAGAGGGCGAAGGACAATCGGGTAGACAGTCACAAGCAGATGTTAAACACTCACACAAAAAACTATTGGAGCGAGTCCTGAAATGCGTCCTCGTCCCCGTACTCGTCCTTTTTTTGTCCAGCGCACTATTTTTTTTTTGCTGCCTACACGCTGCGTCTGCCTCTGCGCCAGCGCAGTTTGTCTGCTGCTTCCTTTTCCTTTTGCCTTTGCTTTTCTCGGCTTTTGCCTTTTTATTTCCAGTTTTATTTTTGGGGAGCAACCGAAAATTATCCCCTAAATGCGCTTGTCAATGCGATGAAGCTTCCTGCGCAGTTTGCGGCTCATCAGCGTCAGCCACAAGGCAGCGATCAGCGATCCAAATACACTGAGAGAAATTAAAGAGAAGTTTGTTTAACTGTTGGTCAATTTGTGCTGCAAATTGTTCTCAAAAGAGTTTCTATTGTAACTAAGTTGTGTTCCGGATTTAAATTGAAGCCTAATTCTTCAACCCGATTAGGTTTCACGCTGATCTGTGCGTGAGTCAGTGAATTATTCAGTGTAGGAAAACCATTTTATATTCATTCCCCTAACACGCTAGTAAAAGATTTCTCTCAGTGCCTGACTGCGTAGGCTTGTGTTGGTTATCAACAACCCCTATATCACACAACATAAAAGACTGCACAGATACCACAGAGTCTACGGGCTAATTGGTTGCCCCTGACACGCGTCGTGCTCTCAAAAACACAAGAACAACAACAGCAACAACAAGAACGACAAAAACGACAACAACTGCAACTGCAAAAGGTGAAATTTCTACATCATTCTCGCTCTAACACTCACTCCACTCAATACACTCATTTCCTTTCTTGCTCTCTTCCGTTCTACGTATTGTCTTGGCCCAGTTGTCGAAGCTACCTACGCAAAAGACGGCTTCCTAGTCCCGCTTTTTGTGTCGTTTTTCCAACCTTTCCCTGTTTTCCCAGTTGCCATTGCTTCTCAGCGTGTGTGTCTTTGTGTGTGTTAATTTTCCTAAGCGCTTCCAATCAAACAGAAAGAAAGAAAGCAGGCAAGAAAGAAAGGTGCCACAAAGCGAAGAAAGCAATAGAATGGCATTTTTTATGAATGGTTTGAATCATTCGACATTTATTCTAGAAGCATTTTCGAGTGCTGTGAATAAACAGTGTGTAAAGTGACCGTAAAATGCAGCACACACAACACAAAACACACACAAACACTCGAGGTCACGCGATTAGTGCCACCTTAACGACCGATCAACAAAATATCCTTTATCCATCAGCTGTGAATCATCAGCAATATGTTGGATTGACTCAAGAACAGCGACAGCACAAATAATGGGCTTAAAAAATGTAAAAAATATAAAAAACATCAAAGGAATAAATCGCTAAATGCGTAATTAATTTACAACGAATTTTAAATGCTCTTTATTTAATTTTCTGTATATAAAATGATCTGATAGATTAAAAAAATTATCTGCAGAAGTTTGTAGATTTTATCAGCTTTCTAACGATTTTTCTTAAGTTAAGATAATGCTATGAACTAAATCATGTAGAACAGTTTCTAGATCTTGAATTCTTTGATCTTTCTAGTAGATAGATGTATACTCCTTTCAATCCTTATGCTTATAAACTCTTTCCAACTGCAAGTCATTTAAAAAATGTTTATAATTTATGATCGTAGCTTGAATCTTCAAATGTCTAGAACCTTTTTAGACGAGCTCCTTTACTTAAACTGATTAATTGTTTGACAATTATGTAATTTAATTGTAGCCAAGTCGTTGTCAAAATAACATTCCATTTGTTAAAGTCACGATCGGCTGAAATCGAATTATAGTACCTGTTAAACTGCCTTTCGTTTATCATTGATAATTAATTGAACTGTTGCATGCTGTATCTTAATGCAATTATGCCCAGTTGCTTGAGACCAATAAAAAGTATTTAAAATTTGTAGAAATACCGAAAGCTGCTTAAAGGTGCCAGTTTCGGTTTCTTTTTTCAGAGTGTCCTGTTTGTGGTTGGTGTACGGCAAGCAGCCGTGACAGATGTTACCGCATCGATATATAGTACACGAATATATGTATATATATATATAAGTATATATGAATTAAGTCCATTGACAGCTTGTCGAGTGGTTTGTCGGTCCTTTAAATTAACCCTTTCGTTGAGTTGTTTTAGGGTGAGTTCCTATGCGTAGGATCAATGTACAGCTTTAATCAATTGAATGCTGCAAATGCATATTTGTATAATGAAAATCATGTCAAAGATTGAGATTAAGACTGAACTGAGCTGAGCTCAAAGCAAGAAATAAAAAAGAAAAACTGATCGATGGAAAGGCCACCAAACAAGTTAGAAATCTGTTTATTTTCTTTCTTTTCTTTCTTGAATTGCATTGACGACGCATCATTAAAATATTTTCCATTGCTTGTTTGCCAGTGTTGTTGTTTGGTGTTAAATCAAAAACCACTTGAACGAAATAAAATCTTTCTCACAGTCGTCGCCGCGAGAAAGAAAAGAATTGAGAACGGGATTGAGAACTGGGCATGGGAAACGCGGTTCGCTTGGGATGTGGGAAGAGGGATGTTGCTGGATTGTTGGTTGTTTGGTTTGGTTGTTGTATGGGCAGAGGGGGAAAAGTTGAGGCAAACAAATTATGAGAACGTAAAGCGACGAGTCTCGACTTGTCTTCTCTTCTCTTGTCTTGTCTTGAAGAATGCCTGGTTTTGTTCTTGTTTCGTTTCATTTGTTGTTGGCTCTTCTAAATTGATGACAACAACATCAAAATGGACAAGCGTGCGCTTCAAATGTATCCGTATCTGTATCTGCATAGGCTCCCAAAAGTATCTTTTGCTGACCGTGACGATTTCTCGTGTACCTGGCGACGATTTCAAGCAAAAAAAAACTAAAAAAAGCGGAATACACACAAAATAAATGCCACAATAAGTCAATAATCAAAAGCAAACGACAGATAGATGGATGGATGGATGAATGGATAGGTGGAGGGTTGGACAAATGGAGGGAATGAATGATTATGAGCATGAGTGTGAGTTTGAGTATATAAATATTCGTTTGTACTCATATGGATTGGCCTGATGGATGGCTAAAAGGTTCTGACTTTTTTTGTGGAGCTGCGCTTATCATCATTATTCAAAGCGAGCCACCAACGCTACCGCCACCGCCACCGCCAAGAAGAACAACAACAGCAACGTCTACACCGGCATAGAAAACTAATAATAATAACAAGAACAGCAAACAGAAACGAGAAAAACAAAACAAGTTTGGATTTTGTGGGCGAGAGTGCATGGAAATGTCTGCTGTCTATCGATATAGAAAAACGTATAAAAATCAAGCTGAAAAGAATTTCTAAAACTCATAAAACAACTGCGACGAGTTTTGATTTCATTTTGAGTTAACCTCCATCTCCCTCACTCTCTCACCTTTCCTCTCTTACACACTGTTGGCTCTTGATCCAATCGTCTGCACAGAACACATGTAAAAAACATTTTAATTCACACTCTGAACCAACTCTTTGATGGTCCAGACAGTGTGCGAAAGGGTAAGAAGAGGGAGACTGAGAGAGAGACAGAGAGAGAGGTATACAGAGTGGTTGGCGGTGGCACTAACAACTCGTCATCGTCATCGTCAATATCAGGTTCGGTTTTGGGTCCCAGGAAAGTGGTCAACATGGGTAGAACCCACGCCCGCGTTATGATTTTGTGGCCATTTTATAACTAACAGCATTCCATCGTCGGCGCCGTTGTCGTTGTCGTTTTCAGATCCCCTCACCCGAGGCACTGACCATACACCACACCCCTTGCCCTTCTCCATCCTGCTACCATTTCCAATTCCCACTCCCGTTGCCTGTGTCGGCCCAGTTTGTTGTTAAGGCCACACACATCGATTGGACGTTATGAGATGAGACACAGTCACAGAAACAGACACAGACACAGACTCAGATACAGCTACAGTGTGTCCATCCAACAGACGCACCGACAGGCTGACAGACAGACTCACACTCTCAACAGACAGAATCACTGCCCAGCGGCATTGGCTACGCTGGTGACAGAAGCAATGCGTTGCGATGCGTTGCAATCGTATGTGGGCAGCACCAGCAGCAGCAACTCGTCAGGGGTGTGGCAGGTACCGTGGGCAGAGAGTGCGTGTATCTCCGTCCAGCTGTTAACCCATTAAAGCTCTTGTCATCACTAATAAAACCAAAAAGAGTAGAAAAGAAAAAACTTAAGATTCTGTTGATGCATTTTGATTTATCATTTAAACATTTTCTTAGATAATTACACACTATAATCAAAGCTGGAAAGCTGTTAGTAAGCTATAAAAAAGAGAACGTTTTAAAGAGAATAGAAATCAGACAAGATGGGGAAATTCAAGTCTATTTTATATGCGCAAAAGTTAATGAATAGGAAGAATTTTTAAAAGTTCTCATTTCATCCGCCTTCAGTGGGTTAATCAAAGGATACAGTGTCTTGCAGTAGTTGTGCAGCCAATTTGCTGCCAAACAACTTTACAGCCATTCTAGTACAAGTTTATTCCTCTCATTCTTATTTGAAGTCGAATAAGACGCCATAAAACGAATGCAAATATGTGTGATCATAAAATGAATTATAATTAGGCAAATGATTGCCAACATTTATTTGTGCTCGGAGATAAACATGAAATTGATAAGCTCTACTCCTCTTCTTCTCTCCAACTTTATTTTATTTTTATTTTTTGTGGGCTTGACAGCGTATAAACATAAAAGATCGTTCACTTTATTATTTAAAAGGTTATCAATTTGCCTTTTATCTGCGTTTAATCAGATAAGACGCTAAATTTAAAAATAATACAGCAAAAAGCAAAGAAATTAAATGGCGAACGCTGAAACGTATTTCTCAGATATTTACACATATATTCCTAGCTGGATTTTTATCAGCAAATTAAAATTCTTTGAAATGTATCTAAAAAAGATTCTTGTTCTATTTTTTGTTGTGTACTCGAACAGGTCGACACAAGTGTGTGTTGGTGTGTGTATGTGAGTGCCAAGTGGCCAGATATATTCATAGCACTATATATATATCTATTCTAAATGCTTATCAATTGTATTCGTTGCTAAGTTCCATCGAGTTCCCAAGTTCTCGAGTTCCCAAGACTTGTGGCCACATGTTTTGTATAATTATCGTGGTTAAATGTCTCAACATTGTTTTTGTCTTTGTTGTTGTTGTTATATTTTGTATTTTTTTTTTTCTTCAAGCTGATAAAAAGTGTTTTATCAGTTCTTTTTTTCCATGTGTGTATGAGGTTGCGTTTTTTGTTTGCCTTTTAATTAAGTTGAACACAAAGTGAACAGAAAATAGAAGAAGAAAAATTCATGGAATGCCAACAACCACGTACAATTTACTATTGTTTGTCCCTACGAACTGACCTTGAAATCTCCAGTATAACAACTAGTTGTTACCCTCTTGTATCAACTTTCTTTTGGCCATTTATTGCCGTTGAAAGTTGCGGCTAATTTCGAGACTGCTGACGAGCCTAAGTAACAATTAAGTCCAAAACTCAAGACCGCAGCTGCAACAAACAGCAGCAGCAACAGCAGCAGCAAAAATGAAAGTGGACACACAAAATTTTGCTGCAATATTTCGTAATGCACACAATGCATACCCTAACTAATATACCCCATGCCCCGCTCGGTCCATGCAAAATATACATCAGCAAATACAGTCTTAAGATCTGTCTGCTTTGGGGCTATAGCGTTGCTCCAAAACCCACATGAGTGGGTTGTTGTTGCCTTGGACAAATTGCATAGTGCTCAGTGCTCAGCTCAGTACAGTTCAGTTCAGTAGTTGGCCAATCTTTGCTAAGATGCCGCATAATTAGGCATAATTTATGACTAGAGCAAATATGCTTGCCACAAACGGTTGCAGTTGCAGTTTCCAAGCCAAGTTGCTGGCCAGGCCAAGTGAAAGTGCAACAACAACAACTAAATCTGCATTAGCTGCATGCAAATTGAGCAATTAAATGGCAAATGTCAAAGGACACAATGGAAACAAGACACAAAAGTTTATAAAAATTAAAGTTTCCAACAAATAAATTTATTATTTAGCCAAATTTGTTAATAAGTTAAACAATTCAGTCACAAAACTCAAGCTTTAAGCCATTAGAAATACAAAGAAAAACAGAAGAACAAAGAAGAAAGCGTGTAGCCAGATCAAATTGATCGACTGGTGACTAAACCAAAATGCATTTGCATCTACACGCATTAGTATCTGATAGATACATTAGTAGTGGTGTATCTTTTTTCATTTGTTTTGTTTGTGTCTTTGTGTGTGGCAGTTGCATTTTACAGCTATGAAATGCATTTCAAAGCTGCCGTCGTCGATCTTAACGTATCGTAAGTTATGGTAACGTATTTGGGTTTTTATGTTCATGGCCAGGGCCAAAGCTAACGGTAAACGCATTTTTCCACGCCTCAATGTGATGGAAAACTCTTCACAGATTGCATTACAATGTCGCCCAGTTTATTTCATTCCCAACTTAAGTACAACAATAAATCGAGAGGAGACAGAGAGACATGCAGAATGAGAGGGAGAGAGCTAAGAGAATTGAGAATCAAGCACAGAAAGCTGACAATTCGAGTCTAGATTCGAGTCGCCCACGCAACAATTGCAACTTCATAACTCACTCAACTCGCAGCGAGAGAGCCAGAGCTACAGAGACTACAGTCATGGAGAGGGAGGGGGTGAGAGAGAGTGTGTGTGAGAGAGACAGAGCAGTGCAGTTAACCTCAGAAGTAGCGTGAAGTTGTCGTACTTGTAATATACTTGTAATGCCACGACTCTAGTGTGTTAGTGTTGGCAATATAGCTTCTTAAAAGCTATATAAACCAATATATCGAAATAATATTCCTTAGAGCGTTTAATAAGAGCTATAAGTGTTTTACCTAGTGTGTTTGAAATCATTTTTAAACATTTTAAAGCTTTTCTATCTTGTTTTGTTCCTTAAACTTTTCACACAAACTTTAATTGAATCTAGCTTATTTAAACTGTCAAAGCTTTGTCAACACTGTTGTGTACCATTTGTGTGCTTCTGTGTGTGTGCGTGTATGTGTGTTTGCATCTAGAAATTGTGCTCAATTTTCACGCAAAAGTCACAGATATATGCACACGCACACACAGATACAAACACACAAACACACACACAGACATGGAGAAATAAAGGCATGACTGAGATAGAGACAGAGACTGAAAATTGTATCGTGGACTTATGTCGTTATCAACACAGAAGCATCATCTATTCACAAGATGCTTTTATCTCTCTCTCAGTTTGAGTCGTTTCGGAACAGGCGCACAGCAAACGACAAGAGAACACTCCACTCAGAGGCAGCGGCAGAGACAGCGACAGAGACAGAGACAGAGACAGAGAGGTAGAGACTCAGAGACTCAGAGTTTTCGGATACGTTCTGCTGCTCCCTCTCCTGCTCGTTCTTGTTCTCATTCTCGTTTGGTTTGTGCATGTGGTGTGAGTAGGGGCACTGTAGGGAGGTGGGATGGAATGAAGAAGAGGAGGTGGTGGAGAAGGAGGAGAAGTAGAAAAGCGAATGCGAATGCGACTCGTTGATGATGAGGCTGAGTGTGTGCACAACTTGCCAAATATACACAATGGGCGAAATGTGCGAAAAAGCCGACAGCAGACAACAAAACTGGAAATGGAGGAGCCTAAAGAAGGCAACGAAAGCATACAGAACGCATAGCAAGTAGCAAGTGCCAAATGGCAGAGGAGTGAGAAGGGGTGAGTAGTCAAGAGAGGAAAGTGGGGTAGGGAAAGGGGAAGTAGCTAAGAGAACTGCAAATGAATCGAAATGAGGCAAAATGCAGTCGCAGTCACAGTCGCAGTCACCGTCGCAGTCGCAGTCATAGTTATAGTCATAGCCATGGCCATAACTATAAAACCATAGTGCATAGTCCATAGTACCTCTCTCTCACACCCTCTCCCTCTCTTACTTACACTGCTGCTGCCTCTGCCCTTTCCACTTCCACTCTGCCAAGCTCGTTTCTAATGGGTTCGTCGCCAACAGGGCGTAATAAGCGCAGTTTCTATATGTTTGTTTGCTTCTTTCTTTGCATCTACGAAATATGACAAAATATATACTATAAACACACACACACACACAAACTTATGTATATAAAAGAATAACTGACAGATAAGAGCACAGAGAGTGGGAAGGCAGGGCACAGAGGTAACTGAAAGCCGAGAGTGTGCAGTGTTGATTGCACTTTGTGAGCGAGAATGAAACGCAGAATTCGCTACTCTAGAAATCTTGAGTGTAATATGCATACGACGTGAGCGAATTGTCAATCGAATAGATAATTGCGATATATGAGAATAAACAAATGTTTTTTATATATTTAAGATTTCAATTAATTAATATTTAAATTAAAGGTAGAAATTGAATTTGACGTGAAGCAAGCGTGTTAGGAACTTGGTTCAATTTCGAGTGTTTAGATAAGGTCTGAGTAGGTCATGTCTAATAGATAAACTTCAAACTACACTGCGAGAAAATAGCTCAACTTACTTGTCTTTTACATAGAAATTTAAATAGTTAATACTTATGATTTTAACTATTTAAATTATTATCTGCTAGATTTCTTTTATGTTATAAGAATATAAAGTTGTCTTCTAACCTGCCTTTTAAGGAGTAATTCTGTAGAATAAATAACGGTATTCTTGTCTAAAGATGCAGTTTGAAATAAGTTTTAGAATGCGTATGTGAACTACTATACTATATTAATATAGACTTAAACTTAAAGGATAATAAATAGAAAGGATATTCACTTTTCGTAGCATTAAGTTGGCTGCAGTTACACGTTGAGTGGCTGCTTGTGGCGGGGTAGTATGGGTGTGGTTAAAGGCGTATGTGGGCGTGTGTGTGGGCGTATGTGTGTGGCATTAACTGACAATGAAGCCATCATTGCTGGCTGCCTGTGCATCAAATGCAACCCTCAATGGAGCTGAGTTCGCTGCTCAGTCCACGGCCTGCACTTAACACAGTTTTACATGCAACAAACACACGCACACACACTGTCACACACACATATACTTATTTGGAGACATCCACTTGTATGCAGGGAGCACCATAACTTTTGCTCTCACTGTGCATTCTGCCGCTCTCTACGACAGTTGCTATCACTGTCGCTAGCACTCAGCTGCTCACGCCCTCTCTCGCTCTTCCGCTCTCTCGCTCTCTCTTGGCTTTGTGTAGCACTTTTGGGGCACACTGAGAATATCGCTCATTTTCAATAAAAATAGCTTAAAACTCGAACAGGCTTTCAGAAATCGCACGCATAGCGAATCGCTGGAGAATAATACTTAAATTCTCTTTATGTGCTGAACTCTCGCTGCAACGTCGACGTTTACGCCGACTGCGACGTCGATTGTCACGCCGGCTTGGGTTTATTTTTGGGGCCAGGCAAATTTTATAGTGACGACAATTTATTAAAAAATAAAGAACAAAAAACCCAAAAACTTTGAGCGGGAGAAATGTCTGCGAGGCAAACGGAAACTTTGGAAGTTTTGGAAAACGCCATTTTGATTGCAACAATGACGACATGCCACATCTGTTTGGCAGCTAAGAATCTGCAACACCCAAACAAATTGAGACTGCGACAGAGACAGCTATAGAGAGAGGGATAGTCACAGAGACAAAGTTAGAGCGAGTGGAACTAAGCAAACAAACTGAGCAGCAGCTGCCTGCAAATCGACTTGCAGTTGCTGCTGTTTTCCTGCTGCTGCGAGCGCCGCAAATGCAGATGCAGCAACGGCAACAGCAGCAACAGTAACAGCAGCAACGGTAAGAACAACAACAAGAGCAACCTTTATACACAACGCCAAAATATAAAGACAAAAGCTACGAAATTAAAAAAATTTTTAAAGAAAACTCCAGTAAATTCCAAAAATCTACAGTTTAAATTTTAGAAAGTTAGATTTATTATAGTTAATTGATTAATAAAATCAATTGTATCTCATAGCACCCTACATTATTTCTACCAGTGTACCTGTGTGTGCTTCTACTTCCGGTACATGGCGGGGGTGGAAACTGATCCCCGACTTGAGTCGAGTCGAGACGCGTCGAGACGCGTTGAGTTGCGTCGCGTCGAGTGGTTTGTTTGGCTGCTGCATTTTTGGAGCGCACATGCAAGTGGGGAAAGGGGAGGGGCGGAAGGAGTGGAGAAAAGAAGGTGAAGAGGCAGAGGGATGTCGACATTGCAAGTTTTGCGGTCGTTGGCTTCAACTTCGACGTCAGCATCGACGTCAGCGTCGCATTTTTCATTTTATTTGGTTTTTGTATTTTTTGCAGTTTGTTCTGTGCTTACAGCGGATGCCGTTGGCTCTGACGAAGCCTTCGTCTACCCCTACACCCCCTCTGTTGCACTAAATCCCTTCTCGTTGCACTACCCCTCTGCCTGACTGTTATCTATTATGTTTGCTGATCCGTGGGTGGAGTTTTCAGTGCTTAAACAGCCTCGCTCTGAGTCTGAGTCTGAGTCGGAGTCGGTGTCCGAGACTGAGACTGAGTCTCGGAATCTGAACTTATGTTGTATGCACTCGTATATGCAGTTGCCTTGCTTCATAACTGCAAAAGTGCTGATTGAGTTCCTGCAACAACTTATCCTACTTGCCACACACACTCGGCACACAAGTAACATAGTAAGCAGTTAGTACTTAGCTGAGAATCAGCAGGAAATTGAGCTGAAAAGCGAGTTGGTGACAAGGGAGAGCGGTAGCGGTAGCGTAAGAGAAAGACGTAGAAATGGAGAAAATGGACTTGTGTCCGCAATGATTTCCCAACACATTCATACGTAGGACACGTAGCATGACAGCTTTTTAAGGCAAAGTAAATAAATTATTAATAAAAGCAGAAAAACATATGTTAAAAAGCAGCAGAATTTTATGATTTTTATATATAGTTTATTATAAAAATATTTATAAATCTAAAACCAGTAGAAACTCACCATTTAACGATAGATTATTAAAGCCTTTATATCCCTTATATTTACCCAAATGTATCTTACTATTAAAAACCACTTTTAATTTGTTCATGTGGCAAATAAATAATAAACAATCGGGTCGTGTGCTTAATACCGCTAAAAATTATGAATAAACTAGAAAAGCTAAAAATTGAAATCAATTAAATGTGTGGAGATGAAAATCATGGGCACATTTTACTTGATTTTATGCTTGAACTCATTCCACATTGAGCTTGAGATACAAGTAGCTACCTGATTTGTGGCACACTTAAGTCGAATCTTTTGAGTGAAAAACTTGAGTTGAGTTTTATACAGCATACCGTTTTAAGATCCGATCAGACACAGATCTGATTTGCGGCTAATTAACAATTTGCTTAGTCAGCGTGGCAAAGTGCTTTGCATTCAGTTTATTTTGCTGTTGACGGTATCTAGACAGATCAGACGCTGTTGATTGTAGCGGCTGAAGTAAGCAGAACAACAGCAGCAGCAACAACAGCAGCTACAACACCAACAAAAGCTGCATATAATTATGCTAAGCTTTTAAGTTGACTTTTATTAGTCATTTAATAGTGAGTTGCATTGATTTCATGATCTAATATCGAATTGATGACAAACATATTGATATTTGAATTGCTTGTTGTTGATTTCTCACAGCAGTCGGTCAACGCGGCGTATGCGCAATGTGCGGTTTCTGTTAGCCAAGTCAAGCCAAGCGAGTTCTTTGGATAACCAAAAGCGGTGCGGCCGAACAACATAATTAAGTATTTATTTATTTACAATTTTGGGCAATGACAACAACAGCAGCAACAACAATAACAACAACAGCAACACAGAGGCTGCAATTTGAATGCAACTGCAACTTTAACTATTGGCGTTGCAGTCGTCGCTGTTGTTGTTGCCACAATTGCTCATTTTGCTGGTTGTTGCAACCTTGTGCTAAATTTTCCAAAACGTTGAACGCTGCCGCAGTTGTTGCTGTTGTTGTTGTTGCTGATGCTGACACCAACAAGCGGCAACAGCAACGGCAACGGCAACTCTGTTGCAACCACTGCGATAAATGTCAGTCAAACGGCGTTGCCTACCACGCCTCCCCGCCAGCCGCTAGTAGCCGCCCTCCCTGCCAGACTCCCTTGGTCAACGGTTGACGCATTAAACAAAAACACATAAAAATAAAAAATAAAAAACGTTGACAACAATTTCCATTGGAGCGCATTATTGATGCTTATGAGCAAATGTATCTATGAGATACTTTGCCTCAATCGTTTGTCTCTATGAACTGAGTCGTGAGACTGACACCAAAAAAAAAAAATAACCGAGCAGCTGTTACAGCTAACCAGAAAACTACCGAGCGAAAGATGACGACACCAAAAGAAATAAACATGAAAAAAAATAACAAAATTTGCCACAAATTGCGACTCAAAGCTGCCGCATTTTGCGTGTCAAATGAATTCGCAGCGAGGCTAATTAAAACAATTGGGGAAAAATGAGAAAGAGAGAGGGAGAGAGACATAGGCAGTTAGAGAGACAGAGAAGATTTCCAACACAGCTGCTCTCTTTTCTTGGCCAAAATTATTATCTGATTTGGTTTAAATATTTTGTACACTGCACTTGGCATATGAAAACTTGCAATTAACGCAATGAAAAGCTGGAAAAAAGTCAAAAGAAATGAAATGATAGAGAAAAATACAAAAAATGAAAAACAGTTGAAAACGTTGCGGTAGGAAATTACTTTAATTTGTTGCTCCCATTGTTGTTGCTGAAACTTGGCTAAATGAATGCCTGACTGACTGAGCTGACTTCGTTGACTGGCGGCCACATGTTTTCACATGATTTCCACACGATGGACAGGTGAAAAGCAAGTCCAAGTCGCCGTCGTCGTCGTCGTCGCCGTTGAAGTCGAAGTCAAGGCAGCAGAAAATTCACTGGAGCAAGAAAAGAAACCGTCGCTGCGAGTGTTTAGAAAAGGTGGAGGGAGGGTACGGTACAGGGGTAGATAGAGAAGGGGTAGGGGACAGCGCGAAGAGGGTGTACATCTTAGCCGGGTTAACAACTGACAGGCAGAAAGTCAAGCACAAGATTTGACGTCGTCTGGGTAATTTTTAAGCGACTGCTCACAAAACAGGCAACGACAACAGCTGCGGGGGGAAGTGACTTCTCCTCCCCCTCTCTCTCTCCCACTCTTTTAAGCTATCCCTCTCTCTTTCTAGCACACAATTGAACTGTGTATTTGCCCAGCGTTAACTCAAAATGCAAAACTATTCACAATTTCTATCCCATAGACGAGTTTTTCCACTCTTCTTTTAATAGCATTTAATTGTTATTATTGTTGTTGTTGTTGCAAATGAGCATAATTAAAGCACAGCATAATTGTGGCATTGCTGACAAGCAGATACTCTCATTAGTCCAATAAAAATCATAAGCAAACATTTGCTTTATTGATAAATTTTTCAGCTCAAAGATACTTTGTGGGGAAGGTACAGATACTAAGCTAAGTCTAAGCTGTAGATAGTCTAACACTTCAATAATAATTTCTCTTCGCCCAACACTCCTCAAACACACAATTGCACTTTGTTATAGCTGCAGATACTTTTTTAGCACAACAAAAGATACAATTCGAATTGCCGCATTGCCTGCATGTCAATCGACACTTTATATGGGCTCTGCCACGCCCACAGCCCGATTGTAACATGTTACATGTGCGCTCTCACAATTAGCATACCCTGTAATTGTAAGCCAAGTGCGCTAATAAGTGTAGGGTATCACAAAAAACAGGATCGAACACGAGCAGTGAAAAGAAGCAGAGAAAATCATACAAATGGCGCATAAATTAGCAATGGTCGGTAATTTTCGAGAGGGTCGTCAACAGTTTATAAATTGTGGCATCTTCGAAGGGCGCGAACTTGCCACGGCAAGAAGGTGGGGGTAGGATAGGGAGGGCGTGGTGCAGTCACAGTCGGCGTGTCCGCGACGCATTCATTAGTTTAATATTAAAATAGTCATAATAAAATTGTAGATAAAAGTCGGTTACTTGCGCGCCAAGTGAAACAATGAACAACAAGCAGAACTACAAGAAGAACAAGCAGAACAAACACAGTAGCAACAGCAAGAAGAAGAAGAAGAAGAAGAAGAGGGAGAAGTAGAAGAAGCAGAACTATTTCAACAACTCAAACCAAGCTGAAGTCGCGGCAGCCAAGAATAAAGGGCCAAGATTTATGAACTGCAGTCACTAAGTGTGTACATATGTGAGTGTGCGAGTGTGTGAGAGTGTGCGAGTGTGTGTCTCGCAGTCGCTGCCTTACTAGCCCCTTCCGCTCTCACTCCCCTGCCACTCTGCTCTTAGCCACTGTCTCGCCAAGTCGCGCTCTAAGCGGAGCAATGAACTATTTACGTAGTCTCAAATGCCAGCTACTACGGCATGCACTTAGAGAAATAGTTGCGTACTTCAAATAGATTAAATTTTGATTAAATGCACTCAGTTGATTTTAAAGAAATTACTGTAGAAATAACGAATTTTACTTTAGTAGAACTCATTTGTTTATTTGTGTAGTGCTACTAGCTTTTTCTCTCAGTGCACTCTACTCACACGCACACACTGCCTGTCACGTAGGCATCACATGGTTGTGTGTGTGTGTGTTCTCTGAGATAAGCTACGTACTTGTAATCATTTACTTATAACTATGCATATTTATGCACTTTCTGTATGACCTTGAGTCGCCCCCGAGGGATAATAAAAAAAGTTTACAAAGTTCTCAGGCCCAAGAAAAAGTGTGGAAATTTTTCCGAAAAGCTACAGAAAATGCAGCGAACATTTAAACAAATGGTGGAAACAGAATGCTAAGAATGCCAATTTGTCTGTAGATTTATAGCAAGTATTTCAGATATCTTACTTGATTACTATATTCTGAAGTGAAAGAATGATGTCTTTATGGAGTGATTGACAATCCAGAAAGTGTTTAATCTTTGCTAGCAGAGTAAACATTATAAATTTAAGCAGGATTTAAATTTGTCTTTCAAATTATGCTAGATATTATTCAATAGGTTGACTTTACATAGACATGTCCGACAAATTGACTGATTGATTGACTGATTGATAAGTTTCCCAATTTATCCCTACAGTGGGAACTAATAATAATTTGTCTTCACAAAATGTTGAAGAATTGTAAGTTAGCTTTAAGTAAATAAATCATTACTTGACTGATTGTGCAACTCAGTTAGTGAATAACTGATTGATTGATCAGCTTTTAGATCTAATCAGTTACTCAAGTCATGTTATTAAACAAATTCATAGTTTCATTTTTAAAGCAGACTGTTTAGAAATATCTAAATACATTTGCTTTAGAGCATAGCTTGTTTCCAATCTGTAAATTATTTTCTTCAACATAATGAATATTCAAAATTTACTCAGTCTTTCTACATAAATTTGGTGATGATACTTTTAATTTATTTAGTTGGCTTTGGTTTCCCAGATGCTCAGATTGAAATAAACTATGTCGACACTGATTTAGCTAGTTTCATATAAACTTATATAGTATACATATGTTGGGGGTGTTGTTAATGCCCAACTATTTATCATATAATAGACCCCATTCGGAAAGCGAAGAAGCGGGAAACGGGAACACTTTCAGCTGTGAGTTGCAACCAGCTGCAACAACTTGCCACAACTTTGCAGTTGTTCATTGAAGTTAAAGTTGCTTCAATGGGATTTTTAGTAAACATATATGATTACAGTTGAGAGTTGGGCTGGCGCTCTATTTGTGTACACTGTACAGTGCACCCTCGCTTGATGCGCACCCTCTGCCAAATAGACTCGTGCGACTTGTGGCAACAACAGCAACAATAACAACAACAACAACAACAATAATGTGGCAAAGAAGACGCAGTTTGTGTCTTCTTCTGCCCATTGCAGCCCCGCCCCCTTTTGGCTTGACTCTGCCTCATTGAGGGCTGTTAAATTTAGTGCCTCCACTTCAATTTTAATTACGGGCATTGTTGAATATGCGTTCGTATGAAGCACTACCCCCGCCTCTACCACGCCCCCTTGCCCTCTTTAAACAACAACAGTGTGCCCCCCTTAAAAGAGATTCATTCGCGTATCTGTTGCACACATGTTTGCTCCCCTCTCTACTCTCTCGCTCTCTCTGTCTCCCTCTTTTTCTCCACTTTCATTCCCTTTCCATTCTCGCTTCATTCCGTTTCTTTGTTTGGTAGACAATTTAACATATTTGGGAATTCATTGCACTTTCTTTTATTAATACGCACTCGAGAAGTCTCCCTCACACACACACACACAGACACACATTCTCTCTCTCACTCATTTTCTTTCCCTTCCTCTCTTTCTCCTCCTCTCGCTGTCTGGAGCATATGCTGTTCTTTTGCTGCCCTATGCCGCATCTCTAGTTCCTTTTGGATCCTCTCCTCGCCTAAATTTAGTCACATTCTTGACTATTTTTGGCACACTGTGCACTCCTCACTGTGGGCTGAGACGCTGCTTTTATTGCTCCAATTTTGGTATGCCAGCCATTGATAAATATAGACGCGTCGACTTTTCCACAAATTTCCCCCAACAACAAAACATATCAATGGAAATGGAAATGTAAATGGAAATGAAAATGGATATGTATCTGTATCTGAATCTGCGTATTTGTATCTGTATCTCAAGACAAAGCTATAGCTGTATCTGTTGTACAGTGACTACAGTTCTTTGACTCAAATTGAAACTTATCTGTTAATCAGCACATCTGCTTGTCACATGAGCACTGTATACTTTTAGCGGGGACTGTTGGGGTGGCACACAACTGCTGGGAGTGACTGTTGCCACGTGTGCGAAACCGAACCGAGGTTGACTTTGGCCTTAAGTAGCTGCATTTAGCATTGACAGCAAACATCATTTGCCAGCAGTCGAGCAGTCAACAGTTTTTAATAGACGAGTAATTTTTACCCGCAAATTAAACTGCAGTTTCCACACCCCCTTCTTCACCTCCTCCTCCTCCTCGTACACCCTCTTGGCCCCCTTGGGCATTGTTTATGGCATAAATTGCAAACCAAATGAGAAACGCGCGCGAAATCAAAGCGATGACAAAAACAAATAGTGACATGCATGCGAGGGGAGCACTTAAAGTTTGCAATTATTATGTAAGTTTATTAATTACAGTTTATTTAGTAATTTAGTTAGACAATTTGCTTTTATGTTGTTGAGAAGCTCAAAAGCATAAACAAAATGTTTTGGAGTGTTTATATAATATATGTTGGAGATTAAATTTAATTATTTTTTAGACAACAATAGCTTAAATTAATCAAATGATTTTTCAAATATTGTCTTAAATTTAAAAATAAAACTTTTAAATGTTTTTTATGAAAGAAAAAAGTTTAAAAATTTATTTATATTTGGGTTTTTTCACAAAGAGCAAAAAAGTTACTTTGGTTAAAGGTTAAATCGGTTTTAAAGTCTTAATCTTCTTAGATTTTGGAATTTCTTAGCACGTCAAATGCTTGTGATTCCTACGCAGTTTCGTTTTTAATATTTTGGCACATTTCTTTGTTTTTAACATCTATTTATTGTACATTAATTAATCAACTGATTAGCATTATTAATGGAACATCCCACGTGAATACTATATGAATACTATAAGCTATATTGTTGAGTATTTCGCACAGCAGTTGCACAAATGGCGCAAATTGGTTTGAAACAAATGTAAATATTTATTAAAATTGCGCAAATGCTAAGCGCAGTGAGTGGCCCCCTCTAGCCCCGCCACTGGCAGCCCCTCAACCCTTTTAATTCACTCATCTCGTAGATGAATTGCAATCAAATGTTCGCATGATGATGAAAAAGCTTTGAGCTCGTGATCATGCACGTTTCAACATGCATGCGGGGGTGCAGTGATCACAGCAGAGAAGTGGTGTAGGGAGTGAGCAAGGGAAGGAGAGGGAGGTCTTTTGTCTCTTCGCACTGAACTGATTATCGCCTCGATTTCAAAATATTTATGCGTATGAGTAATCGACATGCGAAAAGTGACACAAAACGTAGCCATCTTCGCATTTTGCATTTTATTTTGTATTTATTAATATTATTTTTGTTTTTGTGCATTTCATTTTATTTGCTGGCCAGTTTTGGTATGCGTTATTGTGATTTATGTGCAAGTTCAGAAACAGCAACAGAAACAGAATCGAAAACGCAATCGAAATGGGATTCGAAATCAGATTCAGTATCTGACGACTTATGAGTCAAAACAAGTGTGTGCGAGTGTGTGTGTGTGTGTGTGATTGAGTGTGCTGGTGTGTGTGACTTTCGACTGACGACAAATGCGCATTTTTCATTTGTTTATTTCCCCCAAGTCTCACGCCAACCCAGAAGTAAACAGTGCAGAACATTTTCAAAGTATTTCGCTTAACCAGAGCTGTCAGCAAAAGTGTCAGAATGACACTAGCTGAAAACTGCGCTTAAGTTTTAAATAAAAATTAAGTAAAATAAGAACCAAATTTTGTTAGCTGTTTAGGTTAAAAACTGAATTTTATTGTTTAATTTATATTAAGAAAAGATTAAATTGTTGAAAGCAATTCTCCACAATCTGCTGTTAAAAGATTATAAGTTTCCAATGCTCAGCTCAGTCAATTTCATAAAGCTCAACTACTACTTAATCCACAAAGAGCTTATTTGACTAGAAAATGACATAGTAGTTAAGCTTCTGGAGCAACTTTCAGCTCGTGTTATCAGCTCATTAACAATAGAGAATAGCTTTAAATTTCCCATTTGCCTCTTGGCACTTCAACTCAATTTCGATTCCCAAAAGGCTACCAATGTTGTCGTCGTCATTATCAGCAACAACAACACAAGAGATAACAACAACTTCAACTAAAAACTAAAACAAAGTCAATGTTGACGACGCTTGAGCGATTTTCACATTAGATTAAATATTTTTCAACTTTTAGTTTTGAGGTCAAACTGAAGAAAACGCCCAAAACAAGAAGAAGAAGCAGCAGTAGAAGAAGAAGCAGAGCAGACCTTTGTAGCGGCAACAATTTTGTTGCTAATACAATAATTGCCGTTGTTGTCGTTGCTGCTGCTGCTGCTGAGAAGAAGTTGCTGCGGAAGCGGATGCAAAAAAACAGCTGAGAGAGGAGTGAAGAGGTAAAAAGAGACAAGCTGGAAAGCTAAACATTGAAGTGCCAGGGCGAGTGACGATCGCAAATAGATACAGCAATAACAACAACAACCTCAGCAGCAGCAGCAATAACAACAGGCATAATAATAATAACTGAAGCAGCTAATTTCTCAGCATAAGAGAAACAACGAACAACGAAACAACCTTGCCAGAAGCCGCAGCAACAACAGCAACAACAACGAATGAATTTCCATTGTCTTGAGTTTCAGGCGCTTTTAAGTACTCGACTTGCTGTTGTGCGAGTGTGTGTATACGTGTGTGTGTGAGTGTGGCACCCCAAAGGCCAAGATCGTCGTCATATTAGCGTCCAAAAGTCAACGTCGCTTGTCGGCGGCTTCTCAAAAGCCCAGCAACAACAACAACAACAACTACAGCTGAAAAATATGTAGAAATGTCTGCGTATAAGGCGTATAATGTAAATTCCGCAAAGTGCGATGGACAAGCGACGCTTGAAATTAAAATAGGGTCATTAAGCGGCCAGCAACTCAGGGCCTAAAAGGGAGAACCAGCAGCACAGAGGCAGAGAAAGAGTGGGGAAACAGAAAGAGTAAGAGACAAGATGCGAATGGAAAATGTGTGTGTGTGTGTGTGTGTGTGTGGAGTGTGCAGCGGGAAATAGTAAGGGAAACTGCTGTATTTCATTGTATCTTCATACCAAACTGGCCCTAACTCTTTCTAACTCTCACTCTCCCACTCGCACTTCCACTCCCTCTCTTTCTGCCATTGCCTGACCAGACAAATTTCTCAACAATTATTTTGAAATATTTTTCAATCGACAGGCAGCAAGACAAGTTGTTTTTTTCCATAAACAACAAAAGTGTGAAAATCGCTTTGAATCTCAAGACTTGAATCCAAGTAAATCTTATAATTATGATTGTTGCACTCAAAGTAGTTACTTTGTGTCTCTTTCTGCCCCACACACACACACACTTAAGACATATACGTGTCTCCTTTGCACTCAACTGACATTGGTTTTGTTATGAAAAATAATTATTGATACAACTGCGATTTGAGGCGTTGATCAATTGACGTTTCAATGATTTTTCATTGGCCTGCAATTCACAAGATTTTTCTCAAATGTCTAAAGTAGCAACTTTTGTATTTGTTATGGCATTTCAAAATTATACAAAACCTAAAAATTTGTTTAAAAAAACAAACCAAAATCAAGTGTTCTTTAAATTACATGTTTTAAACAAAATTTACATAATTTTATTAATATTTTAACAACTATTTTCTTAAAGACTCAAAGATTTTACTATTAACTACTTTATTTAAAACGCCGAAATTTTAATTAAATTTTTTAACAAGCTTATTTTTCAAAGAGTTCCTTGTGTATACAATACTTTTCTTATGCAATCGATTAGTCACTCGATTCAAATCTAAAAAGCTTTAAGGTTTATACATTTATTTTTAAAAATCTTTTTTGAATTTTGCTGAATTTTGTGCCCAATTTGACAATGGGCAACTGTTGCTGTTGCTGGCGCATAAAAAGGTGCGAAGCTGCCAAATGAGCAACACGAGGGCAACAAATTTGCAGCTGTTGTTGTTGTTGTTTGTGCTGTTATTGCTGTTGTTGTCGGTATAAAAACCAGTAAGTGATTTCACAGAGAGCCCAAGTCCAAAGCGTAGTCCGAATCGGAGTTGGAGTCGGAATCGGAGTCCCAATCCAAGAGTAAACTAACAAACGCTGAGCAAAATTTGTAACATATTCGGCAGCAACATATTTAAGTTGTTGCTGTTGTTGTAGCGGTTGTTGTTGTTGTTTTGGTTGTTGTTTTTGGTGCGTTGTTTTTGCTTATTGTACATAAAGGCAAAGCGACGCGATGTCGGTTCATTGAACCATTCGTCGTTGACTCTGACTGACTTATTGAATGACTGAGACAGCAACTGCAGCAACAACAACAACAACAATGCTGCTGCTGCTGCTGCCATCGAAGGCTGCACAGATTATGTCACACATTTTATGTATTTGGGGGAGTGTGGAAGCTGCCGAGGAATTGGGGGCCGAATAGGAGGCAGAAGGGGGACAATGTTGCACTCGTGGTAGCCATGTTACAACATCAATTGCGCGCGCCAAACAGCAACAACAACAACAACTGCGACCCGAAACTGAAACCCAAAAGAAATCGTATCTAAAAGATTGTGCTTTAAAGCTTGGGCTGCTTTGCTGCTGCTTGTATCTGCATCTGTATCTGTATCTGCTACCAACATTTGAAAGCCAAAATAAGCAAGTTTCTTTTAAGTATTAAATAAATAAATATAAATAAGTTTAACATAATATTATTTAACAAAATGTTCTGTTAAAATATGCTAAAACTAGCTTTTCATGTGCCAAAATAACAACATTGACTGCAATCAAAGCTGAATCATGCGATTAGAAACTGGGAACTGGGAAACTAAAGCTGGCAATTGCCCAACATGGCTAAAATCTGGGAGAGTTCATAAAATCAAAGTAAACTAAAGACTCTAAAAACGTATAAACTCATGGAATTTAATAACTGCTTAGCTACTGTAAAAGTGATTGGGATTAAGTGACAGAATAGCGGTAATTTACAAGGTGTGTTTAGCAGCATTTTTAGCAAGTTTTAGTCTGAGAATTGTTCAACCTTTTTAATTTATAAATAAAAAATAATAAACTAACATTTAGTGAACGTATTATACTATAAAACTTAAAAATAAAATACTTTTGATTTAAATTAACAAAAGTTATTAAGCAAATATTTTAATTTTATTAACAAAGTTTTTAATTTCCAAGCGAAATCAATTAGTTGTATGTTAAAATTAAAATTAGTTAAGATTAGTAACTCCATTGAAATTAATACCAATTTTTTATCGACTTTTGACAGTAAAAATACTCAAATATTTGTAGTTTGTATTAAACACACTTCCGTGGCGCTGCAGTTGCTGCTTCACTGTACTGTCACGCTGATAAAGTGAAGCTGCCAAAGTCAGTTGTAAATATTTTCACACTCAATTGCATAATGAGCTGACAAGTTGACGACTTGAGATACAAACTTCAGCTTTGGCTTCAGTAACAGCTCCATCTTCAGACTGGAGTCCTAAAACTTAAACTGTTAGAAAGAGTAAAGAGAGAGGGAGTGAGAGTGAGTGAGAGAGAGACGGAGAGAAGGAGACTGCAATGGGTCGCATAAAAATAAGTGAAAGTCAAATTGTATTGACGCATTGAGCGCTTGAACAAATTAACTGCGCAATGAGCAATCTCATGAGCCAGACAGACAGAAAGACTGACAGAGAGAAAGAGATGACGATAGAGAGACAGAGAGACAGAGAGACTGACACGCACATGTATCTGTATCTGTATCTTTGTTTGGCATCTGAAAAGCAAAGCAAACGCTTAACGGCAATGGCTACAATTTTCGTATGCTTTTTGCTATTTATTTGTTATTTGTTTTTCTATTTTTTTTTTTTAAGCGAATTAATTTTTTCTGTTTTTTTTTCTCGAAAAAATTATTAAATGAGCCACAACAAATGGACAAGAAACGGCAAACAAGTTTTGTTTAGTTTTGCTTTGTTATGCTACCATTTTGTTGCCTGATTATGCAACACAACAACATCAACTTGCCACAAATAAGTGGTGTATGTGATACCAAACAGAATATGCAGCTAAATAAAAGTCTTAAAACTCAACTCTCAACCCAAAACGAGACGAAATTCAAGTGAATGTTGAGTCAGAGAATGAATCTTTATCAGTCGCGTTTGCTGCTCCAGATAAGCGTTGAAAAACTTGTGATTTTGTTATTTTTCAATTGAATTTTCGATGAGTAATTGCTCAAATGTTAAACAACAGTCGGATGGGGATGAGTGTGGCAAGATCGGCTGAAAGACACCCTGTACAGATTCAAACTTTACAGTTGTACAAAATATAATTCTGTTTTTAGTGACTGCTATGCTGCCTAACATTTAATATACCTCCTTTGCTTTATCTTTACAGGGTATGGAAATTCAAATTGACACTCGAACACCTTCGCGGAGTGATAATGAAAGCGTGAAACGCAGCCAATTAGTTTATCAACGTGACAAAATCGTATTCGCAGCGCTTGACTCGATTTTGAAATTCAAATGTGGCAGGTTGCAAGCTGTACATGTGGCAAGTACAGCGAACAAAATGATTTGACTTTGGCAGAGAGATACACAGAGAGCAGGTGATGGTGGTTGGCTCGTTGGCTGCTTGGCTGCTCGAACGCTGTGGGCGTGGCACAACTTTCACAAATTAATAATACTTGAAATCGAAGAACACAAGTCGCAAGTTCACAAAAACAAAAGAGTCAAAGAGTCAGTTAAAGCGGCAATTTAATTGAATTCGCGAGGTGAACTAAGAACTTGGAATTGGGAACTGCGAATGAAACACAGCCAGACCCGAAGAACAGATGGAACTCAATTCCAAGAACTTGCCACAGACACAAACATACGTACAAACATAAATATGTCTGATCTTTATACATATGAACGCACTTCTCATGCAGAAATAAAGCATAAGACCAGAGAGTCAAGCCAAAATGGAAAGGAAAAACAAAAAATTGCAACAAATAAATAATATAAGACAATGCAGAAGAAGAAGAACGATGTAGAAGTCGAAACGATGGTCACAAGGTGATTCAGACACTCAGAAGGCAGCTGCAATTTCAGTTGATACACAGAATTGAACATCTTGCAGTTAATCATGTTGTCAGCATTGTATAATTATCAACAATTAAACAACCACTTATATAATTAAATATGTAACTAACACAAATTTCCATAACTAATCCATTTGTTTGGGATTTTAAATCTTAGCCTATAAAAGCAACTTACACAACACAATTCTTTAAAGGAAAAGCAAAAAAAAATGTTCGTTTTGATAACCATTGTTGTTCTGGAAGTTATGGGATTTGCGGCGACATGTGTTGGACCAAACTGTCCTCTTGGGGGGAAATAACCCCACTGTCTGGAAATAAGCGATCAGTTGTTTGAATTTAAAAAAAATTGATATTTATGTGCAATAAAATAGTTTGATTGTCTAAGCATGGAAATACTTTTAAATTGATCTTGACACTTACGTAAAAGTGTCAAGAATTAAAATGTTGTATAAAAGAAATTTCTATAACTAATTCATTTGTTTTGGACCACAGAACTTAGCCTATAAAAGCAGATCACTTAATACCATTCAACTAAAAAAGGAAATAAAATGTTCGATTTAAAAACTTTCGCTCTTTTGTGGACTGTTGCATTCATTGCATGCTTTGAACCACACTGTCCTCGTATAGATAAATAAAATAATCGCATCCTATGTTACAAATCAGTTATACAAATTATGTTGCATTAAATAAAAATTTATCTTTGTGTTTAAATAAAGAATTTGATTGTATAAACTTGAAAACAATATTAAATGAATTTTCACACTTAAATTAAAATTTATATAATTAAATTGTTAACTAAAATAAATTTCCATAACCAATTCGTTTGTTTTACATTTTATAAACTGACCTATAAAAGCGACTCACACGACACAATTCTTCTAAAGTGAAGAAAATAAAATGTTTATTTTGAAAGCCATCGTTCTTCTGGCAGCTATTGCATTTGTGCAGGGTTGCATTGAACCACCCTGTCCTCCTGGAACGAAATAAAATAATCCCTAAACCTTGGAGTTACAAATCAGTTTCCAAAATTCTGTTACGTTTGTAATTTCTTGAAAATAAAATGGATCTTTGTGTATAAATAAAAAAATTGTTCGTATAAACTTTTGGAGGAATCTGCACTATAACAATACTGTACGATAAGAATAAATGCCTTCGAAAAGAAATGCGAATTCAGAAATTAGTTTTAATGACATTGCTGTCTGTTGAAAAGAGCGTACCAAAATTGGTATTTCCAAGTGCCAGTTACTGGGATATTTTTTTTTAAAAACATAGATTTTTCTTAAGTGAGCTTAGTTCTTGGCTCATTGTGGGCAAATGACTCAATATGACTCAATATGAAGTCGATACAGACTAAATACGAACTTGTAGCTTTTACTATCTCTGAGATCTGTTTGTTCATACGGCCTGAAGGACATGGGTATATTGACTCGGCTTCTGACGCTGAACAAGAATATGTATAATTAATGACTGTTAAATAATTTTCACTAACCCAATATACTCTTGCAGAGTGTATAATAAGTTATATAATTAAATTGTTATGAAAACAAAATTGAAACTTTTTTAGAAATGTGCATAACTAATTCATTAGTTGTAGATTTTATAACTTAGCCTATAAAAGCGACTCACAAGACACAATTCTTCTAAAGAGAAGAAAGTACAATGTTCAT
Source organism: Drosophila parthenogenetica (assembly GCA_035047505.1). Lineage (NCBI taxonomy): Eukaryota > Metazoa > Arthropoda > Insecta > Diptera > Drosophilidae > Drosophila > Drosophila parthenogenetica. The sequence continues at coordinate 3,390,774 of JAWNPM010000070.1, forward strand.
TTTGAAAGCCATCGTTCTTCTGGGAGCTATTGCATTTGTGCAGGGTTGCATTGAACCACCCTGTCCTCCAGGATGGGAGGGCACAAATAGTGACAGAAAAATTTGAGACTTAAAAATCCCTTTTCTTGTATATGGTTGTACTTAAATTTCATGAAAATAATTCTATAATGATGGTACTTTATGTGTAGTTAAACAATTTGAGCCTAAAAACTAATAAATATTTTAAAATATCTTAAAAATGTATTTTTATATGTTTTCTTTGGCCATAAGATTAAAAAATTATAGTCAAAAAAGTTGCAGGAAAAAAGCTTTTAATAAAACCAGTAATAGTTTATTAAAGTATTCAAATTGAACAATTTCCCTAAAACATCTACTTCTTACACATTGCAAGCGGCCTACTTTCGTCACTAGCGAAGTTACACTGCCATTTGTAATAATCGAAAACAGACAAAACATCAGCGAAACTACCAGGCGATCAGAAACTACTGATCATTTTGCTCCTAGTGTACATTTGTTATTGTAATTGCAATTTTTACGAAATAGGGCATTGATTCCTATTGGCTCACGCAGCCTGGGGAAATGACACAGACAACAACAATGTTTCGCAGTTTCTCTCTTATCTTCATTCGAAGAATGTTTAACAGTTATATCCCTTACGTGCATGTGTTGTTGTCTTGTCTTCGCGCTGCACTTGCAGAAATTTGTTTAAGTTTTGATCTTCGCTTAAAATGTTGGGGAATTTAAAAGATTTAATTAAACTATTCTTCTTGCAGTGTGCCAATATTTTGTGTAGATTTTTGGGAGATGCAACTTGCTGTTATTGTTGTTCTCCTGGTGTTCACGACATGCTGTGTCACTGCAAATGCTAAAATTTTCATCGCACAGAATACAGGGGTGAATTAGATTATGCCCTGCTAGGGCGGTATTAAATTCAAGGAGGTCATCGCAACACATTTTAATAAGATCATTACGTAATGAGCTAGTCTAATAATAATTTCCATATCCGTTGCCTTTTATATAAGCATAAAAAATAAAATTAAATTTTATTATGCAAACTGTTTCTTTTACTAAATTATTAGCACGGCTTACTGGAACGCGATCTATAAAGGCCACTTGAATAACAATATCATTTCAGTGCAGTCGAGGAAGAAAGCCGACAAAGATGGAGTTGAAAACTCTTGCCCTTTTTGCGACTATATCATTTGCAGCATTTTACCGCGATTGGCCTAGAACAAGTTCTACAGCATGGTGGGAGCCAAATGGTAATCCAGGATAATTAAAGCATCATGAAAAATTCATTTTTAAAATGAATTACAAACCATTGAGTGTCCAAATAAAATCATTAAATGCAATAAACTACTTGAAATTTTTTTGATTTAAGAGGAGCTTTCCTATTGGTTAATATCCTATTGGTTAATACACGCTGTTTTGGCAAATGCAAGCAACAACAACAAAGTTTCATTCTTCGTTTTGTTATCTTCATCCGCGATCTTTTCACCGTTACTTCAAATATCCCAATGTTAGGCTACACTTACAGAAATCTGTTTCAGTTATGAACTTCTATGAAAATGTTTAGCAATTTAAAACATTTTAGAGAACTCTTTTTCTCTCAGTGCATCCCCTTTATATGTGCATTTTTGGCAACTGCTACTTGCTGTTATTACTGCTCACCTGTTGTGCTGCTGTGCCGACATTGCAGTTGCTGAAACTTCGATCAGCTGAGTGTGTATGTGTGTAGTTGTCGTATGTCTATGAATGTTAGTATGTATTTCTATACTGTTACACTGTTTATATGTATGTCTCTAATAAACAAATAATACAGGAGTGGATTAGATTATACCCTTGTTGGGCGCTATAAATTTCAAAGACGCCATCCCAACCGATTTTAATAAGATCATTGCGTAATGAGCTAGTCTGATAATAATAATATCCATACCCGTTCTATTTAATATAAGCAGAAAAAATAAAATTAAATTTCATTATGCAAATAATTTCCTTTACGAAATTATTAACATGGCTTACTGGAACGCGATTTTTAAAAGCCACCTGAAAAAACAATCACATATCAGTCAAGTCGAGAAAAAAGGCCGAAATAGATGGAGTTAAAAAATCTTGCTTTTTTTGTGGCAATATCATTTGCATCATTCCACGCTGATGTGAATGTCAGACCCAGCTATTTGAGAGCTAATGGTTATTCAATATAATCAAGGCATCATGGATAATTCATTTTAAAAATGAATTGAAAACCGCTAATTGTCCAAATAATATCATAAAATACAATAATGTGCTTGTAATTTCTTTGATATAAGGGGAGCTTTCCTATTGGTTAATATCCTATTGGTTTATTACACGCAGTTTGCAAGCAATAACAACAAAGCTTCATTCTTCGTTTTGTTATCTTCGTCCGCGATCTATTCACCGTTACTTCAAATATTCCAATGTTAGGCTACACTTGCAGAAATCTGTTTCAGTTATGAACTTCTATGAAAATGTTTAGCAATTTAAAACATTTTAGAAAACTCTTTTTCTCTCAGTGCATCCCCTTTATATGTGCATTTTTGGCAACTGCTACTTGCTATTATTTCTGCTCGCCTGTTGTTCTGCTGTGCCGACATTGCAGTTGCTGAAACTTCGATCAGCTGAGTGTGTATGTGTGCAGTTGTCGTATGTCTATGAATGTTAGTATGTATTTCTATTTTGTTACACTGTTTATATGTATGTCTCTAATAAACAAATAATACAGGAGTGGATTAGATTATACCCTTGTTGGGCGCTATTAATTTCAAAGACGCCATCCCAACAGATTTTAATAAGATCATTGCGTAATGAGCTAGTCTGATAATAATAATATCCATACCCGTTCTATTTAATATAAGCAGAAAAAATAAAATTAAATTTCATTATGCAAATAATTTCGTAAAGGAAATTACTGGAACGGCTTACTGGAACGCGATTTTTAAAAGCCACCTGAAAAAACAATCACATATCAGTCAAGTCGAGAAAAAAGGCCGAAATAGATGGAGTTAAAAAATCTCTCTCTTTTTGTGGCAATATTATTTGCATCATTCCACGCCGATGTGAATGTCAGACCCAGCTATTTGAGAGCTAATGGTTATTCAATATAATCAAGGCATCATGGATAATTCATTTTAAAAATGAATTGAAAACCGCTAATTGTTCAAATAATATCATAAAATACAATAATGTTCTTGTAATTTCTTTGATATAAGGGGAGCTTTCCTATTGGTTAATATCCTATTGGTTTATTACACGCAGTTTGCAAGCAACAACAACAAAGCTTCATTCTTCGTTTTGTTATCTTCGTCCGCGATCTTTTCACCGTTACTTCAAATATTCCAATGTTAGGCTGCACTTGCAGAAATCTGTTTCAGTTATGAACTTCTATGAAAATGTTTAGTATTTTAAAACATTTTCGAAAACTCTTTTTCTCTCAGTGCATCCCTTTTATATGTGAAATTTTGGCAACTGCTACTTGCTATTATTTCTGCTCGCCTGTTGTTTCTGCTGTCGTTGCTGAAACATCGTTCAGTCGCGTGCGTATGTGTGTATTCGTCGTCTGCCTACGAATGTCAGTATGTATTTTTATACTGTTTATATGCGTGTCTATAGGAAGCAAGGAATACATGAGTGGATTAGATTGTCCCCTTCTAGGGCGTTATTAAATTCAAGACGGCCATTCCAACCGATTTGGGTAAGATCATTATGTAATGAGCTAGTCTACCATTTATATAAGCATATAAAATTTAATTAAAATTCACTATGCAAATTATTTCCTTTACTAATTTATTAGCATGGCTTACTGGAACGCAATCTATACAAGCCACATAAACAACAATCTCATTTCAGTCAAGTCAGGGTAAAAAGCCGAAAAAGATGCAGTTAAAAAATCTTACACTTCTTGCGACTTTATCAGTTGCAACCTTCTTCGCCAATTGGGATAGAACAACTTCCGCTTTTTATCCTTTTTAGAGAAGAAATCCCGGAATAATATTGTAATGCTGGCAATTGTTAAGACAGTATGTGTTTGGAAATAGTGCATAAGCTATTTTGAATTGTTAAAATAATTTACCAAATACAGAATATTTAAAAGTATGGTGTCGTTCAAAAACATTATTCAGATGCTGTTGAACTAAGGAAAGAAGAAGGTATTCAGACATCTTTGGATACATAACTAACCTATAAGATACTTGCTTTAACCTGTAAGATACTTTCTCTTGATACTTTTCAGTCTTAAAGAACAGACAATTCGTTATATGGTCAATGCCTGCGGCTGCTTAGAACAGGGGGCGTGGACCAGCTCTACTCAAAACTCACAGTCTCCACTGATGAGCTGACGAGAGTAACAGACTGAAGAATTGACCAACTGATGAACTGCCTAACGGACAAATTGAAAGATTGTTCTTTTAAATTTTCGTAGCCCTTTGTTGTTGCTGGTAATTTGTAAATTGGTTCATAATTTTGTTTCATCAGCTCAGCTCAGCTCTTTATTCAGTCGGCGTTACTTTTAATGCCGGAGCCAACTCTTCCGCTCCGCTTTGATCCACGAATTGTGGCTTAAGTAATTTTATTTGTATCTTTTTGTTTGTTTCTCTTTATTCAGTTATTTTTTTTGGAGACAGCTTCAATGCGTTCGTTGGCTTCTACAGTCCGTCTCGCTGTCCGTCGGTCTGCCTGTCTGTTCTTCTTGTTCGTGGGGGAAAACAATTCAAAAGCTCACAAATGAAATGGGTACAATCAACTAACTGTAAATAGTTTTATTTCTCCGCCTTCTACTTCTCCCTCTACTTGTACGTCTTGCTCTTCTTTCGGTTTCTGTTTTGTTTTGGACGCTGTGCCAGTTTTGCTTATGAGCAGACAGACAGACGGACGGACAGCAGAAGAGCGTTATAATTTTCAATTTTCTACAACTTATGATAGCCTCTGCTTTAGCTTGTTATTCGCTTCTTTCTCTCTGTCTCCCCACCACTTCTCTCTGTCTTACTTGCTCTAACGTATGCAAAATTGTTAATCGAATATCAAATCCCAATCGGCGTATACTTAATTTGCATATTTGGTCACTTGTTAATTAATAAACAACTACAAAACGACCAAAACACATAACTGAACAGAAACAAGTAGTGTGCCAACTACAAACTGATTGACTTTTACATACCCTGTTAGCAATTTAAGCAGATTTTCAAACAGTCCAATCTATTAATGACCAAAAGATACATTTGTATCTTTAAGTTAATAAAGTGAAACGTGTGAAAGTTGCATATAATGTTAGTAATTCAAATTTCCACTCAAAAGTTGTACATTCTTTTACTCTAGTCAGCATACCCCATTCTGCACTTCCTCTACAACTGGGTACCGAAATGTATCTTTGAAATTGCTCAAATATATCTTCGGAATTGACATTATCGAATCTGTTGAGTTAAGCGCAGCTTTTATTGCATGTTTGGACACTTTATTGAGTTTTAAAAATGTTAAAAGTCAGCAGTTAAAGCCATATCGAAACAGGTGATAGCCCAAAAAACATAAAGCCAATCAAAATTTAAACAAGTTGCAGTCTATAAATATTTATATACATATATACTAAAAGATACACGTGCTTGTTATTTATTCAATATATAATTTAATTTATATTTGATTTGATTATCTAAGACTAATCAATTGTTTGACTTTAGTGACGAAAGTAGTGATTTGTTTTTATAAGTATTTAAGTGTCTTTTTATGGCTAAAATGCGTTGAAGTGTTTTGTAGTTTACCTTCTGTTTAAAAATTAAATTTGGCAAGAAATGTGTTAAAAAATCAATTTAAATTTGTTGTTTGTTTAATGAAAATAGTTAAACAATTTAACGGAGTTTCCTAGCTCCTTCTACTTAAATCATTTTATTTAATCAACGTAATCAAACTCCATAACTAAAATTTCTTTGTAATTATTTTCTTTTATTTATAATAATACGCTGTGAGCTGTAATTATTATGTGACAATTGAAGTTGACATTTCGTGTGACAGTTAACAGACCCAAATGATATTGCTATGAGCCACATTCGGTGACTTTATATGGCTAGAATGCAAGTAAATCAAATTCGCATGGATGGAGACGACTATTATAATAAAGTGCTGGTCTACGAGGGGAGCTAACAAAGTATTGGCTCGGCTAAGCAAGGGGGTCAGTGCATGAAGGTTAGCGGCAATTTGTGTCGACAACATCGTCAAAAGCAGCTAACAAAAGCAAAGCAAAAGGCAACGCAAAAGCAAACTTGAACCGTTCGTTGTTGCAGCGACAGATCGATGAAATGGCAGCAACAACAATGGGAACAACATGGACAACAACAACTGATACAACAAACAACAACAATAAGTCAATTTCATTGGCAATAATAAATAGTAGCAAGAGGAAAGAGGAGAGCAGAGAGAGAGTGACTGCAGCAAACGAAGTCTCCACCTCTGGCTCACTCATTCCCTCCCTCTGCCTATACTAACTGCTCCTAGCTGCACCCTTTCCCCCACCCTGCTTTGCCAACCATCCCCTGAGGCATCCACACGTCCAGAGATCGGCAACAAGCTAAACAAAACGCTTCCTCATCGCCGCCGTTTTCCCAGCTAGCGCAGCGAAAGGGGGTAGGAAAATAGGGGGCCACAACCAGTTAGCCAATTGCAAGACAGAGACAGCAAGTGCTAGAGCGAGAACGAGTGAGAGAGAAAGAGAGCACAGTATCAGTTGACGGTCGGTGCGTTTTGGAATGCATCGTTGCCTCGGCTCCAGAAATTGGCAAACAATAAAAGCCGTCAAAAAGTGCAGTCAACAACAACAACAACAACAACAACAACAACAACAAAAGCAACAACAGTAATAACAATAACAAATAGAAAAGCCAGAGAGCGAGGAAAAAGATTAAACGAACAGAAGAAAAGCGCAAAAAAATAAAACAGTTTGAAAAGTTGATTGTTTAGTTGAAGCATAAAAAAAAAAATGTTGGCTTTAAAAAGTGGAGCGTCGTGGATTGAAGTCGCAGCAAAAAAAGCTGGAAAAAAGCTAAAGAAATAAAAAAGAAAATGAGTTGAAAAAAAAAAGACAGGCAGAGAAAATGCGCTGACTGTGTGGCAGGAATTGAGTTGCAGTTGCAAGTTGAGAGTTGCGAGTTGCCAGTTGAACGCTGCAAGTTGCAAGCGCCGAGTTGCACATTCTGAATGATGTTTTAGCTGCAGTTCACATTCATAATGAAGAGAAGAAGGAGAAGAAAAGAGGAAGATAGGAAGAGTAAAGGAGCGACAGAGAGAGACAGGAGACACAGCGATCATCGACTGGTGAAAGATACATTTCAACTCTTGTCAAAAAATGAAAATCAACTTTAAACTTGTGTATGTGTGTATGTGAGTGTGTGTGTGTGTGTGGCAAATAGACAAATGTGTTGGAAGAAAGCGCACTGGGGAAATTTGGGGTGGGCATTGGGGCATGTGCGGTTGCAGGCACAGTTTACTGCGTCTGCGCAACTGCCCGTTGACTGACTGACATTTTATGGCAGTTTTTCAAAGACCCTGTAGCAAACTGCAAAGCAAAAAGGGTATATTGGTAGTGTGCATGAAGGAAAAAAGTTTGAAGAGATTAGAATTCTGATCCTCCAAAGTACTTAACTGCAGAAATATATCTCCAAGTTGCCAGTATTTTGCACAGCTTAAGCGCAGTGCTCTTGACAGTCTATTCCACCTACTTTGAGTAATTTCTTTTATATTTTATTTGACTGCAACGCAAAAGGCGCCCGAAGTGTAGCCTGACAAATGCATAAAACTTGAGGCAGCAACTAAAGGTGAGGTTGCAGCCCGGTAACTGCCAGTCTTCTCCGTCTTGTGCGCTGACAACAACTTTAGTAACAACAGCAGCAACAACAACAAAAACTGTGCGGTGATGACGACAACAACGACGTTGACGTTGTAGCAATTGAATTTTTGCACGTCGCCCATGAAGTTGTTTGTTTGCATGGCATCGTTACCCCTCTCCGACGCTCCTCTTACCGCTGTATCCGCCCCTCTTTGGCACGCCCCCGCGCTCCACTAGCAGCTCATTGTTGCTGTTGTTGTTGTTGTTGTTGCTGCACTTGGATGAAAAATAGTGGAAACAGTTAACGAAAAAGAGGAAAATGTTTGTGTGCCTGATTGTTAAACGTTGCTGTTGTTGTTGTTGGCCATTGTTGCTGTTGCTGTTGTGGGCATATTTATGTTTGCTTTGACTTACCGTTAGACGGTTATATGCCGGATTACATTTGGCACTGCTGGCAAATTATCTATGCCGAGTATCTTTTTCAGGCTCCAAATGAAGCAAAGTGTTTGCCATTGTTGTTTTTGCTGTTGTTGTTGCTGTTGTTGTGGGCAGTTAGAAGTTGTTGTCTCTTCTTGCATTGCTAGTAGGTTCTCAGGCATTAGTTTAAAGCTATAGATAGAAATAGATGCAGAGAATTTATTTCGAGTAGACTGACGAAAGTAGCAAGCGACAAACGAAAGCAGTGAATGGCTTGGAGATACCCTGTAGATAGTTTTAATTCAAGATACTTCTTAAGAATTAAAAACTGAATCGGTTGAAAAGATATTTATATTAAAGATCTTCAGTAAATACTACAAAATTGGCAGGTTTGCTTAGTTCAGAACTTAAAAATGATAATTTACAGGGTATATTATACTGCAAATCTACAAACCTTAAAAGTTTAAAACCTATGAAGTTACGAATGTAACCGACCCAGCCTAGATTTATTTACAGGGTATCTCTCTATCATTCCCTTTTCGGTTGTACTACATGAAAGCGCTCTCTGATTAGAATGAGGATAATCACATCAATTATTAAATATTTTCTAAGCTTTTACTAACTTTCTTGCTGCTGCTGATTTCAATAGTTTTTCCCATGTTCTGCCTCAACAACAGCAACAACAAAAGCAGCAACAACAGTCGAGTTACTTGGCCAAAATGCCATTCACTTCTGGCCAACTAATTGTTGACGTTTTGTCGAGACCTCCTAGGGATATGAGCATTACTAATGATGATATGCGATTGCCTTTGGGCCGTTTTCTGTGTGAAAAACTGCGACTCGTTTCTTCAATTTACAGTTCAACTTTCAACTTGCCGGACTTTCGCAGCAAGTGACATACAACAAACACACACTCACAGCTAAGATATTAAATCCAAAAAAAAAGGAAAGGAAAGGCCCCTCCGAATCCAAATACAGCTGCAGTTTCCCCGCCCCCTTGGAGCCCCCTGCCTCCTACCGCTCTCTCCCCTCTGCAAATCGCTTCGCACAACTTTCAAATGACTCCGCAATCGTTGGGCTTCAAAAAACGAAAAATTCGAGTATCGAGTACTCGTATTTGAGTCTCTGAGTATTCGCATTTGAGTAGTGTTTTGTTTTGGCTAGTGCTGGCTAAATTATATAGGCCAAAATGGCTAGATTAATTACATGATGTTATGCACAGTAAATAAAACACAGGAAACTATGCTCTCTCATGGGATTACCACACGAACAACACTTTAAGTAAGTCTCAAAGCTGTTGAAAAATAAATGGAATTGCTTTAAAATAGCTAAAATAGCAACACTGGTTTTGGCCAGTCTTAAAGCGATTCGCGTTTGCCATAATTGTTGCTGTTGCCCAAGTTGTTGTTGCTGCCGTTGCTGGTAATTGTTCAGGAAAGAAGGTCGCACAAGGTGGTCCGAGCTGAGCGATTGCTTTAACTGCTATTTTATTATACTCTATACAAAAGCGGGTACTTGGGAATGGTGATAAAAGTGCCGATTTACTCAAAAAAAAATAAAACTTAGTAGCCTGAGGCATGTCTAAATCATACATAGCTCCGACAACACTTAAAAAATATATCAGTTATCACCTATTATTCACAGCAATCGCTTTACTTACAGTAATACAGAAATATGATACAGTTTTTACATGGATTATTCGGAGCTATTGTGCTGTTCGCATATTGTGGCTGGAAATTATTTCGTAAGCCAAAAAAGCTTAGTAAGCTTAAAAAGCTAAAAGAAATGAACGATAAAGAGTTGGTAGAGGATAAAGAGTTGATAGAGGATAAGGAGTTGATAGAGGATAAGGAGTTGATAGAGGATAAGGAGTTGATAGAGGATAAGGAGTTGGTGGAGGATAAGGAGTTGCAGAAGGATAAAGAATTGCAGAAGACAGAAGTTCCAGAACATAACATCGACTGTCTAAACGAGTTCTTTAAGCATGTTGAGGAGAACATTGCAGTAACATCGAATATCAAGAAATTTTTAAAGGACTACGAGCCAGAAACGGAGCTCAGAGGGGAAAATAATGAAAGGACCTTCAGAAAATTTATTTACAATAGTAAGCCACGTCGAAAACAGAATCCCATGGAAAATATCTTAAGACAAACTGTTCTTGTAATACTCACACGATTGATTTGCATTGAGGTCTCGTTGCTGGACAATGTCGATCTGAAACAGTGTTTGTCAACCGATGAATTGAAGGCATTTACGTCGGAAATGGATATTCTTTTCAATCGGCAATTTAAAGTAAACTTATATGACGTTTTTGGCAACATCTGGGATAAAGAATCTGATAACTATTCCGAAACCGAATCCGAAATCATGGCAACTACACAATCCAAAAAGCAGCAGAAAGAGTCAAATTCGGACTCTGAAACGGGCTGGGAAACGGAATCCAATTCTGATTAGTTTAGCAGAAAAACAGCTACATTTAGCTAGAATTTGTACTAATAAATTTTATTTTTTAATTATCATAAAGTTGTTTTGCATTTTACAAGGTATATGGCAGTCGGCTTGACTCAATACTACTTTATTTGCATTGTTTCATTTGTCTTTGAAATTAATGTGCCAGATTTGAGAAACCTGTAACGTCAGTCCGCAGAAGATTGCCTGAAGAAACAGCTGAAGAATTGCAATCAAAGCGCTCTCTTTTTCTCCCGTCTCTCTTTCTCTCTTTCTCTTTCACCCAATTGGGCTATTGCCATTTCGTTCGCTCTACTAAAGTGGCTGCTATTGATTTTCACTTGAATTTTCAGCTTTTTTTCGGCCATCTACAATTCACGCTGGCGTTCAGTTAGATCTCAGATATATGTATATATATAGGAGTATGGGTGTGTTTGTTTGTCTATATAATAGTTTTACTATCAGCAGTTGCCTATTGTTGTTGCTCACGTCGCTCACTTTGCCAATTTTCGTTACGTTTTAGCCTTTTTTTTTGGCGCTTTTTGCTTTGGCATTGACGTATTGCCGCGAAGGGGGCGTCACACTCTGATATTTGTCGCTGTTTATTGCTTAGCTGTTTTTGGCAATACTTTTCAATAGTTTTCGCATTCAATTTTTTGGCCTCGCGTAGGTTTCTCTGTCTCCCAACTCCGTCTCGAAATCCAACTCGCTTTTCGGCATAATTGAATTGAATTTGTTTGTCGAGGTTGATTTGCATTCAACTCTTGATAAATTGAACTTTAAGCATTGCGCCATTTGGGCACACAACTTGGTCAAAAACTGTGTCTCTGTCTTGGCTATAACTTCAGTCTTGGCTTGGCTTCTCAGCCTCAGAGCGTTTTGATTGGCGCTCTTGTCAATCAAAAACTCAAATTCCAACTGTCAAAGCGCCGCAAATTTGTCGTTTTGAGCACAATTGAGACGAAAAGCGAATGTGACATAGCTGCAGACCCAGAATGCGTTCAGATTGCTCGACATTTTATATATTGAAGTTATATGTTTATTCATATACCAGATTGCGCATACGCTGCGTTGTGTCGGCGAACCCACAATAATTTTTAATAAGCCGCCAAAGTTACGAGCGCAGAGCACGCGATACAATAACAAATAAGTCAATCGTTTATCGGCGATCGGCTATCGCCAATCGACAATCGGCTCAGGAATGCAGTCTATAATTCTTGTCAATTGCAGCTACTTTTAAGCCTTTGTGATTGGAGAACTTTTGAACTAGGGCAAACATGTTAATTGAAGGTCTCTTGGCAAATAAATAAATCAAGTCTTTAATTAATTGTTTGGCCAAAAGAAGCTGCCATAAGCCACAAGAAGCCACAGCAAATCTCAATAGTTTAATCGCACGCTGTTGCCAGCAATTCGACAAAGCCAAATAAATGTTTAACAATAAGCAAATAATTTTTCCACACATGACATGTAAATCGATGAAAAATTGTGGTGGTAAAGGGGTGGGGAGAGGTGTGGAGTGTGTTGTCGTGGGGCCAAAAGGCACACAGTTGGCCTAAAGCAAGCGTGCAACATGTTGCCGTGAGTTGAACGCATTTTGGCGATCGGCAATTGAAAGCAAGTTGTCAGTTGTTAGCTGAGCACATTCACACATGTAACAACAACAACAACAATAGCAACAACAACAACTGGAAATAAACAACAATATCGGTATAAAGTTATTCGATTTCTATGCTAATCGATTGACAACTGCGACAACTGCGTAATGAGTTTGCCATTTGCCTCTTGACTTACATGTGTTTTCTAGGTAGTGCTGTCACTTTAGCTTTTTTAAAGCATTGCTAGCTATTTTAAAGTATAAACAGTTTTGAATAGTATTGTTAAGGAGTAAATATGATAATACCCAAGACTTCAAAGCTATCACTTTCCTCAGTTGGATACTTTGAATAGGTCAACTATGCTGTTGTGCACTCAAATATCAAGACCCTGTGCAATCCACAGTTCAGATCGTAGGCATGACATATGAACACATGTAAGTGCCACTTTTAGCCATGCTTATTTCACTTGGCTTTTATTTTACTTAAGTTTATTTTGTTTCAGGTTTTTTACTTTTTGTTTTTTGCCACATATTTAGGGCCAAGTTATCGCGGCAAGTGAATCGTTAGCTGCAAATTGTTGCAACAGCTACGTGTCACGATCTCAGCGCCCAAAAATCACATAGAGTAAAAGAGAGAGAGGGTGATAGAGAGGGAGAGTAGGGTAGGAAGGTAGGGAGAGAGAGAGACCATCAAATGAAACATTTTGAAAAAGTTGTCTTACATTCATGTGTGTGGCAAAGGTGCTGAGTTATGTTTATGGTTATATGAATGCAGTAAGTTAAAAGAATTATGATAGACTACAAAATACCCTGTTTAAATTAACATAAGGCTTGTAAAGTTAACAAAGTTTTGAACTTAAGACATAGACCATTTTTATGCTGAACAAATTTAATATTAATAAATAAATGATTAAAATGATAGAAATATTTGTAGTCTTGAATTATTTATACAAAAAAGATTTTACAAAAATTTTAAATTTATTTTATTATAAATTTTAAGCTGTGCTAGTCAGGTTTGCCTTTGCTTTTACTTCTTTTATAGGGTATTTCTGCTGTAACAAAAGCAACCACAAGCAGGTTCAACTATCGCTTGAAAATCACTGCAAATGAGCTGCGCAAAACTAAAACGACGACTGTCGAAATTGTTTGGTTATAAAAAAACGAAGCCCAACTTGAGAATGGTGGGACAGAGGGACAGAAAGACGGAGACTGAGGGACAGATAGATAGCTAGACGGACTTATAGGCCGTCTGTCATGTCTGGGAGTCGAAAGCTGGTTAACTGTACACAGGTTGCCACAGGTTGAGGTACAATTCGCTGCCGAGCCCAGCGAACATTCAACATTTTGTGGCAATTGCAACTTTATTTAAGCCACACACAAAATGTCAGCGTGGCTAAATTTAATAAACAGCAACAGCAACAACAACAGCATACACTTTTTCGGCTTGCCCCAACACGCGTGTTGGCAACATGTTGCATAAACAACAACAACAGCAACAAAAAACACACACAAAATGACAAAAAATGCTACAGTAAAAATATGTTGCACGCGTCGTTGCTCCGATTTTTGCTGGATTTTTACAGCAAATTCCCAATTTGTGAGCTGCGTATGGTTAGGGTGTAGGATAGGGGCGTGGTAGGGAGCGAGTAGCTGGCCGTCTGGCATATTTGTCGTGCCTGGCAAACACCAAAAGCTCACAAATTCCCACGTTTAGTTTTTTATGGTGGTAGTAGCTCGGTTATTATGCGTATCTTTCGAAATTTAAGTTAATTGAATTTATTTGGTTGAATGAAAATGCAAAAAACACTAACAACAACAACAGTAAGAGCAGCAAAAAACGATTTATCATTTAGTTTGGCATATTTGGTCATATTTATTGGCAAAACAAATTGATTAATTGTTTTTTATAGCCAGAAGATTATACAGTTCGCATCATTGAGAACTTTGCCAGCTTCAAACTGATCGATGATCAATGATCGTTTCCAGTTGTTGCACGCTGCGTATGCGCAATCTGCAAGGACAGCAAAGTGCCCAACAGAAAGCTGACTGCTGCGTAACGCATGCCGGTAGTTGCGTTGGCCACACTAACCATGTCAGGGACAGTCTCTCCCAGTCGCTCTCTTCCACTCTCTTTCTCTGCTTGTCCGCTGTGCAAACATTCATTAATCATCGCAGCCAGCGAAGCAACTGAATGATCTCCCCTCGTTCACTGCACTGCAAAATGACTTCAGCTTCAAGTGCTCCAAGTGTCCATGCGCCTCAAGTGATTGTTTGTGTATTACATAATTGTCTCGAGATACACAAGAAAGTTAAGTGCAATACACATAGAAATCCACAACGAATACAAATCATACCCTGTAAATTAATAGCTGTGATAAAAATTAAGCTGGAAAATATTTATTATGAGCTACTAAAGCTATTAAAATGGCTAGCATGATTTTAGTATTTATTTAAGAAATAATTACAAGTAAATACCATAAAAAGTACACAAAAAAAAAACAAAATATTATTTGGTTAAGGAGTTTAATATGAGAATTCTGGTGTTTAAAATAAATAAAATTAAAATTAAAATTAAATTATTAAAGACAAATTTAAACAAACTACGACAGTTTTGAGATCAGTTATAAGCGCAGTTTAATCCTAGTTAATTTCTTAAGAAAAACATTAGAAAGAAATAAGTTTTAGTCTGGCATTCTAAGACCTCAGAGTGAGCTGGATAAAGATGTGAGCAACAGAGAGAGAAAAACAGAAAGATTGGGATTGCATATCCCTAATAATAGATTAAAACTAATTGTAAAGAGTATAAAATTGAAACGAT
Source organism: Drosophila parthenogenetica (assembly GCA_035047505.1). Taxonomy (NCBI): domain Eukaryota; kingdom Metazoa; phylum Arthropoda; class Insecta; order Diptera; family Drosophilidae; genus Drosophila; species Drosophila parthenogenetica. The sequence continues at coordinate 3,405,876 of JAWNPM010000070.1, forward strand.
GTCAATTTGAGCTGCTCAAAGTGGGTTAATTATGCTCTACCTACGGAACAGCGGACTTCCCCGTGCATGAGCATGATTTTGGCTGCCAGTGGGAATGACATAAGCGGCGAGACAGTCGCCAGTGGGACAGCAAGACAGACACAGACCGAGGCACTACAAAAACTGAGACCGAGGGTGAACAAGCGTAACATTTTGTGCAAATGGTAACAATTGATTATATTTGTTTTTTCTCTTTCTTTTACTTACTTTTTTAAAGGCCAACAACTTGAAGCGTTTAAGAGTTTTGGGTGTTACGAATGCGTCTATGGATGTGGCTACATCATCACCACCAACACCACCGTCTTCAGCATGATGATCAGCATCTCTCCGAGGGCGATGCTTTCGTGTTGTCCACTTGACAACCATCGATGCCATCGGCAATGGTTGCTGTTGTTTTGGCTGTGATTGCACTTGTCGCTTTTGTTTCCGGCGGCAGCAGCAGCAGCAGCAGCAAATGTTAGTTTTTTAGGGGGTTGGAGGTGTTCCGCCAAGGCCAGCGAGGAATCCAACGCTCTATAAAAGCTCTCGATTCGCTAGGCAAAGGCATCAGTTCAACAAATTCATTCATTACAAACAGATCAGATATGAAAATCTTTCTCTGCTTACTCTCGGTGGCTGCGGTGGCCCAAGCAGGCTTCATTGGCGGTGGTGCAGGTGGCGGTGGTGGTGGCTCCGGTGGCGGACACGATCATCATCATCATGATCATCACGGCGACTCCAATGGCGTCGGTCCAGAGGTCAAGGTCATTAAAGTGATACACGAAACCAGCGGTGGTTCTGGTGGTGGCTGGTCTTCTGGCGGTGGTGGTGGTGGCGGTGCTGGAGGCTGGTCTGCTGGCGGTGGTTCCAGCGGTGGCTGGTCTTCAGGAGGTGGTGCCAGCGCTGGTTGGTCTTCTGGCGGTGGTTATGGCGGCAACCAGGAAGTCAAAATCTTCAAGATCATCCAGCAGTCTCCTTCGTCCGGAGGACATGGTGGCTCTAGCGGTGTCTGGTCAGCAGGTGGCGGCTCCTCCTCTGGCTGGTCCTCTGGCGGCTCCTCCTCCTCGGGCTGGTCATCCGGTGGTGGCAGCGATGTGACTACAGCTGTTAAAATCATCAAGATTATCTCCGAAAGCGCTCCTGAGTCTGGTGATGCTTCTGGCTGGGCAGCTGGCGGTGCTGGTGGTGCAGGCGCTGGTGCTGGAGGCTGGTCATCAGGTGGCGCTTCCAGTGGTGGCTGGTCCGCGGGTGGTGGCTCATCAGGCGGTGCCTGGTCACCCGCAGGTCCCTCCACCGATGGCTGGTCCGCTTCTCAGAGCGGCGGTGGCTCCTATGGTGGTGCGAGCGGTGGTTCCTATGGTGGTTCCTATGGTGGCTCCAGCGGTGGTGCCGGTGGCTGGGCTTCCCAGGGCGGCAGCGGTGGACACGGCGGCAGCTGGTAGAACTGATTCACAGCCTGTGATACATTTCAGTCTCATCCCATGTTCATATTTCATTTGTTGTTTTTCCTTTCGTTGAATTAAATTCTTTATAATTTTCACAATCGATATTTTTCTAACGGTTGGAAGAGTGAAGGGAGGTGGAGACGTTGAAAAAGAAAACGCTAAAGAAAATTGTCTGAAAGTTTTCCATTTAAGGCAGAAATTACCACACCACAGCCAGGACTGCATTCGAAGGAAGAAAGCACAAAATGAGGAGAATTTTTCCACTTATTTGCCATCTCTTTTGCACTCGCTTAAATATGTATATATATATATCTACTTTATATATATCCATTTCTTGTGCTTGACTCGAGCAAAAGAAACAAAAAAAAAACACACACACTTAAGCGTAAAGTAATAAAATTCAAGCAACCAAAAAATGTCGACAAAAAGACGAAAAAAAAGCCAAAAGAAAAAGGAAAATAATAAAAGAGAGCTCAAGAAGTGGGAAGAAGAAGAAGAAGAAAAGGCGAAAAAAATATGTAAAATATCACTTTGGAGCGACGACGATGGCGGCAACGCCAAGAACCCAGAAGGAGCCAAGGATATCGAGTAAGCGAAGGATACTCATACTTTTGCCACCGAAAAGGGCAAAAGTGCAAGAAAAAGCTCTCACAGCGGGGTGTATTAGCGCGACAGAGGGGTGGCCGGAGGGTTGAGAAGTTGTATAAAAATATTTTCCATATAAATCTAACAAAGAACGTGTTCGGGTTACTTGATTAGGCGCCCAACGTGTGCCAAGAGCGGGGACAACGGCACAACAATGACTACGACGACGCCAAGAAAACAACAAAAAGGAGGTGTGGCAGGGGCTGGGGGTGGCGGCGGGGTGAAAAACGCCACTCTTTGGTTTCCTTAACGTTTTCACAATAAATACTTACAACGAAATAAAAGCGAATAAAAACGAAGGCGCAACAAATCCAATTTGTAGCTGCCACAGGGGGGCGTGGTTGTTGGCAGGCAGTGCGGTAGGCAGTGCGGGTGGTGGGGTAAACTACTTTACGTATTGATTTACTTTGTGAATGGCCCCCGTGAAGAAAAGGAAGTGAGCAGCGAGTGAATATTATTTTAAGACTATTGCGCAAAAATTTTGATTTGCTTTTGAGAAATTATAAAAACAATCATTAAACTGCCGATCAATGCGCACCACGTCCCTCAATCCCCTGCCGCCCCCTCTCCAGTGCTCTTCAGACAGCCAACTTGTTGAGCGTCTATAAACAATAACAAATCGTATACAAAAATTCACAGTTCTGCCGACTCCGCTCACCTCCCCTGCCACGCCCCCTGACGAAACACCCACATTACTTAATATACGCTTGTCGAGTTTTCCGAACTGATCCAAGCACCAAAAACATACAAAATTAACCAAAAATAAAACAAGAACAAAATCACAAAACACAAAATACAAAATTGTATTTCCAATTATTTTGATGAGTTAATGGAAAATTTTCCATTGAAAGCAAACATTGTGTTTTCCCGCTTTTCACACTGGTTATCCTCTGTATTTCCCGTCTCTCTTTCTCATTCTCTCGCTGGGTCTTCCTCTTGTCGCTAAAATAGATCTTTGTACCCGATTATTTCTGCAAATTTGTTCAAGTTTTATTTTATTTTCATTTCAATTTTAATTTTGCTGATTGTTGCGCGCTGCACGTGCAGCGCCAAGAAACTGGAAAATTGCGTATTTGTTTAACAACAACAACAACAACAATAAACAAATCAAAATTGTTGTTAAATCAAAGTTAAGTTCGCTTTGGTCTCATTTTGGCCACTTTTTACTAAGCCAACTTATTGACATAGTCACAGGGTGTGTGGGTGTGTTCTGTGTGTGTGTGTGTGTGTGTGTATTGGTTGTGTACTTAGTCTGTTGACTCTAGACGCGTGTGCCAAAGCAGCAAAAAAAACACAATCATTGAGCCAAAGACAAACAGTTTATGCGACCCTCGGTTCATTTGCTAAACAACCCTCACAAATAGACGCGACAACTGGATGCCCTTATTATTATGTAATTAAGAAACAACCGTTAAACTTGACAGACAGTTAAAAGTGCTTTTAATCAGTGGTTGTTTTCCATTCTATTGCGGAAATTCAACAATTTCCAGATCAAATTTCATTCCAAACTGAGACAATTTTGAGAGTGAAATAGGGAGGGAGGTAGGAAGAAGGCATATATGTATGTGTTAACTCCTTTTAATTCTTATGCCTGGAAAAGGTCAGGTAATACCCTTAAAAAGACTACATAATACAGAACGCCAAAACTACTAACGAATAGCAAATCTTGTATTCACCATTTGTAGGCATAAGAAGTGATTCTGATCACATTGGCATCATATAGTCGTATATAAGTTATATGCGGTTATTAATAGTTAAATTTCATATTCCTGGCTGCCATAGTTTCTGATTTTATGCTTTAACTGTCGTAAGTATTTCTGTATTTTATGCTATTTCACTTTTCGTGAAAACCCATAGAAAATTCCCTGGAAAATCCTAAGATTTTACCGCTTAAAGTTGCTGAAATCATCCCAATTATCTTATATAAATAAAAAGAATTGCTCTTTCAAATGTATCACTTTTATTGTTTTTAAAAAATTTCTTATAATTAACAAATCTTGTAGTTTTTTTTGTTGCTTTTCAGTTTTAGTGTGGCATTCGCACAGAATTGAACTCCAGTTGATTAAGCTGGCCCAGTACCAGGATCTCTTCAATGGCCTTCTTGGCAAGCAGACGATTGCGCTGATCCAGTTTGCGGTAAGATATGGCCCAACCCTCGGCAAAGATCGTTGCCTCATCACGGGAATTATGATTGGCAAGGGTCAGCGGTGGCAACATCTGGCTGTGATTCAACGAAATGTCCATTGCTAGTCGTTTGGGGTTTTGAAACGAGTTGCTTAGGGGTGACTCTCGCTCCGGTTCTATGTGCTGTTCAATCTATAAAGCAAAAAAAAACACTTTTAATATCCACCAAAACTTTTAAAGAAATAAGGAAACTTACTTTTGTTTCTTCGGCAGTAAAGTCATCTCCGTTCTCTTTTAAATCTTCCATTGGATCGTCCTCGATTTCGACATCTTCGTCGTTAAAGAAACTGTCTGAAGTATCTTCAACAGATGCTTGAAGTGGTTCTTTGCCGGTAAGATTGTCTCTCAAAAATGATAATTCCTTAAAGTACCACAGATGCGGCACATAGATATCACCTTCGTTTTTAGCCACTAATTCACTCTGTTCAACTTTGCGTAGTTCACGGCGATAACATGTGCGAATACCGTTCATTCGACGACGCATGCTGTCCACATTTGCATCCGGATCAACTCTCAGGTAGCTAGCTAGCAACTTTTTGTAGGCAGCTGCCTTTGCGCGCTTATTCTTATAAATTTCATCAGAAATCTTCCACAAAGCAGGTAGACGACGATAGCAGTCGAAGAACTCGATCCAACGATCACTTGGCGGTATTGCGCTCATGTTTAATTTCGACACACTCACAGACACAGGGCTTGAAGCGAACTGAGCAGGAACTGCGAGAGCAAGCGCTTATGTGGACAACGCACTGCTCAAACATGTTCGACAAGCGGTTCGAGTGGAGAGAGCAGGACGGATGCACGCGGCTTGAAGTGCTCTCAATTTCGAAAGAGAGCGAACACATGCATGTTGTCAACGTTAGGTAAACGGTTTGCATGAAGAGCGTATGCTGGAAGAGTTCTTAAGAGAGAGCGAGAGACTCAACGCTTAAAACAAACATGTTGCGCGTTATCTGCCTTAAGAGTGTTGCCAACGAGCCGTTGGACAACTTGGTTGGCAACAATTGTAGACGACGCTGCCAACTGCAGACAAGCGTCGTCGTTGGCGCCACCAACGGCGTAACTTCATCGATTTGTCGTCGACGTCAGTGTCGTCAACTATTATTGTTGCTTTTTTTTTGTAGATAATGACACACACAAAGACAAACACGCAAATGTTCACATGCATGCACATGTAAGGGCAAAGCATGAGTATGCAAAGTAAAATGCACGAGACCATAATGAGCGAAAGAAAAAGGCACAAACAAAAATATTATTACTAATTCATTTTTTTCGTTGCACCCTTTGCTGTACTTGTGTTGACGTTGACGTCGACGCCTACTTGCTGTTACAATGCTTCGCGTCACATGCCCCTCTCCCATTCACACTACGTCACACTCGCTCACTCTCCGTATGTGGCTTGCACTATGTGCACTATGCATGCTAGCCACCCGGCTGACGCGCCTTGCTCTCACTCTCACTCATTCTATTCAGCGTTTGCTTTGCTGAGAGCGCTTTTGTTGCACTCTTTGTTGCTGTTCTTGTTGTTGTTCTTGCTGTTTAACGTTTAACGATTTGCAGGTGCTCAATTTGCTCTCTTCTTCTGGTGAAATGTGTTGGGCAAGCCATAAGTAATTTATCATCATACAAAATTGAAGTGCGTCGACGTTGACGGCAACAGCGACGCCACTGTCGACGTCTGTCAATGCCAATCAGTTGTAAATGATATGACTGACCGATTCTAGAGTCTTTGAAGGCATTATTGTTGTTCTTCTTTTCAGGTGGTCAATTGCGAGACACCAAATTGGCTGCACAGTGTTTATGTTTGTTGGCTGAATGGGGGTTGAAAGGGGGGAAATTGATTGCTTAAGGAAATGTTTTGTAAATAAATCAACGAAACACGAACAGCGCGAGAAGTGAAAAAGCGATAACACCCCAAAAAGGTCTCAAAATGGTTTTGCAAATCAGTTTGTCAGCAAACAATATAAATGACAGTTGACGCTATAACTGTTCCCCACTGGGTACAGTAACGCTCTAACTGTTCTACAGGGGGCATAGTACTGACTGTACTCTCTGCAATCTGTTCATGAATTTTAAGTGAGGGATTTTTTCGTATTTTCTTTCGTCATTCCCTCCTTTCTTTTTCCCGCCTTGCTTTACACTTTTATGCCTTATTCATTGTCACTTTTTTTTATCGATTGCTTGCTCTGTTTTTGGTTTTCCTTCCTCTTTTTTTTAAGAACTCAGTGAATCGCATAAATTTGCAATTATTGCTCGCATTTTACACCTTGCTGCTACAGTGAAGCCACGCTATAACAAACACTGCTCTCGATTTGTTTATTTTGTGTATTTGTATCGTTACAAATTTGCGTAATTCCTTTAATTGCACTGTTCAAATTTGTACAAAGATTCATAAAATGCCACACACACACACACAATACACAGTACACACACACACGTACTTAATCAGACTGGCACACACACTCAATTACTATGCAAACTACCAACAACTCAACAACAAAATGCGATTTCCTACCAAAAATGCACACACACGCACACACATATATATACACACATGTATACAATTTTTGGGTCTGCTTTGTGCTTTGTTTTGTATGTGGGTCATGTCCTTATGAAATATTCAAATGTCCTGAATTAAGCATTTATGCCATTTCCACTCCCCAAGGCCCTGTAATTTATGTATACCGAGTGTTTGAGTAGTAGGTAAAACAATGGCTGAAAGAGACTCAAAGTGAAGGCCTCTTATATTTCTCTCACAGCTACAGGGTCTCTCACAGTCGTTGACGCCACACTCCATACCCTTTTCCACTGCTTTATTGTGTGTCTGATTTTCCAGGCCGCAGTCCAGTAGCCCCAAAAATTTTTCCACTTCCACTGCCCCGCCCACTATTTTGGGGCAACACATGTCACCCTTTCTGCTGACAAACAAATTGTAAATGCGTGTGTTTGTGCCTGTATGTGCATGTGTGTGCATGTTTCAATTTCTTTATTGAAAATTGACCAAATTTGCGTTGCGAGAGAAAGGTGAAAAAAGGCAGAGAGCGAGGAGAGAGAAAGAGTGTAAGAGTGGGAGAGAAAGACAATAAAACACAAACGCATAAAAACAAATAAATTGGTTACATTTGCTTTACACACACTCGCACACATACACGCACACACACACACACGCACACACATTGCGTAAATCCGCAACGGAAGTTGTGCTTTTAAATCGATTTTGATTGATTTTTCTCGCTGTGAGGAAAAATGCCTTTTGGCCAGCAAACACACACACACATATAGCTCTATTATGTGTGTACCACTCACACACACTCCCATGTAGGTGTGCGTTTATATAAATAAAATCAAATTGTAAATAATCGAGTCGGAATCGTCGCCCGTTTGTATTTCTGCAGCCCTTTGGCGATTTTCGCTTGAAATCCGTTGGCAAAAAAACGAGAAAAGTTAAATGAAATCAAATAAAATGTTGGAAAAACAACAGAGCCAAAAATAAAGTAAAATATTTTCACTAAAATTATTTTCAATATAAAATTGTTTTTTTTTCTTCTTGTATTTTTCTGTGTTTAACTTTGCTGCTCGCAGCTCGTTATTTATTTATGTTTATTGAATGTGTGTGTGTGTGTGTGTGTGCATCGCTTTATTTCAATATCATAAAACAAGTAAGCAGGCGAGTTAAGTAGTAACTAGACTACCCAAAGCTACCCTGTAATACTAAACTTTTAGCTTTTAAAAGGCTAAAATTATAAACTAAATCAATTTATTTAAAAAGACTTGGCAGCCTTGTATACCCACAGCGGCTGCTTGTTTACAGGGTATATCAAGTTGACGCTGCCCAAGGAAAATAAACTAAAAGCCTGCACTTACATTTTTAATACAAAATCAATAAATATAAAAATATATGTATATTAAAATATGTTGTCCCACACACACACTCATACACGCACACTCCCACACACACAAGCACACGAATTTTTCTGTGTTGTTTTTTGTAAGACACTTTTTTATGGCTGTGGGATCATAAAAAGCGCATAAAGTGGCTTTAGCATAGCATAAAAAATGCACCCAAGAGTGCCAATCGAGGCAGCAGGAAGGGGTCAGGGGCGTGCCAAGGGGGGTCAGTGAATGACCCAACTCATTGGACACTTTGGGTGGTCAGAGGCGGGGCTAGAGCTTGGGAGTGGGGTGATAAGCGACATGTTGGACACTAAAAGAAATACCAAAAGAGCATATGTGACAAAGGAATTTATGCTCGATGGTGTGAAGGAAGCAGTAACTAGAAAGGGATAGCAAAAGAGTTTTTAAAAAGGGGGAGAAACAGTGTGAGTAATGCCACTTACTTGTTGGCTATAAAATCTGCTTAGAATGTTTTATAACCCAAAATGATTGAGATTAAAGACTTTAACAAATTAATAAATTACATTTTATTTTTAAATATTTTAAAATTCACAGAAACCGTAATTAAACAGGTGTCGATATGACGTATCATAAATCTGTCCAACTTAATAGATAATAGCATAAAATAGCTATAAACTTTGGTCAAAACTGAAACCTGATAAGTTTATGCGTAATCAAGTTTATGCTTGACTGATTTATGATGCCAAAACTATATGTAACTGAGAACGTCAAAAGTCTCTTGATTGGGTAAAGTAATAAAGTAGCCGCATACCAAATTTAGTCACTCCAGCACTTACACTTCTCAAGATTGAAAGCTAAATAAATAGAAAACCTTTCATCTAGTCGGCTTTTATTGGACTCAACGTTTGTTTTTGAGCCTGCCTTGAACAAACAGAATTTTCTATGCATTGTTTGAACTAAAGAAATAACAAAAAAGAGAGGAAAAAGGGTAAAAAGAAAGGACTCTAATCAAAGTTAAGCTTTTCCTTATACACGAATACCTTTTTCCTACGGCAGTTTTCCTTTTGTCAGACATAAGTCAGGCATCAAAGCACTCAATAAACACATTTACATGTGTATGTGTGTGTGTTTCTGTGTGTGAGTGTGAGCGTATCCACAATCAGGTTGTAATTAAAATATCACGCCCATGCAAATAAATTCCAGACAAATTCCTGCTTTCCTCACATAGAAAAAAAGTCCTTTGCCAAGAAGCTTTTCACCCTTTTTGCTTCTCTCACCTTTCTTGGTGTATTGCCAACAAATAATCTTTAACCCGCTTTTTGTTTTTAATAAAAAAGGTCTTGGCAAATATGTTAGGCCGCTCATCACGTCTCCTTCTCCTACCCCTGCTCTGCTTCGCTCCTTGACTGGGATCCTTGGCTGAATTCGCTCCACGTCTGCAAATCAAAGAAGCGTATCGCGCACGTGTCTGAAATATGCATTAACACACCGCTGCCGACATCGAAAACAGCACTACCCCAACCCTGAGACAATCTCCCGCCCACTCCAAGAGGTCGCTGCTGTCGGTGGCAGGTCAAAGGTCGGGGCGATCACACCCCGTACAGCAACGGAAAGCATCCACTGAAAAAATGATTTAACTTTAAACATTAATTGCAGCAATTGAGTGACCGTGACCATGACAATAACAACACCGTCAGTAAGAACTACAGTAACTACCCTCGGGATCGTCGCTATCTAAAACAAAACCACTCTAAAATCTACGCTGGGGAAGAGTGCAAACAATCACCACCCATTGGGTACTTCCGCCCATGCGGATGCGCCAATTAAAATTAATAATGCTCTGGACTGCCGAGTACTATAATTATTATTAACTCCTCATAAATTGAACATTTTCTTAACCAACTCTACTAACGGTAATTATATTTACGCCATCATTTGCAGTCACTCCTTCAAGCAGTCCTTATATCCCTCGAGTTGTTTTGGAATAAGCTGTTAAAACTTCGTTGAAATTAACCAAAAATGGGAGTAGTTTTCTTGAGACCCATTTTCGGACTTTACTGGTTGTTTGTCTTCGCTTTTTCATACCTTAAGCAAACTGGGCCAAGGGAATTAAGAACGCTATGTAGAATAAGCCGAAAATTATAAATTCAAACATTTTGACTTCGAATAAATTTATTTCTCTGAATAGTTACTCGCTGGTAGCAAGTTGTGATTGAGACTGAGAAACTTAGAGCAGAAAATCTACAAATTCGCTTTAAACTGAAAGAAAAGCTTACTTAGAATGAACAATTAAAATCAGTTATAATTGTAGAAAACTTGTTTATACCTTAAGATATGAGATAAGTTTGTTATATGTTTAAATTAGAGTATTTTATTAAGAAGTTTTCGAAAGACTAAGAACTCCAGTTCAAAATCATGTCGGAGCAGTGCCAAAAATAGAATAATCTCCTTGATTATTAAGCTAAGAAGGACATTTTTGAGGAATGCATGAATAACAGGAATATGAAATCCAGTTTTTAGTCTACTGATAAATTAATTGTATTTTTAACCTGTTAATTCTTTAGGCTACCATGTAATTCCTTTTTATTACTCAATATTTCTTTCCGTGTATCATAATTTCAGTTCCATATTGCATTACGTATCAAGTGTTCTATTGGTTTTATCGTATAACCCGCTGCTAACACTTGTATCACTCTGACACAATTCTGACTTCTCGCTTGCCCCTCTTTGTGGCCTCCTTGCCACTCCCTACACCCCACTGTCTGCCACTTGGCCCAGTCAACCCTACACAAACACACACGCCCCCCTCAGGCGTCACAATGCCAAACCAAATCCCAAAACCATGTCCGGAACGCAAATAAACGATAAAAGCGCAGTCGTTCCGAATAACACTAACAATAAGTAGCGAGAGCTAGAGCGAGAACGAAAGAGGAACGTGAAGGAAGAGGGAGAGAAAGGCGAGTGACTGACAGTCGGACTCGTCGGTATCGTCAGCTCGTCCGTTCGTTCGTCTGCTCGTTAGTTGGTTCGACAAACGCGGGAGTTACCTGGGAGCCCAGAAATTCTAGAAAGCGAATGCAACTCGAATTTTACAAAGTGCGCAAAACACCAACCAGGGATGAAAGAGAAACAAAACCAAGCAAAATAGAGAGCAAGAGAAAGACTCAGTGAGAGCGCAAAAGAGAGCAGTGTAAGCTAAATTGATTTGAGTTGGGTTAGGGTAGCTGTCTCTAGGGTTGTCCCATCACATTTTTGTGGGTGGTTTGTTGTACTCGTTGATTTTGGCTTGACTTTCAGCATGTGGAAGCCGCTGCTTAGCTTGTTTCCTGCCATTAGACTTTGCCACGTGCGCACTCAATGCACAGAGAAACCCACGAAAGAGAAAAAGAGTGAGAGGAGTGAACAAGAGAGCACATTCGCTCTGACTCTGTCGCTCCACAAACTCAAAATGAGGCGCACATTTTGTGGCAATCGAAAAAAGGTTCAACAAATGGTTGGGCTCAATACCCACCCAGCAAAGGGCCCTAGGTAGCGCCACAGGCGAGACAACCCGATTGTAAAAGACCCTTGGGATTTATCCAGCCTAACTCGGTGCTGACACAACTTTTGAGTTTATTACACAATCCCAGGGAAATTTTAAGCATATGATTAGCCAACTAGCAACTACCTGGTTATGAAATTTCCTGACTAATTACTTTGTGTTAATTAACGAAGGTAGCAAAGTAACCTAATTACCGAGGTAGGTAGTCGTCTGAAAATTAATCTCCAGAACTTTTCTGGGATATTCCTTTAAAAACACGATACCACCCCTTGCCATCTGCAGCTACAGGGTTAGACCCTGCCCAGCTCATATACGTAGCTTCAAACCCAAAGAGCCACCCACTATTTAGTAATGACACAAAGTTGTAATGTGGGCGAACAGCGAGTAGGGGGCGTGGGTGTGTAGGGAGTAGACAGAGGTGTATGTGGAGTCGGTCGGGTGTTGACGGCAATACCGTTAGGCAGCGGGAATTTAGAGGTCTGTGAGGAGGTTTCAGGTTCCGTTCTGTTTCAGTTTCTGTGTATAAAAACGTGTGGCATCATTTTTCAGGCTCCAGTTTTTACGAGAGCGCGTGCTTGTGTGTGTGTTTAGGAGGCGTTAGCAGTGTGTGTGACTGTGTGTGTGTTGCGGGTGTTTTCTGGTTTTGGGCGCACAGCAATTGACACAGGAAAGCAGCATAAAGTTGCTGGCTGAGGCCATTATAATGTCCATTTTCCTTGCTCTCCTTACACTTACTGCCCCTTAGCTCACTTGCTCTCTGTCTCTCTCTCTACCTCTCGCTTTGTCACTTGAAAATTATGTCAACGAGCTCTGTTGATTTTCCATTTTGCCTGCTTTCATTTTAGCCTTCTTCCTGCAGCCGTTTGTCGTCGCTTGTTGTTGTTGTTGTTGTGTTTGTTGTACAGTTTGTTTTTGTTGTTAATGCTGATGTTATGCCTGATTGTTGTTGTTGCTGTTGTTGTTACCGCCGCCTGACGCTGGTTAATTACATTTTACAAAATTTGCTGTCAAGTAGTTAAGTTGGGTTAAGTCGAGCGCGTCGCTGCCAACGTTAACTGCGACGTCTGCGTCTCGGTCGACGCGATGCTTTCGCTATGTTTTGTTGGTAATTTAATATTCGATTTTATAATTTTTATGCGTTGACCTTTTTGCATTTTGTGGCATTTTCTTTTTAATTATTAATGTGCGGTTTGTGTCAAAGGGATGGGCCTTGACAAGGGGCGGTGGGGTTGAAAGTGGGCGTGTCAGCAGCTTAGGTTTTAACGAGGCAAAAGAGGCAGCCATGGATGTTGTCTTGTCCCGCAGATTAAATGAAAATCGGCATATTTAATTATGCAGACAGGTGACTGTAATTGATAAATGTAATGAAGAAAGAGATGAGTGTAATAACAGAATAGAGACAGCGATAGAATAACATAGAGATAGAGAGATCTACGACTCAATGATTTAAACACCAGAGCTACAAAAGTTTACTCTATTTTAGTGCTTTAATCAACAATATCAATGTGACTGCATACTTACAGAGCACACTGTGTGCGAGCACTAACTTTTAGTGGCACTGTTAAATGGCACATGCTTTTTAAAAGCCATCGAGTGTATATCTATGTCTGTGTGCAGCTGTGTGCGTGTGTTTGTGTGCAAAATTCAACAAAAATATTTGGAAAGCTCAAGTTAGCAACACAAAAATCTAAAATGTGGGAAAGGGATGCACTTAGGTAGAGGGAGTGAGAGAAAGAGATGCACAAAAGCTGCAAAAAGCACAATGGCAAAAAAAACTTTGCACTGAAAATTGTGCAGAAAAAAATCAGAGAATATGTAAATATAATATTGAAATATGTCGTTTAGTTTAAAGGACTTTTTAATGCGCTTGAAATAATAGCTAAAATATAATATAATAAAATTTTAATTAAAGTTATATTAATTTTTAAAGTAAATCAATAATTTTAAAGATTTTTAATTTAACAAAAAACTGTATAGATGCTTATATAGCGCGTGCTTCAGTCGTCTATAGCTGATGGACACGCTGCAGGATACTTTTTGGAGAGCAACACAAAAAAAAAAAAAAAATAGACAGCAGAAAGAAATTATTTAAAATAAGAAAAACTCTAGCGCAAAATGTTACGCTTGCATTGGCTCGAAGAGAAGGAAGAGTGAGCGAGAGAGATAGAGAGAGGGAGAGAGACAGAAATGTGGAGATAGCGGTGCTAAGGGAAAGGAAGGCAAGGAGTATCTCTGCTGCTCTTGGGTATTTGGGTGTTTGTTAGTGCTGAACAGAATTAAGAAGACCAAAGTAGCTAGATATAAAATTAGCTAGTCATAGCTTTAAACTTTGAGCTAAGATTGGTCTACAAAATTGTTAGTTTTATATTATTACTAAGAAGAAAACAAAAATTTCTATAATTAGTACTTTTTTTAAACTTTAAATGAGCGTAGCTCAGTCAAATGCAGTGATATCTTGAAATTCCAAACCTTTTTAGACCCTGGACAACTACTATAATTGATCTTAATCCAAAACTGTATTAAATTGTTAACTTTCAAAATCGACAAAATTTTGTTAAATTTTGTGATGTTACCCCTTTGCAATTTTGTCGAAAATGGCCACATTTAAAATGTTCAATATTTTGATGGCAATCGATAGTCCTTCTCCTAACGAGTCCGAGCAGGTGAGACAATCGCTTGTGGGACTTCTGAGTCTTGAAATATGTGCTATGGAAGATAGAGCCCAAATAATGCTAAATAATTTTTAATTATCACTATATTGTTAGCCAAACCTTACACAAACCCCTTCACAAACATGTTCTTGCTTTTTCTTATAGAAATATTTAGTTTAGCTTTTATAACGCCATTTTAGCAGCTCTGCTCTCTGGTGTCTGTCAATTTTAGAGCAACCAGAACTTACAATGACAACGACAACGACGAGAACCAGGCGAGTTGTGCTTGCAGTTGTTGTTACTAAAGTTGTTGTTGTTTTTGTTGTTGTTAATGCTGCTGCAGCAACAGCCGGCAGAGCTGAGCAGCAGTTGAGGTAGGTGGAAATGGAAGTGAAGCAAGCAGTGTGATGAAGGCATTAAGCTGCTCCCCACATACACCCATACACACGCACAACACTCTAACACAGACACACACTCCGTCACATACACACACACACACACATCAAACCCCACGCAGATGGTAGACATTATGGCCGGCAACGGGCGAAGGATGCGTTTGCCATAAAATTCGCACAGATAGAGCAAGTAGCAAGCGTAGAAGACGTGTATACACGACAGCAAGAGACCCTGTATAAATAGCATAGACAAAAGCAAACATTTTGCAGTTTTTTCCAAATCATTTGAGTAACAACTAGACGCTTTCAAATACTTTTATGTCTCACGCGCACTTTAAGCCAAGTTAGTAGACTGCTTCATACCTTTAAGCGCAGGGTCTAAGTCTACACAGACACACAAAAGCTGGAGACACACTTTCACACACACACACACATACTTATACACGTATACTCGCAAAATAACTTGGCAAGAAACTTGCGCGACTTTTGCCAAAGTGCGGCAAAAACTGTGAGAAGCAAAAGGCGGCAAATGGAGGGGGTGGGGCAGCATATCCATGCCAAAGCGATAGAAGAAACAGCCAGTAGACACACACACACATACACACGCACACCGTCATACTCATGTGTGTGAGATGCCAGAACAAAATGGCAACATAACTGTAGTGAAAATGTCAAGAGAGAGAAAAGATATTAAAACGTATTTGACTTCTGCGAGTTTGCGGATGAGACAGAACTGGGGGTGGAGGGCGGGGCATGTGGCATGTGGCACAATGAAAAATATATAAAGAAGCCGCATACACACACACACAGGGACACTCACCCACACACACACACACATGCAGCTTATGACAAAAATAATAAAAATGGCTCAAGAAACGAAGCAGCTGAAAAGCAAAAACGACAAAAAAAGACGAAAAAACAGCAGAAAGTAAAATAAAAGTGAAGAAAAAAGCAAAGAAAAGCAAAAAATGGAAAAAAGGAAAATAAAAGCGAAATACAAGTATAAAAATGAATTTTAGATGACAGTCAAAGTGCTAGGAGGGTGGCAAGGGGGTTAGAAAGGGAGATAATAGGGGACAGGGGACAAGGGCTGAGGAGTTGGGGTGCGGTCCGAAGGTTTGTCTTTGCAGTTAAGCAGACGAGTAAATGTTGTCCTTATTGTTGTTGCTCCAATACTGCTACCCGTGCTCCTCCAGTTCCCAACCCCTACCTCCACTCCTCCTTTTGCTACTACCCCTACACCTTTCGCTTCCCTCCATCCCCATGACAAGCCATGTCATGGCTGCTATTTTATGCCAAAGACGTCGACGGCAACAGCAGCAACAGCAACAACAACAACAAATTGTGGGCGTCGGAGGGCGGTGGGTTGTGGGCGTGTCCGCACTGCACAGCGGCAGCAAAAACTGAAAAGAGAAGCGACAAAAAGTGGAAAGTTTTATGAGCAACAGCAGCAACAGCAGAAATTGCAATATACCGTGGCAAAAGGATCCTCCTGGACTTTGGATTGGCCATGGGGGCATTGCAGGGGCCCAGAGTGGGTGCCCAGTTGGTGAAGGGATGGGGTATGTATCTCTCTGCGACTGCTGCTTGGTAGGAGGTGATGAGGTTGCCGCTGTTGAGGCACTGACAGCAACCAACCAACAGCAGCAGCAAGTGAAATATAAGGACAGCGACGGTAGCAGTGGCGTTGTGCAGAATAAACGCAATGGGTGAGCTGAAGGAAATGTATTGCTGAAAGTTTGCCATAGGTTTTCAGAGGAAATATGGCAAGTGAAAACATTTATTAATATTAATTAACAACCCCTAAGCAAATATATTAATCACCTATAAAGGCTTTTCTAAGAAACAAAGGGAAACGAAGTTTCCAGTCTCTCAAGCTACTCACACCCAACTTACAGCTAATCGATAGGTTTTCGGCTTCTAATTCCCACAAATTAATAATCCCATCTGGTGCCTGTAGGACATAAGTAAGCCCCCTTGAACAAAAATTAGCCTACGCTGCTGAGCAGCTGAAATAATTGTCTCTACATCGAATCCAACACCGACGGCGACACATAAGCTGAGGAATTCACAGTGGGAAACACTTCCTTTTACCCCCTACACTCCTCATGCTACTACTCCTGCCCACTCCCTGCTGACACCAGCAAAGAAAATGATTTCGTTTCGTTGGCACACGAGTTGGGAGAAACTTCGACAATGCTGATGGGGAAAACGTTAGCAGAAACAACTTACAAATTAAGGCTTAAATAAGAAACCGTCGTCCGTTGCAGCGTTGCCAGATCTCTCTCTGGAGGCAAACTGGCAACATATGTTTTGTCAAAATCTCCCCAGCAATAAGTATATTTCACAGGGGAGCCAAGCAAGTAAGAAAAACAGAAATGAATGGAAATAGAATACAACATAAAAATAAATCATACGCCTCATCAGCCCCAGAAACGAGCCAATACCGTAACCATTACACGGCCGCAACCCCCTCGAGCACCCACCCCTACTGTTCAACAGCCTACAGTACCCCCATACCCCTCCCCTACTCCCTCTACGCCCATGGCGCTAATAAATGCTTATCGAAGACGCATAAAGCGAGTAAATTCGCAGCCATTAAACGAGCATAAAACTCGGAGCAACAACAACAACTGGAATGAGAGGCCGACAAATCAAAGTACAAGCAAAACACAACCTCCCTCTGCCCAGCTACACCCCCCCACGGCACCAACATCTTATGCCCATTTCCCTGTTTGACACTCCCTAAGGCCGCAAAAGCTGTGAAATAAAACCAGGCAAAGAACCGACCGATGAAACCCCAAAAGCGGCTCCCAGGCGATTTTAATGCGGGTTTGGCGTTTCGGCACAAGAAACAGCCAGTTATAGCACCACCCAAACCACCCAAAACCGCCCGTTGTACCGCCTGAGACACCCAAACCACCCAACGTTGACAGCATACAAAGTAACTTAAATCGAAACAATAAAGCGGCAACTTTGTTCAAGCAAAAATGCAAAAAGGGAGAAAATCATAAAAAAGGAACACAAAAATGTGGGAAGAAGAGAATAAGAAATGGGATGGGGGAAGGGGGAAGGGGCGAAGGAGAAGGGACGCCAAAGTAGCGCATAAAAGTTGCCAAAGATGGCTATAGGAAAAAGACACAGAAATAAAATAAAATAAAATAAAGAAATGAAAAGAAAAGAAAAAATGGGAAAAGAAAACATGGAAAATGCGCAAATAAATGAATGAATAAAAGCGCACTACTGTGCAGAAGGGCGAAGGGGCTGTGAAAGGGACGAAAGAGAGAAAAGAGCAGAGAGGAAAGACAGTAACTCACACGAGCGTGAGCAAGAAGTTAACACAAAAGAAATTACAAAATGTGAACGGGACTCAAAGCCAACAAGAGATATTTTTCATAAATCACAGCTACTATGCTGGCCACATAACACTAGACACGATCCACTTTCCCTACACTACATACTCTCCACACTTTACTGGCACTTCAGCTTAGAGGAGACCACACGGCGTATACGTAATATGCAAGCCAGTGCAGCAAAAACTTTGGCTGCTTATCAAATAATTATTTTTAAATGCGCTTTAAAAGTAATAGGTTTTTTAATGATACTTGATAGCATTTTTATGTAGCTTATATAGCTTATAGTTCTTGTTTATAACTTTAATTGTTTTCAATTAAAGGAAACCTTAAAAGATTTGAGTCAACAGAAGATTAGATTTTTATGTGGAGTAGTAGGTTACCTTCCTCTGTCTTTGAACTAGATTTGAATAATTTTAATATTTAGCTATCGTCTTCTGATTCAACTATCCTAATTGATTCCCCTTCGACCTACGTCTGCCACAATATTTATTTCTTAATCTGCAAAAAGCTGTCTTAAAATATAATCACATCAGACCAATAATAAGGCTTTTAACAACAATAAGCAACTGTATAAACCTCACAGCACTGCCTTAATAACTCAGTGTTCTTACTGATAACTTAAGAGTCATAACTTGTCTTAAAAGCTGTCTAAATTTAAATTTAGACTTCAATAACTTATCTTACTCCTTACTCTAAGCAAAAGTTAATTTACAAAAACTGTTCTAATACAAAACATTAAATAGCTCCCTTTATGCAAGTCTTACTTCGGCGTTGATTGCCGTGTCATAAATATAATTAATGGAAAACTCATTGCATAATTTCAGAGTACCATTTTGTTGGCACTTGAGACACAATTGAATTTGCGGAGTGACTGTGCAGTGGTGCGATGCGATGATTCGTTGGCCATTCGCAGTGACCACTAATCATAAGGATAACACCTAATCAACCGCAGTTCGGTTTAACCGCATTGTGTTTACCAAAAAGTGGGCGGCGGTGTACCGCCCACAAAATTGTGAGGTCGCTGGAATTCGGGGCTAAATTAAATGAAACGTTGATAAGGCGCAAAAGGGCGCACTAAACGATTAAATCGAATGAGCGAGCAAATGTTAGAGTAAGTGAGTTCAAGCAGTGAGTCGGGTGAATCGGTTGAATCGGGTTTCATTCATGCAAGTCTGAGCTACCCTTAACCTCCTGCCTCTCCTTCGCCCTAAAACCGACACCCTATAGTAGTCTCTGACCCAACGTTGGACGTGCCCGACTGACTTTCGGCACAAGTGCGCAGCGATGGCGAAAAGTGAATTTTCCGCCGTGCGGTTGTCAGGCACGCAGCGAAAATGACGCGAGTAGCAGCAGAGAGAGAGTAACGGAGGCGGCAAGTTAATAAGTGCAAGCGAGAGGGCACACACAAGTAAGAAATTGCCAGCTAAATAATTTCAACGGCAGCGCCAACTGCGACAGCGACAGCGACGCCGAAGCTATCAAGCCAAAGAGAGTGTGGAGCTTGGGCACTGCAAAGTCAGCTTAAAGCGCGACAGAGAGTGCGAGAGTGCGACCCAAACGAAGACAGCGACAGTAGCAGGACGAAGCGCGTTTCGGTGGAGGGGGAATTGACGATTTGGGAGCAAGAGAGAGCGAGTGTTAGATTGGGTGGGCTATCGTGCATACACACACACACACACACACACACAAACAAATATTCGTACATATTTTGATGTGTTTGTGTTCGGCCGTAGCTCGTTTGCTGGAGCCGACGCTCGGTCAGGCAGACAATGTTTTTCACGTGCCATTGCATGTGCGCACACAACCAAACAATAAATGTATACAAATCCGCGTGCGTGAGAATGTGTGTGTGTGTGTGCCGTTGTGAGTACAGTAAGTTTGACGCTGCTACTGCATTCTGTGCGCCTGCTCTGCAAGCAGCGTGTTGCGTTCGTGTGTGACGTTCTGTGCGACCAACTGATTGACGTTGACTGCGATGCCGACGCCTCTGTTTTGGTATTTGTAGTTGCTAGCTTGGAGTGAGAGTGAGTGGGAGAGTAAGTGTGAGAGCTCGCGTAGAGACAGTAATTGTAGTTGTTGTAATCCTGGTGTACGCGCTCCCTCGCTGTCGCTTTGTTTGTTTAACTGGACTTGATTAGGTTTTCGAGGTTAGATACATTACGAATTATTCAGCGCTCAGTGGGAGGTTCGATGCCACACCCGCATCCGCAGCCGCAGCCGCACCCACGACTCCTGCCCTCCCTTCTGCCCACACTCCATGAATACCACTTGTTTCGTTTGGCTTTACTCCTGCGAGGGCTGTTTATCGAATTTCGAACCAGAAATTCTTTGATTGTGTTGTAATTGTGTTATCATCCATCCTTGTTGCCGTCTGGCAACTGCCACTCCCCTTTTACCGCTGCGCCGCTGTGGCACGTAGCACATAATTGTTACTATTAATATTTCATTGGGTGGTTGCTTCGGGACATTTATGGACTGTTTTTACTCGCCTTTTCACCACTTACTCACAGTAAGCAAGTGTGTGTGTGTGTGTTCATACTTGTGTGTGTTTAATTAATCGACTTGCCGGCTGTGAGTGCCAAATGTTCTTATTGTTTTTGCTTGCTAGTCAAAATATTTGACTTGTAGATGTTACTCTAATTGAGTGCTCCCCTCTCTTCCCCTTCATCCCCTCTATACCAGCAGGCGTTGCAGCAGCTTTGTAAATAAGCCAAAAACTTTTCTTGGCCAACTGTTTTTGTTGCTATTGCTGCTCATTCAGTTCCCATCTGGCGTTAACTTCACGAAAATGATGTAAACCTAATTAAATTTCCAATAGCAAATGACGTCCCCCCTTAGACCAGCCCACCCTCACCCCCTACAAGATTAGCCCCAAAAGAAACTTGGACGACGGCGCAGATAATTGCTGGATTGCGTCATGCAAAGCGTATTTTCCATTTCCATTCAAGCCCCTCGCCCAAAACCCTCTTCACCCCAAAATTGTGTCTAACGACTTTTCTTTTTTTTTTTCATTTTTGGCTTGTTACAAAATGACAGTATCAAAGGTGGATACTCTGCCTTTTGTAGCATTATAGTTCATTATGTTCAGAAGTCGAGGGCCAGTCAAATAAGCAACCATTTTTTTGCTGTAAAAGCAAATTAATTCTTTGCGTTTCTAGGAACAATTATAATCAACTTAATTTAGTTGATTATTAGTTTACAAATCACTTGAAGAGATATGCTTTTATCTGTGTAGAGTTATCACCAACTCCACTTATTTACCAATTTCTGTCTTATCAAGATAAGTTCTTATGGCTGTTAATTTGGCCTGAACCCAAAGGGGAGTTTTAATTATGGTTCGAAAGGAATATGTTTTAAAGCGTTCCTAGTTGAATATATTGATTAAGTTAAAAAAGTAATTTGTTTTTTAGTTTAAAACAAATTTAATTTGATTCCAAGTGATTTTTGTGCTTTAAAAACAGTTTCAATTCCATTTTGTTTCAGTTAAATTTTGAGGATATATTCTTTTTAGTTCCTACCGAGCTTTGTCTATGTTCCAATGCCAATTTGTAACTTGTTAATAAATTGTTAAATTACCTAATTTAATGTTAGAGTTTCCACAGCTGTTGACAGCAAAATTTCAGATTGAAAAAAATCAGCAACGAAGCAGAATGAAACGATAATTATCGGCATGACAAACGAAGCGATGTCGACAACTAACACACACACGCACCAGAAGCACACACACACACTCCACTCACACTCACATACTAAGCAGACAGCACAAAGATGCTGGGTCATTGTGGAGTGTTGAGTGTCGTCGGTCGTTGTCGCTGTCGTTATCCTCATTGTCAATATCGAGATATATATTCACACACACACATACAGACACAAATTGAATTATCCCCAACAAATAGATCTGTGTAGCTGTGTGTGTGTCTGTGTGTGTGTGTTGGCATGTTTGCGCTTTGTGTTGTCTTGGATTGTCTTCTGTGTGTTGTGTGTGCTGTGTGTATCTGCGAAACGTCAAAGTATCTTAATTAAATTTCATCCCTTAGCCAAAACGTAAAAATGTACAGCAATTTCACGTTGCCCGACTGACTAATAGACAATTTACGCCCACACAACGACAACAGGCACACACACACACACAAACACACATCGATACACAGACAGACAGTCAGACTGCCACACAGACTAAGAAACTAGAAGTCAAGACTAAACACGATAGAACACGACACGAAACGGAACGTTGAATGAACTGTGCGACAGGGACACTCCCCACAAATGTCGGGAACTTTCTCCCCAAAATGATTCCCATTCCTATGCAGGACTACCAGTCCTTTCACCCACTCCTTCCTGCTCAGACCTCTGCTTAACCCATTTGAACTGAGAGACATGAAGTGCACGAAATACAATTTCACAAACAGCTACAACAAATCCAAACACAAATACGAATACAAACATAATAACTTCAACACACTCACACACACAAACACTCACGTAGGGCTGCATACTGACATGCACATGCCGTTTAGCAACACTGTTGGACAGTGTGAGGCAATGCCAGCCAACTGGCAGTCAACTGTTATGCCATTAAATAAAGTTGGCAACACTTAATGCACAGCGACAACAAAACCAACAACTCTACCTCCCATCGACAACCCTAACCAACGCCCTGAGAGGGTGTCTAAGATGGGAACCAGTGAAAAAGGAGCAGAAGGGGAAGGAGAAGAAGCAGGAGAAGAAAGAGTCTTTGGCATGGAATTGTTGTCGCTTGTTGTCGGTTGTTTTTGTTGGTTGTCTGTTGTTGTTGGTACTGTTGCTGCTGTTGCTGGGGGTCTAAAACGTTTACCGATTTGTTGCTAATATTTTACAGGCAGCCAAAACGAAAGCTTTACTTGGAGTTCTATGAAATATGCACTCTAACACTAGCAACAACAACAGTGTTGTTAAAATTAACGAATTTTTCAGGTTTATACGATAAAATTTCTATAAAATTCGGATAAACACTCAAGCAGCCTGGCAACTCTAGCAATTTGTTTGAAGATTAAGTACCTTAACGATATCAAAAAGGGTTTGAAGTGAAGTTAAGCTTAAGAGTGTATTTAGTAATGGTCAGTTAGCCTTGTCAGAGTTGCCATCTCGCCTCGAAGTAATCAATAAACAGGAAAAGGCAATGCAATGAAAAGCGAACTCTGGGGAATTCTGCACTATGGCAATATTGCAGTAAGTGTCGTATAAACGTAATGGCTATCAGTTTGTGTGTGTGTGTTAGCCATTTGTTTTTGTCGCTCGCCTCTGGCGTTCGTATAAACAAGCCACGTTAGGCGACGTGCCAAGTTTCATGTATAGAACTTCGTTGCTGCTAAACAACTGTGCACTCCAAACACCCAGTAGGAGCACCAACCCAGTAGCACCCAACCAGCGACTGCAGCAGTTCAATCCACATATGCAGCGACAACAAAGCGCCTGAATTTGCTGCGATGAATTCCCCTAACCACATCAGTTCTCCTACTCCCTCCATTTCTCTCAGTCTATGCTATTGCCTGTCGCCGACTGTCCGTGCACCGCAATTTGCGCGCAACAACTATTGGACAAACAATGGCAACTGTTGGTCGACGCGTGATATCCTTTACACAGACACAAGTTTTACCCGCTGTCTCCTACTCCACTCAGGCCCAGCACACCCCCTTGGCACCGCCCACCAGCACGTCGCTTACCCACTGCATGAATTTTCCTTATCCAAAGGAAGCCGGCACTCACAGCTACCGTTCCGAATTGAATTAAACTCAAACTTTTACCAATTTACAAAAGCAACAGCAGAAACAGCAGCAGGCAACGTGCAAACTGCAAATGGAAATGTAGGAAAATGGCAAGAAAGCGAAGCATAGTGTGCGGGAGGGGTAAGGGGTTTGAAGGTGGACTAGGAGGCGAAGTCTGAGGGGGAGCTGTGGGTGTTTGGCTCACCAAGAAGCATAAATGACGGCCAAAGAAAAGCTGGCCAAAGTTTTTACCCAAAAGCCAAGTAGAAGCTTATTTTCTGCTGCGCCTTTTGCCTTCTATACCCTTTAATATAGAGTACTATAAATGTGTGATGGGGTGTCTAACGATAAGTAGACAGACCAGACTTTATATATATATATATTTGTTATATAGTTATTATAGGAACAATCAGCTCTACAGTTAAGATTTGTAAGAGTATCAAACCATTCACTTAGCCTAGAAAACTTTTATTTCTTGTTGTTTTGTGCTTTTTGCCTATTTTCATTTTGCGTCGAGACTTTTCTTCGCCCACTTTCCCCACACCTGCCATGCCCCAACGCCCCCTTGGCCCCACCCACTACTGCTCTACTATTTCGTTTTTTTTGCATTTGTTTTTGGCTCTTGGTGAAACACAATCTGCACGGTAAAAGAGCTTAAACCCTGTCAAGCCACCCATTAAGAGGCAGAAGCGTACATTTTGCGTGATGGCATACCAACACACACACACAGGGGCTGAAGAGGGTTGAAGCGGGTCAAGGGGGTTTCAGATCCTTGTAAAGGACAACTATGAGCGAGCTTTTGGCCGGGTGGCCGCCTGGGACGCACAGACATGGCCAAGTTGCTGGCAGTTGTTGCTGGGATTGTTGCTTTTTTCGGTTACTTTTGTTGGTTTTAGTGCCGTTGTTGCCGTTGTTGTTGCTGCAAATTATAGCATGTCCTTTGCACTGGCATTGCTATGGCTTTTGGCCACAAGCACTGCGGGGCGGAGGGCATGTCAGGACAAGAGGGGCAATGGAATAGATGAAGAAGATTGTTTGGCTCTCGGTTTGTGCTTTGACTCCGCAGCATGGCACAGACCATGGCCAAGAGTCGGGTTTATCGCTCACACTACCCACCTTCGTCTCTCTGTGTCTGCTCTTCTCACACTCCGTTTGTCATCTGCTGAAATATAATCGAGTCGAGCAGCCAAAAAGCGTACAATTTGCGCAAATTTAGTAGCAAACAAGAGGCTGAGATATCGAAAATGAAAATGACTGTGGAAAACCACGAAAATGGACAGAATTTTCATGGCACTCGCTTGGGATGACATAGCATCTACAGCTTAGATAAGCAAATGGCAGATGGACATGATATGTTAAGCATAAGATGATGCATGTGCGAATACGAATATATATACTATATGTGTGGGTATGTGTGCTGGCAAATGATTTGATTTCTTTTGGATGCTGATTAAATGGGTTACGTAACGAGTGGACAAAGTAAAGCAGAATAAGTCATGGCATATTACTTTTGATGATATATGCGATGATACTGTGTGAATTATGAGCTAGGAAAATAAAGAAATTACAGCTGAATATATTTGTAGTCACAATTTATTACAAGTTTGCTAATATATGGCAGATTTAGGTAGCTTATATATAATATTGTAATAAAATAATAAATGAAACCAATTATTTTCAGCAAATAAATTTATAAGAAATATATAGATTACTGTATAGTATAAAAGATAAATTATACAAGCTCTAAATATTTATTTAAAGCATTCTAAGATAACAAAGTCTATTAAATTGTTCATCAGTTTTTAAATTAAATTATTTTCTATACTCTTTTAATCCAAGAATATAAAACTAAGCACAACGAGGCGTATACTTTATGCTAATCATGTGGTTATTAAATATTTATTTCCATACTCAAAGGGGCCCATTTTGTTATTATTGTAATTATTGTTATTATATTATTGCAAATGATATGGAAGAACCTAATCAGCATTACATTGAGTGTCCCAAAAATTAAAATATACAAAAGACCAACGATGAGCAGTTCTTGGCTATCAACTACAATGTTGGCCCTGTCAAAACCCCGCCCCAAATAGACCAACAGCAACGCCCACCCAACACTGCAGCAACCCTGGACTTTCGAATAATTTTCCAGCCATTTTAGTCAAACCAAAAGACGACCCACTTGGGTGGTCATCATTCTGGCGACCAGGTCAGAGTCAGACTGTCAGAGAGACAGACAGACAGACGGGAAGACGAGTAGAGGGGAGTCAGGGAGGTTGGAAGGGAGAAGGATAAAGAAAAAGTATCTAAAACGAAAAGTTAATAGAGAAAGCAGAAGCGACAGCAACAGAATGTGGGGCCAAGGCAAAAACAGTGAGGGAAACAGGGCGGTATGGAGGGGGTGTGGCTGTAGACTTTTGGCAGCAAACGAAGGGGACAGACGGGCAGACAGTCAAGGCAAGCATTCACAAAAAGGTCGCACACACACAGTGACATAGACATAGACGGAGAGACAGAGAGTAATACAGAAATATAGAGAACGAAGGACAAAGGACAATGGACATTTGGACATTTGGTTGTTGGCTGTTGGATGTTGGACGACGGTCAGCAGCAAAGTTGAAAATGTACAAACAAATCGAGCAGACATCGAGCTAAGCAGAGCGTTGGGGGAGCAGTGTAGGAAGGGGCAGTGGAAGCGGGTCTGATATAGACGACGACAGACAACGAGAGCAACAAACAAACAAATAGACAAACAGACGTTGACCCAAAAGTTGAAGTGCAGATCTAAAAGCAACCCAGTCCCTGTCCATGTCACCGTCCCTGTCACCGTCCCTGTCCCTGCCCCTTACACCCACTGACCACTACACCAAAGGCAAAACCATAACTCTTCGAGCTGCCCTCTCTCCTTTCCCTCTGCCACTGTGCGTTCGACCAAAAAGTTTGATTTAAGCTGTGGAACTTTTTTTGGGTGCGCTACTCGAGTATATCACGCATACGCACTGTGGCCATGATAGCTCTGAGTAGCTCTCAATGTGTATGCCTGTGTGTGTATCGGAGTGTATGTGTGTATCTATGTGTTTTACTGCGTATTTGTTGAATTTAAACATTTTGGCAAAACTTTGAGCTGCTGCGAGCAAAAGCCAAAAGTTTTCCCAGCAGCAAAAACTTGGACGCACAACAAAAAATAAAAATAAAAAGAGTTTATTGCTGTCGGACCCGAAAAACATGAGACGTGCGTTGGGATCGAGAGGGGTGGGAGTGTGGAGCGGAAGACTGTAGAGGTGAAGGGTATGCGCCTTGGCAGCCATTGCCGCTGGCAGCATAATATTTTCTGCTAACGCAGTCACTTTTCATAAACTTTCACAAGCAAACAACAAAAACAACAACAACAACAAGCGCAACAACAAGTACAAAGTGTACAACAACAACAATGAAAACTCAAACAACAGCAACAACTTGTAGAAATGTTTGAAAAAGGCAGCCAGTAAAAAAGGATTATAGAAAATTGCCAGCAATATGAGCACAAAGTGTGGACACGCAGCAGGGGAGGAGGAGAAGGTGGGGAGGTGGAAACATAGGTAGCAGGAGAGGGAGTCGTGGATGAAACGCATATTGTCAACTGTTGGCATCGACGAAGAACGAAACGAAAACGACAACGAGAAGCTGACGAGGAAGGAGCAGGAGAACGACGACGACAACGCATCAACGTCGTCGTCATTGTTATTACAGCCCTGTGGCACACCCACACTCAAGCCAACACACACACACACTCACACACACCCACGCACATGCCTAAAAGCCGTCAACACAATGTTTGGCTTGTAGCTGAGAAGCGTTACCAACAATGTTGCACAGTGCGCAACAATTTAGACAACAAAGTGTCTTCGAAGGTTATTAAAATGTAATGAAAGTATTAAGATGTGAAATATAATTAAACTAGGATTCAAACTGTTAATTCTATGCGGAGTCAAATTATATTGATTATATTGATTATATTGATTATTAACTTGCAGAAAGAATTTTCCTTCATAAAAATGTATTTCTATACTAAACTCTATTTAACTTAGAATGATTTTAAAATCAACCTTAAAATAATTTAAAGTTTGTTCGCCTTTTGACACAACTTGCACCACTGTGCGTTGACAGCGAAGGTCGTTTAGCGTTGATGACTTGACGGCATCTGACACAAACGAAGAGCGAGAGATTCTGTGCCTGTGTGTGTGTGTGTGTGTGTAAGTTGGTGTGTGGGTGTGGAGGGGGAGGCGTAAGGAGATTATGCCTCGAGGGCTATGGTGGGGCCAATGAGTGTTGGAATGGGAGGGTGGTTAGCAGGTCGTAGGTGGAGCAGGGGCCAGGGAAGGGTCTTCAGTCGACTGGCGTCGGAAATTTTCAGGTTTTGATTGTGTAGTCATGTCAAAATAATAGTCAACTTACATGCCACAGTCGAGGTGGCCAACCCCCAAAAGCAGAGCTTGAATTACATGGCTAGAGCGAGCCAAAGAGAAAGGAAAGAGAGGGGGAGAGAGAGGGAAAGGGCAGAGGGAAAGTGAGTTTGTTCTAAAGGATGACGAAGCTGCTGCTAAGTGGCTCAAACTTGTGAGTTCCTGTGGTTTTCGCTGCTGCTTTCTCACTTCTGCTTCTATACAAATACAAGTTTATATATCTTTCTGCGTATATATATATATGTGCATTTTTTATTTGATATTTTTTGTGGCTCATTTGCATTGCTCGACGCGAAGTGGAAAAATGAATTTGCGCATATTTCGCATATTATTTTCACTGGGTTGATTCGGTTGCTGCTGTGTGGCATGTGGCAAGTTGCTTGTGCCACAAAGCTCTTGACAAGCTGCTGCGATTTTTTGACGGGTAGTTGAAGTACCCATGTGTGTGTGTGTGCCTGTGTGTTGAGATCTCGAGTCAAACTGAAAGGCAGCAACAATGTCATTGTCATCGTCATTGCAACCCTTAGCTACAGATATAGTAGATGATGTGCCAGCTTGTACCCTGTACACTGTACACCCTGCCTTTGTATGCCTCCCACCCCTACACACACACACACACACACACACATCCCTTAGTCTCCAGCCCAATCGCTTGTATTATTTTCCTTTTGTCATTGTGCTTTTTTTCATTTGATTTTTCTTTTGTATTTGTATAATTTTTTCTGTCGCCTTTTTCCAACCCCCTTGCGCTTCTCCCCATTCACCCCCTTTCACCCCTACACCCACACCTCTGGCTGCCTTCATTCATTCATTCTTCTTCTTCTTCTGCTTTAGTGGGCTGCCATTGTTTGCTCGCTTTTTGCTATGTTTTATTCCACTTTTTTCCCCATTCCTTCGTTTGGTTTTTTCTCGTCTTTTTGTGTTTTTTTTTTGCTGTTTCTTATCCTGGCACGTCTTTTTATTTCGCTTTTGCTTTGCTTCTCTTACGATTTGCTGTAACTTTTGGCCATCATCATCATCATCGTCTGAATCATCATTATCCTCTTCATTCTCGTCATCGTCTTCGAAAGATTCTGAGCCTGAAATCCTCCTTTCTGCTGTCTGCTGCTTCTTCCTCTCACACTCCTGCTGCCTCTTGCTCCATCTTTCTCCTTCTCCTCCCCTCATTCTCTGTCGCTTACTCTGTCTCTGCCATTTTTATTGTTCTTTGCACACAACTTCATTCTTAGCCCACTTTTGGGTGGTTTATTTTTATGGCTCCATCCTCAGTCATGACCCAACTTCTCACACTGCACTCCCCCGCCCTTTGTTTGGCCCTCTTGCTGGCCACAGCAGCGTTTTTGGTGTCTCTCACGAGTCGTTGAATTCTTGTGCTATTTGCGAGCTCACACCCATCACAAAAGGCATCACTTTCCACCTTTTCATCCCTCTGCCCCCAACCATTTCCTCGCTTCCATCTTCTTTACCTTCCTCTGCACTCACTGCTTGTTAGACTCTGTACTTGAATAGCACAAAGGGTCACTTAAATTGAACAAATGATAAATGGCCGGCAGTGAAAAGGGGCGCTGTGGGCGTGGCAGTATTCGTTTAGAGAGGCAGAAGTCGAAACAATTTGTTAAATTTTAACTACAAGTCTATAAGTGATTGGAGTCGGAACTTTGACTTCACGTGTGGTCGCTGCTTACGTCACTAGCGTGTTGTGTTTGGTTAGTGCACAATTACAGGGTCAATTGCAGTCTGTTACGCCTCTCCTACGGGCTCCTACAAGTTTACTTTTCGTGCTGCTTTGGTTTTGACTTTGATGAGATTTTTTGAGGTTAATCCCTTGTAGTGGCAGGACCAAGTCCAAGTCCAAGTGCTCGTCGTACCTTTGTCTGCACGTCCCAAGCACTCAGTGTCTTTGTGTGCATGTGTGTGGGTGACTGTGCGTGAGTGTGGTGTGTGTGTGTGTTTGATTGTTTCTGGTGCGGAGTGGAAAATTAGTACATGCGATTGTTCTTCTTTGCTTGCCGCGCTCCACTGGACAGCAGGGATTGGAAAAAGTGTGTGGGGAAGAGGATTGAAGCGAGGCACATAGAGTGGAGCAAGTTATGGGGCACGTGCGTCTTTTATTTTTTTGTATTTTTGAGAGCGCTTTCCTTTGCTTTGTTGTTAGATTGTACGAAAATTAATTTCGTTAGCTACCAACTGCTGCTAACGGCGAGTTCTCAACGTGAAGACGATTTTCCCATAGAGTGGAAGAGGGAGCAAAGGAATGTTAATGGACGCTGCAGCTAAACAATTTCCTGGCAGAGGGAGTGGGTGGAAAACTAAGCACTGTGGCAAATGACACCTTGAGAAATGCTTGAGCGTTGATTTTGGCTTCAAAAAGATGAATACGAAATAAAAATTGTTGCACTTGCTAAATAATGTATTTTCATTTGTGAGGAATTTAAAAAAAGGGCAGAGAGAGGGGCGACAATGCTTACAAAAGTAATCAGCAATAAAAAGTAGCGACCCACATACCACAAAAAAGAAGCTGCTTCTATGGAGAGCTCTTCAAAAGCGGGAAAAACGGAAAATGAAAAAAACGGGAATACTTTAATCCTTAGATTATGAAACAGCAGTTGAGGGAAAGTGTAGGAAAAGCGTGGAAAATTCGTTAGAGGGGAAAGCAGTGCGCTAAAAAAACTAAACTCACACTGCAGCTACACTTCAGAGCTATCCAGAGTCAAACGCTTGAGTTGAGACGTGTAACGCTGCGTATACTTAATATGCGAATACACATACTCAGCGTGATATATTTATGGGGATAAACGAGTGCAGCGCACACATGGAAACCCTCACACGCACACATACGTACACTAAATGGCAGATATCCTTTTAACACTTAAAGCGGTGAAAATATGAAAACCACAAAGCCAAAAACAACAACAACAACAGCAAGAAAAACATTTTTATTGATAAATGCGCAGACATAGAAACAACACGCACACGTTATACTAGAGTTGTGGGCGTGGCAGCAACCATTTGATAGCAGAAGCGGCGGGTCAATGGGCTGAGGGGGGGTTATGCTTATGTTTGCTGGTCGTGTCCATGCCGAACCGCAACGCAACGCAGCTCGGCGCAAGTGTATAAAATTATGGAAAAACTCGCACCGTTCGCGTTGTTTCCCAACACACTAGAATAATCCCCCTACCACTACTCCTGCCCCTCCATTCTGCCACCCCCTGTCACTGCTCCAGCCAGCACACACGCCAGCACAGCGCTAGACAAGCATATACGATATATATCAGCTTGGACTAACTGTTGGCACAGTGGTGCAAAGCTAAAACAGTTTAAACTCTAGTTTAGCTACAAGTATTAAATAATTGTAGGCTTTTCTGCAGGGAGTTGTAGCTAATTTTGAGCAGTGTAATATCAGTTAGTTAGCAAAATATCTAATTTAGAGTTTTAACTGCCTTGTTCCACTGTGCTCAATCATGTTCGTCCTTGCGCTGTGCCCATACCACAGACAGTGCACACATACACTTATACACACACACACACACACACACACACACACAGAGTGCCGTAGAGCTATACACTTGTGCTGGTATTTGGTGCTTTCTGACATGGTTCCGGCTTGTTTGTTTGGTTTATTTTATGACCATAACGGCACCCAACGAACCAACCACCCCATTACCCCTAGGCGCTACGCCCCTTCCCCCAACACTTGCCGCCCACTAAACCTGGCCTAACGTCCGACCGAAAGCAGTCTGAGAATTTCCAACTATAATACACAGTTGTGCCTATGAAAGCAGTGAGTGTGTGTGCAGCATGAAGAAGGCACAGAATCAGCTGCAGGCACTGTATGTACTACATAAATATATATGTGTGCATGTGCTATATATATATGTACTTCTGTGTGTGTAAGTTTAGTAGCTTTTGCCGCCTGTTTGACTCGGTTGAAGTTCGCTTTGTTCCATGCGCTCATCTGTGTTCATGTTTGCCACGCATATAAATTGCGTTGCTACTTCCCTCTCTCTCTCTCTTTCTCTCTACCCCCCATCTCTCACTCTCTCTATCCCTGTCTATCTGTGTGCTGACTGCGCTTAGCTCGTTTTGAAAGCCAAAACCGGCTTAAATGCCATTTGTATGCATTGAATGTTGCATGTGCCAGGAGCGAGCTAAACTAGAGGACTGCGACGAGGACTTTGCCACAACGGAAGAGTGGCCATGATGAGTTCAACTGTGGCATCAACACACACACACACAAACACACCCACACTTACGCTCACACCCTCACAGAGGCCCCCTTTTCCCCCTCTGTCTCCATTTCTGCCACAATCTCCTTGGCTCCTGCCTTTTTTTCCCTGCTGGCAATGTTGCCACATTTTGTTATTTCTTTTTATTTTTTGCATACACCACAACAGCTGGCAACTCTATGCCGCAATCATATTTTCTTGCTACATTTTTTTGTAGTTTTCTATTTTTTTGAAGCCCACAGCAACAACTAAAATATGCTGCATATTATTTTCCATTTTCCATTTTCCATTTGCCATTTTTCGTTTTTCCTTTTCCCTTTTTGCATTTTCCTTTTGTTGCAATTCATTTGAAATATTATTTACCTTCCCCCTGACGCTGCTTGTATTTTGTGTTTACTCGTTTCCACTTTGTTTTTCATTTCCACTTTGTACAAGTGTATGTGTGTGCGTGCGTGTGTGTCTGAATGCAGTTCAGAGTTCATGCAGCGACAAAATGACCCAAGGACTGACCTTCTTCCTGCTTTCAACCCTTTTCCATTATTACCTTCATTATCCCTTCAGTTGAGTTTATACTTATGTTGCCAAGTTGACATTTAACTATGTACATTAAACACACACAAACTCACACAACCACACACACTGATGCGTGTGTGTACCTGTATTTACTTTTATGAAT
This sequence comes from Drosophila parthenogenetica, assembly GCA_035047505.1. Classification (NCBI taxonomy): domain Eukaryota; kingdom Metazoa; phylum Arthropoda; class Insecta; order Diptera; family Drosophilidae; genus Drosophila; species Drosophila parthenogenetica. The sequence continues at coordinate 3,439,051 of JAWNPM010000070.1, forward strand.
ATTTACTTGCGGTTGCACTTAATTCAAGTGAATTTCCTGCACCTTTTGAGCTGCCAATCAAATTGTCATAAATGTGAATTAAGTTTTCATTTCAATTCATTATAAATTAATAGTATTAATTTCACATTTTCCAGTTGCCCCATTGTCCCGTTATACCTTTCAGGCAACAAATTTCCGAAACGCACGTTAATAACTGTAATTTATGATCGCATTTCAAGGTACACCTTAATAACTAAATAATGTCTATCAATATTCACGTTAATTCTAATTGCCGCAACGCTGTCAACCCTTTTCAGCAATTGCAGCCAACTTAATGTGGTGAAATTGTCACTCCCCTAGCACTCCATTAGAACTGCATTACTAACAGCAACTGAATGAAACTTAACAAACAAGGCAGCAGCTCTAAAGAAGTTATGTAAAACTTTGATTGTCTTAATAAGCCTAACTAAACATATCAAAGCATGGATTGTTCATATTCTACTATATATACCATATCTCAAGTGTGTAAAAATTAGTTGGAAAAGGTCGTGGTTCCAATACAAACTTTACTTTTGAGCTAATTTAGTTTGGATTTCTTAGAAAATGAAAATCATAACTCTAATTTTGTTTTTTACTGCACTCCAAGAAGTCAGCTTATTCCGAAGATCCTGTAAATTTGTATTAAGCTTTATAAATTTTGTACTAAAGTTTCCTTTTGCTAGACAACACTTGTCGTGAGCCCGCTTTTAAAGATGGCATACAAACAGCAGATGGCGATGTCAAGTGCTCTTTTCACATACCAACCTGGAGCTTTAGTAATACCAATCACCAATGCGTTTTCTGGAAATACGGCGGTTGTGGAGGAAACCTAAATCGGTTTAGTACACAAGACGAGTGTCACTCTATGTGCAAAAAATCAAAACGACGCGTTTTGCATAAAATAAAATCAAGTTTTAGACGGAAACTTTAGCGATTAAAAAATATTTTCAAACTGAAACTTTTTTGCATTGAAATATTTTGAAATGAAATTATGCCAAATTGAGATCTAAGCAAGAATTTTAAGCTTTGAAGTATAATGACATAAAAGGATTGAGTACGGTAGCTGTGGCAACCCTGAACTGGCTATGAGTTCGTTAGAGTTGCATTGAGTTTGCCTCAGACCCATAGCTATCTCAATCGACAGTGGCTCCTCGAAAGGGTGAATTATTGTTATGATTAAACTACAGCTTTGGGCAAGTGTGTGTGCGTGTGTGTGGCACACAACCCCCTGCAGACCCAAAAAGCGATTCAATCTGTATCCACACCACACTCATGTCCATCTTCAGCCCAAACACCAAAAGTAAACCAAAGCAATCTCATACGTCCCATCAAACATTGAGTTCGGTGGGAGAATTGGGAACGGTAGTTTGAGTTGGGGAAGGAGACGGTGTTTGAGGATGTATGGAGGTTGGTTATACCCGTTTAGCCATACTCTTCTACCCTGTATTTATTTGTACCATTCTACCCCACTTATTCTATATTTTACTTAATGCATTCTCTGCTTATCCTTATTTTTATTAGTGTTTCAATATTCTTTTTCACTTTGCTTGGTTGCGTTTTTCCTCTGTCATCCTTTCCCAAACTTCTTCTTTTCCCTGCTCTTTGCTCCCCCTCCTCCTTTTCTGTCCTCCTGTCCTTTCTGCCGTCGTCTCCAGTCTGTCGATTCCTCTTCTTGCTTCCCGCTTGACTCCTTTGTATGTGTTTGCTTACGAGTCCTGGTTAGAGTCCTGCTGGGGTTGGCTCGTTTCAGCCATTAAATGGACAAATGAGGGATATAAAACAATTCGCTTTGGCTTCCTCCTTTTTTTTGTACTTTTTTTTTTTTTGGTGCTCGTCTCGCAGTCCTTTTGGCTACTCTACTTCTGCTTCTTCTTCTTGATTCGTTCTTCTTTTCTATACTCTTGTAATGGGTATTGTTGTGATTCCAAGTGGTGAAAAGTATAAAGACATATTTCTGTTTCGGCGGAAAGTATAGCGAGTTGAATATCTTAGCTCCGTTGATGAAAAGTTTTTAACTATGCATAACTTGGTGAATCTTTTAGTTAGCGCCACCAAATTTACAGCAACTATATAAAATATCTACATTTTTATGCAAACCAAGTTTCATAAAAATCGGATAACTATTTAATATAGCTATCATAGTAATAAATGGATAAAAACGAATTAATAGTAGCAAAAACTTGCTGATATCTTGAGCTATCCTAACGAAACTTACATACTACATAATTCACATAGTTTTGTACTTACTTACCAAATTTTATTAAAATGGGAGCAAGTTTTCATATAGCTGCCATATCTATGCATAGGAAGTAATGTCTAAACTGTTCTTTATTTTTCAAATTAACACAATCGAAAGTGTACAATTTTATTGCTAACTAAATGTTATTAACATCTCAAAACTAAAAGGCACAGATTTCAGTGTACCACTCCAAGAAGAGCATCAAAGTTTCGATGTGTTAAAGAAAACATTTTATTCCGGTATTTTTTTTTTTGCTCCTTGTTTTGCACCAAAGTATTTTATTATTATATGTATTTCCTTTTTCTTGTAGACCTTTCGGGTTGGTCACTTTATTTGTACCTTTAGCTGGTTTGGTGTGGAGGGTCGTGGAGGGAGCTGGGACTGGGGCCGGGCATGCAAAGTGCCTGTGTATCCTTTTTGTGGGCTATATCCTGGCTGGGTACTGGCTATGGGTTTGGTCAGGATTTATGCTCAGTCGTTGGGTGTTTCTATTTGCCTTTTGGGTGTGTTTGCTTACACGCCAAATGTCCGTTCGTCCTTTCGTGTGTCCTGTTTATGTAATCGCCCACATTAGTTTCTAACGCTGACTCGGCTACGTTAACCATGTGTTGTTGTTCTCTTTGTTGTTGTTGTCGTGGTTGTTGGTGTTGGCCTAACAACATTTGCACTCACTTTTGTGCGACGGCAGATTCTCCAACACGAACTCATTTGTAACTGGCAGCTAAGTTGCGCTCCTTAATGCGTATCCTTTCCATTTTCATGCTCCCAAAATACAAAAAAAAAAATGAAGGAAAAAAGAAAAAAGGCAGGAAAAAAAGAATTTACCTTAATTTTCATTCCCACTTTCGATGGGTCACTTGCCGTTTACTATTATGCCCTTCTATTCTTCTCTTTGCTTTGGCTGCTTTGGCTGCTTTGGCTGCTTTGGCTGCTTTCATGTTTTATTTTTCCTTTCTTCGGTGTCCTTCGCTGGGCCATGGAAAATGGAAATGAAAATAGAATGATACTCATTAATTTGATAAATCGCGAGCAGAATGCTCGACTGCTGCTCGTAGTATATGCAAGTACCGTTATATTTTTCTATATATATATTTTCTATATATATGTATGTTTACTCTGGACTTGGTCTTAGTGCTCTTATGTACAGTCTTCACTGCTTTTGGGGCTCGATTTTCCTTTCTCGCTTTTGTTGTATAATAATGCTCGGAGATTTTATAAATGACCATGTTGCAAATGAAAAAAGTTGACCTTTCGCGCAAATAGCAAGCCGAAGTTTAAACCTCTAGGCTACAGTCCGTACTCCTCTCTCTTTCCGCCTCCACTCCTTTGCCCTTGTGCATTCCTTTTGTGTGCGTTGATTTTGCTTTCATCATCATCGTCATTCAGCATCATCAGCATCCACATCCGCAGAATTTCTCTTGAATTTTTAAGTAATTTTTCTTGGTTTTTCACCGTCCCTAGTAGCTGCCTCAATACTCCTACTCCTCCGCTTTGTATCAAGCTTGAACTGAGCTCTAAACAATTTCTGGTCGAGCAGGAAGCGTTCAGTGTCGTCATGCCCATTTATTTGGAGACCCGAGCTTTTATTAGCACACATTTAATAGGGTCACGCGTGTATTTGATACCCTCCCACTGACCTATAGCCTCCATGCCCTACACATCCCCTTCCCCTCTGCCTATTGAGGTGTTTTTCGTTCGTTATTTTCTCGTTTTTTGTTGTGTTTTGTGTTTTTGCTGCTTTTTTTTATTATTATTAATTTTCCAGCAAGTTACATGCACACAAAACAAAATAAAGGCAGGACAGCAAGAAACAGTCAGCGGAAGTAACTTAGCGTGGGCTGCAAGAGGCGTAGTAGGCGTGGTAGGCGCCACCGCCCACAACACGAGAGCGGCAACAACGCAATGCGAAAGGACACTTAAATATGGAAAAAAAAAAAAAAAAACTTTAACTGAGTGTGAGCAACGAGCAGAACTTGGAGTAGTTCTCTCTCTTTCTCTCTTTTAGTCTCTTTTGCTCGCTCTACGCCCGCTCCCTTGCTCTCAAATGAGGTCACTTTTTCTTAGCACAGACACCAGGCAGCAGGGGTAGAGAAAGTAGCGGGAAATATTTGTGGCATTACCTCAACGACCAAATTAACCGAAGGCTATAGGCAATATTTGGTAATAGAAAAGCTCGGACAATGAGTTGTAAATATAGTTACTTAAATTTAGATACAGCAAAGCAGCAGAAGTTAATGAAGAAGTATTTTGTTAAAGTTCAGTCTTTTATTTTATAATAACCAACCAATTATACACCATTAGCAGACTTTTCTTTACCACTTTCCGTAACTCTACTTAGAAATAATGTCTCGTTTAAAGCCAAAGTCTAACTGTCTAACTGAAAGACCTTGAGAACAGTTGTGATCGCCAGTAACTGCAGCTGAGACTTGGCCAACTGTGCATTAGCCAACATTGCTCTATACTATATAAAATATACATTATTTATACACATAATATTTGTTATTCATATGCATTTACAGCGTTAGAAAACTTGTCTAAACAATGTCTGCAGACACTGATTTGAATTCAATTCTATCGCATTACAATACGAAGAATTTGCCCGTGATTACTGGGAAATGAAACTGGAAGCCGTCAACACATGACGTATACGCCATGTCGATTATGATTTGAATGGAGTTTTATGGCCAATACATTTAACAGCCAGAATATGTGCGGCTGATGATTTAGTTGTTGGCCAACTGTAATAACTGCTACCTGGCACCAAAGCGATAATAAACAGCAAGAAAGTAGGAAGTGAATAGAAAACAACAAAATAAAAAACAATATACATAAAATATAAAAAATAATCATCAATGGACAAAGAAGTTGCCAACGATTAGGCCATGTCTATAGCCAGTTGTTCAGCTATTCAGAATGGCCCACATGCAGTTGTTGTCGCAAACTCAGTGCGTGTAGAGCTCTCTTCTGCAGAATTGCAAAAATCGTAGTAGAAAGTCAGACAGACAACGTGGCGTATGCGTAACGCGAGTAAAAGCATTCAATACAAGTATGAATAACTCAACAGCTGAGGAATCGGAGCAGAAAACTCTACCCAATTCTACAGAAACTGGCTGTCTTTTTACATTCGATGCCCATCCCTACTTCAGTTTTCCCCTCGAGCCCTTTGCCTCCTCCAAGTATGGATCACAAGTGCGAGAGCGTAAAATCGATCGCTGTCTCAAACAGCTGCAGGAGGCGCTCAAAGTTGGCAAGTAAGTGACAAATTTTTAACTTCAAATAATCAATTTATAAGTTGACATAGTTTACTTGGGTTTATTACAAAATTATTAATTAAAACTGAACAAATTTAACAAATAATGCTCAACCAATCTTTCTCTAAGTATTAAGCCATAATTTATGTATAAAATTGATTCATTCTTTGAACTAAAACTGCTACATATCTTACTTAAAGCTTTGCTTACAAAGAACATAAATTTTAAGTCCATTTTACTCATATTAAATTAATAATTTCCCCACCTTAATCCCTTCAGTTTAAAGCCTTCGTCTCATAACAAAATTAATTCTTACTTAAGTCGGCAGCTTCGTGTCTTGACTTCTGCCCTTTTTGGTCTTAGCTTTAAGCCCTTTGACTTACAATAAATATTTATCTGCACAAATGTAAAATGTAATAAGTTTTGCTATTGGTTCATTTGTTATGTGCTACTTGAATAATTAACTAATTGACTAAGCCTAAAACTAAATTGGCAGCAAACAAATGAGTTCAATACATAAATTATTTAAACAAAAACTTAATTTTTGGCCAGGAAATGGCAGATAAACAAGCAGATACTTTGCCAAACGGATTATGGCCAGGTCAAGCTGTTGTAAAGCATAACGGCCAGCAGCATGGCCATAACGGATGGCCAACAAAGCTGAGCTCATGTTGAGCTGATTGTCTGCTGTCTGTTGTCTGTTAGTCCTGTGGGTTTGGCATTTCGAGACTGTAACTAATCACAAATGATAACATTTGCATGTGCAATCAGCACACACACACCCACACTACCACACGCACACACCTACACGCACAACAAGCTTTGTGTAGGTGTGCACTATGCATTTATGATTTTCGACTATTTGCATACTTAAGTGTGCAGTTATTACCTTGTTATTCCGATATAAATAACAATGACGATGGCATTTCACAAGCTGTTACACGTACACAGTGTGTATGTGTGAGTGTGTGTGTGTTGGCCATAAACTGTTATCTGCCATGGGCAATTGCATTTGGCTCTTTGAAAACATCTTGTGCATAATTAATTTCGGTTTATTTAATACATTTTAATTTATTATTGATTTTACACATCATAATAATAACAACAAACACTTGAAATCTTTGTGAAAATTTGGCTGTGAAAAGCACAAGAAAATTGCATTTAATTTGCATATCAAGTATACGCCAAGTGGGACACCGCAACTGTTTAAACTACTGGAAAATTCTATAGCAAAAAAAGAACAACAACAGCGTAAGTATTGGTGTTAAAAAAAAGTGCCATAAAATGCGATTAAACAAATAAAACATATAGTCACATTGTGGTGTTAATCAGAGGTATTTAAAATGAAAACATTTAATCGCATTTGCATTAATTTGCCGTACACAAAACTATGCGAAATGGGGCAGCAAATTGAAAAAAAAAAAAGCGAAGCAAGAATTATTTAAAGCGACAAATTAAATAATAAAGATTATACACACCAACACACACACGCCCCACTTTATATCCCGATTGTGATTGAATTATCACATTCTATGCTGCAAACAAATATGAATACAAATTGAATGCAAATCCAAATATATATGTGAATATATGTATTTTTATGTGAATTCATAAATTTATAAAGTTGCTACTTTTTCGTCGACATATTTCGAATTTCACTTTAATTATTATATCACCAATTTGGCGGAATTTTTTTTATTTTCGCTGCTCACTTCACTTGCTGACCGCAAAAAATTAAACGCAAAATGTCACAGCACGGCGCAGAGATACGCTGTAAAAGTAGCTTAAAAATATATGTTAAAAATACATTAAATAATTATGATATAAAATATTTATTTCTTTTTTTGAGTAAATGAACATAAAAATATTCTTACTAATATTTTATTTAATATGTCAACTAAACATTATTATGCCCTAAGATTTGTTAAGTTTTTTACAAAGTTTTTCAGCTGATAAAAAACTCTTTGTTAATTCAGACACTTTATTTAATGCATAATGTCAACAGTATTTATTAGAAAACAATGTAACAAAATGTTAAACAAAAGCCAAAGCGCATGCTTTAAACTGTTTTAATTTCTATAGCATTTTGTTTACTACAAAATCGATAATAAATCAACAAATAAATAATTTTTAATTTACTTATGAACGCCATAAACGCCATCAAAATATTGCAAACATAATTTAATTAAACAACTTAAAAGATTATATAGTACATAACACAAATCTGGATACTTAAGTGATCCGATCCGAGCAGCATGAGTACAAATTTGAGATTCCATAGAGCATTGCGCATAAAATTAATTTACTAATTGATGAGGCCCTGATCTCAATACGCAAAATAGCTCGACGAATTATCGTCGACAATGCAAACAAGTTGAAATTCAATTACGAAGACGACGACGGAGACGGAGACGTAGACAAAGAGGAGTAGGCAAAAGGCAGAAGAAAAGTAAGCGTAAAGTACAGAGAAACAAAGCGAAAAACAAAAGACAAATGCAAAGGGAATTGTGAAGTGAAGTGAAGCGTGATAGCGGAAAGAAAAGTAGCGGCAAGGGGTATAGCAGAGGAGTGTAAAGAGGGGAAGCAATAGCAAATATAAGTAAATAAATAAACCGAATAAACTGAAAATTTATTGAAGAAACAAAAGCCCAGCGATGATGAAGAGAGATGACATAAAAGAGGTGCTCTAGGGCTCAAGGGGATGGGAGGGGAAGTAGAGGAAGCACCAGGGAGGCAGGGGGAGGCTACAGAGAAGGCGGCAAACAAAATCGGCGGCATTTGTCGATAAAGTGACTTAAATCTCACACCCGCAAATGACGACGACGTTGACGACGATGACGCCAATCACAACGACAGTGGAAACGATGGCGACAATTAGAATCGCGTACGAATCCGACTCTGGCTACACTAGCCAACAAAAGTATGCGCTTATAGTCTAAGAAGGCTATCAATTGCTTAAACTAAGTCTGCAATTTGGACGCTCTAAAAAGTTCAAAGAACTAAAAAAGTTATAAAAGTTTTCAAAGTAATTTTATGTAAAATATACAAATTGTCTGCTGCATAGTGCTGTATGTGTGAGTGGAGTGTGTGTGTGTGTGTGTGTGACAAACCGGGCAAAGGCCCGAACACAGGCAGACACTCAAGGTTGGCCCAGTCCCAGTCCCAGTGCCAGTGCCAGTCGCAATCGCAGTCTCAGTTTGTATCAGTGTATCTGTAGCTGTAGCTGTAGCTGTAGCTGTAGCTGTATCTGTATCTCTAGCTATGTATCTGTACACTGTACACACACAGTGAGCTATAACTTGTGCCCATGTGCAATGAGCGATTTCACAATATTTAATAAATAATTTCATAATTGTTTTGCTTTGCGTAAAATTCAAATGAAAGAGGCGCTGAATTTTTAGACAGACTGTAGAGCATAGCGACTGCAGAGTGGGGGTGGGAAAGGGTAGTGGGTGAGGGGTGGGTGTAGGTAGCGACTGAGGTGAAGCGGGCACGCACTTTGCCGCTGCTTCTTCTTCTACTTTTGCTTCTTTCGATGCTTCTCGCTTCGCTTTTGTGCTTCGCCTTTCAGTGTATAAGCACATAATTTAAATTTAGGTTTTTTTTCGTTGTGTGTACTCAATTAAAAGGCAAAAACAACAACAATCAAATGGGAAATTATTCCGAGAATCTTTTTGGATTGCCCGACAGCAAACGCCACAATTAAAAGATTCAATTTTTATTTTACTTTCCTCTTTCGCCGCTTTCCTCTTCACTTCTCTTTTGTTTTGTGTTATTTTCCTTATTTATTATTTTTTCTTTGCCCCCAAAAAAGCAAAACGTATAAACAGGGGGTGTTTTTAGGGGGTGTTTCTCTAGGGTATTGTTTCTTTGTCACAACTTAGCGACCTTCGAGTCACACAAAAGCTACTAAACTGCCCAAAAGGCAAAGTGGCAACAACAATAACAACAATATTCAAACGTAATCCGCTAAATCCATAAGCTTTTACAGCTATGCTAAACTTTACTTTTGTGTTTAGCATATGAGCTCATTAGATTGACTGGAAAAGTCAGCGAAAATCAGCTACAAACATTGAGATTAGCTCAAAGGAAAGTAGAGTTAGTAAGAGTACAAGACACTAGTTGATCAAGCACTTAAAAGATTATCATGAGAGTAAGCTGAAGTCATCTACAAATTCTGTGGAAAAGCAAGAAAACTCAAGTAGAAAGAAGAATAGACTTGTAGCTGAATGATATATGTAGAAAATAACAATATATATTTATTATACAGAGATAAATGGGTTGTACTATAAACTAACTCAATTTGCTTAATGTAATACAAACATAGAATTAACATAAAACATTATTGGACTCCTTAGAAAATCGAGCAAACTGTTTTGAATCTAAAGAAACCACAAGAAATTTATATACAAAACAATTAAATTTATAGTTGCATTATAAATTAAACACAGTATCAAATATATAGCCAATTATACAGCTATTTATTTACTGATTTTTATAAAATAAACTAGAAAATTTAACTAAAAATGCAGCTGTCTATCGAAAGTATAAAGAGAAGTCTCTGCTGCTAAACAGCTTAAATAAATAAATTATTTTTTAGCAGCGGTCAATTAAAAATCAAAAATTAATTGCGACAAATCATTCTGAAAATAAACAGACAATATTTTGAAAATCTGAATTTTTCATAAAGGAAAATAACAAAATATAAATGAAAATTGATGCGTATTTATAAAATGTTTAATTTACAAACGTTTTTTACTACATATTTTGCTTGGTCAATGCCATTTGGCACTTGTGGTTGTTTTTGTGCAGTGTACAGTGTACACCATATTATGGACCATTTTTTATTTACAATTTCAAGTTAACTTAAAGCATTTAATTTGTTTTTGCTGCTCATCTGCCCAACAAATTTTCAACTCGAAGTGAAGAAGAATTCTTCGTGATGGGGAAATATTTTTGTAGTACTCGCAGTGTATTTAGACAATTTTCCGGGCCAAAAAAATAAGCTATTTGTTTATGGAAAATTTACTTGCAAACGCTTCGGTTTTAATTTTTTTTATTGTGTTTTTTTTTCTCTCTCTCGCTGTCTAAATTTTTAACTAGTTTGCATGTGGCAAAAACACAAAATTTGTTTTTCTTGCTTTGATATTGGAAAATATTTTACAAATAAATTAAAGCCATCTGGCATTAACAGATCGTTGGAATGAAATACCCTAAAATTAAATTGGAATTTAATTTATACTAAATTTTATCGAAGTTATTGAATCTTATGGAATGCAGAACAGGATACTGTTATGTCGTGATCACTTGGAAAAACTCGTAAATACTAAAACACAAATTCAAAAATCCCCATCAAAGTTTTGCTTCCGGTTTGGGGTTGTTGCTGTTCATTTTCAATTAAATTCCAGGCGCGTAATTTAGTTAATTAAGTCATTTCAATCAGAGACTTTGAGTGACAACAACAACAAGAAAGGGGACTACAAATCAGACCAAGTGAATTGAATAAGAAAAAGAACAATAATAAAAACGCTTGCATACCATAAATTATAGAACAAATTATGCAAATCACAAGGCAAATAAACAAAACCTCAAGACGAGGCTAAAGACATCCACCGAACAGTTCGGACCGGAGACCGGAGACCAGACTTGGAACTGCACTGAACTGCACTTGGCTGGGCATACCCGGCCCTGGCACCAGGGCACCCAACAATCCAACAAAACTTAGCGACGACTCGTCGCCAATTGGAATTAACTGCACTTGGCAGCAACTCGAGGGAAGTCGGAGCTGTATAAGAAACAAAGATCAGCGCAGACCTAGCGAATTTTTAATACCCTTCAAACTCCAGAAAGTGCCGTCTAATTTGAATAACAAATATATATTTCTAAAAATTGTTAACATTTTTGAAAAAACCGGAAAATTGTTCAGAATTACAGTTAATTTTCTTCTTCTACAAACAAGTCTAGTATACCCTTTGCTAGGGTATTAAAGAAACATACAGTGGCGGAATAAAATCATAAACAAAACGTAAAGAAAGAGCAACAGACGACGAGAGAGAGGCAGAGAGAGGAAGAGCGTAACTTGAATGCGAGTGCATTGTGAGTGCACGTAGTGAGTACACTCATACATATGTATGTATGTATGTAATACATGTATGTTTGTATGTGTGTTTGTGCTTGTATGTGAGTGCATTGACAACTGAGCTCAGGGTCAGTTCTTATGCATGGCGTCACCCGCTATGAAAACCCAGTCGGAGGTCCGCACTTGTCCATGGCGCAAATCATGTGTTTATTATGTTAATTAATCGTTTTAATCAAAGATCAATATACAGTTGACAACAGACAGCACGCGAGGGGACGGGACATAGGGCGGTTAGGTATGCAGCTAATTGCATTAAAGTCATCGTACTTATGACTGAAGGAATATTAAAAGTGCAAAAAAAACGGAATTTCATGGAAAACAATAAATTCAATTTCAAATAAAATGATGGAATCGATTTTTATGGCAAATGATCTGCGCTTAATCTTGAGCAACAGGATTTTAATCTACTTTATATGAGAAAATTAAAGTTTCAATTCAAAAACTATGCTAGAAAAATTTAAAAATCAATTTTAAATCATTTTAAACCTATGCTATCTTTTAAAGACTCTAAAATGACCAGTATAATGCCTTAAAAATCAAAAAATTTAATTTAATAAATATTAAAACTAAAAAATTAAAGTATTCTTAGCCAAATCAGCCAAAACTTAACTTACTAACGAATTTTTCAAACCTCCTCAAAGCCCAAAATTAAAAACTTAAGTGAAAAATCCTCCACCATTGAGACTACAAAGTTCTCCCTCATTTATCACACTTGAGTGGCCACGAACCCTTTCGCAGATGGGCGTGGCTAACAAATTATTAAACACAATAAACTACGTTATATATCATTAAGTTACGATCCTTAGACAATTGATATAGCCCCACTGAATAATCCATAAGCTGAAGCAAATCATTGGCATGAGAAATTGACAAGTTGGCTCAATAGATTTCCAACCATTAAGTTCAAACAAGTTAGGAGTAGTTTATAAAGCCAAAATATATCCATAAATAATGTTGGCCAAACAATGGATGACACCAAAAATACTGGAAATCATATGCGTAACCCAAAAGTGAAAGCGAATCCGAAACGAACCGCATAAATGGCAATAAATACGCACTTAAGGGTTAGAAATTTAGCCAGAAATTCATAAGGGATATATCGAGTTTGGTTCAAGTCGAGTCATGTCGATGTTGTGTTCGGTTCAGCTGAGCTCAGTGGCGTCTAGTCTATAAAGTGTTTCCCCGAGCAGATTGCAGATTGCACGGAAACAGCGGGTGGTCAGTGAATAAAAACTACTGGGTGCGATCAGGGTGTGTAATACGCGGCTGTTAAATACCCAGTAGTGGGTACAAATTAGCCATTTATTTTTATAATAGATTTTTCTACTACTTGGCTCAATAACTGCCAAGTTTATTGAGCGTTTAAGCTGAGAATTGTTTTATTTCTTAAAAATATATCGAGTAAAGAGCTTTAGACTCTAGCTGGAACTGTCTTTCGTTGAAAAGTTTAGTTTTCATCTCTTTTAGACCAACTTAGCACACTCCTTTGGCCTACTAAACACTGGGTACAACTTAGACACATAAATTGTTGCTGTTGTTTATGTTAAACATGCAATTTCGATTTGGCATATAATTTTTTAATACTCGCCCTGTTTTTTGTTGGTTTTTTGTGCCACCCGCTGTCATTTCGGGTGACAAAAATGTCAAATGCGTAAATGTTAAGACAGCAGGAGACTCCACTCCTCCCTTTACGCCACTCCCCCTCCAGAGGCGCTAGAGCTGACGCAAGCTACAACCTACAAGACTCTCATTGCTAGTCTATGCAGTCTCCAGCGAGCAGAGGAAGAGAGAGTAGGGGAGAGAGGAGAGCAGAGGGAGGCAGACAGTAGCTGCTATTTTCTTGGCACAACATTTTCATATTCATGAGGCTAAGTCTAAGCGCGACGCCTTCAACCACCTCCAAGCAGCACCGCCAACCACCGCGAGCCACCGAGCAGCAACCACCGCTCTCAGTTCAGTTTGTTCTCATTATCTCAGCTTGATTTTCAACATTTTTATGCGTCAAAAATGCTGCGTTCGTTGTCTCTGCTAGTGATGACATGGCAGAGGGGGGTGCAGCGGCACTGGCGGTGGCGGTGTGCCGGAGTGGAGCGGGGCGTTTGGATTGTGTGGAGGAAGGGGACATATTCCACTGCACGTGTCAATTGAAATGAATGTCGCCAGGCGTCCCGTAGTCCAATCCACACTCCACCTCAACTACCCCAACTCTACCTCCAGCTACTGCCCCTGCTCTAACCCCCCTCCACCGCCAACTCAGTACTTAGTATGACTAATCTTTGGCGTCGCCGTCGACGTTGCTGTTGTCGCCGTCATGACAAGAAAAATGCCAACAACATCAATAAAAGACAGTGACAAAAAGATGACAGACTAAAAAATACCCTGTAGAAGCTTTTAATTAAAAGTAGACAAAGAAATTTAATTATTTTAAAGGAAAACAACAAAAACATAAAATTTAAATACATAATTGATCAATCAATACCCTGTAAAAAAGACTTTCGCACAGGAAATGCCACCACTTTAGATGTCGAAATCAATCAGTGCATTATAAATTAATAAATTTCAAATGCAATCAACTAGAAAATGCCCTGTACATATTAAAAAATAATGAAATGTTTTCAATAAAAATCTGTCACGTTGAAAACTAATTTAATTCGCACTTCAAAATTGTCAACTGATAAATGAAAGTCCCGTGATGATTTTGTTTATTAAATTATAGAAATTGCATAGTGAAAACTATAAATTATAAAATCGTTTATTGCTTTATTCTGATTACAATCAAATTAATTTGGACAGATTTGTGTAATTTGAAAATGTACGACATGGAAATGGAAATGGAAATTGTCACCCAAAGCTCAGCACAGCTGTTAGAGTTGTGTCCTGCTGTGTGGTGGCAACCCTGGCTAACAGTAGGGGGTGGGGTGAAAACCCAATCATAAACTCAAACAGAAACTTGGGTGAATCGCGTGAGTTGGCAAAAATGACGACACGATTGATTTTGCATTGATGCCAACGGTCAAAATGCAAACAAATCTCCATGTGGCATGTACAACTGCAACACACCTTTGTGCCACAACTGCCATACTACCACCAGCACTACCCAACACCAACACCAACACCACCACCAACCTTTGCAGGAGCACCCTAGAGTCACTGGAATTGCGTCGCAATCTGAGGGGCACTGAAATAAAGCCCTAAGCCCTAAAGACACCCTTAAGCACCCTCAAGTATTTACATTTGAATTTCACACAAATAAACTCATCGTCGTGCATCCTGTTTTAGTCCTTTGCCATGCTCGTGCATCCCTTTTTGGCCAGCCAGAAATTAATAATAACAATAAATTGAAAATGGCAGCCACAGTGTGTGGCAGGCCTTGTGGCAAGCAGAGGGAGACAGAGATATAGAGAGAGCGTGCCTCTTCCTCTGCACGAGAGTCCTCCTCGATTACAACATATTTTATTTCGCATTTCGTTTCTATCTAGACATTAGACTGTCTGCCTCTAACTACCTACGCTATACCCTGTAACAACGGGTGTTTTGACTAGTTACTAGAACTCTTCTTATGAGTATCCTTTTGGGATAACTACTCAGACTTTGAGTGCTCACAACTCAGCCAAATGAAGTGTTATCTTAAAAACTTACACCATTTTATACTCTAGCCGACTAGTAGCATCAATTGTAATCAAAATCCGCTTGTTTAGCCAAATTCAAAATCGACTCAATTTTTGCCAAATTTGATGATGTTACCCCTTTGCATTTTTTTCAAAAATGCCCAAAATTTAAATGTTCTATATTTTGATGGCAAACGATAGCCCTGGGTCCAACGCGTCTAAAAAGGTATGACAGTCCATATATTGGAGTTCTAAGTTCTGAAATATATCAAATCAAAGTTTCATTGTGTTGTGCCTGAAAAAGAAACTTTTTTTGTATATAACCCCAGCTACTTAAATTTTAAAAGCGCTAACTTGAACTAGTTTTTTGAAAAAGTAGAGTATAGAAACTAAGTGAATACTCTACCACTACATAGTTTAGTTGTTAAAGAAATTATGGGTAGATAATGAAGTTTAAGCTTAAGAAACTTTTGATTTTCTTGAAATATTTTGCATAAGACACTTTTGTTTAACTGTTAGGGGTTGTTTTATATACTTAAGCCTATGTGTTTTAAGCCAAAACATGTACTTAAGCAACTTATTTAAGCCCTTACACCTTAAAGTAAAACCTTTATAGATTCCTGCAAAATACGCATACGCACATGTGTACCTCTGAGGCACTAAAACTGAGTTTCCTGAGATACTTTAACAAAATCGTTTTAAAATCTACCTTTAGTTACACTTTAATTCATAAATACTTTTTAAAAATACCCATTTTCTAGGGTATCAAATCGTCAGCCTATTGTTGTTGCTGCCAGCCGAGTGTGTCAACAATTTTAGTGGCTGCTTGCACGTTGCACGTTGCTTGCAACACTCTAAATTTGCGGGGAAGCAAAACCCTGGCACCAATTGCTCACCTCCCTTGAAACCCCCTACTAAACAGCCCCTTCACCCTTGCCCTTCCCCTGCCACTACAGTCTTCTCTGCTTGTGACGTTCGTTTGTCTATTTGACACTTTGTGTTTCAGTTATGCTTTTCATATTGATTTTCGTGCTTTTGCGACTCGGCTTCGTGTTTGTGTATTGAATTTCAAATGAATCGATTAGCTCGTTGTTGTTGCCATCAACACACACAAACACACCCGACTCTGTGTGTGTGTGTGTGTGTGTGTGTTTGTGTGTCTCTTGCTGTCGTGTCGTTCTCTTTTTCCGCTTCCATTTCCATGTTCGTCGTTTGTTTGTTTGTTTTGCATTGCATTTAATTAACTTTTATGCGCTTTTTGTTTTCAAGTATTTTAACTAACAGATACAATATCTTTAGAATCCATCTTGCTTACTCTCTCGCTCTCTGACTGTCTCTCTCTCTGGCTTCTAGCTCTTTCTCTCTATGAGTGTCTCTGTATTTAGAGTTTGTGTGGGGTATTAAGAGTTTCTTAACAGAAATTTGCGTATATTGAAGAGAAGAAAGCTTAGCAGACTATATAAGGCATATATATTCCTGATCAGCTTGAACAGATGAACTTTATAGACTTCTAACTAAGCATTTTCTATATGATTCAGTCATATCTAAAGCTAGAGCACTGATTTGTCTTTTAACACTTGAAGTACAGGGTCTTTTGCAGTCGATTTGCTTCGCCTGCTGCCTCTTCTACTAGTTTGTGTAATGCGATAGCTTTGGCTTTTGATTTCAATCGGTGTGACATCATTTAGACTCAAATTACCCATCAAATTGTTGTCGTTGTTGTTGTTGTTGCTGTTGTTGTTGCTGCCTTTGACATTCCACACGAGCCGCAGCACGGAGCTGGCTAATCAGCTGTCACGCCTCTGTGCAACACCCGCCCACTTGACGAAAAACGGCAAAACACACAACTAATTGCATTTCGTTAACCTTTTTTGTGTAATTTCCTTTATCCCTTGTGCTCCTCCCTGGAAATCCACCCCTCGTCAGACGCCGCCTCCCTGGCAGTTAACTGCATAAATCTGACTTTCGACGCGCTTAATTTGTTTAGGCTACAGAAACGCCCGCGAAACGCGCACAAAACGCGCGAGCGTCAAATGCCGCCAGGCTAAAAACATTCGTCAACAAATTTTTTGGGCTGCGGATTTAGCTGGCAAATTTTATTAGCATGTCCTTAGGGCAAACAAGAAAGGCAGACGAAAACAAAGACGACGAAGGGCTAGAGGGAGAGAGAGAGGTGAAGAAGTAGAGAGGGAAAGAACAACTCAAGGATACAGGCTGATTGGATAAACAGGAGGAATCAGGAGACAGGCGCACAGCAGCAAACAGTAGCAGGTTAAAGGAGACAGGAGACAGAAGAAGAATGAGGACAGCAGCCAGGAGTAGAAGAAGAAGAAAGGAGCAAACAGAGGGAAGAGTTGGATAAAAAGAGAAGCTGAAGTAGGGGAAAGGAGGTAGAAAAGAGGAGACAGGAGCAGAAACGGGAGTAGATAAAGGAGCCAGGAGCCGACTCTGGAGATATGAGCATGTAGGAGAGTAAGATAGGAGCGGGATTGGGTAAAGAAGAAAAGAGACAGGAGCTGTAAGAGGAGTAGGTGAAGGAGAAAAGAGCAGGCAGCAGATTGGAGCAAGCAGAAGCATTAAACAGGGACTAAATAAGGAGTAGGAAACGAAGACAGGAAAAGAGAAAGGTAGGAAAAGGAGACAGGAGTCAGGAGCAGGAACGGGAGTAGGATACACAGACTTAAATTGAAAGAGGAGCAAGGAACATGTGTAGGAAAACAGGAAGAAGCAGGGACAGGCTGAAGAAGGATGAAGTAGGATGGAGTAGGATGGAGTAGGAAAGACGAGGAAGTACAAGGAAGCAGTAGGAAGCTGGCCAACCCCCACAGGAACTGAGTGGTTTGACATTTGTGCTGACGCGCGAACGTGTGCACAGCCAGCGAACGAGAGCGGGACGAAAGCGGGACGAGGGCTGGATCAAAACAGAACGACAGCAGTACGAACGAGGGCAGGACGAGAGGAGAAAGCGACGCTTGTTGTTATCCTTCTTGTTGTTGGCAGGGTTGAACTTGCGCCGATAATCTCGATAATGAAGTGACTTTGCCTGCATGGTCATGCATCCTTCACATCCTTGCACACACACACACATACACACTTCTACGCTTACTTTGTACATGTGTACGCTTTGATATCCGGTTCGCAGTTCGCTGTTCACAGCGCCTTTTTGTTACCCGCCTTAAGTGGTGGGTTTTACTTTATTCTACTTTATTTTATTTTATTTTTACTCTTTTCGAATCTTTCTTTTTTTGTTGTTTTTCGGTTTTTTTTTTTTTTGGTTTTTGTGTTCGCATTTTTGTATTTTATGCTTTTGTCGTCGAGACTTTTGACCATTTTGCACGGAAATTGAATTTAAATTGGAAGTTTTTAACCCCAGCGTGCGATAATCTTGCCCACAACCCACTGAAAAGAATAGAACACGGCCTACCCCTAACCCTGCAGCCCCTGCTGCCCTTCTCCCTGCCAAATTGTCGATAAATATACATAAGACCCAAATCCAAAACTGTAACCACCTCGAAAACTCCATCCAGAAACAAAAAAAAACACACACACAACCTTTTTGCGTATTTCACTTTTTTTTTTCTTTGCTTTTTTGAGTCTACAACAAAAGCAAGGCAAATGTTCTTTTCAGATTCTATTAGCAAACAAATTCGTGTTGATATTCGGTAAGGAGTAGGAGAAAGGGTAGCTACAATTCCATAGTCCATAACCAACACTGCGGTTACACTGTCAAACACTGAATGCCATCCTTAACCAGCACTGATCTCTGACAATGATAATGAAGTGATCCCTAGACTCGTTTACGGTTTGTCAACTCAGAGGGGAGAACTCGCTTAAGATAACCGAGTTTGGCTGTGAAAGGCAGGGAATACCGTTAATGGGCAGTCGCTTATTATGCAGAATCCTTGAGATTTTATTCATCACATTGTTTGCTCAATTTTGTACCATTTCAACACCTTTTTAAAGTGATTAATTAATAAGTTTTGGTTAAGGAGCTTAGGAAAAGTAAGGAAAACTACGGAAATTAAAAGAAAGTTAACAAAATATATAATTAGTTAATTAATTAATAAATTAAGGCATAATTATATCTTGTGAAAAATTTGTAATTTTATTTTTTAAATATTTCTCCCATTTTTCCCCCTGTAGTGTATTAGCTAAGTCGTTGCTGCCTTAAGCCAAGTTTCCATATGTTTCTCAGTCTCTTATTTTTTTTTGCTTCTAGTTTTTTTTCTGTGCGTTTCATGTCTGCGCCTTCAGTTATTGCTTTTCATATTTTTGCCTTCGGATTTTATTTTCATTTCAATTTATTCTACTGCTTCCTCTGTCAGTCTCTCTTCCCCCTCTCTGTGTCTGCCTGTGTCTGTCTCTTTCTGTTTCTCGGCTTTTTATTTTCTTTTTGTGTTTCGGCTTTTGCGTTTTGCGTGTTTAACCCTTTGAGGTTACATTTGGCGTGTGTTTTGGGTTGCTGCCACCGCCTTCCGAAACGCCCCCCGATACGCCTCTATCACAGTTCCCGCTCTTCTCTAGGCTGCTCCTTCTCCCCGCTGGGGCTGAGGAACTGCTTGTCTGCCTGCGAAAAGTGAGCAAAAATCAAAAAAAAAAGCAACTCGAAAAAAGGTTCACAATTTGCTTTTTACGCAGAAGAAAAATACAACAAAAAAAAAAGGATTTTATAAAAAGAACTTCAACAACAACAACAATAACAGCGGATAGCAACAACCACAGCAGTTGAGACTGCTGAGGAGTAAGAACTCAAATAAAAATCTTTACTCCTTGTGCAAGTAAATACGCAACGATACCCAAAACGATACCGAAACGATGCCCAAACGATGCCCAAACTTCACCCAAACGATACTTTATGTATGTGCATACATTTCTTTACATATCTGCATGTTTCCCCGCACAAAGTCACAAACGAGAACGACACAAAAAAAAACCCACAAAATAAAACCAAAAAGTTCAAAGCCAAAAAGGAAGAAATTACGATTTCGTACCTAACCCCAAAATGTGGCCACCCCACACCACTACCACTACCCCCACACCCACACCCACTCCTCCTGCCACCAAGCACACCCCCACAGCCCAGTGAGCTCTGTGAAAAGTGTATCTACCCTCGATCCGCATACGGAATATGTGTCCTTATGCTATTATTGTCCTTCTGCTAAGTCTAAAGTGGTCAGGGCTGTGTACTAGTGGGGGTAGGGAGTGGGGGTAAGGGGCGTCAGTGCTGTGGGTGTGCTGAACCTCAAAAGGTTTTACTTTAACCCTTACAACTCACGACTTTCCAATTTCGATACCAAATGCCGTGAGTCACGCGTGTGTCTGTGTGCGTGCGTGTCTCTGAGATGAGCACGTCTCTACTTACCACTACTGCTATTATTACTATTACTGTTATTATTGTGATTATGATTAAGTGTTGTTAAGGGTTATCTTAAAGACTGAACTTTGAACTATTCCATTTTTCCTAAAAAAAAGGGTTGATTCGTGCAAAGATCTGTCACTGGCTGTCTTCTACCCTTTCTCTCACTCTCTCTGTCTCCACTCTATACCTGAACAGTTGCTTAAGGAGCAGCGGGAAGAAAGCAGACAACGAGAACTTTAGCCGGAAGTCGTTCAGGTAGCTGATCCTTAAACTAAGACACCCGGTACACTCAAAGAAATAAGGTTTAAACTAAAAATGACACTGAAAAAAGTGCTAGTTCCTTTTGGGCAGTTTTTAAACGTTTTCCAACACTGTCTTTCGAAGGATTTAAGGGTTGAGGAACTGAAGGAAGGAAAGGAAATTGAGGAAATTAAGCAATTCTTAAGCAAATTTAAGTTTGCTTAACCCCGCATTTCTGCAAGTGTATTAGCACGCAACAGGATGCACATTAGAACCGCTAAATGTCCAATAAACGACAACTGATCCACCAAATAAAAAATAACAGCGGCGAAAACAAGGAAGCAACCACCAAGGCGTGTATCGAAACCACCACCGAAACGACCTCAAACACAAGCCAAAACATATATACCCATGGTAGGTAGGTATATACAGATATATCCGTGACCAGGTGAACAAAGGCGAAGGACAACAAGCAGAAGGACATCATTATCGGGAGCATTATCAACGCACAATTATCAGTTTGTAAAGTGATATGTGAGTGTGTGTGTGTGTGAGGACTGTGACTCTGCGAAGAGTAGCCCACATTCCGAGCACCCGATTAGCAGTACTCGTATTGCTACTCCCAATTTGCCTAGTTCCGATTTCCTGATTCTTCGACTTGACGAATTGCCTACTTGAACTCGTAGTTGCTCGTCTTTCAATTGTATCCTTGACACTGTGAACGTGCTTTTCTTTTGCTCGCTTCGCTGCTCAAGCCGTGTAGCTAAGTATCTGAGTATCTAAGTATCTCATAGGTTGAGTAGCTTTGTGTGTGTGCGCTGCGGTTTATTGGTTTGTAATAAGCTCTTTGAAGTGTTTAATTGAAGCTTTTGTTGTGCAATTAGGCGCCTAAAGTGAAGAGCCTCAAGAGGAAGCGGGAGAGAGCCAGAACTTCCACTCGAGGTGTTGTCTATTAAGCCAAGAGCTGACTCCTCACTTAACATCACTCAGAATGACGACTAAAACTGAATGAATGAATGACTGACTGTGAATGAATTTGTGAATCTGTGTATTGTGAGCCAGTGGAACCACTGAACCTGTGAACCAGTGAAATGAGTTGGAGGACGACTGAAATTGACGGCTTTCCACAAGTGTTTGCTTTGAAGTTCTTCACAAAATTTGTTTGTTTTTGAAAAGAGCAGAGAAGGAAACACAAACACAGATACTACTTAGTCATCTTGGCTGCTGTCTATTTAAAACGCCAATTTATATAATCGTCGAGTGCCCAATGAGCCAGGAAAAAGCATTCAACTACTTGCGGAACAAGTGGAAAAGTCACTGAGAAATTCATTGATTTTAATTAGTTTTGTTAGCAATTTAAGATGGCTAAAGTGTTTAAAGCTGAAATATGTACAGCTAAGGGTTGTTAGTTGGACATAAATTGCACTTTAGTCACTAGCAAGTGCATGTAGTTTGAGTAGGAAAGTAAGCACAAATCTTTTGGCTATCAAATAAACGTTAAACTCCAGCAAAAGACACAAGAAATAAAATTTGTATCTATAAAAACAAAGTCAACTGCCATTAGCTACTAAAAATTCGTCACTAGCGTGAGCTAATTGTATTTAAAATGCAGTAGATACGCATTCTAACAACAAAAGATACTTTTCCTCTGCTCAAAACTTGTTATTAGTCACTAGAATGAAGCGACTGAACTAGTGACGAATCAGTAATGCCTGCAGAGCTGCAATAAAGTCATAACACATGAAATGATATAGTAAAAACAAACTGAACATAAGCAGAATTCCATTGAGAAGTCACAAATCACTTGGCGAGTGCATGGAAATCATTGAAATGATTCAAATCATTCAAATCATTCAAATCATTCATTCATTCATTCACGCTGCATTCATGAATATTTGCAAAGTGATTTGAAGCATAACAGAAATTGGAATTTCTAGCATGTAAATTGATTGTGGAAAGTGTTGCAAGTATCTGCAGTGCAGCATGGAATGGTAAAGATACATTTGTGTTCTTTCAATACCGCTGATCATTTTGCATTCTTATTGTTGTTGTTCTGGTTGCATTGTCCTATTTCCGTCGGTGGCAGCAAAAACTGAATCTGTTTAACGCTCTGGCTGCCTGCAGATACAAATGTATCTTAACATTGAGTGCTGATGTGTAAGCGTCTCAAACTGTCTGGCTGTGTGTGTGTGTGTGTGTGTGTGTGTGTTTTATTATTTATCATAGCCGCATTTTTATTTTTGTGTATCTATGGAATGCAGGCAGGCAGGCAGGCAGACAGCAGTCAGATACAGCTACAGCTACGACCGCAGCTACGTCTGCAGATACAAATGCGGAGGTAAAGGCAACTGCAACTGCTGCTGCTACTTCGAGTATCTTCTACTTGCTGCTCGCTTTGCTTGCAACACTCAGCTAGAGATACAGCTACAGATGCAGATACAGATACAGCTGCAGTTTGCAGTAGCTGTTTTGCAGCTACAGATACAGATACAGTTGGCAGTTGGCAGTTGGCTGTTGGCTGTTGGCAGTTGGCAGTTACTCGCTGCTAGATTCATTGAATGCTTTGACCGCTCTTAATCATTACCATGTCGATCGTCATTACGTTCATCATTTTGTTCATTATGCTCATTATGATGTTCCTCATTTGTATCTTCTTTATGTTCTTCCTCTTCTTCTTCTTCTTCTGCTACTTCTTGTTGTTGTTGATTTCGCTCTGTTTCTTTGCTTTGCTTTGCTTTGCTTTTGTTGTACTTAGCTGATTGTGGCATAATTTCCATTCACTCCCCTTCCCCAGCTTCACTACGGTCTCTCTTAGCTCCCCCTCCCACTCACCGCTCTCTTTGCTCTCTCCCCTTGAACCACGAGCAGCGCATAAATTTTTTATTTGTTTGGTATTCATCTTATTTCGTTTAATGTATTTTTATTTTCAGCTTTTGTACATATTTTTCTCTGCTTCTGCCTCTTCTTCTTCTTCTGTTTTCTGCTGCTGCTGCTTCTTCTTCATGTGTTGTTTTTTTTTGTTAATTTTTTTTCAGCTTGTTTGGTGTTTTTAAGGTAATTTTTTGTTGTTGTCTTGTGCGCGTGTTGTTGTTGTTGTGTATAAGTATTTTGTGTGTGTTAATTTTATTGTTGTTGTTAATGTTATTGTTGTTGTTGTTGTGGTTGACGGGTTTGTTCAGTTCAGTTCAGTCATTCAACTATATAAAGCATTGTCGCTCGTTTTGTTGTTGTTATTTCTGCTCCTCCACCTCCTCCGCTTCTTCGTTTATTATTCGTTTCGTTTCGTTTCGATTTCATTTATGTAGCATTTGTTGTTGTTGTTGTTGCTCTTTTTGGAGTGTGTGGGCACGAGGCGACTGCATGAATAATTATTAACTTAAATCCAAGAGAGAGCGGCAGAGAGCGGCAGAGCAGGAGAGCGGCTGTGGGGAAGACACACTAAGAGAGCGCGGTGCTGAGGGGCAGTCAGGGGCGTGCGGAGCGTGGGGGTCAGGAAGGAAGTGATCCCCATTTGCTTGTAAAATCGTGTAAAAACTTCATTGCGACAATTTCAACTTCAATTTCAATTTCCATTGTCTTCGTTTTCATTTCGCCCTTTGCTGCTGCCTCTCTGCCCCCCTGCTCTACGCTTAGGCCCCTTCATCTTTTCTATTTTGTATTTTTAGCATTTTTAACAATTAAATTTATTTTTAGCTTGTAACAATAATTTATTTATAGCCACTAAGTAGCTAAAAGCTATTTTAAAATTAAAATGAATTAAATTAACTAAATTAATTTATTTTCTTAGTGTTAAAATAATTTTAAATAGAGATTTTCCTGAATAAAAAACTAATAAGAAGTGGAGTTTTTTTTTAAGAAGACAAAACGAATTTAATTGCCGTTAAATAAATTGTTTAATTCCAGCCAAATTATAATTTCAACTACTCCCATTTAATTATTCTATTTAATATGTAGATTTTCCCACATATTTCCCATATCTAACGGGAAAATCTAGAAAATTGTTACAATTGAAACTTCAGGAAAACTTTTACAAACCGATAATTAGGCAATTAAATTTTTGGGGTCTTTGTTAATTACATGTTGTTGATTAATTTATGTCTCATGGTCTTTGTTTTATGGCTTTTCAAATGACCAGAATTAACAACAACAATTGGAAAAATACTATGAATTTACAACAATTAATAATACTAGCATGTGTTACAATTATGTTTTATTGGCACTTAATAAACAATGAAAATTATAATAAAGTAAAAGTATTTTATTTATTGAAATTTATAATTTTTACATTAAAGTTTGTATTAATTAGTGTACTCCATGATTTAATCTATATTTATAATTACATTTAATAAAATTAATTAATTGCTTTCTTTGCTCCCCCAATTACCATTAAAAGTACTCAATTATTGTACTCAAATTTGTGTATTAATCAATTCATTAATTTGCTATTGCCGCTTTCATTAATTATGCACAAATCATTGTTGAGCATAAATTTTGCTCCAGCTTCAAGCAGCGCAACAGCAACCGGTGTTGTATAATTCAATAATGAAAGGCTTTCAGTCTTTCAATCCGCAGTGAACACACATTAATTCATAATTGTATATGATCAATAGAGAGAACACCTTCAATTTTCAATTTTACCAAACCAAATTCCAATTCATTGCCATATCAATTTACCACAAGGCACACAAACACACACGAACACTCTCTTACTCACACGTACACAAGTATCCGCTCACAAAGGAAACCAACAAAAATAGCAACAACAACACTGAAGATCTCCTTCGTGTACAAAACAACAAGAGAAAAAAAAACCAACAACAACTACAATTCATTCATACCAAAACGTTTGGTTCGGCTCAAGAAAGAGAGCGGGATAAAGAGAGCGGGAAGAAGAGTGGCTGAGCGTGAGTGAGTGTGAGTGTGAGTGTTGGAGTGAGTAGCAAACGAGCGTAAGTGGGCGAGATGCAGTCAGTTTAAGAGAGGGAGTAGGAGTGGAAGGTGGAGTGGGAGTGGGAGTAGAAGAGAGCGAATTCCTTCAGTTGCTTCGCATTGAAATTTAGCTCTTTAGCTGCATTTGTAGCTTTTGTTATTGTTGTTGTGTTGTGATATTTATGTTTTCATCAAAAGGCAGCCAACAATCAAAATGCGCTGCACTTCGTCTCAGCATACACACACCAAGATACAGATACAAAAGCGCACAGGTACATAAAGATGTATCTACATACATGCAGACAGCTGTATGTATGTAAACAGCAACAACAACAGCGACTACAACTACAACAAAGGCAAGCAACGAACAGAAGGCAACGCTTTAACCTCATATTTATCCAACAGATACTCAGATACAGATACTTATAGCGCAAAAAAAAAAAAAAACGTTGACGACCGACAACGACAAATACAAAGAAGAAGAAGCAGAAGAAGACGAAGCAGAAGAAGCAGAAAAATAGCAACAGCAATGAAGGCAGTCCCCGCCTCCCCGTCTCCCTGGCTCCCTTCCCCCTACTCCCTCCACGCTTTGTATGGCAACCCAAAAAGAAAAATTGTACAAAAGAAAATAAAGCAAAAAGAAAAGCAAAAAAAGAGGCAAAAGAAAACAAATTTCAATAAAATATTATTACGCTTACGTTGATCGAACAGCAGCGAGCAGCAGCAGCGTGTATCTTACAGATACACTCTCATAGAGGCAGCGAGATACTCGCCAGAGGCCAAGTGTTCATTCGATAGTCGCCAAGCGTTATAAATAAACCATATCCATCAATTGCTTAACTCAAAACAGCGCTAAAAGATACAAAGATACGAGAGACTCTCGATACAGCTACAGATACAAACAGCAACAAACGGCACCCAAATAAAAGCAACAAAAACAACAAAAACAACAACAGCGCACAACAAAAACGTCAGGCAGTAGACGTCGGCATCGACGCTGACGTCGCCTCGACTGATAAAATGTATGAATACAACAACAAAGCGCACAAAAGAAAAAAATCTCAAAGTATCTGCCGACGCAAAGTCGTCTGTCGACTTCGCCGCTGCTGCGGCCGCTGTAACTGAAACTGAGCGAACATCGAACCACCGACCAACGACGTCGGCATCGCTGCTGCTGCTGCTGCTGCTGCCGCTGCTGCTGCCGTTCGCTGGTTTTCTTCTTTCGCTGTCTTTTTTTTTTCGTTTTTGTTTTGTTATGCTGCGCACACACACACACACACACTCACACAAATGCGCATTGCTGCTGCTGCTTCTTTCACTTTGTATGGGCAGGCAGCCAAAGCACTCAGCATAATTTTTTTGCACGCTCTTTTGCTCCCAACGTTTGCTGATTATTTTTGCCAAACATCTGCGTCGACTGCGCTGCCCAACGACTTGCACGTGGAAAGGTGTCTGCCTCAAACCCCAAACAAGCAACAACAAGAACAGCAAGCAAGCATCGTCAAGCAAAGTTCATCGTTTACTGCTGCTGCGGCAACTGTGACAGCGACTGCGACCCTGCCTCTCTCACTCAACGCTTCTCACGCATTTTACTAGCGTAGCAAAGCCACCAACCACCCCACAGCAATAAAAACAACAGTTACACAGCAGCAGCAGCAGCAGTCGACGTCCTCTCTCTCACACTCTCTCTTTATAGTTCACTCTGTGTGTGTTTGTGTGTGTTTTACTTTGCCGAAGCTGAAATGCGCAACATATTTGTGACTGACCGTCGCGACGAAGAGAGCGTCGCACCGACTCACTGTCTGACTCTCTGACTGACTGGCCGACTGTCCACCCACCACCCTGCGCCTGCTGCCGCTGCCGCTGCCGCTGCCTGCGTCGGCGTTAGCGTTAACGTTGTCTGCTTTGCCATTTTTTCCCCACTACTATTTTCACGCTGCTGCCTGTGCTGTGACTGCCAACTGCAGTTGTTGTTGTTTCTGCTGCTGCCGCTCTTTTGCTACATAATTGATTTTAGTACTGCGCTCTCTTAGTTGTTGTTGTTGTTGCTGCTGCTGCTGCTGCTGCAGTCGCTTGTTGTCGCTGCCTTTGCTGCTGGCAGTTACTTTTGGTGTAATCTCAACAGTTGATGCTGTTGTTATTGTTGTTGTTGCTGCTGCTGCCGTTGAGTGTTCTTCCAGCAGCCGCAACAACTTCTCCTCCGCCTCCTACCCCGGCCCACACTTTATGCTTCTTTACCACCCATTGCCTCCTGCTTTAGCGCTTTCGTCGCTTGTTGTTGCTGCCGTTCTTGTTGTTGTTGTTGGGTTTGGTTTTGTGAAAACCAGATTTTTGTCGTTTTATGCATTAAATTGTTTTTACAGCCGCGCTTTATATACAGGGTGCTGCAATTGGTTTATGGGTAGAAGACCAGTGCACCCTGTTTAATAAATGTTACTTAAAATTAAGCTTAAATGGGTTTTTTAAGACAATTGTTTTTTTTGTTTAATTCTTAGTACTTAATTTATTTATGTACTTTGCTTTAAACATTACAATTTTAGGGCTTAATTATTTAATTTAATAACTGCTCCTGAACACCTGTTTGCTTGTTACAAGCGCTCTGAAGTGCCACCCTGTATATTAGTCAGCTTTGCTCTTATGACTAACAGAATGTTAACGCTGCGTGGAATGTGTCACGTACCAAATGGAGTGAAGCACCCTGTATATGCGGTTGCACAGCTCACAGTCACAGGAAGGCACAACACAACACAACGCACATAAGCAGCCCATGAGACACACACACACACACACACACAAAGGCTGAGGGGCGAATGAACAGGCCAACAAGCAGCAGCAGCAACAACAACAAGCAACGCATTTACACAGATACGGATACAGATACCCGAACCTCCCTCGCCATGCCCTCATCCACGAACCTCTTCATCGGCATCACCCCCCACCCTTTGCACACGTGCATAAAACTGACGACGGCCTACAACGCAATACACTTCCTTTTACACTCAAACATACACACACACACACATAAACAGAGGGAAAGAGTGAGAGAGGAACTCTCACATACACACACACATGCACGCACTTACATATTTACATACATACAAACATAACCCAATGAAGCTGGCATCATCATCGCACAACTGTCGACGTTTATTGTTGTTGCCGCTTCGAGAAGACTTCCTGCGTTTCCTTTTCGCATTGAAATTATGACAAGGACTGCCAAAAATCGACGAAGGCGAAGCAGATGAAGAGAGCAAGGAATATTTACCCACAAAAAATAAAGAAAAAAGAAAGAAGTAAAAATATACAGCATGTTAAATAAAATAAAACATTATTTTATGCCAAAGCAACAAACACATTAACACTGCCAGTCAGGCAGCCAGCCAGCGGCGTCGACAGCAACAGCAACAGCGGCAGCGACGCCATCGTCGACGTCATCAATAAATCGCACGACCAACCAAGCGAACGACCCACCAACCACCCACCGCACAAAAGCTTACAAGCCACGCACACACAACTACAAACATACTTACGTACATGCACATACCATACACTCTACCTCGCTCTCTCGCGCACTCCTTCACTCTTTCGCTCTCACTCACGCTTACGCTTGTCTCTTTGCCACCTCCAACAGCGGCGCTGCGCTCGTTTGTGTTTTGAAAATTTAATCTCGATATGGCAACAAATATGCTACAATTTCATTGAGATGAACACCCGATACGGATACGCCGCCGCCAGAGCCGAAGTAGCCGGAGACACACGATTGTGTTTTAAAGCCGAAACCAAAGCCGAGCAGTAGCCGAAGTACAAGTCGAAACCGAAGCCAAAGCCGCTGCTCTGTCCAACTCAACTCTGCTGCTGTGTTTGGGTATGCATTTAATTCGCAGTGAATTTCTCACGCTGTGCAGCTGCTGTTGCTCTCAATGCGATTGTATGTGTGCTTGTGTGTGTGCAAGAAGTGTAGTAAATACACTACTACATTTTTCTGTGCTAATTGAGTGATAAATTGGGAGTGGATTTTGGGCATGACTCGACTTTGCCGAGAGCATGAACTGAGAGCGTGAGCGCGTGAAATGAGAGCATACATGTATGACAGACAGAGATAGAGCGCGAGCGACGGAGCGAGAGAGGAGAAGAAAGAGCGTGTGTGCTTGTGTGTGTCGAGTGTTGTGTGCGGCAATTGATATGCTCAGATTAAATTGTTAAATGTTTTTTATTCGGGTAATTAAAGTATTTCAATTTTGCGGCCACTCGACGAAAGCATACAACGTTTGAGTGAGTATGTGTGTGTTGCAGAGAGTAAATGAGTGACTTAGTGTGTGTGTGTGTGAGTAACTTTTGAGCATATGGAATGTTTATTTATTTATTTATGCAGTGTCAAATTAGATAATTTGTGTTGATTATGATTATATGCAGATTATTGACAATAGAGGCGTAACAAAGCAATTTATTAAATATTTATTTATTTTAACACACTCGTAAATTGCTCAGTATAACGTGTCAAAACGTTTAAGAAACAATTAATTTGCATTTAAATAATACCTACACTCAAATTTGCATATATTTAAGCCCCCGTATATCGAATACTGGCCAAATTGCGCCCCCTGGCGGCCGTAAATCATTCAAATATCAACCACAAATCACAACAATTAAGACAAATGTGCTGAAAAATCTACTTAACGCTGCCCACAAACACACAGATAAACGGATACTCTCGCACGCACACATGCACACACATTAAACGGTTTCAAAACAAACCCAGTGGTAGAAAAGGTAGTAGCTCCGCAAAAGTAGTAGTAGTAGTAGCAGATTCTACTACTATTTACGCTTTGCACGCTAAACGTAGCAATAAACGCACGCAAAAGAAGTCAAACAAATTGACATACGTATAATTATTATTTTACTTAAGTGCTCGCGCGTCGTCGCCCCTTAACACTCAAATGAATACCAAACACAGCGACCTGAAATAAATCAAGCGCGCGCGAGCAAGCGAGCGAGCAAACACAACCAAAACAGCAACCGATAGAAAGAGACAGAGGGAAAGAGAGAGAGAGCGAGCGAGCGAGTCAGTGTTGAGAGAGCGTGAACTCAAGAGAGCCGTCAACTGTACCACGCGCGTAGCGCTCTCTCTCGAGAGTATGAGAGTGTGTCTCTGTGTGTGTGGGTGCGAAGGTAGCGCCGCCATCGTAGCGGCAGCAGCAGCAGCAGCTCTGCCAGCAGAGCGGCCATCGCAGTCGACAGTTTCCCGTTCAGTCAGTTTCGAGTCGTGCCACGGTCAGCGTTGCCAGCCAGCTTCAGTTCCTTTCTGGCTGCCGTCGTCGAATGTTGTCGTCGTACGGTTGAAACACGCGCCCGACACACACATACACAAGCACGCAGCAAAATCAACAAAAAACAAATTGAGAAGAAGCAATCAACAAAAATGCGAAAAAGTTTACGATCATAAAAAAATTTGTTCGAAATAAAATAGTTTTGTTTAACAAAAACCAAAAAAAAAAATTAAATAAATAAAAACGTGTGAGAAGAAAGAATTAAAAAATTATTTAAATTAGAATTGAACAAAATTCAACAGTGTAGTATTTTGCAAAGTGTATTACGAAAAGTTATAAACAAATTACCAAGTGACACTTAGAACAAAAAAACAACAAGTGAACAAAGTAAACAAACAAACAAACAAACAAAACAACAACACAAAGCACATTTCATGGATTAAGTGCTATCAAAATAAAAATAAAAAATAAATACAAAAAGTTCCTGTTGCAACACAACAACAACAACAAACCACAGCAGCAACAACAACAACTTGGATTACTACAACAACAGTATTAAAACACAACAAACAACGACAACAAAAACAAGTGAATTTCATTAAATTTGATTAAAGTGCATTAAAAATTTGAAATAAAAATTTTTTGCTAGCAACCAAAAAAAAAAGAAGATAAAAATTTAAAGTAGCAACAAATTTTTTGGGAAAAACAGACAGAGAAATGTGAAAGCGTAACAAACAAACAAGAAAAGTGAAAGAAAAAGTGCACAAAAAGAGAGTGAAGAAAAAAACACAACAACAACAACAACAAAGTTGAAATAAACTTTGCCAAAATGTCGCTGAACCTTTGAGTGCTCAAACAGCAAAAGAAACACTCAACAACAACAACAACAAACAAAAGTGGTGAAGAAAGAAAAAACAAAATAAAAACAACAACAAGAAGAGCAACACACTCGGTGTGTGTTAGTGATCATATGTATTTGTTGATGCCATGCAATTGATTGTTGACAAAATTCCCATGTATTCCAAACAAACAACGAAGCGCAATTCCAAAAAGTAAGTTTTCCACTAAAATCATAATTTACCCCATCGTACCCCTACCCCCACTACCAAACAACAACAAGTGGAAAACAGTTACAATTAAACCAATGAGAACAAAAAGATTCTAAAGTGAAAAGTGACAGCAGTAAAGTAAAGAGGGACACAAAGAGAGCGGGTGTGAGAGCGAGAGCGCGAGGAGAGCATAAACAGTTACTGATAAGGCGACAACATCAACAATAACAACAACAACAAACAACAGCTGCTGGCTCTGCCTCTGCCTCTGCTGCTGCGTCTTCTACCACACACACAACTACAACAACAACAGCAACAGAGAGCAGCAACTACAATTCGCACAATAAATGAAAACTTAGGTAAAATATCTAAAAATAATAAATTCCATTTAAAACAACAAAAAAAAAAACAAAAAACAAAACAAATGCCAAAAAAAATATTTAATGCATAAATTATTAATTTATATTAATAATAATACAAAAAAAAAATCATTGGCAATTTTGTAACATTTCTTCTAGATCATCTTTATAGAGAATCTTTTAATTGTTGTGCTTTGAAAGGAATGTGCTTTTGTTTTTAGATATTTTATGTAAATTTTTGTACCATTTTTATGCTTTCTTTGTTGTAGACACAAAATATTCATTATTAACAAAATACATTTAACGAAAAATTAGTTCTAAATTCACAAATATATTTTAGAGACCTAATCCGAAAAAGTATTTATCACGCTATACTTATAAATCTTTAAGAAAGTGTTGTGTAGTATTATTAACTACTGACTTACTATTAAATTTAAGCTACAAGTGAAATATTTAGTTAGTTTTAAATTGCATAGTGAATGTGTTTAATTGGTGAAAGATTTCAAAAATTTAATCAACTCTAATAAGTGTGTTGTGTTCTTTAAAGTGTCTTTTTTAACTAAATAATCTAGAAAAAAACACGTTTTAAATTCGCTTCTAGTTGTTAAATTTGTAATTTAATATTTTTAAAATTTAGTTCAGCATTTTAAATTGTTTATCAGCCCTTTAAAAGTGCTTTGAATTAGTTGACAAATCGTAATTCGAAAATCTCAGCTGTTATCACCTTTAAATCAATTTAAATATTTATTGCCAATCAATTGCTCAAGTTACTGAAACTCCCCTCGTAAACACACACGTCCTCGCATCAGCTGAGACAACCGTTACGCCGCGCTCACACACTACTCCGCTCTCCCTGCCTCTCTCTCTCTCTCTCTCTCACTCAACAGCTCTAACCTCTTGCACAGCTGACCCATAATTGACTCACAAACACAAACATATACGCTCTCACACGCACTCAGCCACAAACACGCATACACTAACACACACACTTACGCAGGCTCACCTCAATGTTTGCACGTACGCCACAAGAAGAGGCAAAAGATGCTGGCGGAGCGGGAGAGGCAGCTGGAGTTGAACTGCAAGCAGTTGGAGGTGGGGGCAAAGAGAGCATTTGGTTGCTCTTCATCAGCCTTAGAAAACATTTTGCTATGATTTTTTTTTTCATTTTGAGTGCAGCACAAATTGTTGCGACTTTTGCTTCGTTCGTTGTTGCTGCTTCTTCTTCTTCGGCGACCTACTGCTGTTGCTTTGTTGTTGTTGTTGCTGTTTTTGTTGGAGTTTTTCCATTGAACTATTTTCGTAGAACGAAGGCGCACAAGAATGAAAGAATGAAAATTTGTTCACAAAACAACAAGAAAGCGATACATTGTCTGTCTGTTTGTCGGTCTCTCTGTCTGTCTGTATTTTTCTCTTTTCGCCTAAAATTCCTAAGAGTATCTTTTGTGTGCTGTGGAGGGGGGAAGTAGGAGAAGGGGTCGTGAGTAGTTTGCCGAAAAAAAAGGTCAGAAGGAAAACCGAACCGAAACCGAATTCGTCTCATGTGGGATTTGGGATCGGAGCTGGGAATGGGACTGGAACTGGGACCGGGACTGTCTCCGTTTCTTCTACTCTTTCTTAAAATTTTCTTTTTTTGCCTACCTACGCCTTTCTCGCTGTAATTCATCAAAAGTGCCAGAAAAATGCCGACACAGGTAGAGCAGCGGGCAATAGAAACCATCAACCTTAACCTTAACCCGTCTTTGGCCACAGGTACTCAAAAGTGGCCGCAACAAACTAGAATCCTTTAAAAAAAAAAAAGAAACACGCACTTGAAAAATGCACAGAAAAGCGTGTAAAAAATGCATGAAATGTATGTGTAAATGTGTTTTTGGCATATAAGCAAATATTGGATTGAAAACTATGTGACACATCAATCAACCACCACGAAGAAGGCAGTCAGAGGCAGGCAAATCAGAGCTCATCAACAACCACCAGAGAAAGAGAAAGAGAAGAGAAGTGGCCTTTGCAAAAAGGACACGAATGTAGCGGGTTCTTATGCAATTACCTCCCCGAAAGGGACTTCCTGTTTCTCGATCTGCCTGGGGCAATTTTCACACGGGAAATAAAAATGCGATACAATGCAGTAAATAGCTGAAAAACAAAACCTAAACGCGGAAAACCATTTGCAAATCGCAAAAAATGAGCGAGAACAACCCTCTAGAGAATTCTCTGTGGTAGCAGCGTTAGGTGCTACGCAGAGAAAGAGGGAGAGAGTTAGAGCCACTGGGTGATTCTCTCATTAACCCTAAAGAAACAAACATTCGTCGCATTTATTGCTTTATCGAATCCATATACACTCAAAAAAATAAAAAAAAATAAAGTAAAGTGCAGTCCAATATTAATAAACCCATCAGGCATCACTCTAACCTCGGGGGCTGAACCGACCAACCCTCATTGTGACCAAAACAAAGCAGAACAACAACGACAATATATATCTACGACAATCTGAAGTTTTACACGTGTAAAATAAACCACCCTTTAAATTTGTAACCCTCGAGAACTGAGTGAAGGTCAACGCTTGTCTCGCATATCTAATTGCAAATTTAGATTTGATTAGGCATTAATGGGTTAAGCATCTGACTTTTGACTTGTGATGAAGCCTAGCATGTTTGTTGGCCAAGATAGGCATGCAAATAAGTCATTTGATAGGTGCTCTGCCTATTATTACAGGCATTAAGGGGTTAAGCGTATAAGTTTTGCTTGTGATTTAACCCTAAGAAGTTTTAAAAGGTAAAAAAAAGTTTTACTTAGCTCCAGGCATATATTGTGTCAGGCGCTAATGGGTTAAACAGTAAAGTTTTGACTGTTCAACTATTTAAAGGCGTTTACCAACACTTGTAGGATTTTTAATACTCACACTTTTAAACAAAAATTAGTTTAAAGAGTATTTAAAGGCTTAACCATTCGTTTACTTACTTTATGTAAAGAAACAATGCATTTACCAACACTGTTGCTCAAGAAACTGTCCTCAAAACACCTTGAAGAAGTCACATGATAAATAATGAACACCCCCTCCCAACCTACCACTAAAAAAAAGTACAGAAAATATACGTTTAACGACCCAATTAAAAGCCAAACAGTACTTGATATCAGTCCAAAAATGAAGAAGAAGCAGAGAGACTACTAACAAACACATTCGCATAGATATAGTAAAATATATGCTTAAAATGGAAGAAGTAGAAATTAAAACCGAAACTCCGAAGTACACGAAATATAAATAGAAACCGAGCAAAGTAGTCGGGCCCCAATAGA
The DNA here is from genome assembly GCA_035047505.1 of Drosophila parthenogenetica. NCBI lineage: Eukaryota > Metazoa > Arthropoda > Insecta > Diptera > Drosophilidae > Drosophila > Drosophila parthenogenetica. The sequence continues at coordinate 3,474,800 of JAWNPM010000070.1, forward strand.
TAGCACTCCCCAGTGCCAGTTTCAGTGCTCTACAGTCTAAAAAAAAAAGTAACACAAATCAAAGGTAAAAAAATCTTATCAGCTACAGAAAGACAACAAAAAATGATGGAGCAAAGTGTTGTTTTGTCAACTGACAAATTCGAAAATTCTACAATCGACAAAACAATGGAAATTTGTAGTCTACTGTCTCGCTTACACTCAAACCCCAAGCCCAACTAGCTGTCTCTGTTCAACACTGGGCAAGTTATGCAGAATTTGTTGTGTGAAGTTATCGCATCGCTTATCAGAGTGCCGTCTTTCACCAATATCTGACGGAATAGTTGGCCAAAAGGCCGAATGCCATGGAATACCATTTTACGAATTACCGATTACCAAATGCCATTTTGTCGTTTATTCGAGCGATTTTGTGAATGGAAACGGCTGGAGTACGGCGGAAATTTATGGTACTGCGATTACATTGTGAAATGAATGAAATTCGACTAGTGCTGAGTACGGCAAATGTTTGTAATTAGTACGTACGGCTGAAAGTGCTGTCTCAAGACACGGGTCAGCTTGAAATATGCTTAATTATATGGAGATTTGTGCATATGCATCAATTAAATGCCGTTTCTAACCTCACACTAACAGCTGTTTTTAGTTTAATAGCCATGCTAATTGCACTCAATGGGTTAAAGTTTGCAGTTTAAGCTTTTAATAGCAAGAAATCATGAGAAGACATCATATTTTAGTGCAATTCAAACCTTGGTCAAGTCGTTGCGCCTCTCTCTGCGCTTCTCAATAATCAATTTAAGTCGAGCAATTGAATTTAACAGCAATTTGCTGTTAATTGTTGCATTAAAATCTATTGTAGCACCTCTCTTTGTGATTCTCATCGTGTTTTGACTCACTGCTGCCTCTCTCTGCGCTTCTCAACAGCTGTTTTTGGCACTCAGCAGCTGTTTCTGCTGTTTCTTCCTCATTCCACCGCTTGGGGACTTTCAACAATTTGCAAAAATTTCATGATTTTTTTCATTTGTTTTTTAACAATTTTTTTTTGGGCTTGTTTTGTTTGTTGTTTAGCTGTACTTTAGTCGACATTTTGTCTTGTTGTTTGTGTTGCTTCAAACTGGTTTTCAAGTACGACGCTGGCAGCGACGTCGACTGCGGCAGCGACGCCAGCGTTGAATTTATGCGTTGAGTTTTTCGTCGCTCAAATTTTTTGCGCTGTTGCAATTTTCGCTTTGTTTTTTTTTTATTTTATTTCGGTTTTTTTCAACAAAATGTGATTTATGTATATTGTTTATGAGCTTTGGTTGTTGTTGTGCAAAATACTTGAGTAAAAATTATTGCAGCTTCTTTTTTTTTTTTGCTGTTGTTGTTGACAGTCAGCCTTCGATTTATTTTTAATGTTTATGTGTCTCTAATTGTTTATGATTTTTACGCTGGCTTTTGTTCAAGCTTTTGGCATTTTGGCGATTTCAAGATGGACGATTGTGTTTAATTGGCGATTAGATAAAACTACAACAACAACAACAAGAACAACGATAAACACAGCACTCTCCGATGACGCTAACGAATTATCCAATTCGTTTAGAATTATTATTATTATTTTTGTATATGCCACAAGGTTCTACAAGCAAAGCAACAACAGCAACAATAACGAGAACAACTCGGAGCTGGCATAAATTTTGTTTCAGCAAAACTGACAGATAAGATAGCCAAGCAGCAACAGCAACAACACCTGAGTAAGGTGCGCAAAACTGTCGCTGATTGATAGTTACAGTGACTAGAGAGGGTGAGGGGATGGTGGCACAGACAGCCTGAAACTGGAACTGTTGGTTGTTGATGTTAGTGTTGCTGGTTGCTGCTGCTGGTTGTTGTTGTTGCTGATTAGCGCGTGTTACAAGTCAACGTTTGCTTTTTATCGCTGCACGAGCAGACGGAAAACCATTTGGGGTTACATCACAAGGACAGCACTAGCAACAACAACAAAAACAAAAACAACAACAACAGACATCACAACAATTGTGAAAATGTTGTGAAATGCAGCGCACATTTTATTTATGCGTTGAACTCTGTGAAAGTGACGCAAATGCAAAAAGAACAGACATTTAAAGGCTTATTTATGACAAGCTACAGTCATGACTGCCTAAGGCAGTTTTACACAAAGTGTTACGAGCCAAAAAAGAAAAAGAAATAAGCAATTTGTTTAAATATTAAAACTTAAATTTTATTAAAACTGCTTAAAACATTTTGGACAAAACATGTCAGAAAAAAATGCTTAAATTTTGAAATGTTTCTATAAAAAAAATCTTTAAACTTTAATTTAAAACATAAAAACCTTTACTTTATATAGAAAATATTGGTCAGCGCATTTTCTAAATCTTTTTCGAATTGAAAATGCAATTAAATTCGCAACTTTGTGCGAAATGCGTCGAAATTTGCTTAAATTGTGCTCTACTGTGCCATATAAATTGTCCAAACACACACACACACACACACATACTGTTCAGCATGCTAATTAGTGGCATTAGACACACACAAACACACTGGCACACACAGGTAGACACGTGTGTGCAAATAAAATGCAGCGCATGTTGCGTATACGCAATGTGTGCGGTCAACGGCAAAAACGTTTTCAATGCTGTTGTTGTTGTTGCTGGTATTGTTTAAATTACTGTTGTTGCCGTCTGCAGTTTACAGGTGCCGAAAAAGCGACGCTAACAAATTTTAAACAAACCCCATTCAAATATTGCTCATACCACATGTGGCACGAGACAGCGAGACAATGGCCAACGGGCAAAAACAAACTTTTATGCAATATCCCTGTCACTGTCTACCCCCCCCCACACTCCCCCTTCTCGCTATACGCGGTGCACGCTTCACCGCAAAACCGGCAAAACATTTATAAAAATGAATTTAAAATCGACAGGAAAAAGCAACTGAGAGAAAATGTTCAAACAATATTTTACATAACACAAAGAGAGGCAGGGGGCGTGGCATGTGTTAGAGGCGGGGATTGGGATCAAATTGGCGGTGTATGAATATGTTTGTTTTTATTGCTGTTCTTGCTTTGTTGCATTGCATTTTTAATCAAAAAATTGTGCGCTTTTTCTCTGCATTTTGTGTTTTTGGGGTTTATGAATTTTTATTTCTGCGATTTTTATACAGTTGCCACTCAACGCCGTGGCCTTAGCGCTGTCTCTCACTCACTCCCTGCTACGACGCTCCCTTTCCCACTTAATAGCAGCCACATGGGGTTTATGGAGTGCCCTTTTAGAGGGTTGTTATTATTTCTACGGTGGTTGCTTCCAACTCAACTCTACTCGACCTGAGTCGAGTCTATTATGCTGATTTATTTTTATTTTTATTGCAATTTATGACGAGCCCTCGATACGATAAATCACAAGACGATATTTGCAGCGTAAACGCCATTTGAGGCCAAAAAGTAACTTAATGCGGAGTGTTCATAGTTTACTCCATTCGCAGCAGGCAAATAATTCGCTCAAATTGAAACCAGGAAAAGGCGGTAGAGTATCACTCTCCCAGGGGCGTAGCTGAGAGGCGTGGCAGGTGTGTGTGTCCTGTGGCAGGGCAGTGTTATGACAAGCTGCGATTAACTTTGAGGAGTAAAGTGTGCAAAAAAAGTGTTGCATACCTGTGGGCGCACAGTAAACCAGTGAGCCGAGAGAGAGAGAGAGAGAGAGACAGAGAGAGAGTAGTTCAGTGAAATGTGAATAACTTTTTGCTTTGCTGCTTGACTCTTTACATATGTTGAACAAAAAAACCAATAGCAGATAGAAGAGCTAACCGACTGGAATAGACCCTGTAAACTGCTAATTGAGTTGCTTTATTTTGTGTGCCCTGCCACGCCTACCAAAGCCAACTATACCCACTGCTACAAGACCAATACAGGGCACGCCAACAAGCACAAACATGCAAAAATGCAATTCGAAAGCAAAATGGATTGAGATGGACAAAAATTGGTTATGGGCAACGAGTAGAGCCAAAAGGAAAAGGGATGGGGTAAGCGGAGAACGGGCAGAATGGAAATGGAAATGGATATGTAGATACGAAAATGGTGTGATGTGATGTGAGCTGTGATCCGTGGTGTGTGTGTGTGTGTGTGGTGTGTGTTGTGATGCAATGGATTTTTCGGTGGCGACTCGACATTAAACACCCTCGAAAAACAAACTGTCAAGCGCAATTCTGAGAGGGTATCAGAGGCAAGAAAAAGTGAAAAGGGCGGACAGAGAGTAGGGGGTGTGTGCAGGGACAGTGCGGGGGTTGGTTATGAAACATACAGAAAATAGCTGAATGCTTTGGAAACTCGCACTGTCGCTCAACATTTTGCAGATGTTATTGCTTTTCTGCAACCAAATGCTGGACAAGCTGCGAGTGTGTGTGTGTGTGTTTTGGGTGTGTAGGGCCTTTGTAATTGCCTCATAGAGTTGTGCTGGCATTCAGTTTGTTTTTCAGCTCAGTTTTGCCAGCTATTTTCACTCTCACTACTCCCTTTATGCGCCCTGCAACCCTCAGCTTCTTTATGCAGCTTTTCTACAAAATATTACGCATACGCAGCGCTAGCCACACAAAATCTGCTTTAATAACTATAAACTATACAACTGCATACAGTATAAATCAGCTCTGTACGGAGATATCAATATTTTTACCATCCCTGCTACCCCTCTCCCTCTTCCACAACATCCGTTTTGTTCCTAGCACGTGTCTAACAGTTTTTTACGATTTTCCACTGCTTTTTTTCACCTTTTTTTTGCTCTCCGCTCAACCCTCACACGCCGTTTGCACACGCCAGCAAATGGCATCTATAAAAAGCGCACAGCAACTAGCACAACAACTACAACGACAACAATAAGATAAATAAAAAAACAACAATAACTTTTGCACTTATTTTTCATGATTTTTTTAATGTTTTTCTTTTTATATTTGTGTTGATTTTTTTTCTTTACTGTTTTTGTTCGCCGCAGACATTTGCCAATCATGAACTTTTGACCAGACACAATGCAATTTTTTGAAAGCCCCCAGCCCCTATACCCTTTAATCACCCCCATAAAAAAATATACACCCTAAACCTAAAAAAAGGGTGTTAAAAATACACATATTTCATTGCTACTAACAAAAAAAAAGTAGTAAATTTAACAGAATTTGATTAACTATTTGATTTAGTTCCAAACTTAATTAAGATATTCATTATTTTGTCTAAAAACAAATGGTTAACAAAGGGCAAGAAAAAAAGCAGTTGAAGTGTTGCATAAGTTGACAGTTTCTGCTCCTCTCTTCGCTTTCCCTTTCCCTTTAACTGTTGCACTTTTCTCTTACACTGAGCAGCATTCATCAAACAACACGGAAATCATTTCGAGCGCCAAATCAGAAAGGGAGGGAGCTAAGCGAGAGTGCGAGTGGTAGAGTGGGAGCGCAAACAACGTTATTTTATTTTATGACCGTTGCAAATTGAAGTGCGCGCAATTTACAATTAAACAGAGCGAGAGAAGCAGTGGGAGAGAGAGAGAGAGAGAGTGGGAGAGGCAGGGCAGAGAGCGACAGATCAGCTGCTGCGCTGCCGCTGCTAGCACTGATTTTTTGTGCATTGTTTTTCTTTTATCTAATCAATAAAGAAATATATATCTAATCAGCAAACAAGAACAACAACAACAATAACCAGCAATAGCAGCTGTATAACTGTACACACACACTCACACACACATACATACTAACACATGCCTGCATAACTTACATATGCATAACTATAGGTACTCTCGCTATTGCTCTCGCTCTTGCATATTGTTAGTCACATAATGAGGCTGAACGAAACAACACAACACAACACAAAACGAAACGAAATGAGAAGACAAACTTGACGATTGTATGACGATGTCGCTCTGCACCCTTCACTCCTGCTTAAGCTAGACATGCTCACACCCGCACTCTTCTAGCGCATTGAGCGCAAATTTGTTTGCTTGTTGTGTTGTTGTTGTTTTTAACGCTACATTTGCTAGTTACTGTTTATTTGTTTTTTTTTTTTTTTTCTTTTTCTGTCGCTCATACACCTTGCACTATTTGCGATCTATCTCGCTTGCGCTGTCTATCGTGCAATCTGAAGGTTATGCTGCTTTAAAAGTCAGCACACTAACAGGAAGTTGATCATAACTGTAACTAGCTAGATAGTAACTATACATTGTATAATCTTGGTATGCAAATTGAATTGTAGTGAAGTGAATAATTGCTTTGCTCAAAACTATTGCACTATCAGTAGCTTAAGTCAGCTCTTTATGGCTCTCTTTGTGGTTGTCAGCCTTGAAGCGTGCCGCTCTTAGGCGTTGCTCACAATCAATCCTGTACAGTTTGACCCGCTGACCTGCATTTCTCTTGGCGCCTTGGGAGTGCACTCGCTTCAATGCTTTATGCCTCTCTTCTGCTTACTCTCGCTCGTTCGCCGGCTGTGGACACAATGCTAATTTATCGTCACAGGTTCAGTTGATGGGCCCACGCCCCGCTCTTTTGCTCTCTTTCGTCTAGCTGGTGCCGGCATTGCTCGTCATGCGATTATCAGCCAATCGCTTAGTGTGCTATTTATTTACATTTGCTGCGTGCGTGTGCATGTGTGTGTGTGTGTGTGTGTGTTTGTGTGTTCCTTTACTTTTTTTTTTTTGCTGTTTTCTGTATTTGCTTTTATTGTTCAACGCTGTTTTTTTGTAGATGCGCAATTATTGTGAGCGTGTTACTTTATATATTTCTGTATTGTTTTTCTCTTTATTTATTTTTTTGCTCTTTGTTGTATTTGTATTTTTTTTATGTTCGTACTTTTCCAATTCGCATTGCGTTTCGTGTTTGTGTGCTCGCTTCATATGCTGCCAAGCTAAGCTATTGTTGTTGTTTGCCATTGTTGTTGTTGTTGTTGTTGTGGGCTAGCAAATATGCTTAATTATTTTTACCTTAAAAGTAGCTCCATCAAAAAACGCGAATGTGAAAACAATTTCAATGGAATTGCGACGACGACTTTGTTTATACCTTCGAGTGTTGTGGGGGGCAAAGGCTGAAGAGTGGCAGATGAAGAGGTGGGTGGGGGAAGCCCATTTGACATTTTAGGCCTTTAAATGTCAGAAGAGAAGCAGCGCGAAGAGCGACAAATGAAAACAACAAAATGCAATGCGAAAAATAAAGTAAAAACAACAACATGATCATAAAGATGAACACAATAATGAACATGACGATCATTTTGTTATTGCTGATAATAATGACGAGAGCATTGTGAGCATAAAGCTCTGACATCATCACCATAAAACTGTCCCCATTATGAACGACAATTGGCAATTGCAAATCGAGAAAATTATCCATTAAAACCAAAACAAAAACACACACACACACACAGAAACACGCACACACTCTGAACATAATGAAACATTTTTCATAAACATTTATTTATCTGAAATGTGGAACACCATCATCCACATCAACGCAACTGACTCACAACTGAAATCTTTTCAAGTTATTTATAAAATTTATAATTAATAGAGAGAGAATTTTTTTGCAATTAGCTACTTGGAATCTGCTGCCATAATAAATAATTATAGTAGAAAATTCTTAGAGATTTTCCAGGAATTTATTTAAGCTTAAGAATTTGTGAATTTATTTATCTTATAACTCTTGAATTGACTTGACTTTTAGCTATAAAACCGCATTTCCTTTCTCTTTCTTAGCTGCTGCTTCCCCTCTCTCCTGCCTCTGCCTTTTCTGTCTCCTTTTGACACTTTTCATTTTATTTCGACTCTCAAAATTGAAAACTGTAAAACAACTGAACTTTCGCGTTGAATTACTCGCTGTTTAGATCTTAAAAATATATAGTTTACTTAATAAATAATTAAAATGTATTTCGATATGTACTTAATACAAGCGACTAATCCGTGTTACTATTATTTGATCTATGATTATTGCAGAAAAAATGATGAAATGAACCAGCAGGCGGGCTCCTCAAGGGCGCCAGCCACAGGGGGCCAAATCTCACCGCCAGGTGGCAGCACCAATAACACTAGCAGTAGCAACAGCAACACCAATAACAACAACAGTGTTGTTGATGCACAGCAGCAACAGCACCAGCAACTACAGCAACAGCAACAACAGTACTATAATCAGCAGCAACAACAACAATATCAGCAACAACAACGCGAAAGTTTTTTGGCCTATCAGCAACAACAACAGCAGCAGCAACACCAACAGCAGCAGCAACATCACCAACACCAGCAACACCCACAACACCAACAACAACGCACTGTTGGCGGTGGCAACTTTATGCTGGGCAATGAGCTCGGAGTCGGCGGCGATAGCCTGCGTAGTCTGAACAATACCTTTGGCCCCAACTCTGAGTTCACATCGCTAGGTGGTGGCAACTCTGGCAGTTCACTTGGTGGCATCGGCTCATCGAGTGGTCAGAGCGTGCAAGGACAGAACAGCGGTGTGGGCGGTGGTGCTGCTGGCGGCTATCCTAATATGGTTGCAGTCAGCCAACAGCAACAACAGCAGCAGCAGCAGCAACATCAACACCAGCAACAACAACACATGTCCAATATGGATGCCATGGGAGGTTACAGTCAGGTAGGAAACGATTTTAGTACCCAAAATTTGAAAAATACTAAAAGTCTAGTAGAAAATACCAAAATAATACCAAATATTTGACCATGAAAAAAACGCAAAATACTAAATTATACTTTTCTTCTTCAAATAAAATAAGAATTTCAACATAAAATATAAAAATTCAAACCTTGATCTCAAAATACTGCCGATTTTTACAAAAAATACCAAGAAATTTATTTTAGCAATCAGTTTCTGAGAAAGATAATTCTATTGATAAGCAGCCTGCTTAATTTCAAGCAGATTGCTCCCGCAACACCAAAGTTATAGCTGTTTGGAAACTAGCTATTATACGGCCATAACTTTGGGAAAACTAAAGCTAAAAATTCCGCCACGATTTTAATAAACTCTACAACTTGTGCTGATTTTCTCTGATTACAGATGGGTGGCGGCATGCATCCTGTTGCCAATGGCGGCATGATGGGCAATGGCAATGGCCAATACATGAACGGACAAGGCGGCTATAATGGCGGACAGGGGGGCATGGGCATGGCTGGCATGGGCTATGGCAATGCGGCCGCACAAAGGCATCATCAGGTGAGTAAACATCGATGACTTCATCAATCGCCGTCATGACTGCAGTTTTAAGCTGTCTGAATCTCAGTTTTTGTGTTGAGTTTGAGTTTTAGTCTTGGTCTCAGCTGTTGACAGTTTAAATTCACTTCGAGGCCATAAACATTCCTGGCCATTAAGTTTTAATCGTTTGAACAATACACAACATGAATTCGATTCGATTTTTCACTCAAATTGAAAATCGTATGCGATATTGAAATTCAAATTTTTTTAATTTGAATGAATGACAAATTAGCGCTCCCTGAGTTACAGTTCAGTGGTTATGATGACTTAAGAGTTGGTTTTTGTAGGAGATATATGCAGAGAAAGCTCTACTTGCGGACAGCTCACTCAGGCGGACAGCTTTCTTAGGCGAACAGTCTCAAGAGCATGATTTTCATACGAAATCCAAGCCCTTATGCGGACATCTCTGTGCGGACAACGAAGCTTTCACTAGGAAAATTCCTAAACAATTTTTTAAGCTAAAGTTAGAGTCTTTTACTATAAAGTGTCTTTATAGTAGCGTTTGCCAGACGTATCATCCTTATATACAAGTACAAAAGTCAGATCAGCTCATTTAGCTATAACTATCGCAGTTTAATGAGCTGCATAACATTTAGTCGTAAAAAACCCTCCGTATATAGACGGTATATGTGGACAAGGTCAGCCGAGAATATGGCATGCATAATAACGTGCGCTGTGAGTTGGGAGATAGGGCGGTAGGGAGCGAGGAGTGGGCGGAGAGAAGAGAAACGGTAGTGGAAAGTGGACGGGGAGCGCTACGAACCAATTACGAAAGATGCAACTACTTATCGAACGACAGGTAAATCTTTCGCTCGCTTTAGTTCAGTTCAGTTCGGATCGCATCGGTTCGTTTCGGTTCGGTTTGGTACGATTGGTTCAGTCGGTTTGTATTGGGTTGGGTCGCAGCTCGGAAGCTTTTGGATATTGAGCTTCGTATGTCGGATCTCGAATTCCGTCGTGTGCTTTGCTGGCGCTGCGCAGTTTGACGGCGGCGGTGGCGACGGCTTTCAATGCGCTTTCAATAACAAATTTAATTGTTTGGTGGGCAAAGTGCAGTCAGCGCGTCTGATGGAAAGATAGAAAAAAAAACAGATAGAGCGGGAGAGAGTGGGAGGGAGACAGATAAATGGAAAAGTAGTGAAGTAAGAGAGGCAGAGAGGTAGGTAAAGAAGCTAAGCAAATTACCGGCAAGTGTTAAGTAATTAGCAAGTACGAAACGGTAAACATCGGAGAAAAGTTGCTCTTGATGGGAATTATTTAAGCAGAGTTTATTGGGGAGGATTCTCCTGAAGAACTTGTACATTCTAGAACCTTTCTGGCTTAGGAAATAAGGAGTTTTAGGCACTTTATTGCAGAGCATATTTTATCCTAGGCACTTATCCTTAGCTAGGATCACTTATTCCGTTTGAACCCACTAACCAATTACTTCTCCCTTCTCTTCTGTTACAGATGTCACCGATGAACCAAATGCAGAACATGTCTATGGGACCAGGCGGTAGCATGGGTCCTGGCATGCAAATGGGTGGCATGAATCCCATGGCCAAGATGCAGGGCATGGCCAATGGGGGCTACTCGCAGCAACAGGTGCCGCCGCAGCAGCAGCGTCGCATGACGCCGTATCCACATCCACAGATGCACATGGCACAGAAACGAGCCGGCGCTGGCGTTGGCGTTGGTGGAATGTATCCCAATTCTGTCCAGCAGCAGCAGCAACCACCTCAGATGTATGGTGGCCAGCAGATGCATCCCAGCGCTGGAGTTGGAGGCGGAGCTGGTGTTCCTTTGCCCATGCAGGCGGGTGCTGGCAATGGCTATGGACGTGGTGGTCCCATGGGCGGTGTAGTGGGTGGGGTCAGTGGAGGTGGAGGCGCTGGTGCCTATGGACGCAATGGTGGACCAGTCATGAGTCCTGGTGGCGGCATGATGCCCATGGGCGGAGCTGGCATGGTACCCGGACCCGGTTGCATGGGTCAACAACGCTTTGTGCCACAACCAGGAGGAGGAGCTGGTGTGGGCTATGGCGCCGGATCGGGAGCGCATCAGGCACAATTCTATCCCGGCGGCAATGGCAACGGCATGGGAGTGGGCGTGGCTGGTGGCCAAGGCGGCATGTGTCCGGCTGGACCGGGCGCCGTTGGCAGCACCGTCGGTAATCCCTACCAGAATCAAGGGTGAGTTCGTAAAAAATAAACTCAAATTTGATGCAGTTGCTCATTTCGATCTTTCTTTATTTCAGTTTCCAGCAAAACTATCAGCACAGTCCAGTTCCTGGCAATCCTACGCCTCCGCTGACGCCGGCCTGCAGTGTGCCCTACGTCAGTCCCAATCCGGACATTAAGCCGCCAATGGATAGCAGTAAGTATAATTTGGTCTAAGTGGGATAAGGCAGGGCAGTTAGGCAGAACTACTTGGAAGAAAGTTCCTCCAAGAAGGAAAACGGGACAAGGGATGAGTTTTAAGGGTTTTGGTAGAGCGTATCTTAAAGTCTGGTTGGCTTAGGAACACTTAAACCCCCCCCCAAACCTCTGCAGATTATCTTTCTCCTACACAAAATGTGTGGACCTGTTTTTAATGCTCTCATTTTTACTCCTTCCAGGCGAAGAGATGAGACTGACATTCCCTGTGCGGGATGGCATTATACTGACGCCATTCCGCCTGCTCCACAATCTCTCAGTGAGCAATCATGTGTTCCATCTCAAGCAGAATGTCTACAACACGCTCATGTGCCGGTAAGCAAACAACTCTCTCAAAGATTCCCAATCAAACCCTAAACTTTCAATGCTTTTTTTCCTCTTAGCACCGATCTGGAGCTGCAGTTGAAATGCTTCCATCAGGACGATCGCCAAATGAACACCAACTGGCCGCACACCGTCACCGTATCCGCCAATGCCACGCCCCTGAATATCGAGAGGTCGGAGAAGAACAGCACAGCGCTGCGTCCGCTCTACTTGAAGGCCGTTTGTCAGCCAGGACGCAATACCTTGCAGCTGACAGCCAGTTCCTGTTGTTGTGTAAGCTAAACGAAGATTTCTCTACAGATAACAAGCTTTACTTATAGACTTATTTCTACCCTGTAGTCCCATTTGTTCGTCCTACAACTGGTGCATCGACCGTCGGTGCGTCAAGTGTTGCAGACGCTGCACAAACGGAATCTGTTGCCGCTGGAGCATAGTGTGCAGAAGATCAAGCGTAATCTTAGTTTGCCCAGTGTAGGTGCTGATGGTGTGGTGCCTGTTGGCAGCCCTGATGCAGCATCACAGCAGTGCGCCAAGATCTCATTGAAGTGTCCCATAACCAAGACTCGAATACGGCTACCGGCGCGAGGACACGAGTGCAAACATGTGCAATGCTTTGATCTGGAGGCCTATCTGATGATCAACAGTGAGCGCGGCTCGTGGCGTTGTCCTGAGTGCAGCAAGTCGGCCATTACGGATACCCTGGAAATTGATCAATACATTTGGGCTATACTCAATACGCTAAGCACCTCCGATGTCGATGAGGTAATCATTGATTCATCCGCTAACTGGCGTGCCTTGCATCACAACGGTGGCATGCCAAATGCACCGCAATCGGGCACAGCACCGCCCCTAGCGACGCCCACTGGCAATGCTGGTAGCGGCAGCGGTGGCGGTGGCAACAACAACAACAGCAGCAATGGCAACGGCAACAGCGGCACCGGTACCGGCAGCAACACAAGTGTTGGCAACGGTTTGCCAGCCATCAAACAGGAATTGTGCGATGACATTGCCAAGGTCATGTCACCGGGATCCACACAGCTGCCCACCTGGGACAACTCGCAAGCGATGAGTCCCTACAACATGCACGACATGAATTCCATTGCCAACGGCAACATGATGGGCAACAACAATGCAGCCAACAATCCACAGCTGTAAGTAAAACTGATCGATGGGTGGTGATTGTACCTCTAACTGACCTCTGACTGGAGACTGTAGCTCTATTAACCTGCATTATAAATAATTTGAACCTTTTTACTCTTTCCTTTGCAGTGGCAACCGCAGCAATTATGACGGTTTCAGTGGCAGCCACGGCGATGGCAACGGTTTGGCCAATAGTGATGCCGTCAACTCGTTGGATCAGCTTAATGCCATGGAGAAATCGCTGAGCGATCAGGTAAGCAAAGAAACTGACTACTTTCGTCACTAGTACGCCACTAAACCAACTTCCTTTCCCTCTCTGCTCCCTAATAGATGCCACACACGCCGCATACACCTGGCGCCGCCAGTCATCCCATGACTCCTGGTGGACCGCCAAGCGTTAGTTCCTCACACAACGAGCCCATTAGCGGTGGCACACCCAACAACAACAACAGCAGCAGCGGCAACAACAACAACAAAAACAGCACTGGACACAATTCACCACAAACGCCAGGAACACCAAGTCGCAGTCTTGGCAGCAGCACCAGTTTGTCCAACACGGACAGCAGCAATCAGCAGCAGCAACAGTCGCAGTCACAGTCACAGCAGCAGCAACAGTCACAGTCACAGCAGGAACAATTGCTGAACTCGCTGATGAGCAGTCAGACACAACTGAAGTTTGAAAATGATTTGAGTGCGGAATTGCAGAATTTTGATCCCTCCGCTGCTGGGCTCGACAACAATGGACACGATCTGAATGTAAGTATATTACAGTGTTGTAAAACGAGTAGAAAACTAACCTAAAATTCTATATATTTTTATAGCTGCTACAGGATATGGATCCAATGGAAATCTTATCGTACCTGGATCCACAAACGGATTTGAATACGCCGCCCTCGAGTGGCAGCAGCAATAACAATGCCAATGACGATCTGTTGGCCACGTTATTCGATTAAAGCCAGTGTTGAAAAGTGCAGAGAAATTCCTTAAACACACTATCACACAAAAATACACAGAGAGAGGGAGAGAGAGAGAGAGAAGGAAGTAAAAACAAATAAGAAAAAGAAACAGAAAAAAAAACACATGGCATTAAACCATAATTGTAAATAGTATTATTAATTTTAATGAATTTTGTGCACTACAGTGAGTAGCGTAAATTCAAAAAACAAAAAATAAATAAACATTTTCGTTTCCTCACCCTACACACCCTCTACACACACACAACACAAAAATCGAAGCAGCAAGTGCGAAATTTAGAATTTGCAGTGTTGAAAAACAATGAAATGTGATTTAAAAATTAATTAATTAAATTAATTGGCATTTAATTTAAACAAAAGAACATAAACAAAACAAAATATATAATAAAAACAAAAAATAAGAAAAACAAACAGTCATTATACCATATAAACAACAATTCAGTTTACATTAAAAGCATTATTAAAAACACAATGAAAAGTAAATGAAAAAATTCCTTCAATGAAATTTACGAATTTAAATGCATCATTTTTAGCTGGCGCTAAATTTAAAAAATTTCTAAATTTTTATTCTGCACATTTTTTGTCCACAATGAAATGTTAAAAATAAAAATAATTTAACTTGATTTTCATGTGGAAATGTTTCTTGTTTATTGTACAAAGTATTACAAATAAAACTAAATATGTAAATTATAAAACAACAACGCAGCATAACATTACAACAACAACAACAACAAAATATATAAAGATATAAAATACAACAACACGAGTAAAAGTAAAAGTAAAAGGGAAGCATGAGCAAAGAAAAACAAAAAATAGTAAACAAAAAAAATCCCAACAATTTTATTACATTTATAAAATGAAAACATTTACATTTTAATTGTTGCATAATTTTAATTATTTTTTAAAGTCTATAAAATTAATTGATTTAGCACAGTAAAAGAAAAATGAGTGGGAGTAAGCTGAAGCATGAAACGAAGTAAAGAACGAAACTGGATGAAAAGTAAAATATATTAAGTGTATAAAAAAATTGTACTTGTAATTTGTAAGGCGCAAACAAACTATTAAAAATTTAAATCAAATTTAACGTTAGCAGTAAAAGTAAAATAATATAAAGTAAAATTAACTAAAATAATATAAAAATTGTATATATCAACTATATGTATGTATGTTATACGCGGCAACAACAACAAAAAAGCACACAAAAAATTTAAAAAAAAAAACACAAGAGTAAAATAATTAATTAATACATATAAATAAAAAATGAAATACATATATTAAAAAAAAGTATTGTTTAAAAACAAATTTGGGTTTCTTTTTTATTTTAGTTTGTCTTCTTTTTAATAAAAAAAATATATTTTTAATTTTTGTATATTTTAGTTTTTATTTTTATTTCGTGCGATGTGGTTAACATGGACCAATTTTTATACAATATCCACAAACCGAACGATTTAAACAAAGAACAAAAATCGAAAATTAAATAATATATAGCAATTCTAAACAAATAAAAAAAGAAAATGGAAAAAAAGATTAAAATTTATATAAAAAGAAATGGAAAATAGCAAAATTTTTAAGCGAAATTAAATGCTTTTCGATGCAAAGTAAAAAAAAAAAAGAAAAAGGAAAAACTACAAAAAGCTTAAAACAATTATTGCAAAATCTCGTCAATGTGGTAGTTAAATGAATCTCAACTTTTCTCAATGTTATATCAAAACCATATGCTAAATTATTATGCGCTTAACGTCGTATTCTTATTGCAAAAAAAAAAAAACCAAAAAAAAAAGTAAACAAAAGAAATTTAAGCAAGAAGAAAAACAAAAATCGTAGTGGTTTCATTGTAAAACAATATTTCATAAATTTACGAATAGCTTCGACATTTTTCTCGCTTCTACGTAAAAACAAAAACTTAAGACAAAACAAAAAATATTAAAAAAAAAACTACAAAATTAAATTAAAGGCAAAATTGAAATCACTTTTCCGGTACTTTTGCAGGCGAGCGAGTTGCCAGATCGTTGGAAAAGTTGAAGAAGTGGAACAGAACGGAATGGAACGGGAAACATGAACCGTTTGCTCCTCGGGCTTAAATTTCAAAGAGCCATTGGATTGTGCGCAAATGTGATTTTATTCAAAATAAAATACACATAAATATATTAAAAAGAAATCGATAAAAATAACAAACACATATATAAAAAAAATTATACTTAATGACATTTTTATTGAATCGGCTGAATTTGGCTGAGCGTGAATTGTGTATGAAGAGTGTATATACGAGTATTTACCTAACATGACATATATATTTGTGTGTATATATATATATATGTATATACATATATATATATATATGTATATGATATATTATTATATTAATGCTAGTTGTTAAGTTGTAATTTTAAATGATGAAACAAAAGCAAATACACATTAAATAATATGAAATTAAATAATGACAATTTCAAGTTGTTTCCCTTTTTTGTGGATAACCGGATTTGTGTCCAGTTGATCAGTTCCAGCGACTCTTCTTGGCGCGCTTCGCATCTAGTGTGGTGGAGGCATCACCTGGCGGTGGCGGAGGCGGTGGTGCGGCGAAGACGCCCGTTTCGGGCACTGTCTGCTCCCAGGTGCGATCGCTGGAGGCACGAAACTGTGAGTTGTACTGAGAGCGGAAGGCTTGGCGCATCGCCGAGTAGCGATCGGTGGCGGGTCCAGCGCCAGCTCCCGATTTACTGGGCTCCGGAGCGGGTCCTTTGGTTTTGGGTGATGCCAGACTGCTGGCATTGCTCGAGTTATTGCCAGCGCTGCCAGATCGCTGCTGCTCACGATAGCCCAAACCCATGAAATTGTTGACTGGTTTGCGTCCCTTGCCTTGCTTGAAACGCGAGCTACGGAACCAGGAGCTCTTCATGGCCAATTCCATGAGATCATCGGGTACCGCCTGATCAGCGCCCTCCAGATTGCGGACCAAGTGACCAGCAAACTCCTTGTCCTTGTCGGTGACCAGCGTGTGTGCCGTACCCTTTTCCCCCGCTCGTCCCGTGCGTCCAATGCGGTGCGTGTGCGTGTCTATGTCCCGCGCGATGTCGTAGTTGACCACATTCCGGATGTGGGGAATATCCAGGCCGCGAGCGGCCACATCTGTGGCGATCAATATGTCGCATTCCTTTCGCTTGAACTGCATGATGACGTTGTTCCTGTCCGCCTGATCCATGTCGCCATGCAGCAGCAGGCAATTGTACTCCTTTACCAGCAGATTGTTGGCCACCGTCTCCGCGTCCGCCTTCTTGGTAACAAAGACTAGTACGGCGCCCTCAGAGAGAAATTTGACCAGGTGACAGAGCAGCCAGTTCCACTTCTGCAGCGGATTGGGAAACACATAGACATGCTGGGTAATATCCTGATTGGCCTCGTTCAGATCACCCTGGACTATGCGCACGGGATCTGTAAGTATATCCCGAGCCAGTCGCTCGATGCGCTTCTTGAACGTCGCGGAGAAGAGCAGCGTTTGCCGATCTGGACGCACATGGTTGCATATGGAGCGCACCTGTGGCTCAAATCCCATGTGGAACATACGATCCGCTTCGTCCAGCACCAGGAAAGTAACACGCCTCAGATTGGTAGCCTTCATTTTGACCATATCGATCATGCGTCCCGGTGTAGCCACTACAATTTCACAACCCTGCTCCAGGGCCTTGCTCTGCTCCCACTTGGAGCCACCGCCGTAGCAGCATACCACATTGATGTTGTACACTTTGCCAAACTTCTTGGCCTCATTGTAGATCTGGAGCGAGAGTTCACGTGTCGGTGCCAGGATCAGGCCAATGGGTCCATCTCCAGGTCGCAGCTCTCGTTGGTCCATTAGGTGTGTGAGCAGTGGCCAAATGAAGGCTGCCGTCTTGCCCGATCCGGTCTTGGCAATGCCAATGATGTCACGGCCGGACAAGGCCGCTGGTACGGATTGTGCCTGGATGGGTGTCGGTTGTGTGTACTCCGCTTTGCGAACCGACTTCAGCAACTGTTCATCGAAGCCAAAGTGGCCAAAGGAGGTAACCGGGTTGGGGGTTAAGGCGCCGCTGACCTTAATACCCAGAGTGCGACGCAGTTCACGCACCTGCTCCTCATTCAGCTGGGCAATCTCCTCGTGCGGCGTATAGAAGTTTCGCTCGAAAGGTTCGTATTCGATTTCCGAGTGATAAATGGGGGGCAATGGATCGATATCCTTTTTCTTAGGCGGTGCTATCGGATTTCCATCCTCATCGTAATCAATTTCCTGATCGGATCCCTCATCCCGCAAACCGGCATTGGGGTTCTCCTCCATATAGCGATAGTAGCTCTCCTCATCGTCCTCGTCGTCTATGTCACCGCGCACGCCCTTCTTTTCCAGCGGTGCTATCGCCTTTTGCTGCGTTTCCGTTGCCGCTCGCACCTTCTCCTTCTCTACCTGCTGATTAATGCCGGCCATGAACTGTTCCAACGGATCATCGTCCGAATCGGAGTCTTGTTTGGCAGCTGCTGCTCCTGGCGATCCCGGCGCTGGTATATATGCCTGTTCCGGCTGCCTGGAAGACTGCGCTGGTTCATCGTCGTCATCGAAGTAATCGTCATCCATGTGCTGCTTCCGTTTGCCCACAAAGTTGGTGGAATTTGTGTACTGGCTAATGGAATCCAGCGTTGAATAACCGTGCTTTGATGTACCGCTGCCACCGGCGACTCCAGCGGCGGCTCCACCTCTGCCGCGTGAAATACTGAATCCAAATCCGCTGCCGCCTCCGCGAGGGTTGCTCAAAGCCGGCGGCGGTGGAACGGCGCTCATGTTGTTGCCACCGCTTGGCTGCTTTTTGTACGGAAATCCGCCGCCTCCAATGCCGCGGTAATTGCTCATTGCTGCACTGGCTCTCTTTCTCACGGTGTGTTCAAATAACAAATCAATACAACATACGCGAGTTAAGGATTTGCCAGATTTGCATTGTTGCCAACCTAATTAGACTCGATGCAGTGCAGCCCTGCACGATTGCTATCGATATAATCAGTGTGTTTTATAAGTATCGAAAATGTACTGAACGTAGTTGCCATATTTCGAACAACCCTGGTACATTTATTGGAAGCGAGTACATTACCAAAAGGGTACACAATATTTGTGTACCGGGCTTCGATCTACCGCAGCGCTGCCACCACATACTTAGTGTGAGCTTTGTGTAACATTTTACGGAGAGGGAAAATATGAGCTCTTTCTGCTAAGCTACAACGACAGAACGACAACGAAGCTTAAATCAGTCGCTGTTTAGCTGTCGATCGGACTGGTGCACTGCAGATTAAAAGATGTGTATCCCACTCTCTTTCTCTCGCTCGCTCTTACAGCTTTGGTTTTATTAGCGCGCAGCCGTTCAAAGTACAAAGGTGGCAGCACTGTTTGCCCACAGCTTGCAGTGTCACAACTGGCAGTTGTTATCGATATCATGGTTTATCGTTCATCGATTGTAGCTTGTTGATTTTCTCTTGTTTTTCTTTTGCCACCAACTAACAGCTGACAAAAATGGTTGAACAGACAGGAAAGGATTATGCTAAAATCATACAAACCGCTGATTTGGACAAAGAAGTATTTCCAGCATCTCCCAAAGTGTATTTGCATATTAATATTACAATTATTTACAGATAAATCCACTGTGCACGAACATAGACGATATGCTCGCTCGCCTCGACGAGTTTGAAACTGTCTTGGCTTCTGTAAGTGCAGCAAAACTGGTTGGAATTCCATAGTAAATGAGTTAAATTTAAATTGATGCAGGTGCGAGCTGAGTCAAATAGCATAATGGCCAATCATGTGTGCAGTATACTCAACTTTAGCGATAACTTTGGAGAACTGCGGCAGCGCATCGATCACTTGGAGCAGTTTGTGGCCAAGGTCAGTGAAAATCTCAATAAGGTGGAAAGCTCTGTGGATGTGGCGGAGCAGGAACTCAATGTCACCGAGTACAGTTTAAAGGGACTGCTCCTTAAGCCCCTTAAGGCCAAATTGACAGCTACAGATACACTGGGCACTCCGCAAAGAAGTAATCTTATTGACGGCGAGTTCCAAGCGATACCAATCTACAAATCCGATGAATTCTTTGGAACCGCAGATGCATCAGTAAGCACGTCTTCTTAACTATAAGTACCAATTTCAAACAATATAATTAATTCTCTACACTATATATCGCTCGTCTGCTTTACTGACTAACTGTTCAGCGTTATTTCTGAATGAAAAGAAGTTGTAGCTTGAAATCGGTATAATTTAAATCGGTAAATTTATACATACCAATATTCCTTGAGTGATTGATCACGCTACAGACAGACAGAAAGCATCCGTCTCTGTATCTCTGTAGCTGTCATAACCCATCCTACACCTAAAACATGTTATATTATGTAAATCGGCGAAGAAAGTTGTTCCAATTTTAATTTTTTTAATCACTTCAGTAACGTTAACGATATGCATTAAACCTGATTAGATTCGATAATTGTTTTTTTAGGATCGGATATTATTCCAGCAAGTAATGCTTTGTTAATGGTAATGGTACACTCTTACCAATTATGCGCTATAGTAGATGAGTGAATCCGGCTTCATTCACTCACAATAATACTAAAAATCGGTATAAGGGCTTATGCTATAACTTAATAAACTATACACCGATACTAACTAAGAATATAAATGCCAAATAATATCAATAAAACGAGCGCTTGATTCGGTACTTTTTTAATACGCCAGTTTTTAATCCAATAAGACTTAAATAGTGAAATGCAATCGGCTCAGTTGGTTACAAATCCATTAGAATCGACTTAAGACGTCATACAAGCATTGGAATTACAAAATTTATTTTTAAATCTTTTCAAATAAATGACTAAATCTTTTCCTTCTTGGATATGGGATTAAAGGGACTCTATATAGATCGCGCAAAAGTAGTTTCAATTCATTCTTTATTCATCTGTTTATCATTTGTCCTTTTAGTCTAAACCATCCGGAGGGGCGCCGTCAAATTGCGCCCCTTCTCCAGAGCTTTCCCCAGAGCCCTGAGGAAAATTAATATTTATGTCACCAACATTGATGCCAGGCCAGGATGGCTTCGGCCTCGGCCCCGGCCTGAATCTGCCAAACCTGCCCGGATCCGGATACTCGGCCTCCAGATAGTTGATACATAAGACAACAATAATCCACTAGAAATACAAAAATTTAAAGGAGTTCTATTTATTCCGAAGAACTTACTAAAATTTTCATTTTCACGATCGTTACTACAAAATAGTTCCTATAGAACTGTTGCAATATTCGCAACTAAAGTGCTTATTATAGACTTTTGTTTATGATCCGCTATGATTTGGTAAATTGATAAATCTGAAAATTTAATTTGTAATTTGTTCCGACTTGCATAAGAGAGTTACTCTCACTATAAGCTACTTTATATATGTGTGTAAAAGCAAGAGAGACTCTAAATAAGTTTCAAACGGAGAAAGATACAGTCGAAACCTCCACTTATTCCAAAAAATTTGTGTCGATTTGTTTCATTCGCGATTATGTTGCGACTTGAACGAGGTGAACTATGATTTTGACCGCAGCTTATGTAAATTTTTAGGATTTGAGTGAATAATTTACAAGTGCAAAATATCAAAGTGAGTTACTTCGATTAAGGTGAGTGCCAGCTACAATATTCCAGCAATTCTTTCTTTATATGTTTGATAATTTTTGTTTTGTTTACAAATAGAAAAGTAACGCTGAAGAAAATTTCGGCACCAAAGAGGCGGGGTAAATCCAGCACTGGCCAGAGGTAACATGGTACTAAAATAACGGCTCCACTTGACGTCGAAAACTTTGAAAAATCAGTTGTTGACGTCAAGAATAACAACACACCAATTAAAACTGCTTCTCGGAAATTTGGAATAAAATACAAAGTGTAAAATCAGATTCTGACTGCGATAACATTCCGTGAGAAAAAAAGACAATGTTTATTAATAATAGTTATTTTAATAACATAAATACATAAATACCGATTTTCCCACTTTCTACTTTTTAGAGTCCGTTCTCTAAAAAAAGTAGAGGGGTCTATTAAGTTTGTCAGGTGCGAAATGTGCGTAACAGGCAGAAGGAAGCTTTTCCGACCCCAGCCTGTCCGTCCTTCCGTATGAACACCTGTATCTCAGAGACTATAAAAGCTAGAGCCAACAAATTTGGAATGAAAGTCCGTCTATTTCGCGAGCAGATCAAGTTTATTTGAGATTGTTGCCACGCAACTACTAATTGTATAAAACTATTTTCAAAACACCATAACTTAGAGCTATTGTGCTCAAATTTGCATGTTATGTGTATGGTACCATTTTAACTATCTCCTTCAAGTTTTATTCGGATCGGACAACTATAGCCTATAGCTCCCATAGGACAAATCAGTCCAAAATTGCATATTTGTATGGAAAAATTCGCACTAAAGGGAGTATGAGGTCTTTCTTACTTACTTTCTTACTTGTTTTGTACTTAAAAATTTAAAACATTATTTTGAAAAATCTAAATCTTGTCAATTAAGAAAGCTAAGTAAATTCTTTATAATATTACATGCTTCAGGTCGTGAAAAACTAATTTTTTGTTAAAAAACAAATACCAACTTTTCATTTGTTTTTACATTTTATCATTGATTTATTGCTAATGGCAAATAACACGGTAAAAATGATCAGGCTTAGTGGAAAGTCCCATGGCAAAGTCAACTAAAAAATGAATTCAGAAAATAGTTCGAAGAAACAAGTTAACACAAGTACAGCGACAACGAGAACAACGGCACCGGCACTGGCACATTCAGTGACAGCGACAGCTATGCAGTAGCCGTGGCGATCCTTAATATCAAATTGTATCTTTTGTATGATTTAGTTCAGCTTTCATTAATTAACCAGCCTGTCGACTTTGCCGAATTAAACCATTATACGATTTTTAATAATTCACATAAGGGGGTACTTTAGGGTGCTTGGCATTTCTTGGTCGTTGAGTCCAATGTTCTAGTCCATCTTCATCAGGCATATTGTAAATTGGACTGTTCAGTGGTGGGTCATAGCAAATACCGAAATCTTCTTCACAATTAAATGTGGCTGTAACAGTATTTTCAAAGGGAAAAGTCCAAAAGCTTTTATCGGTGGGATATTCATAATCAGTTAAATAAGGTTGTGTGATCGTGTCATGCGAGTACAACCAATATTGAGAGTACACAACGTTCCAAATTTCGATGAAGAAGAAAAAAGACAACTAAAAAATACAAAATTAAATAAAAAGGGAAACGCAGTTAATAAATAAGGAATGCGACTTACAAGTAATTTCATTACGGAGCCCTTGATTACAATGGAATTCAAATTGAACTGTTAAAATCTCATCACTCTCTGCTCTTTTTATGTGATTCGGAGTAAATTGCCTTTAATACGCCAGTTTTTGATTTGATTAAGCTTAAAAATGGAATGCATTCGCCTCGGTTTGTTACAAAGGAATCCGTTTAACAGAGCTATAAATAATTTGTTATCTACACCTTTTCCCCTTTTCCTTATCTACACCTTTTACTTCCTTGGTGCGCAGGTTTCCAGAGACGGCACGCCCGACATAACTATATCGACTAGGTTTGTGATGCTACCAAAGAGTATAAGTTTCTGCCTTGAAAAGATACAGTCGAAGCCTCTACTTTCGATATCGAAATTAACCCGAATATAAATACCAACTATTCATTTTATCATTTAATTATTGTTTATAGCAAAGACTTTTAGTTTTATATTTTTATAATATATTTTTATATATGTATAAAATAAGTGTCAAGGCAACAGCCGACATGGTCTGACGTATGTTTTATGCCTTTGATTCCTTGCGCTCCTTTCTATTTCGGGTACGGGACGCTGACGTTGCTGTCTACGTGTGGTGCCTCGGTATGCTCAACTGTTTCCAGTTTCTTTTAAGCCCCGGGAGTTTCATGTTTCAGTTCGTTTTCGTCGGGATTTGGGAAAACTGGCTCGACTTGGTTGTTTTCATTTTTGAAAAAATAATACACTAAAAGAAAAGATATTTGAGATAAAAAGATATTCTTAATGTAGGAAAATTCAACAGCCACCCCTAAAATTCGGATCAGGTTCATCTGGGTCATAGCAAATACCGAAATCTTCTTCACAATTAAATGGGACTGTAACAGTATTTTCATGGGGAAAAGTCCAAAAGCTTTTATCGGTGGGATATTCATAATCAGTTAAATAAGGTTGTGTGATCGTGTCATGCGAGTACAACCAATATTGAGAGTACACAACGTTCCAAATTTCAATGATGAAGAAAAAAGACAACTAAACAATACAAAATTAATTAAAAAGGAAAACGCAGTTAATAAATAAGGAATGCGACTTACAAGTAATTTCATTACGGAGCCCTTGATTAAAATGGAATTCAAATGGAACTGTTGAAATCTCATCACTCTCTGCTCTTTTTATGTGATTCGGAGTAAATCGCCTTTAATACGCCAGTTTTTGATTTGATTAAGCTTAAAAATGGAATGCATTCGCCTCGGTTTGTTACAAAGGAATCCGTTTAACAGAGCTATAAATAATTTGTTATCTACACCTTTTCCCCTTTTCCTTATCTACACCTTTCACTTCCTTGGTGCGCAGGTTTCCAGAGACAGCACGCCCGACATGTCTATATCGACTAGGTTTGTGATGCTACCAGAGAGTATAAGTTTCTGCCTTGAAAAGATACAGTCGAAGCCTCTACTTTCGACATCGAAATTAACCCGAATATAAATACCAACTATTCATTTTATCATTTAATTATTGTTTATAGCAAAGACTTTTAGTTTTATATTTTTATAATATATTTTTATGTATTGTAAGGTAGCGTTCTAGCCAGGGTACAGATCTCAGTCTGTCCAGGGCTCGAATCTTACAAGAAATTTGTAACAATCGCGGCGCCGCTACTCTCTACAGATGGCCATGCTGCTCCAAGAGGTTAGAACGGGTCGCCGAGGTACTCTAGCGGCCGCCGTTATTCCCGGACGAGGAGCTCGTGGCGAAGGAAATCACTGCACAAAGGTAGGGAAGAGGTGGAAACGTCTTGCGAAGGTGGGATCGTGGTTCTGGGGCGCCAAGAGACCGCGATCACTTCCAGCAGAAGACGGTGTTGGTTCGCTAGTGCAGAGTGTGGCTCCAGATGCGCCGTAGAGGCACCACTGCACCAAGCGAAACGGAATATAATTGAATGTTGGGGAAGGATTAGGGATGTTTACTGTTCTTTAACTTTTGACATTTTTCTCAATAATAATTCGTAACCACGTTTTGTTCTTTTAATTTCACATTTATTTCTAGTCGCACATGTTCATTTGCCCTGCCGTCGCACTGGCCCTAACGGTTCTACTTACGGTTTCTCTCCTTTTTTGTCGCTTAGCGCGCACGACTGTCTTCTACTCGATTCGATCGCAAAGTGCCAGCGACGCTCTCGATCGAGTAGCGCGGAAGCTGTCCTGATGCAACTCCACCACGAAAGCTCTCTCTTTACCACTGAGCTTTTGTGCAGAGTTGCACCCGACCGCTCCCCGCGCTCCCGACAGAGGGCGCCGCCTGCCTCATTAACTCATATCGATAATTGCATTACGTTTACTTGTTCTTTAAGAACTTTTTAATACTGGCGAATGTCCCTACTCGCTACAAAATTCCCTATATTCTAACAAATTCCTTATCTTCAACAAATTCCTTATATTTTATAAAATTTCCTTACATAACTACCAAATTTCCTTTCCTCCTTAAATACTACAAATTCTCTATAATGTAAGACGGGTTCGGAAACCCCGCCTTACAATATGTATAAAATAAGTGTCAAGGCAACAGCCGACATGGTCTGACGTATGATTTATGCCTTTGATTCCTTGCGCTCCTTTCTCTTTCGGGTACGGGACGCTGAAATTCGGATCAGGTTCATCTGGGTCATAGCAAATACCGAAATCTTCTTCACAATTAAATGGGACTGTAACAGTATTTTCAAAGGGAAAAGTCCAAAAGCTTTTATCGGTGGGAAATTCATAATCAACTGGATAAGGCGAAGATTGGTCGGGATCAGACATGTCGATCCAATATTGAGAGTACACAGCGTGTCAAATGACGCCTAAGGAGACAACTATAAATTAAAAAAAATAAAAAATTAATTTCATATGAAAACACTCACAAGAAATTTCATTCCGGAGCCCTTCATTACAATGGAATTCAATTTGAACTGTTGAATTCTCGTCAGTCTCTGCTCCTTTTTTATGTAATTCGTAGTAAATCGCATTCAATACGCCAGTTGATTAAATCTCTTATGCTTTCGCCTCGGCTTGTTACCAAACTGTAAATAAATAGTTATTCAAATATTTTCCATCTTGGCAAATAGGATTTATGCAATAAAGTGGGATAATCTGCATTTGAATGAACTTGGAACGAATTCGACATGGCAAAGTTGATTCAATTCTTCCTTTATTTAAAACTCAATTTATTTTTATTTAGTTTATGGTTTCCGTTGATGTTTGTTCCTTCGTATTAAACCATTCCTAGGGACGTTAGCAAACCCCATCTTTGTCCAGGTGAAAATAAATACACGCATTGATCGGAGGTCAGGTTGGTCATTGCTTTCGGTTTGCATCATCTTAATAACATCACCCTAGAGACTCCAAATAAAATGCATTTGTATCGAAACTAAACATCGTATTAGTACCAACTTAAACTACTAATAGTTTATTTAAGGGTTCGAGGAAACTTTTAAAATGTTACAGTTTAGGCATTCCATAAATTTGGTTTGTGTTGTCCAAATATAGGACCGACTCCGCGCTTTTTACGATCCAAAGGAGCATCCGGAGGCATTTGGTCAAAAAACTGCATACCAAAATCAAAACCATCAAGCCCATTACCACCAGAGATTTCACCATGGGGAAAATGAATGTCTGTGTTTTCATGCCTTCTTGCCTCCAGATAGTTGATACATAAGATCACCATAATCCACTATAAATACAAACATTTATGTGTATCCCCATAAAATGTGCCATTTTTTACTCAAAGACTTACTAAAAGTATAATTTTCATGATTTGAACTCCAAAAATATTCCGAGAGAACTGTTGTAATATTTTGAATTTGAGCGCGTTTTATTGAATTTATTGTTATATATTTTTACATATTGCTAGACCTTAAAATGTAAAAGGTTTTAATTTGTTCCGGATTTCATCATTTATATAAAAATTAAAATGTTTCTTAGATTATTTATGCGTTAAAAAAAAAACAAAGACTTCTAATAGATAAGACCAGTATAAACCACAAGAAATATATACATTTGATACGATTCTTATTAAATCAAATCTTTCTTTATTTATCCATTAAATCATTTATATATATCTGCTGTTTTTTCTTCATCCGAAAGGAGATTGTCAAACCACCCTCTGAACCAAATAGGCTGAATTTGAACAAGTAAGAAAGTTAATCGAACCGACTGTAAAGGACCCCGTACTCATTCTAGTGACCTTTTTCCTCACAAACAAGCAATTTTCGTCCCACGAGAGGTATAGGGCATAGCTGTCCGATCCGGAATTAGTCAGGATAGGTACACATAACGTGTAAATTTGATAACGATAGCTAAAGTCGTTTCCAAACTATTAACTTATAGTTCTTATAGTCTCTGAGATTCATGTGTTTATAAGGACGGACTGATAAAGAATATATATATCTAATGGGCTTGGAAACGATTTGATCTTTCTTTAGCGCACATTTCGCTTCTGAAGAGCCTAATAGGGGTCTGCAAATCATACTTAGTGCCTCAAAAAGATCACACTGTTACTAAACATTCATTAAATTTTCCAAATTTATTTCTTAGCTTTTGAAAAAGCTTAAAGTTTGTACAAGCACCATAAACTGATTCCGATTTAATGATACACAGAGTTTGTATTCGTTGTCCGACAGTTTCTTTTTGCTAGACATCTTAGTGGTCTGGTTGGCCAACCAAACCTTCTGAGGCTTTGACAGAATCGGGCTTGTCTACAGCGACTGCTTGAGCGTAGCAGATGGCGCCCAAGCATAATAGAATCGACTTTAAAGAGATAAGGATTTGATTCAAAAAGGAACTCTTTAGAAATAATATTAGTTTACTTACAAATACTTTCATTTTAAGGACCGGAATCAGCTCTGTCTGCAGTTTGAAGCGAACTATGGGAATCGGGTTACTAGCCTTGCTTCTTATAGCCCATCTGCGATTATTTCCGCGTATTAGATTGTAACGAAAAGAATTAAGCCATTGGCACTGGTTTACATAATGTTGGGTGTTGGAATTCAACCAGGGCTACACAGCAAAGGGATAATTTGAATTATAAGTGTAGTACAGGTATATCTGAGTACTATAAGTTATATACTGAGTTGGATTCGATAATCTGTACACTTTGGTACAACCGGTCGGAAACCAATTTTAGTTTTGGTTTCTGAACGAACCTTTCTAGATAGAGTATCTTATAGGTTGTGTATCTTTAAGCCGGAAGACCTATAAAAGCTTGTCTTTCTTGTGTGTGAGACATGTTAAGTGTTAGATAATCGATTTCACACGTATTATTTTGTTTTTACCGACTTTTTGTTTTATATTTTTATTATATATTTTTATTTATGTATAAAATATGTGTCAAGGCAACAACCGACATGGTCTGACGTATGATTTAGGCCTTTGATTCCTTGGATTCCTTGCTCTCCTTGCTTTCCTCAGAGCTGCTGCTGCTGCTGCTGGGCTTGGGCTTGTTGAAAAGCTCGGCTACGGGCACGGGACGATGACGCAGTGGACCATGTGGTGTAGTGCTGACGTCACCGTCTACGTGTGGTGCCACGGGATGCTCATCTGATTCCAGTTTCTTTTCAGCTGTTGCAGAAGTTGCCTCGGGAGTATCACGTTTCAGTTTCTTTTCTTCAGGTTCTGGGAGCAGAATTGCTGGCTCGGCTTGCTGGTGACCGTGTTGCAATGACTCCTGAGCCTTTGCAGAGTCCGGTTTGACGGGGCTATCTCGCTTGGTTTTCGGACTCTGATGATCTGCGATTAAGACAGCGGGCACGGCTTCATGGTGTTGCTGATGGTGGCCGTGTTGTAGACCCTCCTGAGCCTTCACCGAATCCGGTTTGGCAGGACTCTCGCGCTTGGATTTCTTGTCGTCGTGTGGAAGAGCGTCGTGTGCGATCAGAATCTCTGGTTTGGCCGGGTTAAGGTGATCAGGTCTATGCTGAATTCCCTCTCGAGCCTTGACAAAGTCTGGCTTACCAGGAGCATCTTCATCGCGTTTCTGGCGGTGCAGAACTGCCTTGGGCTCAGCTGCAGTGGGGTCATGTTCAACGGCATGCGGAGACTTCTCAGCTGCAGGAGCGGCGTGGCAAATAGCGCACAGAGCCACAAAGATCAACTGTAAATATATAAGGTTATCAGCAATGTAGCTCTTGTCGTTTGAACTGCGCGTAGATCGGTCAATATGTGTATAAAACTGTAAGTCAGTTTGTGGGAAATAAAAGTACTCTCCATGCCGAGAGCTATTGTTTATAGATTGACAGTCGTGTCGTGGAACTTACAAATTTTCTCATATTTTCCGGAT
Organism: Drosophila parthenogenetica; assembly: GCA_035047505.1. NCBI lineage: Eukaryota > Metazoa > Arthropoda > Insecta > Diptera > Drosophilidae > Drosophila > Drosophila parthenogenetica. The sequence goes on from JAWNPM010000070.1 coordinate 3,504,438, forward strand.
GCCGTTGGCTTTATCCCGATGCCAACTGATCTGGCAAGATATCGACTGTGAACTGTTGGCAGCGCTGAGCTTTTGGCCTATTATATGGAATAACGGATGGGGAGTAATGCAATGTTTGTAGTTATTGTTAACCAGTTTGTTAATTGGTGATAATTAACTTACCCTAACACTATATAATATATATATTTTTCTATATATGTGTGTCTATCAATAATTTTATTTATACATACGTATATTTGTTTTTCCAATGAACTAATTATTAGCTGTAATAAAAATCACTGTCAAGTCAAACGGCAGCATCTTTCAAAATATGGTAATCCTACTACTACCTACCTGTCTATGTAGCTCAAGGTGGCTCCGATTGTACAACTGACTATACCTAAACAACTTGACTATTAATAAATTGCCAGCGGGGATTTTAGAGTAACTGCCGGCTTATTAGTCATCTGTATTTAGCACGTTGATGCGAAAAGACGTTCCAGGCACGTCTAAGCTCAGTGCCCAGAAATCAGTGCAAATATGTACTACTAAAGCTAATTGAAATGCACATAAATCTAGTATATATATTCCATAGACGACTTTAATTGCAGGTTTTTAATTTACGTAACGACGAGACATTTGCTTAAATTATCGCGCACAGATTTAAACCTTGTTGGGAACTGTACTAGTTTAGCATTGTAATAAATACTAATTTATTAATTGCTCTTGTCAAAAGTAATTGCGCATTTCGAGTTCAACTATTCAAATTCAGTAACGTCTATTGCGTGCCAGTGTGTAACTACTGCTCAAACCCGGAAATACTCTAGCCCAAAATGTGTACATTTTCAATTTCGTAAGTGTGTACACACTGGCCAGTCGCTCGCTGCTTCTTCTGTTTTTAGCAATTTGTAAATATTCGCTTAAATAGCGTAAAATTTAAAGTGAAAAACCATTGGAAATGCCTACAGAAATTGAGAATCTAAATCCTAGTGTCTACGGAAAAATCAAGGAGCGTGAAATAACGGCAACTGAGGAAGATGAATCCGTAGTCGATCCATTTGATAAGCGTGAAATTTTTGGTGCGTGCACAGCAAACAAAACACAAAAAACTAAATAAAATAAATAACTTATCAATTCTACAGATCTAATACGTAACATTAATGATCCGGAGCATCCGTTGACACTGGAAGAGCTGCACGTGGTACAGGAGGAGCTGATCTCTCTCAGCGACAAGAACAACACAGTACACATAAGTTTTACACCCACAATTCCACATTGCTCGATGGCGACTTTAATTGGTTTGTCCATTCGCGTGAAACTGTTGCGTTCGCTGCCTCCGCGTTTCAAGGTGACTGTGGAAATAACGCCAGGGACGCATGCCTCAGAACTGGCTGTGAACAAGCAGCTGGCGGACAAGGAGCGTGTCGCTGCAGCCCTTGAAAACAAACATTTGGCCGAAGTCATCAACCAGTGCATCTCGTCTAGGAGTTAAGAGCGTTTTACCCATTTGAAGTGCTTGCCAAAGGGTGTTTTAACAGATTACGGGGTATTTAAGTAGCCAAACCGATGCAGAACACAGACCTTTGCGAGGGTATTCAAAGAAAATCTTTTTCTGTTCTTTGTTAATAGTAAATAATAATTTTATTTAAGCATACGACATATGCGTTAACTATCTGGGGACTAAGAACTATATCGTAACGTTAACAACGACACCGCTGGACAGTTCGTGGGTTACTGCTCCTTGGAGGGGGACTTTAGGCTGCCTGTGATTCTCGCCTGATCCTTAACGGACATGTCGGCACGCCTTTGGGTGGGATCATATTTGTAGGTCTTGACCAGCGGTCCCTTGCCGGCCTTAGCAAAACGAATTTCATCCAAACGTTGTCGCTCTTCGATCTCCTTGGTGATCTTCATGTTGTCCCAAGCTGTGGAGAAAGCAAACAGATCAGGGTACACTTCTAGTTACAAAGAAATGCGTTACTTACAGTCCTTCATGCCACCAACGAAACTTTTCTTCTTGGCCGGCAGTGAACTTGGTGCATGTGTCAGCATTTTGTCAATCTTGAAATAATCCCGCACAGCCGGAATACGCAGCAATGCCACCTGGCCCAGGGAGATGAAGTTGCTGCAGGCCCAGTACGTCAGAATGGCAGCCGGAAAGTTCATCGTGAAGGGGAAGATGACGAGAGGCAATGCACGTAGCACGTACTTCATGGTACTCATGTTGGCAGCCGACAGACGAGCGCTGTCCGTGCCCAGTTCGATGGTCAGATAAAGTGTGGCGCTGGTGATGACGGGCAGCAAGTACAAGGGATCGGCGAGCGTAAGATCGGTGAACCAGAAGAGACCTCCGTCCCGCATTGATTCAACTGGAGCGTTGGCCATTTGACGCAGTCCCATGAAGAAGGAAATAAAGAGCGGCGCTTGCGCCAACGGCACAATCATGTTCTTCAGAGGATTAACGCCTTTCTCACGCATAAACAGCATCATTTCCTGGGCATAGCGGGCGGATTCAATGGCATTGCCTGATTGTCGTGCTTCCGTCATTTTCAGCTGCAGCACCTGCATCTGGGGCATATTGTTGTTCATCTTGGCGGAGTTGCGCTGGGCGAGAATCACCAAAGGAAAGATGATGGTACGCACGACTAAGGTGCCCAGGGCAATAGCGCCCCACCAAGGTAGATCCCAGGTGCAGTGCACAAACTCCATGCAATTTTGTACGATTCCCACGGGGGACCAGCCACCCAATCCAATGGAAGCAAACGGAGGTTCACCACCAGTCGCCGCTAATGTTTCAATTAGGGAATCTGTGCCCACGTTTGTGGGCGCTACTGGTGCTTCTGGTATGGCAGGCAGATCGACAAGCTCTTTGGTGGATACGGATGGAGGAATCCCATCTGTGCTGGCGTATCTCAGACCAACGGGAGACGCTGAGGCTGAAACGTAGAGCGGGAGCAATGTTGAGGGCATGGGCGTCAAGCGGCGTTGGAGCTGATTACCCCATCTGGTGGACATGTGCATGTTTCGACTACTGCTCACAGATGGAAACATCTACAACGATTTCTTTGGTAAATAACTCAATATTTCATTCATAACAAACCGCGCTTTGCAGGTTATGTCATCATTGCGGCAGTCTGCCGGCCATCTGACTTTGTCGCTTACCTGTGTGGTGACCCTGGTGGCTGTGGTATTTACCGCTAGCATCGCATGTGATGCCCTCCACAACTGCATTCGTTTCGCCAACATTTTGCACTTTGTTTTAATTTATAAATTTTAGTAATTTGACGCATTCGCGTTCGCGTTGTAGAAAGAGATGGCAGCTTCGCCCCTTGCACAGATGATTGGGCGAAAACATATGATTGCACCAGGGCTGCTTAACAATTAGTATTTTTCGGGCAAATTTAGTTGCAGTTCTGTTAAATAATTTAAACGTGGAAACATAAAATTTTATTTAAATTTACACTTATTTGTTTGTTAAATCAAACCAAATAGTGTGACACTAGCATTTGTCATAAATGTTATGCAACCTGTATAACTTCAATTAGGTATTTGTTTTAGTGTTTATAATATTAAACCGTTAACCGCTTTAACCGTTTCGAAACGGTTACTGTAAATGCTTTCTGATACAAGCTGGGCATCTAGTTAAAATGAATGCTGATTAATCCGTTAACCACTAAACCACATTGTTTAAATAGTATTGCTGATAACTGTGAACCCAATCACTCATTCAGTCGTCAAATATGCATATTTATGCTTTACACTAATACATATTACATTCAATAATTATTTATAAGAAATACAACAAATATTGTCGCACAGATTAGTTTTTCCCGCTTACGCACTTTTTTGTAAGAGAGCGCTGCTGGTAGAGCGGCCATTCGACGCTAGCGCTCTCTTCCATCGTGAGCGCAGACGCCGACGTCGCCGTTGGCTGCGGCGCAGGAGTAACCGATTTTGACGCTCTTAGCTTCAGTCGCTTTTAGGTGTTCGAGGCGAGTAGTCGTGGCGCGCACGCGTAGCACTTGGCACACACACAGTAAACGGCAAACAGAATAGAGGTTTTTGTAAAAGAATAAGAAGAAGAACAGATCGGTCAACGGGCGAATTAAAAGTTTGAAACGATTTTCAGTTACTTGCGGGCGCTTCAGCGAATCGGTTATTTGCGCTACAGCGAAAAACGGAACAAACAAAAGTTTGCAGAATTGCAACAAAGTTGCAAAGTTCTTTTCAGTTTCGGTTGCATTTTCAATAAACGCGTTTTCTTTTGGCACGTTGCGTGGGCGCCTTTTTTCCAATGCGCCTGTCTCCGTCTTCGTGTCTCTCTCTGTAGGAGCGCGCGCGCGTCTTTGTGTGCGTGCGTGTGTGTGTGTGTGTATGTGCATTAGTTAATGTGAGTTTGTGTTTGTGTTGCTAATTAAAACAACAGCAAAAACAACAACAACATCAACTGCAGCAGCCGCAGCCGCCGCAGCAGCAAATAGAAACGAGAAACGATAACTTTGACGCAAGTCAAACAAAGTGCTATCGATAAATGCAATTAAGCTCATTCACAAATTGGAGCAGCAAAAACAACAACAACAACAACAACTAGTGCAACAGGTGTTGAGCTGCCAGTTCTTATTCCGAACAATTTTGTTTTTCGTTTTCTGTGGTAAGTTTCATTTTCAAAACTATGTCGAGAACTAGAACTCCAATCAGCTGCCTAATAAATACAGTAAATAAATAAAAAAAATAAATAAATATAATTGTTTGCCTGCTTATTAGCGGTCAGCATCAGCAGCAGTTGAACTAATATTTATTAGCCCTTTGTCGCTTTTTTAATAACAACAACCACAACTTTGAAAAAAAATAAACAAAACTAGATCAATTACGCGGAACAGTAATTCCGACAAGAAAACAAACTACCCCACCTCCTACACCTCCACCTCCTGCTTTTCAGGCTTTCCACTTTCCAAATGCAGCTAATTAAATACTTAAGCCATAACAATCAAATCGTTTTATGGTCAAAAGCACAGAGAATATGTAGGACATCTGAAAAATATTAATATTCTTATCATTATCAATACCATTATCGTCATTATCATTATCATATTCATTATTATTAAAGTCACTTGTTAATGTCTTCATGGTAAAATTACCAAGAAATATTTTTATGTTTAAAAAAATTATATTCTTGGGCATTTTAATTTTGAAAAATAATTTATTATTATTTTAATAATGTTATGAATAGTAAAACCTCAACAATTTTTTTGATTATTTCCCAAAACTTAGTAGATTTCTGAGTACTTTAGACCCCGTTCTCCAAAATAGAGTAGTGGGTCTATTAGGTTTTTCAGAAGCGAAATGTGCCTATGCAGATTGAAGCATTTCAGACCCCATAATGTATATATAATTTCTTGATCAGCATTAACAGCCGAGACGTCTGTCCATCTGTCCGTGTAAAAACCTAGATCTCAAAGACTGTAAGAGCTAGAGCCACCAAATCGTTTATATTTATAACTTGGAAACTATCAGTAGTGAGAAAAATTACACATTACCATTATAACTCAAAAATTTGAGATTTGCATGAAAAACGCGCACTATATTAAACACGGTGTCTTTTATAGTCGGCTTTCTTGGCTGTAGCCTTTCTTAATTGTTTTTTATTGCCTTACTCCTTTTCATTTTTCCTTCTAGTCTTAACACATTTCCATACATTACAAAATCAGAATAAGATTAAACCTTTTTACAGCTTTTATAGTTAGTTTATAGTCAACATGGTTAAAAATATATCTATGTATTGGGCAAATCTGCTGTAATCGGTAGACAAACAATTAATTAAGGCGACAGCCTCAAGCTGTTTGGCAAAGATAATGCGAGGAGAGAATTCTCAAGATCATAAATTCGCTTATGGGTTGTTCTTGATATGATAAACGCCCCGAAGCAGCAGCGTTAGAGGGCGATGATATTATTATTTTTTAGATCTTTGCCGATACAATTCAGAATAAGAGAATTTGCTACCTGCCTTGCCAATTCCCAATTTTGTTAGTGCTTAAGGTTATGATATATTCCAGAGTTGCGGACAAAACTTCAGCTCAGTATTGCCCCCGAGGGGTGTAAACAAATCTGAACGTGCTTCAAAGGCGGGTCGCCTTAATTCAAATTGATTTCATGCAAGATTTTTAGACTTTTATAGTGTTTTGCTTGATTTTTTCAATTTCTTTCAATCGATTTGCTTGACTTTTTTTTTGGCAAACAATTTGAAGTGTCAATTTGTGTTTATAAAACTAAAATTATTTATCAAGCCGCTGGCCATCGCAAGTGGGTAGCGTAAACAGTTAAAAAAGTATATCTATGTGTGTTTGTGTAGCTGTATTTGAGAATACACTGTGAGAAATTAAGAAGTAAGAAGTAAGTAATAATACATTTTTGATTTCTCATTTAAATTATTTATTACCGTTGTAGTCATTTATTTCAAATTAAGTTATTAATTTTTTTTAATGCAGTTTTTTTTTGTTTTTGTTTTTCTTGTTATTTTAAAATTGTTGTACTTTATTTAAGTATAATTTGGGTATTAGACATTAATGAAGTTTTCATACAAATCTATTTATTTTTTATTTACTTTTAATGTTAATTTAAGCACCCCTTGTTTCTCACAGTGTATTAAAACTCAAATGCGAGCACACAAATAAAATCGGTATATTTCTGACTTGGCTGCAAAGTCAATTGCCAAATATGGCGCACTTGTTTCTCTCTATATGTGTGGTTTAATGTCACACACATACACAAACATTTACACTCATACACACACACTTGAAGAGTTGCACAAGTTTAACTTTCTGTCCGTCAATATCTAAGTTTTGTTTAAGGAAATTCAACTACTCGTTTTGCCAAAAGACAGCAGAAAAAAAATAGTCACCGATAAATACTCATAGATATACTATATATACACCGATACACCTATATATACATACGTTCATATGGTATATAAACTGTTGTTGCTTGAATAAATATTAAGATTTGCATGTGTTATTTGGGCGCATAATTTTGTTTGCTAATTGTTATCTAAGAACTCTATAAGGCCAGGCCAACAAGTGTATGTGTGTGCGTGTGCGTGTGTGTTCATCTTAACTCGGCTTAGAACTTCAATGATTTGGTTAATTGTGGCAATTGTTATCCATTCACTGACTAACAACAACTTTGCTGACTAATCAAATATTTTAATTTAAAAAAAAATTAAGTTTCCAGGAAAGGAAAACGCGATTTTTCTTCTTCTTCTGAAATAACATAACAATGAAAACAAGTAAATGAAAATGGCATCAGTTTATTAAAAGTTTTACAATCAAACTATGTGAAAAGTTGAGTGCAATATTGTACAAATCTATAAGAAACTGATCTGTGTGCAATTCAAGTGAAAACAGAATTAAATTAGAATTCTATAGAAATGTCTGTAGGTGTAGGAAAAGCCCTGGGGTTATTTTAAAGGAGTCGATTAATAAATAAAGTCTGGTTTAGTAAACTTACAGAAAAAAGTTAATTTTTTAATTAATTTTAATTTTTTAAAGCAAGAAAATAAAAATGTTTACTAAATTTTGCTACACGAAAGTATAAAGTGCTGTTAATCAAACTTAGAAATGCATTTTGTAATAATTTTAATTCTTAAATATTTTACATAACATTTAAACAACAATTTGTATAAATTAAAGCCGTAATTAACTTATCAATCTTCATGAGAAATCTTAAACTAAAACTTCACCGACTTATTTAGAATAAGATTTATTTACTAGCAATTAATCCATTTATTTTAAAACCGTTTAAGTAACTTTTTTACCTGGCAATTCCAATACGAATCTTGTTTAAAGTTTATGATTTGTTTTTGATTTTTTTCTGCTAATACAAGTCTTAGTTAATTAGCATGCATTCACTAACTAATTGTAGTTAATCAATGAATCATTTTGCCTAATGAATTACAAATCGTCAGTTGTCAGTTTGTGGCAGGTTTCACTGTACTTTAAGTGCTGCACTTGCAAGGGGGAAATAAATAAATTCCCTTTGCTGTAATTGTTGTTGTTGTTGTTACTGTTTTTCTTTGTTTTACGTCAACTAACCAAATCGAGTATACGAGTTGAAAGAAAAAGGAAGCTAAGCTAGAAACAACGATAAAGTAATTATAATACAAAGTGGTCGAAAACTATGTAGTTGAGTTAAGACGACTGCAAAAGACCCTGTAATTTTGCTGCAGAGAAAATTCAAGAACTTTACGAAATTATTAATATTCAGTTTAATATGATAAGTAATTTATTTACTATATTTAATCATTGTGGAATCTAGAGGACATTTATTAGGGCTCCTACGCATTGAAAAATATTCTTATTTGCCGTCCTAAGTTGTTAATGTTGTGGGTTTTTTTGTTACCTTTATATACCCTTTGCTTTGTTGTAGTACAGGGTCTACAAAAAGCTGCAACGCGTAATACGCTGTCCAACCTACAACATTGACGCTTGCGACGTTCTTTGCATTGGCGGCAGCTGCTGCCGCTTAGAAACTAACCACAACAACCACAGCAGCAGCAGCAACAACAACAACAACATTAGCTGCCAACACGAATGCATCGCCTAAGAGTCAATCACAATTTTGCAGTCCCCGTCTGAGTTTGAGTTTTGAGTCGCTTATTTAATATGCAAATGAGCGCATAAAAGCGATTCATTGCAGAGGCAGGGCAACAGTTGAGGGCGTGCAGGGCATGGGAGGGGCAAGGAGGAGGTCGGCAAAGGGAGTGATATTTGTTAAACAATAAATAAAAAGTAGCAAAAAAGAGAGAAATAAATAAATATATATTTAATTGTTATTCAGCTGCTGTTGATGAAGGCGATGATGAAGACGATGTAGATGATGATGATATTGTTAATGAGGAGGATGCGCTCGTTGCTGTTGCTAACTCAAACTGTTAGCTGATTTATCTATTGTTGTTATTGTTACTGCTGTCGACGGCCCACGCAAGAATTATATAGAATTTAAGCAGCAATAATTATGCGAGTGTATAACGCGGCGTATGAGTAATTTGCGTGCATGCAATTAGAGAAGCAAGCGCCGACAGCGAAGTCAACTGAATTGTGTGCAAATGGTAAGAATTAATAGCAAGCAATAGCAACCAAAAACCACAAAAAGTAATAACAAATGCGGCCAGCAGCAGCAGCAGAAAAAACATTTAGCAGAACAAAAAAAAAAGAAATACAGCAAAAAAAGCAAAACAGAAAAAAAATCCAAGCATCTGGTTAAAAGCTGTGGGTGTTAGTAGTTCTAGTTGTTATTGTTGTTGTTGTTAAGCAGCCCACGCTTTAAATTAATAATAATAAAGTACGCAGCAGCAGCAAAAACAACAACAACAACAAAAAGAGTTGGCACTGAAAACGCTGTAAGAATTTTTCGTTGTCATTCTGTGTGCGCAGTGAACGAAATAAATAAACCAAAAAATCAAAAAAATACTTAAATATATAATAAATGCAAGTATTTTTTAAAGAAGTAGCAGTTTTGGGAGTAGACGGAGAGTAAAGAGGGAAGCAGAACAAGAAATGAGCGGGAGTTAAATGTGCTCATCAAATTGCCATAAATCAGCTCATTTAAATGTGTTGAAATGAGTTGAAAGTTGGCTGTGAAAGGTGTAGAAATCGTAAATAACAATTGAGCATCATTTGGGTTGCTGCACAGCAGTAGAGAGAGACAGGGAGACAGGGCTGCAGTGCTAAGGCAGCAAAGTATGAGGAAATGTTTGGATAACTCGTGTAGCTTTTAACTAAATTAATTAATGATTTAAGTACAAGATTTTTCTTTAAAAGGTATTTTAATCTATTTATTTCATTTACTATTTATATTCTTTCATTTTACTCGACTAAAAATTCATTTCCCCTCAATTAACTGTTAAATTTGCAGTCCATAACCACCACGTTTGTGTTGCACGATGGTATGTGTTTCAGTCAAAGCAAATGATGTTAATTTGTAAGTTATAATCGTTCGTTCTCAGCTCTTCGTAGAATGTAGCGTCGCTGCTTTAGATGGCAAAGAGGTTCAAGCGATTGTAATCTTTGCTGAAGACAACCCGTCGTATGCGTAATTCAAATGCTCGTTGCGCCCACACACAGACACACAAAAGTTGAAAAACATAAATTACTTGCACAAAGGCGGGCTAGGAAATAACCAAAAAAAATATAAATAAAACAATATAAGTATATAGAAAAAAACCAAGACGTCAGCGGCTTATAGTCACAGACATAGTCATAGTCATAGTTATTGTTGTTGTTGTTGTTGTTGTCATGTCCATTTAAGCCTTGCCAATTTTGGCAACTTGTCGACCACTTGGCGCTTCAAATGCTGCCGCTGCTGTTGCTGCTGATGATTTTACGCCTTTTAGCAAACGCTTTTGAGCTGAAAGAAGTCTCGAAAGTCTTGAGAGAGATCGTCGGTAGATCGACAGATCGCTCGACCGCCCATACTGATTGTTTCCCATATTAATTAATCATTTATAAACGATTAATGTTATATAAATTAAATTGCGCGCCCAAAACAAATTCAACTTAATAATAGGAAGCGCACATTTCACGCTTCTGCCATTTTCATTCTCAAAACTGTGTAATTATTGACTTAGTCTTTTGGCTTTGCCTTTGGCATAAAGCCGACATCTGGTTAATACCACTAGCTATAAGGCTTATGGATCCACCTACCTGTGGCTTTAGCTGTCCCTGTTTCATTTGACCTACCTGCCCAGTTTTATTTTTTATTTTTCTTCTCCCAAATAAACACACATTTATTTATTTATGTTTTCTTTTTTTGCACTTCCGCCTTGCGGTTTTGTTTCACACCCGGTAATTTGCGTATAGAATAAGGTTGATCAGTTTTATGGTAGCCGAAGAAGCGGAAATATTATTGCTCCCTCCGGCTTCGTTTAGCTTTTAAATCTGTTAGAATATCTACTTAATTTAACTGGGCTTAAAGACTTCCAATTTACTGTTAACTGACAATTATGTTATACTGAAAATATCAGCACAATTGTTCAATAAGTTTCCAAGTTATGGAGGAATTGCTTTAGGATAGTTACATACAGGGCTACTGAAAGTCGTGATTCTGATTGCTTTTCGCGGATTATTAACTTTCTAGGCAGGCGGCTATGGCAATTTCTAGGGCAACTCTAAGCCATGTTTGGCCATGGCTGATTGCCTTGGCCCGCCTTGTCAACAGGTGAAATTCGTTTTGTTTTTTGCTTTTTTTTTTTAATGCGCCCGCCTAATTTGTTTGCCATTTACCATTTGAACATTTTGCATAATTTTTCCATATTCCACACACAGATTTGCATTCTGCGCCAGACAAACACACGCACACACACACACAAACACACTCGAGACTCTCATACAAGACAGATAAATAATACTTCAATATTATGTCAAATCAACGACGAAGGTTGCCAGCAAACAAGCAAATAAGCAAACAAAAACAACAAAAAGAGCACACAACTAATAAATAAATTATTATTATTAAATATTATTACTCTACGGCATAAATAAACAAATCAAATAACGAATAACGAATTTATTTTTCAGATTCTTTATTTTCTTTGCTAAATGTGTCAATTTGTTTGCCAATCAGTTGTAGCAAAGAATCAGCGTAAAAGTGTTTTTTTTAGCGACAAACTGATCGTACAGATTAAAAGATAGCGACACTAACGACTTGAGAAATGCGATCTCTCCGCCGGTTTCAAACGATTTTAAAGAAAAGATTTCTAAAAACTTAATTAATATTAACAGATCTTCGGGGTGATATATAAAAAATGTTTTCTTATTACCTCCATATGTATTATAGTTTATGTCCAAGAGATTAACATTTTTAATGATCATCGATCACTGATCTGTTTATTGATCTTTGGAGTTGCCTTGGTCTTTTCTGCGGAATTTGATGTTACCCCGGTAATTAGTCAAATAATCTAGTTTTATTGGGAGTTTGTGATCAGTCTAAGATCATTAACTAAGGAAGCGTTTAATTATATGTTGAAGAATTCTATCTGTCTACTTATCTTAACATTTCTTCCCCATTTTTGCTTACTATTAAGTACATACAGAATTATATAATACTTTCCATTGTTAAACTGCGTCACTTCCGTAGACTTGATCAATTTGCAAGATCGTCGCTCTCTTCTCTTCGAACTTTTAGCATATTTGTCGCTCCCTGCTGTGTTTATTTAAGCAATTCACATTAAAGTTGGCTCATTAAATGGCATAATTACCATGATCAATTTGTGGCGATCTTCAAAGTTTGTGTTGATCGTTTTGTTGGAATTTTGATTTAGTGTTCCGCAGATGAAGAACTACTGCATTCGTTTAAACAATTCACGTAAAAGTTGGTTCATTAAATTACATAATTATACGCCAAGATCGTTATCTGCTCAGAATGATCAGGAGGGCACCCAAAAATAAACCTTAAAAAGCCAATTCTGCAGAGAGTTACGTGTGTGCATAGCTAATTCTTCACATTATTCTTTTTATACTCTCTGCAAGAGTATATTGGGTTTGTGCAAATGTATGTAACAGGCAGAAGGAGGCGTGGCAGACCCCATAAAGTATATATATTCTTGATCACAAGCCGAGTCGATATAGCCATGTCCGTCTGTCCGTCTGTCTGTCTGTCCGTCTGTCTGTCCGTATGAACAAACAGATTTCGGAGATGGTAAGAGCTACAAGTTCGAATTTGGTCTCTATCGACTCGATATTTAGTCAGTCAATACAAGAATCTTTTTTTTTTTCGATGCCACGCCCTATTCGCCCACAATGAACAAAAAGCTGGACATACCTCGGAAAAAATCTATGTTTTAAGCGAATATCTCCGTAACTATGGCACTTAGGAATACCAATTTTGGCACACAGGTTCTTAGAGGCAGCATAAATACATTGTCATTTAAAACTTTGGACTGCCACGCCCCCTTTTTCCGTAAGAATTAAAAGAAAATTTCAAACTTGCATGCCGTTTTTAAAGCATTTATTCTTATCGTATAGTGTTGTTATTTATGATTCGTTTGAAGACGTATCATGTCAAACTCTCTTGAAAGTTTCATAAGAATCCGACCATAAACAAGAAAGAAATGAAGCAACAAAGACTTTATTCGAGAGCAATGAGAGCGAGAGAGACAGCGCTAGTCGTGCCGACCAATAGTATTCATACACACATATGTATGTGCATACATTTAACGTCAAACGAATTTGTATGTACATACAGACAAACACATGTATGTTCGATTATGCTTAGCTTTTTTTTTGTTTTAACGTGTTCTAATACAAGAACTATCTATTGTAATATCCGGATACCGATTTAAGCATTATAATTGGGAATAAAAGCAGAGAGTATTACACGGTCGGGCGTGTTCGACTGTACTTTTCTTACTTGTTTTACTATTCACTTGTGGAGTTTGTATTTTTTTTATTGAGCACAGCACGAATAAATATTTATTTAAAAGAGGAGATGGAGAGTGAGAGCGAGAGGGGAGAATTGTAGCAGAGTGGGACAGAGACATATGTCTGAGATTTGCGCTCAAGGTCGCGATCAGCATTTGAAAATTTCTTGGAAGATCTTCGACTGCATTTATTAAATATTTAATTTTTTTTCATTTTGTTTTTTGGATTTATGATCAACAAATGCCTCAAAACGGAAATTCTCGTCTAAACGCAACCGGCATTAGATCGAGTAACTTGTTTATACAATTCTCTTCTCTCTCTTCATCTTTCTATGTCTCTCTCGCTCTTTGTTCTCTCTCTCTCACTCTTTTAGTGTTTCAAGTGCTTTGCGGCGGCGCCTTTGGGCTGCGTTTTATTGTCTGCTCTGCGGTTGCGGTTTTTTTCGGGGTTTCTCTCGCTGTCTCTGTCCCTCGAGAATTCTATTAAAGCCGAAAAGAAATAAGCTAAATGTATTCGTCTATTGATTTGCATCTATATTGGCAGCAAGCACTTAAAGCCCGACTTTATTTTGTTTTTGCTTTTTTTGTTTTTAGCTGAGGAACTTGTTTCACCTACATTGAAATTTCATTCGTTTCCGCAGCTGCGTGTGCGGCGGTTTCAGCTGCCATTCTGTAGCGCAAGTTGTACACTGAGATAAACAACAGAGTTTTATTTAGAAATTTAGAACAGTGTATTGGATTTTCAATTTCCACTTTTTAAGCTGTTATCCCCTTAGTGCCTTGTTTAAGTTTAAGTTCCTTTGTTTTAGCTGCCTAGTTTTTCTCAGTGTACTTCTAGCTGTTTGTCATGTAGCTGATTCGTGTGCCACGCAGTTCTGCATTGTAATAATCAATTGGTAACAGCCCATAGAGTCCAAGGTTCGACTCCCCTAAACACATTTGAACTTTGCTCGACAACTTAGGGCCCAAAAGCTGACGGATCAAGCTGGAAAAAAGTAAAGAAAAAATCAAGAACTTGCGCCTCATTAACAATATCATCGATCACCTCACAATGGGGGGGTTTCTTAACGCCCTAGCCCCTACCCTGACCCGTTCTCTTTCCACTCTTGGCCAGAAGGGCGGCCAGCATGGCTAACGAGGACAGTTACCAATGTCGTTGGCCGTTGCAACGGTATTAAATAATTTATGCGTCTGCCTCACGCGATTAACAATAATTCAAATAACAACAACAATTGTTTAAACAACGTAAAAAGTGCGTAAAGTTTTCATCTTCCTCTTCTTATTTTTGTTGTTGTTTCTTCGCCATAAGTCGTCGAGTCAGAAACAAAGCAGAAATTGGCAAAGCCAATGTCGTTTTCGGAGGTATTTCCGACGTGATCGTGCGTGTCTGGGATAACACTTGATCCCAACAACGACAACTCATAAATTCATTTGTTTTCATTAAGCTAAATCAATCGAACAAAGACAAAAAATGTTTAAAATGATTCAATGAAGAGAATATTTCAGTTAAGTTTGAAGTTACATTTAATTCAATTGTTAACAAGGTGTGAATTATAAATTAGTTGTAAATCGAAATTTGGAAACTAAAATCAACAAAATTTACATACACAAGATTTGAGTACTTTTTACAAGTATTAGATAAGTGCTACGAACTTCCCATTGAACGCCCACAACATGTGGAGCTAATTTTAAACATTACGTTAATTTTAAAATTAAAAATTCAACAAGTTTTATATAAAATAAATTTTTTATTAGTCAAATTTATGAATCTTTAGACTCCGCTCAAGTGTTTAATGACATAACTTCCTCGTTTCCGCCCACAACTCATAGCTTTTATGCTTAACATTAAAATTGGGAAATATAATAAATTGTTACACAACAAATTAAATAACTTTTAACGAGTGTACTTCTATAAAATAAATATAAAGTGGTAATCAAGATTTAAGAACAATTTGTGTGCAATTGTAACTATAAAACTGTCTACTAAATTTCATTTAATCGCTTTTCGATAGTTGCAAATCTGCTGCAGAGATGACACTATCTATCTATCTCTAAGTCCAAAGTCTTTTTGGGGGAATGACGCTACGTCAACTCCAAATGCAGCGAACATTTATGGGTCAAGCTTAGCCCAAAATAGGCAGCAGAGAGTGTTTAAAGACAGCTGCAGCTGACGTTGATTGAGCTGAAGTCGAGTCTAAAGTGTCCAGCGTATGGAGTGTACACTGTACGTACTTGGGATGTTGTCTATGCGCAACACGTACGCGGATATCCGTGCTCAATCCGTAACCGAATCCCAAATCCCCCCAATTGTAATTAAACACGCTAAGCGGTCATGCACGGGGAGTGGTAAGCAGTGGGCGGCAGAGAGGGGGAGTGCCAGCTGACTGAATAGCCCTAAGGCATAAAGTCTGTTAACGGCGCCTATCAACAAATCCATCTATCGACTCGTATCGTCTCGTAGCTGGTCTCGTATGTGCTTCATCAAATTGAAATTATTCACAGCTGATCGACAGCTAGACAGAGATTGCTCTCGCTTATGTAATGACTCTGGGAATTGGAATTGGAGATGGAAAATTGTACTGTAACTGCGATTGGGACTGAAAATGGTAATGGGAATGGGGATGGGAATTGAAATTGGGATTGCTGACAATTGTAGACAGCTAATAACTGTGATGAACCAGCTTCCAGCTCAAACTCAAGTCCTCAGTGGATTACTGATCACTGATCGCGGAGACATGCAAACACTTCCTCGAGCTACAAAGTTTGCCATGTAACAGCTTTACAAGAAAAAGAGAGAAAAACATAATTTACACAAATAAATCAAAGTCATAAAGTGCATAAAGCTAAACCCAAAGCTGGAGCACAACAAAAAGCGAAGTAGTACAGGCTAGAGTGGAGAAAACCGACTAGAAAAGACCACGTACATTTGGTGGAGTAATCAATCTGATGATATTTTCTAGTTAGAGTTGCTGATCAAAAATATGATTACTTCTTTCACTGTCCGTTGTTTCTTGTTGCACCTTATATACCACTCTACTCTCTTTCAGTACAGGCACTAAAATAGAGAGACAAATGAGCCTCAATTGTCGATCGTCTGCTGCTGATTGTAACTTTTGAAGATCAGTCGTTGAAGTTGTTTTGAAATTCGTCTTTTTCTTTAGTTTTTGTTTTGCCTTTGTTGTTGTTGTTGTTGTATTTGGTATCGCATAAAAGAATTTAATGAAATTTAATGAAAAGTTACACGATCGCAGACACGATTCGATCGTTTGTCTACACTTTGTTGCTGCTGTTGCAATATGAATATGAATTTGTCTCTAGGACATTTTTGCAATTAATTGAATTATCGTCGTGAATGGCAAAAGCCAACCAGCGATTTAGTGGCAATCAACGTGAAGAGAGTGTCTGTGTGTGTGATCATTCAAGCGATGGATAGATCGATCGATTGGCAGGTCGAATATTCGATTGCTCTTAACTCTTTTAACGCTGGGGCCTCACCTATTGACTTGGCTTATGCGCGGCACGTTTTATGGCCTTTTTGGCTGCAAGAATCGGGTGTGGCATCCACAACACACACACACATACACACATCGGTTGCGATTCACTTGCCACACTGTGTTGCAGCTCGTGTTAAGGTTAAAGCAAAAAAAACTACTAAAAACAAACCCGTCAAAGCTATTAAAATTCTGCCACGCTCCATTAGACGCGGCTGGCAGCGCTGCTAGCTTCGCAGTCGGCGTCATTTACGCCTAATTAAACAAATTATGGCAATACTTATGCTGCAAGTGCCAACAGCAATAGCAACTACAAACAATTTGTTTAAATTAAATACATTGCGCATACGCCATGTTGGCCCAGGAAATCTCACAATGAAATCTTAATTGTAAGACAATCGTCATATTGTTTATAAATAGCGCAAAAAGACAATGCAAAAAGCAACAACAATGCAAACAGCTAACAAAATATTAAGTTACAACTTGGCTTACAAGTTCACGAGCCAAGCAAAAGCAACAACAACAAAAAACATGAATGGCAACCTTTTTTTCTACTCTTCTTGTTTTATTACACGCCGAAATTAAAATGCTCTGTTTAGTTATATAAATTACGCATAAAACTTAGTTTAAATAAACCAAGAGTTTATTTTATTTATTTAGTGCGTATTACTAAATCTCAGACTTTTCTTAGCTGCTGTGACTAAGCTATAAATTTGAATAAAAAACAATTATTGAAATCACTTTAGAGAAATTGTGCCATAAATATTTAAAATTGCATTTGTTTCGTGTCGTGAATTCCCCTTGAATTATAATAGTTATAAGCTCTATAAGTAAATTTATTTTATTTATTTTTGTAGCTGACAAGTTGCATGAGCAACTTGTGATGCCCTCGATGAAGTTAAAGATACTTTTCTGTAGTCGTTGTTAATGTTGTTAACAAAGCAAAAAGCGAGCGGCGCTGTGGGCGATTCGGCTGCCTGGAGATCGCAAAACTCTTCACTCTTTAGCCTCCTTCGTTCCTCCTATTTGTGTTAGTATAAGTGTTTGTTGTGTGTGTGTGCCCCAAAAAGGCCAACAACAATGCACTCATTGGCCAACTAATTCGCCTGTCACGTGGCATAAAAAACGGCAAATGGGAGCAATCTGCGCAGCTAATTTTCAATGTGCATTGTGCATGTAGTTCAAGTTCGAGTTTGGCAACGTAAATTACAATAGTTTGGCGAGTGTCTGTGTGCCTGAGTGTTTGAGTGTCTGAGCTTTTGGCCAGGCCAAAAAGGTAAAAGTAATACTCACTCAATTGGCCTTTTGCACACTTTTCACGCTTGTCATTTGATATCTTTGTATTTATATTTTTAATTTATGCATTTGTTTTGGAGTCATACAGAGAAAGAGGGAGAAACTGAGACAGACAGCGCTAGAGCGGGATGCACACAAGTTGAACTTACTAAAAAAGGCAACTGGTTTGACAATGGGCGAGAGAACCAAAGAAAAGTCTTAACTTGTAGCTCAAATAGTGTCTGATTCACCTGTATCAGGTGCATGTAGGTGCCACAATGACACGGCGATAAACTCGACTAAATATAGACAACATACAAGATCTTAGACGCTGATAAAAATTTGTTTCTTTAGCCTGATCTATGCGGAAATACATGTTTCTTTTTGGATGCGCCACAGCCCCGAAAGCAGCTACAAAATGTGACTGAAGGACACATAGCTAAATACCACGCAATAATTGTGGCAAGAATCGCACCCAAAAAATGTTTGAAAAAAAAGCCAAAAACAAATAAAGAGCTGAAAAACTTGGCTGACTAATCAGAATTTGAGTTATAGCTAGAAAGAGACTTGATCTCGATCTCTTTTGGCATGAATGAAGTGAGGAAAACAATTTGCTAGCTGGCAAGATCGTAATGACGTTGCTAATGTTGATGATGATGTTGATGATGATTAAGATAGAGCCCACACAGCGTAGCTGAAAACACGACAACAAACGGCAACTGAAAACCACAAGTCAATGTCTGTGGCAACACCAAATTGATATCGAATAGTGGAACTCGATAAAACTCACTCACTCACGCAAGCGTCGACTCGAAGCATCAGTTTATTCAAAATCTAAAAATCTTTTCTTGTTTAACTTTTAATATTAGAGTGAATAAATAAATAAACTTAATTAGTAATATGAATTACTAAAGTGGTGACCCCGACGTGATCTAAATTCTAGAACACGATAGCCAATTTTTGCATTCTGACTCGTTGCGACGCCGCTTCAACTCACGCGCCATTTTTATATACTTGAAATTGCAACAAATTGTGAAATTCATGCCGTACAATTTGCGCTCAAACCATCGAAGCCCAAACAACGAAAGCAAAGATTCGGACACCTTTTTCGACAGCACCAACGAGATGGCTGATGAGGACACCAAAGCGCAACTAGAAGCGTTGCAAAATAACATTCAGGAATTATCCCAAGCAATGGCGTTTCAAGCAAATGCTCGCGCAAACCTGCAACGCGTCCATGTACCAAAATTCAACAAAGATAACCCGCAACTTTGGTTCGCACAACTGGAGCGTTCATTCCAACTCAGCAATGTAACTGATGATGCCAACCAATTTGATTTGGTCGCAGTACATTTGGAGGACGACGTAGTGCAATCCGTCGAGGATTTAATCGTAGCGCCTCCTCAAGTCAATCGATACAGCACATTAAAAGACCGAATTTTAAACACATTCGCCGAATCTTCAGAAGTCAAGCTACAACGTCTACTTCAGGGAATTGATTCCACTGGCCTTAAGCCCAGTGAGACATTGGCTCGCTTGCGACGCTTGGCTCCCGCATCGGGATGTGATTCCATCTTGCGCACTTTGTTTATTGGTCAAATGCCGCAGTCAATACGACCACTATTAGCTATTCGTCCGGATGACGATTTAAGCAGCCTAGCTAGGATCGCTGACGTGATGCTTGAAGCAGCCAACCCGAGTAGTGTATCGGTGCTATCCTCATCGCAACAACCGCCATCCACAAATTGCGCCGACGTGGAGGCTGTATCTCGCTACTCTGCTGAGTCAAGTTCGTCGTTAAAATCAATTCTAGATACCTTAAATAAACTCCAACTGGAAGTAAACAACTTGAAAGCATTTCGCTCGCGTTCAAGTTCTCGCACACGCCCCTCCCAAAATGGTTCAGGCGATTCCGGGACCAATAAAGGAGAGCTTTGTTGGTATCATCAAGAGTTTGGCACCGAGGCCCGCAAATGCCGCGCAGGCTGCCCTAAGTGGAAGTCGTCAAACTAAAGCAGCTGCCGACAGCGCTGGTTGGCGGCAGCTGCATGACAACCAGCACCGACCATAGCTCATTGCACGGCAAACGATGTTTGCAGCATGAGCCTCGTCTACATGTTCTCGATCGCACTTCAAAGACACGATTTTTAGTTGACTCCGGTTCAGTGGTATCGGTGATTCCACGAACTTCAATTAAGAGAAAAACGACCGTCAACGACCTTCACTTATACGCTGCAAATCAATCAATGATTCGAACCTACGGTACTCATGTCATGAATCTTGACCTGGGATTACGGCGGGATTTCAAATGGCCTTTCATTATTGCCGATGTCCAGTCATCAATAATTGGAGCTGATCTTTTGGCCCATTACAACTTGCTCATCGATCTCAACACAAAGCAACTCATCGACACGACTACACAAGTCTCTACTCCAGGCACAATGCTGAGCAATCCAAACCCGTCTGTTTCAACAATTAACAATAATAACGATTTTCGTGGATTATTGAAGCAGTTCGTCGATGTGACTACGACACCAACGAAACATAGCACAGGAAAAATTATCCATGACGTATCGCATCATATTGAGACCACTGGAAACCCTGTTGCTGATCGACCCAGACGCCTTTCCGGTGAAAAACTTGCTGTTGCTAGAGACGAAGTGAACTTTCTGCTCGAAGCAGGAATCTGCCGACCATCGAAGAGTTCTTGGGCTAGTCCATTACATATGGTCTCCAAACGAAGCGGGGGCTGGCGTGCCTGTGGAGATTACCGCAAACTCAACTCGATCACAGTGCCCGATCGCTACCCCATAGGTCATATCCACGACTTCGCAGAAAAGCTTCACGGAAAAAAGATATTCACGACCCTTGACTTAGTCCGCGCCTATTACCAAATTCCAATGTCTGCCGAAGACATCAAGAAAACTGCCGTATGCACCCCGTTTGGTTTGATCGAGTTCCTGTTCATGCCATTTGGGCTCAAAAATGCAACACAGACATTTCAACGGTTTATGGACAGCATTTTCAGAGGCATCGATTTTGTCTACTGTTATATCGACGACATACTGATAATGTCTGACGACCCGGATCAACACGAGGAACACTTACGAAAGGTACTTTCAATACTCAGACAATACGGGCTGAGTATTAACGCCAATAAGTGCCAAATAGCAAAGACAGAAGTACAATTCTTAAGCTATATGATCAATAGCGAGGGTATAAGACCACCAAATGATCGAATTAATGCTATTGTCGACTACAAGAAACCGGAGACACTTTGCGAACTTGGACGATTCCTCGGCATCGTCAATTATTATCGACGTTGTATTCCTCATGCCTCAGAGATTCAAACTCCACTCAGTGAAATGTGTCGAGGCATCAAAAAGAACGACAAGCGGAAAATTGAGTGGTCACTGGAGGCTACTAACTCATTCGAGCTGTGCAAACGTTCCGTAGCAGAAGCTGCTCTCATTGTACACCCCGCGCCAACGACGTCGCTAGCGTTAGTGTGCGATGCTTCCGACACGGCGATTGGTGCAGCTCTTGAGCAGCACGTCAGTGGCTCGTGGCGACCGCTGGGTTTCTATTCTCGCAAATTAACCCAGACTGAGAGAAATTATAGCACGTATGATCGCGAACTGCTCGCAATATACGATTCCGTACGCTATTTTAAACACATCCTGGAAGCACGAGTATTTGTGATTAAGACGGATCACAAACCGATAACCTATGCGTTCTCTCAAAAGCCTGAGAAAGCATCGCCTCGACAACTTCGCCACCTCGACTACATATCACAATTCTCTACCAACATAGTGCATGTGGCAGGAGCCGACAATGCAGTGGCAGATGCGTTATCTAGAGTAAATGCCATTACGATGCCAACTACAATGCCGTTATCGAAAATTCAAGACGCACAGAAGGAAGACTCCGAATTAGTCGAGCTTCTGCAGAATAATACATCACTCCACCTAGAACGTGTTCAAGTTGACAATAATATAAGTATTTATTGCGAAACCAATTGCGACCCGAAGCGACTTTATATTCCACAGGTTCTTCGATATGACGTGTTCGCTTCGGTACACGGATTGTCTCATCCCAGTGGAAGATCGACTATGAAGCAAATCCGCCGAAAGTACGTCTGGCCTGGGATGAGGAAGGATATTACATCGTGGTCTCGGAACTGTTTATCCTGCCAAAGAGCCAAAATACATCGCCACAACAACCTAAACCCTGAAAAGATCGGAATGCCTGACAATCGATTCGACCATGTGCACTTGGACATAGTCGTTATGCCCAATGTTGACAACTACCGCTACTGCCTCACTATGATCGACAGATTTTCAAGATGGCCCGAAGCAATTCCTCTCAAAGAAATGTCAGCCGAAACTATAGCATCAATGTTTTGGACACATTGGATTACGCGCTTTGGATGCCCACAGACTATCACCACCGATCAAGGGTCTCAATTTGAGTCTGCCCTCTTTGGAGCACTAAGTGATTTGGTGGGTAGCAAACGAATACACACAACAGCTTACCATCCACAGTCAAACGGCATGATTGAACGATGGCATCGTTCATTTAAAGCAGCTCTCATGTGCCATCCACGAACACCATGGATGGATCTTATTCCAACAGTACTGCTTGGCCTTAGGACGTGCTACAAGGAGGATTTAGGGACGTCTGCAGCGGAAATGTTATATGGAAGCCACGTTCGACTCCCCAATGAATTCTACGATGATCTTTCAAAACCGATTCACCCAAAAAGCTTCATCGAAAAGTTTCGAGAGCATATGCGTTTAGTTCGACCGGCACCAGCAGCACACCACAGAAGTTCTAGCAAGAGCATGTTTGTTCTCAAGCATATGAATGACTGCTCGCATGTTATGCTGAGAACAGATTCAGTGCGGCAACCGTTAGAACCACCTTACACTGGCCCATACGAAGTGGTTAAACGATCAACAGACCGAGTTTTTGTCATTAAGATTAATGGCAAAGAAATTGCAGTATCAACCGAGCGCCTGAAGCCGGCATTTGTTCTAAAGGAGTTAGAACTTGGCAACGACTCCAACCAACCGAAAGTTCTGCGTACTTATGAAAGACCTCGAAAAGTTAATTTCGCTCCCGACCTGGTCACTGAGGAGGGGGTAGCTGTGGCAACACCAAATTGATATCGAATAGTGGAACTCGATAAAACTCACTCACTCACGCAAGCGTCGACTCGAAGCATCAGTTTATTCAAAATCTAAAAATCTTTTCTTGTTTAACTTTTAATATTAGAGTGAATAAATAAATAAACTTAATTAGTAATATGAATTACTAAATGTCAGCGCACTGTGGCGGCATCTATGGGCCAACTTGGACAACAAATAAAATAAAATATATATAAAATAAAAATATATATTTATTCCAGCTAGACTCTCAATAAAGCTCGTCTGAACTTTTGTGTTTTGACAATTCAAAGTTAAGGTCAACAAGGGATTTGAAATGCTGCAAATGCGTGGGTTGTGCCTTGTTAACGTGGCTAACATGTTGTTGGCCTAGTGCATTGAACCTCAGTACATTTCTGTACTGAACCCAAAACATAGCACAGTTCAACCAAATTGAACCAAACTTAACCGTAAACATAATTAGCGTTCATTGTGCCCAATTGGCCATGAAATTCACTCAAAAATTTATAAAATTTATTTAGTTTCGATTTGGCCACTCGATTTGTCATTAGACAAATTTTTTGCGCTTTTGATTTTGGCCAGCTGTACGTGTGTAATATTTACTTGTTTCTGTATTTGGCTTGTTCGCTGTCATAAGCGTTGAACATATTTATGCACTTTACAAGAAACGCCGTACAGGTCGCCAGCTGTGAAGCTGCAGTTTGGAGAGTAGGAATTCTATATCGTTTTAGACAGGTATTTAACCATTTGGAGTTATCTGTATGCATATTTAGCTATGCTTCTTTCTAACTTTATATAGATGTTTATCAGATCTTAAACTATCCCTATAAGATCATCAGCTTTGTAGTTGTAGCTTTTAGGGTTAGAAACCTTAACAAAGCTGTTCATCTTTCTGTCTACTCATTTAAATAACTTTGTCTCTGTTTCTCTATTTATTTAACCCGTTAAAACTAAAGCCAGTTCTTGCACCTTTGCACCCAAAATTTGTTTCGTAGCTTAATAAAACTTTCGCTTTTCCGTTGTGTAAACGAGCATGAAAATTGCCCATTAGCGTCTCATCTTTTATAGGCTTACAGCAACGAACCTGTTCCACTTTTCAGTTTCACACTTTGTCGCCAATTGCGCAAAACTCCAAAGTTCCAAACAATTCAAAAATCTCCCCCGAAAAAAACATTTTTGGTGCAGCTTTTCACACATTACACGGGCTTTTTTTTCTGTGTATGTAGTTCCGAATAAAATAATGTAACCATTCATAAATTCTCATCAAGAGTGGGACTCCCCTAGATTCTGTCACTCCCTCAGCTCTTGCTCTTTCCCCCTCATCGCGCTCCTCACGTTGTCTGTCAAATGTCAACAAGCGCCACGCGGCGTTCTGAATGAAGCCTAATGAAGAAGTTGTAGATAAAATAAAAATGAAAAAAAATATGGAAAGGGACAAGCTCTTAAATGTTTCTATGACGTGGGACTTCATTCTGTGTAGAGATGACAATCTGACGAAAGATCCGTTTAATTTACGAGTGATTCCCATAACAGTTAATCAACTGTTGGGATAAATTGAACTATGCTTAAAACGTTGACAGCTAATCAAACATATATATAGACATATTTATGTTTTCTTAATTAAGTCTTAACTACAAGTAATCATTATTAATCGAATTTAAGCGCTTAACTGGTTAGAAACTAAAATATGATCGTGGTTTCTTTAGCTTAGATCAAAAGCTGTTCGCTTAGAGACAAAAGTCACCAATAGTCAATACTTATCAAGCATTTTTAGTTAGAATAGAGCTCCTCTCAGCCTTTATTTCACTATTTGACGTTGTTATACTATAATTTCCAACTGGTTAACGTCCTCCATTAGCCTAAGCTACTTTTGCTCGATATTTTTAGATCCCTGCACCACCACCAGCGCAGCACGTGCCCATCTCTAGCGCATTAGTCAACTCAAACCGCATATTTAAAGTACATAATGTTTGTAAGTATGTTTGTACGATCTTGTGTTCACCTTTGGTGCTGATGACTAGCTTTTGTTAGTTTTCCCCTCTGTAGTTTAGTTGCTGGTCAGGCAAAGTCTGACAGAGACGGAGTCGGAGTCATCGTCATCAAAAATGCAAAACCTACGCATTTCTGTTATGTTTCTTACTGTTTTTTTTTTGCTCTCTTCATTTACTTTTATTTATTTCTTTTACTAGATTTTTTTTTGGTTCGTGGGTTGCATTTTATTTGTTTAAAGTATTTGTGTAGTCAAATGTTCTTTGTTGAATGACTTTTAAATAATTTATATATTTTTTTTTAGTTGATTGCTGATTTTTGTGGCTGTTGTCAGAGCAACGCCTACGATGCAGTTGAAATCGGTAAAACATCAGTTTGACCAGCTGTTAATTGAGGTATTAATCGTTGTTCGACCTTAAAGTGGGCGTAACCATGCCCCAATTACTTAATTTGCCAAAACTATACGCTGACCTTCAGATTTGCACTTCCACTTAAACGAAAGCTGCGAAAAATGTCGAATTATCCTCAAAAAATGAGCTCAAGTGTAGCAGAATGAGAAGGAGTAAAGGAGAGGGAGTGTAATATGTGTGAAAGAGAGGCAGAAGGAGGAGTCTTGTTGCATGAATGAGACAAGTTGCATTGAGAATGGCAATCGACATACAAAATATATATAGTTTATATATTAAGGCAATAAAATGTATCCCAATTTCAAGTACGCGACATCTCGTATTGGCTTTATGTATTTTTAGCGTATTTTTGAAAACGAACAACGTACAGCAACAACAGCAACACAACCATAACAATCGATACTGCCACATGGAGCTGTAAAGATGTTTTTACCGATTTTAGAAGTCATAAGGTCAATGCTGAGTGCGACAAGCGCCAAGATCGTGTTTTGATTGGGATTCGAAGTTGGTTGTTGTTGTTGTTTATGTTGCTGGCGTCGTTTGTTGTCTGTTGTCAAGTGTTATGACTCGTCCACTCCATCCGTCTGTCAGCCTGTCTCTCCATCTGTCTGACTGCGTTAGTTTAAAGCTGCAACCCAACAAAGCCGTCTCTCTGTGCACTTTTTGTTCCCAGACTTTGTTGATAAGACACGAGACATGAGACATCATCAACAACTCAGCAGTGAAATGTATATGAAAATGAAGTTTTTTAATAGCTAGATTAAACAAGAATCAAGAAAACATAAATGGGGCCATTCCCATGAACCGAACGCACTCTGAATACACACACTCTGCCAAGGGCAAATTTATGCATTAAAACCCAAAAACAACTGAACCCCAAAAACCAATTCAAATTTATAACATTCAATAAACTTTAGCGGGAAAATTCTTATTGTCTTTAACTAGCTAAATTTGGCAAAAGCATAAAGGTTTCTATATTTGGCTTTGAGTTCTTGTTTGTACAGATCGTTAATGCTACAGAAAATCGGCTTTAACTTTGTTATAGTTTGGTGGCTACAACTAATCAACGCCTTAAGAGTTTGTCTTTAAAATTAACTGTTTTATACATAAACTTGTTAAAATATTAACTAAATTTAATTTAAATACATTTTAAGTTAAATTAATTTAATTTTTGTAGTTAAAAATATCAAATTTACTCCCAAACAAATAATATTTTTAATAAGGTTAAGCTCTAGAGTTGCTTGGCTTAAGCTTTAATTCAATATTTGTTGAGCTATTATTAAAGTAAGCGTTAAATATTTTAATAATTGTAAAGCGCTAATAAAAAATCAATCTGCTCCCTCGTTTATGATGAGAGTGCGAATTTTTCCATTGTAATCAATAGTTTTCAATGTTGCAGTTGAGTAAATTTATGTAATGTTCAACAAAGTTTCGTTTATCGTAGTTATCGCAAGTATTTATCGGTTATCGGGTTAAGTACCAACACTTTGCTCAATGACCATTTATTTAATTTTCTATTCACATTTTTTTGTTGTTGCTGTTTAACAAATCAAAATGCAAATTCGTTGCGGCTGCCGACTGTCGTAAAAAATATTCAATAAAAGATTATGAAAATTGTGCAGTCACAGCAACAACAACAACAATAACAACGGGCAACACCAACACCATTTTGACGCTGGCTTAAAACTGTTTGAGACAAAAGCAAAAAAAAACATAAAACACTTTTGGACACACCCGTAGAAAATTTATAGAAAATTTGTCGGACGGCAAAGCTTTTGAAGAGGCTGCAGTTTCATTTGCTACAATTTGTTACAGGTGGCAACAACAACAACAACAACACGATAGCAGCAGCAGCGGTAGCTAAACGACCTTGCCACAATTCTGCCAGCGTCGCTGCTTCTGTTGCTTATTAGTGTTTTATTTTTTTTTTTAGTGTTTTGTGAATAAAACTATTTAGCATTTATCATGTTTACATTTCAGATCTTGTCTTGTCAAGTGTCCTACGTGGCGTATGCTTGATTTGTGAACAAGCCCAAAAATCTTTCAAGTAAACACATAAAACTATGAATAGTGGAAAAGCGCTGCAGATGAGTGTGCTCGCTAGGAAAAACCCTGTACTTTTGTACTCTAGCACGGTGTTTAATTTTCTGGGCACTGAGATCTTAGTAAAATGAGCTCTATATGCTCATGAAGGAAACTCAGAAGCCGTTTGCTATTAGCCAGTCTTAAAATATACCCTTTTAACGCCTTAGTACAGGGTTTGAAAATGTAAAATCTGAAGGCATTTCCAATGCACTTTGCACAACATTTAATCACATTAAGCAGCTGGCTGAACAGCCTGTGAATTTGTTAAAAGAGCCCAAAACATAATTTATACAACATTCATTATTGAAATGTCGCATAGACATTGAAAGCGACAACAGCAACAGCAACACGAGCTAGATAGACAGTAAGACGGACTGACTGACAGACAGAGAGACAGATGGAGAGACAAATGTTCGTTGAACATTGAAAAGTTTTGAAATTCGTGAATTATTACTTGCACTTTATCTTGGCTTCGAGCTACGAGGCGATGACGATGAAAATACATATTTTTACAATCTCAGCGCCTGGCAATTGGTGTGTATGTGCAAGTGCGAGTGTATGTGTGTGGTTGACATTTTATAGACGGGCGACGGCGACACCAAGTCGCCACCTGTCGTCTGTCTTGTGACAACAGGAGAACAGCGTAAAGTCACTGAGAAGCGCTGAGAGAGGCGGGTGAAGCTCAGAGGGAGGACAACGACAACAACAAAATATGACAAAGCCATTTGCGCCTTGTCAACGCCCCGCAATTGTCTTCAAGCCAAGACAAATGAGTCGAGGCTAAAAAACAAAAACTCCACCAAAAAACAAGAGAGAATTTGAGTTAAATAAACCAAAACTTCCAACCGTCAAAAGCTTAAAAAGATCTTTGCACCTTTTGACAAAATATTCTAATTAGTCTCTCCCCCAAAAGTAGCAGAACAAAACTAAAAAACTGAAAAGTTCACTGAAAGTTCATTAACATTTTCATTAGTTCGCTCGTGGAATTGTTCCCTGAGTTTTTGCTGTGGAGTTTTCTGTTTGCAATTCAATTAAATTCGCATTTTTCATTTTGCATAAAAAATACTTAAAATCTTATTACCACATTTCGATCTATATGTATATATATATATTTATATATGTTCACTTACTACTCTGCGCCTAATGGAACCAGTTTACGGAGCCGATAAGCATTTAATTTATCGATCTATGCAAGACACGAGTATATAAACTAGCTGACTGAAGTATAAAGCAACTATATAAATATATCTATATGAATGGAAAGAAATCGTCAGTTGTGCGGGTGTTGAGCTTAATTGGCTGAAATACAAATTTGAGCGGCAGGTTTGCGACACTAGACAACAAAGTCGGGAATTAAATTTGGAATAAAAGAAATACTATATTTAAGAATAGTTTTTAATTAGTTAAAGGTTTGAAAAAGCAGTGGGATATCATAATAATAAAAGCTCTGTATTAATCTAAGCTATTTCTGTAAATTGTAACTAAACTAATCAGCTTTACTGTAAATAAATCGCTGATTTTGAGGTATAAAATACTTTGTGTAGAAACCTCAAAATTAAAATAGTTTGGGAATCAAAGAGTTGCTTCATAAAAAATAACCCAGACTTTTAAAATATTTAATTATATATTTAAAACATATTTCACAACCTAAACTTGTAGCTTAGTGTTGCGTTAATTCAATATTCATTAGAATTTCAATTAGAAAGACTGACAGTCCGAATATGACATAAAATTGCAAATGTTTTTAGACAGTTTCGGTTTCTGTGATTGAGAACTTGTTTGTGTGTTTTTCTCAATTCGATTTGATCTTTGGGGCATTGTCAACAAAAGCCATTGGATTATCGGAAATGAATCAGAATGTTTTGAAACACTTTATCCGGGGCATATCTAAAGGATGTCATGTTTTACTACGAGCTGTCCATTTATTTTATGGCATTTTATGTGATTTCATTAGCGATCAGCATTAACAACAGCTTATACAGCTATATAGACACGTATATATGTAGATACATAGATATATATATGAATATGTATGTGATTTATAAAAAATATCAACATGAGCATTTAGCGCACACACAAATTATAATTTCAAATAACGCAAAGTGCCACTTGAGAGATCCAAAGCTCTTAACAAAAATGTTAAGCATTTTATCGGTCTCTTTATTGTTGTTGTTGTTGTTGTTACTCTAGCTGTTTTTTACTCTGGTTGTTGTCGATTTTGTTGCATAGTTTAATGAAAATTTGTTCGTTGTTTAATATGCGAAACTTAAAAGTTCTCGCTTTGTCGGCAAATCCGTGCACTTTTCGTCGATCGGCTGCTGACTGTTTAAAGTGTAAACAAATTAACAAGATCATTTAATATAATTGAGATGCCGATCTTGGAGGCGGAACCCCGACTAAAGATTGAAAGCTTAAACGGCAGACAGCTTTGATCTTGACTTGGATTCATTTCGTTCCTTTTTTGTGACCCTCAAAAGTTAATACAGTTTCTGAAATCAAACTCAATTGATTTGTGACTGCAGCGCCCTCTGGCGTTGGCTTACTGTACAAACTGAATTTATGGGGATCGGGTACGGGGGAATCGTAAATTAATTAAACACGCTGCATGAACGGCATATAAAATAGACAAAAATATGGAACACCGTCTGTCAAAGTGCCACCGGAGGGGCACAGTCACTGATCACGCGACAAAGGGTGCACCCTGTATGCATGTATATACTCGGTCTATATAATATTGATTTTCATGGACAACGCTTTTCTTTTTGTTACAGATTCAGCGCACGAGAAAAGTTCGGCATGACGTTAACTATTTAGATATTCAATGCGGCGTTCTGATCCAAGTCCAATTCCAAATCCAAGAACTGAGAATCTTTGTAACGAGCCGCCTTTAAAATCGATCAATCGAATTGCGTCCCAAGAGGCGTGACATAACTCCCCTCCACTCCACTCCACTACAATGCAATCCCCCGGTAATCCAGAAGTTTCACATAAAATGGATTCACGAATCGGTCTGGATTATATAGTCGAGAATCGTGACTACATTGCCAAGTTGGGCTCTGCCCTGGACACACAAAATGTGACGGTCAAAAAGCAGGTCTTTGAGCTCTTGTCAGCTCTATGCGCCTACAACTCTGATGGTTATGCCCGTGCCATCGAAACCCTCGATTTCTATAAGGTAAAATCCATAAACTCCATATCAAATTTTATGTGCTTAACTGACTTTTATTTTCTTCCTTTAGAATCTCAAAAAGGAACGTTATCGTTTCAAAATTGTCATAAATGAGCTGGAACAGTCAAGTGCTGCGAGTTCACCGCCACTGGACTACCAGGCTACGCTGTTGGCGTTTATTAACTGCGTTATTATCTCGGAGACAAAGCTACATGAACGCACACGCATTCGCAACGAGTTTATAGGTAAGTACTGCCCAACTAACTATCTATAACTCGGGTACCATATGGGATAGGGCCATGAAATTTAGTATGTATGTAGTAGTTGAAATTACCATACAAATTATGATTGATTTCAAATTAATAACTTATCCATCTTCAACAAACTATCCATAACTCAGGAAGTATTTGTGTAGGCAACTGAAATTCCATATGTCTGAAAAATACATCGACTAAAAAGAAATAGTTAAGCTAATTGATCATGACTAGACAACTACCTCTTACTAGGTAATCCAAAACTCTTTAACTAAGAATTTGTGCCATAAATTGTTTAATTTAAACCCATTTATACTAAGTTCTTGGAACTTTTTTTTAAAAATATCGTGAACAAATTATCCATAACTCAAAAACTGCTAGATTTAGAGCCAGAAAATGACGTACAGCCTTGCCTTTAGTCATTATATATGCACTCAACTGTAAATTGCTAGTATTTCCCAGGTTAGCAGTGACAAATCAGCTTTGTTTTTCAGTTTTTTTGTCGACCACTTATTGCGTTCTTTAATTGTTTACATTTTGTTTGGTTTCTGTTTTGCTTTCTGACCACGCTGATAACCAAACAGAAACCGTAACGATAAACACATTAGCCGAACCGCAAAAGTCATCAGCCGACCTCCTGTTAGCCCCTTCCACTCCCCACTCTGCTCACCACGCCCCCTCGCCTCTAACCGCCCCTTGTCGTCGAGAAGCGCGAGTCAAACTGTCTTCGATTTCATTGATTTGATTGATGTGCCCGCTGATCCGCTGACGGCGCCGTTGATCGCAGCCTGCCCTTGACCATATACTCGAACCATATAGTATGCAATAATATAGCATATATATGCTATACATATATATATTTATTTCCAAAACGGAGTTCGTTTGCTGCATGTCACAGCCACGCCAGCGACCCTCGGGGCCTCTTGGGGTCGTGGATAATGATAAATTTACCAACGACAACAAACCGCCAAGTCAAATCGCCTTTTGTCTCTTGACGCAATACCAATTGAGTAACCTTAGCACGTGTCAGCGATTAGAGGTGCGTCTTTAAAGTTTCCGAATTACTTATGTGAACTGCAATATGTTAATTTTCAAACTGTATTCGAAATCAAGTAACTATAAGTTAAAGAAGAAGTAACTGAACTAAATCGTGACAATATAGTTTGTGTAGAAAGAACGTGATTAGAATAAAGAATAAAGATTCATTTAAAATATTTAATTAAAAATTTATATAAATTTTAGATATGTTTTTGAGGACTTTATCCATTCTCTGCTGGTATTTTACTATAAACTTTGCATCATTTTCCTTTAAATAGAACAATATTAATAGTTTTTAGGACGATAACGTCATTAATTATTTATTTTATTACCAAACTGCTGTCGTCACTAGTGTTGACTGCTCTCTTTTCGTTCTTGTATTCCTAAATCCATTAAAATTTACTCGCTTCGCAGCTTATTCATCAATTTTATGCTTGTTTCCCGGAACTTTTTCAATGGCTCATCTAACTGTGAATCAGCCTAATAAATCAGTAGATTAAAATTTGGAATATACTACTTAAAATTTAATGAGCAAACATTAAAACGAATTTGAAATAAATTCATAGTTTGTCGTAAAATTAATTATAGTATTTTTCTCACAGCATCGTGTTGAATTTCTTTGCTCATGGTCTGAAGACAACAAATTGTTATTTAATTTAGTTCTGTCAAAGGCGTACTCTACTTAAGTCTTAAGAGCTGTGGAGTTGGTAGTTGGGAGCAGAACATGAACACATAGTTAAAATGTAATAAGTCGCATTTCCCTCAGACTCTGTTGACAAACAAGGGGCGCATTCACATCCTGTTCTGTCCCTGACATCTGTGGGTATATAGTCCCCTATCTTCCTACCCCTTCCCCTTGCTCATTTCAGCTCTGCAGCCCTCGTAATGCTCGCTTTGCTGCCCTGTGTACAAAGTTCATGAACTGTTCTGCGACTTCAGCTTCAATTTGAGTTCCAATTCCATCTCGAGACCCCACTCGGAATGATTTCTGCTGACTTTGATTGAGCACAGTTGTGCGCCAGCGTCGACTGCGACGCCTGCGCAGTTGCAGTTGCTGCTGCGTTGACTGATGTCTGCACTTGCCACAAAACTCTCATTTTTTATTGTTCTTAATTAAAATAAATTGAGCTGCGCTTTTTCAGCATTACAAGAAAATAATCAAGCAGCTGTGACAAAAATCGAAACTCGAAAACAAAATCAAAACTCCACTTCCACTACCACTACCACAGCAGCACCACTGTACCACCGCAAAGCACTTTGTGCTGCATTCCATATCGACTTTGGCATTCCGCAGCGACACATTTGACAAGTAACGAGCCGCATTTTGTTTGCCCTGGGCCACTGAGAGAAAAACTGTATGCGGTTTCAAGGCCAACAGCCCCTGAATTTTATACTCCCCTGGTCTGCTTTGCCTGCCGTCGTCTTTTGAGTTTCCAGGAACGCTCCGAACATATGAAAATATTTGCATATTTTTCAATTTCATTACTCTGAAATCTGCTAATGCCACTTAAGTGCCCAATTATCGACTTGCCTCTGTCTGCTGTCCCTGTCTCCCTTCTAGTTCTTTGAATCTGCAGTCGTACTCGATCACACTATAGCACTATATAGTATAGTCATCATATCTGTTGTATGTCATCTGTCAAGCCCATCGCTGCCAGCGTTTTAATTTTATTTTTTTCCTTTCCAACTGATTTGATTTATGCCCCATGATTTTCCACTTTGGCACGCTAAGTTTTTCTTGTTCGGGGCATAAATTTATTTGCTTAACAATTTTCTCATTTACTTGCTGGCAAATTTCAATTTCAATTGATTTATAAAGCGTCAACAGATTTACAATATCGAGCAAAAAAAAAACAAAATATTTAAATCAAATTGTCTTTTGTTTGAAATTCAATTGAGTTTTTTGCTCTCCATTTTATTATTTTTTCTTGGCATGTTATTAAACAATTAACTGTTGATTTTGGGCGTGTTTCACATGCAAATTTGCCAACTCCTTCCAGCCTGTGAGGCATTAAATGAAACATTGTATGCCGAGCTGAGTTTTAAGATCAGTTCTCAGTTCGCAGTTCTCTAGTTAAGACCTCGACTTCCGAAACTGAAACAATGCTCAGAGACAAAAGATACTTTTACACACAACACTCTCATACACACACACACTCACATTTTAATTGTGCGCCTTTTATGGTTTTCAATTTCAAATAAATGAAATGACAACGAAACAAAGTCGTAAAATAAAATTATGAACGTCAAGGCGCCAAATAAGGCATGCCACAAGGGTGAAAAGAGTGGAAAGGAGGGGAGTCAGGAGGCAGGAGGCGTGGCATTGCAACACCAGAAGCCACTACAACGACTTTCACGAGTATTTTGTAATTAAATTTTTATGATTTTACATATATTTATTAACAATATTTCGTTTGTTTCTCTCGACTGTGTGCAAATAAAAGCAGAAAAAAACAAACTTATAAAATTGTGTCTTAAAACAAGCTTGACCGGAAGCTACTTGTTCCACATTGGGCGGGCAGTCGAGCAGTCCCCAGCCCAGCCAGTCTACAGGGTGGTGGGAGTTGGGCTGTATACTTATATGATCTTAAAAAAAGTTTAAAAAAAAAAAGTGGTCAGCTTTAAGACGAAGAAAACAACTTTCTCGACTTGTGTTTCAAATACTTAGTATAGTTAAATAAAAAACAATTAAATGTTTAATAAGTTTATTTAAAAAGCACTTAAAGTTGTTCATTTTAAAGCGCATTCATTCAAAATTATTTGTTATATAGCAGTTTGATTAGTTATATACTTTATTAAACTAATTTATTTGGCACAACTTTATTTATTTGCCAAATTTGTGTCTTAAAATATTTAAATTTAGAACTGTTTTGAAACATGATAAAGCCATTAGGCTAAGGGTATTGAATATCACAAAATACATTTGAAAGCTCGTTAGGTAAATTAACCCATAGTTAAATATATGTGATGATACTTGCTATAAATCTGTCAAGTGTTTAGGAGCTGTGATCTGCATAAAATATACAAATTTGTGTGTATTTTATTGAATGTTTGTATGAAGACTGAAAGTTATATCGAATTGTGATTCGTTTAGTTGATATAAAAACATTCAAACATTTTTTTCAAAATATTATTTAGTTTTAAAGGTAAGTTTTGTATAGAAAAACTACTGCCCTAAGAACTTGCCTACAGGGCATTTGCTGTATTATAACACCCATTCCCGACCTGCTCATTATAATAGTGAAACAGTTTACAGCATTTGTAATTTGACACTAGACACATACACTCGATTTGCATTTATATTTCAAACACACTCGCATCCATTACTTATTTGTTATTCATTTGATGTGATTTTTAGTGTATTTATTTTTATTTATTTGTGTTTTTTGTTGTTTTCTTGTCTCTTTGCAGGCCTCAAAGTATTGCCGCTGCTGAACAATCTAAGGTGAGTCTAAGGTCTAAATAGCAGACAGTCGGACAGTCAGACAGACGGACAGACGAACAGGTTAAAGATATTGCCAGATCACCTACACAATTACAAAAATCATATATAGATTCGTGTTAAATCAAGAAAATTTATGCAATATTTGCCAAGTGAAACCCTGAAAACACACCCACCGCAACAACAACAACAACAACAGCAACAATTGGCAACTCTGTCCAAATGAATATCACAAACAGTTTAAATAGCAATTTTAAGTTTATTTTTTTGGTGTTTTAATGTGAATATTTTGCGAAATTGAATAGATTTTGGGAATTTTTGAAGCCATCAAACTAGACAAGATCAAGGTAACATTTATTTTTCATAGTCGTTGATTTTCACATGGGCATGCGATTCACTTCACGAACTGCCCCACTGCCCCTGCTCCCCACTGACCAAGTTCATCGATTTTGGCCGCTTGTCAAACTTTCGTCAAAAACGGCAACGATCCAAAGCCAAAAAAACTTTTCTTACTTCAACATTTTATGCAAATTATTTACGGCGATTTTTTGTTTGGCTTTGCTTTGGAAGTCTGTCAAGCAATTAATTCAATATTTAATTAGTCAACAATAAATCAATTAGTTAGCTGTCCCTCCCCCCACTGCCCTGCCCTTTACCACCCTTTTCCACTTAAACTCGTTTTATTAATGAAAAGTTGACAAAAATTCAAATTCAATTAAATTTTTTAAATAGTTGTGGCTCTGAAATGTGTATCGTTAGGGGCTACCCCTAAGCCACCCCCTCTGCCCACCCTTTCGACCCCTCTACTCTTTTGCTTGCTGTCAATTCTTCTGCAGAAATGTGTCTAATTGATTGTTTCATGGCATTTTGTCTGGTGTCTTGGGGCCAAATGATGTTCCCCATCCATTTTGTCAGCTGGCAGTTGACACACCCCCTTCCTTGTCCCTACCACTACCCCTTCCCCTGGTCCATTGTTATGAAAATTTATTTTGTGTTTGCTTAAATTAAATGCGTAGTTTCTCGCGTTTTATAATTTATTTCAAATTTCAATTTCAACAAAATCAAAACGCTTTAAACGTTTTCATTCAGCCAAAAAGCGCTTTGATTTCAGCGACTTTAAGCCGCACCCCCCGAGGGTTGATGTGCCATTCTTCTGGTAGAGAAGAGGCGGAGGGAGCACAGTAGGTGCTATAAATAAACAGATGCTCATTAGATTTGTCTTTTTATATTATTTATGTTTTTTGTTTTGTTTGCCGAGTCTGCGTAGCTTGGAAGCCGCTGACTTGCTTTAAGCGGATTTTAATTGATGTCGAGTCCAATGAGTTCTAATCAATCTCCTCGAAAGAAACAAAAGAAAAATAAAAAAACTAAACTGAAATCTGTCTTTCAGAATAATATTAAATTACATGGATTTCAAATTCAGAACTTTACGTGTTCAACTGCAATTTATGCGTTTATAATTACAGGTCTTATTTTAAAAACAATAAAAATAATGAAAATAATTTAAGACGCAAATAATTTTGGATTTGTTGGCTTCGCGGATTTTATTAATAGATTTTTTAAGTGTGTTTTGATAGCAGTTGAAGTATGCTAAATGGATTTGTGGTACCAATTTTTGACATGAATTATTTAAGCTAAGACTTTCGTCACTAGTGTTGAAGTAACTTCGTAAGACTTCAGCTAGAACCATTTATTTTACTAAGCCTATTTATAACTAAACCAAATTTGAATCAACGAATATTCCCTTTATGATCTTTTTTGAAAGCTGTTAATTTGAGAGTCTTAAGCCTTTAAATTTAACCAACTTTAGCTACAAAATTTCTCACAATCATTTAAACTTTGAACTTTCCGGTTTGAATTTCCTCAGACATTTTGTTGTTCCCTTTTCATATTAGTTTTTCCTATGCAAACTTTTCCGCTTCCGTTTCGTGTGTGCGACTTTCGTGACAAAACAAAGTAGAATAAAAATAAAAATAACGACTAGAAAAAAGAGCATCACGTGGCGTTACTGTTGTTGTTGCCAAAAATGTCTCGTCAAAATAGTAGGTGAAAGAGGAGAAAAGAACTCGGTGGCTTTTTGGCCAAGTTAAGTTGTTATATTTTGAGTTTCTTTTATGAATTTTGGTAATGCGCGCGCAGCACGTGTCTGGCAACAACAGAAAACAGAAACACTGAGTAAATTACACTCTCTCTTTCGGAGAGTCTTGCTCTCTGTCTCTCTTGTTGTGTGTGTGTGTGTGTGGTGTCCACTGGCTCCGTCTGGTCTCTGTGTCAGTTTCGGTTCAGTTTCAATTCCTGCCTCGTCCTTGTTATTTGCCATTGCCTTTTTGTGCTTTTGACTCGTCGCTAAACAATTGAAAAGCAATTAAAAAAAGTAACACAAAAGCAGCTAACAAAAATAAAGCTAAATTTCGATTTATGGATAAATAAATGCAATTGCCAGGACAGACCATAAAAGGGGAGTCTCCAGTTTACAGTCTACCGTCTACAGTCTCAAATCTCGAGGACACAAGTGCACATGCAACTAACAAACAAACTAACGAATATGGTTAAAACAGGCGGCTGCCTCTAAACGTGTTTTATTTTGTGCTCTGTGTTGTGTTTCTGATTGCCAAGGCTCTTTGAAGGCAGGCAACGTGGAGTCATCAGCATTATTATCATCATCATCATCGTCGTCGTCGTCGTCGTCTTCCTCGTCCTCTCCAACGTCCTCCTGCACCTCGGTGGCTGCAGCTTTTGCTCCTGTGGCATTGCAACGTCGTCGCACTTTCTGCTGCACCTTCAGCAGCGCTGCCTTGCAACTGGTGCAGAATCTTAAGTGAGTTTTCCTTGTCTTCTTCTGCTACTGGCCTTGTTTAGAGTTTTTGGCAACTGAACTGTGAGTGTAGTCAATGTCAGGGCAAAGTCTGTTCAAACTGTGTTCATGTCATTTGAACAGGAATTCCACATAAATCAGAAATCAATTAATGCCGCGAAGAATTGTCAATTGATTGGCTAAACAAATTGCAAATTGCACATTTGCCGTTTGAATAATGAACCGGGCGACAAAAGCAACGGCATTATAAATGCATTCGTAATTAGCATTAACCCATTACTAACCTATATTTCTTTTCTCGTTTACAGAAAAGTCGCACAAAGTGTGGGCGATATTATTGTGCAATTGGACGTATTCGTGGAGCAGCAGGAAAGCGACGAGGCCCAGAGCCTTCAATCCCCCGATGGCATCAATCTCAACTCGCATCTTGATGTCTTCTATGCGATACTGCGACAGGTGAGTGTTTTTTTCTGAGTTTTCTGTCCCTGTTTTTTAGTTTAGTCTCCCCTGCCCGGCGCATACGGCGTATGCTTTATATTTACATTAAGTATCCGCTTCGTGTGCACACATACCTGCTCTAATAATGGGCATGTGTGTCTCTCTGCTCCTCTCTCTCCACACTCTCCGCTCTCACAATCTCTACCTCCCCCCCGCTGTATGTTGCGCCAAGGCTGTGCAGTTTTTCACGCTGCACGCGACTCGGCATAAATGTCAGCTTGTAACTAGGAAATGAATGGCAGCTCAATATTCATTTATAATACCTCTTTTAACTCTATTCAAATTTTACAAAAATTCCACAAAACTCCATGAAGCGCCATCTGGCGATAAGTGCAGCATGGCCACTTTTAATACAGGTTTATGTCGCCAGAGTGCGTCCTAATCCCAACTGAAGGCAAAGTTAAATTAATTAATTCAATCTGCTATTATTCATATTATTTTAAAGCGACACACGTCGAGAGCTAGAGAATATGTATTACTTATTTATTTATTTATTCATTCTTCTCCGGCAGGTGGCCGACAAGCCGCAGGAGGGTCCGTTTCTCAGCATCCTGCAGCACCTGCTGCGTGTCGACTCCAAAGAACCACTGAGTGACGTGATCTGGGACACCACAGAGCGTCTGGTCCACCGCGCCACACTCATCGAGTCTCCTGATGATGCAGTACGTCTGTTGCGCCAACAATCCGCCCAGAAGTTCACCTGCCCCAATTGCCGAAGTGTCGGAGACGCGACCAGTCCCACAAGGAAGCCCTCACAGACCCATGTTGCAGTAGTAGTATCGAAACCTCCAGCGGCACCAGCAGCACCGCCGCCACCGCCACCCGGAGCATTTAATGGTGTGGCGCCACCGCCACCACCGCCTCCAGCAAGGAATGGCAATGCCTTGCCACCGCCACCGCCACCTCCGTCCATGACACGTCCGCGGACGCCGCAGCTGGATACGCCAGCGACGGCAACAGTGGCACTGCTGCCCCAACAGGACACGCCCGCACCTAAGGCCAAGATGAAGACGCTCAACTGGGGCAAGATACCGCACAACAAGGTGTTGGGCAATGAAAATATCTGGAGTAAAATTGCGACCGTGAAGCGTTACCCGAACATTGATTTCAACGAGATGGAAGAACTCTTCTGTCAGCAGACGACCAGTGGCCAGGGATCACCCAAACTGGGCAGGGAGAGCGGTAACCAATCCTCATCCAACGGCTACGACACACTCGACCGCAAGGCTAAGAAGGAGAGCACAGAAATCACACTGCTCGACGGCAAACGGAGTCTGAATGTGAACATCTTCCTTAAGCAATTCCGGAGCAGCAACAAGGATATTATTCAATTGATTAGACTAGGGGTCCATGAGGAGATTGGCGCCGAGAGACTGAGAGGTTTACTCAAAATTCTACCAGAGGTGGACGAACTGGACATGCTAAAAGGCTTCAATGGGGATCAGGCCAGGTTGGGCAACGCAGAGAAGTTTCTCCTCCAACTTCTGGAGGTGCCCAAGTAAGTTTAAAGCCTAGGAGAAATTCAAGCTGCCTCCTTCATAATTTGCATCCTTTCTTAGTTACAAACTACGCATTGAGAGCATGTTGCTCAAGGAGGAGTTCGCTACAAATGTCGCCTACTTGGAGCCCTGTATCAATGCCATGCTCTATGCGGGTGACGATTTGCTGAACAACAAGGCCTTGCAGGAGGTGCTGTATATGGTCATCGTGGCCGGAAACTTCCTTAACTCGGGCGGTTATGCGGGTAATGCCGCTGGAGTGAAACTCTCCTCACTGCAGAAACTTACAGACATTAGAGCCAACAAACCGGGCATGAATCTCATACACTTTGTGGCCCTGCAGGCGGAACGACGCAATCCCGAGTTGCTGCAATTCACCACTCAACTGAACACACTCGAAAATGCCAGCAAGTAAGTCGATCCCTTTACTTAAAGACTTTGAGTTTAAGTTTCCACCTTAATCTCAACCAACTTTTCTGCTTTTTTAGAACCACCATGGATCAGATCAACAACGAGATCACCACGCTGGACAATCGCATTCGCAAGATCACAAAGCAAATCGAACAACCGGCCACTGATCCAGATATCAAGGATCAGATGTCGGAGTTCCTATTAGCCGCAGAGTCGGAGCTGTCGGTGCTGCAGGCGGGCATGAAGCAGGTGGATTCTTTGAGACTCAAACTGGCTGAGTTCTTCTGCGAAGATGCGGGCACCTTTAAGCTGGAGGAGTGCTTCAAGATCTTCCAGAATTTCTGTGATAAGTTCAAACAGTCAATAAAGGAGAACGAAAAGCGAGTGCAGCAGGAGCAGCAGGCGACGCTGCGTAGGAAACAGCGTGAAGAGCAAATGGCCAAGAGAACCAGATGCAGTAAGTATTTAAACTGCTATCTATTTAAACTGTTTCTAACTCATTTTCTTTCAGTTGGTCAAGCAGGCACTCCCGTCTCCGACTCGGACTCGTTTCTGGGCGATGGTCCCTTTGATCCTCGTGCAAGTCCCGCCTTGAGCAGACGCCAACTGGGATCTGGGGAGATTACCAACGGTTTTATACGCCTCGAGCAGGAGTGCAATGCCTCGCCAGATGTCACGCCTAATGGCACGCTGAGACGGCGACGTGTGCTAGCTGGCGAGGATGAGCTCATGGAGTTCCTGCGCAGCTCCACGGGACCACACGACGGTCCCGGACACATTAGCCGCGAACGCAAGGCCGCCTATGGCAGTCTAGGTAAGTATTTACCTCTGATTTGGTTTTGGCCCACTTTTCTAACGGTTTACTTTGCACAGATCGCTCCTGGGCTCGTCGTGCTCGCTCTGGCAGCTCGAGTCGCAAGCGTCCGGACCTCCTCAACATTGACTTTGGCATGGATCGGGAACGAGCCAGTTCTCCAGCGCCTCCGCCACAGCTGAATTCAAGCACA
This sequence comes from Drosophila parthenogenetica, assembly GCA_035047505.1. NCBI lineage: Eukaryota > Metazoa > Arthropoda > Insecta > Diptera > Drosophilidae > Drosophila > Drosophila parthenogenetica. The sequence continues at coordinate 3,546,376 of JAWNPM010000070.1, forward strand.
CATCTACAGGATCGCCTGCAGTCGCCTTTAGCTAGCAGTAGCACAGCCACGCCCACAACTACGCCCATAACCAATGGTCCAACGAATCTCCTGCAGCAACAGCAGCCACAACAAACGACGTCGACTCACGAGGATGCGACACCGAGGTTAGAAATTCCAACTATTATTTTCTCCATTTGCCTATGCAAATCATGAATTTTACATTTCAAAATCATTGATAAAAAAATACCAAATATATTTATTTATTTTCTTCAACAAATTTTCAACACTGCAACAAAAGTAAACTTTTATACCGAAACTAATTTTTTAATACCATAAATTAATACCTTAAATAATATTATTTTTCCTCTTTAGTTACAATAAAATATGTTTTCGAATCCAAAACTAATTTTAATTTTTGAAAACTAAATTTGTAATGTCCTTAAAATAATTTTAAAAAGGGTTTGAAAAGTTTTTAATACGCTTTACTTTAAATTAACACAACTTACTAAAACTAACCTCAAAAACGTTTAATAAAATACTGCCTGAAAATACTAAAAACCACAGTTTTCATGTGTAATACCAATGTAAATATTTATAAATACATTTAATTCCCTAGGGAATTCGATTTCTAAAACAACAGAAAAATTAAACAAATTCCAAATTAAAGTAATTAAAAAGGTTTAATTAAAATACTACAATAAATACTATTTTAAAATCTTACAGAATAATATCCCGTGAGTTCCGACAGAAGATACAAACTTGGCTGCAATCTAACGAAAACGACGAGAAACAGAACGAGGAATACAAGCGGAAACGTCGCCTGGTAAATGCGAATCGGCGATCGCTCGAAAACGAAACTGGTGAGTGCACCCTCGCAAATAAAATACCAAAACTAATACCTGTTTTAATTCCTATAGAAAACGAACGAAAACTGGATCCATTGCCAGAGGAAAAGATAATGACAACAACAACAACGACGCCCACAACGAATCCAACTAATCCCACTAATCTTCAGAAGCAGCAGGAGCAGAGAACCGAAACGGAAACGGGTACAGGTACAACTACAGCTACAAGTACGGGTACAGGTACAGGAAAATATCAGCGGGTTTATTCCGATTGGAAGCCATCAAATACACTGGAGCAGACGGATGTCGTGGGCCACATTCAAGCGATTGCGGATGCAGCTACGAAGGCACAGCCACACCTGACCACCGCGGAGGAACTGCGTCAGTATCGGCGACAGCGTTCCCAGGAGCACAGTCAGAGTCCCAGCTCACTGCAATCTATTGCCGAGGAGGATCGTCGCAAGTCTATCATACAGAAGCTGGCGGAGACTGATGCCACCGCGGATCGACTGAAAATCTATGTGAGAAGGAACACAGCGCAGGATCTGCAAGAACAGGTTAAGAAGGCAGAGTCCGTGGCATGCCCTCCAAAAGATGATCCCTTTGCCAGTCTGCTGGATCACCACAAGAGTCACAACGAGTCCAAGGAGATTGATGCGGATAATATTGAGACGCCGCCAGTGCAGAGGCGGGTCATTGCCACGCCCAACACGACGGTGGTCACAGTGAATCTAACCGACAAGCCAAAGGAGGAAAAGAGCACATTCGGAACTGGATTGGGAGCGGGAACGGGAGCAGGAACTGGAGCAGAGACAGGAGCAGAGCAGGATGCGCCCGGACACTTTGATAGATACGCTTCCGCGAGACGCACACGACGCTATAAGCGACCCACGGACTACAGCAGTGGCAACGAGGAGCTTGTGACGCCGCATCACAACACTGAGATCAAGCAATCGGCGAGCGCCAATGAAATCCGAAGACTGCAGAAGGAACAGGAGCAGCTGAAGCGAGAGGAGCAGCGGAAGGAGCAGCGTGAACCGGAGAAAACACGCACCATCAACAAGCTGGAGAAAGTGGGTCGTCACATAAGCTCCATCAATCAGGAGGATGTGCGCGAGGCCATCAGGAACCTCAAGTCTCCGACAGGCACACCCGAGCGCCCCTGGAGTCCACCACGCGAGCTGACACCCAGCAAGCTGAAGCTCACGGCCAGTGGACACCACCATCACGAGCTCAACGACGAGGGTTTCGAGGAGACACAGAGTCTAGTGTCGGACACACCCTCGCACGGCAAAGGCGAGAGCACAAACTCCTCATGTAACGAGGCCAATGATGCACCCACTCAGCGATCCCGAGCGTTGTCCAAGCAGAAGACCAGCACAACCAGCATCAGTGCCATGGGCATGGGCAGCCGCCTGGCGGATCGACTGCAGCAGGCACGTCTGCGTGGAGCACCAGTGAATGCCACAAACACAACTACAGTCACGTCTAACTCCAAGTCTCAAATGCAAGTCCCGAGCAGCACAAAGCGTAGTGTTTCTGCGCAACGGCCGCTACGCATGCCCAACGGCAGTCCCATGTTGCCTGCTACGCCCATCCGGTCCGCCTCCTCTTCCGCCGCCTCGTCTGGCGTGCGACGAGATCCCTCACAGCTACGCACCCGTGATGTGGAACGCAGCAGCTCCAGAAACAGTCTACGCTCCTCAAGATCCTCCATCAACAGTGGCGCCTCCACACAGACAGTGGTGCGGCGTCTGCCCCTCGTGCAGCGCACCACCGTATCGGTGGACTCGTCACCCAGCAAGCGACCACTGGCCACGCAGAATGCCCGTCCCAACCAAGCAGTAGGAACTCGTGGAGTTCCTGCCAGTCGGAGCAGCAGCAGCGGCTCCAGCGTTGGCCCCATTCTGGTGCGCAGCAAGCTTACGAACGGCCCTCGCACGACTCAAGCGCAGTCACTGGCCAACAGCACCAGCTTTAAGGAAAACCAAACCACGACGGCGTCCTCAGCATCCGCTACAGCTGCCGCCTCCCGACTGACAGCGGCACGAAGTGCTATGCTGGTGAAGAATGTGCTCAATCAACAACAGCAGCAACAGCAGCAGGGAAAGAGCCAAAGCAATTCGAATCCTCAGCAGCGTAATCGTTCAGTCAGCAGCTTTATGCGTCCGACGGCCAGCAGTGCCACCAAGCGGCAAAAATAGGAAATAGAGTCAAGCAGGAGAAAGGTAGAACTAAACCCCAAGGAGCTTTAGGAGAAAGGAGAATAAAATGAATCCAAAAGGAGCTTTAGGAAAAAAGAAGCATAAAATTAACCCCAACCCAACCTAAAGAAGCAAGTTGCTCCACAGAAGGATCCATAGCTTAGTCAGTCTTAAGACATGTATTAGGAAAAGAATACGCAAGCAGGACTCGTCCAAGTTAACACACTGAAAACGCAAAACAAAGACAAGTTACAAAGCATCTAAGCATCTACTCTAAGCCGTCCAAGCAAACGACAACAAACACAATACAAAATACAAAAACAAAGTATACACAAATACAAATACATTTCGAATTTCTAGGCAGGATTTTGCACAAAGGATACAAAGAATACCCCAAGCATAACATAGCACGTAGTTTAGAATGGGTCCAACACCAAATGGGACCGATGATTCCCAGCACATTCCAAAGTAATAATTTTTCCCGATTAAAAGAAAGTAACAGGTGCGATCCGTCACAAATGCGTTTCAATGCAACAGGTTTTTCCAGCACTTTTCACCATTTTCCCAGGACCTCTTTACATTCCAGTTGTTAAGCAAGACATAAATGACAAATACATGTTAAAATTCTTAATATATTTGAGCACAAAGCAAAATATAGTTATTATAAAATTATTTAAAAAAAAAAATACATACTAGATATTAAACTATTCAAATCTAACTTAAGCGAAGAACAAAAAAAATAAGTTATAATTAAATTGTCTTTTCCATATTAACATTAACAACTAGTTTTAGACATTATTCGATTATACATGTGTAGAAATGTTTTTTTTTTATATAGACCGCGCGTTATTTACATTTTGTGTAGTTAAAAGAAATGAAAAGAAAACCAAAATGGTAAAGTTATACATAAAAATACGTATTGATATTGATACTGTTGAACGAAATGACAATTAAAATTTTAAATTAAAAGAAAAGCAAGCTTTAAAAATGCATGATAAATAAAATACGATAATAATGTATGTTTAATAATAAAAAAAAAGAATCTTAAGTTAGACACTTTACACTTAAATGGCAGTAGTTAAAAAAAAACTGATTGTCCTAAACTAGCAGCCTTAATACATATACTTAATTAAATTTAAAATCTCTGCACTGACTTTAATGACTAGTCTAGAGATTCGAGCAGCTCTTCTTGCAGCAGATCTTGATGAATTTCTGGATGCGCGTAATTCTCCTTATCAAACCACTCCGCATGGTTCTCCAAGTAACTGAAAGCAAGCAAATATAATTAATAATAGTACTAGAGGGATTCGAACACAAGTCTTTACTTGATGAATGAGTTGAGATGCTTCAACAGATCCTCCAGCTTTTCGTTCGATATGGGTGAAACATTCAGACATTCCGGTAATTTTACTGTAAGCAGAGTGTAAGTTAAGTTAGCAAACAAACCAGTTTAAACCAGGGCGAAAACCTACCCAATAATCTCGCTAAATGTGGTGCTCCGAACATCATGGACTTTTCTGGCTGTGATTCAGCGGACAGCAGCCGCCAACTGAAGGTCTCGCCGAGAAATCCGCGCATTTCCACGGGCAAGTTGTTGGCTGCCTTGTAAGGCGAAATGCGTTCATCGTAGGCCACTGCCAAGTTATTCTTGCCACTGTTCTTTACAATGTACAGTAGACACTTTTGCAGCTGCTTCTTGTATTCAAGGCCACCCAAAATGTGACCATTTTCACCGTTTGTACTATTGAGTGTCGCCTCCAGAGCAATAAGATCCATGTCACAGTTGGGATTCATTTCATAGGAGTTATTCAAAATAATGCTGCATCTCTTTAGATTCTCATCGGTAAGACGGCTGAAGACGTATTCCTTCTCCTCCTTGTAAAGAAGGTGATCCTCCAGATGAAACTCAAAATAGATGCGCAGTCCATCCACGACTTCCTTAAGCATGCAGACGCTATGAAGAGTATGTGGTTAGGTTAGATTAGGTTAGATTTATAAGGACACTACTGACTACTTACTTGGACATAACGCGATCATATTCCCGTTCCATGCGCGCATTCCGGCTGGTTGTAACTCTACCCCGAGTGCTGTCTTGTTTGATGCCAATGGCTAGCTCCACGGCACGCTGCTTCACAAAGTCCTCTAGTATGGTTACAATGGGTATGCGTGCGGGCAGCGCATGTTGCTTGCCCAGTTTACAGATCATATTGTAGTCATATTCCATGTAATTACGCAAACGTTCGCTGATGCGCAGCACCACACGATCCTCCTGATTGATAAACTTCTCTGCGTCGTTTGTTATATGCAAATCTTTGGCTGGTGAGTGCAGACTGAACATAGACGACTTGCCACCTCGGCGTCCACGTCCGCCGCGTGTTGCTTTGCGTGTCTCCCTCATGCTGACATCACCCGCTTTATCGTTCGGTGTTTGAATTTGGTTCTTTCTGCCTCCGCTGTTATCCCGGGAGCGATTGCCGCTATTGTCCCGCGTACGGGCAGCACTTTTGTAATGTGACAGCGGTAGATCTTGGTCTACGGCATTTGCCAGATATGAAACGTCCAATGGATCCTGCTCTTCCAGATAACCGCCTTTGGTGAAACGCTGTTTTTTGCTGGCAGGCACAGTAGGTGTTTTAGTGTCTTTGTACGTGTATCCGCCGGTTCTGCACAAAAAATGTAAACAAAATGTTACACACACACGCACTCATGAACTCTCACAAATACACTGGCACTTTACTCACTTTTGTAGCTGAGCGTCTTCTGCCAATTCCTTTTGCAATTTGCGGTTCTCTTCCGTGTCTTTTAGCAGACAAGATGCGCGTACATTTCGATCCCAAGATGAGCTCCAGCCTTGAAAATGGATTTTGTAATCAAAGTAGGTGCATTTCCCCTCGTCCTTACGCTCGTACACAGCCAATACCTATGGAAAAATAACAGTTTTTCCGTGTGAAAAATCGAAGCGTTTACCTCGTGTTTGGCATTTTCTGTCTGACATTTTGCCATGCATTTGTGTGCGTGCCGATATACCAGTGTATGTGTTTATGTGTGCATATGAGAGTGTTTTGGGTTACCTTACTGTCGTACAAGACCCTCGCCTTTGATTCGTCGGGCTCAAAGCACAGGACTTTCTCACCCCTGTTGAAAAGCTGCACCTCGTTCTCACTTGCCGTCATCACTTTTGCATTAAAAACGATCAATATATTTAACCTATTCTTAAATAACGTTGTTATTTATAAACGACATTCGGCTGCGTCGCTCGCAACGTTGCTCTTTAAGCATTCACACAAAATTACTCTTACTTCAGGGCTGCGCTGGCAGTGTGATAAGTGAGCGCTCACGTTGTGGTTAGTTCCTGTTGCACCTTATGAAGTGCAGTTCATATGGCGACTTAAATAAAAAGAGAAATTCGAAAAAAAAATACACACATAACTTAAATTAGATGTTTATTTAAATACCAATATATTTTTTATATTTAATATTTTTTTGTATAAATAACTGTTTAAAGATGTTTGCAAAAGTTGTGAATGGCAAATATCGATAGCTTTTAGTAATCGATAACAATGGTTGGCGGTTATTGAAATTGGACCGTTGCTAAGGAAGAAAAACCAAAACAAATAAAAGCATCACATAATTAACTCACTGCCACAAGGTATTCTCTTAGGTAATGGCCACTGCATCATCATCAGCATCCAACTGGCTGCATGTGGACACCGATGATGAGCCGCCGCTACTACTCTCAACACTCTCCAGTTGTATGACACTCAGCGATGTCCAATCTGACGGTTACGTGCGTCTATTGGCCGTCGACATTTCGATGGAGGAGGAGGATGAGGAGCCCTTAGCCAAGCTGAAAGTGTTTCGGGGCTTAACACTGAAGCAGGAGCAGCCGTTGCCAGGCATTCCAACGGCCATCGAGAGTCTTTACATAGACGAATCAGAACCAAAAACGCCGGGTGAATTAGTGTATGGAAAAAGTTATTAGCCTGCCTCATGTCTCCTTTCCCCTTCACAGTGATTGCTCTAGCCATCGCTGAGTCTGTGCTGTTCTACAGACACTTTAAGCCTTACTTCAAGTACACTGTTCCCGCCCTGGAGGCCGAGGAACTGGAGTTGGAGCTGTGGCGTAAATTGCCTGTAATGAAACCAGAGACACACGAGGGATTGTTGCAGTTGCTCAAAGATGTGGACCACGCCAAATTGTCACGTAAAACACAGCGACTGCTGCAGTTACCCGAAGCGGAGCGAGAAGTGAGTTGAGTTCGTTATAAGCAGTGTTTTCTGTAACGACTTTTTCTCCGTAGCCCTTTATTAACACACACAAGGATTCAGCTGTGGGTCGGGTGGGCAGCATTGTAGCCATGTGTTGTCTGAAACGTGTGTCCAGCAGTGCCAATCCGCCCTCCCACCTTGTGCTGGCAACGGATACTGGCCACGTCTACGTACTCGAACCTCAGGGCTTTAATCTGGTTTATCAGGCCAAGACTTGTAGCTACGAGACCGCTGTGCCTAGCTTGATATCCGTCCATGGTACCTATGAGACGGACTTTTGCATTGTCGTAGGCACCCGCAATGGAGGGGTCTATCTGCTGCGCAAGGCCAACAACGAAGGACAGGAGATCATTAAGATGACTACTCCGTTAACCGGTCTACTGCTGCTGCCCGTTGATCAGACAATCATTGTTACCACTATGGAGCCTCGTTACCAGTGCTACTCCAAGCGTGGCAAGATGCTTTACCAAGTGCCACTAGAAGCACAACCAGTTTGTCTGCTTCCACTACTGCTCACCCATCTGGGCATCACTTTGGTGGCTGTGGCGCTGGATGGCGGTAAGGTAAAGTTCTATCTGCAACGCTATCTGGTAGATGAGTTCGTGGCGCCCCAAACAGTGGCTGCCATGCTCTATGGTCGCATGGGCGTGGAGGATCATGTGCTCACGCTGACGACCCAAAGTGGTGAAGTGATTGTTAAAATCTTGCGGCGTATTACTCGCTTTGAAAACGATATTGAGGCAGCCACAACGGCCAGCAAGGGATCAGCAACCTCGCAGCGAACTGTGGACGCCTCCATACTGGACAAGCCCAAGAAGAGCTCCATATTCGTGGAGCAGGCAGCACGCGAGAAGCAGCATGCCAAGGGTGAGTAACGAATGAACGAGAATTACAGATTATTTAACTCCCCCTAAAGCCAGTTATGGCAGCTTTCAGGTGGAATTGTGGCGTCTTCGCCACACAGCCGCACGTGCCACAATCGATGCAATCAACTCGTCGGAGAGCACCATATCTGGTGACCTCACACATGCTCCCGTCAAGCTATCTGCCGAGATCTGTGGTACTGGTCCCGCCTTTCGTCTCTACCTCACCGTGCAAAATCTGTCCACGTTTAAGATGGCATCCAATCTGGTTGTGCTGCTGCACGCGGATCGTCGTCATTATACCATACAACAAACTATGGCAAGATTGCCGAGCGTTCTGCCTGGTGTGCCTCTGCGCGTGGACTTTGAGGTGGTCTCTGTGCTAGATCCAATCGACAAGTTGCCACCGGCAACTCTTACACCTGATAATTCTCAGATACGCGTTATGCTGCTGAAGACGGGACAGTCAAAGCCACTTATTGCTGCTGCCGTAGCGATGCCCCAATCGGAGGCAGCGTTCTAGCTTAAATAATCGATTTGTTGTTGGTCTGGGTAAGTTTAGGTATTAATTGCCCACTTAAAATGGTTTTTAAAATGGCTTTGATTGCTTTACTAGGCATTTTTCTAATAGACCTCGATGTAGACCTGCTTGGCAACTTGTTTGGACGGTGCCTTCCGCTCACTCAAAGCCACAAATATGGACTTCTTCTTTAGCTCCAGCACACCAAAATTATCTGTATTTAACACTCCAGCGGTGACCTGTTTGTAGTGTCCTTAGAACTTCAAATACTCAGTCAGTAGCTTCCTCAAAGCCTATCGTATATCTCCTTGTTGTATCAAAGATAATCCATTTAAAGAAACCAATTCTGTAATTTAAATAGTGCAGCTGCTTAAAACTTTAATTTGGTGACTGTGTCTAATCTTATCAATAACTAATTAGTGTTTTGGAAAACTACCAAAAAAATTTGATAGATTTATAAGATAATTGTTTATTAATCATTTAATATTTCGTTTAACTTTGCTGTGACCCAATGACTCAAATCATCCAATTGATTTGAGGCTTAGTCAGGATTGAGTTGACTGTATTCTATAATTACTATTTTTTTGCACTGGCACAGTCATAAAATATTCATGTTAATCTTATCGTAGCTATAAGTGCATGAGCTGTTTAATCATATCTCCAAAAACTCATTCACCTATACTAACGAATACTCACGCTATGATAGCTATAACTAATTTCATTTTTGGCAAACTGCAAGTATGAATTTCCCCCAAAATCAGATAAGAACCAATTCTATATGTTTTATACTTTACCCTCCTTCCGTTCTGCACCACCTAATCGATCATAGCCATCAGGTTTATCGACGGGAAATGGGAAGGGGAAGAGGTGTGGGACTGAGAGTGGGAACTACTGTTAGAGTCTGCTATGTATATGATAAGATTAATCAAAAAACAACGCCTGACTTTGTTTGGTAGCTCATTATATATAGCCCTGGAGAGTGGTAGGAGGAATCACAATTTGTTTTCGTTTGCCAAACACAACAAACCGTCTAAACCAACAACATGCTGACCGTAAGTTATAATATTATTTATTTATACGTAGGACTTCTTAATAATTATATTCTTTCCACTATTTAGTTTGAGGAAATCGTTGAGAAGGCAAAGGCCTTCAGCAAGACCGTGACCAAGGAGGATTTCCTGGAATTCTATGGTTATTACAAGCAGGCCACAGTTGGCGACTGCAACATTGAGGAGCCCGAGGAGGAGGACAAGAAGGCTCGCTATCTGGCCTGGAAGAGCAAGGCTGGTCTCACCGCCGAAGATGCCAAGAACTACTACATCGAGGTCTACAAGAAGTATGCCGCCAAATACGAGTAACTTGTGACTCTTAGTCAAGCTTTACTGTGCTCAATAATCCTCAACATAAACTTGTCACTTTAATCGAACCTGTCGCAGTTCCCGTTGTTAAAAAATGTATTTATTGTATTTTTATACTAATGTTTAATAAAAAGCCATAAGCATTTAAACAAATAATCATGTGATTGTGTTTTATAAAAGTTAATCATACTAAAATATAATATAATATATTTGAAAGATTTACAATCATTAACAGCTTTAAAGTACATAAAATTGTATTCAAATATGATTTAAAATTATTATTAATAATATAAACTTTGTTTAAAGCGGTTTCGAAAGTGGGAAAATAAATTATGAGTGAAATTTCCAATCCTTAAAGTGTGAACTATCGAATAACTACTGTACTGCAAGCTTAAGAGTCCAAAGATTTCTACATGCATGTCTACCACCACATTTGTGATTCATATGGCAGTAGCCGTTTTTTTTTTTGTTCAGCAAAGAATTTTATTTTGCATCCTAAAAGTATGCTTCAAAAATTACGAAACTTCGAAGAAAGCTTCTACGTGTATCAAACATGAATAGAAAGTTGTTTCATTGATTAAAAATATGTTTTATATAAAGAATTGATTCGTAATAATTCTATACTTATGACCAATGCTGAATTGGCAATTTCATGATACCCTTTCCCTTAAAAGATGTTTTAGACTGTGGACATAACGAGTAGAACCAGCTAGCTGATGTCTTATGAGAATATTGAAGATTTTAAGCATTACAAACTTATTTTAGACTCTCTTTAGTTTTTACTATTATAAGGTACAATATAAGTTAGATTTATGAAGCGTTTGAAAGCTATAAGTTATCTAAATCGATAAATGATATATTATAAATCTGTGTTGAAAAGTAATATCCATGTTTTTGCTATCTGAACTGATAGCTATTATCATAAAATTGTTTTATCTATACATTTAGACATTTTACCAACAATTATCACAAGTAGGAACGGTTTAGTGAAGCTGCTAGACTGCTAAATGCCCACTTTACTAACGTGTTTATAGAGTAAAATATAAAAATGTATTTAATAAATCTTAGTTTTATATTATATAACAAATTATAATTGAAATCAGATATATGTATGTATGTATTATGACGGAATCAAACCAAGTCAATAAAAAGACACACCAAAGTACACGTTGCTGAACAGACTATGCTGTAATCAACAGGTGTGCCACTGATAAGTGCAATAATCTCTGGATTTGCTGCTCCCAAAAAGTTCAAACATTCGCAATCACAAACACACGCACACAGTGGCAAAAAGTCTAGTATATCAACATAATAAATAATTCTCAAAGCCTGGAATTATACCCAAATTAAAGTAAAGTTTTTAAGGTTTTTTGTTTGATTTTTGTTTGTTCTTTGTATTTTGTATTAGTCCAAGAAACATCAACAAGGCGACGTGTACTTAGTGATTCTATCGCTTTTTTCCAGTGTACTGTACTATGTAAAAAGCCGGTTGCACTTCGCTCCCAGCACACAATGATTAAATTCAAATCCAATAGCGAATGCGATATCAGAGCAAGAAGTACAGTGAGTAAATCCATCAGTCGTGCTCAAAGTTCTTTCTGCTGCCGTGAGTAATCCAAAACGCGTACGAGTTTGAGTACCCGTAGTACCCATGGTGTATACCCAGCGTACCCGCGGTGTAGAAAGCTCGCCAATTACCTGAGCGGAGTAGAGAGCTTTTGGTTTTTGTGTTCCCAGAGATTCACTCGCGATCGTTGCGAAAAAAAAGATTTAAATTGAATGTCCGAACGCGACGCGGATTCAGAAAGTGTCGAGTTCTCCTATCGTACAGACAACAAACCGAACGTAAGTGATCAGATCAGGAAATAGTTTCAAACACTTGTGACTAAGGGAACAACACACTATCAATAGATAAGGGCCAAGTGCTGCTTTTGGCCATGTTTTTGTGGAGGCCAGCAAACAGTTTCGTTCGATTCGTTTTGCCAATTTACAGTTGTGTATGCGGAGCACGTATGTGGACCACACCCACTGCCTTTTCTGGCGGGATTCTATCAAATTTCGTATACATTTAAAGGCCACGCAAATCTGTCAGATACATTTGTATCTTTTATGCTGCGGCATAATTTTTATTAATGAGTTTCTATTTATAAAATGTTTGTGTGTGTGTGTGTGTGTGTGTTTGTGTGTGCTTCTGGTGAAAGTCGCGCTTTTTGGAGGCACCTCCATAAATGCTCCGACCTCAAACAAACAAAAACAAAATTAGATTGCTGTAAAATCGCCTGATGTGTGCTAAAGTTCAACAAGCCAGACAATCTGGCGGCAGTTCATCATTTAGCGGTTTTATTTGGCCACTCAGTTTATTTTCTACAAAGACTCACGTCTTTTTGCATAATTGCAGACTCTCAAACTCTTAAGTTTTTATCTTTAAGCTAACTAGAAATTATTTTTAATGTTAGTGCTGGTACTTAATTTCTAATTTGTTCAAGATAATTAACTGGTATTAAACAAAAGCTAGTTTTGTAGCTGTTTTAGGAATCTTACAGTGGTTTAGTCTATGGAAAATGAATAATTTATATAAAATCTTAGCTTGAACTTAGCTTGAAAAGCCAAATAACAGCAACTTTTGACTTAAAGTTTTCCAGGCCTCTTCCAATTCCAATTCCCCATCAAAGTTGGCCATTATATGTAAAAACTTAATTGCATTTCAGTACATATGTTAATAAAGTTGTTATGTAACCCACTAACGCCTTAATCTCCTTTTGCTTGCAGATTAAAACCTAAACCAGAATGTCCCTCACCGAGGTAAGTGGCCATAAAACAAGTAGCTGTAGATTTTCGATAGTGACTCGGCTATAATGTTGTTATCACTTATCGCTTATCAGCCATTCGCTAATCTTCTGCCTTCCATTCCCGTTAGCAATTCAACGCCGCCGCCGAGAAGGTCAAGTCTCTGACCAAGCGTCCCAGCGATGACGAGTTCTTGGAGCTGTACGCCCTCTTCAAGCAGGCCACCGTTGGAGACAACGAGACCAGCAAGCCCGGTCTTTTGGACCTGAAGGCCAAGGCCAAGTGGGAGGCCTGGAACAAGCAGAAGGGCAAGTCCACCGAGGCTGCCCAGAAGGAGTACATCGACTTCGTGGCGGGTTTGGCTGCCAAGTATGCCTAAGAATCCTTCAGAAGAAATATGTTCAGCTTTTATCCAAAACTAAAATTGATTTCAAATTGCAGTGAGACTAAAACTAATTTATACAGTTAGACACTATGATCTTTTTTAATGTGTAATAAAAAAAAACAACAAAAAAAACATTAACATTTGTTTGTTAAAGTGACGAGTGTCAATGTCCATTCAAATTCAATTAGTCTAGTATACCCTGCACTTTATGTATTTTGTTTCGGTTTCGGTTTGAATATTTCCGCTTACATTTGATATTTGCAAGGCAAATACGAGTGCATATAAAACTGGGCAGGGCTAGGGCTATGGCTGTGCTGGGTCTACCGGTTCCATATTACCCAACCGCATGCGAAAGTGAATTCGATTGCACCTTGTTGTGCCGCGTTCTTTGGACACTCACCTGTTCCATTAGCATCCAGCTGTTAACAGAACCGTTGCAATACTTTCCACACTCACTGTTTGCTTGGCCAACGACCTTGGGAATTCAGTTCTACCCTAAGTGCAACAGCTTAGTGGGTCAAAGTGCTCAGAGACAACAAAGTATTGCGGAAGTGAATGCTAGTCTATATAAATAACTTTCGTATACTCCAAAAGTAAAAAAATATATAAGTTTAATAGATTAATTTATTTTACATAATAAATTTTATAGATTTTCAATTTAAATCAAATAAAAATCATTAAACATACTCAATCACCTCATTACTAAGCTTTGGCAACACTCAAAATGCCGTTAAATTCAAACTTACAGCCTTAGCAACATTTGAAACGACGTTAGCAACATTTAACACTATGTTAGCAACATTTTGTGCGTCAGCAACATGTTGCGAAGACTCAACAGGTGAGAGCATAGGCAGCAGACTGGCAAAAAGGAACACAAACAACAGCGACAACAATAATGCGCTTGCTGCGCTTTTTGTTTATGAATGAAAAGCGCATAAGCAAACTGTGATAAATGTGTGTGCATGAGCAAAAACGATCAGGAACAACAACAACAACGGGAGCGCGCAACTGCACCAACAAGTTGTCTGAGAGAGCGTCAATAGAGAGAGCGCGCACAACAAGAACGAAACACAAGTGTCTGACACAAACGAAAAGACAGTGAGCGGGAGAGTGAGTGTAAGTGGGAGAGCGAGCAAGTTGAACCAGTCCGTCAGTCAGGCAAGAGTCAAGCCAGCAACAGACAGCACACTGGCAACTGGCAGCGACAGTTTAGTTCAGTCTACGTTTTGGCCTAAACGCGTTTGCTTGGAATTGGCCAGCGCGCATGAGCCGTCAGTTAGTCTGCCAGCGCGATTTACCCCTCGTTCCATCTCTCTCTAACTCACTTGCTCTCTGTCTGCTATTGCGCGTGTGTTTGTGTGTGTGGCCTGTTAACAAAATGTGATTAGCAAAAATACAAAAGAAAGAAACGAAGGCAGAGCAGAACGCAGAAGAACACAGAAGACAACGCGAAAAAGTGTGTTAAAAATAACAAATAACACAATACGAATATTTGAGTTTTTATTTTCATTTTTTTCGGCTTCATTGTTTTTTTTTTTTTTTTCATTTGGTTGTTTTGCATAAATGCGAATAAAAGCAAAAAAGTTCAACACGCTGGCGCTGCAACAATAATTAACAAGCATAAGTGCAAATAATGTTAAAAGCAATGCTGAATATTCTGCTTTATCGGCAACGAGAAAAGGTACAACAAGAGTCGCAGTAAAATTCATATTGAACTACACCCAAAAGCCAACAACAATAAAAACAACAACAGCAACGGTAAAGGCAACGCCAACGGCGGCTGTGCGGCTGACTTGGCCGACAGCTCACCAACAACAAAAGCAGCGCAGCAGCAGCACCAACAGAAACAACAACAACAAAGAGCCGCAGTCAAAGTTGTCGTCGTCTACCTTTTTCGTGCCTTTTCGAGTGCTTTGTTGTTGTTGTTGCCGTGCTTCCCCGCTCAGCAGAGCATAGAGAGCGCACAAAAGAGAGCGGCTCGGCCGGAGTGAGAGAGCGCAAGCCTGTCTGGTTTGGAGCTGTGTTTAGTCGCGACTTGAAGTCTTGTATCGAACAGTTCCAGTTCCAATTCCAGTTCCAGCCACTGACCAGCTGTGTTTGCAGCCCCCACACAGCCTACATAACCACTACTACAATTACATGCACACACGTATATGCAGTTTCATGCTTATGTTTTGCATATGCAATTTTGGTGAGTAGCAGTGTTTACCGTTAAACTTTAGCGCACCGAATTGGAATATTCCACGACTTAGGCTACCTGTTTCAAACTCCTCTTCCTCTTCTTATTATCAGTTGGTTTTTAAGGATTTTGGATTTGAGTTTAAGCGATTTACTGCCTGTTTTTTGCTTTCCTTTTCTTTCGTGTGTTGTTGTGAGTTTTTTTTTTTTTAATTATTTCGTTTGCGGCTCTTTTCATTAATAAGTTTCACGCGTCGCTCATTTTTCAACAAGTTATCCCCTTTACTCTTTACTCTCCCGTCCTTATCCCCATTTCATTCGCTGCGATGAGCTTGTGTCTGTCTCGGATTACCGTGTTGATGTTGTACTTATTTATGTATGTGTGCCGTGTGTATTACACAGCAAGAAATAATCAAGTATTGTGTACTTTTCAATCTTGATTTGTTTATAGAATCTGTGGACTTGTTTTGCATTTACACGTACTTACCTTACACTTACCTCAGGTATGATTTCCAAGAATTTTATATACTCAGTTGAGAATTTCTTTATTTTTCGCTCTGTGTATTTGCTTTGTACATCAAATGAGCCAGTGAGTAATATAAATTCTGCTCTTATTTTTGATGGCCTTTTTTGCTAATATCTTTTTATTTGCTTCTCACGCTGTGAGTTAATAAATTTCACAATTTGTGGAAAGGTTAGCGAATTCGAATTAGAAGTTTAAAAAATAACCGATCTTATTAGATAATAAATATAATTTTCATAATTATTTGTTAAGGTCTATAAAGAAATAACCAAAACTCTAATTGAACTCAAATACTAGAGAAGTTAAGTCATTGCTTCTAGAGAACCGCTTGTAAAATATTTTATTATCAACATAATCGAAAGCATTATATTTGCGATAGTTGCTTAGCTTATCTTTAAAGCTTTAAACTTTAAACGTTAACTTTTTTGTGCTCTGCATTAGTCACTAGCGTGGAAAGCGTTTATCGCTGGAGAAACGTGCGTAGAAATGGGTAATAAAACTAAGAAATTATACACTTCTTCTTATCTATATTTTTGCTAGATTTCTAGCTATAAACTCTAGCTGTTAAATCTGCTGATCTTAGCAGAACAAATCTATAAGCGACTGCAGTTCGTCATCTGCGATTTGCGTAGGTTAATAAAGCCATAAACCAAACCAAAGTCGAACCAAAAACAAGTTTGCAGCAGACACAACACAGGTGTGTGTGTGTACCTGTGTGTGTGTGTGTGTGTCTAACTAAGACTTGAACTAAACTAAAACTGTGACTACGCTGGCAACTTGCAACCTGGAACTTGCAGCTTGTAACTGACCAACGTCGCGTCACTTGACGCTTTGTTAAGGCCAGGTATTTGCAACAACAACAACAACAACAAGAACTAGAACGATAACTTGGCTTAAATAACTGTGCTTGGAATGCATAAACAAGAACAAAACACTTGTGTGCTTCAAATTGGCAACGAAATCGAATCTCAATATATATTACTCTATATATTTATATATATACAATAGTGTGTACCTATATTGCGTATACGTACAGTTTGTTATGATAGGTTATGTGAGTTAGCCAGAAACCGAAGACGATCAGCATTTGAATGCCACTTGACACTTGAGTGCACTTGGCCCTGTTAGTAACAGGGCTACATACACTCCCACACCGCGCTTCTTCCACTACTACGCCGCGCTGCTCGACTGTTTTGTGCCCAAATTTTATTCCAAGCTAATTTTGGTAAGACATATTGGTTGTCTAGCTCTGATAGTGTCTGAGCTTGTGTTAAAATTATAAGCAGCTAATTTTTCTTTCCAACGGCTTCGTTTTTAGCTGCTCTGCTCACCTGAGTCATCTAATTAGCATTTAATTTAACCAAAAACTCGCTTTGAACTTTGTCATTTGGTGGCCAAAATGCAAAATCGATGAACTAAGAATTTTAGCCAAAAACCGAGAAATAAATAAAGACTTTTCAAACAGCTCTTAAAGCAAAACGAAATCAGTTTTTTCTACCGCACTCTTTCTCTCTGTCGCTCTCTGTCTCTCTCTTACTGCGCTGCTGTATCTCTAGCTCTATGTGTGCGTGTGTTTGTGTGTTTGTATTTGTAAGTTGTCGCACCGGTTTCGGTTTATGTTTTAGCCAACGCCAGCGTCTTGATCATCATCTTGTTCATGATCATCATCATTATCCATTACTTATACGTGTATTTCTATTTCTCTTTTAATTTTCTCTCGCGCGCGCAATGTTGTTGTTGTTGTTGTTGTTGCTGCTGTTGCTGCGACTTGTTGCTGCTTCTTTATTTATTTTTTAACCAGTTTCTTTGCTTTTGGCTGCAACCTGAGCGCGAATGAGCCATAAATAACAACAACCACAACTGCTGCTGTCCCGGTTTCCAGGAAGCAAATGTCCGTCTATCAGTCTGTTTGTCTGTCTGTCTCTTTACCCCTTACCTCCCCTTCGCTCTACCACCCCCTCTGTTATCTGCAATTCGCGTGCAGTGTCTAAGTTGCCTCTGCGTTCACTGCTCACTCAGATTATGCAACTTTTTCATTTTCAACAAAAATTTAATAAACCACAACGCGTTGGCGTCGCTTCCTTGATGTGGTCACAACCAGCGACTCGAAATTGAGATACAAACGACAACAGCAAAAGAGATGGCACACAGTGTGCGACAAGGAGAAACATGTGTTGCGCCCACAAAGCAAATTCCATAGTGTCTTAGGCAAGCGACTTAAGACTTAATCCACTCACGGTGGCATTCTCTTTGGGCATTTAATCAAAATCCGCGAGCTTAGACGGCGGTAAGCCGCGTCCCTTTCCCTACTACTTCTGTCACTTTTGGCCAACTGCATTTGGGCCAAGAATCATTCACATTCAGCTTTTGAGCGGTAAAGGAAGTCCGTCATATCAGTGCAAATAATTGTCGTTCACTTCTTCCTCTTCTACCCAGTCTCCTACTCCCTTGCCAGTTTCCTCACTGAAGTCGGGGATTCCCCCTAAAGCACACAATTAAAAGTTTAAACCTTTAGCTTACCTTCTGCAAAAAAACTGCCGATTCAGCTCATTTAACCCAAAAAACATACCAACTTAACAAGTGTATATATGTTTACCGTTAACCTTGACCAACAGCAAAAAAACAGAACACCGAACAGAGCAGAACAGAAGAGAACTCAGTTAAAGTATTCAAAAAAACAAAAGAGTTTCTTTGATTGAATTAAAAATAGATTTTTAAAGGTCAGTTACGATAAGCAGAACTTACAGACAGGTGTTGATATGATAAACCCGTTCTTATATTTATATATATAATCATATATAGGCCCAGTCCAGCATGGTAGGTGTAAAGCTTATCGGGAAATGTGTAAATGTTTATATCATTTTTGTTCTTGTTGCTTTTAAAGAGACAATTCAACAAGTATTTAGTGGACAGAGATATGTCTCTATTTATATCTCGTATATACTATATATGTAGTGCCAACCCAGACACCGAATGCAACTCTAGACAGATATATAGACGGAGGGGTCTGGGGAAGCTGCGGCGAAAAGAAAGCGAGACAGTGTAAAAATTATTGCGACAAATATTTAGTCAAGTGGAGAATGAAGAACGGAGAATGCGATTTTGGGCGTTTAGCACAGGCACCAGCGTTAGGCTAGTTCTGACTTCTAGTAGATATCCAGCAACCCCTTGCTCCCAGTCTTCCTCTAGTGTCCCTCCTTCGATTACATAGGCAGTGCGATAAGATAAAAAAAGGCAAACGGCGCCAGCAGCCTGGCAATGCGCCAAAAGCAACAAATATGGCAATGAAAAAGTCACTGCAAGTGACAGACAGACAGAGGGAGAGAGATCGGGATAGACAGATTGAGTGAAACAGGAATAGTTGGTACTTTGCCCATCTAATGTCCAAGAGCTTCATTGTCATTGCAGCTGCAACAAGGAGATGATTGACTAGAAACGAGATTCCTCATCGAGATGCACGAATTGTTTACAAAAGTGCTTGCCAAGCGGGATCTGTCCCGAGCCGGAGATCTGTTCTCGGTGCCCGATGCAGACATTGTTAACGACATCACCGAGGTGGTAAGTACAAAATGGCTAAGAAAATGGCGGGATAGTCCTAAGGCTGTTAAAACGGACGTAGGATCTTATAGAATTCAATACTTAACTTCTTTCCTTTCTCTTCCTCAGCTGTCGGAAATCAATCCCATAATCTCTCACGCCGATTATGTAAAGAACAACAATGATCAGAGCGTTGTGGAGATCTGTGTCACTCGAGTGCTTTCCTGCATTCGTGAGACGCGCAGTGCAGAGCGTTATTGCTCCGCCCTGGTGGATCTGCTGAAGACATGTCTGCTGTGGAATCTTCAGCCGGTGGCGGCCACCAAGGAGGAACCACCGCATGCCAAGATTGCGGCCGACATAATCTCTAGCATATTTTTGGTAAGTAACCCTAGGATTATGCCTACTTCCCTACTAATGACCTGCTCTTTCTCCACACTCCACCAGAACTATGACAAGAAGGAACTGATGAAAATAGCGCTGCCAATTGCAGTGCAATTTCTGCCTAAGGGCAACAAGGAGCTGTCCAGGAATCTGGCGAGTTATCTTTCCCTGGCTGCTATAGATTATGCCTATCTCCTGATAGATATAATGGATCCCATCATGGATTCCATACTCTCCGGCAACTACGGACTGCTGCGTGTGCTCTCCCAGGTGTATGAGGTCTCCCCGGAGACGGTGACTCCCCATGCTCCGCTGCTGATTCCCCTGCTGCCCCAGTGCGATGCCCAGGAGCGAATGGCCGTCTTTCAGCTTTATCTGCTGATTGTACAAAAGTCACCGGCAGTGCTGGAATCATGTGTTCCACAGCTGTGTGGATTTCTGCAGGACAGCGACACCTCGAATATCACCATGCAAATTCTACTTAAGTTGGCGCAGCATGCTCCTCACCTGCTCGTCGATCACTTTGAGCAGGTGCGTCTGGCGGCCAAGACAAATCCGAGCACGATCACACTCTGCGCTCAGATACTAACCACTTCGGGCATTGGCAGCAAGGAGACAGCTCAACAAGCCCTGGACTTCGTGCTGGAACACCTGCCGGCTCAGGCGCTGTTGCAGCAGGAGGCGACCAGGCTCTGCTCCGCCTATCCCGTGCTCTTTACAGACAAGGTGCTTGCCTGTGTAAGGCAGAAGAATGCGGCGTTGAGTTCCCAGCATGATGTGGGCAACAAGACCTCTGGTGGTGTCACCATCGTCAGTCTGAATAGCTCCAGTCCCGGTCCTCCCATCAAGCCAGCTGCCTCCTCCGCTTCCTCGTCCACCTCAGCCTCCGCTTCTGTCACGCCTGCCAGCGGCAGCAGCAGCTCGAACATTCTACAGCCGCCCCTGGCTACGCCCATTGCCCATACAATGCCAACGCCCATTGCCACGTCCACTCCAGCAGCGCCACTGCACCTCGCCACGCCCACACCGACTCAAACGCCTCCACACACAGGATACACACGGCGGGTGAAGTTGGGGGACTCGCGCAGCACGGGAAGACTTCATCCGGCGAGCAACACTCACAGGAGTGTGACACGACTCAATGTGGCCAGCGGATCGGTCGGAGGACTCCACAAGAGCATGACAAGATTGAGTAATTCACAAATCAATCAACAACCGGGCGGCAATTCCAACGGAAATGTTGTTGTCCAAACGGGTGCCACGCCCAAGACGCCCACATCGCCTAGTAATCCTCCGGTGACTCCGGTGCCACCGCTGAGCAACGATGTCGTCATCACGGGACATAACAAACATGGCATACCTGTGACTTCGGGCGGTGTCACCGTCACCACATCGCCATCCAAGGTGCGTCCACATTCCCAGGGACCCTCGACGCTACTCAATTCCAGCACGGTGCTCATGAAGTACAGCACGGACGCACTCAACCAATCCGTGGGCTCCATTTCCATACCGCAATCAGTGGGAGCAGCAACTGGAGTAGGAACAGCAGCTCAGCAATCTCAAAATGCCGTCTCTGTGCATCATGCATCGCCAGCGTTGCCACAATCCGCCAGCAATGGCAATGCCAAGTCCGTCATGAAGCTGCCCGTCAACGGAAATGTAAGTAGAAAGGGTGGTAGAAGGGGAAAGAGTCTAGATGTAGGGATGGTTGGGGACAGGAAAAATCTGGGGGAGACATATGATCCACTAATCCTTTCCTCTCCTTCTTCACAGAGCGAGGTGATTGTCTCGGGTCCCACTACCACCACAAATGTAGCTCCTCGGCGCAGTGATAACACGAGCCGTACGCTGCTCAATGCCAACAGCGTGATGGATCAGCGTATGAGCACCTTTGAGCCATATCAGATAATGCGTGATCCCGTGCAGCAATTCTGCGAGAAGAACTTCGTGTCCATCAAGTCGTATATGGATGAGGTGTCACAGCACTTACCACCGCCAACAAGGTGCAGCATTGAAGGTAAGTCACTATCTTTCAGCCGTAGACTGTCTTCTCTAACTCTTTGATCACACTCGCACATACATTTCACACTTTACATACACACATACACAACACACACATCAAACAGTTTCTAATGAATTCGCAGAGCGTCGGAAGAAAGTGGCCAAGTTGCACTTTGCCTGTCAAATTCGTGGTCCTCATTGTCTGTATTCCAAGACATGTTTCACAATGCGCACGCGTAATCCCAAGACCTGGATTCACATGATCTTCCTGGACTTTCAAGTGCGGCACTTTGTAAGTAGTTTCCTCAGATACTTAAATTACTTTTCCTAACTACGTTTCGCCCTTAGGTCAAGGAGAAGAGTGTGCTGAGCACTCGGGAGCCGGGCATCAGTAATCTGAAGAATATCTGGCAGATACTCAAGTGCGAGAATCGCAGCTTCACCGAACTGGTCACTAGTCAATTTCCCCAGGTCAAGGTAAGCCTAACTCCTCCGAAATTAAACTTTCCTTTGAATTATTTTTCCTTTCCTTAGGACCGGGAAATACTTGTGAATGAGCTGCGACACTCGGGCTTTCTGGATGTATTCGAAGTGTCCAAGACGAACAAGTCGAATCCGAACTGCAATGAGCTGGAATATCAATGGGGCTGCTTTCTGTGCAATCATCCCGATAAGGCAGTTGGGTTCCTCAATGGCAGCAATCAGCCAATGATTGAGGGTCAACTCAAGGAGAAGAAGGGCAAGTGGCGACTCTTTAGGCGCTGGCGCACACGCTATTTTACGCTCTCTGGCGCTCACCTGTCCTGCAAGGGATCGGTAAGTGCATGACCCGATTAGCCGACCAATCGCTTTATTAACCTATTTCGATTGATTTACAGAGCGGCGGTGAGAGCATCGATGTGAATCAAATACGCTCGGTGAAGGTTTCACGCGGTGCACGTAATATACCCAAGGCCTTTGAGATTTTCACTGCCGATCAGACACTAATACTCAAGCCCAAGGATGGCAAGAATGCCGAGGAGTGGGTGCAGTGCCTCAGCATTGTGGTTGCCCATTCACAGGCACGCGACAATCCCACAGTCAAGACAAACAGTTTGCCCGCTCGCAGCATTGGCAGCAGCAAGCCCTCATTTTAGGCGATTCAGCCCAGAATTGTTTGCGGAGCCAGCAACTGAACCTGAACCTACATTGTGAGATTAATTGTAATTTGTAAAGACCACAACACACAACAAAAAAAAAAGACAAATAGCGGCGGCCGCAAGTTACTTATATACAAATTGCTGTCCATATGCATATACACACATGTACTTATACATATATGTAGTACTATATACATATATTTATGCATATATGCGCCTACTTATAGACTTACCATTTCAAGGAATTTTTAAAAAATTACGTGAAATTGTTTTTGGCTACGTTAGTTGATTTTTTACATTTAGTTTATGCTTATTTATTATATATACGTGTATTATACAAACAATTTGCTGTCAAATCATAAACAATTGAGTGTTGTTATTTTTATCAGGTTGCCACGCCCAGCGCTTAAGCTGCAGTCTCTGGCTCTGTTTGCTAATCAGTAATAATACTATTTGAAACATATAGAATACGAAGAAAGTTTAAGACTGCTGCCTGAAAGCATGCAACAACAAAAATTCGTTTGCGCACAAAAGTATGCAGCTGTTTCGAGTAGTTCCCAATGAACAAACCTAATGAATTGAACCGAATGAGCTGTTGCACTGTGTTGCTTATACTGGCACTGGGTAAGTGATAATTTTATGCTTCGCCCGAAAGTATGCAAACAAAACGCATGCTAACTGTTGGCTAAGCTAAAGACATAAATTTAAGTTTTTTTGATTAGGAAATTTGATTTATAAATTGAAATTTGAATACAATTTTTCGTTGGCTGCTTGCAAATGTCTAATATTAGCCTTACTCCCTTCGAATTAGAATTGGACGCAAACATTTGTAACTAACTACGTTAAAAATGTTAAAGAACTTGTAAGTACTAATAGTAAACTAGGTAAATAATTAACAACAATTTGACACGATTCAAGGCTCTGAATTCGGCACATTTGCTTCATTTGCATTCAGATCACGTTCCTCTGTAGATGTGCTCAAGAGCTGCGTCCAATTGGCATTCCGACGCACTACTTCCATATCCCGACGCAGTTGTTGCAGATGAGTGTGCTCATCTAGGCTCTCACAGTCATCCAGGACACGAGAGACATGCTCCAGCTGATTGGCATAGATGCGCAGACGCTCCAAGTTATTGTTATCAGGCGGAGGAACAGTGTTAACCTTGCCAAAAAGGAGGATTAGTGAAGGCAAATGATAGGAAATTTTAGTACTCACTGTGAGCTGTGTGCCGCAGACATTCTGCAGATAGCTGCTCACACGTCCATCCTGCAGCTGTCCGCCGGAATGCCACATTTTAAGCAGATTTAATATGCCCAGGACATCACCCTGTTCCGGTTCCTGAATTGGCGAGAGCAGCTGCATCGGCGGAAACTCCGTGGTCGGTGATAGCTTCTTGTAACTGCTGCACAGTGTGCTAAGCGTGCAGATGTCCTCGTTAAGACGCTGCCGGGAGGAGCAGCCAGCAGACAGAGGCGAGTAGTGTGTGGGCGTAGCAGTGGGAAGGATGAAGGGGGAAAGGGGGCATTGTACCGATTAATTAACGTATTTCATTTCAAACGATAGAGTGCACTTTTGAACTTGATTTGTGACTGTTCCCATTGATGAATTCGAGTGTGATTTACAAATCGATGGCATGAGAAACAAAATAAACAAAGAAATTAAAATGTAGAATGATAGGAGAATGACGAGATCAGTGACTATAGCAAGTCTTAACAAAATAAAGCTTTAAGAACAAATACCTTTATTAAGTGTTGAGTTTTATTTAAGAAACTAATAAAAGAGCATTTAGAAATTATTAATCAAATTTTATTTCTTCAATTAAATTTAAATTTAATCTTATTGTGGTCATAAATTAATAATAAATTGGATGTAAAAAACAAAAATCATGTTTATAAAATAAGCCAAAAGTTGAGTTTTATTCTAATCAAATAATACATGTAATTGTATGACTAAGTTTATGATTAACTTAAGATATGTTAAGATAGGATCGATCGTTTGTTTGTGTCTTTAAACCATAAGCTTCTTGTTGTGAAGGACAGTATTCAGATACTTCTTAGGACTAACGATATTTAAATTTTGTTAGTAAGTTACCTCGGGTGGTGTTGGAACTGCTTTCATAGAAAGCAGGTGAACATAACAATTTCTTGAATTACTTTTTCTAAAATTTTCATTTTAATTGGCGACCACAAAGGTCTGATGGTATATATCAATAAAAGACCTGTGGCTATGAATGCCTAACCAGCGGATAATTAATTCGCTTTCAACGTTGACCCTTTATTAATGGATTTAGCCATTTAAACTTGTCTAAGACAGCAGTAATGGAGTTACCTTCTATCCAGCTATTGTCCACAATTACCAACTGGCTTTAAAACAGTGTCCTACACAAAAAGCGCACACCTCTAGTCGCTGCTTTGCTAAAGTTAACTAACGTCAACACAAATGTACGAAATTATGTCGAGTGACTAAACTACAACGTAACGTGTATAGAAATGTCTTCGAAGGATGCGCAACACAACAAAACAGGAATAAAAACAATGGTAATAAAAATAGAAAATGGTCCAAAGAGAAAGTTGGTTAGCGAAAAGGTGGCTAAAACCTTACGTCGATTTCGTTGCGATGTCGCTGCATTTCGGACTTGGCACTGCCAAGATCACTGCCCTTAATCATAAGCTCCTGGGTAGCATCCATGAGCTCGTCCTGCAGCTTCAGATTGGCGTCGTCCAAGTCCTTGAGCTTCTCCAGCATGTCTTCCTTATGCTGCTGTAGTTTGTTTCTGAAAAGGATTGGATTTAAAGAAGATATCTAGCGTGGAGTAGAGGAAGCACACTCACTTGTCCACAATTAACTGTTGAATGCAGTTGTCATTGTCCAGCTGCACAAGACGCAGCACCTTGAGCAGTTTAGTCACCAGCGTGTCCACTTCGATAACCTGATCAACCACTGCCTGAGCCGTGCTGTACTCCATTAGGGAAGGCAACTCCGCTAGAGAATCATGGCAACTGAGCTCCTCCGTGTTGCTGGTAGAGAAAGAAAAGCGATTAGTGGATTGCAGAAGAGTTTTGGCAGCTTTAGACTCACTTCATGGGCAGCACACTGAGCTTGTGCATGTGCAGCTCCATCTGCTGGCGATTGGTGATGGCTTGGGATAATTGCTGCAGCGAATCATCGTCACCATGGCCATTCATCACCTGTTGCTGTTGACTGCTGATTAGTTCCGTGGGCAGCTCGATCTGCGAGATCATGCCAGTGCAGGAGGAAACCATGTTGTGGGAATGGGAATCCGGCTGCACTACATCCTCCAGCACATGGTCCATCATGAGCAAACAGGGCTGAAGTGAGGAATGGTTAAAAAGGAAATCTTTATGATCTAAAACACCAACTCACCTCTGTTTCCGAGTCCAACATTTCGGTGGAATCGGAGTCATCGCCACCATTGGCATTGCCATTGAGACTGAGCTGGGATTGCTCAGCGTTCATGCCGTGCACGACATGTCCCTGAGCCGATCCCTGCCCCTGTCGCTTGCCAGCAGCCTGACGCAGCGACAGACGCTTCCCCGAGTGCGTGGTGGCCTGTCTTATGGCACCAATGACGGCGGCTATGAAGGATTGATTCCTTTGTGGCGACAAGGAGCCATCGCTGGCTAGGACCAACGTGTGCAGCGCATCCCCAGTCGTAGCTGAGTTCAAAGGCAGATCCAGTCCATTGGGTTTGTGGCCGTTCTGGGCGTGCTCCGTTTCCGCAGCTAGAGATTCCGCTTGGAAGCGTATGTCCTGAAAGATTACCATTAATAAAGAAACACACGAGGGATAGAGACAGACTCACCTCCAGATCCTGCTCAGAAATGCTGTAGGAGCACACCAGCTGCTCCACCAGACTGTCCAGACGGGCATGTAGTCCGGACAGAGCCGTGGATGCACCAGCCACTGCCGCGTTCTGCTGATGAATCAATTCCCGGGACTTCGTCTCCAGCGCCGCGTACTTGGTCTGGAGTAGACGATTTTCCTGGCGTCGCTGCTCATTGAGACGCACCAGATGACGGCACTCGTCGCGCAGTACCTTGGCCTCCTCCTCTCGGTTGCCCAGCTGTGCCTTGGCCGCCAGATACTCCGCCTCCAGTTCACGCAGAGCATCGCACTGTGCCGCCTTCTCGTGCTGCAGAAAATCCTGCAGTTCACTAGATTCCAGCTCCATGGCAGCCTTCTCCTGAAGCAGCAGCTCTTGCGTGGCCAGGGATCGTCGCATTTCCATCTGCAGGGCACGGCACAAGGCACGTAGCTGGCCGATCTCCTGCTGCCGCTCGAACAACTCGTGTCCACTCATTTGGATTTGGGATTCGAGCATCAGGAGACTGTCATGGCCACTGCCATCGCCGCTGTCCTCGGAGGTGGGTGTGCCCGCACTGGCGCTGACCACACGTGCCAGCTCCAACATGCCCATGACCCGCTCTGTGTTCAGATGCAACTCCTGCTGCATGGCCAGCTTCTCCTCCCGCTCACGTTGCAGTTTGCCGCTCAGTTGTCGCACCTCCTGACGGAGTTGTTCCAGTTCATGATCCCGCTGATCTGGCTCTGCCTGTGTGCTTTGATCCTGCTGCTCCACCGCATCCAAGGCACGAGTTTGCAGCACTCCACCTCCGAGCACCTGCTCCAAATCTTCGCTGGTCAGCGCCGTCTGCACTGCCGTCTCATGGTAGATGCGGGTCCTAGGCACCTGTTGCTGCTGCTGTTGCTGTGGACGCCGCAGGGAATTCACCTTGGCGGTAGCCGTCGGTGGCGCCAAACTTCTACGACTGGTGGGCATTACCATCACCGATGATGTCATACGTGTGTCCACCACAGCTGCTCGACTTATGGAATTGCTGCGCGACAATCTTCCCTGGCTCAGATCCTCCACCGACTGCTGCTTTCGACGTCTGGGTAAAGTGCCACCTGCAAGAGGAAATGGGAATGAAAGGAGAAGAGTTTCCTTTGAATAACTGCGAATTCCGAACACTGAATACAAATTTGGAGTAACTAGATAGTTTGGAAAACAAAAACCAGTAAATTGGAATCACTGGGGACGAACGTCCACGCTAGTGACGAAGCAAAACACAAGTACAACAAACATTTGGACCCCAACCGAATATAAGGTAAACTTTTTGAAGGAGGAAATCAAATTGATTTTTGTGTCAGGGAATGAGTTGTCTTTTTAGAAGCTACTTCAGGATTAAGGAGTACCCAGAAATCTGGGACTACTTTTTAATGTTCCCTAGGTAACTTTCCTAACCTTACACTTCAGTTCTTAATAAGTTTCTCCTACTCTCCTACTTATTTCTTCATCTCTAATCCACAGGGACTACCAGAAAATAAACCTTACCTGGTGCTGGACTGCCTCGCATCCTGTTAGCCATAACTTCTGGCGTCACAGACATGCCACGCCTAGCTGCTACTCCTCCTCCGTTTCCGCCTGTTCCTCGATTTGCTGGCCAGCGTCCGTCGTCGGAGGGCGTGCCAGGAGTGCGTGCGCGGCTCAAAGATGGCGTCCTTTGTACCTGAGCCAAGCGCTGCACAGACTGCGCACGATTTAGTGCGCTGGGCAGCGTGTCCGGCTTCTGTGGGCGTGGTGTGCGCAAGGAAGTGGGCGTGCCACTCATGGGCGCACGAAACGAACCGGAGCTGGAGATGCCACGCGGCGTATTGGGACCGTTGTTGTTATGTCTGGGCAAGCTGGCGGCGCGTTTTAAATTGGCAACACGGCCACGCAGTTGCTCCTGTGTCCTGGCTGGAGACTGAAGATTGGAGGACGTCGACGCCGGCGGTGGTTCCGGCTCGAACATGGCCACCTTTTTCTTTACACTGCCAGTGCCACGCCTCGGAGGCGTTGTCTTCTGTGAGCAGCATTCGCTGCTCTGTTCGCTGGAAGGGGCGTGGCTCATCAACTGCAGTTCGCAGCTGTCGTAGATCTCCTCTAGTCCATTGCTAGAGGTGTACCCACCGCTGGTGCTGCTTAAACCACGCTGCAAGGTCACTCTAGAGAGGCAGCAACTGCTAGGCACATCCAGGCCACTGTCACTGCCATCGCAGTTGCTCTGTACTGTTGTGGAGCTGATCATTGTCAGGGACTCGACTTCGTTCAGCTCCAGACTTCTAGCCAGGCTCAAGGCGAGTTCCTCCGCAGTGTCCAGCTGTTGTTGTTTCTGTTGTTGCTGTGTTTCCTCCATATCGCAATGGCAGCTCACTAGCTAAAAGAGGTAAAGAGAGAGAGAGAGAGAGACAGAGAGAAACGGTTTAGTGCGTGTGATTCACATTCAGTCGACCCAAATTTGTTGCATGCGCGTATTTTTGGTATTGTGGCATTTCAGTTGCAACCTGCGTCACCAGCTTCTCCTCTGGGCTGTGATGAGGCAGTGCAGACGAGTATGCCGACTAGCAAATACCCGTTCCCAACAAATTTTAACAGTATGTGCCAAATATTGTTATACCAATAACTAACTTTGAGTTAACTTAAACGGACTCTTAGAGAGTACAGGGTATATTTAGTGCCTTAAAGAGTAAACTTTCCCAAAAGTTTAGTCGGAAGTGGACTTGCTTTTCAGTAGAGTACCTTTCTCTGCCTACGAATTTGAAGTAGTTTATACATATACCCTTGTGCTCATTATACTCCGACGGGTATAACACGCCAACGACCTTTTGGCAAACGAGGGAATGCCACATGCCAACGGCAGCATGTAGTTGGCCACATAGCTTCCCCTCACAGTCACAGCCCTCAGACCCATTCCCACATCCAGAACTCTAGCTGCCTTTTGCGGTCAAGTTGTTCGGCAATTCGTGTGTGTCCACTTGCCACTTGCCGCACTTGATGCACACTGGACAGCTGCTTGTTATGGGCCAGGTTCTTTGATTGACTAAACTAGTTCACAGCCGACAAGCAGCACAGCAAAATCAACTGGGACAACACTGCATAAGTTATGAGCACAACTCGTTCATTGTCTTTCCTGTCTCCGCTTGTCTCTGCCTGTCTCTGCTTGTCTGCTCGTGATTCCTCTCTAAAATTCTTGCACCTTTTCTGTTTATTTTGGCACCTTTCTTGCTTCTAATTCCAAATGCAATTCGCATTGTTATTGTTATTTTATTGTTATTTGATGTAGGGCATTTCATCAGCTGCTGTTGCATGTGGCAATACCACAATGCCACTAAATGTCGTATAATTGTTATAAACAATTAAACCTCTGACTTTGTTATGGCCAACATTTCACGAGACCCAAATAACTGGAACAACTCATAACCAACTAATTAGTTGGCTACAAATTCGCTGACAGATTTTATTTTTCATAAAATATTTGACATTAAAAATTTTGGTCACCCTAAAAGGATTATCTATACCAAATTGGTATTTCTTAACTGAAAGCAATATGTATGTTTATATATATGCGGACAGCTCCCGCAGGCGGACATCGCTCGTAGTTAAACAAATTGTAAAGTCCTTAGAGCATAATTTTCATACAAAATCCGTTTTCGTAAACGAATAGCCCCCGCAGGCGGACATCTCTCTTAGCCGGACAAATTTTACAGTCCCTACAACATGATTTTCATACAAAATCAGTTTTCGTATGCGGACAGCTTTCGCAGGTGGTCAAAACTACTGTAACGGGAGCTTTCACTGTATTTTAGTTTTATATTTCTTTAAATTTAGACTAAGCACTGATCAGTCTAAGTGCATAAACAGATGCTTCATATATACTAAAGTAAAGAATCGTAATTATTCTATTCTTTTCTCTACTAATTTCAAGTTGAGTGTTTATTCAACTTTAAGCCATATATAACACTTACTACAAAACTACATGCCATTGTTTTTCGATTTACTTAGCGTAATTATAAAGTTTCCAAACGGAAACTCTAATTGAATTATTTGCTAAATGAATTAGAGTCTGTTTCAATTGGAGCCAATAATTCCAGCACGCACTGTATACACATGGTCAGCAGCGGATGAGGAAGACCTCCGAATTCATGCGATTCCATTCCATTCTATTTCCAATTTGCTGTTGATTTAAGACAGAAGTTTTGGGTAAATAAACTGGCCGTAAACCATATGGTGCAGTTTAATTATATGTGGTTATGGTTAGGGCTATGGTTAGGGTATCTCGAGGGTCGTTGCCAGTTTATCAGCTGTCGGCATAACTCATTTTATTGTTATTGTTATAGAGTTGCTCAGTTTCTGGGCACGCATCATTAGTGCCTTGTTTTGTTATGCGATCTCTCAGCGAGATTTTGCCCAAAATTGGCCCAAAAACAATTTCATCATCAGCAACAGCAAACACCGAATGACTGAAAGGGAAGAGAGTTGGCCATAATGAAGTTGCTCCAGTTTTACTTAGCTTTTTTTTTTGTAGTTTGTAGTTGAGCTAATTGGAATTTCATTTGAAAATAAAAACGTATTGCAGCTGTTGGTAGTTATTGTTTTCTTAGGCGTTACCAGTTTTACGAAGAAAACCTGTTACCAGTTAGCAGTTAGCAGAGATCCTGTCAAACGACCTTGGCTAGAGCACATAAGAACACGTTAAAGGCTCTATTCTGGTTTCAATGGCTTAAAAGGCCGTAAAGCTCGTTTGTGCCACATGTGCCACAAGAGCTGCCCCTAAGGAGGGAGACGGAGGAAGAGGAGAGAGACGGGCGCATAGCGGTCTAATGAAGGGCACTTCAAGCTCAACGAGCAGGACAGAAACGACAGACAACGACAGCGACAGACACACTCGAGTGTCGCACAAGGCGGCGACTTTTCTGCCCCCATCGGTTAGGGGAACGGGGGGCGTGGCATGGCGTGGCGAGGCAAGCAAGCGTTGCAAGAAAAGCGAAACAATTTTCTAAAGCCGTGAAGAAGATACAGACAACAAAAAAACACACAGAAAAAAAACATATGCAGCTCAGAAAGCTTAGTTAAAGTAGTCGACTTTCAGACACCCATTAATTAGTTAAACTAGAAAAATTTATTGAATTTAGTTACAAATTTAAGTGCAGACTAAGAAGTATGAACTCTTAATCTGCATTTAAAGTTGACATACATTATGAAAATCGGGAAAGAATTGACACGATTTCGATTTTGAAATTATGTCAAGAGGTAAGTATGGAAAATTTGGGAAAAAAATAAATAATTCAGTCTCTAAGCAGCTGCTATAATTTGTTATTCATTATATTCTCTTTATCTTTTCAGCAGAAACTCTACGTGAGCTGATAGTACTAGATAAGTTATTGTTTACATTCAGTTAAATTTCAAAAATTTATAAAGATATATGTATATTTATATATATTTATTATTCGAATTTCGCAAATAGAATAAATTATTACTTTAAGCTGCAACTGTTATAGTTAAATAAATTAAAAAATCTATTCATTTATTTTTAAGAATAAATAAATTCAACTAAAAATCACTGTTGAAAATTGCACTAGAAAATAAAAACAACTATTTTAGAATCTAAGTCTAGGATTTTAAGAATAAAAGGAATTAAAAATGAAAATACAAAGTTTTTATTACTTGTGGGAAGAGGGAGGGGAAGAGCTACAGAGCTTGCAAACGGCATAAATTTTAGCCGAAGTACCAGGCGAACAGCATTGGCAGTAGGGCGTAAAGTACATATTCAATTACCAAAAACATGCGCCAATGCAGCTGCAGGTACATAGGTCACTCAAAATACCGTATACTCCCATACAAAATGTAAATAGCGCTCAGGCGCTGTAATTGGCCGCTCTGACCAAGCTCTCCCTGTTTGTGTGAATGTTCGCGGACGTCAGGAAACGGTCGGTGACGTCCGCGAACAATCACACAAACTGTAGACTCTGTAACTGGCCGCTCTGAGCGCGCTTTCCCGCTTAAACTTTATTTAGTTTCTGTCGCTTGCTGCTGTTTCTGTTCGCCTGGTAAATTAGCTAGAAAAATCTTCATTTTTAGCTGTTGGCTGATGTCTTTCGCTTATTTTTCGTGGCCGCTGCGAGCTACAGAGTTCACAAACTGCACTTATTTTAACAGAAACACCAGGCAAACAGAATTGGCAGTAGGGCGTAAAGTACATAATCAAATACCAAACACAAGCACTAATGCAGGTGCAGGCACATAGGTCACTCTCCTTCTGTTTGTGTGAATGTTCGCGGACGTCAGGAAACATGAAACTCTGTAATTGGCCGCTCTGAGCGCGCTTTCCCGCTTAAACTTTATTTAGTTTCTGTCGCTTGCTGCTGTTTCTGTTCGCCTGGTAAATTAGCTAGAAAAATCTTCATTTTTAGCTGTTGGCTGATGCCTTTCACTTATTTTTCGTGGCTGCTACGATCTACAGGGCTCACAAACTGCACATATTTTAACAGAAACACCAGGCAAACAGAATTAACAGTGGGTCGTTATGTACAAAACTATTTTGCTTGAACGTGGGTTCTTGCAGTTCTTTAATCAACTCTTACTAACACTCTTTGTTGTGCTCTCTTGTAAGTTCTCTATTTTCGGCTGAGATCTGCAGAGTTCAAGGTCATGTATTACATTATTTTGTGCTGCTTTCTGCAGATTCTGTTTGCCTGTTATTTTGGCTGGTAAATTCACTGATTTTAAGCTCTTGTTAACTGCATAGATTTAAACTTAACGGACATTTATTTATCAATAATTTGTTGTATCTTACTGTGGATTTCTTTTCGCCTGAGAATTCAACTGGGAATTTGCATATTCCAGCTGTAATACCAGGCGAACAGAACTTTCAGTAGATCTCGTAGCGAAAATTCAAACTCAACAGTAGTTAACAGACACAAACCAATGAATTTACTGACTAAATAAACAGTTTCTTCTGATCACAACTAACACAGCACACC
Organism: Drosophila parthenogenetica; assembly: GCA_035047505.1. Lineage (NCBI taxonomy): Eukaryota > Metazoa > Arthropoda > Insecta > Diptera > Drosophilidae > Drosophila > Drosophila parthenogenetica. The sequence continues at coordinate 3,580,176 of JAWNPM010000070.1, forward strand.
CTTTCGCTGCACTACCAATGGGTATAGAAAGTATCTTGTATCTTTTGTCTGCAGACTGCGAGGCAAATGACAATTGAACCCTTTTTTGCTCTTTGTTTTTTCTCTTTTTTGCTGCAGTTGAAGTTGGAATAAAGTTGTCGCTGGCCATGACAATGAAAGATTGAGATATTGAGCGATGTGAGCGAGGTTTTCTTAACTTAATACGCTTTTTTGTCTCATTCGCAAACTCGTTTCAATCGACATTATCGGGGTCTGACTGTCTGTCTGTCTGACTGCCTGTCCATCACAGAAGAAGATGATTTTGCATGCAATTTGCATAAACCGGAACTGAGCTTGAACTCGACTACGAGTTTACACCCACCTGAAGGGGGGGAATAGTAGGGAAAACAGGGCTCTCTTACGTCTCATTAACTTCAATCAATGGCAAATTGCGGCAAGGGTTCAACTGAGAACTTATCTACTTGCCTCACAGTGTTGCAAAGCGACTAATTCGATTAAAGGCCACGAACAGTGCTGTCAGTTTAGCCATTTTATGGCAATGCTAGAAATGGTTTGTGAGTTTTAAAAAGATTTGCGAATTTATTTGACATTTTAATTGCTTTTTAAGTCAGTTCTGTCAACTTTTATAATCGATTTAGCTATTTTTCGTCGAGAAATTCTGACAGCACTGAGAACTAAGACAACTTTTGCAAAGTTAATTACAGTAACAACAACAACAAACAACAATAAGTGCAATTAACTTTGAAGAAGAGCGCGTAAATGAGAGTTAAATGAGAGTTGCAAGTGTCATTCAAAACGCAGCTCAAAGGAGAAAGAGAAGAAAAAGAGGGAAAGCAGAGGATTCGGCAGAAAGAGAGAAGCGAAGCTTTGACACTTTGGCAGGTCATTTCACTTCCTGCTTCCCAAAGACTTTTCAGTTCAGGGTTCATTGATTGCAATGCACATTAATCATAAAAATGCAAACAAAATATAAGAAGTTTTTTACTTGAAAAGTAGAAATAAATAATAAAATCATAAGACCATAAGTTAGTAAATGATACAATGACATACGGACATCTTTATTATCTCTACATTATATAAATTGGGACTTTCATAAATCAAGAGCAGATATCATCAATGATTGGGACAGCTCAACTATGTGGGAATCAATAAAAAATCACTTAAAGCCACATTTGTAGCCAATGATTTGATATAAATAAGCTATCAGCATAGTTTTTAAACAAATGATAATGATGTTTTGATATTGATGTAGTACTATTTAAATTCAGAAAGCTTTTAAAATGTTTTTATTAAGTAAATAATTTTCCATTTTGTTTTTTAGCTCGCTATAAAGAGAAGTCTTCAAGGAAAGGTGTCTAAAAATCTTATTTTTAATAGAATATTCGATTTTCTTATATATCAAAAAGATAACTAACGAAAACCATAAAATATTTCTATATTAAATATTTACTTAAGTTTATAAGCTTAATAAAAATAATGAGTAAACAAAACTTATTATATAAATCAAGACGCTTATTGATAGTAATCAGATTGTCTTATCTATATAGACAGTTGTTTCTATCGATATAACACCAAAAACACCATTGGACAATACTATTCTGGCAAGAAAGTTAAGAACTTTAACAAGTTTTTATAATTTCTATAATTTCTTCCATTTCCATTTCCCCCCAAATTGTTTATGATTTCTTGTGAATTTTTGCTGCTCTTCTTGTGGATTTTTACATTCTTTGCAACTCTTATGCATTATTTATGCTCCAGAGACATATTCATCTTTACAGTTGCCCATAAAAGTAGTTGCACAGTCTGTATAAAATTATATTCATTTTTTTAATGCGATTCCATTCGCTTTATTGTGTGAAAGAACTAATTCGGTGTCCATATGATGCTGGAGTAACAATTTTATGGAGAGGAGAACTCAAATCTCTATCAAAGAGGAAAATGCTACGTTCACTTGCATACATTTTCCACACTCTCTGCCTCTGTCTCTATCTATCTCTTGCTGCCTGTCTCTGTCTCTCTGTTTATTATTGTTGCAGTTGCATTGAAAACAATTTATTTTCATGCCTTCGTATTTATGGCAATTTATTTTGTGTGCTGTCTAGTGAAGGGGACAATCTCTCGAGACCCCTGCCTCCTGCCTCTTAGCCCTCCCTCTTTTTGGATAACCCCTTGACCCCTCGCCCCCTTTAAAAAGGCAGACAACCAATTTATGTGGTTTGTGCTTCTCTTTCTCTGCTTCTCCTACTTCTTCTTCGCTTTTTGGGATGCAAATGTCGCGACTCGCGACTATTTTAATTGATGTCGATTCGCGATTTGCAAAATTCTCTTTTTTTTCCCATTTCTCACGCTACGAAATAATAAATAACAGGTGGAGATCGTTGTCTGTAAAGTGTGCCACATTATGTGGGAGGGCAGTGGGGTAAGTAGGGGAGATTGACACGCCTCTGTTCAGGTTTATTGAACACTCCTCATTGCGACTTCCTGTGTCAGCAAAAACAACAACAAATCAACAAAAACAACGACAACCCACGAAACTCAAATGAAGTGAAACATTTTGTGCCGCGAATTACAATCGTGCCCCCAAAGTCCCGCATGCTTGCCACATGCCCCGACCCCTGGCACTGCCCCCGTCACCCTGCCTCTTCATGAGCTCCTACGTTTCACAGTTATAATGAGTTGCAGTTGCAAGTTGTCTGACTCTCCCTCTCAGTCGCGCTCTCTTTCTAACTCTCTCTCTCTCTCTCTCTCTGTCTCTCTTTCTCTCTATGCAATTGAAAACTCTGCAAAGACTTTTCGACTCTGAGGTTGGGGGCACTACCAAACGAGGCAAACAAGACGCACTCTTCCGGGTTCTGCTCTCTCTGTCTTTTACTTTTTTCTGTTAGACCCTGTACTTAAAGAAATTTGATGAGTCTATTGGACAACAATTAAATTTACAATAAATTTACATAAAATTAAACTTATTTGCCCCTAAAATGAAGTTTCTAAGAACTCAAAGGGACTGAAACTATCATCAGATTCAAAAAACAAACAAGAAAGTAGTACAAACTAACTTTAGTATGAACTAAAGTAGACTGCTTTAATTATTACACAAGTACAGGGTCTAGAACAGTTGCGTACACCGTCTGTACCCCTTTCAAAGTTTACATTTTCATGTTGCACCTGCAGCTGTGGACTTATAGCGCATTATGCCCATAGATTTTCATGATTTTCTAATTTTTGTAGACTGCAGACTTGTCCCCCTACCGCTCCCTGGCCTTACCCTATTTGTATTGAATTCAGTATGCACAGGGGGAGTGGCAGAGGCGGGCGACAGGGAGCGACTGGCACCGCCTGGTGTTTAATGAATCAAAGAGAACGCAGTCAGAAAGGGGGTCGCAAAGGGGCTGCGGCCGTGGCTGAGGGGGGCGTGTTGTGGCCAACTGCGGCTGTCACGAACGCGGGTTTGGCTTTTGGCTATTGGGCAATCACAACAACAACAACAACTAAAACAACAACAAGTAGCAGGAAGAAGCGACCAACTGAATCGCTGCGCTTTTTGAAGTTACTTTCTGGCATTTTTGTTGTTGTTTTAGCTCTTTTTCAGCCGCTTCTACTCCATAAACTATAAACAAATTTTCGGCGGCTTCTCAGTCAACGAAAACAACAGCAACAACAACAACAATGACAGAATTTAAAACGCTGGCAAACATCACGCAAAAGTTTCATTTTGCATCTGTTGAAAGTCGAAGATTGAGCAACTAAAAGTAGAACTGCGTTGAAAAGTCGCCTCAAGTCATGGAACTGTGCCACAGATTACACTGCCCAACAAAACACAGACAACACTAGCACACATACATAGAAATCATACAAACTTCTAATATGTTTGACATAATTAGATTAAGTTCTAATTTGTATTTAACTTTATTTTAGACTTTTAAAAAGTTTTCTTAAACTTTGAACTCTTTTAGATGTGGCAATTTATTCATTATTTCATAAATTCTAAACTAAAGTTAGAATTTTGGAATCCCTGTACACAAAAGTGTGTAGTCCAGTGTTTTGTTTACTTAGTTGTTGTTGTTTTAGGACAAAAATAAAGCAACAAAGTTGGCTAAAAAATAAAAAAAGCTAAAGAACTGAAAAAGAAAACGGCGAAAGAATTGTTTATGTTTGCTTTAAATTTGCTAAGCTGCTGAGGGCGGGTTGAGATCGTACATTGGCCTGTACCGGATCATATTGGTATGATGACTGGCCAAATTGGCTGCTACTTTTGCTAGCTTCTAGCCACAAACTACAACTATGGCTATAACTGTCTAACTGCCTGTCTGCTAGTCTGTCAGTCTGTCAGTCTGTCTGTCTTTATGTCTATCTGGTTTCATTAACAGCTCATTGCAGTGGCAATTACATCGAGAGCCGAAATTGTTTGTCATATGTTTGTTGTGTGCTCAGAGAAAGTCTTTGGTTCGCTTCATTTTTCATTTAATGCATGGCGAGAAAAATAAAACTCTTTTATGACATAGGCTATATAACGATATCTGTGTGTCTGTGTAAGTACGGCGAAACGTACTTACTTTTCATGCGAGCATTCATGCACTGAGAAAAACGGCAAGCACTTAAAAGTAATTAAGCAGCGCGGCGAATTAACTATTTAGCCATTGAAAAATCACACTTACTTTGGCTATAAACTGCTGAAAACAAGCCTAAGAGCAAGTCGACACTTAAAAACAGCTAGAAACAAGCTAAACTCTTGAAGAAAATAAGAAAACTTTATTAGAAACAAGTTTAATAAAATTCCTTATAATACCAGTTTTTTCTTACAGTGTAATACTTATATATATTTGTTTGTACTATATATAAATACTAACTATAATATCAAGAGTAACAACAACAGTAATGGGAAGCCCACTTCACGCTTCGAGGCGTTTTAACTTAGCTTTTTTCCCGCTGTATTTTTGTTGTTGCTTAGCGGCATGCGCCACATGACACTCTGGCTAAAAGGCGTTGAGTGTTGGCTAGGGGAGTGGAGAAAGGGGCGTGGCTAGAGCCACAACTACAGCTGACCATTGACCAGACTTAAAGTCATAAAAAAATAGAAAAGCTGTTTTCAAAGGCCAGCATCAAAAGTCCAAGAAAAAAAGTAGTAAAATGAGTTATAGTCGACTGAAAAAGACCCTGTACATGTATCAATGCTAGAAAATAAGTAATTAGGCTTAAGTACAGGGTCTAACCGTTTTGTGTAAACGCAGGGCAGCGTTAGGGCGTAGACTGTCGCCATATTGTCTCGCCTGAGAGCCTCGTTCATTGTCATTCTGGCAATTGTTGTCTCAAGAGAACCTCCATGTAACAGAATACAAAATATCCTTTTGTTCCGCGTAAACTGAGACATTTTATACTCTTAGCTCAAGAGCGCACAAAGAGGAAGACCAAGTCGCCAAGGTTCTCTCACATAAACTGCTCCAGTTTGGGCCAAAACGCTGACCTTGAAATTGGCAATCAAAAACTGGCCGAAAGACAAAAGTTAATAAATGAATATAAGCAAAACGAAGTCAAACAAAACAAAAAACGATGACAAGTTTTGAGTTTTGTTTATGGAATTTTTAATAACGCTGAACGCTTGATTGAAGCGTTAGAGGCAGAGAGTTGTAGATAGAGAGAGAGAGAAAGAAGTGTAGACAAGTAAAACGTTTGGAAGTTGAACTTTAACGCGATTTAAAAACATTTCGCACACTTCCAAAAAAAAAAACAAGTTTCAATGGCATTTTTTATCACAATTAATTTGCTTGTGATTATTAAAGAGAAGTGACAGGCAGGGAAAACAGGGAAAACGGGGAATCCATTTGAAGTGAGAGTATTTATATGTACACACAATCACCACTAATCGTTCATTATACACAAGTATAAAACTTGTTATCGACAACAATAAGATAACGCGACAGGCAGCAAATTTCTGACTGCAGTCGCAAAAAACCACAAATTTTAGCAAAAATTTGTGTTTTGTGCCAAAAGATAAGATACTATTAGTAGGAAATTGGAAAATGTATAAGAAGCAGTGCATTGTGGAAAATATATAGTATAGATTTAGAAAATAGTCGAAGAAAAACCACTTGAAATTGAATTGAATTAAAAGAAACTACCAAACAGTTACTACTGTAAGTTAATGTCTTAAGAAAGTGTAGTAAACATTTTGTTACTACGATTCATAAAATGAGTTTTCTTAATGACATTTTTTGCCACATGCCAATCACCATTTAATAGCGCTTAAAAGTTTATCGACGGGGATTAAATGGCATGTAGGCAAGCTTCACTGTCACTTGAAAAGTATGCAACAATTTGAGTACAATTTTTTGACTTTATGACAGGCTCGAGAGTAATTAAATAACTGTGAAGAAAGTCGCTTAACTCTAATCTCTAATCTCTTTCACTTGCCACTTGGAATTTTCTTTTCTTTTTTACCAACAAATCGTATCAAATCACAAAACGGCCAAACTAATAAATTAAGCTTAATTAACATTTTCCTGGCAGCTCCAATCAACAGTAGCTGCCACTCCCCCTCGCCGTCCCCTACTTCGCCCCCTCCGAGGCGGATGCGTAATTAAAACGGTTGGAGCATCCGTTCCTCATCATTAGCATTATGAATAAATATGGCAAAAAAGGCAATATAAAAAAAAAACGTTTATTAAGCGGGCCAAGCAGCAAACGACCAACTGAATGATTGACTGGTTGACGTATTGATTGACTGACGTCAAAATTGCACTCTTCCTGATTTCATTGCTGCCACACACACACACACACACACACACACACACACAGCGACGCTCGCTCACTCACAAATCGATTATCGCTCGAGTCATGCAACACAAGAAATGACGTTTTGACGCTGCATAATGAAGTGTCGTGCAGGAAGTCAGGGCTGTAGGAGTCGCTTGTGTGTCTAAACAGTCAACTGACCTTTCAACCAGCAGGAAAAAGCAAAACAGCAAAACCGTTAGACAAATTGAACGACAATGTGACGCCGAAAAAGCAAAAACAAAATTTACTTGCCACCCACACACAGAGAGCAAGTTCCTTTTAACAGTTACAAGCTCAGCTGAGCTCAAGTTCCCGTTCCCGTTTCTATTTCCATTGGTCACTTCCAGTTCCAGCTGCACTTCCCGTCACTGTCTTAGCCTGCCATCATCATCATATTCGATAACAACTTTCTACCCGCAACACACAGACACAGCCACACTCCCCACACACACACACATACTATGACAAAAATTGTTACTCACCCACAGAGAGCGCAGTACGAATAACTGTGCCAGCCACGATACACAGTTGTTGTAGTTCGCTGTTTTGTTGTTGTCTCTGTTTTTGTCTTCGTTGCTGTTCTTCTTCCTCTTCTTCTCCTTCTTCTTCTTGTTGTCGCTGCTTGTTCCTTTTGGTGGCGCTGATGAAAATGTCAGAGGGTCCCCCAAGGCATGCTCTTTCTCTGCTGCCTTCCCTTTCGCTCTTTCACTCCTGCACTTTGCTCGCTTGTTGATTTGTTGTGTTTGTTCGGGAGTTTAGCAGCCAAATGGACGTCTGATAAAATTCTATTATTGCTCTGCTCCCCGTGTGTTATTCTGTTTTTGTGTATTTGCAAAATAAAAATGGATAGCAAATTTGCGTTGTTCGTGGACGGGTGGATTTGGCGAATATTCTGTAGTACTAAATTATTTGTGCAAATTGAATGCACAAATATCACACACACACACGCGCGCGCACAAATCCAATGAATGAGCGAGTGAACAAGAGAGCGGAGGATGAACGTTCCAGGTGAACGTTACGGGATCACATCACCATTGTTGTTGCTATTGTTGAATTAACCTGGACAGCTGCACAGCGGCGTCGACAGCAGCAGCAGCTGTAAAGGACGTTTGCCTGCCTCTGTATTGGTATTTGTATGTATTTGTAAAGGTCCTCACACAGATAAACTGACACACACACTCGCACTCTCGCATCTACAGAAGACGCGTTTTAAACAGCGCGAAAAATCGATGGCTTAAGCAAAAATTTGTTGTCTTTTGCAACACAAAAGCTACATAGCAGCAGCAGCTGCAAACAATAACTAGCAACTACAATTTAGATTGGACGGCACATCGATTAATTTGAAAGCATTGCACTTTTATTTCGGGTTCACGAATTCAAAGGCTTCAAATGCAAACAAAACCCGTTCATCCAAAACGCCGCGACAAACAGAAGAAAAATTCGAGACGCACCCACACGCGACAATAGCAACGATGAAACTGTTTACAGAACTACTCTGAGCAGCGCTGCTACCTAGCAGCACTGTTAAACTTAACAGAAGCCGGTTAAGAGTGTGGCCGTACTAAGTCATGCACTGAAATGCCACCAACAGTGCTGCCCAGCGCACTTATAATTTACTTTAAACTGAAGATCAATTTGAAAATTAAAATAGAAGTAAATAGTTTTTGTAATTTTTTAGCCATTTTATTAGTGTTCGTACGATTTAGTTTCAATCTAGAAGCTACATAAAAAACCCGGGCAAAATATCACACGGAACTCATCAAAACATGGGGGGCGCCGCAATGAAGAAGGGATTTCAATTAATTGCCAGGGGATGGATACAATGGGTTGAAGTCGCGGGTATTGGCTACTTGACTTATAAACAAAATATATATATTAATAGTACATCGAATAATATATGCTCATAATGGATTAGCTGGCTGGGTATGCTGTGTGTGTGGTTGTGGTTCTGGTATGTTTTCTCGCTCATTCGGCCAAGATGTCGATTAATCATTATCGATTCTCGATTACAGTTTACTGCAAATATAACCTATGATAATCGTTGGCACCGAACGCACAATTACATTTGGGACATTTGCGCTGTCGCGTCTCATAGCGGGTGCGTAGGCAATCGTAGCAGAAGACATGAAAGCACTTGGAGAGCACTGCATCCTTGCGCTTCACCTTGCACGATGGACACGTCAGTGTCTCCTTGTATTCCCTGATCTCCTCGATCATCACCTCATCGATGGTTGTGCCCGACATTTCCATCTTCTTCATGCGCTCTGCTTTGCGTTTAAATTGTGCCAACTCCTCCTGCAATCGCTTCGTTTTGTACGCCTCCGCTTCCAAGGAACTCGTTTTCTCAGCCACCACTTGTTGGGCCTCCTTCATTTGCGCATGATACTTCTCCAAATGCAATTTGAGATCCGCTGCCGACTGGGCCGATTCGATGGCCTTTCGCTTGTGCATCTCCATGGCCTGTTGGCGCAACATTAGCTCCTTCTCAATGGAAGCTACTGTGGCCTGTAGACTGCGCTCCTTCTCCTCCAGCTTGCGGAGCACAATGTGCATAGCATCGATCTGTGTGGTCGCTGTCGCCATTTGATCCTCTAGCACCGTCTTTTCTTCCCGCAGCAGCTTGTGCAATTGATTCGCCTTGATGCGTTCCGACATTAATTTGAAATTCGCATCATCCTTTTCCCGCAGCTGCTGGATAAGCCTTGAGTTCTGCTCCTGCATGTCCTCGAATGCCTGGCCAGTAACCTCCATTTCATTAAGCAGCGCTTCCTCCTCATGGGAGCCCACAAAGGGACGCGTATAGTTGCCGCCGCCAGGACCACCAGCACCGACCACACCAGGCGCACCACCCCACGAATTCTCGGTGGGCTTATGGTTGGCTACTTGCTTCTGTAGCTCATATTTCTGCTCCTCCAGTTGCTTAATCTTGCGCAGTGCCTCCTCATCGGCCAGTTTCTTGCGCTCCTCCCGCTTGCTTTCTTGCAGCTTCTTGAGCTGCTGTCGAAGCTCCTCGATCTCGGAGCGCAGCTTCTTCTCGGTGGCCATTAACTGCACCTTGTCCCGCTGATCCTTCGAGACGCCTTTGTACATGTCCAGCAACAGTTTCATTTCCTTCTGATCATTCAGCGCTTTTCTGCAGAAAGGAGAAAAGAGTTAGCAATTTAAAAAAAATGAATCCAAAAGGAGGATTGCGTCAATCCTCCCTCATCGCTACCTACTTGAGTTGCGCCTTTAGATCCCGCACAGTTTCGCTCTCCACGGCTTTAAGCTCCTTGGCTTTGATGCCATCCTTAGTTTCCTTTTCGGTCTTTACGGCATTTGCATTTCCCGGATTCGCGTTTGCTGCATTTGCCGGACCTGGGGAATCTTTCTTTTCCGCGCTAGGCGCTGCATCGGAGCCGGCAGAGATCTTCTCCTGCTTAATGCTGGGATCCTTAACATCTTTACCACTGGATTCATCCTCCATTTCATCCTCTTCTTCCTTCTCCTCTTTGATGGCTACACTCCCATCGCCAGTGGCTGTAACATTTGTTTGGTTTGCGGCTCCTCCACCTGCTCCTCCAACACCACCTCCTCCAGCCGAGTTGGAGCTGTTGACATTCTCCTCCTTCACATTGACTGCGGATTCCTGTTTAATCTCATCCCCAGAGTTGGTCGTCGTGCCCACTGACTGCTGCTGTAGCTGCTGTTTGCTCTCGATTTTGGCGAGGGCATCGTCGAGCTCCTTCCGCAGCTTTACATTGTCTGTGGAGATGTCCTTGTACTTGCGTTTATAACGCTGAACTTCCCCCTTGAGTTGTCCATTGTGATTCTGCAAGGAGGTGATAAGATGCCGCATCTCACGGTTGATGGGCGCTGTCTGTTCATTGGCGGCCATATTCTGTTCGAACTCAATGCGCAACGCTTCGTATTCCTTGCGTATCAACGCCAGGACATCTTCCATTTGGATCATCTCGCTACGCACTTTCTTCTGGGCAATCAGCTCCTCGCTCTCCATCACCTCGATCTGACGTAGATGTTGATTCTTGCTCGACTGAAGCTGATTACGTGTCTCATCTAGCATCGTCTTGATCTGCATGGATTCATTGTAGAGCACCGAAAACTGTGACTGCAAACACTTGTATTCCGTCGTCTCCACGATTACCGATTCGGGCAATTGGCGTATCTGTAGAGGAATGGGAAAGATTATTAAATAGAGTTCAAATAATACCCAAGTTAGTTGCTACTTACATCCATTTTGAGCTTCTCCACCTCCTTGAGTGTCTCGCGATGCGTGGCATGAAGTTTGTCCAGTTCCTGTAAGCGATTATTGGCCAGTTCACGATGCTCCTCGAGCTCCTTTTGCAGCTCCTCCAAGTGTTGACTATTCACATTGGTTGTAGCGCTTCCACCGCCTCCACTGCCACTGCCCGATCCGACGCCAGTGTTTGGTGTCTTGGTGCTGTTGCTGCTTTTGTTGGGATCCCCGTAGATTTGATGATACGCCTTCAACTTCTCAATGGCCTCGGCCAAATGATTCTCCAGCTTGTCGTTGCGACAATGAATCTTCTCCAGATCATATTTGAGCTCATCGATTTGATTCTTGAGCTCAGCATTCTCCGTCTCCTTGGCGGTGAGTGCATCCTGGTATTCCTTCATTTTCAGAGACATTGTGTGAAATTTCTCGTGCAGCGACGTATTCAGATTCTGTAGAGCACGATTCTCAGTCATGATCTCAATGTGCGTTTGCTTTAACGTCTCCTCCAGGTTGACACCAGCTGCTAATGCCGTTCCTTCTCCTCCCGCTGTGGACTGTTGTTGTTCATCGTCACCTGAAGCCGAACCCTGTCCTCCTGCTCCAGCCAGACCGGCATCACCTTTCAATACAAGCGTAATCTTCTCGTTGCGCTGCATTAACCTATCGATGACCTGGACAATCTTGGCTACAGCACGTTTGGAGACCTGCACGCGATTCGCAAGCTTCTCGTCTAGCTCCTCCTTGTCCCAGGTGGACAGCTGTGTGAGAAATGAGGTGGTCACCTCGTTTTCATTCTTGTTCTCCAGCTCATCGGCCGTCTCAGCATCAAAGCGCTGCAATAGCACCCGTATATCCTCATTTAACTGATTCCAATAACGATTAACCACATTGAGGACTGCATCATCCTGCGTCTGACGCTTTTCCAGTTGCTCAATGCGATGCCGCAGTTCGGCCTCGCAACGCATTCGCTGCTCAATCCGTTGGGCGAGTTTTTTATTCTGAAATTCCAGAACCTTGATATCCATCTCCTCCAGTGTGGACACCGGGCCAATTAGATGTGGCTCAAAATGCACCTTCTTAATTGGCGGCTGTCCAGCGGCCGCTGCGGCGACCAGACAGCTGCTCCCGCTGCCGCCACCACCGCTGCCGGCGCTGGCATCATCAGCGCTCCGTTTTGACATCTCTAAATTCTAAACTGCAACAATATAATGAGAATATTTTTGTGTGTTTTAACTGTATTTTTTCAGTTTTTATATTCTGTTTTTATTGATTTTCGTAATTCGAGTTTCAGTTTCGTGGCTGTACTCCATTTTTCTGCACTGTGCTCGACGGACGCTGCCCAACTGGAAAATGGGCGCACAGATGAAAAGGGGCGGCACAGTCAACATTTTGACAGACGGACAACTGCTACTGCTTACCTTAATTTCTGGTTTGTACACTTTTAGCTTAACATTAATTAATAACTTCAACAAAGCGGCTGAATTCTAAATAAGTTTTTTTTCTACTAATTGGTAGCTGTTTGTAGCATAAAGGGTTGCATCTTAAACGATAACTTGTGGCGGCTAGCCGATAAATTAGCGTACGTTGTTATCGCGGATGATAAATAAAACTATCTGGCAACTCTGGTCGTACTGCTTAGTTGGGCAATATGTTGATATTGGTGTCACAAAAGCCATTTTTACTAAATAAAAGTAAAATTCTTCCAGATAAATTGTAAATATGGAGTCCGTATGTCGCGTATGCATGAGCGGTTCCGTCACGCTGGTGGATCTGTTTTCCAAGCAAACGGAACAGACCGAGGAGCACAGTTTAGCCGAAATGCTCACCGAATGCGTCAACTGCGAAGTGCAACAAGACGATCCATTACCAAACCACATTTGCCTCACATGCGTTGCAGACACCAAAAATGCATTCACATTTAAGCGTAAATGCGAAAAGAGTCACCTCCACTTCTGGCAATTGTTTCAGATACAACACTATGGAGACGAAACGTCGTCAACAAGTGAACAACAAAATCACGAATGGAGCTTCGAAAAGGTGGACTGCATCAAAGCAGCGGGAGATGGGGGAAATACCGGGGTAGCAGCAGACGCAGGAGAAGCAGCTATAGGCATAGATGAATGCGAACTGAATTGGCAAGAAAGTGCCGATACTAAACCAAAGGATCTGGATTCCTTATCGAAGAAATTCGAACCAGAAATAAATATCTTAACTGTAGATGCCACGCCCAGTGCGCCGAAGGAACTCCACCTGTGTGATATCTGCGGCAAAGAGCTGAGCGAAGCAGCTCTACTCAAAGAGCACATACTCATACACAGCACGGAGGATCGTCCATTTCTGTGCCCGTATTGTTCGAAGGGATTCAATCAGCGATCGCATCTGCGGGCTCATGTTCGAGTCCACACTGGAGAACGTCCATATGAGTGCACTGTGTGCTCAAAAGTGTTCGCACAAAGCCATCACCTAAAGGATCACATGCTCTCGCACTCGGGGGAACGTCCATTTCCGTGTCCACATTGCCCCAAATCCTTCAATCGTAATGCGAATTTACAAACACATCTGATTGTTCATTCCGGTGAACGGCCTTATGTTTGTCAACTCTGTCCTGCGACATTCAATCATCCCTCGAACCTAGAGAAGCACAGCCGCATTCATTCCGGCAAACGTCCGTACGAGTGCTCACAGTGTCCCAAGACCTTCACGCGTCGTCAACATCTCAATACCCATGCGCTGGTCCACACCAACGATCGTCCGTTTCACTGTGACAAGTGCACCAGGGATTTCCGGAGCAGACCCGGTCTTAAGAAACATATCTGTGTACCGCCAGAGCCGCTCAAGTTGCCCAAGAAGCGAAAGACCAAATTCAATCCTATTGTTAATGTACGTAAGGTAAAACTTAAAGATGCGGAAAATTCTGAGATCGATGCTTCCAAAAATTCGAATAAGATTAAATAAATAAATTAGTTAAAGTTTAATAACTATTTTTAATAAAATCAAATTTGTAAATTAGCAGATGAATTCATTCAGACCGTGCAAGTCACCTGAAAATGTGAATAAAACTACAATTTTTTTAAACGTTATTAATGTTGAGTGAACTTTTTTGAAGGAGCACGATTTCCATTTATTTTGGATGTTTTCATCAGTGGTAGAGGTTGTAGATCGTCCGGAACGAGGCAAGTCCCCAACGGTTTCACGACCGTCTTTATTGCACATTGCACAAAATTTCTTTAATTTAATTGTTTGCTTTTTGAAATTGTCGATTTCAAAATAAATTTCGTTGAACAAAATATTTCTATTGAATTATTTTAAGCAGCACTGTATTTCGATAGTTTCGATAGGTATGCACTGCCTATCGAAGGTAGTAAACAAAGTGGCTTTAAAAATAATTATGGAATCAGCATGCCGGGTCTGCATGAGCAGTTGCGTTACTCTTGTGGATTTGTATAGCCACCAGCAAGCGGAGGAACTCAGCCTAGTCGAGATGCTGAAGGAGTGCGTTGGATGCGATATACATCAGGAAGATCTACTGCCAAACCAAATTTGTCTCACTTGCGTGAAAGAGACCAAAAATGCCTACAAATTAAAGCGGAAATTCGAGGAGAGTCAGAGGAGTTTCTGGAAAATGCTGGAGCAGGGATCACAGGTAAAACTAGAGCCTCCAGAGACTTCAGAGGAGGAGCAACTGACTCAAAGTATCAAGGAAACTGGAACAAACACTTCTGATGCCATGGATGAATTTCCAGTCAAGAGATTCTCGGATACAACGCTGCTGAATGATTCCCGTTTAAGCCTGCAGAGACACATACAAATTCATGACACGAAACTCTACAAGTGTGAGCACTGCCCGAAAGCCTTCGCCAGTAAAATAGACTTCGAGACGCATAGTTCATTTAAATGCATCAAGTGCACAAAATGTTTTAGATCATCTGCCAATTTTCAGTTTCATCTTCGCATGCACGCCAAAGAATATTCGCTTGTGTGTCCAAATTGTTCTAGGAGATTCCAGCAGCTGCCACAGCTGGAGAAACATTTGCGGACTCATAGCACCTACAAGTGTCCATACTGTCCTAAAACTTTCGTGCGCAAACAGGATGCAAATTATCACATACTCAAGCATACAGGCGAACGTCCCCACAAATGTCCAAAGTGCTCGAAGGGCTTTAAGATGAAACACCATCTAAAGTACCACTTGCATACCCACATGGAACAACCATAATAAATGAAATTAATTTTAAGCTAAACTAAAATAAATCTTAATTCAGTTATGGAATCCCATTAATGCCTGCTCAGCTGTAGCTCGATAACATTGATATTATCGAAACACCGATAAGCAATTCAAAATCGTAAAAATCGGATAGCTAAAAATCGATACATCGATATAACGATGATTTCTTTTAGCGTGTCACAAGAAACAAAATAAAGCAGAATTTTTACCAGATTAAAAACAACTGTAAATATAATGGAAGCTGTTTGTCGCATTTGCATGGACAGTTCAGTGGCGCTAGTAAACATTTTTGAGGAGCGCGAATCACGCGGTAGCAAGGAGCCCAGCTTAGCGGACATGCTTAACGAGTGTGCTGGCTGCAAGGTGCGGGAAGACGACAAGCTGCCCAGGCAGATCTGTGATACATGTGTGTTGGATTGCCTAAATGCGTTTCGATTCAAACGAACCAGCGAACAGAGCCAGGAACGGTTCATGGAACTGCTTAGAGAGCAGGAAAAGGAGACGGAGCAAACAAACTGTAAGACGAAGAAAGCCAGCTCTGATGACGTAAAGAAGGATGTGGAGGATGATAAGCAGGTGCATGTGATTTGTAAGAAGGAGTTGGAAGAGATGGAGAGCGAGTCAGAGACAGAGGAATGGCAACTAACGGAATCGAGTGTCGATTTGGGCTGCGTAAAAATTGAAAATAGTGTTTTCGTTTCATGCGGCGAGGAAATTTCACCTAAAAACACAGATATAGCTCAACAACAAAAAAAATCTCAATTAACACAAAGAACTGTTCCCACTGGAATCGTGACACTTAACCGAACGATCACACTGAACGCCTCAGGTGGCAGAATTATACCAATTGATAACAGATCGCCGCTAACGGGAAAGATTTATCGCTGCACTATTTGCGGCAAGGAATTTCTGCAAATGGAAAAGCTGATCAAGCATAAGAACATTCACAACAGCGAATTTCGTCCTTTTGAATGCAGTTACTGCCACAAGACATTTGCGAAGCGTTCGTTTCTTAACGCCCATCTGCACAATCACAAGGACAAGGACAATCGTCCGTTCAAGTGTACACAATGCCCAAAGTCCTTTGCCCGCCTGCTGCACCTCCAGGAGCACACGTATTCCCACACGGGGGAGTCGCCTTATAGGTGTGACAAGTGCCATAAGAATTTCCGCAGCTTGCCGGGATTCCGGCATCACGTTTGCCTGGCGGCTCACAATGAACTGAAGACTGCCCATTTGACATTGTTCACCTACAAATCTTGAATTAAGTCGAAATAGTTGCATAATTATTAGCTTGAATTAGTATTAAGTATTATAAGTAATCCTATTTTGGTAATAAAAACAAATAATTTGCATGTAATACCTTTAGCAACGTTTCCTTCCGAATTAATAAAGAAAGTAATGTGTAATCCCAACGAAAGTTTTAACTGCTTCAAATCAAAGTCATAAATTGAATTCAGCTCAAAGTTTGGCATGTCGTGACAGCAATTCAATCAATAGCACAACATAGAACGAGCTGCTCGACTGTAATATGCCCAGTAAACAGTTTAGTTAAAAATCAATTAACAATAGTTGACAGCACCAGTCTATGTTCAATGCAAAAGCAAAGCTCTTCTTTCGTCACTAGAGTGGGTGCCTTCTACAGTTTGAACTGCCAAAACAGTCGAGTTACCAGCCAAACGACCA
This sequence comes from Drosophila parthenogenetica, assembly GCA_035047505.1. NCBI lineage: Eukaryota > Metazoa > Arthropoda > Insecta > Diptera > Drosophilidae > Drosophila > Drosophila parthenogenetica. The sequence goes on from JAWNPM010000070.1 coordinate 3,597,092, forward strand.
GGCAAACAGAATAAACAAACGATATCGCTCCTACTGCATATTTGTTATTGTAATTGCAATTTGCACAAATTGGAGCAAGCATTCCGATTGGTCCATTTCCTATTGGTGCATAGAGTCCAGCTTGGGGACATGCTTGAAACAACAATAATGTTTCATAGTTTCCTTCTTCTCTTCTTTCTCTTTGCATATAACCGTTACTTCGCTAATCCTAATGTTAAGTTGTTGTTGTGTGAGCTGCGAGCTGCACTGGCAAAAATCTGCTTTAGTTGCGAGTTTCTATGGTAATTTATAGCAATTTTAAAGATTATGTAGAACTATTTTTTGCACAGTGTACGACTAAATTTAATTAAAGTTTTGGCAACTGAAACTTGTTAGTATTTCTGTACGCCTGCTGTTTTTCCAATGGTTTCATTTTAATTTCGCTGCAATTTCGATCAGTGGAGTATGTATGTATGTGTGTTTGTATTTATGCATGTTTGTATGTATGTGTGGATGTCTGTAAGAAGCACGGCATGATCTCTAGAAAATAGTCCAGATTCCAGCTCTGCTACCAGGCGTACAGAATTAGCAGTTGGCTGCTCTTAATGTGTTTTTGTGGTTGTGCTTCGAATGCCTATGAGAAATATCGAGCATTACGATTGGCTCACGCAGGTTGGGGAAGTGACAGAACACAACAACAAAGTTTCATATTTTCTTTCTTATCTTTGTTCTATGATCTTTTAACCGTTATATCCTGACTGTATATTTGTTGTTGTCTCGTCTTCGAGCTACACTTGCAAAAGACTGTTTTAATTTTGATTTTGCTTTGGAATGCTTAACGATTTTAAAGATTTTATGGAACCACGTTTTTCACGGTGCAGCGAATTTTGTGGTAACATTTTGGAAGCAACTTCTTGCTATCATTTCTGTTCGCCTGGTGTTTCTTCTGTGTTTTGGCTTTGAAGCAATTTATATTTTGAGTGAGCATGTATGTGTGTATACGTATATATGTGTATGTGACTTGGAAACATCTATTCTATTGGTTCATCTATCCAACAAAATTTTAATATTACACATATAAAAATGAACTTAATTTGAACTCGAAGTGAAATGCAATTTATTAAACATGCCTTAACATGTCGATAATTTAGTATTTGTTGAACGAGGAATGCACATGTAATTTGAATTATAATATGTATGTGTGTGTGTGTGTGTGTGTGTTTGGGTGTGTATTAAAATGGGTGTTGATGCTCCCAGAGGACTCAAGATAGAGTAGAGCGTTGGCAGATCCTGCGCACTATTTAGAAAGATGTGTATTTGAGAGCCTGTCGCAAGGTCATGCAATCGACTTCGTCAATCTTGCAAGTGTTTGCCTTGATATTGATCTCCTCCTCCTGCATGACCTGGACATGCATCAGATACCGCATGGATGCCTTGTTCTCGTTGAGCTTCTGATTCAACTTGCAGACGGAGGCCTTCAGGGCCTGCAGCTCATTGTAGAGTGCATCCTGGACCATGTCACAGGTTAGCTCCAGACCAGGACGATGGGCACGATTGCTGAGACGTGTCTGGCACAAGGTGATGGCTCTCTGCTTGTCGGACATCTCCTTCTCCAGTTCGCTCATGTTGCGCTGCACCTGATGGATGTGATCCATGGTGTCCTTGTGCTTGTTCTCCAGACACTGTTTCACGTGCTTCGTCTCTGCTATGCGACGCTCGAAGGCCTCGTTGGTGCGATCCGTCTGGTTCTGCATGTCCTCGCAGACCTGCTTCAGCAGCAGATCGATGTACGCCCGCAGCTGTCCGGCCGAGACCAGAGCCTTGGCATTCGCCTCCAGATTCTCGTAGGTCTGAGCCTGCCACTCGGTTAGCGAGAATTGGCTTGAAGAGGGGAATTAGGTAAGAAAATTAAGTCAAAGTTGGAGAAAGGCAAACAAATTTGAGAGCCTACCAGTGCTGCTTGGACAAATCCTGGCCCTTGCCAAGATCGTGCTGGAAATCCTTCAGCTTCAGATTCTTCTCATCAATGGCCAGCGACTTGTCCTTAGCTGCCAAATCCTGATCCAATAGATACATGGCTGCACGCAGCTTACGTATCTGCTCCTCGGCCTCCTTCAGGGCTGCATCGGCCAGACCCTGACAGCCCTTAATAACCTTCAGTTCCCGTCGCAACGAACGATCCACTTCGTCATCGCAGAGATCGACGCCAATGCGTCCCTCGCGCAGTATCAGACACTGCTTACAAATCGCCAGTGACTTTTCCTTGAGGAACTCAATGGCGCTTAACACACGATTGCGGTACGTATTGAGGGTTTCATCCTCCAAAGCGGCCGTCTTCTTCTGTCGATTCAGTTCGTCCACCAGAAAGCGAATCTCACTTGTACGCTCACGCATGTGATGCTCCACCTCGCGTTGCCAGTTTTTGGTGGTGTCCTTGGTCTCATCCACCACGCGACGCGACTCTCTGGGGGAAGGAAAAAGGGGTGGAGAGTTAAAAAAATACTGGGAAATGCCATTAAAATACTGAGAAATACTTAATTTTCTAAACTTAATCGGGTTTAAGGATAAAAATTCATATTTAAATCATTTATTTTGGGTTTTACTTTTTAGGTTCTTGGGAATCTGTTCTACAAACGATAGGAGTGGTGCTAGCAAGTTATTTAATCAAGGAGTTTTCCAAGCTGTAGTCTTAAAAAATATTGATTTTCGGGATACTAAATAAATTTGTGCACTCAAATCAAATATTAGAGTCGCATTTACGCAATTCGAGGTAATAGCTTTACTAAGTGCCCAATTTCTCAAATACAACCCAAATTTTTAAAGAATTTTTGAATTGGGGTTCCATGCTTTTTCTTACTTACTCAACAATTCGTTCCGCTAGCTTCTCCTGATCACAGGTGATGCGAAACTTGATCTTGTTGTTGTAGTCCCAATCCTCCTCGGAGTAGCGTGGTGGACATTTTGCCACTGGTCCCAAATGCTTTCCGGCCAGCTGCAGACCCGTTATGCGACGCGTCTTCAAATTGGGCAACATGATTGACACTCAAGGACTATATACTCGTTATCTAGTTATTTAGTTGGCTAATTACAAAGAATGTACAAAAAATATATAGATATAGAATGTAGAAATGTAGGATTGCGTAAGTTCCAGCTTAAAAGTTACATGTGTGAAAAACTATCCACAAATTTTCCTGTGTCAGAGAAAACCTCCTTTAAATGGCACACTTTGTTGGGAGTGTACAGAGGTACAGCAGGAAAAAAAATGATGGAAATATTGATAGTTGTACCTAGCGAACTGTTCCGAATCTGTAACGACTTCAATTGCTACTGAGACTGCACCTGAAGCGACCAAAACCAAATCATGCTCCTCCTGCTCCTACACTTATTCTCCACCTGTCTTCCCGCCATGCCCCTCAGCTCTGCTGCCCCACCTCGAGCTAAGTTTAATCGATTCATGCTAAGGAATTTGGCCGTTGCCTAGCGGTATTTATTATTATGTTGTACACTGAGCGAAAATGTTGTGTAGTTAGACTTGAGTTGTTATCTGGGGTGTAGTAGGCGAAACTCTACTTGGTTTGCTGGCATATCCTATATTTTCGCAGTGCATGTATGCTCCTGTGGCCGTGTCCATGTGTCTCTCTTCAGCAATAGCTACCCTTTTGTTCCCTTTAGCGTTTTTCGCCCTTCAGCCTACGTCTCTGCATTTCCTACTGCCGTCAGCTGCCAGTCCAATTGGGCACAAACGCAAACGCAACCAGAAATAAGAACCAAGTTCCAGTTCCAAGGAATTTCGAGCGGTGGCAGGCGCGACTCTTCTCTTAATCCTCTCGCTAGCCCCCTTTCTCTCAACCCTTCTCTGCTTCGTCCTCGTCCTTGTGGTTTCATTGCGCCTTAAAATAGCTTGTGCCTTTGTGACTTTCAAGCCACACCCCCTGGCCGCCCCCTGATCGATTTATGTTACGACTAACATACTTTCGCTTTTTCTGCTTTTCTTTTTAGTTTTTCCGCAACTTTTCTTCCATTCCCCTTCACAGCTCCACTCCCTTCTGTCTACACTACTTTGCCAATAATTTATGCTAATCAGAGACGCCATTTTGTATAACACAGTTTGAGCAGCACTGACCAACGCAACTATTTTTAGATGTGCCCACTCAAGGGAAAGGGCTACAAGCAGCTATAACTCTGCTGCTATTGGCACTATCTGGTTGGAATTTTTGTGGCTTCGTGGGGAATTTTACAAGCTTCAATTACCTATATTTAAATTCTAAATTTAATTTAATTTACTTCAAGCAGTAGCTGTTTTCTCATCATAATTGAATATCGTTTTTATGTATTTTTTGTAAAATTTAGTTTGAATTTATTACGATATACATTTGTTTGTTTGTTGTTATCATCGTGTAACTATACATATACATAGGCTATGTATATATGTGTGTGTGTTTATATATATGCAGATATATATAGTTTTATGCACTTAATTCTTAATGATAATAAAAATGTACAATTTTAATTAACTAGGATCTGTTTGATGTTTTTTCTTTTCTTTTTAATAGTTTTTATTTTTGGATTTCAGTGTATGCTGCTTTCAGTTTGGCTTCAAATCTTCTGTAGAATTCTACATTCTACATTCTTTCGTGCTTCTGCTTGCTATGGCCTCGAGAAGTGTTACTTCTATTTGTTTATCTTCTTAATTAGCTTACTAACTTGGCTTTAACCCATGCTGGCTCTTACAAAATAACGTTTATCATATTGGCCAGGGCTGCCAACATCTTTCAGTTATGAATTATTAACAATGAACTTTAGTTTCCCTTCCTTCGTTTTAGTTTTTTGCTGTGTAGTTTAGTTAGCTGAGTGTGTGTTGCTTTTTCTCTCTCTCTCTGTACAAATTAATTAGCTTAATTTAATTATTGTTACTCTAGAATCTGAAAACTATAACTAGAAACTAATGCGACGTTTTCTGTCTCTCCGTCTGTCTGTCTTCACTTTGTGGACCTGTGTTTTTTAGTATCTGTTGTGGTTTTTCTCGACTTTTCCTGTTGTTTTTCTTTTGTTTTAATTGTTTTTAACTTGGCTATCTACGCATACAAACTGTAACTGTTTGGTTTTTTCTTTCTTTTTAGTTTATTTATGTTTTCTTAAATTCATTTATTTACTCTTTGTTTTATTGTTTAATTTGTTGCTAGTTTTGTTGTTGTTGTTTCCTTTAGTGTAGGCAGTGTTTCTTTATTCTTGGTTTTTCTATTTGTTTTTCATCGAATTTTCTTCCTTTTTTTTATACATAATTCTTAAGTTTTAAGCACAATTTAGTTTCATTTTGTTTCTTTTTTTTTGCGGTTTCCCTTTATTTTAGTTGCACAGAAAAAAGACATTTCCAAATAAAAACAGTTTTCTAGTTTTCTTTTCTTTCCACATAAACAAAAATCCAAAAATTATAAAAAATGTTTTGAAAAAAAGAATACACATAAACAAATCAAATGTTTTACCATGCAAAAAATATTATATATATATTTATAGAGTAATTTAAAATATAGTTTTTCTGGGCAAAAACAAACATTTTTCGTTAGGTAAATATTTGTTGCCTTTGCTCTCATTTTTATTTATTTCTTTAGTTTTATATTTTTCTGCTTATTTATTTATTTTCTTGTATTATTTTTAGTTTCTTTTCTTTCTTTTTTTTAACAAAAATAATTGCTTCTGAGGTATTTTCTTTTTTGTTTATATAAATATGTTTTGTTTTTCTCTATTATACACATAACCATTATAAGTATTTAGTTTTTAGTCGTTCTCGTTTTCAATAGTTTGTTTATCATTTTGTTTTTTGTTTTTGTTTTTGTATTGTAGTTGTCTTGTCTTTTTGTAAACAATTCAAAGCACCTTTTGATTATATTTGACATTGTATTTTGTTTTCTTTTCTTATTTTCATTTTCATTTCGTTTTTAAGATTTACTTTATTTAATTTGCAAAAATTGTTAATTTGTTGATGAACAAAAAACAACGGAAACTGAATATAATCAAAGTACAAACACAATTATTTATAAATTGTACAATTCGTTTTTTTTTTAGTTTACAAATTTTAGTTACTTTTCTTTATTTTTGTTTTTCTTTTTTGTTGTTGTTTTTGTGGCAGCATTTAGTTTCTCAGTACACAATAATTATTGGATTTTAAAATATATATATATATATATATAGCATCATCGGGTTTCAGTTTCGTTTTTTATATTTTTTTATTTTTTAGTGCTTATAACTTTCAATAAGTTTTTTAGTTTTTAGTTTTCATTTTGCCGCTGTTTCTGTTTTGTTTTTAAGAAATGCCTTATTTATTTTTTGTTTTTATTTGAACAACTTTTAAGTAACTTAGGTAAGAAAATGTGTTGCGCAGCAACTGAAAGCGAGTCGAGGATAAACAAATCAAATGAAATTTCAATTAAATTAAGCAAAAAACAAACTCAAATTAAGTTCTATAAATTGGCTATGCAAATCTTGCTTTGGAAACCTTTTTCAATATCGTTTTCATGTTCAGTTTTCAATAATATATTCATTTTTATTATCGTTAGCATTAGCATTAGCATAAGCATTAGTATTATCATTGATTTTTTTGTCCTATATAACTAGATGTTGTGGTCACTATACACAGAGGTTTCTTTATTGTTTACTTGATGTTTTTCTTGTTAATTTGAATTTAAAGCTTGAAACTAAACACAAAAATATATATATTGTATATTGTTTGTCTTCATTAAAACATAATAAATGGTTCAGCTACTAAATCATTAAAAATCTGCGACATAAACATAATTCTTGTCCTTTTTCACTATTTAGTACATAAGTATACGTGTGTGTGTGTGTTTGTTTGTTTGTGTGTTAATAAAAAAAATCAAAAAGTTTTAAGTGTACATTTGAACTAAATTGTTTAAACATTTTTGCCTATAGTATGTATAAAACACAGTTTCGTAAGTTAGTTAAATATTTTACACGATTCTCGCTTTCTCTCGCTCACACATACGCTCCAACTCCGACCACTACTACCGCTCTCTCACTCTCCGGCTGATCTACATACATATATAGTCATATCCTATATATATGGTGAGCTATAGCTATAGCATTCATGGTATATATATGTATATATTAAATTATGTTATGTGTTTTGTGTCTAACTGTAGTTTTTATGCATAATCTAAACAAAACGTTTCTTTCCTCTCTCTCTCTCTCTTTTCCATTCCACTCTCTTGCGCTCTCATTTCTTTTTCCATAACAAAAACAATCTGTTCTTTGTTTTGCGCTCTTGCGTTTCCTCTCCTCTTTTGCTGCTGCTTCCTTTGTAGTAACCTTAGACCATGGGCAATCCCTGCTGTACATCCATCATCTCATCCTGCGCTGGCGATGGGCGTGGCGCAAATGTTTGCATATGATGCGTATGTGGATGTTGATGCTGCTGATGTGGAGGCGTGGCACGTGCAAACAATGTAGATCGATGCATCGCCATTGGGACATTGGCGCCACCCACGTTCGCATTTGCCGACGGGAATTGCAATCGAAAACTGTTATCGGGATGCTGATGGGAGTGCTGTCGTGGAGTGCGACGTGGTGAACGAGCTGGCATTCGATTTGCACGATGCATATCCTCCAGTATCGATGGCGCTACGTAGGTGAAACCCTGCAAGAGAAAATAAAAATTCAATTAATCGAATATAAATAGTTCTTTTGTGAACAAAGCTCAAGAACTAGTACTTGTGAGCCGTTCTTTGAAACCAATAAAGCTAACTTCTATACAGAGCCTGGAATTAGTGCTGAACTTTGATCTGTATTATATTAGGGTGACCAGCTCACTTCACTGACTCACTCGATTTTAATTGTCTGTGCAATTGAATTTGGAGCAAGTCTCCCTGTTGCGAATACTAATTTTCCCCCCTGTCAGGAATTATGCAAGGCAACAACAAAAACAATCGGCCAACTGACCCAACTGCCTATGTAACACATTTTGCATAATTTTAGTTTCCGACAGCCAGCGTGAAAAAGACACTAATTAAATTTTGACGAAATCCCAAAACCACAACCAAATAATAAACCAAAAATATGATGAATGCAATAAAATAATTATAAATAAAAAAAGGGCCGCCGGCTGTCGGTGTGAATTTATCCATTCACACAAAGAAGAAGAAGCTGCACAAATGCGAGACGCGTCAAGTTGGAATTGGAATGAAATTGTACGTGAGCGCAATGCTAATTGGAATGCCAATTTGGGAGTTGATCGTATCAACATCGCATCACATCACAGCACTCAATCCACGATGACCCACTAACAAGAGTTGCGGGAGAGTTATGAGAAAGTTTCATAACGAACACTTAAAAAGCTTCTAATTGGTTAAAAAATTCTGTGCTACAGTTTGAGTGCCATTGCGGCAGAGTGCAGCGAGAGCTGTAGACAAAATCTGATTAGAACGTGTGCTAGACTAACTTCACAGTCGCTCTTAAACTGTATGTTTGTAAAACTGTTTGCAGTTAATCCCAAACTGTTTACAAACACTTTTCACGCACTTTTAGTGCTTTTTAAAAGGAAATTAAATAATAGTTGCTTTAAATTACAGCACTTTTGGCAGCACCACTTGCCAATTTAACCACAACCAAATAACAATACACAAACAAAAGGTGAAAAAGGCCTAAACGAACTTGCCGCACATAATAATAAACAAATAAAGACTCACACAATCACAACAAACAGAAGCGTTGTTTTTGACTGCCTATGAGCTGCAATTAGCTGCTCAATGGTTTAAAGCCCAAAAGTAACAACAACAAATGTTAAACTCTCTTCGTCTTTTAAGCCATGGCCATTTCTCACTTCTCAGTCACGTTCGGTTGGCCAGTCTTAAAGTAACGTTCAAACTGTGCGCACGACGGCAGCAGCAAGAAACAGCAGACAAAGAAGAAGAAGCAGCAACAAACGACAACGATATAAAATCAACTTTCGTGCTGTGAAGAAAAAAATATTTTACAAGCGCGCTGCGCCCCACCTCCTACCCCACACCCCTCATCACTAAGTTTTCCTGAACTTCAGTGCTTTTATAAAGCGTACACACACACCCATACATACACAGCTATCGTGTCTTATTGGAGAAAGGCTTAACGGGGCATTGGCAAAACCAAAATTTCACTATGCAAAGCGCAGTGACATTCATTCTTGACTGAACTTGCACAAGACATAAATCAAAAGCAGCAGCAGCAGCGTCATTTGGCCTTCAGCTTCTCTGCACGACTGCTACAAAGTTCCAAAAAAAAAAAGAAAAAGAAAAACCAGTTCAGAGCTTGCAGTCGCAGTGCTTAGAGAGCGAAGGTGGCAGCAAGAGAGAGACGCGCAGGCGCACGTGCAGAAAGCGAGAGCGCAGAAGCGACAGCTGTGAATAAACTCAACGACAACGTCGCGTGCTATAATTAGGACAAGAACTGTGCGTGTGTATGTGTGAGAGTGCTTGACTGCAGCCGACGCAACCGATACCAAACTGACTGCAATGGCTGTCAAACTGTGTGCGCGCGGAAATGTTTTTAAAAGGTTTTGTGAAATTGCATAATGTTCAATAAAAAAAACAACAAAATATTCGTAACAATTCGCTAATAACAAAAGCATGTGTAAGAAATCTATAATAAAAATTGGCAGACGCGTACAAATTGTGTGAAAACAGCAGCAGTTAAAACAGCAATAACAACACCACACCACAAACTCTGTGGTCACCACAGAAATAAAAGCGCAGCATTGTTTGCTTACTGTGAATGAGCATAAACAACAACAAAAACAACTACGGCTGAGAAATAAACAGTTACAAGAAAAAGAAAAAAATTAGCAAGCAACCTGCGTTTTGCTTTTGTAAAATGTCCAAACAATTGAAAATAAATTCACTCTCGTTGCTGCTGCTGATCGCGGCAGCGTTAGCAGCAGCGCTGCCGCAACAAGCACAACAACAACTACCGCAGCAGCCACAACTATTGCCAACAACAAGTACGACAACAAGACTAGTAAATGCAACTGAGGCTGCTGCTGCCACTTTCATCGATAACAGCAACAACAACGAAGAGACCACTGTCTCCTTCGAACAGCAGCAGCAGCAACAACAAACAGTGCAATATGCACATATAACGCCGTTAGATAAAGAAGTAGGTATGCATACGGTATCTATTAGCAATGGACACAGCTGATCAGCTGTTGAGCGCGCAGCGAATACTCTTACTGATCGCTTCAATCTAAGTAACTGTTCATTTGAACTAGTGGAACAAGCTTGGCTCAACAAATAAGTACACAGTATTTTTGAGGATTATTAAGAACATTCTGCGTTAAGTAAATACTAAAGGTTAGGGTGACCAAGTCTATAATTAAGATATTCGATTTGCCAGAGCAAACAAAAGTCGCATAAGTTATAGTTCAACACGTTTTTTCTTTGTTGATATTAAGTGAAATTTTTCGACATGATTTACTTGGATGACCGATGACGGCCTCGCCGCTGGCATTGCTCCATCAAAGTGCGTATTTATATGGAACGGCGGTAGCCAAAGAAAAAACATTAACAACAACAACAAGTTTAATTTGCAAATTAGCTGAAGCACTAACAATGAACAACAACAAAACGAACGAATTACAAGTACAGCAGCAGCAAGGGAAAGGTAGAGTGGGAGGTGGTAGGTGGAGGGGGAAACTTTTTGGGTGGCCGTTTCAAGTGTGTGAAAGTGAAATTTATTACACCTGAAATTTGAAACGAACGAATTTAGAGTTAGACGTGAAACAGATGCACGACTGGTTTACAGGGTATACATGTGTGTGTGTGAGATGTTTTCGACAGAGATTGAGTAATTGCCTAATTAAATTCAAGTTAACGCACCTAATCTTGCTCATCTGTTTCTTTCTTCTCTAATTTCTGTTAATAAATCAGTTGAACGACTGATTAAACAATGGGCACCGATTGTTTGGCTTGCGCCGGAGGAGAAATTCATGCCGTTGGGCGTGGAGGAATTCCTGCATCATGTGCATCCCATGGACAAGGACCGTGCCACTCCCGGTGTTCCCTTTAGTGAGTATTCCACCAAGTCTCACCTGGTGACCAACGCCGAGATGGATGATCTGCTGAAGAATGAGAAATCCTTTATCTATGGCCGCAATCCCAATGAGGCACCCGTGCCCATCTATGGCGTCGTCACACTCTGTCCGCCACCACCCAAACGTGAACCGGAAGTGGTGCCTACATTGTCAAGTACTCGGGGACCCTATATACCCGTCTCCATTGATCCGCTGGAGGAGCGCAATGACACAGTGCGACGTTCATCACGTTTGTATCCACTATTCCAGCGGGTTAGAAGGGAAGCATCCAAAATGTCGGACTATGCACCACTGAGTGACTACGATTTAGTCATGGGAGAGACACAACTACCGGGCGCAGCATTGCAAGACCCGGCAAACGTAGAGCAGCAGCCACAGGAACTGGAACAGGAAGTGGACAATGGGCTGCCCGTGAATAATTTTATAGCCAATCTGGCGGACAATGTCAAGTTCAGCGGCGGTTCAGATGTGGAGGACAATCTCGAGGATAACAACATTGGGGATTCACCGGCTCAAGAGACACAAGGGACCATGGGACACTTGCCCGGCTTCCATGTCACCTACTGGATGTTCTATCCCTACAGTCAGGGAAAGACCATGTGTACGCTGAGCCTGGGACCACTGGGACGTATTCCCTTCCCGGCTGTTTATGGCTACTGTCTGGGAAATCGCAGAGATATTGGTAGCCACGTGGGCGACTGGGAGCACATGAGTCTGTATTTCAATGGCGATGCCGAACCACAGGCCATGTACGTCTCAGCGCACGATGCTGGTGCCTACTATAGCTACAATCGTCTGACGGGATCCTTTGAGTTCCGTCGCCAGGAGACACGCAAGGGCATTTTGCAGCGTCCCAATTTCCCCAAAACGGTGACCACCTTCAAGAATCACCCAGTACTCTTTGCTGCCAAAGGCTCACACGGTCTGTGGACAGCGCCGGGAAAGCATAGATTCGTTAAGGTGGCAAGACTCTACGACATTAATGGATTTGGTACCCCCTGGAACACCTGGAAGTCCGTCGACATTAGCTATAAGAACCTCAGATCGTATGGTAAGTACAGAAGCTACATAAATCTATTTGGATCTGTTATACCCATACTTCATTCCACAGGTCGCTCGCTGGTGCCCGATTGGCTGACCTATCGCGGCAAATGGGGTAATCCCAAGAGCAAATGTCATCCCTTTCGTCGCATCGGTCTGAACTTTTGCGAGTTTACCGATGGACCCACTGGCATACCCCTCAAGGAACCACACTTTCAATGTGGCGCAGACTATCGCTAAAGAAATGAATGGAATCGAATCGAATTCTACTTAGCATTAAGTGTAGCTTTATAAAAGTATTTATTGTGAAAATCCCGCCCGAAGATTACTCCCCAAAAACAATGCATTAAAAATTTAAAATAAGTTTGGACTTTCCCCATGGAAATCAAACATGACAATGCTAAGAAGTATCTACAAACTATAATTATAAGTTTGGGAGCATTCTCGCAAAGCCTTACGATAGTAATTAAAGTAAGAAAAAGGTTAATAGACAGAGGATTGAGTTGTAGAAAAGGCAATAAGTTATAATTATAAGCCCCGGGGAATCTAAGTAGTCTCTGGAGCTAATAAAATTTATTCTTAAACTTATCGACAGTGCAGAGTAACAAGACAAAGGTCAAAGTTTTTGGAAGACTAGAATGTAGAAAATATAATGAGATGGGGAAGTAAAAAATGCTGCCTAGATTTGAAAACCTATAATCATAGATAAATGTTGTACTTAATGACATGATAAAACTGCAAATAGACTTGGTTAAACTCTACAAACAATTAACAAACTTTTTGCTTGAATAAGCCCAAAATTTTCCGTTCAAAATTGTTTATAAATAGAAAGAATGTGAAGTAGAAGACTCTACAAATAGTAATAAGTAACTCTGTTAAGATTCTCCAACCTATAATCATAAACCATATCAGATCATGTCTCAACTTACTTGGAAAATTAAATTGGCACTTTCGCTGAGCGTTGTATCATCCGGTGAATCCACTGGAATTTGTCTTGTGAATCTCGTATCGAACTGAGAGACATCATCTTCACTTCGCTGTAAAAGGAATTACATAAATTATATAGAATACAAATTAATTAAACTCTCAGCTTACTAGTAAGGGTTTAATAGGCGGCTCTAGACGTCGAGCGACAACGTCTTCCCAGTTGACATGCTTGAAGAATGGATGTGACTGCACAGCAGCTGCATCGTCTGGTCCACTGCCGAGACGCAATGGTTCCTGACGCTTCATCAGGCGTCGGACCAGATCTCTGGCTTCAGGTGTGAGGTAGGCTGGCAGATTAAGCTTGGCTTTCAATATGGTCTCAATGGTTTTCTTGCGGTTCTCGGCGGTAAAAGGTGGCTAGAAAAAGCACAGTTTGAAGAAGTTAGCATAAAGCTCCAGGTTACAATTGAGTAGCTTGAATGTTTAATGTTCAGCACACGTAGCCTACTTACCACACCCGTGAGCATGTCAAACATAAGAGCGCCCAGCGACCACCAATCGACGGCTTTGCCATGGCCACTTCTGGTGAGGATTTCAGGAGCCCTGTAATAAGTAAAAAGGGTTTGATTAATCAGCAGTTCAAGCCAAATAACAGGTTTAAGGATCAGTTAAAAGGCTTTGGCGGGCGCGTCACGCACATGTACTCAATTGTGCCGCAGAAGGTGTGGGTGACAATACCCTCTTGTATGTGCTCCTTGCACAGACCAAAATCAGTTAGTTTCACATGTCCCTGTGCGTCTAGCAGTATATTCTCTGGCTTCAAATCGCGATAGATTATGCCAAGTTTGTGTAAATGTCCCAAAGCCAAGATTATTTCACTTAAATAGAAGCTGAAAGTGAAGCAACAATTAGTTTTCAGTTGGAATTATCGCAGGTTTGAGATTTACCAAGTGGTATCCTCCAGAAAGATGCCCTCGCGCTCCAAATGCATAAAGAGCTCACCTCCGCTCAGATACTCGAGTATCAGATACAGTTTACCGTCTGTTTGAAAGGCGTAAACCAGTTCCACAATAAACGGATGCTGAAAGGAGAAATCAGAAAATCATGTTAGTAAATCTTTACTTTCAACAGGGTTTAACAAAGTTTATCTAGTTTCCGATCTGTTACCTTTACAGCCTCGAGTATGTTTCGCTCGGCACGGGTGTGCGCCGTGTCCTTTTGGTTGGTCACTATCGATGCCTTTTTGAGCACCTTCATGGCAAAATATTTGTTTGCATCACGTCCAGCGGTTTTGCGCACCTGTTAGCCAAAATACCAATGATTAATTAAAAGTACTAAAACTTTGATTGAATGTTTACTTACCTGAAATACTTTGCCATATCCTCCTTTGCCCAGAACTTTCTTGAGCTCAAAATCCTTGGGACCCAATTTAATTTTGCCCGGATTGACATTTTCCTCTGAGAGCTGTATAGTCTCCTGGCCCTCATTACTAATAGAGAGTTAGAGAGAGAGGGAAAAAGAGTTAGTTAGTTACCTTATTAATTTAGCAAGTGCTTAGATTATTGCTGGCGTGGGAATTGTACAACCCACGCACTCTATAAATAAAACCTTTGACAAACACGCGCCAGAACCCACATAGTATTTCTCCCTACATCCCTCCCTCATTAATTTCACAATGGATCCGCACCTCCCTTTTTACCCACTTGATGCAACGAACCCATCCATCCACTCCATCAGAGTATCGAGTGTTTGCTTGGCATATTGCCCACTAGACAGCAGGCCAACAACAGCTTGTTGGTAGTCAATTGGTAGTTGTAAACACTTCTGTCGACGACATATGACAGTAAACAAGCGCAACAACACTTGGGCGCATTGCCCGACTATAATATACCCGTTATTCTATGCAAACATTTAGAAGGTGTAGGTTTATACTTTTGTAATCGCTGCATACTTTTAGGTGCTCGCCTTATAAGTTTCCAATGTGAACAGCCTAAAAGTCTGCTGTACTTTACTGCATTATATAGCATTTAGGATTCTTGTAATTTTTGTTTGAAAAAATTCTAACACTACAATATGTTTAATTAATCAGACTCCTACTACTACAGCTTAATATCCCATTCAAGCTGATCAAGAATATATAATCTTCATGACTTTCTATAACTATTGACATACACAGATACATAAACAATATACCCTTTCACCCCACGCATGCCAGGTAGCAACCAAATCTAGCCGCCTTATCAGCTTGGTAGCTGCGTCAGTTGGACTCCGTCTGTCCGTCCACCCGTCTGTTTCTTTGTCTGTCTGGCGGCAATTGATATGTGCCCAGGCAAAAGCGATAAACCGATTATCATCCTAAAAGCCAGCTATACTACTTATGGGGGATTTCCCGCTAACATTTGTTTGCCTGTTTTCAGTTTTTCCCAGAAGAGAATTGTGATCTTGTGTTATTTGCTGTGTCATCTTTCGCCAACGACATAACTTTGTCATTACTCACTCTTGATGTAGATTTATGCTCAATTCCGGTTCTAGATCGACCTGCAAGAGAGTAGGAGAAAGATAGAGAGTGTGAGTGAGATAACGTTATGTAAATGAGTCAGAAAACTTGAACAATTAGTCGGTGATATAGAGAGTCGTAATTTGTATGTAAATTTATAATATGGTAATAGTTTATCGTTATTTAATGGATTTGTGTCCATAATAATCAATGGATGACAGTTTTTTTAATGCAAACCACTTTGTAATACACTTCCTGGTACATAGTTATTAAAGAAAAATACGGAAAAGGATTAGAGAGCTAATGGAACGACTTTCGAGATCTTTTTAGTTGATCTTCATTGAATATAACTAATGAGTCAACTCAAAAAATTTGGAAATAAATTAGCGGGAATTCTAAGTCCTTAAAAAGTGTATAAAGAATTCGATCATTGGTTTAGTAGTAGTTAAAAATCAACAGATATTTAATACTTTAGATATTCCCAGAGAAGCTCCCTTGTTGTTAAATTTAAAAATCACTTTTATTACAATATCAGAAAACTTTCTGCAAATCACAATTCCAAAAATTTAAAAATGAACTCATTAAGATGTATACAAAGATTAATTTTAAATGTAAAACGCTTAAAAACAATAAAAAATTTTGAATTACTAAAATGAATTTCTGAGAAATCTGTCGACGACTTCTTGAAACTGTGCAATGTGTTGTAATGAGACAAAAGAAATGTGTTTAAGATTCGCTCATTTGGGGAGAAAGTATTTTGAGTTGTTTCTTTCTTGTATTTTGTGGCAAGAGAAATCGTTAAAAGCGGCAACGCCGACGCAGAACGAATCATGATAAAATACCGCCTCGGGTCTTTTCGACAAGACTATATACTACAAGTTGTATGTACACGCACACACACACACACACACACACACACACACACACGCACATACACCTTCTCTCTCTCTTTAATGACAAACTAAAATTAGAACTCGGAACAATGCCAAATACTCTGCCACCGTTGATGCTGTGGCGTTTGCTTCTCTAAATTTATTGGTTGGGGATTTGGAGACTTGATTTCTATATGCTTTATATACTCATTATATATACCTATTGAATTCTATGTTATACGCCCGCATAAAATCAAAACCGATTGGCTTTTGTAATGGCGAAAAACTGGTTCAAGTCGCAAGTCGCAACACAAAATGCTGGCGCCGAATTCCAATTAACAAATCCATCATAATTTCCAGTGTCCACAATTCACCGAGGTTTGCATTGCGTAAAAAGCTACACACACACACACACTCACACCCTCAAGTATTCTCTAATCTAGAAAACGTAACACTTCAATTGCATTTTTTTCTATATAGTCGTAGGAGCTGAGAAATAAAGCTGCACGCGCCGATCGTCTTGATTTCCAAGTCATTTCAACATTTTCTTTCCCTTCTTTTTCGTTTTCTTCTTATCAGCAGAGGTTTTTTCCGTTGCTTTCTAATACTCTTCGCTGATAAGAATTTTTGTTCCTTATTATTTGTTAGGTGGGAGTTTAGCCTACAAAATGACAGTCTAGAAGAAAATCAACCCAGCAGCACTTTATGGCATGAAATACATAACGAAAGCAACGTTCATTCATCACCACTTGGGGCAATGATTCAGAAGTGATAAGAAGATAAGATAGAAAGTAAATTTGTGACTTGTTGCAGGCACCAGCAATAGCTGATTAAGATTGATTATAAAGACTTTTAATGGAGGTCATATATTCTATTAACCCTATTTGTACAAGATAATATTATATTATTCCCAACTATTTGTTAAGCTGATTATATACATATACTGGATTCTCCTTAACAGTTTGTTATACAAACTATAAAGAATTTATATTTTCAAAAAGATTATTTAATAGTTTTTACGCTATTAACAAAAATAATTGCCTGCCATAACATTTTAGCAACTTAATTAATTTAATGCATTTTTTCGAATGAATATTTATATGTTTTTAAGTTATTAATATTTTTTATGAGCTTTAAAATTGTATCCAACACCGTTTGGACTGCGCGCTGATCAGTCAGTCGGCAAGTGACGACATATTTCGTTAAGGTCATTTCTATGGCACCACAACAACACGAAGAGTTCGACTGGGTAGTTCAGCTGTTTGTATGCGCGTGTGTGTGTGTGTGTATTGTTTGTATACATAGTTTACTCAGGTATGCCGGTGTGTATGTGTGGGTGAAGCAATTGATAATGATTATTTTGAAGGACATTCGTTTAGTTTGATTGCTTAATATCGAAAGAATATTTAGCGATAATGATAGAAATTGCGATTGAGCTCAAGCTGTGTGAAGAGTTGAGTGTTTTTAATGAAGAGATGTTGAATAACCTGATGACGCCACACACACAAACACACACAAAAACTTATACACTTGTACATTCCACTCCGTGTCTCAGTGATGGACTTTTGCGCAGCAGATAAGCTACAGAAAGTTCAGCTCCCTAACAGAGAAAATGCAAATACGACGAATATTGTGACCAGCTGCAGACAAAGCGAAACGAAGTGAAATGAAGTGAAGGTAAACAAAGAGGGAAAATCTTAATAATTGGGGGTTGGGGGTGGCTGGGTAACTGTATAGTCTGCTGTTGCGCAGTTTTATATTGATGCAGACAGTACTCACATCATCCAATTCGATCCTGTCGTCATCCGAATCTCGTGCTTTGTCATCCTCGTGCAGCTCGAGATCGAAGAGTTCACTTGGATCGCTCACGTCCGCCATTTGTAGCTGTGTTTTGTTGTTGTTGTTGTTCACTCCACTAAACACACACTCACACTAGCACTGGCACAGGCACAGGCACGTTCACATGCACACACAAACGCACACGCTTAAGCGCAAACACAGGCAAACACTTTGCTTTTTGCCTTTTCTTTACTTTGCCTTTATTTTGCGTTTTCTATGAATTTGTTGCTGCTTCGCTTTTGCTTCTGCTGCTGCTGCTGAAAACAATACGGAAACAGCCCAGCAGCGAGACAACGGATGGTGAGACGAAGAGAAGTGAAGAGAATAACACAGACGCAATTTCTTGGCAATGCTGTGCGTTTTTCTTTCCTTTTTCTATTTTTTTTCTTCTTTTTTTTTTGGTTTTGATTTGTAGTTATGCTTTTAGCTTGGTATTCCACCAGGTGCGGGGGTACTTTTTCGTGGCCCCGAAGGTTATTTGTTTATTAGTTAATAGAATATGAATGGAATCGGAGGCGCAGCAGCAGCAGCCGTAGCGAGCGGAGCGCCAATGCCACAGCCACACAATGCCAATATACACACACACACGACGGAGACGCGACCATGAGACGCGTACAGAGCGACGCACGTTGCAAGATTGCCACACGACGGGAGCCCACACGTTGCGCGCTCACGTTGTATTCTTTTAAATTCAATTAAATTGTAATTTAATAATAATTAAAATGCACTTTTTCTTCTTTGTTTGCAACCAGAACACGAGGTAAAGTTGGGACAGCGATTGCACTATTCGCGCTTATCGATACTGTGGCTGGGTATCGAATGTGTCATGCTTGCAGTATCGATGCCACGACAAAAACATCGCTAAGCATCGATGCTGCGTATGCTACGATATATCGATACATTACACGGCACGCTAGCAAAACAAAAGTGCACAAAAATCACCGTTTCATTATAAAAACGCAATAATCAAAGCAAATAACAAAAATAATTATGTGCACCGGTGGTTCTCCCAGCAGCAATGGTTCTCAAGCCGACGATAGCAACGAAACGGAGCAACAACAACAACCAGCAACACCACAGCAGGAACCAACGCTGAGAAGAGCTGTCGAAGCATCCACGACCGAAGAGATTCTTGCGGAATATGGCGAAAATCTAAAGCTATTAACCCTAAATTCGCAAGTCGCCGAACTGCTAACCATTATAAGAGACAAGTAGGTGACTGTCAGCAGTTGTCATAGCCTTTATTCAAAATTTCCATCCAATTTGCAGAAACACCTCACGCAGCGATTTTAAATTTTATGCTGACCGCTTGATACGGCTGGTCATTGAGGAATCGCTTAATCAGCTGCCCTACACGGACTGTGACGTTGAAACGCCTACAGGTGCTATATACGAAGGTCTCAAATACCGTTCCGGCAACTGCGGCGTCTCCATTATACGCTCCGGCGAGGCCATGGAGCAGGGACTCCGGGATTGCTGTCGTTCCATACGCATTGGCAAGATTCTGGTGGAATCGGATGCAAACACTCACGAGGCGCGTGTTGTGTATGCTCGTTTTCCCGATGACATCGGTAGTCGGCAGGTGCTGCTCATGTATCCTATCATGTCCACGGGCAACACAGTCCTGCAGGCTGTGAATGTGCTGAGGGAGCACGGAGTGCCCGAGAAGTGCATCATACTATCGAATCTATTCTGTACCCCTGTGGCAGCACGCACTGTGGTCAATGCATTTCCTAAAATGAAGATTCTCACTTCTGAGCTGCATCCAGTGGCACCCAATCACTTTGGCCAGAAATACTTTGGTACTGACTAGTTAGTCACAACAACTACAACTACAACAACAGTCAAGCACAACAAGTCTTGACGACTAAGCTTCGCTTAGGATAGGTAGTGTTTAGTGTTTGTTTGTTAATGCTGATCAGGACTGCAAAATGTTCCTTAAACTTGTATTTTGCACTCCTTACAACTAGCCCAAAGCCAAATTTTATTTTAACTAACACTTTTGCATGATTGCCTGCTTTTACTAACAATTATTTTCATTTGTTTCCTTTTTCTGACTTTCAGATGACTTTTAAGTTGCTGAAGGAAGAGTTCTCACAAAACAAAACTACTATGAGTTAATATTTAAATAGCTTTTTATGCAAATCGCACTGAAGACGTGACTTGTTCAACTTATATATGTGTAAATAGAAACTGAATAAATATATTATATATATCACTTAAGAGCTCATTTTATAATTGACCACCGTGTCCACTTTGTGCAAACCAGTCGAAAAGGAGCGCAATTGTACGGCCTGTGCATTCTGTATGAACACAGCGCCAGTTTCGTCCCACTGTGCTGGTATTTCAGTATTTTGTAGGGTATGTATCATCACATCAAAGGTGCAAATGCAATCGAGTAGCGGTAAATAGCTGACAGTAGCCGAAATCTGTCTCATCACATCACGTATCTCGTTCTGTATGCGACTTAATTGCTTGGAGGAGGTCAACTTGGTGGGATCTCCAGTTTCGCCATCACCCGATTCTGCCTGCATCTTAAAGTCCCAGCATTCGAGCACTTCCTTAGTATGTGCATTGGTTATCACCATTGAAATCTTGTTAATCATGTTCTTGGACAGCCATTCTGTAAGAGTAGAAGGTTAAAATTAGTGTGAGCCCAGCATAAATTGACTTTCGACCTGTCCACTAACCTTCAGTTTGTGCCAAAACATTTTGCAAGAATGTGGTAATCTTGGGATCCTTGGACATGAGTATGGTTAGTCCATATTGCTGTGTGTTATCAAAATTCTCCGCTGGATAAATGCCGCGTTGAAACAATATTGAGTTGATGCCGTACTCTAAATTTACAATAAACAAAGGCGCGGGACGCCAACGCCATAATTCAAGCGCGCAATTAGCAAGCGTCGTTTTTGTTGGTTTATTGTATTTACTTACTCAAATACTCCACGATAATCTGCGCTGAGCCTTTGAGTGTAATACAGTTCTTGGTTGCCTGGGCTGTAGACATATTAAAATACTTGTTTACTTTCTAAATTTCCAGTAAAATTATTTTTACAGAATAAAGCCGCTCGTTTTCAAAGCTCTTTTCCGGTTCTTTGTTGAACGAACTGGTTAGCACAGCTGGAACTAAAATCGATACAAGTATAAATGCATCGAAAAAAATATCGATTTTAATATGAAACCAAAATAAATACCACACAGACTGGTATTTTTCTCAGTATATCTGAATGGAGTATAATCGATATATCGGTTTGCAACTCTATGAATTGATTTTTCGCGCCAACGAAAACTCAACGGTCGTTGACACTTGAATTCAAATTTAAATTTATACAGAAAAAAACACACCAAAGTAATTGCAACAAATACATGAAGTTTATTAGCAATCTCCGAACTAAATCTAAGCATGAGATCCATTTACCATACATTTTAGTGTTTGATTAATGTTTTTATAAAAATAGATGTCTATGTCGTACTCCTTCTCATCCAACGATTGTTGAAGTCCATTTTGTAGGTGGTGCCTGTTGAGATAAGAAACCAAAGATATATATTTTTAGCCAAAATAGTTCTTGTCTTGGACTTCTTCTTCAAACTCATTATGAATTCATCAAGCTGCCAACACCGGACTCGATTATCCAGAGCCTTTTGTTGTTGTTTTATTTTTGAAGCTGGGTAACGGAAATAAGGATTAAAAAAGAAAAATCAACCAAATGTTTATTTTTTCAACGTGTTTTTTTGAGTTTTTGAATGTATTGTATTTGTATGGCTATAAATTACTAAAAGGATGTGAAGATAAATAATAATTAAAAGCATACGATTTGTAAAATGTGAAGTATTTGCAAATTTTTAATGAAATTTTTTCTTATTACGCTTCATTTTGTTTTTTTTTTGTTTTAAATTAAAATTAAGCTTTACATGGTATTTTTGGTATAAATTTTTCAATAATTAAATTAAAAATTTTGACTTAAATTAACTAAAAATAATCTCTTCTCCGCCGTCTAATGCTACCAAATAAGTACAAACTGATGTCAACATATATAGTAGAGTATATAGTATTTATAGTACATAAGAACTAATTTTTGCATTTTACATTTCATTCACTTTAATTACAAATAATTAAAATTATAATAATAATAAGTAATGATAATTATAAAAAAAATACATAGAATGGGGAAATAAAATAGTATTTCGAAATTTAAGTAGTTGTAGTTTGTTTTCAGTGTAATGGGGTGTCTGTGTGTGGGTGTACGAGTACTTAGTGTAATTAATTAATTAACGAATTTATAAAGTACAAAATAAATTATGTTTTAAATCTTGAATAACTTAATTGAAATGTACACAAAAACTTATGGTGAATTTTAGCAAATATTTAGAATTATAGGTAAGTATAGTATATACACATGGTTTATTACAAGTTCTCAGCTAAGTTAACTATATACTTTCTATATAGTATGTATGTATGTCTATGGTACAACAACAAAAGCGCAACAGAGTCAGTGTCAGTTTTATATTATTTTTTTTGGGTCAATTCTTTTTTCATTTATAGTTTTAAACTTGTTTCTTGCTATACAAAATACAAATAAATAAATTCAAATTTCATTACTGATTTTATACACAAAAATTTCTGTCACCGTGCACAAAAACGCCAAGAAAAGAACGAAAATTGTCAGTCTGCAATCAATTAAATAATTTGGTTTTGAATCAAAGAATTTTTTAAGCTGCGTTCACACTCGCGGTGTGAACAGGGCTAAAATTTCAGGTGCTTAAGGATTTGTTGATTGTGTGTGTTTGTGTGTTTTGTTGTGCAACAAATTGTATAATTTTTTAAACATAATACTAAAAAATTACATTTGTCGGCGTTTGGAGTGCAGGGAGTACTTTTGTTTGCATTTTATATATATTTTTTTTTTTTTTTTTTTTTTTTTTTTGGTTTTTAAATAAAAATTCTATGCATTAAAATAGTCAGTAATTAAGGTATGTATTTGGCCGTAGATTGCAACAAAATATCTGTGAAGAGATTAAATCATAAATAAAAATTAAAAATTAATTGGTATTGCTTTAAAAATTGTTTGTTTTTTATTGATAACTAATACCATTTTCCAAAAGGGAATTACAAGCAAAGAATGCACTAAGAAAAATCAGGGACGCTCCAAAGAAGTGCATGCATGAGAAAAAACAACAATTTGTTTTTCGAATTTGTTGCTCAAGCTTTGTTCTCTTTTGCGTTAAAAAAACAAATTATAAAAACAAAATATTATTTTAAAGTAGAGGAACAGAGTGAGGAGAAAACGCAAAAGATTAGTCAAATTATTGATAAAAGAATTAAAAAAAAAACAACCACCAGATAAATAAATTAAGGAGCGAATGAAATTGTTGTTTTTTTTTTGTTGTTGTTGGGTGTTTTTGGTTTTGTCAAATCTACAGCCAAAGTGTTAATAATGTTTCATATATATATAGAATAACAAGAAACTATATAATAAAAACTAAATTAATTGCAAAGAAATAATTATTGTTATTATTTTATGAAGTATGATTATTTATGTTTTGTTTTTATTTTATTTTTTTTAATTTTTATGTGTGTTGTTTTTAAATATTTTTTATTTTTTTGCAAACTACAAATTTATCGCAAAACAAAACAAAATTTCGGTCAGTGCTTTTTGTGTATGTGTGTGTGTGTGTTTGTGTGTGTAGGTGTTTGTGGTGACTGTACTTTTCTTTGTTGGCGACAGCTCTAGGGTTGCCAAATTAACTAACTTAAGAGAGCCTCTGTTTTTTTTTTTTTTATTGTTATTGTTATTATTATTTTTGAATGGTTTGAATTATTCATTCGACAAGTTATTCAGTATTTGTTAGGTGTCTGTTATCTGTGTGTGTGTGCGTGTGTGTGTTTTTGAGTCTGTGTGAATTGCTCAATAATTTTATTTTGTTTTTCGTGTAAATGGAAAATTAAATTTCTTTTTTTTTAACATTTACTTTAAAGAGAATTTCAATTAAAATAAATTCCTAAGTAAAAACTATTTAAAATAAACCTTCTATAGCACCATTTGTTTTTATTCGCATTTGTTTTTTTTTTTTTTTTGTATTTAAAATTTTTATTTTTTTATTTTTATTATGTTGTTTTTATAGTTTAAAAAAGAACAAACTTTTTGTTGTTGTTTAGTTTAGTTTTTTAGACTTTGCTTTGTTGCTTTTTGGAATGTGTTTTCTAATAAAAAACAAAAAACTCAAGTTCGCGGTGTGAAAGAGACGGATGATAACACTAGGAGGTGTGGTAGGAGTGGGAGCAGCTTAGAAATATACTTTTTTTCTAATTCATTTAATTCGACTTGGTCATAAATCGATTTTCAGTTTGTTGAGCTGCATTTGTACTATGTATGTGTGTGTGTGTGAGTGTGTGGGTGTATTTTAGTTTTAGTTATCAACTATATTTGGTTTATTTCAAGTTATATTGTTCAATTTACTTTGACAGATGACCATTTTCTGATAAATTGTTAATTTTGATACACGTCGTTCTCTTGTGTAGTACAATTTCGATAACGATTATGATAACGATAACGATTTACGCACAAATTTTTATAGTTCTTATCGCGTTACTCTCGATCTAAAACAATCGATGCTATAGAAGTGCCTATTTTAGCAGTAATAAGTTCCATAATACTTCTCGCCACATTCGGGATTATTGCTGTACGTACTGTCTGGCACGGTGTATTCACAACGGACGCCATAGAATCCATCCGGGCAACTGAAATATTAAACATAAAGTCCATAAGTAAAATTTCTATTCAATACTTAAAAAAAATATGGTAAAAAACGATTGATTTTTTGGCCAGTATTCTCGTATACAAGACATGAAAACGGCCCTGAACTGTAGTGCACTCCGGGCACACTTAAGTATAAACACAAAAAAAAAACACTCCAATATTTAATTAATATTTTTTTGCTGCTTTTTTTTGCAAACCACAAATCGTGAAGTGGAAGTGGAAATCAAAAGGAAAATTTTTCTTACGGCGCTTAACAAGTTTTGGTGTGCTTGAAAAATACCCTAGGAAAAAAGCTAAATAATATTTAAAGTATTCAATGTTTTAGCTGCATTAATGACTAGAAAAGTAGTTACAAATAGCTATTAAAAACTGAGTTATTTTAGCTACAAATAGCCAAATGCTTAGCTCTATAATTTCAAATTTAAACAGCTTTCAACTAGCCAAACTGGCAGCACTGTCAGCGCAGTGGTTGTAATATATTTAAGGATAAACGCAAACACATTTTCTTGGCTAGTTCAACAGCTTGTAACAAACGTAAGCTCTAGTTGGGCATACCCGACTCAAGCACTTAATGTTTACAGGTTATGCACAGAGTACAATGCGCTTTTTTGGGATTGGAATTGAATTGAAATGGATTGGATTGGATTGGATTGGTTTACATATACGAGTCGATATATGCGTCTTGCATACACACAGCACTACGTGGATATTGTATAAAACGAGGCGCTGAAAGACATTATTCACATTGCACACACACACACACACACAGATGAGATGTGTGTGTGCGTGTGTGTGAGTCCATGGAGTTAAGATTTTCAATCGCTGCTCTTTTGTAATGCGATGCCAAAAATCTTAAAATTTCTAGTCAGTTTTTCTGGGTTCTCAAGTGGTTAGTTTTTGGTTTCTGTTTCAGAGACTGAGAGCACTGCTATGGGGTATGCTGTGGACAGGTCTGGAGAGTTGTCTCTCAACTTTGACTTTATCAGCTGTCACAGGTTTTTATCACTTGAGGCCACTTGAGTTCTTGACTTGAGGCGACGACACAGCTGTACACAATCCTTTAAGGTTCAAGCTACACTACACTGAGAGAAATTGTGTTGAATATAAAATGACTATGAGATAAATTAATTAGAAATATTTTAAGAATTTTTCTAACTAAAAAGAGCTAAACTTTTAGCTTGTTTTTATATATTGTAGACAAATCTAGCTAAAGGGGCTGCTCTGCTGAGTAATTTATGAAGCTTTTTCGAATTTTAAATACTAAAACACTCTACTTTTTCTCACAGTGTACTACTTACTTGCAATAGAACTGATTGAGATCCGTTATCAGCATGCAGGTGCCGCCGTGAAAGCAAATATTCTCCTCTTTACATGGCTTTCCCGCACTACGATTATCCGTACGCAAAACTACAAAACAAATAAAGAAAATTATTTATAAATAATTTAAATTCATAATTTTTGTAGTTTACAAAATGAGATGTAGGTGGCGTTTCTATATGCTTCGATAGTCGCCTTCGAAATGTGGCCATAAATTAGAAATGAATTGGAGCAAAATAATGTGACAGCCACACATCAAATAAACTAATGATGATCATGATCATAGATCTATGATCATAATGATGTTGTGCTAGTTGGGTACTTTGAAGGTCTTACCTGGATGGGCGTTGATCATGATGCGACGTTTGTCAATATATTTGCTGACTTTATTCTTGGCACGGCACTCGTATTTGCCCGCATCGGAGGCAACGTTAAAGGAGCGTACAATTAGCTCGGCGCGTCTTCTAAAAAAACCCAAAGAAATTTAAATTCAATTTGAAAATTATATCGAAAACTTCTATAAACAATTTCACTTACTTGTGATGCTTGAATTGGTAAACATTGCGTTTGCGATTTATGGACTTGTCGTCCTTGAACCAGGTCACCTTTGGCGGCGGTCTGCCCTCCACCTTGCATATGATCCTTAGCTCCTTACCGTTCTGGAACGTTACGTTCGTCGGCATCGATGTGATCGACGTTATCGATGCGTTCTGTGCTGTAAAGCGACAAATCAAAAATTTAGAAATTGTTTTTAAACAAAAGCGTTTAAAATTTACTGTGTGAATTTTTTCTTAAAAAAAAAATAAAAATTATAAATTAAAAACTAATTAAGTTTTTGTACATTTTTTTCTCTACACCAATTGTTTATGCAAATTGCCTGTCGGGCGCCATAAACAAATGATCGGCACTAGAAATTATTGAAATTCCTTTAGTTTTTTTCTTCTAATTTTTATAGGCAGACGCGACGAGACGTTCAACTTAATCGTAAGCTGTTTATAGACTCTGCAGATCGTTAAATTGGTCTATGACATGACCTGATTTTCAAGGTCCATTAAAATATCGAACTAGTTGTAGTATCTATATTCCAAGTTGAAAGATTTTGCAATTCGATTTGAAATCTTTTTTGTAGCAAGTGTTGAGCGATAAGTTTCGTTGGGCAAGTTGGGCAATTGTTTATGTAATACATCTCTTTATGGAAATAGATCATTGTAAAAGCTTTTTTGGGATTAAGAGTACAATGTTTGCTTGATTGGATTTTAGATAAAAATGTTAAGAATAAAACAAACTAATATATGTTTCAATAAATATTAACAAATAAACAAGCAAGTGAGAGTGTTTTTCTTATATGTTTTTCTTAGGCAAGCATTATGTACACAGTTTTCCAATTTAATGCCTTATAATGTATAGAGTACTATGCTTATTTTACCGATCATGTGAAAACTCTGCTTCTAACTTAAATGTCCCTAGTTTGCTAAACTATATACAATGAAAGCACTACTCGCGAACAGCTCCCTTAGCAGAACGAATTTTACTGTCCCAAGTTGCATGCTATTCATACCACATTCGTTCCCTTGGGCTGGAACCTGGCTGTGCGGCGAAGGGAGCTTTCACTGTAAAAGATTTTTTATTTATTTATTATTGTCTACCTATTTTAATTGATTACTTTATAAGCTTGACCTTGACATTCTATAAATACAAATTCTGTAGCAGAATTTAACTAACAGTTTGTTATGTTCATATCTTCTATCTTTGCAGCGATCGTCGTTGATTTATGTTTAAACTATAGATCAAAGAGTTAGTCTATATTAAACTAGACTTATTTATATATAACATAGTTAAATGACAGTTAACGACGAGGGTTGAACGCTCTGCCTTGAGCTATGTTTAAATAACTCATTTCTATAAATAAATTTAGTACAGTTAGTGCTATAACGATCGTTAAGTGTCACGTGCTAAATTTTTGCATTTTAATCGATTGCTCAGTTTGCTTAATTAACGCATTTTGCAAATTAAAAATTTGTTTAAAGATTTTTTGCAAAATTCAATTAAATGCTGCCAAAAAGTCTCCTTCGCAACGGCTGCTACGCTGACTCATAAGTGTCGAGAGATAGAGACAGTGAAAAGAGACAGCAATATAGAGAATTTGGCCATGAAACGCTTGTGGTCATTTGCCACGCCCACAATATAGGCGTAGCTGTAGGTTGCTTTAATTAGCCGCCATATCACGTGTCTGGGCCATAAGATTAGACTCGACAAACACTTGAGAAACTCGAGGTGTGGGCGAGTAGTAGTTCAGTCTAGGAGTGGGGTGGTTGAACGGGGGGGCGTGGCAGTGAAGACCGAGGGACGCATCACATGATAATTGACAATTGCGTGTGGCTTTGGTAATGAATGAATCATTCGAATGATACGAAACCGTGTGAAACAATTGCTCAAAACTTAAGTATATACAAAAGTATCTATTTGCTATTTTCGAAAGTTGATTTTCGAAAAAAATGTGTTTTTCTATTTCTCTAATTCACTAGTTTTGTAGTTTTCTATTCTTGGTGCTTGGTTCTTGGCTGTGCGAATTGCATACGAAATTTCTCACGTTGATTATGCAATTTCAGATTACGCACGCGAGTTTTTCCAGTCATATTTGAAGTAATAATAATACTACTAAGTAGTAATAAATTCTGTCTGTCTGGACTTGGAATATATAGCTAGCTATTTATATAGTCGGCAAATCTTTTAATTTTTTTCAAAACTTTTGAATTTGATTTAATGCTAAGCGAATGATAATTTATGCGACTCTCGCGTGGCTCATTCGAAAGGAAAATGTGTGAGTGTACTCACACACACACACACATACACTGAAACACACACACTTATTCATAGTCAGCGCATATTTATACTATTAAAATTGTTATATATTAAAAGATAATTTATTGTTTATAATTTATGTTATTTTTTGGTTCTTTTTTTTTGGTTTTTTTTTGGCCAACGCGACGGTCCATAAAACAGCATTTTAATTGTCCGCGTCACTTTCTCACGCTCCCAAATTGTTTGCTGCGGTGTCTTCTCAATTCTTTCCCCGCCACGCCCTCTTTGCTGCCGCCTCCCCCACACTCTTCTGCCAACAATAAGAAAAAACGGCAACTCACAAGTTGCCATGGACAGAAGGCGATTAAGAATTGAAGGCAGCACGCAAACACAAGTTGACAATTGTCATGCCCAACAGCAACAAACGGGGTGACAACCCTGCCCCCTTACTCCACCTCTTTCCTCATCTTCTTCTTCTGCAGTGCTCAACGTTGGGGATCCGATCCCCAAATTCAGCACGCAGTTGCCGGTCGAAGCCTTTTCAAGTTTCTTTCTCCTCTGCTGTGCTCTCCGCTCACCTCCGCTCCCCTCCTCCCCTATCTTTTATTTTTTTGCTTTGATTCACAATGAAATTCGAGGCATAATAATAAGATGAACATTTTATTTTTTGATTTGCGTGTGTGCGTTTTATTTTATTTACTCTACGCTTCTCTTTTTGCTGTATTTTATGATTTTTTAATGTTTGTCATATCATTTCATTTGGATTCATTGTTATTATGACTTAATTATGCGCTTAAAAAATGATTATCAAAGCGCTTTGGCCATTGGACTTTGGATTAATCCATTGTCATGTTATGGGGATTTACGCTTAAGTGCATGAGAAACAGCTGAAGTTGAGCTAAAGTAAGAATAGGAGTGTAGATGCTTAGCTTTTAGGGGAAAAACGTTGGAAAGTAGCTTTAAGATTTCAATGTTCCTCTCTACTAATTATTGATTATTTTATTAAACAATTTAATCACAAATTAAACACGCTTAAATTCCATAATTTGAGCATCACATAGAAGAGCCTTGAGTGCTAGCTGAAATATGATATGCTTTTCAGTTATTTTGTCAAGTATTTTGCTGTCCGAGAGCTCATTAACCTCTGCTGAAGATGGGGCCTAACACCAATATCTTTAGCTGATTGTTGTTGTTGTTGTTGCTGTTGCTGTGTGCGTCAACACTACGTCAAAGCCGCAGCTGCTGTCGCGACGCGCTTCCGGAAAAGTCTGGCATAACAACTGCGACAACTACCCAAAAAAATAAAGAGATGAAAATGAAGATGAAGAAAAAACGGGAGGAGAAAAAAAAAATACGGCAAAAAAGAAAACACGGAGAGGAAATGCTGCCAAAGGCAGGAAAACTGTCGTCGTTTTGGCTGCTGCCTGTCGCCGACTTTAGCACAATTTTTTGGGGACACACAGGGCCGGGGGGAGGGGCACTGACAGACCGGCATTAAAATAACTTTTCATACACACAAGTATGAAATATTATAATTTTTCCCCGTTTTTGCAATTCATTTTCTGAGCGCTTTTCCATCGAGCGTGACGCCTCAATGATTCATGCAAATCCATCAAAAAAAAAAAAGCCAGAAAAACAGTAGGAGAATTGTTGGCGGGGAGAACACAGAGAGTGAGAAAGAGAGAGAGAGAGTGATTGGAAGAGAGAACAGCGACAACATGTGGTTTTAGCAGCCAAGCGTTGCCAGTGCTTCAAAGGGGATAAGTGCCCAAAATGGGGCGGTAAGAGAGCGGGGGCGGGGCTATAGACGGGAGCGGGCACATTACGTTTATTAAGATTTTATTGAATTAATAAGCAAATTGCATGCGACACGCTGTTGGCGCCATCTGTCGTCCAAATTGCATGCAATTTGCATTCTCACATTATTCGATGATTCTGATGATGTGATGATGATGAGATTATCAAAACTCAAAAATAACATTGTATTCAACGGGATTCCGGTTTATAGCCAACGTATTTTTCCCCTGACTTTTGGCCAAAACAACATAATGTGCAATACGAAATATTATTTAGCTTTTTTTTAGCTCTTTTGTCGCTTACTTATTTTTACGGGTAGGAAAAATCAAATGAATTTTGAACGCGTCGCCGTGCGCTGAAAGACATTTTATTTTGGCAGTGTCTACCTCAGTCTGTCCCCTGCTGCCCCACTGTACCCTCCCTGTCTCCCTCTTCCGCTGTCTCTTTCGTTCTGTTTGACCCACATTCGCTAGCGACAGCAAACGGAAGTTTTTTTCCAACAATTTTTACGCTGTTTTTCCAAAAATTAAATGTTGCCTGATCTTCTGCATTTTTTTTTTCAGTTCTCAATTCTCCGTTTGTGTTTTTCTTGTATTTTTTTTGGGGGGTTATTTATGATGCTGAATTTTGTTGGCTTGTTATTTATTTTATAATTTTTGATTCATTTTTATTGGCGCCCAGGCGACATTGTGTCATTTCTCGATTGTTTTTAAATAGAATAAAACAAGTGATTTATTGCATTTCCCATTAAAACGAGCACACACACTCAAACACACTCAAAGACATTGCATTATCTTATTTGCCCCGATATCGTTTACAACTTTGGGCAATGCGCATAGCACGCGCCCTCATAAACCGCTAGGAAAAGACTTCCTTCTAGGGTGGACCATAAAAGAGAGTGCGAATATTGAGTGTAGGGGAGGGGGTGCCAAAGGTGTCAGTTAAATCACAGAAAATCATACTATTTGCATGTGAATGCTCAGATAAGATTTATATGAGCCTTTATTACTTGACACTTCTTTAATCGCTAGCTGTCTTTAGCATTACGCATACGCAGTGTGTACTCCTTTAATAAATGTGTAATTAATGATGTCAATGACATTATTATTGTTATTATTATACCCTATAATATGCATATTTATAAACATTCTTTCAGACTACCAATTCCATTATAATTCCCCTAGTATAGATAACTTTTTTTTCTATTGTTGTTCTTCCCCCATTTAAACAATAATTATAAAAGTAAAGCCCCTAATTTCCGTTTAAAGTTAAGTTTTTAGTTCGATTTGAACTATAACTTTAGTGTGTCGCTTCGCTTTTGGCAGACGTCCATCATAAAAGATACAATTGTTTGTGCTTAGATTAGATTACGCTTCGTTGTCTGATTTGCTACCGTAATTCTGGGAATTGTTTAGTTTCCTGGCATAATAAAACCGTAATAATTGAGGTGTGAATGCTTGTTTGTTGTGTGTGAAAGGTTTTCCAAATTGAAACGTAGAAAACTTCGATTTGTTTAACAGTGGAAAGAAAAAGCACTTGCGACTTCTGTCTCCCTCTCTCTCTCTCTCTGTCTGTATTTGTGCGGTATCAAAGCAATGACTGAAACAACAACAACAACAAGATGAAAAACAGGCAAATTATGTTGTTCTAATGGTCAAAGTAAAAAAAGAACCGGAAAGCTGCAAAAAGACAGGCACACTGACAGGCAGCCAAATTGAACAAGTTCTCTAGTTGACTCCCAGTCTGTCTGTCTGTCTGTCCGTCTGACTGTTTGTTCGATGATCGTCAGGCCTGCGTCTGTGCCTGGCAGATGAATGGCCGGCACGTGTGGCCAAAATGTTCGCAATGAAAACTGTCTTGAAGGCAAACTAATAAAATGGCTAAAACAGCAACACAGCAATACAAACAACAGCAACAACAACAAGTACAACTTAATGTACATTTTGTATGTACACACACACACACACACACATACATATAAAATGATTGTCGCCCTGTCGTGTTTTCCAGTCTTGTTTGTTTTTTGGCGGCATTTTGCTTATTTATTTGCACGTTGCGTATACGCAATGTGATTCTCCTTTGATGTTGTTGTTGTTCTTCTTGTTCTTGTTGACATTCTGGTTCTTACTGTTGACAACTCAAGCAGCAACTGAAAGCGCATTGTGCAGCAGCAATAACAATTAGAGTAGGAACAACAACAACAACAACAACAGCAAGAGGAACAGCAACAAGACTCTCATCAACTACACAAATCACAGTTAATTTTCAGTTTTAGATCTACAGATTAGATCTGTGTTAATCTATGCGCTGCGAGAGATAAGCGATAAGTGAAAAAGAAGAGCAATAAATGCAAACACACGCAATCTCTCGTTCTCCCTCTCTTTACACCTCTTTTCCATGCTCCCTTTTGTCTCTGCCTTCTCTTCCTTCTGCCCTCTGAAATTGCTGGCACTTTGCATTGCGTTTTTCGCTTTGAACTTCGTCTCGTTTTTTACGCTTTCCTTCTATGTGCACACAAATATATATAATTTTATATATATATAATACATATATATGCGTAGACAGCCCCCATATCGTATATATATATATATATATATATATATATATTTTTATAACACTGCCTGCCCTGTTTAATTAAGTCAAGTGAGTGAGGATCGCTGCCCCATGCAACTCACACACACACACACACACGCGGCAGCCAGCCAGCCTCTCTAAATGCCAACAAATTCAGCGCAGCTGCCTCTTTTAGCTCCGCTATCCCTTGCTCCTACGCTTGCTCCACCTGCTCCTTCTCCCGCTCTCTGTCGTCTCCCTCTCTCTCTCTCTCGCTTTTACGATCTGCCTCTGCAGAACTCTTGTATTTGTTTTGTTTATTTGATTTGATTTGCTTTCTTTGTTTGCCGCCGCCGACGTCGCTCTATTTTTGCTGTGAGTTTGCAAATCTGTTCGCCCAGCTGTTACGGCCACAGCTACGGCTACGGCTAAAACTCTAGCTAAACTAGCATTACTGCTTTAGATAGACAGAACACCCAATGAGCTTGAATTTACTTTGATGGAATTATAAAATTAACTTTTTTCTTGAGTAATTAAATGTTTAAAAAAATTATCTTACATAGAATTAGATTTGTTTCATTGCCTTATATAAAGCTGATCCGCATCATCATCAACTTCTATGTCTTCGTCATCATATTCTTCACACAGCATAAACATCACGCTCAATGCGAACTTTCTAGCTTTCTGGCTTTCTGGCTTTCTAGCGTCTTTTGTCTTATCTCAGCGCATAGTTTCTCACGTTCCTCTGACTAATTTGCCAACTGCAGCAGGTGGCTTATCAGTGCTTAAAGCAGCAGCAGCTGTTGATAACACAAAGCTTCAAATCTGCTGCTCTCTCTCCCACTCGCTCTGTCCCTTTCTCTTTCTCTTAGTGTCTGTCTGTTTGTGAGTCATGAAACTATGCAACAGTCGAGCGAAAACTAACAAAAATCATTCATAAGAATTTGTTATCTACTCAAAACTAACAATTAATCATTTACTAGATAATTTTATTTTTTTTTAAGCTTACTAAAATTTCTTTTAATTTACAAGTCTAATAAAAAGTTTAAGTATTATTAAATCAAGTTCAAGTTCTTAGTCAGCTCTTAATAAAAATTCCTTTACAGTTTACAGCTAGAAACTAAATATTTTTCGCATACACAAAAATTCTTTGGCTCAACTAAAGCAAACAAATATTGAACTGAGAATATTTTGGAAAAACAGCTGGCGAAAACAAGTCAATATTCTGAGAAAAGTCCAATAAACATACGAAATACTTTTCTGCACTTTAAAACACAAATAAACAGTGTTTATAAATAATTATGGATCAAAGCAGTAAATAAATGTGTTGTAAATAAAAGCAAATAAAGTTAAACACTGCTCAACAAAAGTTAAATGAATATTTTAAAGAATTAAATGTATTTATTCATTAATTATTTAATTAGTTGTGTGATTAGTTCATAAATTAGTTTGTCAGATAAGTGCGACGTGTAAACAGAGCGGAAATACCACATAATTTTGTTGCATAGTGTTATCAATATGACGCTGGCGCTGCAGCAAACAAGCAAACAAACAAACAAACGGAACAGAAAAGAACAGAACAGAGAGACAAACAAAATCAGCAGAGAAACACGGAAAATTGATTTACAATTTATTATTGTTTGCGGTAAAAACAATTTGATAACCAAAGAGACAAATTTTCCGTGACGTGATTTGAAGTGTTGGTGACGTAGTAGCTACAGATTTACCGCTATAAATAGTTGTTGTTTCTTGGGAGCACCTCCTTGGCATGTTTTTCCACAAAACTGTCAAAAAGTTAGTCAAATATTTGGTGTCAGTTTTATGTAAATCCCGTAGAATGAACTTGAGAAGAATTCTACTACTGCTTCAACTGTTGCTTCTTCAATGTATCTAACTATCTTTGACTTTGGGGGCGTGTGAAGCGAAAAAAACAATGCGGCAGTGATAAGACTGATAACAGCTCGAAGCGAAAAATATTGTGCTCTGCTGCCAACGAGGGCTACACAAAAACTTGGCAAATATGCATACCTTAACTTTATTTTAATTCATTTTCTACATATTTATTTAAAAATTAAATTGTCACACTTTGCTGCAGATACATTTATATTTGTCTGCAGCCCTGCACTTTTTGCAGATAACAGCAAGCAAATACGTCATCAGCAGACAATCGCATTAGCATTTGCTTACTCTTTGAATACATGAATACACTCAAAGCACTCAAAGCACTCAACACATTCATTCATGCACTTGTTGCCATGCAGACAGCGTGTGAAAATCGACAAAAAATTGAAATTCCAACAAATTTTAAGTCTTTTTTATATTTAAATTAAGAGATACATATTTAAACTAGAAATATATTTAACTATTGGTTAGCAGATTAGCTCAAGGCCGCTGTTCAGTGGACTTATCGCTGTTGTCTTGGTTTGCAGTTGCAATTGCAGTTGCTGTTGTTGAATTCTACTGTTGTTGCTGCCACAAATTTAAATGTCTGTGGCGTCTGCTGCTCATCAGCTTTTGACTGTCTCTGTTGCTGTTGTTGTTGTTGGCTGGCGCACAAAGCGCCTGATTGCTGATAGCCATCAGCAGCA
This sequence comes from Drosophila parthenogenetica, assembly GCA_035047505.1. Lineage (NCBI taxonomy): Eukaryota > Metazoa > Arthropoda > Insecta > Diptera > Drosophilidae > Drosophila > Drosophila parthenogenetica. Next base: position 3,633,136 of record JAWNPM010000070.1, read on the forward strand.
GCAGCAACAGGAGGCGCAGCAACAGCAGCAGCAGCATGGACAACGACTGCAATTGTTTGGCAATGACAGAGCGCACCTCCCAGACGCTTCGTAAAGCAAACAAGCCATAATTAAGTTGCACTCGAAATCGCAGACTCAAAACTTTGCAAGCAGTTGCAACTTGCTCACTAAGTCAGTGAGTCAGTCTGTGTATGTAAGTGTGTGCTAGTGTGTGTGTGTGTATATGTGTATTGCATTCACCGATGATCTTAATTCCATTTAAATCGATCAATTTCCACTGACGACATTATTTTTGCATGCCCAGCCCAGAAGCAACCAACGACAGCAACCACCGCCAACAGCAACCACCAACAGCAACCAACGACAGCAGCAGCACCAACAACAATAGTTTAGAGATGGACTATCGTTAGAAGCTAATCGTTTTAAGCTAAAAATTACGAATTACTTAAAGTTTTTTATGTTTACCGATATCTGTACCGATAGTTGTGGATTAGTCGTGACACATCTCTAGCTGACAGTTCACAGACCACAGACAATTGTCGTCTTGGCCGGTTTTGAGTCAGCGCTTTGGGTTACGTGGGTGAGCTGCCAACAAGTGGAATGACTAAGCGCTCTCTGAGCTGAGTCTCTGTGTCTCCCTGAGTCGCGGTCTGGAACTGAATCTGGAGCTGGATTTGGATCTGGGTCTGGGTCTTGGTCTTGGTCTGGGACCCGCTGTCCGGATGTCTGTCTGTCCCTCCAACTGTCCGTCTGTCAGGCAAGTCTTATCGCTCAGTTGTAGATCGGGACGCGCCCTTTTTGTCAGTGTTTTGTCGCTCTAAAAATAGCCACAAGGCTGTTAACTTATAGCCAAGATCGTCATCATTATCGTTAACAACAACAAGAAGAGCAGGCAAACAAACTGAACATAATCATCGGCTATATCACTATGATCATCACATAATCAACTGTTTATAATCTAGAGCAAGTCCATTGGACTAAAGAGACTGAAGACTGAGAAGTCTGAAAACTCAAACTTAACCCAATTTGGCCGCAAAAGGAAAATGAGCACATTACCAGAAACAAGTTGGAGAGAAAGAAAGCAAAGTCGTCGGCGATCTTGGTCAATGCTGTGGGACAGTCTGACACTGACATTTCTTAGCCAAAGCTAAGAGTAGAGACGCATCCTTTTTGGCCAAAAGCCGCTTGGCCAACGAATTCTCGCTTTTGTTCTTAATCAGCGTGGGAAAATCTTAAAGGCAAGCAAAGTCAGTGTGTATGTGACCTTCAAGTGGTGCGGTTCACACCCACACAGCAGCTGTAAAGCACCGCTAGGTGGCGCTGCCCAAAAACAGTAAACGGACAACTCTAAAACAGCTGCAGCACCTGGCGACTATAAAATTTGATGCATGTTCGCTGATTGAACACAAATGATACGGAAGTCGGTCGCTTGAGTCTGACTTAAAAGCCAATGAGTAAAATTCTCACGCTTGGCCACTTGGATTACCCGCCAGATTACATGAAACGCGCCTACACAACAGCAACAGCAACAACAGCAACAACAACAGCAGCAACAAAGTCGCATAAATCAGCTGCATTTCGCCTGAGACACTGAAAGAGACAGCTATATGAGGGAGAGAGACAGAGTGGCAATTGTAGCTGTATAGCAGGAAAAAGCCGCCAAGTTGTACGCATGCCAAAAGCGGCTTAAATGTCCAAAGTGGGCAACAACAACAACTGCAACTACTTGTGGAAAATGTGAAAATGTGCAGTGAAAAGTCAGCTGGTCAACAGTTCTGCGCTATGGGAAACTATGCTGGCTAAAACACCAACGCCACCACCAACAAGAGCAACAAAAATTAATCATACGCCCCATTAAACGTATGACGCAATCAAAAGTGTTTTCTAGCCGTTTTCCCCCTCTTTCTCTTTCTCTCACTCGAGTGATTCGTGCGCTTTTCCAACAAATTTCGAAAAGCACTCATCGCAAAAGTTGTCAGAGGCTGCTCTTGTCTACCAACAACAATCAGAACAACAACAACAACACTCGAAACTGCGTTGACTTCTTGGAAATTTGTGCGCAAAAATAAATTTCTTTGACATGCCACATAAAATGCGCTCAACTACAGCACAAAAAGAGCCAGAATATATCAACGTGTAACTCTGGAAACTGTAGGCAGTTGGCCAAAATTAACTTCGCACTTGCATTGCCAAAAAATAAAAAAAAAAAATTGTTAATTTGTTGTTAATTTTTTGGCGTTTCTATTTTTTGCATTTTTAATTCACTTGCGCTTATTTATTATTATTTATTTGGTAGCTCCCTTAATGCATCCGTTGCGTCTTTTAAGCCCAATTTTTTTGTTTACTTTTTTGGCTTCGCTACGTTTTCGATTCTGTTGAAATGTTTATCGGCCAGATACAGACATCTATATGCACATATAGTACTCTGCCTGTCAGCCGATTCTTGGCGTTTTTATTGTAATATTTATGCACATATTTTGACTGCGAATTGCGCTTGCAAATTGTTGTAACAATAGTCGTAAAGTAGAAGTAATTTTTGTTATTCTTTGTTATCTACGGCTGATGCAAATTGTATTTGTTTAATGGCAAATTGAACTGTACAGAGATTTACTAAACAGGAATAAGAAATTTCATTTGATTTTAGTTGTTTTTATGGTTTGGTGCGAATACTTTAAGTTTTTTTTGTTGCTACTCAAAGAATACTTTAAATTGGGTGTAGACTTTTACTATATATAGTATATAGAAACTATTGATTCTGTCAATTCTGTTTATTAGTCACTCTTATCGGTTCTTAGAGTTTGCCAAAAACAAAAGAAATTGTTATTTATTTGACAACTGATCGATCTGTTATCTATATGTTGCGCTTGTTTAACAACATCTGAACCTTTTCCGCTAGATTTTTCCCAGAATTGACAATCCTCAGTCCCCAATTACCAATTCCCATTTCCCTTTTCTCTATTTTGTTTTTAATTTCTTACGATTTGTCATCGCCAAGTTTCCCAATTTATTGTCAAGTCTGTGTGTATGTGTGTGTGTGTGTCTATGTTACTCATTAACGATGTGTTGAAAATGTAATTCCCCAAAAAAGATTGAGTCAAAAAATTCAAATTGTTTCAAATTTACTGTTAAGTATGGATAGCGAAACGGTTTCGCTTGATTTCACTGCGTTCTCCCCCCCCCCCCCCCCTCCACTTCTACAAAGTGGGCTTGGCCATGCCCCATTGCCACACCCACGGCGAGTGTAGAACAATGTTGCCAGTGTTGCACAACAAACAAAAAACTCAATGTTTTTGTTTAAACAACTTGTGGAACAGTTCGTCAATCAATTGAGGGAGAGAAAAAAAAAACCATTGCGAAAAATTGCTGCCATTAATAAGAATGTTTGCATGATTGTAGAGTTGCCATCACTACCCAAAAAAAAAACAAAAAAAAAAAAACGAAAAGCCAAAGGCAAAATAAATAAATAAAGTGCCAAACTAAAGATTACAACATTTGTGATGTTTATTAATACGAAATTAAGTAGCTAACGTTAACAACAAAATAAAAGTTGTTTTTTTTTTCTACGGGTGGGTGGGCCTTCAAGGGTGCGGGGGCTTGTAAAGTAGCATGGGCTAGGCCTAGGGATGGGGGGACCTCAAGTAGCGCTTTCATCTTTTTGTAATTAGGTGCGCGCAGAGACTGATATATAGCCAGTTGGATAGATACAGATTGGATTTTGAATACGCTTATTCACACATCAATACAAACACACTCACACATAAGCACATACATATATACAGATATGGAGATGAAAATTAAAACAGCAGCCCAGAAATGTTTACATATTGCACTGAATGCTGTATGCTACACTTGAGTCTGCAGGCGTGAGCATAGCAATTTGGTCAAGCAGTTTGCTGGTAACACAAAATATTCAAGATTTTACAAATTTATCATAGTTTTATTAATTTTTTACATCTGTTACTGTTAAGAGAACTGTTATCGCTGCAACTTCTGTTATGCTCAGCGTTATGTTATTAACAGTCTATTAAGCTTAGAAAGAGCTCTTCCTGTTGCTGTTAAGGCTTCCCAATTTAGCCACATTTATTAGAAAGCGTATTAAAACTTCGTTTCATTTGGTTTTGCCACAATTCTTTTAGAGTTTTTTTAAACGCCAGACAACGCAGACAACGACTAACAGCTGTCGATACACACACACGCACACACACACACAGACACACTAGCACACGCATATTGATTGGTTTGTTGCTATTGTTGTTGTTGTTGCTGATCTTTTTGTGGTTCAGTTGTTGGATTTCATTGCGGCCAACGACGTCGGGGGCGTTTATAATTAATTGTAATTGTCGTTGAAAGATTAATTTGGTTGCGCTTCAATGGCGCTTCATTGTCGGCCATTGCGCGTTTTGGGCAAATCAATTTTATAAGGTTTTTTCGGTTTTTTAGCCTCATCTAGTTTTTGGGTATTTTGTAGACCCAGCAGCAAAGTGTGTTTAAATCGATTGCAAAAGCAAGTAGTTTTAAATAAGTAACTATATAACTTGGTAGGTAGCTGCTGCTGAAATCTAGGCCGTTTTTTTTTACCAATTTGCAATCTTTGCAATCTCTTCATAATATTTAAATGCCGCTTTAGAGCCCAAATATTGAAAGCAGCTGTTTGAATAGTAAACTATATATTAAAGCACTTCAATCTTATGCTTGTCTGTAAATTTCACAAAAATCGGTCCATAAACACAAAAGTTATGCTAAAATTATATGTAGCATTGGGTGCTTTACAGTCGCGTGCACTCTGCTGTAGCCTAGAATACTGTGCTTTCGTTTTTGGTAGCCGCAATACACATAAATGTATATTTTATGCTGCGAAAAGTGCAATCAAGTGGTTAGTTTTTGTGCCTGGGAGAGTCTGACACGGAGAAGGGAGAAAGAGAAGAGGGGAGACACGTAGAGAGGAAAATTTCGGAGGGGGTCTAACCTAGGGGCAATCTTCAAAGGGGCAAAACGGCGATGACGGCGCGCGCCGTCGATGTCGGCCCATTGAAATGGAGCATAAAAATTGTGGCTATAAATAAGACCCTGTAGGAAAAACTGTTTAGCTGCTGTCTATGTCTGTGAGAGAGGGAGTCTCCCTGTGTGTGTGTGTGTGTGTGTAGTATGGGTATATGCTGCTGCCGAAAACATTTCCGCAGATCAAAGTCACAGCTTGACAATATTTTCAATGGAAAGAGAGAAGAGAGGCAGAGAGACTGAGGGAGAGAGTGTGAGAGAGAGAGCGAGCGAGCGAGCGAGCTCAGTAACCAGCTGTGACAGTCGATTGTCGGTGATCGCTGATGCTAATTGCTTTTATATCACTATCACTGATAACAGCCAACAAATTTGTTGCCTTTTCAACACCTTTAATTGCCCATGGGCATCTTTCGCACAATCTCCAAGCAGATAATTATCAACAGAAGCAGCAGCAACAACAGTAGTTGCAGCAGCTAAAGCAGCAGCAATTGCTGCCGTCTTCATTGATTGATATGCAAAAAGCGAACACCTGAAGGAAAATTTTCCATATTTTTCCAACGCACACACGTAGGTGGCGGCCTCTAGCGTTTGCTTTTTGCGCAATCATCGGCGCCGACAACACACACACACGCATACACTCACACACACATTGCAGGCCCTTTGATCTCTTGCTTGAGTTTCTGTGTTCTGTTCTATCTTTTGCTAGATTTTGGCCAACAAACATGGCGCCATATGTTGTTGTAGTTGTTGTTGTTATTACTGTTGCTGCTGCAACTCTAATTAGGCACACTTTATACAGACTAGTCGCTGCTGTTGCTACCACAGCCGCCCTTGTTGCTGCTGTTGTCTGAGTTGCTCCCCTTGTGTCTGTCAGCAACAGTTGCTCGTTCGTCGCTACGTTTGTTGTTTTCGTCCACATGAATTGCACACATAAATTTATGAAACATGAAAGATTTGAAATAAATATTTCAACATTTTGTCAAGCGTCCTTAAAAAGCCAAAACTGAGGGCTGAAAATTTACTAAAATTTAATTAGTTTTTGAGTGCAATTTGATGAAGTAGCGTCAGTTGAACGGAACGTGCTAAGTACACACAACTACACACCCCCACATACTACCCACACACACCTAAACAACTAGTTGCAAGCGTTAATTCCTTGGAAATAAATGCAAAACACTTAAAAGCAAATGCGATTGGCGATGCCAAAAATTTCACAGCAAAATATTTAGATAGTCCCAAAGTAAAACAGCAGGAAGCGCCGTAAACAAAAACACACAGCAGCCACACTCACACACACTCTACGGTGTAGCCAACTACTTGTAGTTATAACCACAACAACAACAACTAATTGCCAATGACATATAAACAATCGTTGGCAACATTTGCAGCAACAAGTTGCTTGAACAACCGTTTTGGCCAAGTGCAACAAAGCAACAAAACTTGGTCTCGATTGTCTGGCCAAGACGGTCGACCAGGTTTTAGTCTACTACCACAAGTGTACCAAGTCTACTAGCCAACTGGCAAACTGGCAATCATCATCATTAGCCACGGCCATTTTTGGGTAAATAGTGCAACCCTCTTTGCATAATAATGTGGACAAGGTGCGCATTTGGTGAAAAGCGCGCAGCATGCAACATTTTTGTGTCTAAATAAAGATGCGATGTCGTTCGACAACAACAACAGCAGCAGCAGCAGCAACAACAACCATAACAATAACAACTTTTGGTAGCTAGCAGCAGCCTGTTTGGCTAGCTAACCCGGTAGTTGCCATTCGATACTTATTATTTACAGCTGACAATCGATTATAGCGTTTAGTTATCGATTAATCAATCTACATTCTTAAAGAAATTATTTTAATTACAATACTTAAGGTACATTTTAAAGAACTTGCTTTTAATAATAGTATTTAAAATTCATTTTGAAGTCTATGGTCAATTTTAGATTAATTTTTCTTTTATAACTTGAACTATAAAACACATACATAATTATTAGACATTAAATCAAGGATGTTTTGCTTATTAAGAACAAGTCAAGTGTTTGATTTTTAATTAGCTAGTTAAACTTTATTAAAAGTTGTTTAACTGTCTAGATTTGCTGCTTGAATAATTACTTATTAAATTAGCTACTCAAAGGAATTTATATTTAACAAAATAACTCTACGATAACAAAGCCAATAGCAAGTTAAAATTATATCATCGATCATTTCTATCCACAAACACTTTGATTATTGTTTATTTGGTATTAATCGTACCATAAATACAATACATTATCTACTTTTGTCTATATAAATACCAATTTGTTGAGTAGCGTTTCCTACCTTCGAAGCCCTTAACTGTCAACGATCAGTTCTTATCAATAAGTAACGTAATAATCAAAGAATGTGTAATAAACTAATAAATTGTTTAACCACAATGATAACGACAATTGTTGTCCGTTTAACTGAATTGCAGGCGCCTAATGGTTGTCATATCACAAAAACATTACGTATACGCCGCATGGGACAGCCGTATAACATACGTCATCGGCGTAAAGTTCGGTTACTGAGAATTCAAGCAAAGTTATCTAAGTAATACAATCAGGCGATAAGTAATGCCAACAAAAGCCTATCACGAGATCATATTTTGCGAGCACCCCACTTGAAAAACTTAAATCGCTGTACCTCTACCCCCCTCTCTCCATCACCCCTTTTTCTCTCTCACACTCTCTCCCTCTGTTGCTGGTCTGACTTGTCACGCTGCCTCATTTGCAGTCATGTCAGCAGCGACAGGCGTCAGACGCCGAGCAATGGCCCCCAAAAAGAAATCTGAAAAATCCGAAAACCAAAATCAAACGCAAACTTTGGCGTCACATTTTGGGCCAGAAACTGTCATAGACTTGGCGCAGATTTATAATGGGGCGCCTAACAACCAAAGCACTACCAACAACAGCCACCACCACCAACCACCGCCAACAACAGCAACAACAACAACAACAACAACAACTGGTAGCAAGAAAATTACTTTGGCCATCCAATGCGGCGGCTTCAAAGTTATTTCATTTTTGGTTTTCGCTCTTTTCGGTATTTTATTTTATTCCATTTTATTTTTTGGTCTTCTCTTTCTTTTTGGTGGCATCATTAAAATGTACAGAGGAGCTCAACAAATTTTTTTCAAAATTTATTTCATACGCAGCGTGGGAATTGCCCGTCAATTGTACGAAAGGCGCCAAAAAAAAATACAAAATAACAAAAATAAAAGAGTCACAAACGTTAACTGATTGTTGTTGCTGCTATTTTGCGCATTATAAACGCATTAACTAATGTTGGAATTATAAGACGCCGCCACGCATAAATAAACAATTAAAAATCTTGTTCAAAAAATGTCGATAAATGTCGCAGAAAACCAGCAACAAAAAGAAGAACAGAAAACATGAGACATAAAACATTGATAAGTGGAACTCATGAGTTTCAATTTGTGGCCAGTTGACAGTTGACAAAATGCCAAGCGAATAGTTTTTTTTTTTTCTTTTCCCAATTTTGTTTTCTTTTTGGCAACAAACAAACAACAAACAAAGCAGCAAATTGTATCCCCAAACTAAAAACTACGCTAAGCAGCTAAAAAATAAGAAATCATATTCATAATATTCGAAAGTGTCGCCAGAAGAATATTTATGTAAAATATTTATTTATTTTTTATGTCATAAGCAATTTTGAAACGCTTTTTGATTGCATAAAAGTGCAGAAAAAATATAAAAAGTATGGAAAAGGTTTGAACTTAATAAACAAAATAACTAAAACATTTAAATTCTTAATAATTTATCAGCTAAATAACAAAAAACATTTAAAAATTTTCCTTAGAAATATATTTAATAATTGTTTAATTTATTAGAATTCACACAAAAAAGTTGCATAAATTATAATGTTAATAACAATAAAATTTTCAAAGAATTTTCCCAGTATTTTGGCTGACAAATCAAAACACATACACACACACACTCACACAGTCAGACACACAGTTGTGTCTGTGTGTGTATTTAAAGACATTGCTCATACGCACCGTTTGCTTTTTGGCTGTCTCGTCATTTGTGGGCTAGTGAGAGCGTAGCGCTTTATGGTCTATGAAACGATCAAAATTTCTACGCTTTGGGCCTTAATTGCAATGGCATAAACCGTAAAACAGTTGGCAAGCGCCGTTAACTCACTTCCCCGAGCCAGACACATATATTTTTTAGCCTCTCTTAGTTTCAGTTTTCGTAGGCGCTGAAGTGCAACCATTTGATTAAGATTACCAAGAATGAGACGAAAAATCAGTCTACAAACATAATCAAAAAGGGTTATCAAGAATGGCTTGAGCTTTAAGCAGTTGCGCTTTGAGCCAAGTTAATGCAAATTGAATTGACGGCCAAAGTCTGAGTGTCTGCCTGCGTCGCAGTCTCTACCTGCCTGTTGAACTTGCTGCATGCCTTAAATTATAGCATAAATAGCCCAAGTCCAAGCCAAGTCGAAGTTTAAGCCAGAGTTTCAGACCAACAGGTGCCCAAGTGCCCAAGTGCCAGTTGGCAGTTAAGACGCTGCCAGTCGCCAGTTGGCAACACGTGCCCAAGGCAATGCTGCCGTGGCTAAATAATTACGTAATAAGTGGTTGGCAGCAAGGAGCAACATCCAGCCACAGTCAACAACGGCAACAATCAGGCAACAGCAACTTGGCCTGTCAGAGCAACTATGCCAAGAATTTCATATGAAAGCGCGCGCTGAGTGCCGACCAAGGCAGAAGTGAAAAGTCTGTTAGCCAGACAGACAGACAGACGGACACATTTTGTGGCCAGGAAGACTTAAGGCTTAAACATAAACTTGTTGCTGCCTGTGTTGCTCAATTTTCCAGCCTGACACGTGTGACTAATATTGAGTTGCAGTTAGTTAACTTATTCTATGTGCAGTAGTCAGCAGCAGTCAGTCTTTTAATATAAATTAAATATGCACAAAGATATTAAAAAAAGAGCAGTAGCAGCAAAGAGTTCTTTAAAAAGAACCAGTTCATTTGAGCGTACATTTAATTAGTTAATTAAAACATTTCTGAAAAAACTTTTAGTGCTAACCTTAAAGTTTCTATGAGAAAAGTTATAGAAATTCCCAAAATAAATAAATAAAATCATAAACGGTGAACTATTTGCCGCTATTGCTATGAACTAGTTCCACTTAAGCAGCTTTGTTGCTTCTAATGCCTCAGCAACATATTGCCAGCAACACAATGCAAATGTTGCTGCCTTGGCTGCGCTCCAGCAACATAAACAACAACCGCAACCACAACACAATCAATAATCGCTAAATCGATAAAGATCGTTAAACGAAATGTTTTTATTTCAAAGCGATGACGACTACAACAACAACGATAAATGTTTCGCGGCCAGCTGCAGCTGCGACGCCGACGTTAACTTCGCTGTCGCTGTCGACGCTGGCGACAAGTTGAATTGGACAATTGCAACAACGAGAACAACAGCAACAATTGTTGCTGCCGCATGAGTTATGACGACTCTCGCGTTCGTCGCAGCTGCGCGTTTTGTTCGCACGCCACACATGCGCATTGGCAATGGCAACAACAGCAACTGGTTGCCAACACGCCATGCCCACCTTGCCACAGCCGCCCCCTTTTTGCTGTTGTGCGTCGCGTCGCGTCGCGTCTGTCGCGTTGTGCGGTAAATTCGCTTTATGGGCTCCCGACAACTACAGCAGCAACAGCAACAGCAACAACAACAACGATTGCTCTATGCTAATTACGTCATGGGGACGACGCTTCGTACCTAATTTTGCATTGTGGGAACCGAAAACTGGAAATCCAAGACACCCAAGACACACAACGCAGCGACTTTATTTTGTTGTTGTTGTTGTTGCTGTTGGTTTTTTGTCTCGCTCTTTGCTGGCCCCTGCACGCCCCTTTGCCCTCGCCTTAAAGTCTAGCCGGACTGCTTGCATTTTCCAACTGCAGGCAATAAAAACAAGCAAGAAACAAAGACTTTGCCAAGTCGCAGTCTTTAAACTCTTTCAGATACTATATAGTTTGTTGATTTGGCCCAAGTTGGAACGGGAATAAAGACTGGAATTGATCTAGACAGCTTTGTGATATCAGTTCCATTAGTTTGCTAAATAGTTTAGGCAAAAGTTTCAAAGTTTTATTAACATATAAAAGATTTTTCTGCTAAGATATAATAGGCAGCCGATTTAGCTAGTAAATTTAGCTAGTTATATGTGTTGTCAAAAAAAGGAACTGCTGACTGTTTGACTTGGCTGTTTAGTATGATCAAAACTATATATATTTTACTTGATCTGCCACGCCTACTTGAAGGCTACACTCAAATGGAGACACAAATTTAGCATACCTATTGTAAGTGCAACAGTTGCTGCTGCTTTTGTTGTTTTTTAAGCAAATATGTTGCAGCCAAAGCCAAAGTCGCTGCCAGCGTCGACGTCTGCTGCTGCTGCTCAGTCGACTGCGATGTCGCGACGTTGCATATAATGACTTTTTCGACTTGACTTTGCGCTTTTTATGCTTATGCTTTATGTGATCGCCTCGACGGCTGGTCAAGCATGTGGCAAGTTGCTAGAGTTGCAAGTACCAAGTAGCAAGTAGCAGGTTGCAAGTTTTGCTACTTTGCTATTTCGCTAGTTGTCGTCGTAGCTCATCTGTGTGGCAGCAAAAAACAGTTGCTGCCGCTGTTGTTGCCACTGTTGCTGCTGCTGTGTGTGGCATGCAGCTTGCTACCTGCCTGCAACTTGTTGTTGTTGTTGTCGCTGCTGTCGCTGGTGGCAAGTTGCAAATAATTTTGTGTGTGAAAATATTTTAAAAATGGTGCAACATGTTGCCAAGAGCACAGAGACATTTTAGTTTTTGGAGCAACATGTTGCCAAGCGTCCTTGACTACCAGCAATTATGTCAAGCAATTGTTTTTGTTGTTGTTGTTATTGTTGTTTTTAGTTATAAGCAAAAAATGCGAATAAAAAGCTACAAAAAATTACATTTAGACACATTTAAATACCATTTAAATAGCTTGAGAGCTGCACAAGGTGAAGCTGTTGCCGCTAACAGCAACAACAGCCAGAACAACAGCAGCAACAACAACGGCAAATTTGTTGCTCGCGGCGACGAATAAAATGCCGCACAAAAATGCTGCTAAAAATGCAACTCCAACTTGAAATTGGCCTGAGTGTATGTGTGTGTATATGAGTGTGTTTGTGTCTGAAAACAAAGCTTGGGAACAAACACGCGCTCAGCTTGCCCCAATGCTTTTGGCCAACACTTTTGGCCAGTGGCAAGCGCACGTTGAACCAGCGGCAAAATTTAGTTGATTTGTGCGCAGTTTTTGACCGTTTTTTTTTTGGCTTTTTTATGGCACACGGTCAGCATGCCGGCCGGCATGAAGAGTGAGCAAAAGAGTGGAAAGCAGACTGAGAATATTTCTGTTTTTATATAAATTTGATCAGCTCAATTTTTGAGTCAGTTGCAGTTGCAAGTGTTTTTCCTGTTGCCTGTGGAATTTCCGCAGCGTGCACGGAAAAACCCCGAGATGCTCACGCCAAGTGACAAGTGACAAGAAAAATTCATCATAAATAGCTAAAACGGCAAAAGACCAAAAATTTGTAATAGGCGGAAAAAGGCAGCGGAAGGTAAAAGGCGCACGGGGAATTTCCGGTCAAAACACACACATGTGGCATGCTACAATTTACCTGTTGTTACCATCCGAGAGATGCAGAGTTTAGTGTACGCTAAAGATTTTCCCACGCAGGTAAGAGGTGAAGCTTCTTATCAGTGGCATTAACTGCAAGACTGCAAAACTATAATACCCCCTACACTGGGTATTAAAACGTAGGGACCAACTCCCCACAGACAATATCAAAGGCAAATAATTCAACTTGCCACAAACGATGAAGTTGCAACTGGCAACAAGAAAAAAACGAGTGTGAAAACTTGGCTATAAACGAGAAGGTGTTGCCTGCAACTGAAGTGGATAGATGTTGGCCAAGTTCTCGGCGCAATAATTAATGTTTGTTGTAATTAATGCGTAATTAAGATGGCCAACAAAACAAGAGAAAGGGAGGCAGTGAAGAAGAGCGAGCAGGACAACTGTAGCGCTGAAGTTAGCCAAGTCTTCAAGTAGTTAGCCACATTTAAAGTATTTCGAGTGTGAGCCAAGTTCAAAGTGTTTAAGCCGCCAACGCAAATTGCAGAGTTTTGTGAACTCCATACGAAATACTTAATATAGCCAATAATCTATCGGTTAGTTCGGTCCATTAAGGTATCTGTACCATGGGAAATGAAGCGAAACGATTTCTCAAAAAAAAGAGAAGAAGAAACAACTCAAATATCAATCAATTTCAATAAGCTGCGATGAACGTTCATTAATCTTGGCCGCGTGCGCAACTGTTGAAGAGTTTTTCAATATTTTCAGCATTTTCAGTAAGGCGGTGTAGAGAGGGGGTACAAGGGGGAGTGGCAATGGAGTGGGGAGTGCGGTGTCTAACGCTTTTAGTGGAGCAGAAGTTGGCCGAAGGCGATGCGTTTATGCGGGCAGAAATTAAACAGCAAAACAATTAGTGCCAACAACAACACTGCAAAGCAGAAGAGTGTGAGTGACTCTGTGTATGTGTGTGTGTGTGTGTGTGTGAGTCTCTCTGTGTGTGTATCTGAATCTTATCATTTATCTTAGCTGCTGCGGCTATTTATTTGGAATGTGCCGCAAGTGCCGCGAAAATTAACGCAAAATTTTGAGCTGGCTAATTGAGCACGGCTTTTTGGCCAACAACAACAGCAACAGTAAGTGGTCAAAAGCAGCAAAGTATTGTGAAAATTTAAAAGACTTTGTAACACATAAACATTGAGTTTTAAAAATAAAAAATAATAAAAGGGAACACTTTTCACGTCAAACTTCCCAAAGAGGCCTTCAAAAAGGGCTTAAAAAATGTTTAAACTAAAAATATTGTTCTTTTATAATGAAATATGTGAATACAAAAGATAGCAAAAAGTTTCTCACACAAAAAAATTAATTATGAATGAGTTTAACTCAAACAAATATACTTAAAACCAAACTAGAACCGTTTAAGCAGATTGTAATCAAATTAGAGCTAACTAAAAATATAAACTATCAATTTGTCTATGCTGTGAATTCCATTGAACAACTATTTAGCACAAACGAACTTTATTTAAACAAATAAATTCTATAGTTTATGCAGATTCTTCTAAAATTAAAACTATTTGTGTATTTAGCAATGATTTGAATTTTAAGAAAAATCCCCACATTTAAAATCGATTTTTTATACAAACTGAGGGCATTAAAAATTCGATGTGAGGCTGAAAAAAACCTATTATGCTTTTGCTATGGGGGAAGGGGAAGCGCCACCTGTGGGGCGTAAGCTTAAGCTTTGATATCGCCGACACAGATCTGAATCGGAACTGAGACCTTATGAATGCCATGCGCTTTATGCATTAGAAGCAAATTAAACGATAGTTGCGATAGTTTTTAAGTGGAGGATTATGTCACATCCGCTATAAAAAAGGGCCCAGGGGTAAGGGGTGGTTGGAAGGTATAAGAAAAACAGTGAGTGCCATTCATATGCGGACATGTGTGCAATTGAATGTGACTTCATTAGCGCCACTTTAGGTGGCATGCAACAAACGAGATGCGATGAGCTGCGATGACTTGTCTCTGATTTCCAAATGCGAATTACAGACAGCATCTGAGGGGTCGCCAAAGGGGGCGTGGTGTGGGGTGTAGCATAATATTTTTGGCGACAACAACAACAACAAGAAGAACAAACATTTTCCTATACTCAAAATGCTTTACAGCCAAATGTTGTTGTTGTTGCTGCTGCTGCTGGCGGGCCAGAAATAGCGTAAAACTCATAAAGCAGGTCTAGAGGGGCAGGGACTAGAGTGTGAAGGGGGACGGTGGGAGGGGCAGCAAGTGTCGACTCAGTCAACAACATGCGATGCCATTTCAGAAAATTTCATTTCTATTCGTTATAATTTTCTATTTCCCGCATGCCAAACGGCCCCTAGGTGCTGCTACTATTGGGGTATGCCCCTAACCCCCTTTACCCCCCTCTACCCCCACCACTGGCAAAGAAAACTACTTCCCTCTCTTGATACTACTTATGTTGACTAGTTGTTCATTTGGTTTTTCGCTGCGTCTAGCGCCGGCATTCATACTTAATTACCAAAAACTAGAGGGAAATGGAGGAAGAAGAGAAAAACAAGGAAAAACGAGGAAAATGAGGAAAAGTCAAAGAGTTGTCGTTGTTGTCTTAGCTCTGGCGTGACGTTAAAACAACAACAAAGACTAGAATGAAAATCTTTTTGACCAGGTAGCCAGACATTAGGCCAAAAGATGATGATGAATTGTGGCTGCCATTTGAATAAGTTTGTCGCCGCGCTCTCTCTCTCTCTCTCTCTCTCTCTCTTTCTCTCTCCTGCTCTCCCTCTCTCTCTCTGCAGCGTAGGCGTTGACCCAAATAAAGTGTTGTTGTTGCTGCTAAATCGTTTTCCGCTTGTGCAATCGTTTGCTAAACAATTCTACAGCGACAAGTGCAATCAGAGTAAAGAAACAGCGAGAAAAGCTGAGAGCAGAGTGAGAGGAGACTGAGAGAAATCTAAGCAGCTTTGCGGGTAAATGGAAACTGACAGTCAAGGTTCAGCAAAGTTGCAATGAAATCTATACCCTGTACGCGACAGTGCTGCCAGTGCTTTCAAGGGCCCAAAAGAGCTAGTTTTGCATAAAAAAGGCTAGAAAAAATGGTTAGAGAGATGAAAAACCTAAAGCTATATCCAACAAATAATCATACAGTAGGTTACAGTACTGTTAGTTAACAAAGCGCTGAATAAGGCTAGTTTTGCAAATAAAAAACCGCTAAAAATAGCTAAAAATAAATAAATAGAAAATGAACACTTGTTTCTGCAAACAATAACCAAATGCAGTTAAAATATTTTCTTAATTTCACTAAATCTAGCTTTAAAATAGCCAAAACGCAAACACTGTCTATATACTATGAATTAAAATAGCCACAAAATTGATTTTCAATGTTGCAACAATATTATATAATATTGTGAACTGCTTTGATTGAAGGTGTTGCTCTTGGGTTTGACAGCAACTGTTGTTGTTGCTGCTGTTGTCGATTGCTTCTGGTATACGCTTGGCGGCATTTCGAGCACTGCCAGTTTGTCTCCGCTTTTAACCAAAACAAACAACCAGCAGAAGCAGCAGCAGCAACCAGCAACCAGCAACAACAACAACAATCGATGTTGCTGCTGCTACTGCTGGTAACGACGAGCACACAAAAGCAAATGATGTTTTATGAGCAGCTAATTTACTTAACACCTCAACAACAACAACTGCCAGAATAAAGATAAAGCAGAAGTTCAAAAAACAAAAAAAAGAATATCAACTATAATAGCCCAAAAACAAAGACTGACAAATAAAACATTTATTTTTATTTATTTTTCACATGGCCGTTTTTTTCTTAGCTTTTTTCGTATATATATATATTTTTTTTGTTTTATTTACTATATTTGGAGTCACATTTTCCCAGTTTTGAGAGCGCTGGCAATGCGTGGGTGCAAATTGGCCAGCACAAACTGATACAAGTGTGTGTTGGACCAGTTAATTCATGAAAATACCGATTCATTCAAGTTCGAAGGCATTTTTATTAGTTTGAAGCGGAGCATAGCATTTAAAAAAATTGAAATTTCAACGTCATACATGGCGTATGATTAATTTACGAACTTTTGGTAGCTGCATGTAAAAAGTGTTTATTGGGTTATTAAATGTTTCTTCTTTTTTTGGGTTTAAATTGGTTTAAGTGTGCTTGATCGCTGTCTTGACTGATTTGGATTTTATTTAACGTCTTTCTATGACAATCTTCAGGCCAAGATTGATTTGTTTTATGGCCACAAAGGCGATTCATATGTAAATATCAAAAGTGTATGCTGATGAGCGAATTTTAGACGTGGGTGTCTTTTGGCTACTTTTAAATAAATGTCTTAGCTCTAGTTTAGTATGCATTTAGTGCATGTTTTAAAAGATTTACTGTTAAAAATTCAAAGCTTTCGACAGCTGCAAAAAAACTTGAGAAATTCGCTGCGTTTGCGAACAGAGACAGCAACAACAACAACGAACTCTGCAACAAAAGCGAAAGCAAAATAAATCAATCGCAAAACAGACGAAAAAGTAAATATCCTGCTCGCTTTTTTCTTCTCTCACTTCTGCACCTCTCTTCTTTCCCCTCACTTTACAGCTGCCATTCATTCGCATTCATTCATTAAGCCTAAAGAAGGAACAATTGCAAGCGCAGCGGCAGCGACGCCAGCAATAAGTAAATAAACATAAATTGAGCAGAGCGCAGTTGGGCATGAGTATAAGTGGAAGCAGGAAAGAACGATAGAGTGGTACTGGCTAGCTGGGGAAACAAGAGAGCGCACGCTTGACTGTGTGAGTGTATGAGAGAACAGCTGATTGCAGCTGATTTCTGCTTGCTGGATAAAAAGGGCTGCCGTTTACTACGCTCTCCAGCTCCCGCTCTACTTCTTTCAAGCTTTCAGCCACTGTATGCATGTGTGTGTGTGTGTGCTCGCCAGGCATGACGGAAGCCAAAGAAGACGCAGCAACAACAGCACCAGCAGCAGCGGCAGCAGCAACAGCAAAAAATGAATTAAAAATCTAATTGCGATCGCGTTGAAACAAAGCAAAGACGGCAAAAGACAATAAAAGGAAACGAAAAGCGGCAAGGCGGGGGAGCCACTAATACAAATACATTTATAAACACACACATACACAGACACACTTTATATGTGTGTGTGCTGCTTAAGTCGAGATCTGTTGTTGTTGTTGTTGTTGGGCGCACTTAGTCGCGTTACAGACGCAAACGTCATGAACCGCAACGCAACAATAATTACAACAACAGCAGCTACAACAGCAACAACAACAACAACAACTTAGGGCTGGGTACGCCAACCGCAAAGGTCGACTGCAGATGCCAACGATGACGAAGGCCAGAAGAAGAAATGAGTTTTCAAAAAAGTTTTTCCAACTTGGGGAGCAGCACAAAATTAATGCGAATTTAATTAAAATGTGCAACTAGCAACAACAACAACAACAACAAGAACATCAACAGCAGCAGCGATTCTAGAACTGAGCTTTTCTTGTTGCTGCCTAGCTACTAAATTGTAGAAGAAGAAGCAGCAGCAGCAACATCGCCTGGATGCGGACTTGAAACGGAAAATTGCAATCGTCGGCGCATGTGCGACGGCTCCAAAGTAGAGTGTGTGTCTATGTGTGTGTGTGTGTGTGTTGCATAAAATTATTTCGGTCTGGTGGATATTAGCAGAGCGTGAAGTTGGCAAATAAGAAATTCAGCATAAAAAAAGGTAAATTTTCATTAAACAGCAGCAACTGTTGCTGCCTGCAAGAGGCGGAAGAGCCGTTGAGTGGGCGGAAAAGAGATAGAATGCAACGATAAGATTGTTGCACAAATTCTTTTTTCAAATCTCAACCAAAATAAAAAATATCTTAAAAAAGGGATTTCTGCTCGGCAGCATAACTGTGTGAAACTTTTAACAGCAGTTAATTTTAGCCTATCTTATTAGCCATACTTTAGCTTTAAAACAGCTAAACAATCAAACTATAATTGATGTTTTAAAAGCCTAAATCTACAAATCAAAATTCCACTCACCATAAGTTTCATTCACAGCCATTTCGACTGACTTTTTTATCGACTGCGTGACGCGCATCGGTTGTCCGAGAATGGAGAAGTTGCCGGGATTCGTTTGTTGCACGAACATCATGTATCTGACGTCCGATGCCTGCTCCAGATCGTTGCCACGAACTAATCCACGCGGCAGCAGACGCTCCCGATAGATGTCGCACTCTCCGCTGTTGTTGCGCAACGCGAATTGCAGGCGCACCAGCTGCAGGTCGCGTTGCAAGTCGCGTTGTTGCTTGTACACGTGCAACACCTTCATGGTGGCCGAGAAATTGGTACGTCTGTCCGCTGTCATGGACGTGAAGACACCCTCAAACACTGTGGGCGCTGCGTACGCCAGCTGGGCGGGGTCACGAGCAGAGCAGTAGCGACCAGCGCGTTGTCGTTGCCGATGTTTGCGAGGATGTTTACGGCGCTGTTGTTGCTGGTGCTGATGTTGCTGCTGGTGGTAATGCTGGTGTTGGTGTGACTGTTGTTGCTGTTGTTGTTGCTGTTGACGCAATCGACGATGCTCGCGTTTGTCCTGCTGGTGCTGTTGTCGATGACCAGCACGATGTTGCCGCTGGTTGTTGTTACTGTTGGCATTGCCAAAATCTCGACGATTTCGCGCCGTTTGATCCAGATTTGGACTCTGACTCACTGGCACTTCGTAGGACTCAATGAGATAGCGTTGAGTTGCTGCTGCTGTTGCTGTTGCGCTGGCAGTGCTGCTGAGTTGCTGCTTATGTTGTTGCTGTTGTGTTGGCAACGCATGACGTCTACTTTTACTGCTGGACGTCAGGCTGGGATTGCCATTGTATAATAATTTATATATTTGACTATTAATTAGCGTATTTGGAACTTGTTGTTGTTGCTGTGACAGCTGCCTTGTCACCGCAGCAATATTATGCTGTCGCTGTGCAGCCCCATTGCTGCCGGCGTCGAATACTGTTGCTGGCCTTAAATTAATGTTGCTAGTGCTACTAAGACTATTGCTTGGCTGGCTAAGCAGCCTACTTAATATATTGTTGCTGTTGTTGTTGTCGATGTTGCTGGCAACGCTTTCACTGCTACCGCTGCCATTGTCCGCCAGCTGTTGTTGCTGCTGTGGCAATGCAATGTAATAGCTGCTTTCTTCAGCTTCCCATAAACTTGGTTGTTGTTGTTGCTGCTGCTGTTGCTGTGTGCTTGTTGCTGCTGCTGCTGCAACTGCTGTTATCGTCGGCGCACATGTGATCAATAGCAACATGTTGCTGACGTAGATTGCTAGCGATATCAATGGCATTAGTTGCGGTTGCGTTTTTAGACTCCATTTGCGCACATGTTGCGCATACATGGCGTCCTCCAAAATTTGTTGCTGCTGTTGCCCTAGCTTTATTTACAAATCAAAAATCGATTGCCGTCTATCGGTTATCGCTAATCGAATGTTCGTTTTGTCTGTCTCGCTGGTGTTGTCTGCTTGTTGCTACAATTTGCTGTTGTTACTGCTGCTTGCTATGAGCAACTGTTGCTGCTGCTGCTGTCTAATCCTGACAACTGTTGCCGCCGCTGCGTCGTCGCTGTGCCTTATCGTATTTTCGTTTGTCCTGCAAATACTTTCGATAGTTTCGTAGCATTTTGAGAGACAGCAATAAAAAAACCACCGCGAGACAAAAATGAGTATTTTTTTTGTAAGAAAGAGAGCACGTGAGAGAGTGAGGGGGAAAGAGAGAGAGAGAGAGTGGGAGAGTGTGTGATAGTGTGTGTTCGTGTCAATGTTTGACAATCTCTAGCATAATATTTATAAGCACTTTGAGAACTTTGCCGTCAGTTGCTGTTGTTGTTGCTGCTTATTTTCTGGCTGCTGTTGCTGGTGACTCATTTTGGCAAATCTTTAAATAAATAAATTGCTGCTTGTCTATGCGATTGCGTTTGTTATTGTTGTTTATTCGCCAGCTATTGTTGCTGTTGTCGCTAGTGTTGTTGTCGTTGTTGTTGCACTTATTTATGTTGCTGCTGCTTAGAATGATTATTTTTTTGTGCTTTGCCGTTTCAGTTGAGCGCCTTGAAGTCGACGCACTGGGCACGCCCCCTAAAAAGCCTCTGTGACAGACGCAGACTTAAGGTCGTCGCGTGGAAGTTTTTCTTCTTCTTCTTCTTGCTTTTCGTTGCTGTTTGCGCGTTTTTCACGACGGTTTTTGACGCGCGCGAGTTTCGTGCGCGTTTCGTTTTGACAGCGTTCGGCTGCCGTCGGCAATTTAGCCGATTGCCAGCCTCGTCGTTTCGTCACTTCGTGCGTGCGATGCGTTGATGTTGCTGCTGCTGTTGCTGTTGTAATTGTAATCCTCGATGCGCGCGTATCTGTGAGATACACTCGATGTTGTTGCTGATGTTTTTATTCGTAGGCTTCCCGATATAATGTTAGTGTTTGTCTAGCCGTATACGCGATCTGTCTATATAGTTGTTGCCTGATTCACTCTCGAGTGTTTTCTGGCACACACACACATACACTAGCACATACACACACTTGTAGTGACTGTGTCGCTGATGATGACGATGATGTTGCTGCTGTGTTTGTTGTTGTTGCTGTTGATGTTGCTGTTGCTGCTGCTGCTGGTGTTGCTGTAGTTGTTGTTGTTGCTGCTGCTGATCTAGCAGACACACTAACACTTATACACATACACTTGCACACACACACACATACACACGGGCGTACACAACACACACGTTTTCTAATTTTAGACAAAAGTAATTATAAAAAAGAAAAAAAAGCAGAGCAGAGTGCGCCGCCGTTCAGCATATATATCTTCGACTTCTGCCTAGATATACAGATACAGATACAGATATATGATTTGTATATATACGCGCAGACACTCTAGCTGTGTGTGTTGTCGTTTATATAGAGCGATATATATACACACACACTCGCACGCCAAATCGATCACGATCGCTTTTTTTTTGTGTTTTTTTATATAGTATCGTCTAGTATATAGTAGTATATATATATATACTTGTGTAGCAGGCGTAGACAGACGATGTTGGTTGTTTTGTTGGACGGAGCTGAAGAAATTTCTTTTCTTTTTGCTGTTATTGTTGTTGTTTTTGCTGTGGTGTTTGTGCACTCTCTTATCAATCAAAATACGAATCAATTTATTAATCCATCAATCAATCAGTCACCAATCCGTTACCCAAAAGTCCTTTTCACGTTCTGACGAAATTCGCTTCAATTTTGCACAAATCGAAATTGTTAAATTTTTTGATAATCCAAAATTAATTTGATTTTCTCCTTTTAATCCTTAATTATTTTCGCTTGTTTTTGATGAACCGATTTGTTTTAAAAAATCAAATTCGATTCTAAATCCACAAAATTCAGTGCCTCAGTGTATCGTTGAATTTGACTCAAGACTCACACAACATATATATATACATATATAAATTTATATATATATATATTTGATTTGAAATGTTTTGTATCTATTGCCGTTTTTATAAAATATTTTCTTTTTTTGCTTTCGATTTTTCGGTTTTTCTGCGGTTTGTTTTTTATTTTGCCGACACGCGCGTATGTGACCCGTTGCCGTTGAGTGTTTGCCGCGGACTAAACACCCAACACGTAACTAGACACGTAACCGCTTACGTTGCGTTGCATGTCGAACCGCCAACGCATCCGTAACCGGGCACCGAACCAACGAACCACAGATGCTTAACAGCCGCTGCAGCGGCAACAAATGCAGCGCACACATATGGTTAAAAATCTTAAATTAAATTTATTATTTTTCTTTAAGCAATTCTAAATTATTTTAATTGCCATTAAAGGCTAATTAATTAATAAATTATTTAAAATAAATGCTTAAACTAAATTGAAATTTAACACAAACAGTTGTCTGCGCGCATGTTAAACTCAAAATGGTCATGTTAAGCTCGAAATGGCGCTGTTAGGCACAAAATGTTATGCGCTTGTGTTTGATGTCGTGGTTCGATGTTGGCTGCTAAACTGCCTTATACGCAGACGCATACGTATAAGATAACAGTCTGTGACTGCCAAAAAACAAACATAATTTACTTGCATTTTACTATTTAAATAAATTTTGCGCGAATTTGTTGTTAAATTATTTAAAATTTTAAATGTATACTCAAAGAATTGAACTCCGCTTTTTACGTATTTTTTTTAGAAGTTGATTTATTTCTTTTAGTTTTAAAAATATATTAGTAAATTATTAGCAATTGATTTTCTATTGATGCTAGTCTATAAATATTGTAGACTTATACGTTTGCTCTTTACATTGCGTTGGCTTCGAACATTTTGCATTACGTGTTTTCTGTTACGTTGATCCTTTATGTAAAGAGTTGTTTCAAACATTTAACGTTAAATTAAAGAGTTGAAACTTTGAAAACCATTTTCAATTTTAACAAAATATACTTTTTAATAAAACAAGAATGTTGATAAATTTCTAGAATTATCAAATTTACTCTTGAAAAGTTAATGAAGAAAAATTTAGAATTTTCAAAACTTTTAAACTAAAATCAATGAAACATTTTTTTGAATTTTTGATCTTCTTAGCTTTGGGTCTTAAAATATTTAAAATTTAACATGAACTAAAGTTTAAATGAAGTGCAATTTATGAAATGTTACCCAAATTTGTCTAAAATAATTCGTTAATTTTTAAATTAATTGCAACTTACCTAATTTGCCCAATTAACTTCAAGTTAATAGCTCTGATTATGCCCTGAACGTTCTGCACTTGCAATTGATTAAACTCAGCTATTTTTCGGTCTATTTATGTGATAAAAAAACAATAGCGTTATCAATGGTTTGGGTTCTGATTGATAAGTCACGTAATCGATTCTACGTAGTCGTTAATAAGCAAAGATAGGCCACTGACTTAGCCTGCTGTCATAAAACAATCGCTGTTGGTCGGCTAAATACGCTAAGATACAAATCGTTGGTATGACGCATTCGGTGAGGGCTCAAAGAAAATCGTATTGCCTATTTAAAGGTGGCAAGAAAGCAGTAATTTGTCTTTAGTTAATGTTGTTGTTGTTGTTTTATGGCTAGCCAACGAAAACGAAAACATTTAGCCAACACACACACATACACAGCGATAGAGTGAAATAGTCAAAGCCAGTTGGTAACTCGACTTTTTCCCATGATTATTTGCTTTATTGTGAAATGTCAAGCGCAGAGAAACAGTAGCAAGGGGAGAAGTAGAAGAAGACGAAGCAAAGGAGGACAAGAAGGAGAGGTGGAGCAGGCAAAGGGCGCAGCAGACCACGCCAGTTGGAAGTCGTGTAAACTTTACATTTTGTATACCCTGCAATGGGTATACACCACACTTTTTAGTTTAGCTCATAGAGTAACAGACACCAAAGTCTATAAGTACTAAGGGGACTCAATATGGTATTAAAATCCCTAAGAAAGCAGTCGGTACGTTTAAGTATAAATTTTACAATGAACTTTCCCTTTAAATAATCAACACAGGGTACATTTCAGTTGCTTGTGCTCTACTCTACTCTACTAGCTTGTTACCAGTTGCTGCTAATGCTGTTATTGTTGTTATAATTGTTGTTGTTGTCGTCTTAGTTCTTGTTGTTGTCAAACAAAGCTTCCACTTGTTCTACGCAGCGCGCATAACAATAAAAGACGCAGAAGTAGAAGCAGTAAAAAGAGGTGGCCAAAAAGGGCTGCATGTAGGCCTAAGGGGGACAGGTGGGGGGCCAAGGGGCTACACCAACTGAGCACAGAGAAAAAAATAGATGTCGCCCAAAAAAAAAATTCAAAAACACTGTGACAAGTGCGAGAATTGTCAGTAAAATCAGATCCAGCAGACACTTTAGAGGGGAGAGGGGTGCGTGTAGCGGGGTAAGAGGAGCGACAGGTGTGTGTTAGGTACCTAGACAAGCCTCAAACAGTTGGCCAATTGGCAGAGTTTGTTATCGACGCTATCAAAGTCTTATCAAAGTTGATTCACAGCAGCAAATACACTACACTTTTTATGAATGAATTTTGAATTGAGTGTGACAAAGGTCGATATCTCCACATAGACTATATCTTATCGGTGCGTTCTGTGACGTTGTGCGGAAACGGAAGTGGAGCTTCGTGGGGATAGCAGGTGCCAGCGAACTAGGGGAGTGGCAGCAACACCTGTCGCCTGACAACAGGTAGAAAAAAATCAAATAAATGTGTGAGTATTTGAAAAGCTGCAAAACTCCAAGAGGTTGCGAGTCTGTGAGTGTGTCTGTGTGTGCGCTACAACAATCAAAGCGCATTGTTTTCGCCACACTGTGCGAGAGATTGCGGAAGTGCAGGAAATACTCGAACTTGTGGACCTCAAAAAAGAGAGCTCAAAGCAGCGAGAGAAGGGGGAGAGAGGAGAGCGCAGAGGGCAACAGGAACAGCACAGAGAAAAGGCAACAGAACCTGGCACACAGCAGCAGGCAGCAGACAACAACAACAACAACGACAACAGCTGCCAAGCGCAGCGTCATTGCATCATCAAATATAGTAGGAGACAGCGAGAGGGAGAGGTAGAGCCGGTGAGCTCGAGCGAGACAGCAAGAGACGTCGACACCACACAGCAAGAAATTAGAACAACAAAAACAACAACAGTGGAACGCACCACTGAAAACCCACAACAATAACAAACACACACACACACACACACACACGGCTAGAAAAACAAATTTACCAAAACCAAAAACAGAAAAAACACTCAAAATAAAAGCAATTTCCAAGCCAAAGAATAATATGTAATGAAAATTAAATGGCCAAAAGCAGCAGCAAAAAAGCAGAAAACCGTCAACAGAATTTCAAATTTTAATTTCGACTTCAATTTTTATTTGTTTAGCAAGTGGTTAAAAGCCAAAACGCAAACAAAAACAAAACTTTAAATAATTGTGTAATTTTCTTAAATGACTTTTCACACAGAGATAGGGAGGGTGGGAGAGAGAGAGGGTAAAAGAGAGTTAAAGGAAATGTGGGTGATAGTGGACAAAATGGTTTTAGTCATATTTACAGGTATCAAAGGCTTTAAAATGTGGTAGTACTTACTTTTTCATAGCAGATTCTAATAACCAGAAACAATTATTTTATGGCTTGAAAATTGTTTAAAATTTTTTTAAATAGAATCTGATTTGAAACAGTTTTGAGGAATATACAAATTTTCAACTTAATCGTAAACGATTTTTAAGAAAATGTAAACAAATTATTTTAAAGCTAAGCCAAACTAATTTTTTAATTGTTTAATGCATTTCTTTTCCACGTAAGACCTTACTCTGTGAAGGTGACCTTACTAGCAGCTAGTTAGTTATCAAGATAATGTCCGAGTTATGATATCATTTTTTAGATGTTAGTCATTAAACAAACCGCTAAGTTAAGTGACACGGGCCGCAAACAAATAAACATCAATCGATTTGTTTTATGACAATGGAGAAATGAGAATTATGACAAAGAAACCAAAGTTGAATTCTTGTAGCACACGCAGAGTACGTGATTGTAGGCGTTACTCAACACTGGTCATGAGTTCTGTCTTTTGTTAGTTTGTAATTACAACGAAAGCAAATGAAATTCAAATTTGTTGCACTTGTTGACCAAAGTTGGTTGTGCTACCAACTTCTATCCCTTCCCTATTACTACCCCTTCTCCTACTCCTGCCACTCTTCGCGGCTGTCTCCGGTTGCCACCCCTGCGATCTCATCAGTCGCCACAGCCACTAAATTGTGTTAAGACCTTACAGAACGCAGAAACCTCAAGATCTGAGCGTACAGATAAGCTCTCTGTTTCTGCTACTCCTTCCCTCTCTCCCTCTCTCCGTCTCCGCCTTACTCTTCGTCTTCTCGGTGGCTCTCTGGGGCGCGAGAATGGAACGGATCGGAACGAAGCCAACTGAACTTGGTCGCTTGGTGCAATCTTCCGCATTATGAGTCGCTGAGGAAATGGAAATGGAAATGAAAATGCACTTGCCACACAGCGATAGAGAGAGACAGAGAGAGAGGCAGTTTGTGTGAGAGAGAGGTGTAGACTACATTCAGGTTGTTAGCGGCGACATGTGGCCAGGTCTGTTACTGAGCCATGGCTCTAATTTCAATTGGGTTTCGTGGTTATTCAACAGTGCTAAGTACGCGCGGAGACTCAAAGACTCTGAAACTCTGCGACTCTACGACTCTGTGACTCAGACAACTCTGGGACTCTGTGACTCTGAAAACTCGGACTGAAAAGTGCAGAGCACCCACGCGTGACGTGACTCTTTGGTTTGACTTTCTGTGCCTTTTGGCCAAGTTGCCCCCCTTTGCCTTTCTGTCTCCGCTGTCTCACTACCTTTACCTGTCTCTCAGTCGCTTCCGTAAAAAGTTGCTGCCGCTTTTCTCCGGGCCCTCTATACCCCTACCCCTACTCCTTCCCCCTTTCCCCTCTTTCCTCTACTTTCCCTAACTACTTGCGGTTGTTTCTGCTCTTCAAGTGCATTGAAGCAAACTGAAGGCTATTTTTCAACTTCAAATGTTTGCTAAATGACTTTTGATGATTTGTGGTGAGCATAGCATATATTCAGAGTGACCAAGTGTGAGAGAGAGAGCCCAAGAGAGGGCGTCTAACCAGTGGTTGAGAGCGCGAAAAAATAAATTAATGAATGTATTTACTTAATATCAGTCGGAACTTTGAGTGTTGACTTGCCGTCTAATTGGGACCATCGATGAGGCATACATAATGCAATTAGTTTCGTATAGTTTCCAGGGAATGGGGAAATGAGAGAGGAGAGGGAAACGAGTGAGAGGCATAGGAAGCTAGAGAAACTGATAGAAGTTCTACATTTTAGCTGCTGAGCTAAGCTGATAACTTCTTTTTTAACAAATACCTAATCCTAATCGGAGTGCAAAGAAAATAAGATATAAAAAAATGTATGTAATTGAACTTTCTTGCATACATTTTATTTATAGCACTCATGTGCTTCCGTTTTGCCACACTCGATGTGACGTAGTTAAAGCGATTTAAACAATTAACAACGTTTCATGGCATTAACTTAATCTAATCTAACTTTAGTCGTATCTCCCAAGTGGTGTGAGAATTGTCAAGTGACTGACTAATGAAATGGAGTATTTTTTGTCGCCAGACAGAGAGAGTGTGTGTGTGACATTAAGGAATTCCAAAGCGACAACTTCGAGAGGAGTTTGACCTCCAGTCCAGGCTGCCAGTCATTTCACTTCAGTTCTGTGCAGTTCCACTTTCGGTCTGATAATGAAATGTCTGACAAGTCAAAGTTTTGACATTTTTGGCAACATTTTTATTGTTGTTCTTTTCTCCTTTGTGTTTGCCAAAAGACAGAGAGACAGAGGCAGAGAAGACCTGAAGACTGTGGACGAGGCGACACGTGCATTGCAGATAATTATAATCAGCGTCTGTCGTGTCTAGGCCTAAAAATATACTCCATGTAATTAGCCCCGGCAAGTGTCGGCGTTGTTTTTGGCTTTTACTCTCAATACCTCGCTTTCATATTCCCTGCTTTTATGCTGGAGAGAGCATGCACATTTTGGCACATACAAAGAATGACAATTTGGAAAAAATTAAACTGGAAAAGAAACTAAAAGCGGTTTAAATATTTATTGCATCTAAAGTCACTTTACAGCTACTTAAATGTATACAATATTTGCCATTTAAAGCTGAAAAAATTCTAAAAGAATTTCCAATTCTTTGACCATTTGAAATCACTACCAAATAATTAACTTTAAAAATAACTGAAATATATTTCATACCCTTAAAAGTAAGCGACAAGTCTATTAATCTTTCGACTTCATTCTCCAACAATTTATTAAATATTTGGCATAGTAAGAGTATGTGGAATTTGTGTTTAAATTTGTGATTCCCTTTTTTTTAGTTGTTTTTGTTTTGGAGTCTTTGTGGAAAATTGTGCCTTTTCCAGTGCTGCTGCTGTTGGTAGCTGTCTGGAGCAAAAATAGCCAAAAACGCGACGAGTCGCGACAGACGATGGATGGGCTATAAATAAGGCAAAAGCAGAACGCGAACTGAACGCAGACTGAACAGAAGAATTGCCAACTTAACTGCAAGCAAGATGAAAGTCTTCTACTGCTTCTTCTAGCCGGTAGTTTAGCATAGAACTGACTCACCAGCAACACAACTAATATTTCAATTAGGACCAGAGAAAACAACAACAACAACAACAGCAACAACTGAGAGGTGAAAAGCAGTCTAAAAGCAATAGCCAAGTTGATGACATGCCCAGCGTTAATAAAAAGCGGCAGAAATGTGCCAGAAAGATCAGAGCAGATCGAATCAGATCGAATGGGAATGGGATCCGAAGAGAGCAAGCAGCAGGGCTAAATAAATTCCATGGGACCCTAGGTGGTCGAATATTTTAACACTACCGGGCAACTGAAGAAGCCCCCAAAGCCTGAGCTCTACGTTGACCGAAGACGGGAGACGGGAGACGGGAGACTGTGGACTGAGGACAGTAGACGGTGGCAATCTGTGGCGCTGGCGTCTGCCTTTTAATGTAGAAAACTAGTCGAGGCGCATAATTTACGACAGCGTCTGCCAAGGATCAACGGCACGGTGGGTGTGCGGGGGAGTGAGGCCAGTAAGGGATGTAGTGGAGCGGTGTGAGGCGAATGGAGCACACAGAGCAGCGGCGTTGACTTGACTTATCAATTTCACGGGAATCCAATCGATTTTTATATGAGAGCGCGCAGATAAACCGCAAAAATCAAGCAATAAAATCGCGGCAAAAGGTACAAAAAAAATGGAAGGAAAACAACAACAAAATAAAATCCAAAAAGGCAAAAAGACAACAACAACTGTAATAACAACAAAGCACTAAAGTGAAGCAAAGCCACAGTGCAAAATGAAGAGCAGCTAACACTGAGAGAGAGAGAGAGAGAGAGAGAGAGAGAATGAGAGAGAGCGAGGCAAAAGGAAAATACCAAAACGGCAATAAATGGTGTTGATATCCCGCGAAGCGTGTGAAGACGCTAACGATGCCGCCAAAACTTGTTAACCACAAAAATTATTGCATGAGATGAAATAAATTAAGGTGGCGGCGTCGACTGCAGCAGCAACTCTGGAGCAGCAGCAGCTACAGACCAGGCTTGGGACCTGGCTTAAACTATTCACACTGCTTCCTATTGCTCGCATCCTTGCGCCGCTGGCGACGGCAATACTCCAGTCAGGCACTCAGCCTGCCACTGGCGATGCTTTGCAGTTGCGGTCAGCTTCGACGTCGTCGTCTTCTTCATTTGCGTCTCCAACGTAGCCAGCGTCAACGTCTGCTGCTGCTGCTGCCTTTGTTGCTGCTGTTGCTGCTGTTGTTGTTGTGTACTTTTGGTGAAATGAAATGACAGACACGGCGCAAGATGCAAATTTACCTATGGAATGCTGAACAGACCTTAAAGAAACTGGAGCACACTACGAAGCAGGCAAAGGAAACATTTAGACATTCTGATTTTAGTGATTTTTGACTAAGAAAACCTCTTTATGCACTGACTATAGCACTGCATGTAATCTGTTTTAATGTAGATCAACTAGTTTAGTGTAGTGTAGACTATTAAAATCCTCTTTTGTTTTTTTTTATTTTTACTTCATTCCGAGTGTTGGATACCTTTAACTCCTTTAATTCTTAAGGTATGTAATAGTCATGAACATTATCATTTATATTCTTCTCCCAAAATGAATTCAACCCTTGTAGCTCAGTGTTAAAGTCATTGCAACCGATTGCTGCCACATTCATATGGGAAACACAACATTTGCGGTGACCAAACGTAAAGCTCTTCCAGCACAAGGCCTCTCTGCACCTCTGAGCACCTCTTGCCCCACTGCCAACAGCTGCCGATCTCTCCCTGCCCTTTCGGGCACTGTTACCCTTTGTCTCTTTGCTCCCTTTGCATAACCCTCTGCTCCCCACTTACATCTCTCTCTTACTACTGCACTCTCTCACAGCAGTCGCCTGTCTCCAGTTGTTCCTCCCCCTTCACGGCCTGCTCCTTAGGCCGCTGTTCAGGCCGTTTGCAACGTCGGCGCTGCCGTTTTAGCCAACATTGCAATCATCTGAAAATTCCATTCCAATCAAATTAAAAACTGGCGTCTACCTTTTTATCATTTTCTTATCAGATCTCAAGATCTGCCGAAGCGATGCCTTCTGCTACACGAGTTGGCCAACTGAGTGTGCGAGTGTGTGTATGTGTGTGTGTGGATGAGGTCTGCGATTCTGGCTCAGACTGCGAGAGGACGGTGGACTGTGGTGCGACTCTTTTTGTTGCTGTGTTTTTCGTTTTTTTTATATAATAAGCAGATCTTTGTCCCAAAGAAACCGTGGCCATAATATATCAATATAAACGCACACACACACACGTACACACAGCGAGTGTGCGCCTGGGAAGCAAAGCACATTGAAGCTGGACATTGACTTCGAATTGAACTCGTTGGACTGCGGGGGCAGGCAAAATGAGTGGCGATGATGTGGCGACGATGCCGCAACGACGATGAAATCCATTAGTTTTGCACCTTTGCAACATGTTGCAGCCACAACGCTTCGCATCGCATCGCAGCGCGTCGCGTCGCCAAAATGTTTGGCTTCGACCGCAAATTGGTAAAAATTAACACGCTGCTTTTTTGCTCTTGACCAAAAACGGTCAACAGCGAAGCCCATTTTGCTTTTAGGCGTCTGTCGCCAAAATTCCTTTCATGACGCTCTTGCGTTCGTCCGCATCAAAAACCATACCAAAAATCCAATACCCTCCAATCAGCTACCCTCACTCCTCCCCTGCTCTACACTGCAAACAACTTAAATGCCAGTTCATACTTCAATTTAATAAATTAATTGGCTGCATCGCTTGGCTTGACTTTTTGAGGTAGTTGGTAAAGGGGGAAAGGAAGGAAGGGAAACGCAGGCAGTGTGGTCAAATTTCGATACCGAAAAGTCGCTAGAAATAGCTAGAAATATTTGCAAGAAGAATTTCAACAATTTTGAAGTATTTTGAAGTATCAGAAATAAAGATTTACGTAAACTTCTCAATCACAAAATATATAAAAAAAAATTTTATATTTTTGTTTCCAACTCCAGTTAAAAATCCCTAATTTAGCCATAAATTGGCTAAAAACACAGCACTGCGAGGGAAGTATCACCCTTTTTTTGGTGACAAATAAACAAAAGATTTGCAGATAGAAATCTGAGGCTGCGTTTTAATCTAAACAAGAGCTAAATTTAATATGCTTTTTAGCTCTACTCGTAGGTCGATTTATTCTCTTCTCCTTAACTTCTTTGCTGCTTCATCTTATGATTTTTGCACTGCCTTTTTACGCATTTCTGCTGCTGCTACCAAGTTCTTCTGATTGGATCTGGTTTTCTTATTATTTTTTATTATCTTAGGTGTTAATGATTTCATTTTTGGCCACCCAATCGCCACGACATGCCACGAACTGATCGTTCGTTCGTTATCTGCACCGTTGGGCATGTGCAGGTCCCACACACACACACATACACATACATATATATACTCCGACTTATTCACATGCTTCTGCGTCCTCGACGCGACTCGGCTTATCGCTTTAATCTCTTCTGACAGTGATTATTGCTGTTTGCGGATTGTGCAATTGATGTGCGAACTTCGACACCGTCTACAAAAAAGAAGAGGAGCAAAAAGAATTCAACCAAACGAATATAAGCAAAGGAAAAAGAAACCAAATTGTGCTTAAAGAAGAAGGGCATCGAAATGAGCTGAGCCAGAGGGGGTAGAGAGAAGAGGAGTATCTGCAGATCGAGACCTCTACCATCTTGGCTGTCAGCGCCAGGCAGCTTTTGCAGTCTCTATTTACAGCCAAAGGGCGGCTCGCTTTTAGCACCCAAATATGATGTCATGGCCTTAGCCGCGGCGTCTGACTGCCAAGATTCTCAGTCTCAGTCTCAGTCTCAGTAGCCGTCTCAGCCTCTCAGCGACTGCGCTCTCCTGTAAGTCGAAACCCCAAAAAGGGCAATTTTTGAAATCATACGCCAAACATGGCGCGACATAACTGCAGAGCGATGGTAGCTGGTAGCCAGCTTAGTTGCGCATCTCTAGCAGTGCCAGACTTGTCAGCTGCAGCGATACACAACAAAAAAACATTAATTAAATTACTTAAATTCATGTTTTAATACAGAAACTGATGAGAACTTAAAGTGATTAATTCAATTAATTAATTCTACATAGAACACACGACTTTTTCACTCAGTGTAAGCCAAAAATATTTTAAATATACTAGAAAAGAATGTTATTAAATTTCTTTTTCCTAAATTTTCCTATAAAACCCAAAAATTCTCTTTTATGTAGTGTAAAATGTGCACTGTAAGCTGCGATTTTTTTTAGTGTACACATTCCTGGCAGCCTCCCAGAGCAGGGGACTTGAGCATTGTTCTTTGCACTGTCGCTTTCGCACTTCACAAAGGGATAGAGTTCAATTTGGTTTTCTGTCTTTCTGCATTCGAAACAAAAGACTTAAGCAACGAACTTGCTTTTTTCCACCACAGCTTAAATTTTTACTTTTTTTTCGTGTGCTTTCGGCTGCAGCTGAACTGTTGCTGCTGCTGCTGTTGCAGTGAGAGTATTTTGGTCCAAAAAGGTGTCGCTGATTGTCTTTTAAGAGACATTGGCATCGACTCCGGCGCCGCCGCCGCCATCGAACCGAGCGCGTTGACAGTTGTTGTGATTGTGTGTGATTGTTGTTGCCGTTTTCGGCCGCGAGTCTCGAAGAGACTCTTGGACTGCATTGTTGTTGCTGTTGTCTGGAATGTGACCGTCGCGTCGCCTCCTTAGGCCGGTGCATTCAATCGAATTCAATTGTTTTTGGCAGTCGCAACAAAAACTTTAAAAAAAAATTTCTGGCAAAAATTGCAAAACAGTCGGCCGCATTCCCACACAGTTTAAGGCGCTGATCAGAAGGGGCGTTCCACCCCGAAGTGGTAAGCGCAAAGTGAGAAGTGTTTTTGCAGTAGCTGCTGCTGCTACTGCTGCCATAATCAGGCTGACCATCCTCCAAGCCCATCGCCAGCTTAATGCCCAAACCCGATCCCAATCCTGCAAACTGGCGCTTAAAACCTCAAGCGATAATCGCGCATCAATTCGTTTTATAATGATGACGAGCTCACAGCCCAGACACACAGCCAAAGCTGCAGCTAAATCTGTTGTTGCTGCTGTGGCATCATTGCAGGTGGCAAGTTTATCTAATGCTGGCAATCTCCATACCCAGCGCCAAGTGTGAGCTCAGCCAATTGGTTGCCCCTTTGGAGACCTTGAACATTTTAGACGCTTGCTTCGACGGCACTACCAAAGCGAGTTTATTAGCTTTTTAAGGCTCTTGGCGGAATTGTTTTTATTCTATTTGTCATTTGAAATTTAGTACTTTTTTATAGAGTATCTAAACTTCGTTGTTTTAATTTCTCAATTGCTAGCTCTGCTGCTTTTTTCTTGTTGTTGCGTCATTAAAAAGTGGCCAACAGCCGAGCAGACAGAACGGCAACCAGTCCAGTGTCCAGGCAGCTTCTGCTGCCACAACAACCTACCAGCCCCTCCACTCCTTACCCCCTACCTAACCAACCCACTTTGACTGCTGCTTTGCAAGTGGCAATAGAAATCATTAGCAGCATCGACGGCGGCGGCATCTTGCTGTTAAGCTGGCTAACTGGCTTATTGGCTATCTAATCTGTTGCGGCGTTATTCTGGCGCTTGCCTTGACTACCTCTTCTGCTCTCCGTTGATTTCTGTTGATTTAAAGCGCTGATTACTAATTTTATTAATTTTCCAACGACCGGCAAACGATTTGGTCTCCGTTTCTCGCTTGGGGCTTTTTAGGAGGGCTCCGTTGTCGCTATTGATTTAGTTGATGTCTTTATGAAGCATTTGAAACACGACACTTTATTCTGGTTCGAAACCTGCGAAGCTGAACTGAAATTAAAAGTGATTTCATTTAACGGTAAGAAGAGGCAACGGAGGCCACAGGCGCCTCTCTTTAGAAGTGGCATCAAATGAAACTTTGCTCGCCACATTCCAAACTTGGGACCAAGGAGAAGAAAACAAACTGCAAACTGTTTGGTTTTAACCCCTTGATGGCCCACAAACACGGTGTTAATCAGATCATTTACACAAACGACACGCACAACAAAGTCAAAGCAACAAAGACTGTCGAAAACTGCAGCTGCCCTTGAGTGGTAAAACAGTTAACAGCTAGCTGGCTAATAGAAATGGGCTTAGTGGCAACATGGTAACCCCGTAAATCGGCAACCCTTAGACGAAATTCATTCAAAATTGATTTTCAGCAAACACACGCACATCTTAAACAGACTGTAAATATGAATCAATGTCAGGAGCAGAGCGTGCGGCACAAAGACGCAGCTTGCTGGGAGGTGAACGCAAAGGACACCGGGACATCAGGACATCAGTAGAGTTTAGGCTACCGAAACGGCACGCAAAGACAGATTGAATGCAAACAAAAACAACAACAACAAACAACTAATTCCGAGAAGGGAAGAAACAGCTAAAAACCTGAGACTCAATGAATGAATGAAAATCGAATAAAGCAGGAAAAGAAAAAAGAAAAATCGAAGCGTCTCAGTATGCGAGAGAGGGAGGGAAAGAAAGGCAGAGAGAGAGAGGGACATCGTGTACGCAATATCAGCAGATAATTGAGCCTAATAGGATTTTAAGTGCACGCACACACACATTTATACCCATAACATATTGTTGTCCCACTGTGCCTAAGAAACTAAGGCCGATGGAACTCAGGAAGCTGTGTGTGTGTGCGAGGATAACGGCTGACGACAGACGAACGATTGAGCAGAGAGAAGAAGAGTAGTGAAATCCGTTCCGGTCATTAAACGTACCGCCCGCCTCTAGAAACGAGACTTCTCCAGAGACCAGAAAACCTAGACAGTCCCAATGTCTGCAATGAGTCAGCTGACTTTGCTTTTTGTTTGTGTTTGCGCGCTGAGGTAAATTGTGCGTGTTGCGGCATGAAAATATCACAGAGAGTGTGGAAGAAAGGTAGCTAGAGTCAGGAAGGAAGAGAGACAGAGAGGGAAAGTTGGGAGAGAAACAGAGAGGAGAGTGCGGCATAAACAGGAAGAATGACCTGCTGCTTGGAACACAATGGGACGCACGTCGTCGTCGTCAATCGACGGTCAGAGACCAAAGCCAATGCCAATCTTAAACCCAAACTCATTGCGCCAGCAGCGACAACAACAACAACAACAACAGCAGCAACAACGTTGTCGGCTTATGACGCTCACACAGTCAGACAATTAGCGAGACAATGAGATTGAGATGCAGACGAGCGGCTTTATGCCTCACCCTTAATAACAGTCCAAGCCTACACTGGCAAAAATAGTAGTTTACATTTTAAATTGTGCAACAAAAGCTTTCCAAATATGAGCTCCTTATAAGCTCATGAATTTGAAACTTTAGACGTTTTTAGTACACAATTTCTGGCAGTGTATTAATGTCTTTAGCTGGCTGCTGTGTGTGTGTTCCGGCAAACGGAAGCGCAGCTAGATAAAGTTGTTAGCTGATCTCTGGCCAGCAGCAGTGGCTGCCTCAGTCGCTCTGATAAGTGGGCGTGGCATAGGCAGTCATTATCCAACTATACAACGTATTGACTACCAAAATGATGCGGCAATTATGCAGCAAAACTCACATTAATTGATGCCCAAGAAGCAGCAACAGACATAGCCCAAGAATCTTTAAACGAAGCGAATAAAACTCTAACAATGGGACAGTCTTTGGGGAGATTTATGGATTGAAGAGCTTCAAAAAACCGATATCAGAAACAATGAGGCGAGTTTAGAATTTTACAAATGTGCAGACAGTCAAAGACATTCAATCAAACAGAAGCCCCAAAAGAATCGTGAGCTAATCCAATTGAAAACGAAAATGTATCGCAAAACAAAGGAAATTCCAGACGAGTTTTGTACCGAAATTTATGCAGATGATTTATGTACAAAAAAAATAAAAGCAAATCAAATAAAATGGAACGTATCAAAATGTGACTCAGTTTGAAGCTAAAACAAAATATAAAAAAATAAATAAAAATGGAAATGGAAACAAGAAAACTAACTTAACGATCGTGAAGAACACTTGCAAAACTATGACATATCTATAGGTTTTTAGCCATAAGCTAAGACAATGTTGTCTTAAGGCCAAAACAACTCAATTAGGCAACTGCCTTTCTCCACCTCTTCTCTCTCACTTACTCCCTCTTCTTTATAGCTGTCTCTATCTGACTGCCAGCTCATAAAATTTAATGACAACGCTTAATTATAAAATCAATAAGAGAAGCCGCACACGCCGATCACTTGAGCGGGTAGCGAAAGGGGAAGTAAACTTGAGGTTGAGGTAGGATACTTCTGGCCATAAGTTTGTCAATTTATATGGCAGAGAGAGAGAGAGAGAGAGAGGGAGTGACACAGGTAGTGCGAAACGGCGAGAAACAGAAATCACGTTAAGCGCAATAAAAAGCGCGAAACATTTTAACGCGTCGCGTCTCGGCGATAAAGTATCTGAAAACATTGCCCCGACAATGTCCAATTGGGGCGCTAAGCCGAGCTCCCTTGCCAGTCCCACCGATCCTGAGAGTCTCCGACTCTTCGCGTAGCATTATCTTAAGTAGTGTTGAGTAGGCCACCCCGAGAGCAAGATGCGTTGCCGATTATTTGATGAAATGATGTCTCAATTAACGCTTAAGCCCAGAAAATATAAAGCCGATTGCGTGTGAATTATCAACTGAGGAAAAACTGATTTTCATTTCTCAAGTCAAAAAACAACCCCTGCGGAATTTCCCTTAAACTCCTTAATCATATTTTGCCAATTCATTAAACGCGCTGTCTAAATATTATTGCATTCTGAGAGCGGAAAACTGCAGCAAGGGGGAAAAACCAACTGAAGGGCAGAAAAGGTTCGAACTTTTATTATTTTTTTTTGGCTAGGGTTGGTTGGAAAATTTCCATAAATAAATCGTAATTAAATTAAAACGCACAACAAATGAGCGAAATCAAACAAAGAGCCAAACAATAATAAATAATGACAGCAAAGAGCAGCAGAAATCAAGACGGAGATGAAGCAGGAGTAGGAGACAGGGAAGAAGTAGGAGAAGGCAGCAGGCACAAAAGTAAACCAAGCGAGTGAGGAAGAGGGGACAGAAGATAGGAGGTAGGAGCAGGAATAAGGAGCAGCTGTCGCAATTTGTTGTGCACAATGGAGGACACACAGCATCGGGCACACTTCCCGAGTGACCTTTTTTTCCTTGAGTTTTTGGCAGGAGCCAAAACTGCGAGAGGAGCTCAAACAGAGACAGAGAGGGATAGAGAGCAGCAGAAAGAGAAAGACGCCACGTGCTAAGTCGTTGATCCTGCCAATGCCAATGTCAATGAAGGAAGGCAAACAGAAAGCAGAAACACACTGACAACAGCTGCCAGCTGCAGCACCGAATACAGAACAGGAATAAGCAAGCAAGGAGCAGGCAGAGAACAGCAGAGAAACCAAGTAACTAAGAAACCAGGACCTGCCTGCCAGGGACACGATCTGTAGCACCTGCTTCTCTGCTTCTTCACTAGTTTGCTTGTCTGCTTATCTCCTTCTCTTACTGCTCAGCTGGGCGTGCTCCTGCGCTCAATCAGAATGTCACTGGGACAACAACAAATGAGCAACAAGGTGCCGAAAAACAACATGCAACTTGGCCCAAATAGATGATTCTGCTATACCCAAGGAGAAAATTAAGTATTAAACTAAATAAAAAGTGTTTTAGCTTTAAATTTATAGAGTAAATTGATTTTATAAGCTACTTTTCATTTGAGTTTTTGATAAAACTAAAACCAAAGCCAAAAATAGTTTAGTTTCAGCAGGAAAACACTCAGACATTCCTTGTTTCCTAAGTAAAATAGTAAATATTAATTCAAATATTATACAGCACTTAATCAAAGCAGCAAACACTTAAATCTTTGTGTAAATATTACAAATTTCAGAGCATTTTTCTCTGGGTGTACGTACAGAAGCTAAGCTACCTACTAAATCAACATTTTGGCTCTATCTCTAACCAGTTACCGTTGACCGTTTTTTATATTCTTTGGACTGGCTTGGTGTGCGGCTAATTAATGAAGGTAGCCGCTTTATCAGCAGAACCGTCTGACGTCGGACCACACGAGAGAGGTCCGAGGGACCTTTTGGGTCTCTTTGGGTAACCCAAAAAAATATATGTAAAAACTCAACTCGATGACTCACTAACTGAGAGTAAAATTCACAAAATGAACCCCTCGAAAGTTTTTTTATTTGGTGTGTGTGTGTGTGTTTTTAGCACGTGGTTTGTTGCAAGTTGCAATGTTGCAGCTGCTGGCCGCAACACACACACACACACAGTGTTGCACCTGCCCATTAGCCGCACTGATCGATAGCTTTGCAAGTTGAATGTCTGTATTCGTATTCGTATTCGTATTCGTTTTTTGGTGTATTTGTATTTACGTTTAGAGTTTTATTCGAAAAAGCCGCTTTATAATTTGAAAGAAACATCGCCTTTGTACGCCTTCTTGTCGCCTGGCTAACTGCATTTAACAGTTGCAGCAGCTGTCTTGACCCTTTCATTATTGTTTTGGCCATAATGGCACTCGCATGCAAGGGTTGGCCAAAAAGGGCTTAACTCTTCTGCAGACACAGCAACATATTTACATCCATTAAGTTAAGCTATTTATAATACTTAGCAAAGTCCCAAGGCGAATTTAAAGAGGGGAATTCATTTAAGCTAACAAAGTGAAAGGATTCAAATAGTTTCAATTTTAGTACCTAGGGGAATGCTACCATCAGGTGTTTTACAAATTAAGTTAATAGTTAAATAGATTTGATAATAATTATGGCTTTATTTCGTAGGACTTTTCTTCTTGACTACTTAATACAAATTTAATTTTAATCGTTTCTATTTTTAAATCATTTCTTTTTACTGAGCTCTATAGAAATATGTTTTAAGTATTGAGACTTATTTAATTTGAGTTTAAGCATCTGCTGTGCCTACTTTATTTAGTTACATGCTTCATTCCCCCCTTCTATTTGCCTACTTCTTACTTATTTTGCTTTCCCAAACTCCTACAATTCCCAAAAACTACTCAAAGTCAGTTACTTCCCCAAACTTTACCTTCAAGTCTTTGCTCTTTTTTTACTCTTTTTGAAAGAGTTTCCGGAGCTGTTGGTTGAACAATGTAAGTACAATTTATGTGTAAACTAAGTGATATATCTACTTATTAATAGGCTGTTCAGCAACTGCTCTGGGGGGCAAAACCTTTTCGCTCTCACTGTGTGTGTGTGTGTTTTTGTGTGTGGATACCATTTCATATTTGTCTACTCAACAAAGATTGTTGTTGCTGCCGTTTGTTGTTGTTGTTGTTGTGGCTAACCGTGGCCAATGCCAATAAACAATAATTCCCATGACTGCCACTAAGGCGCAACGTACACAACGACTTCCCAGACACAGCGACGACGATGAAGGCGGTCGACTAGACTTGTGAACTACTCAGCAGCAGCAGCAGCAGCAGCAGCAGCAGCAACAACAACAGGTGTGTTGTATTTGTTGCTGCGCCACACCGAAGCTGGTTTTTTTCTTTGGTTACTTGACGTTCATCATCATCAGACAGCAGCAAAGCAGCGGCAGCAAAAGCATCAACAACATTTGCTATACACATCAACAACATACACTCACACTCACACACTCACACACACACACACTTGTACACATATAGAAACACACACACTTGGGGCATAGTTGATCTGCGCTTGATCTTGTCATTAAACGCAGCTCGTAATGATGTTGCTGCCTCTGTTGTTGTTGCTGCTGTGGCAAGTTGCATGACCGCCGCTAGACATGCCAGCCCAGTCAGCCCAGCCCATCTTAGCCCAGCTCTGCCCAGCTGGTCTTATTGAAATTTGTCTTGGCCACATGTTGCCGCAACATGTTGTTGTTTGGCTACCAGTTTCTGATTTGTCTTTTTTTTCTTGCGCTACAAAATAAGTTTTCAAAGTTGCAGCGTTTTTCCACATTTTCCACAGCCACGGAATGCGGGCAGGCAGACAGAGCCTGCTTGCCGTCCTTGAGGCTTGCGGCTGTTGCATATGTGGCAAGTGGCAAGCTGCACAGCCTGCGTTGCGTAGCATCGTCATAGTAAATAACTTGTTATGGTCAAATATTTCAACGTTGCCAGCCATGACAGCAAAGTGGGCAAAAGGGGTAGCAGTAGGGGTAAAAGGGGAACCAAAGGGGGTCTAAGGGGGCGAGTACAGGGCTGCCACCGCCAGTGCTTAGTCAAGTTGACAGTTGCTGACTTGCTCGCTTGGAGCCCAAAGCGTTTGCTGGCCTCTAAATATCTGTCTGCGGCATTTGTTGATAAGCATACACAGTAAAAAAGAAAGTGTAACTAAAATAAATTTAAAAATACTAGAAATCAGAATAAGAATAAGAAAAGAAGACATGTTGCTAGAAATGTTTGTTTTAAGCTCGAGTTATTGATCATCTTATAGCCCCAGTTTTTGTTTCAGTGTAGTTGCTGCTACAGAAGGCAGCAGACAGTCTGCTGCTGTTATTATACTAGACTGCACGGCGTCCCAGCACTCTGTCTTCACTCCATTCCTCCCCTCTACTACCCTTTTGCCCCTCTCAAAGAACTGTCAACGCTGTCAGATCGTTTGCCAGCTTTACTAACAGCCTGCTCTCTCACAGTCTTCTCTCTGTCTCTCTGCGCTCTCTCTTCTCTTAGTCTTTGGTCTGCCCGCAAATTATTTCAATTGTCAGATATTTTTATTATTACTCCAGGCTAATCAACTAGCTTCGTGGCAGGAATTTGTCCACAAACTGTCAACTGGAATGTGAACTTATTTGCACTCACTGTCTCCAGCTTCCATTCGTGGTCGCTACAGATAATGACGATTTCGAAATTGCTGTTATTTTCTCATAAGAAACGGTATCAAATGTGCAGTTTCAGCGCTGCACTCAATTATCGGTAATATTTGCTAAAGAATTTTAAAAATTTAGCTCTTAATTTAATAAAACTAGACTAAACTATATCAAAATAAGATAATTAAAGCATAAACTTAAATAGTTGTAGCTGTGTGCTACGCTAAAGCGAAGTTTTTTTCAGAGATCAGAGTAAAAAGCTACCAGAATCTAAAGTCAGGGTGACTAAGGGAACAAATTTTGAAATATCAGCTTAGATTCTCAAACTAAGTTTGAATACTAGCAATATTTAATGATTAAAGTATTTCTGCTTGACTCAACTAAATTCCTTTATACAATAACCAAAATATTCCAGTTTCTCAACAAGATTTCAACCCACCAAAAAAAAATAAATAAAATGAAGTAGAAAGAGGAACATAGAGGGGTTAGTGGAAGCATAAAGGCAGAAAAAATCGAGCGAGGCAAGCAAATCAAGGCAATTGCCCACACACTACGCTACTGTTCAGTGTCCAGAAAGTGCTGCATTCAAGATGCTCAACTTGTCCCAACTTGGCGCATGGAAGGCGAGTCTCCTCTGTATGTGTGTGTGTGTGTGTCTTCTCTCTGTGTGTGTGTGTGTGTCTTCTCTGTGGTCTCCAGATCGCATAGCATAACAATCTCCAGCGTCACGTTAAAGATTTCACTTGAAGCTCGCGAAAAATCACCTGATGACTAAATTAAAGTGGCGCTGGTATGCTTTGGGCCAACATCTTCCTATGCCCCTACCACTCCCCCTCTACGTCTCTTTCGCTACCTTTCTACCCCCATTAACCCCGCCCTTTGCCCCTCATCCACTGCCGTTGTCAGCTTGTGAACTAATTTCGTAAATTTTTCGAACTGCTCTCATTCCATGCACAATGTTGTTGGTTTTTTTCTCTTTGCGTTTTATTTTTTTCAACCGGCTTTTTGGGCAGGCGACTCCCAGGCACACACAGACACACACAACACACTCGCACACACTCTGCTGAATTTTTAATGAATTCCAATGAGCGGCTTCTTCTTCTGCGGCTGTTGGCCAAAAACGCGGTGTGCGGTCGCCTTCTCAGCCCCTAAACGGGCGGTTGCAAGTAGCAAACAGGCAACAAGCAGCAAGCAGCAAGCAACAAGTTGCAAGTTGCAACTTGCTGGTTGCCAGAATTGTGACTGCGATTTGGTTAGTTAGTCGCTGGCGTCGCAGTCACTGTTCTCGCTGACGTCTCTGCTCGCGTCGCTGCCACTGTCGCTGCATTTTGTGCGCCTTGTTAAGAATTTCATTAAAAATGAAGACCTGAGACCCAGAAGAATGTATGTTTCTCCCAGCCTACCAAACTCAATTCCCGCTTCCCTTTCTTCCTCCTACCACCGCCCCCTCACTCACTCACACTCTCTTTTCTACACTTGGAGAAAATTTAGTTTCTAAACAGGAAAATAACAAAGAATTCAAACGATGTCAAGGAAGTACTAAGTCTCTTCGCACACAAAGCTTTAAAGAGATTTACAATTTATATAGAAATTTGATTGAATTTATTTAAATATATCTCTTTAAACTTTGTCGAGTGTATTTTTGCAAGCTGCGACCAAAAAACGCAGCTTTTTGTTGCTTTGCCACCGTGGAGACTGTGCGCCGGCGTTGCGCCTGCGCTTGCATATCTACAAGACAATCAACGACAACAACTATACACACACACACAAACACACACACACACACACACAGAGTAACACATATACACGCAGTGGCGCTTTGTGGCCAGCAATTGCCCACCAGCGCAGCTCCAAGCTTCAAGTCTCAGTCGCATCTTCGTTTTTGGGTGCAACGAAACATTTTTAATTGGTTTTGTTTCATTTTGCGCCGATGCCGACAGTTTTGCGAGCAGTGAGAGTAGCAGCGTGGAGCAGGGGGGTAGCCTTACCCAGCAGAGGTAGGAACAAGGGAGTAGACGTACCAAGCAAAGCTGCACAAAACTAAAACTGAATCAAGTCCCGCCACAGTGGCTAGCATTTTGGCATGACCACTGGGCATTGTCTCTGCCAAGCAGCACAAAGAAAGAGATAGAAACAGAAAGAGAACGCGAGAGAGAGAGAGAGAGAGACAGAGACCAAGCTGAAATTGACGAACTGCCTTAAATAAGCAACTCAAGGTTGGCTGCCAGTTTCAGTTTTCCCTAAAGACACAAGAGAGGGAGAGACTCTGACGATCGATCGGTGGCCACATCAAGTCAACAAAAGATTGAAAACTCAATATAGCACCGAACCGAAGACTGAAGACTGAAGACAGAAGACGGCGGACTGCAGACTGTAGACAGCAAAGACTGAGCTGATGTTAAGTGGTAGCTGAAAGATGAAGTGGCTAAAAAGAGACAGAGAGAGCGACAGAGAAAGAGCGAGAGGCAGACACGCAAAACATTCGCCAGTTCAAATCCCAAAATTGGCAATTTATCCTTTATGAACTTACAAAATAGCCG
Source organism: Drosophila parthenogenetica (assembly GCA_035047505.1). Lineage (NCBI taxonomy): Eukaryota > Metazoa > Arthropoda > Insecta > Diptera > Drosophilidae > Drosophila > Drosophila parthenogenetica. Next base: position 3,677,243 of record JAWNPM010000070.1, read on the forward strand.
CCGTTTATACCAAAACAAGTTAATTCGTCGTCAGACTGAGACTGAGACTGAGACTGCGACTGAGCAGAATTGGAAGTTGGACTTGAAGTTGAAGTTAAAGCAGTTGAAGCTGGAATTGCCAATGGAATTGGTAGTATATAAAGTCGCAGACATTTTGCTGTTTGTTGTTGTTGTTGTTGGAGTCTCTGCTGACGATGACGAAGGGCCGCCAACGAAACAATGAAACCAATGAAAACACAGACAGACTTGACTAGGGACTAAGCAAAGTACACAGCCAAAATGAAACATAATCAAAGTAAACTACATAATTTAAGGTTTTAGTTTAGTTCATACTATACTTTATACTTTGTTTGGAAATATTCTGAATAGTTCTAGTTCTGATATCGTTTAGCACAGCTTTTAGCAATAAGTGCCTGATTTTTGTCAGTGTATTTAAGGGCTTCCGGGGCAGGAGGATCAGCTCTTTATAGAGGGAGGCACGCTATGTCGGCGGTATAAAAGCCAAGCCGAAAATGCAACGCTTTGTGTCTATGTCGCAGCTCCTGCTCCCTTTCACCACTCCTACTCTTACTCCTACTCCCCCTCCTTTCTTCTCCTGCTACTGTGAAGACACTGCACAGCCGTCAGAGTGTATGGCTTTAAATAGATGTGCCCAAGTTTAGACAATAAAGCCATAATTGTGCATAAGTGCGGCATACGTACACACACACACACATACACACCAACTATGTGTAAGAAAAGGACTGTGAAACAGCAGCCCAGTCTCAGTTTTGTTCCCACAGCTTAAGGAGTCGAATTTAGCTGGAATTGCAGCGCATGAAAGTGAAATAAACTTGAGAAAGTAGCAAAAACTACAAGCAGACAGATTTCAGATAAGCTTTATAAATAAACTTTCAAATAAGTTAAAGTTTTAACACTTGTAAACTGTAATTAAAGACAACTATTATATTTTATATAAAAACTTGAATATTTTTTGGCATTCAATAGTAAGAAAACTCATTTAAAAGCTAAAACTAATGAGCAATCTATTGCCAATGATAATACCAATAGTAATGCTAATATTAATGCAAATGCTCATTCGATTTCTAATGATTTCAATAATGATAAAGTTAATTTTAATGCTCCTGTGTATGCCAAAGGATATGTGTCTACAACAAATCATAGAACTTAAGAAAAAAAGCTACTAAATTTAAGTAACCAAACGACATTTAAATATTAATTATTATACTTTGTAAGTGCTCAACACATAATGTTTTTGTGGCTTTACGTTCATAATTATTGCATTTCTTTCTTTGCACATTTTATTGTGCTACAATTTAATTAGTTGTCTTTTTTTTAGCTTTTTTTTGGAGTGGGGAATCTTGAATGCTATCTGACGTGTTGGGCTTGTGGTGTTCGTGTTGCATTGTTTTTAGGAGTCACTGTCTTATCTGATGTACTATTCATAGGGCGTCAAATTCTGTTCCATTTTCATAGGTGCTTGGCTGGGCAATCAGCTTGGCATATCTTTATAGCACTCTATGCTCGACTGCGTTGCCAATTGGACGCCAGACTTGAACTTGAAGTTGTATCGAAAGTCCCATTGGAATTGGGTGCTTAAAGTATTCCCCATGGTTGGGGAAATGGAGTTAACATTGGTACATGAACAGGGACTTCAACTGCTGTTTGGCTAATTGCGCAAATCTGTTAAAGGCAACTAAGAGTTGATGATGATCATTTGTGGCCAGGCCAATTAGACAGGGACAGGGAGTGTAAGAGAAAAAGAGACACATATAGACAGTTAGATAGAGATATACAGAGACAGACAGATTGAGAGACATGCGGACAGGTATTCAGCAGACGACAGGTGGCACACGAAAGCGCCAAAAAGGTAGACAGAACAAACAAACACACACACACACACACACACACACACACAAATACACACACGAGTTGCACATTTATTGCTGCCACAGTCGGTGGCTAGTTTTCAGCTATGATAATGTATATTTTATGAGTTAATTTCAACTGCTGCCGCTGCTGCTGCTGCTGTTGCTCAAGATCGCGTGTTTCACTGTTACAGTAAAGCTGCCTCCGGTCGCCCCCTTTGGCAGTAGACCCACCCCGCGCCACTTTCTTCATACCCCTCCTTGCTGGGCTCCTGTAGCTCATCACGCTTCACAAATTCGCAGCTTGTGCAGCGCTCATAATTCTCCCAGGCACAAATCTACAGACAGTTTCTGCTGCCCTTAACCCACTCCCCTTGAATACCCTGTACTTGACATGGAGGGTATATGAGTTTTTCTATGCACTTTTTAGCTTTTTTTCTACTCTATTTTACTTTGTCTGTTCTACAGGGTCTATTTAAGTCGAGTTTTCTCTAATTGCTTACTCGCTTACTCGCTTAACCCTTTTTCCCTTTTCCTACTTCATTTTTCTCACTCCCTACTCCCAGCTCATCTTTACCATCTCCCTTCTTCCCTCCACACCTACTCCACTTCTTCATATTGTGTTGTCCCTGCTCCAGTCCCATTTGCAATCCCTAACAAGCGTCATCGGCAGCTTTGTTGCGGTCTGTTTTTGGTTTGTCTGCTGCTTTTGCCCCACTCCTTCTACCTTCCACCATATGCCACCTCCTCCTTCCCCTCTACCATCTCGTACTTCTGCATTTCGATTCGCTTTCGGTTTACAGCAACTCTGACTCTCTTGACTTTGACTCCGAATTGCGACTCCTCCAATTCGCACTTTGGTTAAATTAGTTGCGGTCTGGGAAGTTTGGCCACCATAATTTCCCGTGGCGTTTGCCGACCCGACAACTACAGCAACAGCAACAGCAACAACAACAGCAACACTCCACTTAGCCGACAGACGCCGCCAAGTGTGTGACCGAGCAGCGCTGATTGAAGCCGCCTGCATCAACGCCATCAACAGAGATCTGAGATCTCAGATCTTCATTGCCAGTTTGCAAGTTGTTGTTGCTGTTGTTAGCAGTTGTTAGCTGTTGTTGTTGTTGCCGCCTTCTGCTCAGCCGAAAATTGCAGCAGCTAAAGGATTAACCTCAAATTTCAGCTGGCGGTGTTTGGCTTTCAACGCTTAATTGGTTGTGAAATCATCATTATCACATGGACATGCAAGACGATGATGAGAAGTTTAAGATTGCAGCAGTCTCCAGTGGCAAAGAAGGCAGCCAAGGGGGGGGGCGTGGCCAAAGGGGAGTCAGCAACTGTTGCTGGCGTTGGCGTTCAAGTCTCCTTCATCACTTCACAAGTTGTTGTTGCTGATGATTGTTTATTAAGCAGCGCCAACAGCAACATCAACAACAACAACAACAACCGTTGCTGCTGCGTGTCCTGCAATCCCCCTCAGCTCCTTCTTTCCCCCTTAACTTAGCCATATAATTTGCGCGTGATTCATTTATGATTGGGAGTTTCGAGAGTCGTCGAGAGTCTCAAGAGTGAAAGAGAGCGAAACTTGTGTTGTTTATACTGGCATCATTCAGCGGCACGATCAGCAGATGTCTATCCAAAGCAAGCGCCGCTTGTGTCTTGGCCTGCTCTCAAATTATAGGCCAAGACCACCAAAGCGTTAACTGAAATATTTAGCAAGTTTGTTTCTTTGATTTCCAGGAAGCAATACCCCCACCAAACCAATTCCCTTTCCTTTTCTTCACCTACCCTCTACTCCCTTCTTCCCTGCAGTCAAATCGAGCTCTTTAATTAAAGCCTTCGCGCCGCCAGGAAGTGCATCAAAGTGACCAAAAACCAAATAAGTGAGTGGAAAGAGAAGAACAGAGAAGGGAAAGACTAAAAACTGAATTTGGCCAGAAGGCTAACGAAGCTTAGCGAAGCGTTGACAAGATCGCTTATAGCTTTTCTTCCTACCAACTTGGCGCACTCTCTGTCTCACTCTTTCTCATCTTCTACTATCAAGCTGACCCAAAAGTAGTTGCTAAACAATCAAAAAGACTCTTCTAATATCCCAAAAGCTTTTATACACTGATATTTACTACGTACTTAACTCTCGATACATACTTGTTGACACAATTAATAAACTCTCTACCGTAGGGTATCAAAATGAGCAACTGCAATATGAAACACAACAGGAGGGTTGCCCAAAAATGGTACGCGCCGATTTTTCCAAACAACATGTTGAGCGCTAACATTAATCATAAATTACCAGGTCGTTGAGTTGGCCAAAAAGCCAAAAAGCCAAAAAGCCAAAAGGTACACAGACAGTGGACGCCCCAACGTGTGTCGAGGTGTTCGCACAGCGCGTTTATAAATTTAGCCAAGCGCCAGGCAAAAGACAGGGACAGGGAGTGAAAGAGTGAGAGGGAGAAGAGAAAGAGACTGAGAAGATGAAGATGAAGACTGTGGATCCATGTCTCAAACTCAAAAGTTGCAAGTTTAGCTCAGTGCGAGCCAAAAACTGATCATCTTCATCATTTGCCGACCACGTACTAAACGCAAAGAGGAGCGAAGGAGAAAGGGAAGGGAATGGGGAAAGAGAGAGTGGAAGAGGGAGCTGGAAAAATGTGAGATATGGCGGCAGCAGGCCAAGGTTATAATTGGCCCAAAGCGGGCGCTGAGACAAACGAGAAGTGCAGCTCGTAAAAATCAAGCCAAGAAGGCGGCAACCACAAGCCAAAAGGAGGAGTGAGACACAGCAACAACAACCACAATAACAACTACAGGTACAACCACAGCCACTCAGCTAGATCTCAGCCAACCTGTGGGCTGTGCTCCTCGATGGAACGCACGTGCTTAACCTCTGACTTTGTTTTGGCAGCAGCAGCAGCAACAGCAGCAACCAAAGTGGCAGCAGCAAAAGTGGCAGCATCTGTGCCATCATCTGTGGCAACGTCTGTGGCAGCAGCGGCTACTTCAAGTGGCAGCTTGGCGATTAGTCTCGGATTGTTACCGGGAACTCTGAGTGGTTGTTTATGGGCCTCCCAAGACACGCCCACTTGATGTGAGCATGGGAATGCTTTAGCTATAGCTTTAGCTCTACCTTTAGCCTTAACTCTAAGTTTTAGTTTAACTTTATGCAAAGGCAAAACATAATAAAATATAGCAACGACTGCCTTTTAAATAGTTAAGAACTAGCTAGTTAAAGTTTAAGACGCGATACTTAATTATTTGAATGTGGGCCAAATGGCTTTATGAGCTCAGGAAATTGAGAAATTTGTGGGCAAGGGAGGGCTACTTGGCAGACTCATAGGGAGAGTGATTACAAGTAGTTAAATAGATTATTTATATACGTTTTTTGACTGTAGAAAGCTTTTAGAAATATTTAAAATAAATTAATAAATAATTGTGCATAATTTTCTAGACTTAACTCCAAAACAATCAACAGAAATTCATAAATAATAAGCAGCTAGAAATTATCATAGAAATCAGATGTCCAACAGTTTCTACATAATCTCGATGACGCAATTTTTAGCCTATTAAAAAACAAACGACCTGTAGTGCAGCAACTTTCCCAAGTCAGTGAACTTCTAGCAGCGAAAGACAGCGACAAAGAGAAACCTCCTCCCACAATCAAGTATATTTGTAGCATCCTTTGCCGCAGAATGCAATCAATTTTCTTGAACGCTGACAGGCATTTGTATTATTATGCTGCAGTTTAGTTTGTGGCCGCTGCAGGACATGCTCAGCATTTTGGACATGCCAGGACAGCACAGCGCAGGACATCGTGGAGCTGAATGTCGCCTGGTTGGCTGCTCGCCAGGCATATTTACTGCACTTTGAGGACAGCTCATAAAACAGAACTTGATCGTAATGTGTTTGGTTTGCTTTAATTGCGCCACAAACTGCGCTACAAATTCAATTTCAAGCCAAATTGCAATCTGTTATCGAATGGGCTAACTGGGAGGAGCTAAGGGGTGGGCGTGTCACCGCCTTTCAGCTCAAACAATTTTCAATCTGTTCGTTGCATAAATACGCAAATTTCACTCCATTGAAGTATATTTGGCCAAGACTTTTACATTTATCCAAGGCACTTGGCCCGCTTTACCAACAACAATGAGCGTAGAGCTAAAGCTAAAGCCAAAGCCAAAAGAAAAATCACTGAATATTTCGCTGCAGCAAAGAATAAACCCAAATGTCTGTATGCGTGTGTGAGTGTGTCGCATTTCAGGAATTGTGGCGCCAAAAAACTACTAAAAATAAGCATAGAGTTTGCATTTTGTCTATTTGTTTCCTGTCGCCTTGTCCCAGTCCCAATTTCAATTCCATTCCCAGTTCTTGTTTCTCCACCCTATTTGTGTTGGGCTAAAAATCAACCACCAAACAGCCAGAAAACGAAATTCGCATTAAGGCAGGTTGACACTTTTCTGACTCGAGCCAGCAAACAGTCATAAAAAACACTGTGTGTAAAGTTTCTAAAAAGAATTCTTTGTTTTTGGGTAAATAATTTCTGCTGCTAATATATAGGCAAAACTGATTTATTTTTATATAATCGTTTGAGCTCATACAATGGAAATTTTCAAATAATTGCACTTTTCAACTTGAAGCAACAGCAAGTCGTTTTTTAAGTATTTAAATTGCGCTTTCATTTATATTAATGACTTGAATTTGCACTAGCTAACAACAGATGACGCTATATGCTGACGCCATCTCTTTGTCGTTAATTATTTGCTAGCGCCATCTATTTGTTGTGAGCGTTTTGTTTCAACGCCCTCAGTAAACATAAATCTCACCCACAGATGGCGGGCCACTTTTATAAACCGCTTGTTCGCCTATAGATGGCAGTCTCTGTTTATTATGTTCGTTCATAGATGGCGACTATAAATAGCGCCACCTCTTGCTTGCAAAGCAACTTCACGATATATTAACCAAACTCAACGGAAATTTAAATTTAACTGTGATATATCAAAGTTTAGTAAAGCAAACAGATTATGTGCAAATCTATCAGCTAATTTCAAACGTGATAGTCATGTTGATTAAGACATGATCTCCTTTAATTTAACATTATATTATACACAAACTAAATGCAATTTGGAATTAATTACGACTGGTCAATTGTGTCTCTGGGAAATGTGGTAAATTGGAAAAGCGGGAAAGCAGCTGCCCCAAACTTGGAGACAAGTTTCGAGCAGCTTGTGCTGAGGTTACAAATTCTCATATGTCGACTGACGGACAGACAAGCATACAGTGAGGATTGGCAACAGTTGACACTGAGCATTTAACGCTTCAGCACGTTTTCAATTCAATTTACACAAGTCTACCAGGACGAGGGGCAGGAGGGGGCGTGGCGTGGCCGAGCGCCAAGGAAGTTTGAAGCGTTGAAGCGTGCAAAAACTTAAGCAGACGCACAGAGCATGACAAACGAGGATAACAACAACAAGAAGATGAACAACAACAACTGGCATAATGAACAACTAACGGTAAGCGAATTATGCGACAGTAGAGAGAAAGGCGTTAAAGGCAGGGGGTGTGGCAGTTCACTTGCTTAAAGTAAATGAAATCAGTGAAGAAAACAGGCAACAATAAATCAACAAATTGCGCGTGGACAAGCAGAAGGGTTTTGCATTTGTATCTTTTGTAGCTGTGTATCTTACAGATACTTGGCCATATATTTGTATATATACAGATATAGATATATTTATGGGCAAAAACAATAAGCGAAACGCTTAAAAATGCATAAATCAAATCACAAAACGCAGCCAAGGGAACTGAAACAAAAACAAAAATGAAAAGAAAACGGGAGAAACCAAAGGGAAGAGTGACAGAGAGAGAGAGAGAGGACAGCGAAATGTCAGAATGATAATCGCCAACAACTGTTGGAACTGCGTGTTGACAAATGTTTGCGACACTCGTTGGGTGGCAACCCTGTTTGGGCCGAAAAACACATTTGACTTATTAGGCGGACAAGCGGGGATGGGCAAAGAAGGGAGTGGCGGAAGAAAAGCGGCATCATCTTAACAATAATCATAAAAACAAATGCAAAACGCAAAAGCCAACAAACTTGACATGCGTTGCGGGGAATACCTTCACTTCCCACTTCCTCCGCTTCCCTTTCCTTTTCTGTTTCTGTACTAACCCCTTAATCCACTTGTTCTTGAGCTCATAATACTCCCCCTTTTTAGTGCTTGGTGGTTCAGTGTTTCTCATTTTGTTGACCATTCACACAAATACATATTTTGTGATATGCGTTTATTGAGTGTTTGTTATTGGCATACGATGCGGCTTAGAGTACACAAGCTGATTATGAGCAAATCAATCAAGGAGTGCTAAGAAATGGCTAAGACTTTTCTCTTGGTAATTAAAGCGATCTAAAATTGGCCCAAAATGGAGTAAAAGCTAAATAAATAAATGTTTTTTATGAAAAATATTTTTGAAGCTCCAAAATAGAAATAATATATAATTATTTTATCAAAAAGGACTCTTCTATTTCAAGAAATAAATTTTTTATCTTCGAGCTAAGTTGATAAAGCTTTTGTCTTTGAAGCGCTGTAAATTTAAAGTCAAAAGAACTTCCAACACTTTTAAATGGCAATCGATAAGTTTGAATAACTTAAAAATAAGTAGTCGTATTTTCATATCATTAGTTTTTGTTCTCACCTGTTTTTTCAATTTCAAACAAGGGGAAAGCGAGGGCGTAGCTGAAGCGGCTAGAGTGGAGTGAGTAAGGCATTATCATATGTAATGACGTGCTGCTGATTTCGTTTGCCATTCGGTTGGCAACTTCAAACACCTTGAACAAATATTTAAGTTGATCTGTGTGGGAGATTGGGGACTTCCCCAAGCTCTAAGCGTTTTCCGTTGATTTTTAGAAAATCGAATCTTGAATTAATCAAGCGGAATAAATTTACTCTACATTTGAGCCAGCGATGGAAACAAGCAAAGACAGAAAAAGAAATGCAATTCCAAACAGATACCGAATCTGATTTAAATTCTATGTTTTCTTTGCCAACTTTCGATTAATTGAATTAAAATTGTCATTTCATTTCCATTTGCCGCCATTTGCTGAAAGACATAAATAATAATTCTATTTAATTCCAATTCGAAACTGTATCCAAAAACAGCCAAATAAATTTATGACAGCTCGAAAAAGATTTACGCTTTTGCCTAGATTTGGCCAAATATATATTTCTGCGAGTTCAATACTCTTTGGGATACTTTTGCGTAGGGTGGATTAAAGCATAATTCCATTGTCATGGAAATTTATGAGCTTAGTTCTGTTCTGTTCTGTGGCACTGTTGTCATTGTTCACATTGTTGTTCAGATTTTTGCAACATTAGCGGCGAATTAGCAATTCACTTATGGCATCCATTACGCTTCGATTCGCCAAGGATTTGCGCATATGTGTCAAATGTGTCCTCCAGTCTCCAAAAGGATACAACTATCACTTTAAATGACATTTCGCAATTACACTAAATGCTTTCTAAAAACTGGGTCACTATTTATATGGTGTGCTAAATGCTGTTTTCAAAACTAATGCATTCGAAAGTGTCACATTTAGTCGGGGATGTTCCTCAATTTATCACATATGCGCATATTTTATAGTGTAAAGTTTTTAAACGCCCGCATTTGCCTTAGGGAGTGTTTGCTGTAGCTGTTGGTGGGTTAGCGGCTAAATTGTGGTTAACTGATCATTTTCTAATGCTAATCCTATTAAAAGTGTGCCCCAGTTTTAAAAGATAGCTCAAACTGCATACAGAAATCAATTGTCTAACAATATACTTTCATTTCAAATTTGGCAGCTCAAGCTCTTATAGTTTCGAAGATCTAGGTGTTCATACGGACGGACGGACACACAGGCGGACAAACGGATATTTTGCTATACTGTCTCGGCTGTTGATGTTGATCAAGAATATATATATACTTTATCGCCCTCTACTGTTTTAAAGTCTTTTGTCTGTTTATATGCTTATGGAGACTGAATACTTAGAGATCACAGACGTAGCTATAAGTAATATGAACAGCAAACTTTCACACAAAATAGATTTAATATTTCCATATAAAGTAAGAAAATACATTTAATTTAGAATTCATTCTACGAACACAATATAGTTTAAGAAATTCTGTTTTTCAGCTTACCTAGAATCACTCTCTAGATACTGTGTCTGGTGAAATGCATATCACTTTGGTTTCTAAACCAATTTAATTTATGTGTGCATATGGAGAAAAGGTTTCATAATTATAGCTGAATATTCAGTTACCCCAGTAACATAAGCAACATTCAATATATTCCCAGTTCTTATAGAACTCCTTAAGGAATTCTTCTCAGCAGGCTGCGTGCAATTAAATCTATCTTGTAGATACGTAGTCTAAGATACCTATCTAAACTCAAGTCAATTTCGAATAGAACAAAGCCAAATGAATGAAGGATTGTAGCAAATTTCAACCGCAACTGATAGTTGCATGGTTGTAAGCCCAAAATTCAGCATATGTTGATGCCACATTAGATGTACAACTCAGTTGTCAGTTGTCTCGCGTTTATGGACCAGTTCCAATCAGAGAGTCAAACAGCGAAAGGCACCCGCGGGAAAACTGAGTACGCAGCGGTGGAAAAGTGGGAGAAAGGGGCACAGTTTTCTGTGCATATGTCAGCATTTTTTCAAATTGGAAACGAAAAATGCTGCACTAACAGCATTTTGTGGTTTTCAGCATAATTAAAGGCAGACTGGCAAAGCGAACTCAGACTCTGCTTCTCTTTCAAACACTACACCCCTCTCACTCGCTCTCAGACTCTCTTTTCTCCCCTGACAGATCGTAAATGTCGAAAAACGTAAGGTGCAACGGGGTTGCAATTGAGAGTTGTGTATTGAGATTCATGACACTGTGGCTCGAGTTCTGTTCACCAAGTTAACAAAGCCATCAATGGACCATAAACTAAACACTTTTTAAATGCCGAGAGGGGGAGTGGGGTGCATTAAAGGACAAAGAAGGGGAATAGAACACAGCACGATCCTGTAATGTCCTACACCAACTATTACCTTCTGGCCAAATTGCACAGATGTTTAGTTTAGTGTAGTTTATTAAAGGGTAGTTTTCATCCCATCACAGTTGGAGTTTTTGGACTCTTTGGCAATTGGAATCGGATCGAAAATGCTCTGATTAGATCTGAATCTGATTGCAGTGGAATACTGAGGAAACAGCACAACAAATAAGGGAAACAGGTTCCAATCCTGGGTCACAATTTATAGCACCAGAAAACGTATTGTGCAACTTTAAATGCGGGTCAGCTGGTTGGCAACTGGTGGTAATGATGCTGTCTATAGACCAGAGAGACAGCACAGACAGGAGAGTCAGGAGAGAACTCGGGTGGTGACTTCGTGGTCGATTCATTTGTGCAGCTTCGTTGAACATACGCTGCACATCCGCATACGCAATGCCACGAGCTTCAAATGAAGCTCAAGGACCTTCAAGTAACACAGGTCGCCCCCTTTTTAAGAATATGCTTAACAGCGAGTGGAATAAAACTGTTTTTTAACTCAGCGAAAGCTCAATACTCTGCAGTGTTGTGGCATAAAGTGACTATGGAGGTGAGTGGATTATTTGAAATGAAGGTTATAAAATTAGAGAGTTAAAAAGCCATAAAGTGATCAAGGCTGGTCGACACATGAACAGCATGGTATGATGAAAACAGCAATGTATAAAATATTGTCAGTTATGAGTTATATGTAAAAATAAGAACGAGGAGTTCGGGGATCTTCGCTGAAAGAGCTGATAAAGCGGACTTAAGAATAAAAATAACCCAACTAACAAAAAATGTATCATTAAAGTAACCATGGAGGTGAAGAAAGCTTCGAAAAGCAGTATATTCAGAGCATAAGTAACAGGGATTATGGGTACAACAGCTATTGAAATTAAAAACATATAAATTCATAACCATAAAGCTATTATACCCACTTCGAGAGTATACAAAAGTTTCGAGTGGATAAAGTAGCTGTTCCTGTGCCCAAATTCTCTTCCACTTCCCCTTCCTGTTTGCTGTCCAGTGGGAAAAGCTGAAGAGCACTTGACATTCTGCGCTGAGCCACAAAAGTTGAATAAAGTGGCAACACTTGGGCAACTGTTAACTGTTGCAAGAATCCTTCCCTCTGTTGTTGTTGCAACGCAATTTAAACGAATGCAAGTAGATGATATTTTGAAATACACATTCGTGCCACATCCGATGAGGGAGAACATAAATATTTATGCCCCACTCGATTGAAAGCATCTCGAGCGTAAGCATTTTAGATAAAGCACAAAAGCAGTGGGAGAAAGTGGGTGAGAGTGGGCGGTTCGTGTGCCTGGGGGAGTGGCACAGGTGCAGAATCATTCATTCGTTTGCCGCTCGTTTGGCATTTTGCATATGACAGCAGAAAAGCGAATTGTCGAGCTTGATTGTGAGTCTGGGAATCTTCGTGCTGATTGAACGCACACAGAAAATCGTCATCGAAACGATTTTGTTTTGGAAGCAAAACAAGGACTCACTAATCCGCCTAGCTCAGCCACTATATCCATAACTTCTGACAACAAATGCTAAAACCACAAGAGTGCACCAACAACAACACCACAACCACCACCGCAACTAGGGCTACATAGCCCTTCGGGGCTTGTTAGCGACCCTCATGCCTCGTGGGCTGGTTTTTTTAATCCGTTTAAATGAATGACAGTCTAATTGGAGGATTTTCCAAAAACGGGAACAAGAAGAGAGCGTCATCTCAATGGTGACAAAAGTCCTTGCCATATGCTTAGAAAAAAACCACATGTTATTCACGGTATTTAAACAAACAGCAACAAGAAACAGGACAGGACAGTACAGAGGAACAACCACCCTACAGCAACTACAACGGCAACCCTCGCTGAATTAGGTGCAGCGAAATCCAATTCGAATGCGCGAAAAGCACTTGATTGAGCCCAAACTAACACATACACACACACTGACACTCCAGGGACACTTGAGTCGAGGGTTGCAGCAAACACAAGAATGCAATCTGCAACTTGGCTAAGGAAACAACTTTTCCGGCAGCTAGAAGCTGTTGCCAACCAGGGAATACAGAAAACAAAGTTGCCACAGATTACGAGACTTGAGAGCATTAACAATAACGGTAAGAAAAGGTGTCGCCTGTCGCCTGTCTGCGGCCTAGCAAAACAATTAGCATTTTACATTTTGCGGTAATTAAAACCGATAAGGAGAAGTAAAAGTGGAAACACTGGCATAAGGAGCACGTAGCACATAGCAGCAGAACTTGCTTCTTAGATTGTCATCTTAGTTTTTCAATTCCCGCAACTTCTTAGCTGTTTCCTTACACTCATTTCCCCTTTGCCAACTTGTTGGCTTGACTTAATCACACAAAGGCAATTTCACGCCTTTTTGGCTCAGAACTCGTCGCAGAGACAATCACTTTGTCACTTGGCAGTTTGATGTATCGACAGAATCCTCCCCTGTCCTCAAACAAAACTACTCCCCCTGTCGCCTTTTAGTTGACGAGATCTTGAAGGGTAGATTAGCAATTGGTTTCTGGGCTTAGTAAATTTCTGTTTGTACTCTGCTCGATTTGTATATCGAGGATTTGCGTTAATTTCCATTGAAAATATTTGTGTGAATCCCGGCAAATGTGTTGGGATTTACACTTGACTCAAATTGCAGTCACGTGCCACATGTGTGTGCCATCCTAAGGGCAGCAGTTTACTTAACTGAACTGCTGCCAAATGGTTTGTAAATAAATATAACTAGCAGTTAATAAAATAACATATATACTGGAGATAAGAAATCTATTTGAATTGATTTGCTAAATGTTTAAATAATTTAAGTTTTTAAATGAAAAGAAATGCCACAAAGCAAAGCTGTTTTAATATCTTAACTATGTTTTTGAATTGTTTACTATTATGTTCTCAAAATATATATATATAAATATAACTAAATATTCTTCACTTACCCCTCTTGAAAATTGTAATTATCAGCTTAACTGAAATAAAAATTAATTAAAATATATTTAAAAATCTGTCTAAAAAATATATATATATAATTATTCAAAATTAATTCTTAAAAGAAAGTAGTTACAGAATTTACTTTTAAAAACTTTTTCTAGACATTCAAAAAACTTTTCCTAATTAATTAATTGTTGTGTTTTTTAAAGTTGAAGCGATAATTAATTAATCTGCGTAGTTCTTCAATTTCAAATGATTAATTTGGCTTTAGCTTTAATAGTTCTGTCGGCAATTAATTAACTATAAGCTAAACAATATTTTTAATGAAATGCCAATATCGAAGGCAATCATGTGTTTAATATTAATTTTGTGTCGACAGCAGAGAAAGAGTGAGAAAGGGAGAGGCAGAGTCAGGGGGAAAGAGACAGTGCACACAGATAGTAGCAGCTATAAATTTTAATTAAAAATGCAACTCATATGGCAAGTGGAGCAATTAGCACCTGAAAATATGCAAACATTAAATTGCCAACTGCAGACAAGCAACAACAACAACAACAATAAAAACATGTACAACAACAATTGAAGGCGTGGAATTGCTATAAATTCTGTGTGTGTGGACACTGTTCATGGGCCATGGCTAACATAACGTGGCCATAACAGACACATATTTTGCCCTAGCAGCGTTCACATCCGCTGCCACAACTAGAGTGACAAAGAGAGGCAGAGACAGAGCGAGGGAGAGGCATAAACTGGAGCAACTGCAGCAAACAGAGTGAGATGAAAAGCGAGCGGAAAACATTGCACAATTTGTTGCAGTTGTTGGTGTTGTTGTTGTTTTTGTGCATTGTATTTACTGGACAATGGTCGAGTCATCAGTATGTGTGTGTGTGTGTGTGTGTGTGAGTTGTAGCTCTTTTTTATATGCATAGCGACAGGCAGACGGATAAATATTTTAGTTTGCAAAATCTTTTTGCGCTCAACAGTTCCCCGCTCTCTTCATCTATATATGCCTCTCACGCTCGCTCCTACTCCCTTCCACTCTTTCTCTATGTGTGATGCAATATGTAAAAGCTACGCGCAGCATATACTCGAAATACACACAACAACAACAACAACAATAGCAGCAGCAGCAACAACAACAATGATACAAAACATGAATACATATTCAGACAATCTCGCTGCTGCTGCCAAAAAATCGACAAAAACAACCTGTTCGGAAACACTTGCAACAAGGACATCAACTGAGTGTGTGTGAGTGAGCGTGTGTGTGTGCAGCAACAGCAGCGAGCGAGCGAGTCAGAGAGAGAGAGGGAAAACGAGATAGAAAACAGATTGCCAGCCATTGCAGAGGGTGGAAGTGAGAGCCCTTGAAAGAGAGCAACAGACTAAGAGCGACAGAGAAAGAGAAAGCTAAGCGCCGCCTCTTTTCGAAACTTTCAATACAGTGGTTCAAGTTGTGATTGTTTTGCAACGAACAAATTTATATATAGTACAATTAAACTTGAAGAATATTTACTTAAACTTCACGTTAATATATTTTAAAAAAATCTTGCTGAAAATTAAAAAAACCTCAGTGTTTCAAATGCGATACATTTATTAGAATAATTTTTTGTGCTTTCAACTTTCCTTAAAAATTATGATTATGACTAAAATTCTATTAAATAAAAGAAAAATAAATTAAAAATCTACCAACAATAGTAAGCAACACACATAACTTTCCAACAAATTCGAATCAAATCAGTTTTGCCCCACTGTGCCGTACCTGCATGGTATATGCCTTGGCGGGAAAGTCTATTGCAGTCAGTCAGCCAACCAGGAGGCTAGATCCGCGCGCTGTTCACACAATAAAACCACAGAATATGTTGGCAACAAACAAAGCAGATGGAACACCGAGAGAGCGGGAGAACAATAGACATAAGGGTGCAGATTCGAATTTCACTCTCCTCGCTTACTCTCTCTCTCACTCTTACTCTGCTGTTCCTGCTCTCTTTCGCACAGCGAGAAGCAGATGAGAACAGAATCAGGACAGATGTGCGAGTGCTGCGAATGCGGTGAGTTCTATAGCGTTTGAATGGGACAATATGAAAATTCCAAGTGGAAAACGAAAACGAATGCGAATACGAATACCGAATAAGAATATGAGTACTCAGTTTTTGGTGGTGGTAGCAGCTTTTTGGCGAGTACTTAAAGAGGAACAGATTGCATGCGGGCAGCAGTCGAAAACAGAACTTCGAACAGAACGAAACAAACTCAAAATCAACAGAGTTTATAAAGTGAAATATTGAGAATAAATATTGAAAAGTGCACAGAATTAATCAAATAGTCCAGTGCGATGAACTTGCTCATGGACAGTTTGCCGTCGCATATGAATCCCGCCGCGAATTCGCGTCAGACCGAACTGCGCATCTCCACCAGTCCCACGGCAGCAGCTACAACAACCGCAGCAACCATGACACAGCAGCAGCACAACATTAACAACAACAACAATGATTCAGCTGGTGTTAAGACCACTTTGAAGCGCTCCTTTGATGTGGCCTTTCTAATGATGCCCGACGAGCGCATCAAGCAGAAGCAAGCAGAGAAACAAGCGCGTCTACAGGAAGCACTGCAGCACCAGCAACAGCAGCAACAACAGCAGCAGCAGCAACAACTGTTGGTCAACCATTATCCCACTGATCTGTCACCCAGAGCAGCTGCCTCACAGCCGCCGTCGCCGGCTGCCTTGGAGTACATCAGTTTACTGGAGGCACGTCAACGCTACCCACAACTGGCCATACGTGCTCCACGAGTCTACGATGATCCCACGCTGGTCATACCACTGGTGGACTCGCCGGAGGCTACTGTCTCACCGCCACCGCCACCACTGCGCAGCGCCTTTACCAAGGTGGCCTCCTCGTTGTCCAGCTCCTCGTCGCCCTCGACGGTCTCACGTCTTGAGTCTCCAGTGGATGTGGGTGCACCTCCGTTGAGTCCCGATCAGTTGAGCTGCCACTCGATGAGTCCACCGGTGGCCACACCACCGCCACGCAGCAACAGCTCACCGCATCCCTTGCCGACCAATCCCATAGTCTACCACAATTTCCGACCGGAGTATCAGTTTAATGGCGCCTTCCAGGCCGTCAATCCTATGCAGGCTCTGCAGGCACAGCAGCGTCTTAAGCAGCAGCTGCTCTACAGACCACCAGCAACATCCAATGGTCACAGTCCCAATGGCAATACAAATCCCTCGTCCCCACCACATGGTCCACCGCCGGAGTTTCTGCATGCCGCATATCCAGGCTTTGGCCCGCCACCGCATCCCTTTGCGGTGGCTCAGCCGCTGCAGAATCCCGCTGCTGCCGCCATACTCTCGACTCTAATCCCGCCCACCTTGGCGTCCACTTTCACACTCACCGCACAGAATGTGTGCGCCAAGTGCAACATTAGTTTCCGCATGACCAGTGATCTGGTTTATCACATGCGATCGCATCACAAGAGCGAAGTGGCCTGTGATCCCAATCGGCGCAAACGGGAGGAAAAGCTTCGTTGTCCAGTCTGTCAGGAGACGTTTCGGGAGCGACATCATCTCACCCGGCACATGACCGCCCACCAGGACAAGGCCAGTGATCACCAGCCCACGGCCGACGACACCAGCGACAATGAGATCATCAATGTGGTTGGTGGTACACCACCGGGACGACGATCGGGTGGTGTGTCCAAATGATCCAAACATTTCTTCGGATACTTTTAAGCTGCTACCAAACTTGTTTCTGTTGATCTCTTCTTCCCATTGTGATACTAAGTTTAGTTACCAAATATCCCACCCAAAACCATTTAAGTTTCTCTCCCTTATAGTGCAATTCCGCCGATCTCAAAGCAAATCATCTAGAAAGCTCTTCTTTCTGAGCTGCCACTTTTATCATTGTAAAGTATTAGCTCTAAGTTTTCCGCTCATTCCATTTAACATTTGATGTGTGACTTAATGTTTAAATAAATATCTTATTGTTATTAAATCCAAACACTTCTTTGTTCTTTATATGGCGGATTGGGGCTGATATTTAAATAATCAAATTTAATAGCAATTGTTTTTAAAGGGTTTAAAAATCAGGCTCACAGATCACTAAATTTGGCACAGAATTTATAAGTTTATCATAAGAATAATTTCCAATGGTAACCGAGGATTTTATAAGTTGACTTCTACAGTACTAAAGTTGTTTTGGAAATAAGTAAGCTTGGTGGATAAAGGACAGTAAATAAAAATGTATTTTCCAGTACCATTTTTAATGAAAATATAAAGTAACTTGTAATCAAACTATAATTTTGCAGAAATTATTTAGCGCTGTTTGCCTATTGTTCGATCTGCTTTCGGCACAAGTTTTCGATTGATATATTAAGTACTTTATGTATAACTTTTAAAAATAATTGAATTACATATTAAAAAAATAGATTATAAATTAAATTATTTCAATAGAGAAAGAAGAGTTAGTAAATTTCATAGAAATTTAGTCAAATTAGTGACAGACGTTGCCAAGTCAAGAAAAACATAGGTTCCCAGGCTTAGAAAAACAGGCACATGCTGCAGGGAAACATACGGCATGTGAGTGGCTCGAGAATATGTTGGCCTTGTTAGCACGCTGAAGTCAAGATTAGAAGGGAAGGGAGTATAAAGGAGGGGAAGAGCATCCATTTGGACGGAAGTCGAGCAGCGTATGCAGCAATTAGATGCGGCGACAAAAACTGCGACGCCGACGCTAATGAGCTGCGCCTGGATGTGAGAACAGAGTTGCCAACAGCGCGCAAAGGCGGCTACAAAGGGTAGTCACAGCCTCTTCCCATCCCTTCCCCAAAGGCTAACAAGGCCGCAACTAATATGAAGTTAAAATGGGAATTTCTCAAGTGCACCGAAATGATTTTCGAATTTCAATATTTTCTATCGTTGTGAATCAACTGACGGCAACCCTCACTGAGCTGATATTCCCATGAGCCACAAAGCGAATTTGTAGCATGGCAAATTCCGACAAAGCGCAACGAATGTCTTGGGTGGTGTGTCTTGGCCTGTGCCACAGTGGATGCCTCGTTTTGTTGCACTCAAATGAGCCACAACGAATCGCGTTGATTTAGCGTGGCCAAATCCTGTTAGCCCGTGCCACAAGAAGCCACGTGATTCACACACACACTGAGAATCTATGGGATCTCCTTTTGGCCTTATCAATGTGATGTTTCAATTGATGGCGTTACTAAATTCAACTTCCCTTCCTGTCATTGTCTCTATCACATTGTTCCCATGATGGGATTAGCGTTTTATAGCCATGTATTCACTGTCAAACCACTTGATAAAGACTTTAACAAGTCGAGGTGTGGGAGCGACATGAAAGCAGGAGTCGTAGAAGATGAAAGCTGTTGCAAATGAAGCTAGCTGGAAGTTTAAGTAGGAGTCGAGTTATTGTCTAAGAAGCTTATAAAGCGGGCAAATCAATTAGTGTCTAAGGAAGAGATTTAAGGTAGGAATAAAGACAATAATGGGAAGTACTCCTAAATAAGCCTTTAAAGAAGGAAAAAAGCACAAAATTTTAAGAACTTTCTGCCCAAATTTATAAGTTTTAATAGTTTCTGTCAAACTAAGATAATTTCTGAGAAACAAGAAGAGTTGTAGCTTTCTTTTTAAATTGTTTTTCTATCCCCGGGATAGAGTTAATCTACAAATAAGCTACTTGAACTATTTCTAGCCTTTCAGCTTCTTTCTAAAATAAAGAAAGAGTTAACTTCCAAATCTGATAATAAAATAGCAATATTTTTGTCAAAGCTATTGAATTCTTATAAATATAATTTATCACAACAATTTTTCCTACATCATTACCAAGTTTTATAGTTATTTTTGCCAACTGTCTCTCACTCCTCTTTCAACCTTTTCATTGCATTTTAACGTTCGTCGCTTGTGGCTTGTACTCATATTATTGCCATGCCACTGATTTATTTTATACATTTCCCCAACGAGCAATTTCAACTTCCTTTAAAAACAATTACAACTTCCTACACACACACGCACACACCCACCGACATTTGTTTGCTTGTCTCGTTAAGCCAACACATCGTCAAAATCACATTTCCTCATTTAAAGCCAGCAAGCAGAAGAAGAAGAAGAAGCAGAGCTCCCCACAAACAGTTGAGAGCCAAGGACTTAACAGCAGCCACTTCACTCAAAACGACGCCTGGAGCTAACCGCAGTGGCAACTTCATAATAAGCCTCATCATGGTTGGCTATATAATAGCAGCCATAATCACATTTCATATTTATCACATTTTTACGCCCACACGCAAGGATCGAAGACTGTAGCTGGGATAAGGGAGCGTGCAGAGCAGCAAGAATGGAGCAGTAGGGGACGGGAGCGCGACCTGCGCATTGTTTGCCCTTTTGCCTAAACTCTCGCAATTTGACCGTAAATAAATTGCCTGCTCATTTGCTAAGCACTTGCTGCCTTCAGACTAGCTCCACGCCCACTCCAGCTTACCTCCCCCCGCTCTAACAACAAAGTGAATTTCCCACCAGTTTCCTTTCAAATAGAAGCTGGGAGTTGTGCTCCCCTGACGAGCCGACGTCGTGTTCAAATACGTTTAAATACAATGCAAATACCGTTATAATAGCACACAGCAAGGACAACAAAGCAGACAGCTGCGTGGCCCACAACAACAGCCCAGGGGGGCTTGTTACGCCCCCATCAAAATAAGCAGCCCTAACCCCACTTGCTCCTGTAATGGAGACGTGTGCGTATGAGTGATTTTTCTCAGCAGCGCTTAAAAGTATGCAAATGTTTTGTGTACGTGGGCGTCAGGTCTGTGAAGGGGTTGTTGTTAGTTAGAGCCAGAAAAGGGGGGCGTGGCTGTAGCTGACTTTCAGTTTATGACTTTTGCAGTTTGTTGTCGTTGTTGTTTGTATGTCTGTGTGTGTGTGCGTGTTTGTGTTGTTGCTGGTGTCGTTATTATTGCGGACTATTAAGCCTGGTAAAGTGTTTTTAACTGCAGGCAATTTCATTTGCGCTCGTCCTTCTTTGCTGCTCCTCCACCTGGCGCTCCATATTTCACACCACTTTTCCTGCTTCTTCATATTTTTCACATCGTAGTTCTAATGCTTATGATCCTCTAAAAAATGTGTACTGTGTTCTGACTTCTAAGTCTTTCTCTCCAATTCATTCTTTTTCTTTTTTTATCATTTATCACTCTTTTCTGATCGTCAGCTACTTTACATATTTCAAACCCACTTTAACTATTCATTCCCAATGATATTTAACTTTTCTTACTTATTCTACTCCTTTTGCTCCCTCCTCAAAGAGTCTCCTCCCACTTCTGCCCATACTCATCTGCCTTCTACTCCCACTCCCATTGCTGCCGGGCGTTTAATTTTCATGTCCTTGCAATTGACGCTGTGTAATTTATGCATACTGATTAGCTATGGACAGGCCTCGACAGGTAAGCGCAGTGACCAGCTCCCAAGTCGACTTAAGAGCCAAACGAGCAATGAGAAAAAAGCTGAAAACTGAAAACTGAAAATTGAAATGCGAAAATGAAGCCCGAAAAAAGGAAAAATGAAAACGAGCAAGCGAACTCAACTGACAGCCAAGCCGCTTAAACTTTGAACTTTGTCATTTCAATTTTCGCCAACGGATGCGCTTTGTTTCAGGCCACACACACACACTGAGACGTAGTGGCATGCCACTACGAACGGTACTCTGTGCCGAGCCGTGTCGTGTCCATGAACCGCCGGAAACATTGAGCCTGACAATGCGACTTTCATTTTTGGAACTTTGTGTTTAAGTGAATGTGTGTGTGTGTGTTGCGGTTGCCACTACAACGTGAGGAGCTGCCGCCATTGTTCTGCAAGGAGCAAGTCCTGGGGAATGGCCAGGAAGTTTTTCATGCGCCATGACACTTTTTGTGCAGCCATTTTCTCTTCGTCTACCTTTAGCATGGCCGGATAGATCCCGAGGCTCAAACAGAGAACATTGAACAGAGACAGCAACGGTGAATGTGAAAGAGATGGCGACACGAAAGTCAGAGTCGCTGTTCGGTGCTCCATTGAAATGATTTTTGGATGCATGGAAGCTGTTTGGCTTGCCGCAAGACAGGAGGCTTACTGACTGAGCAGAAGCGGCAGAAGGAGCAGAAGCAATCGGAGCGAAGCACTAACAATCGGAGCAGGAGCTGGAGCAGTTGAAGCAGCAGCCACAGTCAGGACAACATCCGCGTGTCCATGTCCGTTTATTCCTTCTGCCTGCCTTGTCCCTCGTCCTTCATCCTGTAATTTATGATGTGCGCTTCCTCTTTTCTCGCTGCCAGTTGCCAGTTTTTAGTTTGTTCAACAACTTTTCGCCGAGTTCTGCGCCTGTTTTCTGCTGTCATAACTTTGCACACACACACACACACTCACACACACACAGATAATTAATAGTTGTAACAGCTCGTAAGCTGCGAGCTCAATTTTTAGTTTAACCGCGTAGAACGACTTTTATATAGCCGCTTTGTCCGGACTTGTTTGCTCAATTAACTTAGCAGGTAGTTAATTTTTAAAAGCCGCAGGACTTTCAGTACTACCGCTAATTGATTTACAACTTTACCACTTCCATACTCTTACCATGCTCTACGCCAAAAAAATATGTATCTTTAAGATACTTTAAGCATAGCGTTGCGTGTCCAGTCAAGTGTGATTCGCATTTGAAACGCAGCCAAATTTGCTGTGAATTTGTAGCAAATCAACAATAAGTTTTGCTTTCTGCATTCGAAACATCACAACTTGTTTGTTTCAGCCATAAATTTGTAACATTTCACGCGTTAGTCGAAGAATGAAGGGCGCAGGGTGAAGGTTGAAGTTTGAAGGGTGTTAGCCACAAACTAAGCAACCCCAAGACAATCGAGCACAATAGAAGTCATAGATACAATTTCCCTTTTATTTATGGCAAGGAATTCTTGTTGAAAATTTGTATAAACTTAGCTGACAATCTGTTTTTATTTAGTAGAAAGAGAACACTTGAATATGTTCTGTAAATTCTTAGAAATTTGCAGAGCTGTGGACAGTTTTAAACGTCGAAAATTATGGCAAGGGAAGTAAATATTTTTAATAAATTTAAATATTTACTTTAAGTACATAATTAAGTGCTACTTTAGCAAGAAGTATTAAAGAAAACATACCAATTGTTTAAAGTACTCTCATACTCCCTACTACTTGGCACTCTTGGCTTACTTGGCGTATGTGTGATTTGTGTTGCTGTTTTTTGTTGCTGAATACATTTTTTCGCATACCTGGCCAAGTTGGTGCAGCCAACGCGAAATATTTAGCATGTCAAATGACATATTTGCGGCTTTTTTTGTGCCTTGGCAGCAAACTAAACGAGGTGAGGAATACCAACGACTCATGGACTCTCCTACTTCCCTTTGTCGCATATATGCTTGGCATATGTGTGTGCCTGTCTCCCTCTCACTACCTTTCCCCCATCTCTATACTTCTCTTTACTGTCTGTCGCCATTTTTGCTGTTTTGTGCTTCATTTATCACTCGAAGAGCAGTTGAAATTTCCATATACTCAGCATATTTGCTCGTATGATATATGGGACTGTGTCTTTGAACCAAAAGCCAAACGGTTGTATCATCCACTAACCCAGAGTAGTGTGTCATTTTGCTCGTTTATTCGATGACAGCATATACCCATCTCTTTCACTTTCTCTCTCTCTTTGTCGCTTCTCACACATGGTGTAATTTAGATAAGTGGTCATTCTTCATATTTTTAATGCTCATAATTTCATAATGTGCCACGCATATGCAGCTTCTTTCCACTACCCAAACCCGTCCTCCCCCCTCTACCTACTCTCAACAATAATACAGAGTGAGAGAAGAAGAGAGCATGTGTGTGTGTGTGATAGAGAGGGAACGACTGTTAACAACATGGTCAGCGTCGTGCGTTGCCAAAGCCATTTATTTTATTTGGCGCGACTTTTTGTTAGTTCAGCCACCTTGCAATGAATATGAATAGTCGTTTTGTGTGAGGAGCAGGGGGGGAGTGGGGTATCTGCCATGAATATGGAACATGTGAAAGCTCAAATTGTTGTTGTGACTACTATATTTTGTTCACTTTTTGTTGTTGTTGCTGCCTTTGGTCTAATTTATGAGACACATAAAAGTTAACTTAATTAAATGGCTTTTGACTCTGCTTGAATATTTATTTATTTATGCGAATTTATTGCTTTAAAAGCAGAAAATATCAAACTTGTAGTTAAATGTAAATATAAAAGATTGTAGAGAGTTTTACTTTGCTTCCATTCGCAAATCTTTTACTGTCTGCTCTCTGTCTGCCTTTGTTCTTCTCGCCTTTCTTTTTGGGTGTATTCGCAAAATATTTAAGAATTTTTCATGTGTCTCCGTGTCTTCTTTTCATTTCTCCTACTAGTTAAAGTCTTTTTTCTTGTCTCCTTTCTTTCTAACTATATTATCTCTTTGTCAACACCATGTCTCCTCTTTAACCAAAATATCTAAACAATTTCTCCCCAAATACTCATAAATTTAACTCAAATATAGTTAAGAAAATGAAAATTGTTAGATTAGCAGACTGCAAACGATAAAAGCTACAATTAACTGCTTTGCTTAAAAGGAGACACAAAACATTTTGTCATTTGCTTTAAATTTACGAGGCAAATACATTTTCAGATAGAGGAAAAAAACTTTTTAATAGTTAAAATTTGCAAATTTCGCGTTGGCAGCGATAACAAACAGGTTCGCCAATAAGTATTGACACCATTTGCTGTGTGTTTATGTGAAGAAGAAAAGTTTTTTGGAAATGCCGAGACAGAGATAACGGTAACATTATATGCATAAATACTTAAAGGCAGACAAACTGAAAACTAGAAACTGAAACCGATTTCAATGCCAAAAAAAAAAAAAAAATACAGAACCAAAGAGTGAAGAGTAGTGAGGAGAGAAAAGAGAGCAGAGAGAATGTGAATCGTAAAAAATAAAATTATGCAAATTTTTATTATTTGATTATGCAAATGTTCGCGCTTGACGACCCTTGGCATAAGGACGACAATACATCCCCTCACCTCTCTCTACCCCTCTGTCTCTCTCATGCCAAACACATGCGAAGCTTCCGTTGTAAGCACGCGAGATAAAAAAAGAGCCAAACAGTTAGTTGGGCTACATTTGTCCCTCCGACTCCACTGTCTCTCCCGACTCTAGTCTCTGCTCCCTACAGCGCTTAAATTTGAATATTCGTTGGCGATTTCTTCTCGCTCTTTTTTAGCGGGAGAGGAGTGAGGCGGAGAGTGGAGTGCCACTGTGGAGCATTGTCATATGTGGTTGGAAATTTTGAATCTGTTTGCAACCCCTTCGAGCGTATCCGTTTCCTTCTGTCGCGTGCGTACTCCCCTCTGGTGCCGCCCACTCCACAGCACCGCCCTTGGTCGCACTTGTCGTATGCGTATTTATATATTCTCATGTTCCGCTTTGTTATTGTCACTCTTTCTATTACCACAAGTTTCTCTCTCTTCCTGTCTCCCTTTTTTGCTCGCGCGATTTGAATCTTTTAAGCGAAATATTGTTGAAATCACTTTATGACTGAGTAACTGTAACAATTGGGGGCTTCTTTTTTAGTAGGGGTAGCACACCTTAAACGCTCTCTAATTGATATACAACACTAAGCCTCCCTCAACCCACTCCGCAAGAGTCACGCGGCAAACATCTAAATCACAAAGTCACTGATAAAATAAAAGAAGAAACAGCGCACTCGTAAAAGCCCAACTGATAAGACTTCTGCTCAGCATTCTGCTTTTATTACCGTCTTTTAATCAGTTTGAATAATTACCAAAACGTGCTACGAAAAACTAAAGTGAAACTCCACAAAATGAGGTGGAGTAGAGGAAGAAACTGTAACTTAAAGTAAGAGAGAAACTACTTAAAGTAGAAATATTATTTCATTTATTTTAATTCAAATAGGTGTGATAAAATCCCCACTTTATTTAGTTTGAAGTTTTTAATGAAATATGAGTTCTTGTTAAGTTTAATAATGACTTGTATTTCAATTTCTGATTTCAATTCACTAAATCACAAAATATTTTATTGAAAAGCTAAAACAAATAAAGAAACTTCAAGTCCAATGATTGATTGATTAAGTCATTCGAAAGACAACAAAAGGAATCATTAAATTTTAGCTTTAAGTAGACAGATAAACATGTATGAGCAAAGTTCTACCAACTCTACTGCCCACACCTCAAACCGTTGCTATTGAGGACTAAATACACTTGTTAAGCAGCTAAACAAACCAAAGTATTACAATGGTCAGTTATGAATCTGAAAGCAGCTCATCAATCACCAGGCAACGGAACATAAATCAAGCTAAGAGTCAAAGTGGATAAAAAAAGTGTATAAAATAAGTAAAGAGAACGCAAAAACTCTTTAGAACAGTGGCCATAGGCAGAGAGATCCTCATCAAGTTTGATTGAGCAACAGTCATCCTACTTAAGCGTCACTTCCGGCCAATATTTAGAGAGCACCCAAAAAAAAATCCCATAATAAGTAAAACGCGTAATGCTTAGGAGAAACAGAGAAAGAGAGGGAGAAGTAGGGAGAGAGAGAGAGAGAGAGAGAGAGAGAGAAGGAGCCGTCGCCATATACAAAGACAGTCTGTTTATTTACGCCGCATCGTATGTAGAAGCTTACATATGGGCGCCTCCAGGCTCCCAGCTGCTCAGTGTGAGAGAAGGGGGAGAATGTAGGGGTTGGGGTAGGAGTGGGGGCAGGAAGTCTACACTGGCAACTGCTGGTCCGGTTGTTGCGGCATCCATACGGCGGAGCACATATCACACATGTTGTTCCGAGTACACACGTATGTTGCCTGCAAGCGATAGCGTCAACGTCAGCCAAGCGACGTCGCTGCCAACGCAAACGCAAACGGCAACGTTAACGTCGACGCCATTTTCCTTTTTTTTGTTTGTGTTGTGGTTTTTGGGCAAACGCTACCAATCTTGGACAGAAATCGCAAGCGGCACATATGTGCAATCATGTGCAGACCTTCACCATAGCCCCAATCGACTGAATGCGGAGACGACTCCATTTTGGTTTTTGCCATTGGCGCGTTAGCCAGAAACACGCCCCTTAACGCAAGTGGCGCATGCTCAGGCCAAAAGCAAACTCGAAACTCAATTCGATGTCGAATTCGAAACTGCACGAGTGTTGAGCATTTCTCTCGAGGCACACGCAGCTGCTTAGTGTCAACGTCGAGAAGCTGCCCAAGCGGATGGCAAGCGACGGATGACAGACGACGAACGACGGACGAAAGACGACTCAAAATTTAATCAAAACTAGATAAGATTTGCTACAATAACAGTGACAAGTGCACATAGTTAGAGCAGTAAAGACAAGAAGAGGTAGAGGGGCGAGTGCAGAGGTGTTGCATTATAAGTCTGACCACAAAATCCGTTGTGAATCAGAAGCGCGTTAAATTGAAACTTGGGATTTTACGCAGCTTAAGTTTTTTAGCAATTATTCGAGAGTGAGCAGACAATAACCAAGTGAGCTGGCAATATAAATAAAAAAGCAGGCGGTAACACTTGTCAGCCTGGACAGAAATATGTCACCTGCAAACTGCGGAGTCGGAGTCGCAGTCGAAATCAGCGCACAAATTACAGCTGCTGTTACATAAATTCAATCACAAAATGGACACACTCAACCACTCCATAAACTGTGGAACGTGTCAGAAACTCACACATAAATTCATATTTACGGTCGAATATTTGAATCTTTTTGTTTTCATACACACACAACACGCACACACAATCAGAAGTCGATTAGCATGCGGCTTGCCCCGGGGGCAGCTACCGATGCGGCAACCCAAAAGTCCTGACTACAAGCCTACAAATAGGCCAACGCAGGTAATCGCATTTCAAAACTCTCCCTGTTCCCCACCAAAACAATGCAGGAAAGCAGTAGAGCTTGCACGACCATATTAAACCCTGTGATAGTACACTGCCATCACAGCGATATTCTATTATAAGTACAAGTAAATTGTTTATATATACATACTTATATATATGGGATTGTGGTCCTCTACTTCGCCCCTATACACACTCTGAACAAACTCATTACACCCTTTGTCACTGGCCAGAAAAACAAACCAATTTTCAACCCCTGCCCAAGCGCCTGAAACTTCATGTTGAAAATCTGCTGAAACACAATGAAAATATTTTGCCTTCCACAGTAGAGGGCGTCAAAAAGGGGGGTGTGGCAGTGACAAGTACAAGCCACTTGTGCGTTGATGATAATTTTTACATTTTTGGAAACAAACACCCGGTGGGAGAGTGGGGTATGAGAGAGTGAGCGTGTGTGTGAGTTTGCTGCTCAGGTTGAGTTCCAGATATCTGAAATCGGCTTATGTCGCCTGCATTGTGCTGACAGTGCTGCAGGAGCTTTTGTTTTAACTCTGGGCCAGGATAGGGATGCCCCGCATTGGGGTCAAACTGTGCGTCCAGGCATTCTATGATTTATGCCCAGTTTTAATTTAAAAGCAATCAATTTCAAATATGGAACCCAAAAAAGATCAAAAATAAAATAAAAGAGTTTAGGCTGCAAGAAAGTTTTCCCAGATAAGTGCTGTCACGATAGATGCTGCAGTTTCTGCTCTTATCAAAGACGTTATTAATTATTGTAGACAATTTTGAGTTTGAATAAGAATAATGTTCAAAATTATCTATTGGGACTATTTATACGGACTGTTTTTAAACATTTTCTCCTTATAAACTGCTTTTATTTAATAAAATACTTGAATAAGTAAAAAACAAGTTTATAAATTATATAAAAATAAATATTAATGCTAAAATTTAGAACAAAGGAATTAGAAATTTGTGAACTGCTTTCGTGACTCGCCGGTATTTTAGAAAAACTTTACACAATTTAGTTACTTTAGAAGCCTTGTAGATCCTTAAACCAATTAAAGAATAAACAAGATTAAACAAATGTTTTTTAAATGAAAATAAGTTTCGCTTCAAATTACAGTCATCAAGAGAGTATTCCTTAATATCAAATGCTTAAAATCTAAAAAATATTTAGTTGAATATCTAATGAGCAAACAGAACTTGCTACCAACGCGTAATAAGCATTAAAAAATTCAATTATGTCAAACATTTAGTTATTATCTTGATACATTATACTTTGGCTAATGAGCTGCCTTCTAGCCAAACACGCTAAGAAGTGGAAAAGAGAAGAGAGAGCAGGAAGCGATCTTATCGCCTGAGAAAGCCTTGACAAAAGCCAAGGACTAAAGTGAAATCAATTAAAATTTATCACTTTATTTTCATTAAGACACAAAAAGCCAAGCGATGCGACATCGTGATGTCCCCAAGGTGCAATTCGTTATCAATTTGTGGAGGACAATGGCGGTCAGGATGTGGTTTGACTGTAATTTGTCCTGGCGTCGTCGCAAACGTGTCCTTTTGTCAGCCAAATACGCTGTTGTTATCGCCATGAAGCGAGACAATAATAAAATGCCACAACGTTTGTCGCTTTAAATAATAAAAACATTTGATTTGCCAAAGGCGGCACGTGCCACACCCACACCACCCACCACCACCCCCTAAAACAAGTCCTGCACCAAAATCGCAGATAAAACTGCTGAGTAAATTAATGGGCGGCACGTGTACTTGACGCTGGCACAAAGACTAAACTGTGATTGGGTTTCTGCGACTGTTTGGAGCTATAGGATTACGGATTTTGGATTGGACAAGCTGTCCACACTGGGTGGTCTGGTCTGCATGTGTCTTCGCTCAATGGACTGCGAATTGAGCAACAAATTATCGTCTCTCGTATGAGAATTCTCTAGCTGATAATTGAGCCGTAAATGTTGACACACGTCCACTCAATTTCACTATCATTGCCGCCCTTAACTCGAGCACACTGCGAATTGGAATTTTATGAACTTGTGACAATTGCTGCGAATTTACGAGTTACATATAGTCGAACAGTTGCAACACTGTTGTCACTGAGATAACCCTATTAAAGTTTTATACCGCATGCAAAATGTCGACTGCATAAAAAAGTTAATAAGCTCCAAAGTCATATCCATGAATGAAACAAAGAAGTTCCCATAAACAATGGATTCTTTTGATTTTCCAGCTGATGGCTTGGTTTCAAAGTGCCCAAGAGCAAAACCTTTGACCATATGCGATAAAAAAAATGTGGGTAACTCAAGGGATGCATTTTTGATATACCCTATAAATATGCACATATGCACGACCATAAAACAATGCTTAAGAAAGCTAGATTGGTTTGATTTCTTTTTAAGAATCTTTATAGCTTTAACTTTTTACGATCATAATATGAACTAATTCATGACGATTTATTTGCATAAAGACCTGAAAGAATTCTTAACAAGACTCACTGTTAACATATCCTTTTCTGCCCACACCTGCACAACGAACAATCATATCCTTTCCAATAACTACAGGGTATAAGTCACACCACAAAAGCACCTAGCTTTTGCTATTGTTGATGAGCATTGCCTGACATATGGGCCACTTGGACGCATTGGCAAATCAGTGAAGGATATGCTAACAACGATTTGCAGGATTCGCAAACAATCGGTAAATAACCACAGGACATGCACTTGAGCGCATCCTATGTGTATATATGATTCAAAATGAGAATGTGTGAAAGAGTTAGATAGGTTGGTGGTTGATATATGATTGTAGGACTCCCAGTCAGTTGCTTTGATCCTTGATTGGACTCGAGTTGGTCCACTCGAGGCGCAGCTGTGACACTGATTGATGATGAGACCAAGTTGGGGTCGAGATTTGTTTTTGGTTGGGGACAGTTGAATGCCCATAAACAGCTTTGAGTATTCCGCATCAACGATTGCTTTAATCGAGTTCTGTGACAGTGGGGGAAGGGGTTGTGGGTATGCCAATGAGAATGACAACGGATAGCATACTTTGTAATGGGTGTCAACTGTGGCTTGTCATAAAAAATAATGACCAGCAGAGATAAAATGTATATTTTATGTTATTGCTCCACTTCGGCAATTTTGTAGAGCAGCCGCAAACAATATTTAAATTTTAAAGGTTCCAAGTGTACCAGTTAAATGAAGCAGAAGCAAGATTGTCGCCAAATCGGGGAGTTGTGGGCAAAAGGGGGGGGGGGGGGAAATGCCAAAAACAAAGGCAGTGAAAAAGTCAAAGTTAAGCATGCCATTTGTAAATGACCCTGTAGTTACCCTTAGCGAATACACAAAACGCGGGTTTCGTCTAGAAATAAAAAGTACAAGTTTTCCTAGTTTGCTACTTTTCCTATGATTTGACGATATTTTAAGTCCAAATCTTCAAAATCAACCACTTGACTCTTAGTAGCTTTTTAAATTACAGGGTCTAGCTAGAGTACATTTTATGCTGACACGCCCAACAGCTGCAACGCCCAAACAATCGAATTTGGAAATTGATACATAGAGCAGCACAAAACAGGACTCACAGGCAGAGACAGGACGTAGGCCGGAGGACACAGGACACTCTCTGGAACTATCAAAGTATTTGCTGGCAATAAATCATAAATCAATACGAGAAAAGGACAAACAGACTCCCTTGTGTCCTTCCACGCCGGCCATTGAGCTAATGATGTCTTAAAAAACGATTTGGAGGAAGCCAAAAAAAAAAGAGGAAAGAAGTAGAAAGTGGCAATGTCACAAAACGAGGGCAATTGATGTCCTCAGGTCAAACGCATTAACAAAATTGCCGTTTCAGCTTGCAGCTTTCTTGGAGCTACATCTGTGTGTGTGGCTGGGAAATTGAATTTCTACCGGCGCTAAGTGTCGACGTCGACGCTAGCAGAGCAACAATATTCTTGCAAATAGGCTTTAAGTCATGAAAAATAATAGACAACCCCCTCATGAACGTAGTGTAGTAAAAAGCAGATTGCGAGAGGCGTCAGCAGCCCAAAAATAAAAAAGATTGTGGAACACATGCTGTGCCGCATATGATGGCTGACTATGAAGACGACGACGGCGACAGAGTCGCTTATCAATTGGGAAACACGCATGGGTTGTGGAGGTTTCCAGCGCAACATGTGAAGATTTTCAAGAAAATCCAGAAATATGTATTAGGCTAAGTTGTGTACCAATTTCAGGCTTCAAACTCTTGTTGTTTGGACTGCGGTAGGATCTATCCATCAGTTAGGATATAATCAATCAGGGATTGAGTCTTTCAGAGAGACCCAGTAAGGACATAGAGTTTTGAGTATATAAAACAAGCTTATTATTTAACTTATAAAACAAAAACTGTATACGTATTAATAATAAACAGAAGTTTTACCTGAGATATTCATCAGGTCACCTCCATGTCGCCTGGTATCTCAGAATCCTCAATGGTTCGTGTAGCGGGTATATATACTTTAAAGGCAAATTTAGACTTGACAAAGGAACCCGTATTCAATACCGTACAGCCGTGCTGTGTGCTTGAAAAGCTCTGACACGAATCACCCATCACAATCAGATCAGGCAGTGGATATAGCCACAATGCTGGATCATAATCCCAGTGCACGGGCATGGCAATCGGATGTATGGGCACCAGATGTCCCTGACACACAAGAGTTCTGGCAAAATGTTGCTCTATGTGCGTTGTATCGGGCGGAAAGTGTAGCGTATTACGACAGAACTTGGCCATCAAATCCAGGCGACAGACCACAATCTGCTGCGTGCAGTACTGCAGTCGACAGGGATTCGTGGCCAATTGGGTGCGTGGCCAGGCCTTGAGTAGACCTGCGGCCAGACACTCAGGCAGCGGAGCACGTGGAAAAATATTTGGTGCCGTGGGATCTTCAGTGGAGGGCACCAGTATCAAATCCGTTTGCTTCTTCAGCTGCTCACAGCCAGCTGCTAAAGCGCCCAAAGCATCCAAGTGCTGACGCAGCTCATGATGATTCCGTGTGCTAGCCGTAAATGGACCCATGAGAACAATTGCTTGCGGTGGACAGGAGTCATAGCCAACAAAGAGCTGACGCAGCTTATCCATGACCACGGGCAGATCTAAGCGTACATCGGAGAGAAAAACCAAAGTGGTTTCTGTATTTGTACGCTCCATTTCCTGCAGCCGCGGAGAGTACTTCAGCAGCTTGGCGGAGTCGCCGCCCCAAGTGTTGCCAGTGCCAAAAAAGGCACGACTGCTGCTCGCAGGCTCAGCGGGCGGAAAACCCAAGCCATCAACTGTAAATTGTCTAAGCATTAGAATGGGAATAATTGGAAATTGGAGCACATAATACCTTTCAGCACACCATTGGCGTAGCTGCCCTCGGCGAGCACAAAACAGCCCTCGCAAAAGAAGCCGGCATGGAAGCGTGCTCCACTCAGATCCAGCTGTACAGAGCCCGTGGGATCCTCCACATAGAATTTGCCCTCCTTAAGTTGAGTGAGCAGACCCAAGATCACCGCCTCTTTCATATTAGAGGTAGCCAACAAATTTTCAGCGTACTGTAGCTTGAATTTCTTGGTCTGCGCCTCAGCGGCAACGCCGTCCTGTATGACAGCGGGCGCAAAGAGATCGTGACGCATTGTTTTCTGCAACAGCATTGCATAGCGTTGCTGCAAATAATCGGATTTCATGCGGGGCTGTGTTAGCAGACGTCGGGGCTGCGCATCGCGTTCAAATTTCTTGATGCGCGTGTTGTAGCGATAGCGTGGTACGGTGAAAGCATCGATTACAGCAAACACAGTCTCACCTTCGTCCAGACCAACACGGTTTAGCTCATTGATGGCCTTTTCCAAAGATTCGCGTTCTACGTGCGGCGTCGCCAACTTCTGTCCCTGCAGATTCTCCGTTATAACTGTCAACCATTTTTCACGCTCTGTCGCATCGAAGGGCAGCAGTTGCTCGGCCAAGAATGTGCTGTTTTCGGAGCGAATCAAAAACCCGCATAGCTTAAACGACGTTGTTATGCGTTTACGCAACTGTGCCAGTTCATCCATGGCTTCAAATTTGCAATAATTTAAACAAACGCAACCTGTTGCAGCAATTTTTACTGTTTTGGCGCCATTTGCAAGTTGGGGCGAACGAATGAACAGACTTCGTTCATGTGAACGAATAAACTAATAGGTTCAACGCTATGCAACACTACCTTTGTGGAGGCGCGTCAATAACTCAAGTAACAAAAATTTGAAAAATTATCGGAATTACTACTTTCAAAAGTAGGCTCCAAATAAAAATTGTAAATAAAATATGGATAAAACGCGCAACAAAGATGATAATTGCTTTACTTTCGACGAGTTTTTGCCAACTATTGGTGACTTTGGGTTTTATCAAAAGCGTTTGGTTGTTTATGTCGCACCATTTTTCTTTCTCTGGTCTTTTACGTATTTAACCCAAATATTTCTAATCTTAATTCCTGATGAACATTGGTGTCAAATACCAGAATTAAAAGACCTTTCCCAAGAGGAGCAACAGAAACTAGCCATACCAAAGATTGGTAAAGACGAATATGACAAATGTAATATGTATGACACAAATTTCACAAAAGCTTTAGAGGAAAATTTGACAGTGGCGGACGAAAGTTGGCCAACAAAACCGTGTGAAGATTGGAATTACGACAGAAACGAAGTACCCTACGATACTGTGGCTACAGAGTACAACTGGGTGTGCGATAATGACCATTTGGGTGCCTGGACTGTCACAATTTACTTTTTGGGATCATGCATAGGTTGCCTTGTCTTTGGCTATATATCGGATCATTTGGGACGATTACCGGCCGTAATGCTAAGCAATTTATGTTGCCTCATTGGCGGCTCATTGACTGCCTTCACTACCAGTTTCATGTGGTTTTCCTTGGCTAGATTTGTTATCGGCTTGGGGTTTGATAACTGCGTTATGCCCATGTATGTATTGCGTAAGTTTTTCCAAAATCCCCGCCTATCCTTACCTCTAAAATTTGATTATAGTTATAGAATACGTAGCTCCTAGATATCGTGCACCTTTAACAAACATTGTGTTGACTATGTTTTATTTTCCGGGCTCGTGTGCACTGCCCTGGATTGCGCTGGCCTGCAATGGCTGGCGTTTATTGGCATTGGTCACTTCAATTTCCGCTCTCATTTGTCTATTTATGTATCCGCTTATTCATGAATCAGCCAGGTAAACAGCACATTTTAAAAAACCCGCCAAACATAGTAATTAATTCGCATTGTTCAACACCGCTTCACCTACATTCTTTCAGATGGTTACTTAGTGTTGGTAAAACCCAAAAAGCTATGTTAATTATCAAAAGTATCGCCAAAACAAATAAAAAAAATGTACCAGAAGAAGTTTTGCTCGCATTTGAAAAGTGCAGCATAGCTGCTTTTCAACAAAATCAGACACAGCGACAATACACTCTCCTGGATTTGTTTAAAAGCCTGCGAATTTGTCTTATTACTTTGGATATTGTAATTATTTGGATGATTATTGCCTTGGTGTATGACTCCCATGTTCGGGCCATAATTGACATAGGACCGGATATTTTTATAACGTTCTCGGTGTCCAATGCGGTGGAGGCGCCTGCTTGTTTGGTGCCATTATTTCTGCTGGATATTCTCGGTCGCAAATTAATGTCTATACTAGTCTTTCTTGGCTGTGCTGTTGGAAGTATAATGGCAGCCTGGCTAAAAGCAACTTGGCAAACGGCGGTTACTGCACTGTTTGGACGATTTTGCGCAGCAATTGCTTATAATATTGGTGTTCAATGGGCTAACGAAATACTTCCTACGGTTGTACGTGGTCAGGGAGGAGCATTTGTACATCTAATGGGTTTTGTTGCCAGTTTGCTGTCGCCGTTTGTGGTATACACGAAACATTATTCACCATCGGCGCCAATGTCGATTATTAGTATTCTTTCAATTGTTGCGGCTATTTTGGTATTATTTTTGCCAGAAACGACTAATATTGAGCTGCCACAAACGCCAAAGGATACAGAGAATTTATCAAAAAGTCAAAAGATGTTTTCGTTTCGCGCGAACGTAAGCGCGAGAACTTAAATTTAAAGTTTTAAACATTTTACAGCACTAGTAAGCGATGTTTTCGCACTGCTCACGAGCTGAAAGTATCGCTATCGCTTGGCATCGATACCAAACAGCAGCGGACCACAGCACGTGTATAAATATTAAAATTCCTGCATTTGCTGTTTATTTCAAATAAAATGGATGTTGTTAAAGCAGTTTTGGAAAAACATCAAAAGGAATTGGACAAATACAAGCCAATTACTGTTGAAAAGCACCTGGAATGCCGTTTAGATGTGGGCACGCTCCTAATCACAGATCCCAACGATTTGGACGACCGGCAGCTCGCGTAAGTAATAAAAAATTTGAGATTCAACAGAAATCTGTATTAAATTGAATGAATTTTAATGCAGCAATGACCGAGAGGAATATCTGTGTGCTTTGACGCGAGAGAATACACAATTGCTGGTGAACGCCATCTGGGAATTACCCACAGAGCGTGTGGATGAGAGCATTGTGGCCAAGTTACCCGAGCCAACGACAGTTTTGCCCCGTCTACGTAAGCCACCAGGACCACGTCCACTCACAAAGTGGGAGAAGTTTGCCAAGGAGAAGGGCATCACAAAGAAGAAGAAGGACAAGAAGACCTACGATGATGTGCTTGATGTAAGTGTACTGATATAACGCTCAAAATCCCAGCTAATGCCATTCCCCTCTATATAGAAATGGGTGCCCACTTATGGCTTCAAACGTGCGGAGGCTGAGAAGGACAAGGACTGGGTGCTGGAAGTGCCCCAGAATGCGGATCCCAACACAGACATGTTCCAAAAGAAGATCGATTTGCGCAACGAAAAGGTAGCCAAAAATGAAATTCAACGCATGAGAAATATTGTGCGCGCCAAGAAGATTGACATGCCACGCAGTGGTTATCTGGGCCCCGAAGCAGCATCATCGAATCAACTCCTGACGGCGGTGACTGTGGCCAAATCCTCGACAGCATCGGTGGGTAAATTCCAAAGCAAACTGCCTAAGGAGAAGGAGGCACGTGGTCTGGGCGTTAAGGAACTGATACCTGGAGGCAAGC
Source organism: Drosophila parthenogenetica (assembly GCA_035047505.1). NCBI lineage: Eukaryota > Metazoa > Arthropoda > Insecta > Diptera > Drosophilidae > Drosophila > Drosophila parthenogenetica. The sequence goes on from JAWNPM010000070.1 coordinate 3,714,123, forward strand.
GTAAGGCATCGCATATCACAGCTCAGCCCGAGAGGGAGGCCAATTTGGATCTCATCAAGAGTGTGCTGAACAAGAAGCCCAAACTGGATGTGGAGAAGGCGATATCACTGCAAAAGCAAGACGAGCGGATGGAGTGAGTTACCCAATCGCTATTAACCGAAGGTTTTGAATTAATTTCTTATCTTTTCTGCTTCACAGACGTGAGGCTGAGGGCGCCAACAGACCCGCTAAGAAGGGTGGCAAGAAGGGCGGCAAGGGCAGTCGCAAGGCGGTGGGCAAGAAGCCAAAGGGTCATCAAGGCCAACGTGCGCCCGGCAAAAAGGGACAAGCCGGACGCAAACGTCGCTGAGAAATACAAAAAAAAAAACACAACTTCCATTGTAACTAGGACAAGTTTTTATAATAATTACAATGTTAATATTTAAGCAGTTTAACACAAAACAAACACAAAAACCAATCTTTCTGTAACTTATGCTCAATGAAAACGCAAATCGACGGGGGCACTGTGCCGCCTCAGATACTCGTAAACGAAGGTACGGAACACACGCAAAAAGTTCCGTATTGAAGGCCAGTGTAGATTGGCGGCGTTGTCCCTTGGCGTGTGCCAGGTATCCGGAAAAGGTGTCGCTATCAAATGCAAGATGGGCACATTCTTCTGCAGAAACGGACGATGATCATCATCGACCAGACCACTAGCGGGAAGATTCAAAAACATTTTATTGTTTCCCTGTAGCTCACCAGCATCTCGCAGGGAATTCTCAATCTCCACCAGACTGTTGTGCAATCCATTTGTGTTCTCATAAAAACTGTAAAATGTCGGATTCGCTGCGCCAATTAAGTCCAGGAGCACGAGCACTTCCTAAAAGTCGTGACCATAGTAGTAGTCTAGTGTTTCAATAAGTTCTAGTTATAGATTAGCTTACGATCCGATCAATGTGGCGTGGTGAGAGAGTCGCTTGTCCACCCACTGGATTTTCGCGGCGTTTGGCTGCGTATTTGCTGGCCAAGTGACGTGAGCCGTAAACTGAATCGCTGTTGGTCCAGTCCTTGAAGGCTTCCTCGCCGTCAAAGAAGATGAGCTGGAGAAAGCAAGTGAAATGAGCAGGATTCACCATACAAAGCAATACCCTGTGATACTAGGGACTAGCTAACTGCTATGCTTCTACTGGTAGCTGACTGCTATGCGACTGATGTAAAGTGGTTGCAACGCGTCTACTGTTAACTGACTGCTATGCGACCACTGTTAGCTGGCTGTTATGCACTGATCTCCTAATTAGTACCAATAATGTTAAGTTAACAGAGATGCCCTTTTCTGCCTATTACTAAAAAACTTAACTTATATTCTTCTGAATTTTTAACGCTTTAAACTAAATATTACCTAATTAATCCAATTTAAATGCATAGCTTTTAATATTTCACTACCAGTTGCAGTAAATCCCCCAAAATGTTTTAATTTGTGACTCACCATAAGTCCCAGATCATTGCGATTACGGAATTGTTGCAGTAAATAGATGTTCAGCGTTTTAGCCGTGTTGAGAAGTATAGCACAAGGTACAGCTGAGTCTGTGGCACCCACAAAGCCCGGGTCATCGGCGAAATACTTGCTATCATAGTGACAGGCTAGGGCCAAAAAGTTCTCAGCCTCTGGATTAATATAGCCGACAACGTTGGTAAATGTCAGCCCGCCAAAGATTGGAACGTTTTGCTTAAACTCATCGACTTCAACGTGAAATCCAAGGCGCTTGAGGGAGTTGGTCAGGTAATTCCGAACCAGATCATGTCCATGACTTCCAACGACGCGTGGCACGAGTATCGAACTCAAGCTGTCATTAAAGTGGGCCTCATTGTCACCATAGCTGAGCTGCAGCTGTAAAAAGGGAGTGGAAGAAAGAGAAACATATAGGAAGTGTGAGGTATTTACGCACTTGTGACTCAGTTTCGTTTAAATGTTAAACAGTTAAATTTCTTACGTTGGCTTTCCGTGCCTGCGTGTAATCAGTTGCAAACACACAGATCGCGAAAAACAATAACAACAAACACAGCGAACGCGACATTTTTTTCTTTATTTCGCACTCCGGATCTCAACACAGCGAAGTCTGTTGACGCACTGAAGCGGAGCTTTGTGTTCCCACAGACGGCTCTCTTTAGTGTTTTAACAAATAACAGTTGTTGTTGTTAACATTCTGTTTGCAGTTGTTGTGTCTTTGTGCTCCTCTTGGCGCGCGCCAACTCACACGCACGCACCCACACATGCAAATGCACACAGCTGTACAACTGAACGAAAGCTTTGTGGCGGCCTTCGCAGCAGCATTGAATGCTAGAGAGAGCGAGAGTGAGAGAGTTTTTTGTTTGTGCTCACAGAGCAAAACGGTCCACAACAAGTGTTTCGAAGCTTAACAGTTGTTTGCTCAGCTTGTGCAAAGCTTCGCTTAGGCGTGTTTTAACAGTGAAGTTTAACAGTGTGCATACAGTGGAGCTAAAGAACCAGAAATCCCACACATATTTAATTAATACTATTTAAATATATTTAATCTACACGATTATTTATATATTGGTAAACAAAATGTGTTAAAATTATATTCATATTTCGAATGCTTGGAAAATGCAGATTTTCCAGGGTATCCTCTTCGGTGTGCCAAACATCGGGAAAAGTGTGTGGCACAATATGTAAGGCATGGACACCTAATAAATTTAAAAGTAAGACAGGAAAATCACTCTAGTAGAGTTTCATACACACCAGCCATCAGCAAAGGATAATGATCATCTTCAAAATCGCTTTCATGATCCTTGAGCTTATGGAACAGCTGATGACAGGGACTAAGCTTTCCCGATTCACGCAGTTCCAGTTCTATATCCGCCAAGCGGATGTGTAGATTAAAGGTATTTTCATAGTGACTCATGTAGATGTGATTCGGTGCGCCAATTAAGTTGAGAGCAACAACAAGCTCCTAAAAATTAAAATTTTTAATATATTTAAAAAATATTTAAAATTTATTTTGAAAATTACAATAGTTTGCAAGGGTATGAATTCCACTTCGGCAAAGCGTCGGGAACCGTTTAGGGAATTAAACTGCGCTTCAGCATCCTCAAAGGACTCGTGGCCATCAAAAAAGACTAACTACACTGTCGATAATAAATTATATTAAACTTAAGTGAAAATTATTAACTACTTACCAATAAACCTATATCGCTTTGTTTACTGAATTCTCCGCGTAGAAACGAATTCAAATTCTTGACCATATTCAAAATGATCGCACAGGAAACAGCGCCATCGGTAGCACCCACATAGTTGTCGGAATTCATTATAAACTTGGAATCGTAATGACAACTGAGCATTAAAAAACTCATTGCCTCTATATTGAACACGCCCACAATATTGGTATACTGCATGCTACCAAATAATTCATCGCGCACCGCATAGCAGCCCAGTTCGCGCAAGTTTTCAACAAGAAAATCGCTCACCTGGCGATGGCCAACACTTCCAGGCCAACGTGGTGTCAATAGTTTGTCAAGCGTTGCATTAAAATGTTCTTCATCATATGGAAATTCCGACCACTTTAAGAACGAAATTATAGAGAAAAGTTTCAGAATCAGGAAACAGATAATTATGGCCAGACAAAGACGTAATGTTAGTGACATTTCGGTTGGAAAACTCGAATTTGAACTAAACTAAATGAGGCTATAAATCGGTTTAGTTGGTAAATAAATTAGCGAAACAAATGATTTAGCTACGGAGCAGAAAGTATAGTGTTTAAATTAGGCATACACTGGTAAAAAAAATCTTATAGTTTCAGCAGATACCGGTACTTAAAAATGGCTGCAAAGAAGGCCATAATCTTACAGAAGAATTTCTAAATATGTAGATAAAATCCTTAAGTTATTCTTTTATACCAAAATATAAAACTTACAAAATATTTTACAATATTAAAATTTATAAGACTTTTCTATGCGTTCCAGCACCTCGGAGTCATCACTGATCATGGAGGGCAGCATAGCCACAGTGCGGCGACGACTCTTCACCACCGTAATGCGACTGAGCTTCTGCGAGCGGTACTCGGCACGCGAAATGGAACGCAAACTGGAGCCCTGATGCCAGACGCGACGAGGCAGACGCTGTGGCCTCGAACCAGGACCACAACACGGGAAATGCCACATGCGCTGATCCTGACCAAATTGATTGCCCTCACTAAGTGTCTGCGGCAGATCTTGATGCAAAGTTTCGGGCAGGAAGAGAGCGACCAAACCACCGACTACACCCAAGGCACCCAGAGTGTCTAGCATCAAAGGAATGGATAAGTTGGACAAGTAAATGATGGGTGGTGAGAGCAGCATGGCGACAAATCCCATGGTGTGTATAAAGGCGACTCCTTGAGCTCTTACCACCGTGGGGAGTACCTCGGCAGCCCACTGCAGTCCTATGTTGTAGGAAACATTAGCAAAGAAGCGTCCAGCGAGAGCGGCACTCAAAATATAAGTGTCGTTTTTCACATTGGCAGCTACCAGACTGAAGACACCACTCAGTGTGGTAAAGAAGAAGGCACACCAGCGTCTACCCAACCTGTCCAAAACGACAGTCACTAACAGATCACCTGGAATTTCCGTAGCACACGCTATGCTAAAGACCGTAAAAATATTCTCCCGATCGAGCACACTCGCTGCTCTCACGTGTCCATCGTAAACCAGTGAAATGGTCATCCAAATGAAAATCATGAGCACCATATAACGAGCCAGACGACGGCGTTTGAAGATGGACATAAAGGTGAAAGTACGCCCCTCGATCTCTTCCCTGTAAAAGTACTCACAACTCTCCCGGAATATTTGCCACTGAGTTCTTGTGATCGTTCGATTGTTTGTGCGTGCCACTTTCTGCAACACTTCGATGGCATTGTCTATTTTACCCACAGAGACGAGCCAACGCGCCGATTCCGGTAGCAGACAGAAGCCCAGGAGTCCGATGGCAATGGGTAGACCACAAATGCCGGAGAAGAAACGCCAATTGCGAGAGTATAAAGCCAGCCAGGGTATGAGCACCGTGAAGGGGGAGTAGAACAGGGCCAGGGACATGTTGGCCACAAAGGTGCGGTAAGAGGGTCCCACATACTCCAGCACTACATGGAAAATGGGGGAACTTCATTAGGATTCCTACACAATTTAGCAATTTTCCTACCCATTATGTAGATCATAGTAAAACACGTATCATAGGAAGCGCCTACAATGAATCTGGTTATCGCAAACGTAGCAAAATTATACGTAACCGAGGTAAAAAAACTGCCAAACAAGGCCAAGGCACAGCTGCTAACCAAGGCCGAAAGACGTCCGCAATGATCCGCATAATGGCCATAACCCAAGCAGCCCACAATGGAGCCCAGAAAGAAAATCATTTGGGCATAAGTCGCATAAGCATCGTCATCACACAGCCAGGCAAACTCCATGGAAGCAGTACGAAAGTTGAGCTCATCATTAAACACATAGCCATTTTTACAGGGTATACGCTTATCGGTTACATTGAGATACTCGCTGCGATTCAGCGACTTGTAAACAGCTGTATAGTTGCGATCATACATCTCGCAGCGACTATAGCTGCCGTCCGTCTCTAGGGGTATGGACAACATAATGCGCTCCTCCTCGCTCTCCACCAACGACAATTCCGGCACAAAGCAGTAGTAGTGCTCTGGAGGTAGATCCATAAAGATCTGTCCCAAGTACACAAAGGAAGCGATGAAACAAAATGGTATCATGAGCACAAATAAGATTTTCTGATACAATCCAAACTCTCCGATCTCGGGCAGCAGATCATCAAAGTCGAAGTAGATGGGCGGCTCGGCGAAGGAAGTTTTTCGTCGGGCAAATTGAAAACGCGCGAGTTCTAGTTCCTCCGAAGAGTTGCTTGCACGTATGGTTCTTCTGGCACTCTCCCGGGAGATCTGATTGCGATCCACCTTGCTATTGGCATGCAGTTTATGTTAGTAAGGGGAGTTATTCCTACGCTAAACTTACGGTTCGGTGTTTGTGCTTTCATCCTTGCCAGGCTTCTTACCGTTCTCATTGCCATCCATAATCAGGGGAATTTAAGCAAATAGTTAGCTAGGCATGTGTGGCCTGCTGTGGTTGTGTAAAGTGGTGTATTAGGTTTAACACAAAGGATACCCTTTAATTTTGTGTATGGTCAACAAATTTACTTAGAATCGAATGAAAAATTTGGTTAAAAAACAGTTTCTGGTATTAAATACTTTTGTTGATGATATGGTTTAGTTATATTTGCTAAGAATCAGATGGCTATAGCTTAAAAAGCCTCGACAACTTTTGTGTTGATCAATACTTCGCAAACAAACTCACATTTTTTGTTTAAAGAGTGATTATATATATCTCAACCCGATCTTATTGGTATCGAATGACTATATCATTTAGCTGACATATTAAAGACTCTAATAAACCAGCAATCGTATGGAAAACTTGTGCATTACATAAGATTACTAAGAAATTCCCTTACTAATTAACTTGTATTGTAACCGATTTTCTTAGAATTATTACGAGGACTTTCACAGTCGACTCACTCTACCCAAGCCCTTTGCGCTAGTGCACGCTGCTGCTCAAGTTTTCATCTGTGTGATTCAACAGTTTTTCCGCTCGGTTGAGTTTTCCAGCCATCGCTTGCGGCTTATCGACGCCAATGATTGTCATTAGTCTTCTTCGTACACTAGTCGAGTCATCAGGAGTCGGGCTTTAATTGAGTTTAACTCCACGGCTCATTCCACCAGCTACTGCTCATACCACAGACAATTAAATTAATTGAACGGCTGCAACTGAGTGCGATAAGAATATTGCGTATACGCCGCGTGGGACGCTTTCCGGTTATCCTGTTTCGCTGCTTATGCAAATATTTCCACTGCCAATGCCAAAGCAGCCTGTTGCTATTTGGCCAACAAACTGCGCAGACGCACAACACCACGCCCCCCTCAGTTGCGCCCCTTAAGCGACATCGAAAAATTTCATTCATAAAATCGCCGCTTGGTGTTCGAAAAAGTCGAGCAAGACGAGTACTGCACTCGAATCAGTTATGGCGCGTCTTTCATGGCGAACGGTTCAATGTGGCTCGAAGTCGCTCCTATAAAGATGTTCGGGACTGTGTGTTTGTGTGCGTGTGTGTCTTGCCAAATAAATCAGTGTCATAAATCTGCGTGCGTTGTGTATTAAAATAAGTGTCACTGTCCAGAGATAAGCAACTCCCGATGCCAACTCCCAAGCCAAAAAAATACTGTGAAGGCTAACAGACAACAGCAGGGCCAATAAACAAACTGGCGAAAACTCTAAGACAAACAAAGCCCCGAAGCAAGTGTCAAAAAGTAATATGAAAGTGGCGGCTGCCGTTACAAAAGTTCCCTCCTCTTTGCAACCAAATAGCCCCAATACACATCCATCCAGCTTTAGCCGGTTCCATTTAATATAGTATGTTAATGCACAAGGAGTTGAATAAGTGGTAGTAAAAGCCCCCAAAAAAAAAACGATATACGTACGAAAATGGCAATACTCGAGTCCTGCTGCTTCTGGAAGAATGTGCGGAAGGGCAGCTTTGCCTGCGCTCTCTACACTCTGGTATGTCATCAATTAGAAGACACTTGATTTGTGGCCCACTTAATTTAAGCAAACGGCCGATAAACAATAACAATTGAAGTCTAGAATCACAGCGTTCAGCTGAGCTGAGCTGGGAGGGCGTGTGACAAAGCGAGAAGCTAAAGGAGAAGTTAGGAGAGGAGCAGAGGGAATGAAAAGTAAACCATATGAGGCGGAAACTATGGTACAAAGATTCAAGGAATAAAATGTTTTGAGGAAATAATAAGAGAAGCTTACTGAGAAGTCAATAGAATAGTTAAAAGAGGAGCAGAGCGAGTTCAAAGAAAAGTATAGTGCGAAGTTAATAGAGAAGCAAACGGTCTGGTAAAAATATTGAGAAGCTTTATGTAGTAAAAAAAGGGAAGAGTAATGCAATGAGAGTATAGAGCTTACATGGAGCTTGGAGTAAGGAGTTTGGCTTTTGAGTTAGAAGCAGGGCAAGAAGATTATGAAAAAGCACGGAACCCAAAAATGTGTAAAAAATGTGAAAATCGAATGCAATAAAGGGTTAGCAGTTTCTGGCTGGTACTGCAAACTGATAAGCATTTGGTAGTGAAAGAATCATTACAATAAGCTTTGCAAAAAGCAAACCATAAAAAAAGGGAATGAGCAACTGACTTCAAGAGCATCAGGTAGTTAGAGAAGTTATGTAGGGAATAAAAGTAAAAAAGGCAGAAAAAATGGACAAGAAAAGCAAAAGATCGAAAGAATAGTTACACATAAAAACAAAGATTAATGCAGATAGGTTAGTGCCTTCGTTAGACAGTGAGTGTGAGGTCGAGTGAGAAGAAATCGACTAAAGTGTGCAATGAAGCCGAAGAGAAATGCGTAAGGGTAAGCTGAAAGAGCAGGAAGTTAAGTGGGAAGAAAAGAATGAGATTAGTACGAGCCACATAGACAAAGCTACTTGTCTCTCTATCTGGTATTCCTATCTCTATTGCTCTTTCTTATGCTAAGCTGCAAAAGCTAAAACAAACTTAAAACAAAGAAGAACTTATAAAGTTTAATGATAGCTTAGCTAAGAAGCTTAGTTAGTGCAAAATAAGAATAACAGCGAGAAGTTTAGTTAAGTCTTAACAAAATAGAGCTAAAAACAGCGCGAAAAGATTAAAGACTGGAAGCCCAGCTCAAAATCAAAACAAACAAAACGTAAGCTGAGAAGCAAAGTGTAAAATAATACAGTTATTAATAAGGATAAGCTTAAGTCAAATGAAAAGCACACAACAGAATCAGCTAAGCGATAAACAATTAATTACAGGGTCTAAAAATTGAAATTCAACGTAGGAAAAAGCAAAAGTAAAACGAGTAGCTGAGTAAAAAACAGGAAGAGGACTTCGAAGCGACAAGACTAATTAAGCGATAAGCCAAAATGGATAAGTAATGAGCTATTTGATAAACTATAAAAGGAAAAAGGAAAACCAAGAAAACCAGAAAAATCAGGGAAACCAAAACAGTGTGCAATTACCAAGCAACGAAATAAAAGGTTAAGACTTAAAACAACAACAAAATAGAGTAAGAAGTGAGCCAAATAAAAAGATAAAATCGTGTTTGAATAAAAACACTTGTTTCCCATTTTTTTTCTCTGTGTGGTAAATAGGGATTATTTCTATAAGCCGCTCATTACCATAATTACAACATAAAGCCCAAAAAACAAAGAAATTTCAAGCAAAACAAGTGAATTTTCGCCTACAATTGCTCAATCTTGCCCAACTACAATCATTTCCAGTGAAAAGGAATTTTGTGAAGCGAAAATTCTTAGCCATAATCTCAGCTTAAGCAAAAGTAAACAAAATTCTAGGAAAAGCCGACAAGGCCAAGAAAACTTGAATTTGATTTAATGCAGATTAAAAGCAGTAGCAACTATATGAATAATGAAGTGTAAAATAATATTTAAAGGATAAATACAAGTTAGAAAGGCAAAAGTCGAGGGAGCCGACTAAAAAAGGCCAAGTACTCATTCGAGAGCGCATTTTTTCATACAAACAAGTGATTTTTAACCCATTTGTCGTATGGTAGCTATAAGCTATAGTTGTCCGATCCAGATCAAACTTGGCGAAGATAGTTATAATGGTGACATACACTTAATGTGTGAATTTGGTTACGATAGCACAACTAATACTACATGTCTGCACACAAATTTCGCATTTTCGACCAATGTGTCCTATGGGAGCTATGAGCTTTAGTTATTCGATGTAATGTTGATAGGATAGGGGCGAGGGTAGGGGGCGTGGCAACGATTTAAAATAAACTTGAACTGATTGAGAAGGTGACGGACTTTTATTCCAAATTTGGTCGCTCTAGCTCTTAAAGTCTTCGAGATACAGGTGTTTATACGGACAAACGGACATCGCTATATCGACTCGACTGTTGATGCTGATAATTCTGCCTGTTACGCACATTTAAATTCAGACAAACTTGATAGACCTCTCTACGCTACTTTAGAATACGAGGTCTAACAGCAAAGTAGCAATAAAATAATTTAAATAATTGACTTAGCTCGCTTAAAGCTGTGCAAATAAATGAATTAATTTTAAACCCGGCATATATAAACAAAAACTTATATTAATCTCCTTAAACTGTCTTTAAACTTCGCCCTAATGTCAGTTGATAAATAATGTCTTAATTTCCGTTTAACCCTTTGTTGCCGCTGTGTGACCTTTTTGCAGATCTACTTTGGCGTCTCGACACTCATGTTTACCTTTTATGTGAAGGAGGAGCAGGATTTTCTACTCGGCAAGCGGACACAGCCCATGGGCGAGAGTATACTTGAGAGAGGAGACATAACCATAGGTGAGAGCAGTCCCCACGTCTCTCACTCCCACTTCTTCATTTGATTGACGTCTGACTTTTTGCAGTTACTGTGATATTCAACATTTTGTTATTGTTTTGCTCCGTGCTGATGGTGTTCGCATCCATCTTGTTGATTCTGGGACTGCGACATGTGAGTGTAGTTTTCAAATTTCAATAAATTAAACAACCAACTTGAAAGAAAAACATTTCTAACTTCACAGAACAAACGTCAATTGCTGCTACCCTGGATTTTTTTAATGATCTGCGATTTGCTGCTCGAGTGCGCTCATCTCATCCATTTGATGCTATCGCGACGCGTCAAATTTGATCCTATTGTGGGCTTTATATTCACCATAGTCTTTTTTATTCTATGCCTGAATGTGAGTAGAAAAGTATTAAGTTTTTAGCAAGAAAGCTTCTTTATTCTTTCGTTTATCAGACCAATAAAATAGTAGCCGCTTAAACTGATTCATTTCTATATAACTATTAACCACACTGAGCTGCTTACTTCTTTTATGACATATAACAAAAACAGCAATTCATGTGGAAACTTTGCATTGATTTTTCTGCTTTAAATTTAATAAACAATTTCTCTGAAATAAAATATTTTTCTGCATAAAAGGAGTTTGATTGCAAACGACATTAAATTAAATAATTATATTTTTCTGCAGAAATTTTCATACAAAAAAAATTTGTGTTAATTGATTTTGGCGCTTACATTTTATTTCTTATAAATTTTTAATGCTGAAAAATCATTTAAAATGTTCGAACCAAAGTGAAAATAATTTATTCTGAAAATTGTTCTTGTTTTGTTCTGTGTTTGAAGAGCAAAAAACTAAAAAAAATTTTAAAAACCTGCTTTAAATTTAATAATTGTGTAATTTGATTATGTAAATTTGCTGAGCAGAGTTTTTAATTAAAAATTATTTTTAGGTAAATAAATTTTGTGTTTTTGTGGAATTTTTGCGCCACAGGGAAGCTGTACAGTTTTGCGGTGTAATTTCGGTTTGATTAGCAAATAACTAGCAAACTACAGTTGGCTACACGCAGCTGCCTTTATTTATGATTAACTATAATTAATTGAGTCTAATTATCTGCGTAGCTCTACTGTCTGCTCTGTGTGGTCTCCCAGTATCAGTCATATCGAAGAGCAGCAGCCGAAGAGCAACAACATCCCACCTTGTCGGTGAGTGAATAACCAATTAAAACACGTTTCATTTATGGCCATATCATAAACTTGGTTTTTAGCCCACTGTGGTGTTTACTGCACCGGAGAAACTGAGCAAATCGAAGCGTCAGCAACTGGCAACTACCAAGGCTGGCAGACATTCGCATCGAATACTGGCCGCTAGTCCATTGATTACCTCACAGCGTCCCACCAATTTTTCCACCATCACAGAGGAGGAAGAGCAGCAACAACAGCAGCAACAACAGCAGCAACAACAACAACAACAGCAGCAGCAGCTTCAGAGCACAGCAGCTTCCGCAGGTAATCAGCAAAAGTTCCCAGGAATGCAGCACTGAAAAAAAATAATAAAAGCTTATAGGAATTTTTAAGCATACATTTTGGCCGAATTTTAAGGAATTCTCTTTAAAGTTTACACAGCAAAAAATCGTTATAAAATGTAGTCTTAGTAGTCTTTAATAAATTTTGATTTTAAATGAAATCTTAAGGATTTAAAACTACTCCACTTAGTAATACTCTTGTTAACCCTTTCGTTTGAAATTTTCCCACAAATTCCAAACTTTTTTCCAGTGTTACGCCATAATCTCTTAATACACTTCTTCCGCTTTCAGCAGCTGCTAATACCAGTGGAAATGGTAATGGAAATGTCGTCTGTGAGCACATCTCGGAGCAGGCGACAAGCAATCTAAGTGAATCTGATGTCCCCTTGAATGTCAATATACCGATTATAACTTTAGATCCCAATTCACTGCAATAATAAAAGGCTGCAGGCTAATAAGAGTTCAACATATTTTTACATGAATGTTAAACAAAAAACCCATGAAAAACTCAAGTAAAATTCACAGAACATTTACTAAACACTCAAAGTCTTTCACTTGCCATTCACAATGGCAGCAAATTTCATTTGCAGCTTCCGCCGCGTGTCGCACTCATTTCCTGTGCTTTTCTCCTTTTCTCCCGAGTGACACAGACAGATACAAAGGAGCAACAGGGACAGACAGACAGTGATGCTTTCCCCTTTAGGGATAGCAACCAAGTTAGCCGAGTGTGATTGACAGTGATATTCAGCAGTGTTTTCCTGGAAAAAACTTTGTGAAAACTATCCAAGAAGACGAGGCTGATTTCATCAATTTCAATAATACTTTTCCGACAACTTGCAAAACAGAAATTCCCCACTCCTTTTATAGTTTTTAAATTAAAGTTTCAAAGTGTTTAAAATTAGGGCTCAAAAAAATTATGTAGCATACTTTTGAGAGTTACAGTACTGAAAACTTCGCCGAAATTTAAAATATATAAAACTTCGGCTCAATATAAAATTTGGCTTGAATTTCGTAGCTACCAAAATAAAAAGTTTAACATTCTGTTAAAAAGTTGTTAGAAATTTCCATTAACTTTAGCTTCAAAAAGACCAACAGGACAGAGGTCAAAAGTCTGCTGAGTAAAGTTACACTGACTGGCTTCATTTAATACCGCTTTTAGCCAAAAAGTCAAACAATTAAAGCAAAAGAAGACGCAAAACTGCAGCCAAAGGTCAGGAAACGGATTTGAGGATTGCGGTTGGTCCTTGGTTATTTGTCTGCCTGCAGTGTTGGCTGTTAGTTCATGTGAAAACTGAAGTCATTAAGTGGCACTTAATTGCACATTCGAATTGTTGCCTTCCATAGACATCCAATTTGACTGCTGACGTCTTGTTTATCTCAGCCACAAACGAATGGCAATTGCACTTTCCAGTACTAAAACCACTCTGCACACGACAGTGCCTGCCAAAAGTGGCACAACCCACACTCATATTAGCAAATGGAAAGTCACAATTTGTGCGCAAATATCCAGACACAGAAATGCTCTCCAATCAAATGGCGAAAAGCTGACGAACTAGAGGGAAAACTTAATGGATTTTTAAGTGGTTCCAGTGTGTAACATATCCTAAATAAATAGTAGTAGCAAAAGCGAATTATTGTGAGTGAAAATTAAACAAAATGAAGTTGCAAACATATTGTCGTTTTTTTTCCTTATTTTTTTGTTTCTTTCATTGTGAATTTGTACAGCGAAAATCTTTTGATGTTCATCATGAAACGCTGTGTCAGTCTGTACACAAAGGACTGGCAATCCAATTAACGTTTCGTATGAGCTCATTACGACTGACTGCGTTTGCTAGACCTAAACATATCCTGTAACTAAGGTGATGTGTCTTCAGTGACTTTGATGAGCAAAAAGCTTAAGCAAAACAATTTTAATTTCCTTTTGTCACTAAAAGCTGTGACTAAAATGAGCTGAGAGCTGACTGACTGACTACAAAATACCCTTTAAATATGTAAAATCTTTATTATTTATTCAATTCTGCGTTAAAAATATAAAAAAATATTTGTTAAAAAAAATACAGGGTATATTAACAAATTTTTGCTTTTAATACCCATACAAAAATTAATAATAATCAAAATTTATTATTTTTTAATTAAGTTTCCCTAAATAAATAAAGTACCCACTCTTAACTTACAACTACAGGGTATTTAAACGAACATGTTCTGCGTAAACCTCAATTTTATTGCAATTAAACATTATTTGATCCCTGTTGACATGATTTTATATGATAATCCACACAATCATGGCCATAATAATAAATGTACAATAAATTATTGTTGTTAGTTATGCACATAATAAATTTATAGACAACTTTGCAGGCAAAAGAAAAGCAATTTGCCGCTACTCCGAATTGATATGTATTTTATGCGAATGGCATTTGCGGAGTCACATTAACATTACAAAGTAATAAGCCTTCTCGCACGCACTTAGATGCCGCATGCCACAAGCCACTCCCACTCCCCACTTGCCTCAATAATTGGCTCTAAGTACACTTAGGCCAAGAGCAATATCTAATTGCGCTTACTAACAAGTTTTCTCAGCCACACTCTGTCTCTCTCTCTCTCTCTCTCTCTGCTTGCTCTCTGTCTCTCTTACTGCTTGTCATAATGAGTTTTCCATTAGCGTTTAAGTACGCCAAGTAATGATAATATTTGCCAGGCAGCCAACTGCCAATTGCTTAAGTGAAAATTCAATTACCGTTAAACTTCAATGCTGAATTTTCACATCGAATTTTCATTTTCACATGCTTAAGCTGCTTGCGTGATTGGCATGTAATCGTTAGCCTAAAACTCTTGGCCTTGGCCAACAGACACACACAAAAACTCTCAACACTTGAGCCCCAAAGTTTGTCAAACTTACCGAGCAACAATGCCTGTCAGAAGTATCTATGCACTTGCAAGCAAAAACTATTTGCTCATCAAATATTTTTACACAACTCACAGGCAGCTCAACCCCGGAGCTAACAGCATAAAGTCTGTATATATATTTACATAAATTATGCACAGAATATTACATAAACTCATGTCAAAATTTCTGCAAGCCAACATTAAGTAAAAGACTTTTTAAAGTCAGCTAAAAATGAGGGAACATTTTAAATTCTTGACAGAAATTTGGAGTGTCTGTCGCTGTGGATTTATTGCATATGACAGATAAAAATAAAAGTGGAGAAGGCGTAGAAGGGAATGGCGTTGAGAAGGACAGAAGCAAACAACACAAAGTTTTACTTTTGCCTTTTCATTCCCTGCCTTCTCCCCCTTTCCTGTCTTACTGCTTGCAGACTGTTTGTCACTCGCTTTATTGCGTATACGCCGCGTGCTGCCTTATGTCTGTCTGTGTATTGATGCTTGAACGCTGCCTGAAAAGACATTTATGCGTTTTGTTAAATTTACGAGTTGTGTATTGGAGCATATTCTATGAATACACAGCACAGCTGCCAAATAACTCAATGGCAAAATTAGCATATTAAATGGGACAGATTAGCACATCAGGCAAATGATTCCTGTGGCTGCCAAGTAATGAATTTTCAATCGTCTATGCATATAAATAACTAGTATTTAACAGCAAACTATTTATAGCTTATTATCCTGTATGGTTGCTAGACCAAAAGTGTCTAAAATTTATTTTTGCTAAACAACTTTTTGACTAAACAACTTTAATGAATACCAAATAAAATCAGTCAAAAAATTGTTTGGTTGATGTGGAATGTTTGGAGCTAGCTAAGGTGCTTTTTTCTACATTTTTAAATTCAATTAATTTTAATCTTTGTTCCAATTTATTTACTTTTTCATATTTTGCTCACGCACAAAATTTGCTGCTAATTCAAATATTCCCACATTATTAAATTCAAATTAAAATTGGTTTTCACACTTTCATTTCACATTCTTTATTTCTTAAAATAATAAATTCATTTCAATCAAATTTAAATTCCCATTTATTCACTCGTTTTTTATACTTTTTGTTCTCTAATTTCTTAAATTTTTAAACTACTGCAAATATTTGTATTTGCATTCCTGTTTATTTACGTGTTACAGGGTATTTTTTATACTTTCTTTATGCACAATATTTGCCTTTAATTAACTTGCTCTTTGGGCTTCCCGCCAACTTTATGCATATTCATGTATGTGAGTAGGTTAACCAAAAGCAAACGGCCCACATATAAGACTTCAGACAAAATTTATATATATATTTGGGAATTTTAATTATGTAAATGAATCCACACTTTGAATTAAGCCAAAATTTGAAGCACAAATTTAAGAAATTTTAGGCGAAAATAAAATAAATGAG
Organism: Drosophila parthenogenetica; assembly: GCA_035047505.1. Lineage (NCBI taxonomy): Eukaryota > Metazoa > Arthropoda > Insecta > Diptera > Drosophilidae > Drosophila > Drosophila parthenogenetica. The sequence goes on from JAWNPM010000070.1 coordinate 3,730,354, forward strand.
CAGTCATATTTTTTAGGAGGCTGTAAAAATGTTTTCTTGTCTATTTAAGGGCATCGGAGACAATTACAATTACGCACAGTTTAATGGACTGTGAGCGCAGCAATAAAATCTTTTATTTAATAACTTAATAAGAAGCGTCAACTATAAACAGCTTAACTAAAAGCCTATTTGCAGAGTAATTGAGTTGCCTGAAGGAATGATTACTTGAAATATGGTAAGATTTAAAGGCGCTGCTATATAATTGATGCGGCTGGCTAATTAGGACCAAGTTCTTGGCCCATTAGCATTAGCATTTAATCAGGCTTTCATGGGAATTCGCCGTTTGTTGCCCATAAATCCTAGCCGGCAAATCATGTGGGCTAAAAAGGGGGCATAGGAGGCGTAACATCAATCTTGATGGAGTCCCCTAAAATGTTGAATGACACCTAAAATTCTCCATGGAAATAACGAGACACATACGTGTGTTGTTTTTTTGAGGCTTTTGGCAAAACAGTCGCGTAATTGCTTGCGATTAAAATGTTATTTTTCTGCTTCGAAACAAAGGACAACTTTTAGCCTTTTTTTTCGTAAAGCATTAGCTAAAAATAAAAAAGCGTAAAGGTTGAAAAGCATTTGGCAAAAACCTTTTTCTGTATTTTCTGCTTATTTTTTTGTTTTTCCCCCATTTTTAAGGTGAACAAACGAGGGTCGCTTTAAGTGCACCCTTTCACTCAATTTTAAGTCACTCAAATCGTATTACATAATGGCTCCTTAGTTTTCTTCCTACGAATTTTATTTTATTTTATTTTACCAAAGGCTTGTAAATATCATTGTTTGCCATAAGCTTCAGTTCTGTTTATATAATCCTCTCAAGTCGAACTGCATTTAGTGTGTCTCTTGTACATGGCTCAGACTGAGAGAGACTTGCAATTGTTTATTTACGTAAAAAGTCGCAATTATCTGCAAGGTATTCAGAAATGAAAATTCTTTGCACAAGCATAACTGCGCAATCAAATTGTTTTTTAGACACGTTTTTACTTTTTTTTACCGACAAACAGCAGACATTTCTGATGGACTAACAAGAAAACATAAACGTTAAGTAGGTCGCTTCTCCCTCTCTCACACTTTAATTGCCCCACATAAAATTCTGCCGCCAAGAGCAGAGCACGAAAGCAGTAGACTCTTCATTGCCTCGCTCCCACTTCTGTAAAGCGCTCCACGGTAAACTCTTAATATTCGTTCCTTCGTTGACTGATCACACTTTGTTCATTAAGCTCTAAGCAAGCTCTTCTGCTGTTTGTCTGAGGACGCTAGCAGCAGGCTCCCGCACACTACTGTAATTGCGCCATAAGTCAATTCTGTCGCTCTCTTTATTCGTTTCGTTCGCTGTTTGTGTGTGTGTTATCTGACGCCAGCAGAGCAGCAGCCGCTGTAACTGATCCCACTATGTTAATTACGCTGTAAGCAAGCTCTGCCACTGTTAATTTAGCAGCATACTACTGCAATTGCGTTATAAGTTTATTCTGCCGCTCTCTTTGTTCGTTTCCTTCGCTGCCTGCACTTGTATTTGCTGCAGACTGCAGAGTACGCAAGCAGCAGACTCTCTAAATGGTAACATAGCCGCATGCTTATTACTATGTTAAATATGCTCTAAGGCCTGCCGCTGTAACTGATCCCACTATGTTCATTACGCTGAAAGCAAGCTCTGCCACTGTTAATTTAGCAGCATGCCACTGTAATTGCGCCATGACTTTATTCTGTCGCTCTCTTTGTTCGTTTCCTTTGCTGCGTGCACTTGTGTTTGCTGCAGACTGTAGAGTACGCAAGCAGCAGACTCTCTAAATGGTAACATAGCCGCATGCTTATTACTATGTTAAATATGCTCTAAGTTCCGCCGCTATCAAATCTCTAGTTTTGGTTGCCTCCCGCTGTTTGCATGATGCTTTTACACAAATTCAAAAATTTATTTTATTTGTAAATACCAAAAATTAATTAACTGCTCGAAAGCTAAATTGAGACAAACAATTATTGTTATTTTAGTGTTGCATGCGAAATGAACTCGCAAACATTCAAATAATTCACCAGTGCTCGCTTGGCTTAACAAATTCTCCGCAACACGCCCCCTCTTCCCACCCCACGCACACACTCTCACATACAGTGAGTGCATAGTGCTGTTGATATTTCATTAGTATGTTTTCACTGTCATTTGCGTGAATGTTTGTTTTAATTCGCTGTCAAAACTTTGCCACGACAACACAAAACTCAACTTGACATTTTTGCTGTCACTTCAAAAATTCGCACAGTGTGGTGTTACTTCTGTGGCCCAGTGTGCTGTCATTTTACTTTCTCGGTGTACAGGATTTAAAATGATAAATCGGCTTTAAGTACATGAGCTCTAATAACTTTTGACAATTGCTAAGTATTTGGGCGTCTTTTTTTTTTTTTTGTGGTACAGTGAAGCTTCTGTTCGTTACCAAAATTCCATATGGACACCTCAATGTTGAGCTAAGAAATTGGATACGAATTTCAGCGTAAACATGAGCGAATTTATGCGAAATTACAGCACAAACATTGAACTGTCGGAATGACAATGCGTTTTCTATTAAGCTTCGAGTTTGATGGATTCTCCAAGCCCCAAGGAGAACGTCGAATGTTGTTTTTTGTATAATTTATAACCCGGGCAAATGTCAAATATGGTTTATACGCGTCCACTGGGTCACATTTATGGCGTTTATGGCGCACTTTTGGGATCCATTAGTTTTAGTCAAATTTCATAAGCAAACTGGCTAAAACCAATATACTTACGAGTATTGTAAATATATATCTACACAATAAACATACGAGTACGAGCATTATAAATAGCTTTACACACACCAACACACACACACACTCAGTCCACGCCATCAATCAATGCCCAATGATTCGTTTAGAGAAGGTTTTGGTTTTGGTTTTTCCTTTTCATTTTCTTTTTCTTTATTTCTATCCCCCCAACGCATTACTCAGCATATTTGACACACAGCCCGAGATTTTGGCTTTGTCCTGCCAAAAACAACTACAAACAAAGCTGTCCTTAAAGCCAAACTTTGGGTCACATTAAAGGTCCTTTTGACCCAAAACGTTTTAAGCCATAATCAAGCTGTGCCGCTTTTGGCCCTGTCACAACAGTTTCATGGTTAATTAAAAGCCTCAATTGATTTGCATATTTAACAAACAAACAAGTTAAAAGTAAGCTGTTGGCCCTGGACAGGCAAATACTGTCATGTCTCAGTGTCCAGTGTCAGCGGCTTTAAATTAATTAATTTATTACAAACCAATTTCTGTGTGATGTGGTTGAGGCCACGTGAATGCTGGCAACAGTTTTGGACAAGTTAAGACTTTTTGGTCTTAGAGCGAAAGTTTTCCATGTATAAATTAAGTGAACACAATTACAGACTTGAAACTTTTTTGGGCCTCGAACAAATTGAAAGTTATTAAAATGTAAATTTTTGTAGAACTCAGTTAAATAAAATTTCTTTCTAAAATATAAAATTTATTTAACCGATTCCGTGTTCAATTTGAAGCTGAAACTTTTGCAAATTTGTCAATTTTATACGCAAATCATGTCGGCTTAAGTTAATTCCCCAGTGCCCAAATTTGTCAAAGACAAAACCAATAAGTCTCTGAGCTCATGTGTCTCATTTGCCTGCCGGAAATCAAAGAAATTTCATTACGATTTAATAGAGCACGTTTTTAAGTAAAGTTTTGCAGCAACTTTCATTTGTGAAAATTCAATTTTAAAGCTGCAAATTATATTTAATAAGCCAGCAGCAGTTAGCCTACTTTTTTGTTGGTTTTTAAACCAAAACCAAGGCAAAGCAAAGCAATCAAAGCCATTTGTGTTAACAAGCTGACAACGAAATCATGTGGTTTTCAGCCAGGCCTACACACAAACAAAACACGTTAGCATTAAATGCGAAAATCGGTATTGGAATTTGCAAATTATCACAGCCGAGATTACCATAGAAATGCATGCAATGCAAACAATGTGTAATTCAAAACAGAATGCAGTAATCCAATCGCTTCGGCTGCTGCTGCTGATGCTACAAAATTTAAATTTCAAATGAAAGTTCAAATCAAAAATTCGATATGTTCGATGGATCACAATTCGATTTCTACGCTTCACTGAACTTCCTTTAAAAAACAGTAAACAAATGAAAACCATGTGTTACTAGCCAATTACTGCATTTAATTGAGTTTTAACACAATGTGTCCATGGCAACGGTTTTTCTGACATGAAGACTGAGTTCATAAATGCCTTGGCATACCGATGACGTTGGTGTTTATCGTATAAATTGCAATCAGGCATTGCAAGATGACAAAAGGCGTACGCTACGTTGCGTATACGCAATTTGCGCACTCAATGTTTTCACAACACAAACAAAACACGCATACGCCACGTAAACGATTGAACACTGTATTCCCAATATCGTTGTCGCTCTCGTTGTTGTTGTGTTGCCGTTGCTATGTGAAATATGAATAACATCTATGTGTTGTGAACATAATACGGGAGTTACATATGGCAAACACACGCTGCGATTTACACAGTTTCCTGTTTATAAACAGTGGGTAAGGGTTGAAATAGTTGTGTAATAGACGGAAATGTGCTTTATTTTAATTACTAATTGTATTGTTTACAATTAATGTTAACAGTCGAGTTGATCCCTGCTAGTTCGCAGGGAATATTAAGGCAAGAAATGCTCTTTACCATAAATACAAGAATTTGTCTTAGGTACTCTTCTTTGAACTTATAGATCTCTGAGTTGACTGGAGCTAGAGCTATCAAATTTGGCACGCCTACTGCCAACATATCTAGCTATAAAATGCTGTTCTTATTTTTAGCTGCAACGCACCCTTCGCCTACAAACTATTTAAATGAACTTTACAAACCAATTTATGCAGCTTTTAACAAATATATTGTCTTTAAATTAAATCGATCTATGAAACATAATGTTCTTAAGCGTTGCTGTAAGTTTCATCAAAATCGGTACATGAACAGCAAAATTATACCCAAAGCCATGCATGTGAGAGCCATAGAGAGCAAGCAGTAGTAAGCTTAGCAGTGGCATAACAGTCAGCTAGCCCGCTAGCCTTCCACTAGCAAATGTATAGCAGTTATCAAAAAGCCCAGGGTACAACATAGTCGGTTAAACACCTCAACAATTGCCATACTGGTTTTGCTTTGTTTACACAACACAAGCAGGCAGTGCTACGTTTAGGGGGCTGTATTTGTAGGCGTAGGTGTGTCTGTATACCATATATGTGTGTGTACGTCTGTCAAATCAGTAGAAATCTGCTGTGACAGCAGCCCAAAAGCACAAAAAAAGAAAAATGAAATAAAAAAGAAAGAAAATCTGAAATGAACGTGTTAAGTTCCCAGCTGCCTACGCAGCTTATATTGAAAATTGATTTGTGTGTGTATGTTGAAGGCAGTTAAGGCATAAAAGTCACATGGAAACTGCTGTGAAAGGAAAAGCTCAGCTGTGCTCAGGAGTAAAAAGGAAAAATCCCATTGCTAAGCAAACTAAAGTAGCGACAATCCTTTATCAAGTCCTAAAGCAAACGGTTATCACAGCTCCGCATATTTTAGCCAACTCAAACAGCATTATAAATGTTGCGAAATTATGGCACGCCTCCAAAATATACACGCCCCCCCCCCCCACACACACACACACACACGTGTAATCGCCTCATAAAAATACTCAAAATTGTCTGCTTATCTCATCTAATGGGCCAAATTGGCATCAAAGGCTGCCGTCTAAACACCATCAATGTAAATTCGCAGCTGGAGGCCAACTACAAAAAAAAGCAGAGGAAAATTTTTGGAAAATGGTAAAAAGGGTGGAGCAAAAAGAAAAAAGCTTAAAAACGTGCACAAAATCTGCTAATCGTTGCGATCTGTTGCCCGGCAACACAACGCTCACAATTCACATGTTTAAAGCGCTTTGCACATAGTTTGCCAGCATCAACGTGCTGCCTGTACAGTAAAGATAAAAGTAACGAACTTTAAAAAATGTATAGCAAACCTACACTGAGAGAAATTGGCTTGCTTTTGCAGCGAGACACAAAACGAAGTCTCATTTTCTCGTCTAGATTTTGGTAAGTAGAAAAAATTAATATTTAATTTCCTAACTTAACTAATTATTTTTATTGTTTTAATTAACATTTCTACTTAACTAATTTTTATAAATATATTTTAAAGCTTTTCGAAAAACACTCCAGTATTTTTTCGCACTGTACTACTCAAATATTTAAGAAGCAAAGCGAATTACACAATTACAAACGCTTTCGGGTACATTTCTGCGAAAATAAATCCGCAAAAAAATAAAAGAAAAATGCAGATATAATGCAAACATAACGGTAAATATAGCGACAGATAAAAGAACGATTTCAATAAGCAGAAAAGTTGAAATTTGTTGCCTGCCAAATGGAATTGAATTTTATTTTTGTGGCTTGTTTATTTCAAATTTTTGCATGGCAAACAGTGCCACAAAATAGTCCTCTACCAGCTGAGTTTATTTATTCATTTTGTTGTTTGATTTTGGGTAAAACCGACAAATGCAGCCTATTGACAAACGACCAACGTGACTTTGTATTCGAGCTGCTTTGCCGTTTAAACTCTGAACCAAAAAAAATCAAACTTCAATTGCTGAACTTTTTGCGGTTATCAATTTTATTGAATATTGACTGTCAGTTAAAAATAAATTCAAGCAGATTATTGCAGACAGCTTCAAGTCTGCTGCAGTTGCAAAACTTGCACAACAGTCATACGCCACGGGGTGCAGGCAAACAAATTTTATTTATCGTTTTCGCATAGAAAACCAAAGTTTCTGCAAAGCTTATTGTGCTGCAATTATAAAGTTTAAACGAAGCCAAGTTAAGCTGGTTGAATTTAAAGCATTTAACACATTATTACATAATGGAAAGCTCTAATTTGTTTTGGCCAAAAGTGAAATCAATCAATCAATAACAAATGAAGGCAGCTGCAAAACAGGCTTAAAAAGAACTCAAGGAACGCCCTGTAAATAATTGAAGCACACAATTTCCAAAGTAGCTTTAAAGCAGGCACAAACATGTCTGATGTCTGAAGAGTTTTAGCTCACTCCCTTACGCTTCCCCTCCTGTTCTAACCTTTAGTTCAATAATACCCTAAATTTGTTTGAGTTTTTTGTTGTTTTTGGCTCAGCAACTTGAATTTGGGTTTAAAAATACAACTTAATGATTAGAGAGTACTATAGCTAATCGCTGGGGGGTGTGTGGTAGTCAGTTCGCTTATCAGTGCAGTGGACTTTGCATATTGAATTTGTGTGGTCAATAAATAATTTGCTGTTGTGTTTTTTTTTTCAGTGTGCTGATAAAAATCAAATAAGTATTTGTGCAATTGATTGGCACAGAAACTCGATAAGCGAAATGCTGTTCATAAAATGTAAACAGAAGCAAACAGTTTTTAGTGCCGGCAGCTAAATAAAATTGTTATTTCTGTGTGTGTTTTATACCCTGTAAACAAATAAAATGATTGATTGGATGGCTAAATTTGCCAAGCAAAGGAGAACAGAGCTAGAAATGCCAATTTAATGGAGTTTTTATGTCTTTAACTAAATAAAATTGTATGCCCTTTAAATAAAGTGATGTTGAGGGTAGCTAAGTGTGTTAATAAAGCGAAATTTTAGCAAGTCAGCAGAGTTTTTTATCAACAAATGTATTTTTTAAGCCAGTTTTAATGTCTGCAACTAATTAAAATTGTATACCCTGTAAATAGATAAAGCGTTTTAATGGGTAGCTGCGGGCACAGCATATAAAGTTTTTTGCTAAGAACTACACTGAGTAAAATGAGCTGTAAGCTCTTCTACACCCACGACACTTACTCCATTCCTAGGGTAACTACTAGTCGTTTCCTTTAAAAATCCCCTTCATATCTCTCAACCAACAATTGTCAGTTGTAAACTGACAATGTCACTGTAAAATTGTTACAGAATTTAGCACAGAATAATGTCAGTTGGAACGTGACGTTGCAGTTTTGTTGCTGCTACCAATTCGAGTGTTTGAATACGGGATGGACTTCCAGTTGAACCCATTGACACGTCTTGCTCATCTTGTTGGCTGCTATTTCAATTGAACTCTGCTTAGTGCCATACAAACACACTCAGAGGAAAACCACATGCGTTTCATGTTTTATATTTACGTATACTTAATATTTGTGCACATAGAGATAAAAAGACAACTGAATTGGCTACGGGTTCTGTTGTGGAGCTCTGTCTACTACCACAGCGCTGTCTGCTTCAACTGCTATTCGTCCCTTCTTTACTCCGTTTCCTCGCGTTTCAGCTGCTCTTTTCCCTCTACTGTTTCTCCTCTTGTTGCTGATATTCCTTCGCCTCCTTCCATTCCTACTTTTCCCTCTTATGTACACAAATCCTCGACTGATTCGCCTTGTAGCAATAAACGTTGTTGTTCATTTTTGTGCTTCTTGTTGCCAGTTTTGCCGCCTGAGCCGCCTGCGGCCTTGCCACGCCTACGATTCAACACGCCATCGGTGTCATCCATCATGCGCAGTATTGTGGTCTGTCAAGGAAAGAAGAAGAAGAAACATTAAAAATTAAGCGACAAGAGCTGGGAAGCTAAAAAAAATTAATTTAAACATTTATAGACACCATAAACTAATTAATTAACTAAATTTTTCCAGTATAACCCAACACTTAAGCCCTTACCTGATCTGAACAATCCATGGGAGCCACTGATATGTCACGCACCGCTCGAAATTTGCCCACATTGTTGAGATGCTCGTTCTCCAAGCGAAAGTAGTTCCAAATGAAGCGTCTGAAGACCTCGAGGGGACTGAGTATGGTCATCATAACGTCACCCTCGATATAACCCGCCTGTATAAGGCTCATGGACAGCGTCCAGCTGAAACGCAATATTAAATCCTCAATTATGCCAAAGTAGTAGAACCACTGCAAAGAAACAGAGAAAGGAAAATGGAAAATAGAAAATGGGAAATGGGGAAAAAGGCAGCAACGTAATGGATGCGATGAAAGATTGTTTTACGTGCCGTCCACTTGGACAAATATTTATTGCGGCCATTAGACGACACCATGAATGTTGCAAGCCAAAAAGAAAAGAGAGGTAGTGAGAAAGGCTACAGTAGAGCGTGCAGACTGTAAAAGACCCTGTAGTTGTTTAGGGGTTACCTTTTTTAATACAAATTAACAACTTTCGAGCGGTTTGGGCTATGGAAGCTATGTGATATAGAGGTACGATCTGCACAAATCTATGCAGGGATATAAAGGAACAAGATATGCATGTAATATGTGAGTTTGGTTGAGAAAGCTTAAATAGTTTCCAAGTTAAAAAGAGTTATATACAGTTATATAGTTCACATCGCTATAACTTTCCGACTGTTGCTGCTATTACAACTAACAATAGACCCCTGTACTTCTCTTGACTACAAGGTCTAACAAAAAGTTTATGCTCTTAAACTCACCGTCGATGAATAAACGATTTCCTCACGCAAGAATCGATTTTCACCCGCCTTCGCATCAAACAATCCCCAGTCCATTTTGATATCCCAAACGTAGGCGTAACAGGAGGAGAACAGCGCTGCGGTTATCCAGCAATAGAACCAAGGATTCTGCTTCGACTGACCATAGAAATCTGTGGGGAGAAAAAGTTTGGGGAAAATGCTACGTGTTTTTATGCTCAAATAAAATTAACATGAATTTGCGGTTGGCCATGAAGGTAACTCTAATTGGCGAGCGTTTCATAAACAACACGCATAATGATTGTCTCCCGAGAGGGTTTTTCCTACCTCCAACTCCCTGAATTTTCCTAGTTTTCCTACTCGCTAATGAACCCGCTTATGTGCTGAAAACTCACCCGTTGTTGTGTGAAATTTGTGCGCAAAGATCACGACAAAAAAGGAAGTCGCATATTTGGCCGCATTTACCAGATGAGGAAAAGCCTCCTTGGTGTCTCGATATCTACGTATACACTGTGCGAAACGAAAGTAGGCGGGCAGAATGGCCACAATAGGGTGCAGTATGGACACATACTGCACGCAGTGATTGCCAGCTGGAAGAAATTTAAAATTATTAGTCTTTAAGCTAATACTTTTTTGAAGAAAAAAAAAAGAAAGTCGCCTCGCGACTTTAGGATACCCGTTACTTAGTTTCAATATGTAATTAACAATGGGTAATGATAATAATATTAGTGCAATAGTGGGGATGACTAAGATAGCTTGGAAAACACAGAAAATTTTCACACAATTTTATGATCAGGCCATATTTTTGACAGATTGTTTCTATGGCAGCTATACGATATAGTACTTTGATTTGAATCAAACTTGGTCAGCTTATGTACGCCATAGATATGTACATGCTATATGAATTTGATTCGGATAACGTAAGTAACCAACAAGTTTTTTATACTAAAACATGCTATTTTTACCTGGTTTTACCTTTATATGCACATATAACGCCCTAAAGTGGGCGTGTCCAAAAACAAAACCAAACATGTACTGCTTGGGCATTTTATCATTCATTTGCGACCTCTCTGGTCTTTCTAGCTCTTATAGTTGCTGAGATCCTATTGTTCATACAGACGGACGGATGGACGGACGGACAGACGGACATGGCTATATCGACTCGGCTGTTGATGCTGATCAAAAATATATACACTTTATGGGGTCTGCCACGCCTCCTTCTGTCTGTTACATACATTCCAACGACTACAATATACCCTTGTACTCTACGAGTAACGGGTATGATTAATTTTAAATGTTAATAAACTGCTAGGATTGAGTTTAAAAGCAAATACTTTTCAAGAGCAGTGTAAATACTATTTTATTAATAATTAAAACTCAATTAAACACATAAATTTACAAGCAAAAATCACAAATTTCAGCAGCAAAAGCCCTAAAAAGTCTTTAATAAATTTTTTTAAATCTCTGCTGAAATTTAAAACAATTCTGCATAAGTTAGCATGAAATAAACTGTGAAAATTCCACAGAAGTTTAAAGGAAACTTTAGTTAAAGTCAAGTAATTTAAAAAACTCATTAAAAATGCGCAGCAAAGTTGACGGCATAAATTTACAACGCAAGTGAAGTTTGGAAACAAAAAGTTTGAGTGAAATTTAAGCTCAACTTGTAAATAAAATAAGACAGCAAATTTGTATTAAAATAAATTAAATATAAATTGTAAAATGTTGTTTAAAAATGTTGCCAAAAGTTTGGCAAACTACTCACCCTCGCCGGCCTTGTGCCACGTGGGATTGCGGCCAAAGAAGCACATGAGGAATGGTATGTCCAGAAATGCCGGTACCATGCTATTCAGTTGATCTGCCAGCCAGAAATCGGCAAAGTTAACAAAGCAAAACGGTGCCATAATCACACGACTGAGTACGCGTATAGCCCAGTAACGAGCTTCGTGATGAAAGGTCTTTGTAGGGTTCAGGAGGAAGGCAATCATCAGGGAGTACAAAAATAAAGGAGCTGCATACTGTGGAATGCCCAGCGGTTCACAGAATATATAGCAGAGCACACAACATGCCCAGATGACACCAAAAACTGAAGCAATTTCCATTATGTTCTGTTCCGAGAGATGATTACGCGGATCCAGTTCAAAGATGAGCACATGATTCACTCCAGACGAACGCCAGCCGTAGACATTGACGCCCCAGAGAAACAGGCATTCGGTGATCAGAAAAGGAGCACGAAACATGCGCAGTCCCACACGCCAGTTCTCCCCAAAGCCATAGAACATGGCTGAGATGACAACGGTGAGAAAGAGCACGACAAAGGCACCTGAGAAGAGACCCACTTTAAAGGTTGTCCAGGGACTCTGCTGCTCACCCAGCGGCGGTACGCGTAGACGCTTCATGGCACCTAAGGGTGGAGGGTAATATATGTAAATTAGATCTTTTTAATGGTCATCAGTTCCTAGCTATGCTCCTCGAATCGGAGTGATATTTCTTAGGGACTCTTAAGTCCCTGAACTGGATTTTCCTATTGACTCACGTTGCCTATCGCCTCCCTCGATGTCCTGTGTAACTGCCTGCTCAGTTTCCTGTATAAGTCGATCTATATCCTTGTTGATATAGAAATGTGCAGCCTCCACGTGATCGGTGCGCCAACGTGCTCCGTAGTCCACACTGAGCAATTTGTCGTGTTTCTTGAGAATCTTACGAAATCCAGTAAAATTGAGATTCTGATAGTTCTGCAGCAATATCAGACCCAAATAGAATTCACTAAATGCCAATTTGAGATCCTGTATCTTACGCGCTGGCACATTCTTCTTGCCCAACGGTGTGCGTCGCTTCCACGCCGGTTGTTTCTTCACATGACCCATTTCCAGTGCCTCGGTCAGTTCACTGCGCAGACTGCCGTACTTGCGTGTCGCCTCCGCCATTTTTTCCGAGTAGAAAGTGTTGATTTTGGCCAACTCCTTGTCGCAGTAGTGAAAGAACTCCTCATCAAATTTGGCAAAGTAACGTGTGAGCATCTCGCGATCCACGAGCTCCGCAGAGGGCGACTGCTCAATGGCCGCATAGAGCATGGCCTTCATTTCCTACAGGAGTACACAGAGCAAAATTGGATAAAAGTTTAAAAATTAATAAACAAAATTGCTATTATTGTTTAAACTTGGATTTTCCCTACTTCTGACATCGTTTAGGTTTCGTTCTAGCCAGTAATCCCTGATTTTTTTCCGTGCATGGCCTAATTTTGCTCTATTGCCATTACTAAATTATAAAAACTTAATGATTACTATATTAAATTTATTATTGAACTCAATTAAATTGCTCATAAACGATAAATCGATCAATTATTTTTTTCGATGATTTTTCCAATCGATTTTTCTGATTAACATGGAAAACGTACAAATACTTTTGCTCTTCACTGTCTTTCCCACACAATTCTGCACTCCTTCTCCTTGTTTACGTTTAAGGCGAGCAAAACAAACGGACCGATTGCCAGGGTTGCCACAGCGCATGCGCCAAAAGCGCGCCACTGCCGAAAGCTCCTATTTGACAGCTGCTGCGAACGCTTTTCACGTGACGTCACCAGCCAAAGTGACAGCTAGGAAAAGCACACAACGGATACACACTTTCTATATTTTCTTTTTCACAGCCGATTTGGATTTACCTCATAATTTATATACTGCTTACGCCACTCGGGCGTTATGTGCGCCGTCAAATGCTCCGCAAATTTCATGGCTGACGTCAGTTATTCCTGCTGCACTGCATCCACATTTGGCAACACACAAAATTTATGGACGGCGGGCCAAAAAACGACGACGGATTTCCACGCGCACGTTTTCACGTAAACAACAGAACTGGGCCAACGTCAGCGAAAGTTTTCGTTTGTTGGTCCAAATGCCAATGGCTAAATGGTGGTACGCTCTAGGGGGAGGATAGGGTAGAGCAGGGGGCGCTGACATCTATAGGGGGTTCGGCACATTAAGAAGCTTTCAATATGTAAACATTTGCGCTTTTCTTTGTTATTGTGTTTTGTTTTGCCGACCAATGTCAACAAAACAAGAAATTTTATGGCAAAATAGTATTTTTTTTTTGTTTATAAATCAAATTTTTTTATTTAAGTTTAAGATTTGTAATTACTGTGAAAGCTCTACTGGCGGACAGCTTCCTCATGCGGACAGCTTCATTAGCCGGACAAATTTTATAGTCCCGAGCTGCATAAATTTCATACAAAATGCATTCTATTAGGCGGACATCTCCCTTTGGCGGACAAAAATACTCTACATTTTTTGAATATAAACAATAAATTATAAATTAGAAACAGATTTTAACAGGCTGAAACTAAATTAGTTTAGAGTTTAAAAGTTACTCGAACACTGCGAAAAATATTATTAAAAAATTTTCAAGACCTAAAAAGTCAGCAGAAAAAGCTCCACTTCATGCAGCATAAGATAATTTCGTTACCTTCAGGGAAAAGGGTTTTAAAAAGCGCTTCAAGTATTTGCATAGCTGAAAAAATAATTTCGTTCAAGAAAAACAAAGGTTCGAATAGCTATAATCCACAATAATCCCCTTATCACCTTTCTATGCTTTGAAAATAAAACTGAAAATCAGACTTTCCTGGAAAAACTTGTTTATAGATAAGCAAGCAAACACCTCAAACATATAGAAATACAACACCAAAAATAAAACATCTGGAGATATGAGAACATTATGTACTTTGTTTAATAAAAATCAATTTTCACACTAGTTTTCATAGTGAATCATGCTAGCTGCACACTCGCTCTCACACTCCCTCTCTCTGTCTCGCTATCCCACTCTTTCGCTTACTCTACACACTCAGTCTTATCGCAATTGTGCGCTTCCCCTTCCGGTGATTCCCCCTCTACGCCCACTGCTATTCCCATCTCTCTCTATATCTCCCTGTCTCTGTCTGTTCTCGTCTACCTCCCGCATTGAAACTTATATTTATTCATGATCGCCACGAATCGGAGCACATTCACTTAACGCAGAGAGCGTACAGCAATTGAAAGCGTCTCGCAATCTGGAAATTGTGTTAGTTCTAGATTGCACTCCATGCTGGCAGTACGTCAATCACTTGGAGAACAAGACAGAGCAAGAGAGCGAGGAAGAGAGCGACGTTTTTGACATTAAATGATTAGCGATCGTTGTACAGTAGCAACACCGGCGATAAGTGCCCTAAAAACAATTTTTCTATTATAAATACTACGCCTAGCGTCGAATTTCGAGCAGTCCAGTTCAAGATGCCCAAGGAAGTGCAACCGAGTGCCGAGCAAGTTAACGAGGTGAAGACCCGTTTTCTGCAGAATCTGGCAGCTGAGCCACCAGCAGGTAAAACTCTCCACCTCCCACAGTTTACCAACCTTTGTAACTCCCATGAAAATTCTATTTTGCAGTGCCCTTCCATGCCAGCGATATGGCCAGGATTAACGACAGCGACGTGTGGATCACTCAGCTGTTGGCCTCCTACAAATTGGACGTGGAGAAGGCCATAATTCGCCTGCGTCAGAACTGTGAGTGGCGTCAGAGTTTCGGCACCAACGAGATCACCGCCTCAAATGTGAATCAGGAGTACCTGAACGATGGCGAGATCTATGTGCACAATCAGGATAAGGATGGCATGCCCCTGCTGATCGTCAACATGGGCAAGCACACCAAGAGCAAGAAGCACGACGATTTGATCCGCGTCATGGTCTACTGGATCGAGCGTGTACAGCACGAGACCAACTATACCAAGAAGATCACACTCTTCATGGACATGACCGATGCGGGTCTGAGCAATCTGGATCTGGACTATATCAAAAGTATTATTAACCTCTTTGAGACCAAATATCCCAATGCACCCAACTTTATTGTGGTGCACGAGCTGCCTTTCCTGCTAAATGGTAAAGGACTAAAAATTTTAAGTTTTTACATAAATTAATTAATTTTTTTTTATTAATTTCTAGCTGCTTTCAAAATTGTCAAGGGTTTCATGCCACCAGAGGCCTTGGAAATGCTGCGTGTGACCACCAAGAAGGACATCAACGAGTATGTGGACAAGGACAACTGCCTGAAGAGCTGGGGCGGCAATGATGATTATGTGTATAAATTCCAAGCTTAATAAGTTACTAATGTCATAACATGTAAATAATATGTTAATTATTTAACTGTAAAATGCAGTGAAAAAGCTTTTAATTGTGCACGCGTCATATTAATTACTGAGCAGAGCTCAAAGTGCACAGCTGTGAGTGCAATGCCTAATTGAGTGTGAGTGTGAGTGCGAGTGCAAGCTAAAGCGCTCTCACGAGCCCTCGCTCTCACGCTCTCTTACACTCCCACTCTTTCACTCGCTTACTCAAAGCTTTCACTCGCAGCCGCTGGCATTTAAAATGCAGCGCGCGTCTGTCGTTGATCACGTTCTATTGCAGCAGCGGCAGCGACGTTGACAGCGTTGTCAGCTGCTACAGCGACGGGGTGGAGTGAGTTGACGTTTGCCCCTTTTCAAGGCAGCTTGAAGCTTATTTGGTGCTCCACATTGGCGCGTCGTACGCAGTTCGACTGCAAAAAAAATACAACAGCCGACAATCAATCGATCAGCGACGATCGAAACACCGTTAGTTAGCCGCAGTAGCTCGTGCTAAACACTCGAGTACAACGAATGTCGCTTGTTTGCGTTTCAAAAAAAAAACTCAAATCTAATCGCGATATTGCCGAGAAAGCGGATTATCGATTACATACGATAAGCACACGGTGTCTGTGTGTGTGTGTGTTTGTGTGTGGACAATTGAAACTTAGACTCTTGTGTGTGCAGAGTTCAATGGTTTAGTCTTTGACCAATTGTCGCTGTTAACGTGTGCTAGAAAAGCCG
The DNA here is from genome assembly GCA_035047505.1 of Drosophila parthenogenetica. NCBI lineage: Eukaryota > Metazoa > Arthropoda > Insecta > Diptera > Drosophilidae > Drosophila > Drosophila parthenogenetica. The sequence goes on from JAWNPM010000070.1 coordinate 3,746,709, forward strand.
ACACTATGGGCATTAAGGTCAAAAATGTGACCAGTTCACACATCGAGGAACTGCGTCAGCGGTTCAACGCTCAATATTCTAAGTCACCGCCAGCAGGTGAGTTATGCCTAGAGACATGGGGTCATAAAGTTCCAAAAGCTATTAAACTAGCTGTCAATTGTGTAAAATCCGGTACACTGATCAAAAAAGTTGTGTAGAAACAAAAAACTTGCTTCAAGATCAGTTCTTAAAGGTAGAACACCCGATCTGATTTCAAGTGCCCCTAAACAATGATCGTGTTCTTATGTCTAGACCAAAAGGTTCTTAAACTTCTAGGACCAGATAAAAAATTCCTTAATTTGAGATCTATATTACTAAGCTGCTTATTCTTAACTGTAGTACAAGTTCTTATTTCGATCAGTGTATGATACATATATGTACAGTGAAAGCTCCCTTCGACGGACAGCCACGGTTGCAGCATTTTTGTCCGCCAAAAGAAAGATGTCCGCCTAAGGAAACTGATTTTATATGAAAATCAAGAAACTTGGGACTAAAAAATTCGTCCGGCTAATGGAGCTGTCCGCGTAAAGGAGCTGTCCGCGATTCGAGCTTTCCCTGTATCTATATGTACTACATATTTACACCACAAACTCATAAAATAAAAGCTGATTGCTTTGAAAAACGATTCGTTTTGTTTGATTACGGAACCAATTGACGGAACCAGTGCAAATAAAGGAAGCTCTATAGACGTCAGGTGATCTGGGTAAGCTATAGTTGCTATAGCTGCCTGCAAAGATCAGCTGTTTACCTTGTGAAACCTGCATGCCTATCAGTGCTGCTAATTCAGCCGTTTTGCAGTCAAATCTGTTTTTTATGCCCCTTGCTTTATCTTTATAACCAATTCCCCAATGTCCAGCACCAAATCAACTTCTGTGACTGTTATCAACCTGTAGATAAGCTAAACATGTTTGTGGAATGCAATTACATAGCGTCCACTACAATACACTTTCTTATCAAATCTACAAAAATAAACAAAGTAAATAATTGTTATATAATTTCAGTGCCCTTTCATACCACCGATTTGCATCGCATAAGAAATGAGGATTTATGGCTGCGACGTTTTCTGGAGATGTACGATCTGGATATGGACACATGCTTCTCCAAATTGTGGGAGACGTGCATTTGGAGGGAGTCGTACGGTGCCAACGACATTGATCACGATCAGCTGAATCTGGAGTACCTAAACGAGGGCTGCATCTTCGTGCACAATCAGGATGTGGATGGCAAACCTTTGCTCATTTTTCGCGTACGTTTGCACAACAAATCCCGAAATCTTGATGATATCATTAAGATTGTGGTGTACTGGGTGGAGCGTACACAGCGAGAAAAAGACTTGACCCAATTGAGCATTTTCTTTGACATGGCCGGCACAGGATTGGCCACAATGGATCTGGATTTTGTGAAGCGCATTGTGGAGACCTTCAAGTTGTACTACCCAAATACACTCAACTTTATACTGGTCTTTGAGCTCGCTTGGGTGCTTAATGGTGAGCTTTTAACTCTAGAGCTTTTCTAGAGCTTTTGAGCAAGTGCATTTGATTTGATTTGTTTTTTTTTTTTTGTAGCCGCCTTTAAGGTCATTAAAGCTCTGCTGCCACCGAAAGCCGTTGAGATATTGAAAATGATATCGAAAAAGGACGTCACTCAGTACGTGTCGAAGGACAATTGTCTGTCCAGCTGGGGCGGCACGGACAGCTATGAGTTCAGCTTTGTGCCGGAGAAAAAGAAAGCAATTTCCTCCGCCCCCAACGCCTCCGCAACGAAACCGGCTGCTGCTTCGCAGGCGGCAAATGCCGGTGACGCCGAGCAACCGTTTCAGGACATGGCAGGCGATAAGAAGGTAAGTCCACACACACCACATGCATTCAAACAGTGGGTCAAGTAAAGTAATTCACATGTTAAAAATTGTTTTTATTTTTTGCTAAGCAAACTTTTTAGCTGCATCTTTTGGCTTTACTTAATTTTTTAACTAAAACTATGTTCATCCAAATATTTATTTGACACACTGTACGCACACACATACAAGCTTGTGTCCAGTTCAATGTTTGGGTGTGTTTCAGCTTAACTGTTTTGCCCCTAAACTAGCCGGAAGTCTGTCTATTAATTGCTTTTCTGACCGTCAGTCACGCGAGGCACCTTCTTTAGACCCTGTACTTTATTTGATTGGAAGGGTGTTTAAAGTTATGTCAAGAATAAATATAATTCTGAAGGTACATCCACATCGTGGGGGTAGAACGTCTTGTCATATGCCAATCAACTTTGCCAACTTTTGCAAGAATCGCTCTACTATACCATATTTTTTACTTACCCCGTATGTTTGCCCCGTTCAAGTACAGGGTCTCTTGCAGCCTTACCCACCAGTTGCGTACACACTGCTCTTCATTAATTGATTTACATTTGAAGCGTGTGTATTGATTTTGGGTGCCGCTGACATTTGCGTGTCCTTTGTGAGTGTCCAAAAATTGTTAATAATAAAGCCATAAAGAGTCCTCAATGGGAGTCCCACATGGCCAAATGCCCAATGCAAACATGATTATTGCTATTTATAGTCATTTATTTGACACATTGCAAAACTTTCGCTTTCGCATTCAGTTTCCGTTTCGCTTTGCTAGTTCACAATGACCAGTGAAGCGTTGCGAGGCGTTGACCCGTAAAAAAAAATAAGTAGAACACACATGGAATAAATTATAAATATAAATACCCAGTGGGCGAATTAAGGGGTGGGGTGTACGAGGCGTCCAGCCTAAAGGTTTCTCTCCCTCTTCCACTCCCGTTTCAACTTATATTGTGTCATTCGCTTTTAGTTATTTTCTCGTTATCGCCATTCTCCCGCTTCTTACACTGCCCCCACCCCCTTAACTTTGCATTCAATGCACTGGACTCAACAGCTGTTGTGGGAGGCTGATCGTAGTATGAAAGCTTTTTTCTGTTTGCTCGACAAAGCTTTTATTGTTTGGCTTCTACTTTTGCTTTTCGTTTATTTTTTTCATGTTGTTGCTTTTTGGTTGTGCTTTTAGTTGTGTTTCCACGTTTGCCGCGGCACGACGACGGCGACGACGAGAATACGTCATCAGCTATCTGTAATATCAATGCAATCGCGTTTTTTGTGATATTTATAATTAATTTCTTGCATTGCGTGTGATTTAAATTCGAGTGTTATTGTATACTTGTAAAATATATATAAATCGAAAGACGAAAACACAATTGGTATATTTGTTCTTCTGCAAACATGCCCAGGGTAGGTAGCGTCAACTGGCTCTGTGCGTACGTGTGTGTGCGTGTATCAAAAAGTATGCGTCTGCCGATCATATGTGTGTATATCGGTGTGTGCTTATGCTAAACAGCATAACAATGATATGCGTAGAATCTGTTAGTCAAATGTGTTCCAATTGTAATTCAAGTCATACACTAAACGAAACCTCGTAAATCAATTTATTTTTATTCCTGGTTTCCATTCCTTATTGCCGATCGCGCAAAACACAACTAATCAATCATAAACTTAGTAATTTTTTCTGTTTTTAAAACCGACTCTGACTCGTATAGAGCAAATGCTACGCAAATTTTGCTGACTGCTGCATCACGCCACTAATGCGATGTATCGTGACTCACGCTGAGATATCCCAATATTAACACAGCCAATAGTATTTATTTTTCCCACTTTTATTGCGGCTACTAGTATTTTTATGCAGTGGCTACCGGTGCTTAGGGATTTGAAGGGGAAGCCAGTAACAATTTTTTATTTAACCGCACAGTAAAGAAGCGAACGTGAAGCAGAAGAGACGTGTGATTTGCAAGATAAAAGTTTAATAATAAACATAAAAACGTTTGTTTATATTAGGCATCAAAGTGCCGAGCTACACTACAAAGGTGTGTGTGTGTGTGTGTGTGAGAGAGTTAAAAAATACAGTTGTATTTGTGTAATGCCGCTTGCAAAAAACAGCTGATGGGCAGGCGTGCAATAAATTTGCAAATTCAAAGTAAAACAAAACAAAATGACTAAATGATTAAATGGCCTTAAATACGGTCTGTGTGTGCTCAAGTGTTGTCTGTGTTGCTTGAGAGCGTTACAGATTTTGCACTTGTAAAAATATGCTCAGCTCAGCAGCTTGAATCGATTGATCCCGTTGAGTGGGCTACCCTTTCCCCCTACTCCGCTTTTCCCAGTATTAAGCGGTTTCTTTGTGTGCGTGTGTGTTTGTGTGTTTATGTGAAATTGAATTCCTTTGGTTTTCTGTGTATTTATTTTTGTGCTCTCATTGCCACAGGTACACTTCGCTAAGAGCGCTCCAATGGTGCTGCACGACACAAACATTGGGGACATGCACACGCCCTCAGATTCGGAAGGTAAGTAGGTCTATGAGACTACAGCGATACGCTGCAAAGGGCTACCCAACGATCCTCCACTGGAGACATCCTATGGGGCATTGCCTTTAATGTCAGATAAATTAAATCTCTCACTGATATTTAATAGAGATTCGTCGTTTTTCGTTAAGTCCTAAAAAAAACCTACACAAAAAAAAATTCATTTAAATTTATTATTGTTTAAAGATAAATCAACAAGTACCCACCAGCACATAAAAATTCGTTAATTTATACGAAATCGTGTTTGTTTGTTCTTCTATATATTCTGCCTAGGTATGTTGCAATTGGAGCCATCAGAATATATCAATTTTTGCCCAATCACTGGCGATGCCAAGCTGAGCCTCAAGAACATTACGGATCAGCCCGTTGCCTACAAGGTGAGTACTCAAATATCACCCTAGATACATAGCTTACCATATCTTCTATATGACAGATACAAACCACATCGCCAGAAAAGTTTCGTGTGCGTCCACGTTGTGGTGTTGTGCCACCAAATAGTAGTGCCGAGGTCAATATATGGCTTAAATCGGATCATCAGTTGAGTGCGGAGGCAAAGGATAAATTCCTGGTGATGGCATCGTTTGCACCCAGCGCCGACTGTGGCACTCAGGAAATCGCGGAGCTCTGGAAGGATCGCAGCACCAATGATCCCGAGGTGGAGAATCATCGTTTGGTCTGTCGCATCAACGGCAAATCCACAGATGCCGGCGCTAAGGGTGAGGGCCAAGAAGGTGAAGGCAGTCAGGTAAGAGTAGGCTCCTAACATAAGTACTGGTGGCACCCATTAATCCCATATTTCCCTTTAGGAGTTTGGACCACAGCAACTGCAGGAGCAGAACTTGGAAATGTCGGCCCAGTTGAAGCATACCAGAAATTTACAATATGCCACATTAGTTTTAATCATGCTGCTCTTTGTGGGATTCGGTTTCTTGCTATTCGATCGATTCCATCAGTCCATGGAGCATGGGGGAGCAGGAGGAGGCGGCGGCGGTACATGCCAAAAGACGACAGCGTTTAAATGTGCAAAGCATAAATAATATTTACTAACGCAATGCAATTTGACCTGGTTAAATGATGCCACCGTTAGTCAAACCAACAGTCACAACAGCAATGAACAAATTGTTAACAACAAACACAGTAACAATAACAACAACAACCAACACGACATCAACAACCACAACAACAAGAACAAGAACTTCGACTACGATATGCACAAAGATGATTGCATTTGTGATCTGGATAAAGATGATATTGATGCTAGCGATTGCCTGGAATTGCTGCTGTTGCTAGCTCAGCTGCAGCGCAGTGATCACTCCGATGTTAGTCCAATGATGATGGGAGGAGGCGTGGCCAATGGTGGTCAGCTGCTTGGTCTCATTGCATTCGCGCGTAAAATTTGCCGTTTGCTCTTATCCCTCTCATTGTTATGTTGCATTTTGTTTCTTAGTTTCTACCTGGGCAACAGCTACGATACATCAACTTCTACAACAACAATAGACACAGCCACCACCATCACTACCACCCCGAACAACAACAACAACAGCAATAGCACGGCCACAGCCAACAACAACAGCGACAACAATCATCCAGCAGCTTTATATACCCTGTAGTACTGCTTATGTACATACATTATATACATACATATATATATAGATGTATTATATACAGACAAATTAGATCAGATCAACAAATTTGTATTGTATTAAACAAAAACTAAAACGTAAAAAACACAAGAAATTGAGTAAATTATGCGTCTCAATCTCACAAAAAACTGTATTTAATCGCAAGCGGATTTTCCAGATTTCCAGAATTTATAGCTGAAAAACAATGTGTATAAATTATAAACAAATTATTAATAATTAAAAAAAAACAGTTGATTAGTTTGTAAATACCAAATGTTTTTTGTTTTAATTCATTTTTACTTTTGTTTCTCTTTTTTTGTATGCCAATTACTACAAAATTTACTACAGTTACCAATAATAATATATAGTTATAGTTTAGTATATATACTTTAAAGTTTAAACGAAAATCAATTAAATAAACATATTTATTCAGTTTTTGGCTAAGTGTAAACGTTATTGCCATTAAAAATGGTAAACAATTTTCTTATCAATTTATTAGGGAACAAAATTTGTTGTCTTAGTTCTTCTTGCGTCCACGTTTAGCTGCCGTCTTCTTGGCGGGCTCACTGGCCTTGCCCGCGGGGGACGAGGGCGATGGCTCCACGCTGGTTTCACTGTTTGCTTCCGGCTCCGGTTGCTGTTGATCCATTTTAGTCTCAGTAGTAGCACCAACAGCAGCGGATGCGGAGATTTTAGCCTTTTTGGCCGCTGGCAGATTCTCCTTTTGCTCCTCCTTGGCCTTCTCATCGGATTCGACCAGAAATATACTGTGTTGTCCACCGCCAGCTGCTAGCAACATACGTTTATTAGCCGTATTCTTGCTGTTGACCACAACGGGCTCTATCTCGTCATCGCCATCGCCCACGCCCAGCTGCTGATTGGAGCCCATGCCCCAGGAGTAAAGTTTACCATCTTGGGTAATCGCATAGGAACAGGCCTCACCGCAGCCCACAAATGTGGTCTTGCCGCTCAGCTGTTGTATGGGCGTTAACACGCCCACCACATCCTTGACATCGCCAATACCTAGACGGCCGTAGTCGGCGCGTCCAATGGCCAGACAACGTGAACGATTGTCTAGCACTAAAGTGTGATGTTGTCCACCGGCAATCTGCTTGACATCCTTAAGATCGGTCTTAATCGGGATTAGGACACGTTCAGCTTCCTTGGCATGAGTCAGTTGTTTGTAGTTATTCAGGCCCACAGCCCAAATGATCTCAGTCTGTGATTCCCGCAGGAATGTGCAGTAGTTTGTGGCCCAAATTGCCTCAAATGGCTTTGTGCGCTTGATGATCAGCTGATCTGGACGCAACAAGTCACGTTTACCACGACGTCCTACGAAAGAAATTGTTGATTACCACTGCACGTAGCTTGAGACGTTTCTGACTTACCCTCGCCTCCCACCGAGCGCTCTGAGATGCGTCCCAGCTGGCCCTGCTCGGCACAACCCACTGTATAGACCTTGCCTGCTGTAGTCAGTATGACCAAGTGATCAGCGCCTGAGGCAATGCTGCAGCAGACGGTGCCTTCGAGCAGATTGATGGGTGTGCGCTTGTTACCATCGATTGTCAGTCCCATGTTGCCGTGGGAATCCCGGAACGAGCCCCAGGCATACACACGTCCATCCTCCAGCAGACACGCCGAGTGCGAGTCGCCAGCGGAAATGCACAACGCTTTGCCGGGTAAATCGATAAGTGCGGGCGATGATTCGCTGCCCTCTTCGCTTGTGTCGCGACCCAGGGCGCCTTCATCGTTGCAGCCAAATGAGTAGACATCGCCATCTTTTGTCAACACTAGGCAATGCATGCCACCGGCGCATATATCCACTGGATTGGGTATGTTCTCCACTAGCGCCGGACGCTTGCGTTCCAAGACATCTTCGCCAAGACCAAGTTGACCGGTATCCCCAGTGCCGCAGACCAAAACGTTACCAATTATTTGACGCCGCTGTGGTAATTCCAGATGGAATGCAATCCGCGCCCTTTTTGCTTTGGTCGCCTGTGTTGCCATATCTTCGGAAGTGTTGTTGTTTGTCAGAATTTTTCGGCGTGGCATCTTTGTGCTTATATTATAAATTTCACAAATTTATTATAATAAATACTACAAAAGAAAATAAAATTTATGCATGTATTAAACTATTTATACCAAAAAGATAAATAAATGTATGTATTTATGTGTGTATAAATACATGTATACTGTGTACGAGTGTATGTGTTTGAAGCCGATTGAATGTGTGTATGTAAGGTTAGGTAGGCGCTGCGTGTGGTACTCACAAATAGAATTTAACTGTCTTTTCGGCTGCTTGGCGAGAGTGGTGTGACTGCTTCGGTGGTTTTTTGGCGAGTGAAAAACCATATAGTCAAAATTCCGGTGGTTGATCTTAACTGATATGCTAATCCAGCATGAAAATGCGCGGGAAACACGAAAACCGGTGAAGATTATTGTAGCTGTTGGATTCCATATTGTTGCGTTCAGCAATAATCGATATCAGTTATCGAACTATTTAAATCGAATATTAAAACTATTTTTACAAAACTACAGTTAATATCAGTTAACAATATTGCATTTATTTTTAATGAAGCTCTGTAAATTATTTTTTTTTTCGTTTTAAATGACATTTTATTTATTTTACTCATAAATCACAATTTTCGATTATTGATCGATTGTGTAGTTTCCTTGGCGCCATTATTATCAATTATACCCAGTAAACAATTTTTAGTGTACTAATTCTCAGAACTATTGTAGTTTTTGAAATAGTCATAAACGAAACGAGTTAAAATTGAGTTCATATTGCGCACAGTCGGCCAATGCATATTATAAATATTATCAGCCGACTGAAGCCATACTTCGGGATAGGTGTGAGGCACAATGTGCATTACGGGCACTCCTTAAAAAGAATAGAATTATATTTGATTTTATTTAGGAGAAAGTAAATACGCACCCGCTACAAGAAACGGATAATGATCGTCTAGTATATCGCTGTCATGTGACTTTAGCTTGTAAAAAAGTTTATGGCACTTCTGTAGTTGGCCAGAATCTCTTAATTCTTCCTCAATATCGGCCATTTGCTCGTGCAAAGTGAAGGTATTTTCGTATTTGCTTAAATATATGTGGTTAGAAGCGCCAATCAAGTTTAAAGTGATGACCTCTTTCTAGAGAGTTATGAACTTTGATAGTTGCTCCTTAAGTACTGGCTCCATATATAACTTACGATCTTTTTTATTAGATAAGGCTCAGTCTTCACAAAACGTTTCGATCCCAACAAGGGATGTGCGCCCACATTAATGCCCCCCATAGACTCATGACTGTCAAAAAATGCCAGCTGTAATAAAATATCTAGATAAGATTAACAAATTTTACAACTTACACGCTTAAACTCACGATTAATCCAATGTCTTGACGTTTTAAAAGCTGAATGTCTGTTAACGTGGTCAGCTTCTTGGCCATGTTGATAAGAATCGCACAGGATATTCCTGCATCCGTGGCACTCACAAAATCCTTCATGGGTTCTAAATTTTTCGAGTCGTAATGACAACTAAGCAGCAAAAATCGTTTTGACATAAAATTTGAGACAGCAAGGACATTGATAGTAAGCAACGGCGCACCGCCTTCATTAAAAATAGCCGTATACCCGAATTGAGTCAATTCGTCGGTGATAAACTGAATAACTTCACCATGTCCCTGACTTTGCACCCAACGTGGTATTAATATAGACTTTAACGTGGCATTAAAGTGTGCCTCATCACTGGGAATTACTAGGGAAGTTTTAGGATTCCAGAATTTTATACTCAATAGTAAAGTTGGCAAGACTATAAGGAGTATAAAGAATATAAATGCTATAATCCGTCTAGTACGCAACATTGTTCAAAGCTGTTTAATACGAGATAAGTTACTATAGCTCTAGAGTTTTTATAGTTCAGATTTTTTGACTATAACGAATGACATTAGGTATAGCAATTAAGATTTTACTAAAGAGTGAGGCAGTATTTTAAAGACTAAATTAGCTAGTTTTCATAAAAAAGCTAGAAAGGTAAAGCTTTTTATCATTTTTAGCTGGGGAAGTAAAGTAAACTTAAGATTACAAGTTCAAAATGTTTTTAAAATTGTTGTAGGCCTAGAACTACAGTATATCGTTTAAAAAAAAGTTTTTATCTACCGAATCCTTACACTTTTTGAATTTTTACAAAGTTTTCTAACATTTTTAAAGCTGAAACTCCTTTAAAAATTTCTTAAATTAATGTTAATTTAAACGACTTCTTTTAAATTTCAAATACACTTACAATTTTATTTAGAACCCTGAAATTGAACATTTTCAAATACACACAAAGTTTTTTTTAATAAAGATTCTTATAAACGATTCGCATTTTGCTGAAAATTTGTGTTTTTTTATCTGCTGCCAGTTCATTTCTTAAGTTTAAAATTGTTTAATAATACAAACATAATTATATAGTTTCAAGTAATGTCAGCCAGTTTTGTTTTTTGTCACTAAAAACTAAAATTTCTATGAAAATACGATGCACTTGTGTCCAAAATCAACAATTGTTTATAATAAACTAAAAGGAAAACCATGTAAACTATTTGATTAGCTAATACAAATAAATCACTCGTAAGAATGTAAAGTTGTTTTCAACAAACTAAATAAGTTTCGGGCTAGACCGAATTGGAAATACCCTTGCAGAATGTCTTTGTAAAGTTTTAAAGCTCATGGAACGTTTTGTTCTTAATGGCAAGACAGAAAGTTTAACAATTTCAGACAGAACTTGATTGATTTTGGAAGTTATAAATGGTATATACAATAGGATATATACGATCTGCAAGGGATTAGGTGTATACATGTATATAGATGCACTAAGCAGACTCACATTTGAGATAGTAATAATTAATTTACACATATAATAAGAATGTAGTAAGTTACAAAAAAAAATAAGGATTTCTTTTTTGGAATTTACAACATTTACAAAAGGTACCACAGATGCTGCTCACTTGGATTAGTGGACTGATTGGGCTAATCATCCAATAATCTTGGTCAACTCTCATCGCTGCATGTCGCGTCGCTTGAGCACATCGAAGATGACATCGGAGGCGTTTTGTTTGTTGGCCGAATCATTGGCAGAATCGTCATCCGAATCAGTTTGCTCTAAAAGCGGTACATTGAGTGTGTCATGTGGTCCCGAGGAGTTACCCATTAGACCAGATTTATTGAACTCATACTCAGCGTCCTCTTCGACGTCCTCATCCAAGTGCAGTGTCAGTTGTTGTTGTTTGTTTAACTGCAACATGGTGGTGTATTTGTGCCACAGATGACAGCAGATGCCGGCCAAGCAGACGCCCAGACCGACCACGTTAATGGCACTCAACTTATCACCTTTGTAGGCCACAGCTAAGGCAAGTTGGCAAATGTCCTTGAAAATGCCAGCGATGGATAGCGACAAACTGGAGGTTTTGCAGAGCACCAAGAACTCGGTGACCTCCATCAGAAAAGCTATAAATGCACCAAATGTTACCTTGGCTATGTTCCAAACGATATCCTCTTCGGACAAGTTGTGCAGATCCAGCATGCCCTTGTGCAGCTTGGAGCCTGTCGAGTGTATCAAAAGGGATTACAACCTGTAGAAAGCTTCACTTAGTCTTAGTACCTACCTTCTATGATCACAACCAGGGGTAATAGCGCTGCAATCATCCAGGGCTGCATGTGAAAGATCATATCGATGGGATTATGCAGTCCCAGCTTGGATTTCTGCATGATAAACTGCGCAAAGCTCCAGCGCACGCCGCTGCTCAACGAGGCAATTAGTATGAAGAAGAACCCCAGCGCATTAAACTGTGTGGACTTGTACGTGAACATGAAGAGGCCCAGACCAATCAGGCCCACAATCAGGAAGAGGGACCAACTCTGCAAAAAGAATTTATAAAGAAACTGTTTGGAGCAGCAGAAATCCAACGACTTACCTTGCGTTCCAGGCCTAGCAGTATGGCAAAGATGAGTATGAAGACAATTGTAGACGATTTGGTCATAGTATATAGCGATATTGGCACCAGCAGCAGACCCCAATTGGAGAAACCAATGTCAATGCCACTGGCAATGCCGGTTGGTGCCATCTTGCGCAGTGCCACCCGCCAATCCAACTGAACACGCGACTTGCCCATGCGCAGCTTGTAAACATTTCGTATAAAGGCAGCCAAGAGGAATTTCAAGATCAGATGATAGGTGACAATGGTGAGTGGTATGGGCATCTCTCGTATGATGTCGGTTTGATAGAATGTAAGTGATATCGATAGCGTTAGGTAGAGCAGGATAGTGACCAGCGTGGAGATGGCCATCTGCATGAAACGTGCATCCGTTTGACGTGCCATTCCGTCGTTTTGTGCGGACGTGGCGCCGATGTCGCCACGACTATCACCGCCAATGCTGCTATTGCTGTTACTGCTGCTGTTCTTGGCGTACTTGAAGTTAGCATGCGTCTGCGTCTGATGTTGGCTGTTGGTTTTTTTTAGCTCAACTTCCTCATGACTGTCATCGATATCGGCGTCATCGCTGTCAACACTGCGGTCGACGTCGCCGGTATTGAGACGCTCGTATTTAGGGGCTACCATTATCTTCTATAGAACATACAAACATGAAGCGGCAACGACAACGGTTCACACAATGCCAATTGTACACTCATGTACACAACAAACAAATAAAAAAAAATAAACTAAGTCACACCAATTGGGAAAAAAGAGTATTTCACGTCGTTATCTTAAATTTTATTGCTTCTGCTGCTTGTTGTGACTGTGCCATATGTTTCAATTCGTGTATTGCGATATTTTTTACTGTTTTTCTTTTTGCGCTTTGTCTTGTTACGTTATCTACATACGTAGCTTAATGGATTGCTTTGGTCGGCAACAACAGAGCGATAATGTTATTACGTTTTCATTTCGCCTTTTTGGCCACTCTCTGTATACGTCTGCTATTTAGCTGCCAACTGTTTATACAGTGTTTGTTGTTTCATTTCTTGGCCGTTTTCTCATCGGGCCATGTTGACGTTTGCACTGTGTTGCAAAGCGTTGCAATTCCGTGCCGATTTTTTGCAACGATAAATCGATAAACATAACTGTATATGTGTGTGTATAAACATGTGTAAGACTTTTAATGCATTTATTTTTTAAACGATTTATTTACAGTTGTTAGCAGCTCTAGCGTGCGTGTACATTATAACATGATTCCCTTACATTGTTTAAACTAATCAATAAGCCGCATACTGTGATCGTTGCGCTTTAATAAATGCATTTTATTTGTATTTCTGCGCTTAACTTATTTCGGCCTCCTTGTCGCTTCATGTTTTTGAATTAAACCTACGCGGTGTTCATCTTTTGCAGTACCATGGGCGCTATAAGAAATGCCGAATTTAATATAAAACACCTGTATTTACATAAGCTGCGCACGTTTTTCTTTACATACCCAGTCGAATAGCTAAGACGAGCACGCCGAACATGACAAAATTCATTCGCACCTCGGACGCCACACGTTTCTGCTCCTCTGCGGGATCAGGCTGGGATTGTTGCAGGCGAAACATTGTAAGTTTATTTACTTTATTAGCAAAAGTTGCAAAAGTTATGTGTTGAAGTGCGGCCTTTGATTACAGCTGGAAAATATATCGATATCGATGCTTATCACATGCCAATTAGCTACTGTTGGGTGGCATCGAGTATCGATGCCGCAGAATAAGAACAAAAAGCTTACTATCGATATATCGCTTAACGTATATTTAAAAACCCAAAACTATTCAAACACAATTTGCTTTTTTCATTCTTTTGTATTTTCGTATGTCTCGTGGCTTTTCATTTCCGTTTTGCAAATATATATATATATATAATATTTATGCTTGTAACTAAGTACACAATTACATACACATTTACATATAAATACAACTACTGCACATACATATATGTATGCAAATATATCTATATACATATATAAGTATATAGCTTTTTTTTGTATAATTATACAATATTATCGCGTTGTTTTGTTTTAATTTTTAAGCATAACGCTTTGTCTCTGTACGGTTCTATTTTAATTTAATAATTTTTCTTAATTTCTCCTGTTTTTCAATTTTCATTCTTGTCTTTGTTCATTTTATGTCTAAATTCTTTGCAGTTTTTTCTCTTTACATTCAAAATTGTACACACACCACTAATTTAAATTATTCGCTTAAATTCTAATCTCACTACGACTCCTAGTTCTCATTAAAAATATACATAATGTATATATATATATATATATATATATATATATATATAATTATATAGGGAGCTGGGCGGGAAGAGGAGCGGGTGCCGTTGTTAATGCAGATCTAGATAAGGATCGGGATATCAGGTGGTAAACAGGAATTACAAATTTGAATTTAAAACGAAATAACATTATTGGTGTAACTAAAGTATTGATTAAATTAATTAATTAAATGATCTTCTACTCAGTTCGTCTCATATAATTTTTTTGTATTCGAAAAATCCCATATTCGTTTTCAACATTTTAGCTATACAAAAAACAAAGCACCCTGTATTTCTGCATATGAAAATATGTATGTTTGTTTTGCTTGTTATGCGGCAACCTTTGACCTATGTTTTTGTTTTTATAAAACGATTCTCTAAGCGTGTTTTTAAGAATATTTATCTTGCTGCACTTTTACACTTTAAATTACTACAATTATATTTTCTGTTCTGTTTTTTAACACTACACATTTATCAACATTTATTATTTAATATTCTGTTAATTTTAATTTATTTTTTATATGCTAGTTTTTATGTAATTCGTCGAGTTTTTGAGTCGTTTCTTTATCCTCTCGTATACATTTTGGAATTGTGATTTTAGTTTTTATTTTTTTTGTTATGTTTTTTATCAAAAAGTTTATAGGAACTTTATGCAATAATTCAAAAATCTTGCTGCAAATTTTTAAAAAACATTTCAAACAAGGAGGGCGGGGAGTGTCTGAGGGGGCGTGGTACACCTACATAAATGAAAAATTTACAAAATAAAATAAGCAAAAAACATTTGTATATATTTTTTTTTAGAAAATATTATTTTCTCTATTTTTGTTTGACTTTTTTTTGTTGTTTTCTCCGTCTGTCACTTTATACATACAAAAAATTGGAGTTGGGCTTTGTACAAAACTTGCTTGCAATATTAATTATAATATTTAGCATTAGTTTAACTCGTAGTTTGTGTGTGTGCATGATTTATACTCCAGTAACTAAATAATATTTAAGTTTAAAATAATAGTAATAATAATGATGACGATCGCCATCATTTATTAGTAATTGCTTCGTGTTTTGTGTGGTTTCCAAATTGTGCCAATTTGTAGTAGAATAAAAACTATAACGACTATAAAATTATAATTAAAAATTAATTAATTTAAAATTAACAAAACTCACTTTAAAGGATAACGCGAACACGCAAAGTGAACGCGGAAAAAGAATTTACAAACTAATTCTCAACTAAATTCTATAGTATGCTCTATATATATATTTATATATATATATCTGTATTGGTAGACTACGTAATTAGGTTTCTTCTGCTGCCACTTAAGGTAATTAATTAATTAAAATTTGTTTAGTTTTGTTTGTTTGCGTGTGGAAGGAAAGAATTGGGGAAAAAGTTAGCTTAGAACAAATTTTAAATAATTAGGCTAAATTTAAAAAAACAAATTAAATTTGTATAAACTTTTGTGTTTTTTTGTTTTCCTTTTTCTTCGACCCAATGGGATATACAACAATTTGAAACAGTTTCTAATTAAAATGGCGGCATTTACAATGATTTACAATTAACCAAATTGATTTAAAAAATTTAAACAAACTCGCACTTAAGTTTTACCCTTTTTCTTAGTTTTGTGTGTTTTTGTTAATAAATTTTGTTAACGTTATTAACATTGACTATGTCAAAATGTGTGTATCTCAGCAGCAGAGAATTCTCTAGCTCTGAACAATTAATTGTACAACAATCTCTCGCGCTTAAATTTTAAATGCTAAAAAATGAACAATTTGAAATTAAAATTGTTTAAAACAAAACTATTTCTTGCCTTTATCTCAACAAAAATCGTTCAACTTAAACGCAATGACTTTTTCTCTTCTGTTTTTTAGTTTGCCTTATAAATGAATTAGTTACAATTTGAGTAAAGTGTTTTTTCGCTTAGAATAATTAAAAACGGGAGCTTGGAGGTGAGTAGAAATCGGATTTCTGGAGCTTATTGTTACTGTTTTTTAGTGGTTGTGGTTGTGGCTATTGACGACTCGCGAGTGTGTGTGTTTGAGTGGTTGTGTCTCTGATCATTCTCTACTAAGAGGACATTGGAGCGCTAGGTGCTGTTGGCGACGGTTTTTAACTATAACATTTTGTATTTCTTTTTTCTGTGTATCTTTTTTAGCTACTTTTGAAGCCTTTTGCTATACATTCAGGTCTGATCGGGCTATAACTCTAGGGAATCTACAGACTTTCTCTGTAGCCGCTGACCCGACCCGAGCGTAATTCATCGCGGTAAGTTCTAAGTCACATTTAAACCTTAACAACAACAACAATGGTTTCGCTACAATTAAACAACTAACAACAACGTTAAGCGTATACACCAACAACAACCGAGTGAACAACAACAACAAGTTTAACAAATTACAACAACAGGCACCAACAACCGACAACAAAACGATTTTAATTTCTATTAAAACGTCGTCGTCGCTTGCGTTGTTGGTGTTGCTGCTGCTGCTGTTGTTGTTGCTGCTGCTGCTGTTGTTGCTGCTGCTCCAGCGCCACATCATTCTCCTTGAGCATATACTCGAGGAGCAACTCATCGACTCATCCATCGCGTTGTGCAGCAGCTGCAGCGGCCGCCGCTGCTGCAGCAACAGCCGTGGGTGATTCCATTTTGATGACACCCAAATGCTGAAGTTCCTCACTCCTTGGATGCTGTATGCGTCCAACAACAACACCACCCATGGTCACAAAATTACCATCGGCAGTGACAGCACCCAATTGCATAGCACTGGACAGATCACCCAAAGCGGCCACATTGAAATGGTGATGATGCTGCGGCGAGGTGCCATTGCCATGCGTTGTAGGCTGTAGATGCGACTGTTGCTGCTGCGACTGTTGCTGCTGCTGTTGTTGTTGCTGCTGCTGCTGATGTTGTGCCACTGTTGTTGTCGAAGGCAATGTTGTAATTGTAACTCCACGTTGATGTTCGATGTGGTGTTGTTGCTGCTGCTGTTGAGCTGGCGTTGACGACTGTTGATGATGTTGCTGCTGCTGCTGTTGATGCTGCTGCTGCAGATGTTGCTGCTGTTGATGATGTTGCGCCAACGCCATGCGTCCTAGTCACCCCTCGTCCTCCTCGGTTTTGATCTTGACAGGAACGTAAACCTTGTCCATCACATGGATCTTTATGTGATTGTTGAGCGTACTCGATTGCCGGAATTGTTTTTTGCATATGACGCACTCGAACGGCTTTTCACCTGCAAATGAGGCTCGGATTAGCTCAATGAACATATTAAGGGTTAAATGAATATTAATTGTTTATACGCTCACCCGTATGAATCTTCACATGATTGGCCAATGTGCTCAACTGACGGAAATGCTTGGGACAATAGTTGCAATTGTAGGGCTTTTCGCCCGTATGAATTTTCAGATGATTCGTCAGTGTCGACGATTGACGGAACGTCTTATCACAAACGTTGCATTTGTAGGGCTTCTCACCGGTATGGATCTTAACATGATTGGTCAATGTGCTCAATTGACGGAATCGTCTATCGCAAACCGTGCAATGAAATGGCTTTTCCGGCTCCCGGCCGCTACCGCCACCACCACCACCGCCACCTCCACCGCTGCTGCTCGATCCATTTCCGCCCTCAACCGAATGATCTTGGCCAACGGAGTGTCCATTGCTCACATAATGCGTTGAATCGCCGGTTAATTGGGTTGGACTGTGTGTTGCATTGGACACTAGATGTGGTTGCTGTTGATCAGCAGCAGCTGCTTGCGCTGCCGCGGCCTGCGCAGCGGCCATTGCTGCCGCTTGGGCAGCACTGTGTGCCTCTGGTGAAATTCCACTTAAATGCATATTAAATGGTAGCGTGATTTCTGTTGGCGCGGGCGGCTGTTGTTGATTGTGTTGCTGTTGTTGCTGCTGTTGTTGTTGTTGCTGTTGTTGTTGCTGCTGCTGTTGTTGTTGCTGCTGATGCTGTGCATGTGCCACAGCTGCCACATGACTGGCATGGCTTGCCTGTGTAACGGTATCATTGTTGTTGTTATTCGCGCTGGTCGTTTGCGGTTGTGCAGCAACAATGACAATGTCACAATTGCTCATTGCCGCAGCGGCCTGATGTGCGTGTGGCAAACTCTTGATATGCATCATTGGCTGCCTGCTATAGCACTTAAGGACTGGACGTGATAACACTGGGCGGATGATGATGATTGTAGCGCGGGTAGGTGGAGGAGGGAGCTATTTGGGGGGGGAGTTGAGGAGCACGATAGAGCTAGTACGTCAATAACACAAGAAACTTCGTGACAAGTTTTTTGGCGCGCTTGGCTCACAAATGCCACGACATGCTGGCTGGCTGGCCTGTTTGTGGTTTCTGCTGCTGTTGGTAGCTTTTAGTGCCTGCGCAAGAGAGAGCACAAGAGAGAGAAAGAGAGAGTATTAGATTAGTGATGAGCAATGTTGTGATTTTCTCACACCACATGTAACAACAACTATTGTGACTGTCAAATATTTACCCATTACCCAATACAAAAGGTATTCCCTTTAAATATCGATTTACAGGTACAGTGAACACGATCACACAATCATTCAGATGTTGCTCAACTCTTAAAAGACACTGCGAGAGTCAGAGAGTCTGTCTGCGCGAGAGCGAACTGGAACTGGTTGGAGATTCCAACTTGGAGTGGAGCGTAAAGTGAATGCGTGAGCGAATTAGTTGGCGGCATCTTTACATGTTATTCGGTTTTTTTTGTCTTCTTTTTTGGTTTCGGGTATGCAAAAATATGTGAGGAATTCCCAAAAAACTAACTGCGAAATGCTGGCCAAAAATTATAATTCCATTTAAATTATTCATCAAAACTATCTTTTGTTAGGCCACCATCGACAGAGGTAAAGGTTCTCCCTGGCTCTCTAACGAGTGTTTAGCATAAATTATAACAGCAAGAAAAAAAAAAACAAAAAGTGGATGGCGATTATGCATTTGAAAAAACGCGCCCAATGCATGTAATTTGAATTTTTGGCTCTGGTTTTTACGTGAGCCGACAGGTTCCACGTTCCAATTGCGTTTCCCCCACTCTCTCAAACACAAACCCATACACTTACACGCAATCGGACTCATACAAACAGACACTCGCACACACTTGCTGACACAAACGACAAACACACACTTACACATACACATGTTTTGGGGCGAACTGACAGCGTGTTACTTTCTCGCGAATTACATGTGTTTTTCCATCAACATAACTCATTGATTTTATGCTTAAGCGAAAGCTTCTAAATCTGTGCTTTAAACAAGCGCATCCTTTTCAATTTATATTTTTGGCGGCTATCGGTAATGCTCAATTTTTCCCTTTTTAAAATCTACTTTAAAGTAGTTTTTCCACATTCGATCTTGTCGTTCACGTTCGCGCTCGCGCTTCTCACCTTGTCGCTGTCTCTGCCTTTCTGCGCCCCCTTAACCCACAAGCGACAACCACTTTCAGTCGACGTCGACGTCTTCACAACGCGCCACTCGGACACACACACAAACACACACGAATATACATTTACACAAATATATACATATACATTTGTACGCATACAAACGACACACACACATACATAAGCTCTCACATTATAACAGCAGCGAAAACCAAAAACTCTTTTGAGGTTATGGGCCAATTGAAATTTTCACTATTTTTCACATGTTTAATAACACTAATACTCTTTAGACGTACGCTTTTTTATTTCGGGCATGTACACTCTATGCGCTGGGCGCGCTCACTCTTTGACCTACCTTTCCATTTTGTGCTGGCGCTGGCCTTTCAGTTTTCTGATTGGATTTTTTCGCGGGCCAGGCAATTGCCCACCAAGCACAAGTTTCGAACTGAATTTCTTTGAAACTATGCTTTAAAGCATTTTCTATTGTTGTGTATTCATTTATAAAACGTAGAAAAATAGTAAAAATTGTTTTTTTTTTTACTTTTACTGTTTGGTACCAAATAGACGCGAAAGAACTGGTACAAGTGGTCCGTTGAACTGGTGCAATCTAGAGATGGTATATTTACTTACCTGCGACTTGTCACAGGTGCAGTTAATCGCATCTATTTGATACTGTGACATATATATTATTACATTTAGTTTCAAAAGCAGAAAAAAACAACAGTAATTATTATATATCAGTAATTTTGCAAAATAATATCAACATAAACATTAAAGACACACGTTTGACACGGTGATTTTACTATTTCGCACATCTCTAAAACGATTCAATACGGCGCTTGCCATTCAAATGTAAACGTGGCCCTGTGTTGTGTACAATCGATAGTTTGATAGTCGTTACGAGTAATCGATAGACAAAGTGCAAATCGGGTTCTTGCAATGCGAAATTGAAACTGCATGTTTATTTAAAATCAAATGCAATTGCTTATAAAAGTGTACGCATAATTTCGTTGTTAGTGCAGATTTTTATAAAATTGTGCACACGCGCGACGATTGCTGTGCTCCATTTTGGCCATTCTGCAGGCTCAGCTCGCTGTTGACTTTGTTTTTGCTGTAGTGTGGCGGCTGCGAGGGCTGCAACGGCTGCGTCGTCTGCGAGGGCTGCGACGGCGGCGGAGGTTCATCTGCCGGCAAATAATATAGGAAAATTGAAACGTTTACAGGTGAGTAACTGTTGTTAAATAAATAACCGACTATATTTATACCGACCTTCAATTTGTACGGCCTTTTCGTTGCGACACGAGAGCCGCATGCCATCTAGAAATTGCTGCATAATTCCCTTGCTCTCCACACTCTGTCTGCGCTGCTCTTCGCTCTTGTTGTTGTGCACGTGGGATTGAGCACGCTGCTCCTCCAGTGCGCGCAGCTCTTCCTGCATTGCCTTCTTGCTACGCTCCACGACTGCATCAAGGGAATCTTCTTCGTAGGCATTTATGCTATTAGGTTCGAATATATTCCCATTGCCAGCGGAATTGTGATTTGAGTTTACTGAGGCTGTGGTGCGTTCATCTTCTTCGCCCTCTACGGAGCCAGCTGTATCGGTGTTGCTCTTTGTAGGTCTGACCTCCTCGGGGGTCGTTGTGGGAGTTGTTGTAGTCTGCGATTCCTTGGCTGCTTTGATTTGAAACAAGGATGAAATGTTCTCCTTGACGCCATCGACTTCGCTGGAAATCTTATTGGTCATCGAGTCCATGGCTCTGCCCATTGATGCCTTAGTATTTACGGCCACTTTGGCTGCATTACTGCCCACCTGCTCCATGGACTGCCGTGCATCGCTGGCCATACGCTGGGCACTCTTCCCAGCAGCACCGACTGCATCTCTAGCTCCATCCGCCATGCGTTGGGCTCCCTTGCTTGCTGCATCGACTGCATCCCGTGCACCATTGGCCATGCGATCACCGGCTGCTCCAACGGCGTCTCGCGCCCCTCGCATTGCCGTCTGCACAGAATCCCGTGTCTCCAGCAGTTTCGACTCGATGGCATTGCCAACGCTCTCCGTGGCCTTCACAGCCTCCTCTTTTTGCTTTGCCACCACTTTGTCCACATGCTCCTCAAGTTCTTGGATCATTTGCTCACCCTCCGATTCGAGTTCCTCCACGGAATCAGCCAAAGGTGTGTCAGGCATTTGTTCCTCCACCTTTTCGGTCACATCGATGCCATTGTTGATAAACCGTATCTCATTGACCACCTTGGTGCTATCCTCTGCATCCTCAGTGGTGGTTATTTCGACCGCCAGCTGCTCATCCTCCTCTGTAGGCGGCGTGGGCGTGGAGATTTGAATATCGGTATGGTTTAAACCCTCGGCCAGCG
This sequence comes from Drosophila parthenogenetica, assembly GCA_035047505.1. Lineage (NCBI taxonomy): Eukaryota > Metazoa > Arthropoda > Insecta > Diptera > Drosophilidae > Drosophila > Drosophila parthenogenetica. The sequence goes on from JAWNPM010000070.1 coordinate 3,768,745, forward strand.
GATTCTCCACTACTGTGTCCAGACTATCCACTAATTCCGGTGAGATCCGCTCGATATCGTTGTGTTTCATGGCAGCCTCATAGGAAAAGTTGCGTATGGGCGTCTTTTTGATGGTTTGCGGTGTGCTCGCATCGCTGCTCTCGGGATACGGAGTGCGGGGACGTAGATGCTTCTCCGGACTGCTCAGCGTAGGCAATTTCTCCTGTGAGGCAAATTTACTCGAGTTCAATGATTCTGTAGGTGATCGCTGAGGTGAGGGCGTATCTGCGGGTGGCGTTGGTAGCTTGTCTACGGCTTCCACTTCCATTGCTTGTGACTCCTCCTTGACTGGACTTTCCATGGGGGCCGAGGGCTCCATGCGCTCCGGTTCTTTGGGATTTTCAGCTGGTGGAGTTTCTTCGTCTTGCTTTTGCTCTACGGCTTTGGTGTCCTCTTGAGATGGCTCCAGATTGCCATTGATTTCTTGCTCTGTCGGCTCCTCCTTGGCCTCTTTTTTCTCCGTCTCTTCTTCTTCTGCCTCCTTGGGTTTCTCCTGCTCCATTGTTGAGCTCGATTTCTGTTCTACCTTTGCTGCCATCTGATCATTCATATGCTTTACTGCCTCTAAGGTGGCCACACCGGCTCCCACACCTGCTACGCTTGCGCCCATGGCACTGAATCCCTGTTCCGTGTCCGTTTCCGGCTCTTTTAAGGCCTTCTGCTTGGTCAAACTTCTGCCGCTGGCGCTACGCAACTCAGTATTACCATTTGAATCCTTTGGCTGCAGAACATAGTTGCGACTCATGTAGTTATGAGGTTCTGTGGCTACTCCACCTCCAGTTGTAGCCGACAGAGTGGAGGATCTAGGCAAACCTTGAACCAGAATATGCTGCTCTCCCACGGCAATGTCGAGCAGTCTCAAATTCTTGAACTTGGAGATCTCACGAAAGGTCTTCAGATGATGTCCACTTTCCGAGAAGGTGGTGAAGAATTTGTTCGCCTTGCTAAGCACAGCGTAGAAGGAGACACCCTTTAGGAGCTTCCAAATGGGACCATTCTCCTCGCTGTCATAGTCGTAGAAACGCTGAAAGACCAAACTCTTGTTTCGCAGGGATTCAAAGCTGCGATAGATGTTGCCCACATTGGTCACAATGAAGATTTCGCTTGCCTTCGATATGTGCATGAAGATGATTCTCTCCGCCTGCGAGAGATTCTTCTGCAGTTCGGTGAACTTGGGAAAGACGAACTCATTGAGACGACCTGTCAAAAAAAGATTTCCACTCGCGGTTAGGACCAATGTGGACTCTGGTCCACAAGCAAACTGCTGCACTGCAGAATCTAATAGTATCTCAACCGGATGCCCATCGTAATCCTCCTGCAAATCTCCCAATTGCTGGTGTCCATTCGAACCGCAGCCAATCAAGCGACCCTTAGCTATGAATGGTTGGCAAAGGGATTAAGCTGAGAAATATCCTTTGGGTAAATCCTACACTACTCACTGGTTAAGACTACAAAATGTTCGTTTCCTGCTTGCACGGCTATAAAGTTATCCGTTTCCTCGTTTTTAGAGAGATAGTCGTCAAATTCCTCCAGACGGAAGGGCTTTCTTATGATCGCACACGTCTGCTCCTCCACGACGGCGTCTATAAAATGTTGGGCCACGTGTGTGTCCGGCGGAAAGATGTTTCGACCCGTGAAGAATATCTCATTGGAAACTGTCAAGGATATTGTGATTTAAATAGGAACTTTGTAGGAAATTTAATGGGGTTCGCAATTGATTTGAAGCAGAGACAATGATTTCTCATGCTTCATTTCTATCTCGTTAATTCTAGTCTATTCATAAATCCTTTGCTTTCTATGCTTCATAAATCGTTTACTTAATCTATCTATTGTATGTTCCTGCTCTTGCTGAGCTCTGTACTTTTATCCCGTATTATCCCGTAGCCCTTATATCTTTTGGCTCTTTTCTATCGTCTCTTGCATACTTTCCTCTTTTTCCCCTTAGTCTGTCTCTTCCCTTGTTATCTATTTCTACTTTGACAGCTATTCCATCTGCATCGTCCGTCTTCTATTAATCTTCTTCTTTCTTTTCACACTCCCTTTCCCCTGATCCAATTCTTTTTCGCTCCTTTCAGGCTTTTGTCAATACCTGTTTTCATCTTTTCATCGCTGTTATACCAAGTTTCTGTCTACCTTCTTTTCTATCGAATCGTTCTCTCCTCCTTTTCCTATCTTCCTTACTTACGCGTCATAATCACCGCCCAATTGTTGCCAAATGCCGCATCGTTTATCTTTAGGCCAAGAGTTTTAAGCGATTTCACGCAAGTTGGTTTACTAACAATGTCCCCATTGTTGTTGTTGTTGCTGCTGTTAGCCTTGTTGTTGTGTCCACCAATGCCGAGTTGGCCATAATGATTCTCGCCCCAAACAAAGAGACGTCCTGATTCTGTTAATGATAAGAGCACAATTTTTTGTTGGCCATAAAACTTTAACCAATTTTACTGTTGCTTCAAACTTGTTACTGTTATTGATTGTGTGCGTGTTCAGACTGTGTGTAAGTGTGTGTATCGAGGTGTGTGTGTGCCAATCCCCAAATTGTACTAGCTGCTCGGTAAGCCGTCAACTGTTTTTACCTGACCCGCTTTACGTTTCAATTACGAACGCGTTTCGTTACAGGACTTTATTTTTGTTGTTGTTGTTGTATTTTGAGCTTTCGGTTTTAGCCTTTATGGTTCTTTTTTTGACTTGATTTCCTTTACATGCTTCGTGAGTGTGTCCCATATTTTGGTAGCACGCCCCCACTGCCCACCAGTTGGCTATCGCCCCCTGTAGACTGTGACCTCATTAGACGACTTTTGGGTTTATTTCTGTTGCCAGTTTTGCTGTGATTTCAAGTGTTTTGGTCAGCCCTATTTTTTTTTTTTACTTCAGTTAGCCAATTTGAGTTGCTTATGTAAGCCAACGCTATCTAGTGTTGCCAATATTGGTAATGATCGCAGTTGGGTTTTAACATAAAAGTGAAAGCTAACTGCGTGATTATTATTTGAAAGAAAATTGCAGCTAGCATGCAACATTCTTGTGTCTCTGTGTGTAAGTGGGTGTGCGTGTGTGTATGTGTGGGGCACACGCCACAGACACCGCAAAAGGCAAAGACAAAGGGCCAAACGTCGTAGTTTTGGCCACATTCAAATATGCACACGGAAAACCACTTGAAGGGAAGTCACTTTACCGCCCTTAAGCACTCCCCCTTTTCCCCTTTTGGCCCTACTGCTGTTAGCCGCTTCCTTGACAGTCGTCGGGCTTAAATAGGGTCAAATCGTGTCTTAGCCATTTACCGCATATAACCGCACTTTGATGCGGACCGGATATCAAACGTTTGACCGGATCATTCTTGATGTAGAAATAGCTTTGTGTATTTTCCGCCAAATGGGATTTGCCCAGCGTAAAAATGGCACCACTGCTGGGTATATCCATTATAGATATATGTCTATTTATAGTGCACTTTTAATCCAGATATTTATTTTTGTTTTCCTTATTGATTTTATTTTGCATTTTAAGCCGGCAAAAGTCATTTAAAATGTTTATCACACATGTGCGTACAGCTGCGAGCAAAAAAATAGTAGTGGCTATTTTATATTTATTCAACATGTACAAAATAGTGTTTTCTGTTCAAATTTTTGGGGTTTTTTGATGCACACTTGTTTAGTAGGTTGTAGTTGTTTAGTTTCAGAAAAAAAACGAGAAGTCCTTTATCCTTATCCGAAAATATGACCTTATTCAGAAAAAAATCCTTTTTCTTAACGAGCAAAATAATAGTAGTGAATTTATTTAAGTTTAATAAAAGAATAATTTGGAACTTTTATTACAAGGAAAATGTTATAAATGTAAGATCCGATAGTTATTTATAAATTTAGGTTAACTTGGATG